>JAYKTQ010000493.1:2400000-3772864 GCA_036010785.1 Ammospiza maritima maritima
GGAAGAACCCTAATACGCGGCTGATTTACCTTCCTAGGGTTACTGTTAGGCTTAGGCCTAGGACTTTTAAAACCAGGAAGCCCTGGGCTCCAGGCACATGCAGCTGTTAAAGGCATCCCAAGAGGGCCGCAGAAGTGACACAACTTGGCTGCCTCTGCTTCTATTCTCATGAGACCATCCCGAACCATAGGCTGATTTTCCTTCCTAGGGTTAATGTTAGAGTTACGCCTAGGGTAAGAGGTCTATTAACCAGAAAGACCTGAGTTCCAAGAACACAGCAGCTGCAAAGGACTACCCAAGAAGAGCGCAAAAGTACCACAACATGCCTGCGTCGATAGCTTTTTCCTTGGGGACATGCCTAATTCCTGGCTGATTTGCCTTTCTCGTCTTAGGTTATGGGTTCGTCCTAGTGCTAGGATTTTTAAAATCAGGAAGCCCTGAGTTCCAGGCACACTGGAGCTGTGAAAGGCATCCAAAAGGGAGTGCAAAAGTGCCACAACATGGCTGCTTTCACGGCTTTTTCCTTGGCAAGAAGCCTAACACCAGGCTGATTTCCCTTCCCAGGGTTACTGTAAGGCTTAGGCCTAGGGCTTGGATTTTTAAAACTAGGAAGCCATTAGATCCAGGCACACTGCAGCTGTTCAAGGCATCCCAAGAGGAGTACAAAAGTGCAACAACATGGCAGCTTTCACAGCTTTTTCCTTGGCACCATCCCTATACCTAGGCTGATTTATCTGCCTAGGGTTAGGTTTAGGCTTCAGCCTAGGGCTTGGAGTTTTTTAATCAGGAAGCCCTGAGTTCCAGGCTTACTGCATCTGCCAAAGGCATCCCAAAGGGAGTGCAAAAGTGCCACAACATGGCTGCTTTCACAGCTTTTCCCCTAGGAAGAACCCTAATACGCGGCTGATTTACCTTCCTAGGGTTACTGTTAGGCTTAGGCCTAGGACTTTTAAAACCAGGAAGCCCTGGGCTCCAGGCACACTGCAGCTGTTAAAGGCATCCCAAGAGGGCCGCAGAAGTGACACAACTTGGCTGCCTCTGCTTCTATTCTCATGAGACCATCCCGAACCATAGGCTGATTTTCCTTCCTAGGGTTAAGGTTTGAGTTTCGCCTAGGGTAAGAGGTCTATTAACCAGAAAGACCTGAGTTCCAAGAACACAGCAGCTGCGAAGGACTTCCCAAGAAGGGCGCAAAAGTACCACAACATGCCTGCCTCCACAGCTTTTTCCTTGGGGACATGCCTAATTCCTGGCTGATTTGCCTTTCTCGTCTTAGGGTTGGGGTTCGGCCTAGGGCTAGGATATTTTTAACTAGGAAGCCCTGAGTTCCAGGCTTACTGCATCTGCCAAAGGCATCCCAAAGGGAGTGCAGAAGTGCCACAACATGGCTGCTTTCACGGCTTTTCCCTTAGGAAGAACCCTAATACGCGGCTGATTTACCTTCCTAGGGTTACTGTTAGGCTTAGGCCTAGGACTTTTAAAACCAGGAAGCCCTGGGCTCCAGGCACACTGCAGCTGTTAAAGGCATCCCAAGAGGGCCGCAGAAGTGACACAACTTGGCTGCCTCTGCTTCTATTCTCATGAGACCATCCCGAACCATAGGCTGATTTTCCTTCCTAGGGTTAAGCTTTGAGTTACACCTAGGGTAAGGGTTCTATTAACCAGAAAGCCCTGAGTTCCAAGAACACAGCAGCTGCGAAGGACTAGCCAAGAAGAGCGCAAAAGTACCACAACATGCCTGCCTCCACAGCTTTTTCCTTGGGGACATGCCTAATTCCTGGCTGATTTGCCTTTCTCGTCTTAGGGTTGGGGTTCGGCCTAGGGCTAGGATTTTTAAAATCAGGAAGCCCTGAGTTCCAGGCACACTGGAGCTGTGAAAGGCATCCAAAAGGGAGTGCAAAAGTGCCACAACATGGCTGCTTTCACGGCTTTTTCCTTGGCAAGAAGCTTAACACCAGGCTGATTTCCCTTCCCAGGGTTACTGTAAGGCTTAGGCCTAGGGCTAGGATTTTCAAAACTAGGAAGCCCTTAGCTCCAGGCACACTGCAGCTGTTCAAGGCATCCCAAGGGGAGTACAAAAGTGCAACAACATGGCAGCTTTCACAGCTTTTTCCTTGGCACCATCCCTATACCTAGGCTGATTTATCTGCCTAGGGTTAGGGTTAGGGTTAGGGTTCAGCCTAGGGCTTGGAGTTTTTTAACCAGGAAGCCCTGAGTTCCAGGCTTACTGCATCTGCCAAATGCATCCCAAAGGGAGTGCAAAAGTGCCACAACATGGCTGCTTTCACGGCTTTTCCCTTAGGAAGAACCCTAATACGCGGCTGATTTACCTTCCTAGGGTTACTGTTAGGCTTAGGCCTAGGACTTTTAAAACCAGGAAGCCCTGGGCTCCAGGCACACTGCAGCTGTTAAAGGCATCCAAAGAGGGCCGCAGAAGTGACACAACTTGGCTGCCTCTGCTTCTATTCTCATGAGACCATCCCGAACCATAGGCTGATTTTCCTTCCTAGGGTTAATGTTAGAGTTACGCCTAGGGTAAGAGGTCTATTAACCAGAAAGACCTGAGTTCCAAGAACACAGCAGCTGCGAAGGACTACCCAAGAAGAGCGCAAAAGTACCACAACATGCCTGCCTCCACAGCTTTTTCCTTGGGGACATGCCTAATTCCTGGCTGATTTGCCTTTCTCGTCTTAGGGTTGGGGTTCGGCCTAGGGCTAGGATATTTTTAACTAGGAAGCCCTGAGTTCCAGGCTTACTGCATCTGCCAAAGGCATCCCAAAGGGAGTGCAGAAGAGCCACAACATGGCTGCTTTCACGGCTTTTCCCTTAGGAAGAACCCTAATACGCGGCTGATTTACCTTCCTAGGGTTACTGTTAGGCTTAGGCCTAGGACTTTTAAAACCAGGAAGCCCTGGGCTCCAGGCACACTGCAGCTGCGAAAGGCATCCCAAGGGGAGCGCAAAAGTGACACAACTTGGCTGCCACCACTGATATTTCCATGAGACCATCCCGAACCATAGGCTGATTTTCCTTCCTAGGGTTAAGGTTTGAGTTACGCCTAGGGTAAGGGTTCTATTAACCAGAAAGCCCTGAGTTCCAAGAACACAGCAGCTGCGAAGGACTACCAAAGAAGAGCGCAAAAGTACCACAACATGCCTGCCTCCACAGCTTTTTCCTTGGGGACATGCCTAATTCCTGGCTGATTTGCCTTTCTCGTCTTAGGGTTGGGGTTCGGCCTAGGGCTAGGATTTTTTTAACTAGGAAGCCCTGAGTTCCAGGCTTACTTCATCTGCCAAAAGCATCCCAAAGGGAGTGCAGAAGTGCCACAACATGGCTGCTTTCACGGCTTTTCCCTTAGGAAGAACCCTAATACCCTGCTGATTTACCTTCCTAGGGTTACTGTTAGGCTTAGGCCTAGGACTTTTAAAACCAGGAAGCCCTGGGCTCCAGGCACACTGCAGCTGCGAAAGGCATCCCAAGGGGAGCGCAAAAGTGACACAACTTGGCTGCCACCACTGATATTTCCATGAGACCATCCCGAACCATAGGCTGATTTTCCTTCCTAGGGTTAAGGTTTGAGTTACGCCTAGGGTAAGGGTTCTATTAACCAGAAAGCCCTGAGTTCCAAGAACACAGCAGCTGCGAAGGACTTCCCAAGAAGAGCGCAAAAGTACCACAACATGCCTGCCTCCACAGCTTTTTCCTTGGGGACATGCCTAATTCCTGGCTGATTTGCCTTTCTCGTCTTAGGGTTGGGGTTCGGCCTAGGGCTAGGATTTTTTTAACTAGGAAGCCCTGAGTTCCAGGCTTACTGCATCTGCCAAAGGCATCCCAAAGGGAGTGCAGAAGTGCCACAACATGGCTGCTTTCACGGCTTTTCCCTTAGGAAGAGCCCTAATACCCGGCTGATTTACCTTCCTAGGGTTACTGTTAAGCTTAGGCCTAGGACTTTTAAAACCAGGAAGCCCTGGGCTCCAGGCACATGCAGCTTTTCAAGGCATCCCAAGAGGGCCGCAGAAGTGACACAACTTGGCTGCCTCTGTTGCTATTCTCATGAGACCATCCCGAACCATAGGCTGATTTTCCTTCCTAGGGTTAAGGTTTGAGTTACGCCTAGGGTAAGAGTTCTATTAACCAGAAAGCCCTGAGTTCCAAGAACACAGCAGCTGCGAAGGACTACCCAAGAAGAGCGCAAAAGTACCACAACGTGCCTGCCTCCACAGCTTTTTCCTTGGGGACATGCCTAATTCCTGGCTGATTTGCCTTTCTCGTCTTAGTTTTGGGGTTCGGCCTAGGGCTAGCATTTTTTTAAAAAGGAAGCCCTGAGTTCCAGGCTTACTTCATCTGCCAAAGGCATCCCAAAGGGAGTGCAGAAGTGCCACAACATGGCTGCTTTCACGGCTTTCCCCTTAGGAAGAACCCTAATACCCGGCTGATTTACCTTCCTAGGGTTACTGTTAGGCTTAGGCCTAGGACTTTTAAAACTAGGAAGCCCTTAGATCCAGGCACACTGCAGCTGTTCAAGGCATCCCAAGGGGAGCACTAAAGTACCACCACATGGCACCTTTCACAGCTTTTTCCTTGGCACCATCCCTATACATAGGCTGATTTATCTGCCTAGGGTTAGGGTTAGGGTTCAGCCTATGGCTTGGAGTTTTTTAACCAGGAAGCCCTGAGTTCCAGGCTTACTGCATCTGCCAAAGGCATCCCAAAGGGAGTGCAGAAGTGCCACAACATGGCTGCTTTCACGGCTTTTCCCTTAGGAAGAACCCTAATACGCGGCTGATTTACCTTCCTAGGGTTACTGTTAGGCTTAGGCCTAGGACTTTTAAAACCAGGAAGCCCTGGGCTCCAGGCACACTGCAGCTGTGAAAGGCATCCCAAGGGGAGCGCAAAAGTGACACAACTTGGCTGCCGCCACTGATATTTCCATGAGACCATCCCGAACCATAGGCTGATTTTCCTTCCTAGGGTTAAGGTTTGAGTTACGCCTAGGGTAAGAGGTCTATTAACCAGAAAGACCTGAGTTCCAAGAACACAGCAGCTGCAAAGGACTACCCAAGAAGTGCGCAAAAGTACCACAACATGCCTGCCTCCACAGCTTTTTCCTTGGGGACATGCCTAATTCCTGGCTGATTTGCCTTTCTCGTCTTAGGGTTGGGGTTCGGCCTAGGGCTAGGATATTTTTAACTAGGAAGCCCTGAGTTCCAGGCTTACTGCATCTGCCAAAGGTATCCCAAAGGGAGTGCAAAAGTGCCACAACATGGTTGCTTACACGGCTTTTTCCTTGGCAAGAAGCTTAACACCAGGCTGATTTCCCTTCCTAGGGTTACTGTAAGGCTTAGGCCTAGGGCTAGGATTTTCAAAACTAGGAAGCCCTTAGCTCCAGGCACACTGCAGCTGTTCAAGGCATCCCAAGGGGAGTACAAAAGTGCAACAACATGGCAGCTTTCACAGCTTTTTCCTTGGCACCATCCCTATACCTAGGCTGTTTTATCTGCCTAGGGTTAGAGTTAGGGTTCAGCCTAGGGCTTGGAGTTTTTTAACCAGGAAGCCCTGAGTTCCAGGCTTACTGCATCTGCCAAAGGCATCCCAAAGAGAGTGCAAAAGTGCCACAACATGGCTGCTTTCACGGCTTTTCCCTTAGGAAGAACCCTAATACCCGGCTGATTTACCTTCCTAGGGTTACTGTTAGGCTTAGGCCTAGGACTTTTAAAACCAGGAAGCCCTGGGCTCCAGGCACTCTGCAGCTGCGAAAGGCATCCCAAGGGGAGCGCAAAAGTGACGCAACTTGGCTGCCACCACTGATATTTCCATGAGACCATCCCGAACCATAGGCTGATTTTCCTTCCTAGGGTTAAGGTTTGAGTTACGCCTTGGGTAAGGGTTCTATTAACCAGAAAGCCCTGAGTTCCAAGAACACAGCAGCTGCGAAGGACTACCCAAGAAGAGCGCAAAAGTACCACAACATGCCTGCGTCGATAGCTTTTTCCTTCGGGACATGCCTAATTCCTGGCTGATTTGCCTTTCTCGGCTTAGGTTATGGGTTCGGCCTAGTGCTAGGATTTTTAAAATCAGGAAGCCCTGGGCTCCAGGCACACTGCAGCTGTTAAAGGCATCCCAAGAGGGCCGCAGAAGTGACACAACTTGGCTGCCTCTGCTTCTATTCTCATGAGACCATCCCGAACCATATGCTGATTTTCCTTCCTAGGGTTAAGGTTTGAGTTTCGCCTAGGGTAAGAGGTCTATTAACCAGAAAGACCTGAGTTCCAAGAACACAGCAGCTGCGAAGGACTAGCCAAGAAGAGCGCAAAAGTACCACAACATGCCTGCCTCCACAGCTTTTTCCTTGGGGACATGCCTAATTCCTGGCTGATTTGCCTTTCTCGTCTTAGGGTTGGGGTTCGGCCTAGGGCTAGGATTTTTTTAACTAGGAAGCCCTGAGTTCCAGGCTTACTGCATCTGCCAAAGGCATCCCAAAGGGAGTGCAGAAGTGCCACAACATGGCTGCTTTCACGGCTTTTCCCTTAGGAAGAACCCTAATACGCGGCTGATTTACCTTCCTAGGGTTACTGTTAAGCTTAGGCCTAGGACTTTTAAAACCAGGAAGCCCTGGGCTCCAGGCACACTGCAGCTGCGAAAGGCATCCCAAGAGGGCCGCAGAAGTGACACAACTTGGCTGCCTCTGTTGCTATTCTCATGAGACCATCCCGAACCATAGGCTGATTTTCCTTCCTAGGGTTAAGCTTTGAGTTACACCTAGGGTAAGGGTTCTATTAACCAGAAAGCCCTGAGTTCCAAGAACACAGCAGCTGCGAAGGAGTAGCCAAGAAGAGCGCAAAAGTACCACAACATGCCTGCCTCCACAGCTTTTTCCTTGGGGACATGCCTAATTCCTGGCTGATTTGCCTTTCTCGTCTTAGGGTTGGGGTTCGGCCTAGGGCTAGGATTTTTAAAATCAGGAAGCCCTGAGTTCCAGGCACACTGGAGCTGTGAAAGGCATCCAAAAGGGAGTGCAAAAGTGCCACAACATGGCTGCTTTCACGGCTTTTTCCTTGGCAAGAAGCTTAACACCAGGCTGATTTCCCTTCCCAGGGTTACTGTAAGGCTTAGGCCTAGGGCTAGGATTTTCAAAACTAGGAAGCCCTTAGCTCCAGGCACACTGCAGCTGTTCAAGGCATCCCAAGGGGAGTACAAAAGTGCAACAACATGGCAGCTTTCACAGCTTTTTCCTTGGCACCATCCCTATACCTAGGCTGATTTATCTGCCTAGGGTTAGGGTTAGGGTTAGGGTTCAGCCTAGGGCTTGGAGTTTTTTAACCAGGAAGCCCTGAGTTCCAGGCTTACTGCATCTGCCAAATGCATCCCAAAGGGAGTGCAGAAGTGCCACAACATGGCTGCTTTCACGGCTTTTCCCTTAGGAAGAACCCTAATACGCGGCTGATTTACCTTCCTAGGGTTACTGTTAGGCTTAGGCCTAGGACTTTTAAAACCAGGAAGCCCTGGGCTCCAGGCACACTGCAGCTGCGAAAGGCATCCCAAGGGGAGCGCAAAAGTGACACAACTTGGCTGCCGCCACTGATATTTCCATGAGACCATCCCGAACCATAGGCTGATTTTCCTTCCTAGGGTTAAGGTTTGACTTTCGCCTAGGGTTAGAGGTCTATTAACCAGAAAGACCTGAGTTCCAAGAACACAGCAGCTGCGAAGGACTACCCAAGAAGAGCGCAAAAGTACCACAACATGCCTGCCTCCACAGCTTTTTCCTTGGGGACATGCCTAATTCCTGGCTGATTTGCCTTTCTCATCTTAGGGTTGGGGTTCGGCCTAGGGCTAGGATATTTTTAACTAGGAAGCCCTGAGTTCCAGGCTTACTGCATCTGCCAAAGGCATCCCAAAGGGAGTGCAGAAGTGCCACAACATGGCTGCTTTCACGGCTTTTCCCTTAGGAAGAGCCCTAATACCCGTCTGTTTTACCTTCCTAGGGTTACTGTTAAGCTTAGGCCTAGGACTTTTAAAACCAGGAAGCCCTGGGCTCCAGGCACATGCAGCTTTTCAAGGCATCCCAAGAGGGCCGCAGAAGTGACACAACTTGGCTGCCTCTGTTGCAATTCTCATGAGACCATCCCGAACCATAGGCTGATTTTCCTTCCTAGGGTTAAGGTTTGAGTTACGCCTAGGGTAAGAGTTCTATTAACCAGAAAGCCCTGAGTTCCAAGAACACAGCAGCTGCGAAGGACTACCCAAGAAGAGCGCAAAAGTACCACAACGTGCCTGCCTCCACAGCTTTTTCCTTGGGGACATGCCTAATTCCTGGCTGATTTGCCTTTCTCGTCTTAGGGTTGGGGTTCGGCCTAGGGCTAGGATTTTTTTAAATAGGAAGCCCTGAGTTCCAGGCTTACTTCATCTGCCAAAGGCATCCCAAAGGGAGTGCAGAAGTGCCACAACATGGCTGCTTTCACGGCTTTCCCCTTAGGAAGAACCCTAATACCCGGCTGATTTACCTTCCTAGGGTTACTGTTAGGCTTAGGCCTAGGACTTTTAAAACTAGGAAGCCCTTAGATCCAGGCACACTGCAGCTGCGAAAGGCATCCCAAGGGGAGCGCAAAAGTGACACAACTTGGCTGCCGCCACTGATATTTCCATGAGACCATCCCGAACCATAGGCTGATTTTCCTTCCTAGGGTTAAGGTTTGAGTTTCGCCTAGGGTTAGAGGTCTATTAACCAGAAAGACCTGAGTTCCAAGAACACAGCAGCTGCGAAGGACTACCCAAGAAGAGCGCAAAAGTACCACAACATGCCTGCCTCCACAGCTTTTTCCTTGGGGACATGCCTAATTCCTGGCTGATTTGCCTTTCTCGTCCTAGGGTTGGGGTTCGGCCTAGGGCTAGGATATTTTTAACTAGGAAGCCCTGAGTTCCAGGCTTACTGCATCTGCCAAAGGCATCCCAAAGGGAGTGCAGAAGTGCCACAACATGGCTGCTTTCACGGCTTTTCCCTTAGGAAGAGCCCTAATACCCGGCTGATTTACCTTCCTAGGGTTACTGTTAAGCTTAGGCCTAGGACTTTTAAAACCAGGAAGCCCTGGGCTCCAGGCACATGCAGCTTTTCAAGGCATCCCAAGAGGGCCGCAGAAGTGACACAACTTGGCTGCCTCTGTTGCTATTCTCATGAGACCATCCCGAACCATAGGCTGATTTTCCTTCCTAGGGTTAAGGTTTGAGTTACGCCTAGGGTAAGAGTTCTATTAAC
Source organism: Ammospiza maritima maritima (assembly GCA_036010785.1). Classification (NCBI taxonomy): domain Eukaryota; kingdom Metazoa; phylum Chordata; class Aves; order Passeriformes; family Passerellidae; genus Ammospiza; species Ammospiza maritima. The sequence goes on from JAYKTQ010000493.1 coordinate 2,409,254, forward strand.
CAGAAAGCCCTGAGTTCCAAGAACACAGCAGCTGCGAAGGACTACCCAAGAAGAGCGCAAAAGTACCACAACGTGCCTGCCTCCACCGCTTTTTCCTTGGGGACATGCCTAATTCCTGGCTGATTTGCCTTTCTCGTCTTAGGGTTGGGGTTCGGCCTAGGGCTAGGATATTTTTAACTAGGAAGCCCTGAGTTCCAGGCTTACTGCATCTGCCAAAGGCATCCCAAAGGGAGTGCAGAAGTGCCACAACATGGCTGCTTTCACGGCTTTTCCCTTAGGAAGAACCCTAATACGCGGCTGATTTACCTTCCTAGGGTTACTGTTAGGCTTAGGCCTAGGACTTTTAAAACCAGGAAGCCCTGGGCTCCAGGCACACTGCAGCTGCGAAAGGCATCCCAAGGGGAGCGCAAAAGTGACACAACTTGGCTGCCGCCACTGATATTTCCATGAGACCATCCCGAACCATAGGCTGATTTTCCTTCCTAGGGTTAAGGTTTGAGTTTCGCCTAGGGTTAGAGGTCTATTAACCAGAAAGACCTGAGTTCCAAGAACACAGCAGCTGCGAAGGACTACCCAAGAAGAGCGCAAAAGTACCACAACATGCCTGCCTCCACAGCTTTTTCCTTGGGGACATGCCTAATTCCTGGCTGATTTGCCTTTCTCGTCTTAGGGTTGGGGTTCGGCCTAGGGCTAGGATATTTTAACTAGGAAGCCCTGAGTTCCAGGCTTACTGCATCTGCCAAAGGCATCCCAAAGGGAGTGCAGAAGTGCCACAACATGGCTGCTTTCACGGCTTTTCCCTTAGGAAGAGCCCTAATACCCGTCTGTTTTACCTTCCTAGGGTTACTGTTAAGCTTAGGCCTAGGACTTTTAAAACCAGGAAGCCCTGGGCTCCAGGCACATGCAGCTTTTCAAGGCATCCCAAGAGGGCCGCAGAAGTGACACAACTTGGCTGCCTCTGTTGCAATTCTCATGAGACCATCCCGAACCATAGGCTGATTTTCCTTCCTAGGGTTAAGGTTTGAGTTACGCCTAGGGTAAGAGTTCTATTAACCAGAAAGCCCTGAGTTCCAAGAACACAGCAGCTGCGAAGGACTACCCAAGAAGAGCGCAAAAGTACCACAACGTGCCTGCCTCCACAGCTTTTTCCTTGGGGACATGCCTAATTCCTGGCTGATTTGCCTTTCTCGTCTTAGGGTTGGGGTTCGGCCTAGGGCTAGGATTTTTTTAAATAGGAAGCCCTGAGTTCCAGGCTTACTTCATCTGCCAAAGGCATCCCAAAGGGAGTGCAGAAGTGCCACAACATGGCTGCTTTCACGGCTTTCCCCTTAGGAAGAACCCTAATACCCGGCTGATTTACCTTCCTAGGGTTACTGTTAGGCTTAGGCCTAGGACTTTTAAAACTAGGAAGCCCTTAGATCCAGGCACACTGCAGCTGCGAAAGGCATCCCAAGGGGAGCGCAAAAGTGACACAACTTGGCTGCCGCCACTGATATTTCCATGAGACCATCCCGAACCATAGGCTGATTTTCCTTCCTAGGGTTAAGGTTTGAGTTTCGCCTAGGGTTAGAGGTCTATTAACCAGAAAGACCTGAGTTCCAAGAACACAGCAGCTGCGAAGGACTACCCAAGAAGAGCGCAAAAGTACCACAACATGCCTGCCTCCACAGCTTTTTCCTTGGGGACATGCCTAATTCCTGGCTGATTTGCCTTTCTCGTCCTAGGGTTGGGGTTCGGCCTAGGGCTAGGATATTTTTAACTAGGAAGCCCTGAGTTCCAGGCTTACTGCATCTGCCAAAGGCATCCCAAAGGGAGTGCAGAAGTGCCACAACATGGCTGCTTTCACGGCTTTTCCCTTAGGAAGAGCCCTAATACCCGGCTGATTTACCTTCCTAGGGTTACTGTTAAGCTTAGGCCTAGGACTTTTAAAACCAGGAAGCCCTGGGCTCCAGGCACATGCAGCTTTTCAAGGCATCCCAAGAGGGCCGCAGAAGTGACACAACTTGGCTGCCTCTGTTGCTATTCTCATGAGACCATCCCGAACCATAGGCTGATTTTCCTTCCTAGGGTTAAGGTTTGAGTTACGCCTAGGGTAAGAGTTCTATTAACCAGAAAGCCCTGAGTTCCAAGAACACAGCAGCTGCGAAGGACTACCCAAGAAGAGCGCAAAAGTACCACAACGTGCCTGCCTCCACAGCTTTTTCCTTGGGGACATGCCTAATTCCTGGCTGATTTGCCTTTCTCGTCTTAGGGTTGGGGTTCGGCCTAGGGCTAGGATATTTTTAACTAGGAAGCCCTGAGTTCCAGGCTTACTGCATCTGCCAAAGGCATCCCAAAGGGAGTGCAGAAGTGCCACAACATGGCTGCTTTCACGGCTTTCCCCTTAGGAAGAACCCTAATACCCGGCTGATTTACCTTCCTAGGGTTACTGTTAGGCTTAGGCCTAGGACTTTTAAAACTAGGAAGCCCTTAGATCCAGGCACACTGCAGCTGCGAAAGGCATCCCAAGGGGAGCGCAAAAGTTACACAACTTGGCTGCCGCCACTGATATTTCCATGAGACCATCCCGAACCATAGGCTGATTTTCCTTCCCAGGGTTAAGGTTTGAGTTTCGCCTAGGGTTAGAGGTCTATTAACCAGAAAGACCTGAGTTCCAAGAACACAGCAGCTGCGAAGGACTACCCAAGAAGAGCGCAAAAGTACCACAACATGCCTGCCTCCACAGCTTTTTCCTTGGGGACATGCCTAATTCCTGGCTGATTTGCCTTTCTCGTCCTAGGGTTGGGGTTCGGCCTAGGGCTAGGATATTTTTAACTAGGAAGCCCTGAGTTCCAGGCTTACTGCATCTGCCAAAGGCATCCCAAAGGGAGTGCAGAAGTGCCACAACATGGCTGCTTTCACGGCTTTTCCCTTAGGAAGAGCCCTAATACCTGGCTGATTTACCTTCCTAGGGTTACTGTTAAGCTTAGGCCTAGGACTTTTAAAACCAGGAAGCCCTGGGCTCCAGGCACATGCAGCTTTTCAAGGCATCCCAAGAGGGCCGCAGAAGTGACACAACTTGGCTGCCTCTGTTGCTATTCTCATGAGACCATCCCGAACCATAGGCTGATTTTCCTTCCTAGGGTTAAGGTTTGAGTTACGCCTAGGGTAAGAGTTCTATTAACCAGAAAGCCCTGAGTTCCAAGAACACAGCAGCTGCGAAGGACTACCCAAGAAGAGCGCAAAAGTACCACAACGTGCCTGCCTCCACAGCTTTTTCCTTGGGGACATGCCTAATTCCTGGCTGATTTGCCTTTCTCGTCTTAGGGTTGGGGTTCGGCCTAGGGCTAGCATTTTTTTAAAAAGGAAGCCCTGAGTTCCAGGCTTACTTCATCTGCCAAAGGCATCCCAAAGGGAGTGCAGAAGTGCCACAACATGGCTGCTTTCACGGCTTTCCCCTTAGGAAGAACCCTAATACCCGGCTGATTTACCTTCCTAGGGTTACTGTTAGGCTTAGGCCTAGGACTTTTAAAACTAGGAAGCCCTTAGATCCAGGCACACTGCAGCTGCGAAAGGCATCCCAAGGGGAGCGCAAAAGTGACACAACTTGGCTGCCGCCACTGATATTTCCATGAGACCATCCCGAACCATAGGCTGATTTTCCTTCCTAGGGTTAAGGTTTGAGTTTCGCCTAGGGTTAGAGGTCTATTAACCAGAAAGACCTGAGTTCCAAGAACACAGCAGCTGCGAAGGACTACCCAAGAAGAGCGCAAAAGTACCACAACATGCCTGCCTCCACAGCTTTTTCCTTGGGGACATGCCTAATTCCTGGCTGATTTGCCTTTCTCGTCCTAGGGTTGGGGTTCGGCCTAGGGCTAGGATATTTTTAACTAGGAAGCCCTGAGTTCCAGGCTTACTGCATCTGCCAAAGGCATCCCAAAGGGAGTGCAGAAGTGCCACAACATGGCTGCTTTCACGGCTTTTCCCTTAGGAAGAGCCCTAATACCCGGCTGATTTACCTTCCTAGGGTTACTGTTAAGCTTAGGCCTAGGACTTTTAAAACCAGGAAGCCCTGGGCTCCAGGCACATGCAGCTTTTCAAGGCATCCCAAGAGGGCCGCAGAAGTGACACAACTTGGCTGCCTCTGTTGCTATTCTCATGAGACCATCCCGAACCATAGGCTGATTTTCCTTCCTAGGGTTAAGGTTTGAGTTACGCCTAGGGTAAGAGTTCTATTAACCAGAAAGCCCTGAGTTCCAAGAACACAGCAGCTGCGAAGGACTACCCAAGAAGAGCGCAAAAGTACCACAACGTGCCTGCCTCCACAGCTTTTTCCTTGGGGACATGCCTAATTCCTGGCTGATTTGCCTTTCTCGTCTTAGGGTTGGGGTTCGGCCTAGGGCTAGCATTTTTTTAAAAAGGAAGCCCTGAGTTCCAGGCTTACTTCATCTGCCAAAGGCATCCCAAAGGGAGTGCAGAAGTGCCACAACATGGCTGCTTTCACGGCTTTCCCCTTAGGAAGAACCCTAATACCCGGCTGATTTACCTTCCTAGGGTTACTGTTAGGATTAGGCCTAGGACTTTTAAAACTAGGAAGCCCTTAGATCCAGGCACACTGCAGCTGTTCAAGGCATCCCAAGGGGAGCACTAAAGTACCACCACATGGCACCTTTCACAGCTTTTTCCTTGGCACCATCCCTATACATAGGCTGATTTATCTGCCTAGGGTTAGGGTTAGGGTTCAGCCTATGGCTTGGAGTTTTTTAACCAGGAAGCCCTGAGTTCCAGGCTTACTGCATCTGCCAAAGGCATCCCAAAGGGAGTGCAGAAGTGCCACAACATGGCTGCTTTCACGGCTTTTCCCTTAGGAAGAACCCTAATACGCGGCTGATTTACCTTCCTAGGGTTACTGTTAGGCTTAGGCCTAGGACTTTTAAAACCAGGAGGCCCTGGGCTCCAGGCACACTGCAGCTGTGAAAGGCATCCCAAGGGGAGCGCAAAAGTGACACAACTTGGCTGCCGCCACTGATATTTCCATGAGACCATCCCGAACCCTAGGCTGATTTTCCTTCCTAGGGTTAAGGTTTGAGTTTCGCCTAGGGTAAGAGGTCTATTAACCAGAAAGACCTGAGTTCCAAGAACACAGCAGCTGCAAAGGACTACCCAAGAAGTGCGCAAAAGTACCACAACATGCCTGCCTCCACAGCTTTTTCCTTGGGGACATGCCTAATTCCTGGCTGATTTGCCTTTCTCGTCTTAGGGTTGGGGTTCGGCCTAGGGCTAGGATATTTTTAACTAGGAAGCCCTGAGTTCCAGGCTTACTGCATCTGCCAAAGGTATCCCAAAGGGAGTGCAAAAGTGCCACAACATGGTTGCTTACACGGCTTTTTCCTTGGCAAGAAGCTTAACACCAGGCTGATTTCCCTTCCTAGGGTTACTGTAAGGCTTAGGCCTAGGGCTAGGATTTTCAAAACTAGGAAGCCCTTAGCTCCAGGCACACTGCAGCTGTTCAAGGCATCCCAAGGGGAGTACAAAAGTGCAACAACATGGCAGCTTTCACAGCTTTTTCCTTGGCACCATCCCTATACCTAGGCTGTTTTATCTGCCTAGGGTTAGGGTTAGGGTTCAGCCTAGGGCTTGGAGTTTTTTAACCAGGAAGCCCTGAGTTCCAGGCTTACTGCATCTGCCAAAGGCATCCCAAAGAGAGTGCAAAAGTGCCACAACATGGCTGCTTTCACGGCTTTTCCCTTAGGAAGAACCCTAACACCCGGCTGATTTACCTTCCTAGGGTTACTGTTAGGCTTAGGCCTAGGACTTTTAAAACCAGGAAGCCCTGGGCTCCAGGCACTCTGCAGCTGCGAAAGGCATCCCAAGGGGAGCGCAAAAGTGACGCAACTTGGCTGCCACCACTGATATTTCCATGAGACCATCCCGAACCATAGGCTGATTTTCCTTCCTAGGGTTAAGGTTTGAGTTACGCCTTGGGTAAGGGTTCTATTAACCAGAAAGCCCTGAGTTCCAAGAACACAGCAGCTGCGAAGGACTACCCAAGAAGAGCGCAAAAGTACCACAACATGCCTGCCTCCACAGCTTTTTCCTTCGGGACATGCCTAATTCCTGGCTGATTTGCCTTTCTCGGCTTAGGTTATGGGTTCGGCCTAGTGCTAGGATTTTTAAAATCAGGAAGCCCTGGGCTCCAGGGACACTGCAGCTGTTAAAGGCATCCCAAGAGGGCCGCATAAGTGACACAACTTGGCTGCCTCTTCTTCTATTCTCATGAGACCATCCCGAACCATATGCTGATTTTCCTTCCTAGGGTTAAGGTTTGAGTTTCGCCTAGGGTAAGAGGTCTATTAACCAGAAAGCCCTGAGTTCCAAGAACACAGCAGCTGCGAAGGACTAGCCAAGAAGAGCGCAAAAGTACCACAACATGCCTGCCTCCACAGCTTTTTCCTTGGGGACATGCCTAATTCCTGGCTGATTTGCCTTTCTCGTCTTAGGGTTGGGGTTCGGCCTAGGGCTAGGATATTTTTAACTAGGAAGCCCTGAGTTCCAGGCTTACTGCATCTGCCAAAGGCATCCCAAAGGGAGTGCAGAAGTGCCACAACATGGCTGCTTTCACGGCTTTTCCCTTAGGAAGAACCCTAATACGCGGCTGATTTACCTTCCTAGGGTTACTGTTAAGCTTAGGCCTAGGACTTTTAAAACCAGGAAGCCCTGGGCTCCAGGCACACTGCAGCTGCGAAAGGCATCCCAAGAGGGCCGCAGAAGTGACACAACTTGGCTGCCTCTGTTGCTATTCTCATGAGACCATCCCGAACCATAGGCTGATTTTCCTTCCTAGGGTTAAGGTTTGAGTTTCGCCTAGGGTAAGAGTTCTATTAACCAGAAAGCCCTGAGTTCCAAGAACACAGCAGCTGCAAAGGACTAGCCAAGAAGAGCGCAAAAGTACCACAACATGCCTGCCTCCACAGCTTTTTCCTTGGGGACATGCCTAATTCCTGGCTGATTTGCCTTTCTCGTCTTAGGGTTGGGGTTCGGCCTAGGGCTAGGATATTTTTAACTAGGAAGCCCTGAGTTCCAGGCTTACTTCATCTGCCAAAAGCATCCCAAAGGGAGTGCAGAAGTGCCACAACATGGCTGCTTTCACGGCTTTTCCCTTAGGAAGAACCCTAATACCCGGCTGATTTACCTTCCTAGGGTTACTGTTAGGCTTAGGCCTAGGACTTTTAAAACCAGGAAGCCCTGGGCTCCAGGCACACTGCAGCTGCGAAAGGCATCCCAAGAGGGCCGCAGAAGTGACACAACTTGGCTGCCTCTGCTTCTATTCTCATGAGACCATCCCGAAACATAGGCTGATTTTCCTTCCTAGGGTTAATGTTAGAGTTACGCCTAGGGTAAGAGGTCTATTAACCAGAAAGCCCTGAGTTCCAAGAACACAGCAGCTGCGAAGGACTACCCAAGAAGAGCGCAAAAGTACCACAACATGCCTGCCTCCACAGCTTTTTCCTTGGGGACATGCCTAATTCCTGGCTGATTTGCCTTTCTCGTCTTAGGGTTGGGGTTCGGCCTAGGGCTAGGATATTTTTAACTAGGAAGCCCTGAGTTCCAGGCTTACTGCATCTGCCAAAGGCATCCCAAAGGGAGTGCAGAAGTGCCACAACATGGCTGCTTTCACGGCTTTTCCCTTAGGAAGAACCCTAATACGCGGCTGATTTCCCTTCCCAGGGTTACTGTTAGGCTTAGGCCTAGGACTTTTAAAACCAGGAAGCCCTGGGCTCCAGGCACACTGCAGCTGCGAAAGGCATCCCAAGGGGAGCGCAAAAGTGACACAACTTGGCTGCCACCACTGATATTTCCATGAGACCATCCCGAACCATAGGCTGATTTTCCTTCCTAGGGTTAAGGTTTGAGTTACGCCTAGGGTAAGAGGTCTATTAACCAGAAAGCCCTGAGTTCCAAGAACACAGCAGCTGCGAAGGACTACCCAAGAAGAGCGCAAAAGTACCACAACATGCCTGCCTCCACAGCTTTTTCCTTGGGGACATGCCTAATTCCTGGCTGATTTGCCTTTCTCGTCTTAGGGTTGGGGTTCGGCCTAGGGCTAGGATTTTTAAAATCAGGAAGCCCTGAGTTCCAGGCACACTGGAGCTGTGAAAGGCATCCAAAAGGGAGTGCAAAAGTGCCACAACATGGCTGCTTTCACGGGTTTTTCCTTGGCAAGAAGCCTAACACCAGGCTGATTTCCCTTCCCAGGGTTACTGTAAGGCTTAGGCCTAGGGCTTGGATTTTTAAAACTAGGAAGCCATTAGATCCAGGCACACTGCAGCTGTTCAAGGCATCCCAAGGGGAGTACAAAAGTGCAACAACATGGCAGCTTTCACAGCTTTTTCCTTGGCACCATCCCTATACCTAGGCTGATTTATCTGCCTAGGGTTAGGGTTAGGCTTCAGCCTAGGTCTTGGAGTTTTTTAATCAGGAAGCCCTGAGTTCCAGGCTTACTGCATCTGCCAAAGGCATCCCAAAGGGAGTGCAAAAGTGCCACAACATGGCTGCTTTCACGGCTTTTCCCCTAGGAAGAACCCTAATACGCGGCTGATTTACCTTCCTAGGGTTACTGTTAGGCTTAGGCCTAGGACTTTTAAAACCAGGAAGCCCTGGGCTCCAGGCACACTGCAGCTGTTAAAGGCATCCCAAGAGGGCCGCAGAAGTGACACAACTTGGCTGCCTCTGCTTCTATTCTCATGAGACCATCCCGAACCATAGGCTGATTTTCCTTCCTAGGGTTAAGGTTTGAGTTTCGCCTAGGGTAAGAGGTCTATTAACCAGAAAGACCTGAGTTCCAAGAACACAGCAGCTGCGAAGGACTAGCCAAGAAGAGCGCAAAAGTACCACAACATGCCTGCCTCCACAGCTTTTTCCTTGGGGACATGCCTAATTCCTGGCTGATTTGCCTTTCTCGTCTTAGGGTTGGGGTTCGGCCTAGGGCTAGGATATTTTTAACTAGGAAGCCCTGAGTTCCAGGCTTACTGCATCTGCCAAAGGCATCCCAAATGGAGTGCAGAAGTGCCACAACATGGCTGCTTTCACGGCTTTTCCCTTAGGAAGAACCCTAATACGCGGCTGATTTACCTTCCTAGGGTTACTGTTAAGCTTAGGCCTAGGACTTTTAAAACCAGGAAGCCCTGGGCTCCAGGCACATGCAGCTGTTCAAGGCATCCCAAGAGGGCCGCAGAAGTGACACAACTTGGCTGCCTCTGTTGCTATTCTCATGAGACCATCCCGAACCATAGGCTGATTTTCCTTCCTAGGGTTAAGGTTTGAGTTACGCCTAGGGTAAGAGTTCTATTAACCAGAAAGACCTGAGTTCCAAGAACACAGCAGCTGCGAAGGACTACCCAAGAAGAGCGCAAAAGTACCACAACGTGCCTGCCTCCACAGCTTTTTCCTTGGGGACATGCCTAATTCCTGGCTGATTTGCCTTTCTCGTCTTAGGGTTGGGGTTCGGCCTAGGGCTAGGATTTTTTTAACTAGGAAGCCCTGAGTTCCAGGCTTACTTCATCTGCCAAAAGCATCCCAAAGGGAGTGCAGAAGTGCCACAACATGGCTGCTTTCACGGCTTTTCCCTTAGGAAGAACCCTAATACCCGGCTGATTTACATTCCTAGGGTTACTGTTAGGCTTAGGCCTAGGACTTTTAAAACCAGGAAGCCCTGGGCTCCAGGCACTCTGCAGCTGCGAAAGGCATCCCAAGGGGAGCGCAAAAGTGACACAACTTGGCTGCCACCACTGATATTTCCATGAGACCATCCCGAACCATAGGCTGATTTTCCTTCCTAGGGTTAAGGTTTGAGTTACGCCTAGGGTAAGGGTTCTATTAACCAGAAAGCCCTGAGTTCCAAGAACACAGCAGCTGCGAAGGACTAGCCAAGAAGAGCGCAAAAGTACCACAACGTGCCTGCCTCCACAGCTTTTTCCTTGGGGACATGCCTAATTCCTGGCTGATTTGCCTTTCTCGTCTTAGGGTTGGGGCTCGGCCTAGGGCTAGGATTTTTTTTACTAGGAAGCCCTGAATTCCAGGCTTACTTCATCTGCCAAAGGCATCCCAAAGGGAGTGCAGAAGTGCCACAACATGGCTGCTTTCACGGCTTTCCCCTTAGGAAGAACCCTAATACCCGGCTGATTTACCTTCCTAGGGTTACTGTTAGGCTTAGGCCTAGGACTTTTAAAACTAGGAAGCCCTTAGATCCAGGCACACTGCAGCTGTTCAAGGCATCCCAAGGGGAGAACTAAAGTACCACAACATGGCAGCTTTCACAGCTTTTTCCTTGGCACCATCCCTATACATAGGCTGATTTATCTGCCTAGGGTTAGGGTTAGGGTTCAGCCTAGGGCTTGGAGTTTTTTAACCAGGAAGCCCTGAGTTCCAGGCTTACTGCATCTGCCAAAGGCATCCCAAAGGGAGTGCAGAAGTGCCACAACATGGCTGCTTTCACGGCTTTTCCCTTAGGAAGAACCCTAATACGCGGCTGATTTACCTTCCTAGGGTTACTGTTAGGCTTAGGCCTAGGACTTTTAAAACCAGGAAGCCCTGGGCTCCAGGCACACTGCAGGTGCGAAAGGCATCCCAAGGGGAGCGCAAAAGTGACACAACTTGGCTGCCGCCACTGATATTTCCATGAGACCATCCCGAACCATAGGCTGATTTTCCTTCCTAGGGTTAAGGTTTGAGTTTCGCCTAGGGTAAGGGTTCTATTAACCAGAAAGACCTGAGTTCCAAGAACACAGCAGCTGCGAAGGACTACCCAAGAAGAGCGCAAAAGTACCACAACATGCCTGCCTCCACAGCTTTTTCCTTGGGGACATGCCTAATTCCTGGCTGATTTGCCTTTCTCGTCTTAGGCTTGGGGTTCGGCCTAGGGCTAGGATATTTTTAACTAGGAAGCCCTGAGTTCCAGGCTTACTGCATCTGCCAAAGGTATCCCAAAGGGAGTGCAGAAGTGCAACAACATGGCTGCTTTCACGGCTTTCCCCTTAGGAAGAACCCTAATACGCGGCTGATTTACCTTCCTAGGGTTACTGTTAAGCTTAGGCCTAGGACTTTTAAAACCAGGAGGCCCTGGGCTCCAGGCACATGCAGCTGTTCAAGGCATCCCAAGAGGGCCGCAGAAGTGACACAACTTGGCTGCCTCTGTTGCTATTCTCATGAGACCATCCCGAACCATAGGCTGATTTTCCTTTCTAGGGTTAAGGTTTGAGTTACGCCTAGGGTAAGAGTCCTATTAACCAGAAAGCCCTGAGTTCCAAGAACACAGCAGCTGCGAAGGACTACCCAAGAAGAGCGCAAAAGTACCACAACGTGCCTGCCTCCACAGCTTTTTCCTTGGGGACATGCCTAATTCCTGGCTGATTTGCCTTTCTCGTCTTAGGGTTGGGGTTCGGCCTAGGGCTTGGATTTTTTTAACTAGGAAGCCCTGAGTTCCAGGCTTACTTCATCTGCCAAAGGCATCCCAAAGGGAGTGCAGAAGTGCCACAACATGGCTGCTTTCACGGCTTTCCCCTTAGGAAGAACCCTAATACCCGGCTGATTTACCTTCCTAGGGTTACTGTTAGGCTTAGGCCTAGGACTTTTAAAACTAGGAAGCCCTTAGATCCAGGCACACTGCAGCTGTTCAAGGCATCCCAAGGGGAGCACTAAAGTACCACAACATGGCAGCTTTCACAGCTTTTTCCTTGGCACCATCCCTATACCTAGGCTGATTTATCTGCCTAGGGTTAGGGTTAGGGTTCAGCCTAGGGCTTGGAGTTTTTTAACCAGGAAGCCCTGAGTTCCAGGCTTACTGCATCTGCCAAAGGCATCCCAAAGGGAGTGCAGAAGTGCCACAACATGGCTGCTTTCACGGCTTTTCCCTTAGGAAGAACCCTAATACGCGGCTGATTTACCTTCCTAGGGTTACTGTTAGGCTTAGGCCTAGGACTTTTAAAACCAGGAAGCCCTGGGCTCCAGGCACACTGCAGCTGTTAAAGGCATCCCAAGGGGAGCGCAAAAGTGACGCAACTTGGCTGCCACCACTGATATTTCCATGAGACCATCCCGAACCATAGGCTGATTTTCCTTCCTAGGGTTAAGGTTTGAGTTACGCCTAGGGTAAGGGTTCTATTAACCAGAAAGCCCTGAGTTCCAAGAACACAGCAGCTGCGAAGGACTAGCCAAGAAGAGCGCAAAAGTACCACAACATGCCTGCCTCCACAGCTTTTTCCTTGGGGACATGCCTAATTCCTGGCTGATTTGCCTTTCTCGTCTTAGGGTTGGGGTTCGGCCTAGGGCTAGGATTTTTAAAATCAGGAAGCCCTGAGTTCCAGGCACACTGGAGCTGTGAAAGGCATCCAAAAGGGAGTGCAAAAGTGCCACAACATGGCTGCTTTCACGGCTTTTTCCTTGGCAAGAAGCCTAACACCAGGCTGATTTCCCTTCCCAGGGTTACTGTAAGGCTTAGGCCTAGGGCTAGGATTTTTAAAACTAGGAAGCCATTAGATCCAGGCACACTGCAGCTGTTCAAGGCATCCCAAGAGGAGTACAAAAGTGCAACAACATGGCAGCTTTCGCAGCTTTTTCCTTGGCACCATCCCTATACCTAGGCTGATTTATCTGCCTAGGGTTAGGGTAAGGGTTCAGCCTAGGTCTTGGAGTTTTTTAACCTGGAAGCCCTGAGTTCCAGGCTTACTGCATCTGCCAAAGGCATCCCAAAGGGAGTGCAAAAGTGCCACAACATGGCTGCTTTCACGGCTTTTCCCTTAGGAAGAACCCTAATACGCGGCTGATTTACCTTCCTAGGGTTACTGTTAGGCTTAGGCCTAGGACTTTTAAAACCAGGAAGCCCTGGGCTCCAGGCCCACTGCAGCTGTTAAAGGCATCCCAAGAGGGCCGCAGAAGTGACACAACTTGGCTGCCTCTGCTTCTATTCTCATGAGACCATCCCGAACCATAGGCTGATTTTCCTTCCTAGGGTTAAGGTTTGAGTTTCGCCTAGGGTAAGAGGTCTATTAACCAGAAAGACCTGAGTTCCAAGAACACAGCAGCTGCGAAGGACTAGCCAAGAAGAGCGCAAAAGTACCACAACATGCCTGCCTCCACAGCTTTTTCCTTGGGGACATGCCTAATTCCTGGCTGATTTGCCTTTCTCGTCTTAGGGTTGGGGTTCGGCCTAGGGCTAGGATATTTTTAACTAGGAAGCCCTGAGTTCCAGGCTTACTGCATCTGCAAAAAGCATCCCAAAGGGAGTGCAGAAGTGCCACAACATGGCTGCTTTCACGGCTTTTCCCTTAGGAAGAACCCTAATACGCGGCTGATTTACCTTCCTAGGGTTACTGTTAGGCTTAGGCCTAGGACTTTTAAAACCAGGAAGCCCTGGGCTCCAGGCACACTGCAGCTGCGAAAGGCATCCCAAGGGGAGCGCAAAAGTGACACAACTTGGCTGCCACCACTGATATTTCCATGAGACCATCCCGAACCATAGGCTGATTTTCCTTCCTAGGGTTAAGGTTTGAGTTACGCCTGGGGTAAGGGTTCTATTAACCAGAAAGCCCTGAGTTCCAAGAACACAGCAGCTGCGAAGGACTACCCAAGAAGAGCGCAAAAGTACCACAACATGCCTGCGTCGATAGCTTTTTCCTTGGGGACATGCCTAATTCCTGGCTGATTTGCCTTTCTCGTCTTAGGGTTGGGGTTCGGCCTAGGGCTAGGATTTTTAAAATCAGGAAGCCCTGAGTTCCAGGCACACTGGAGCTGTGAAAGGCATCCAAAAGGGAGTGCAAAAGTGCCACAACATGGTTGCTTTCACGGCTTTTTCCTTGGCAAGAAGCTTAACACCAGGCTGATTTCCCTTCTCAGGGTTACTGTAAGGCTTAGGCCTAGGGCTAGGATTTTCAAAACTAGGAAGCCCTTAGCTCCAGGCACACTGCAGCTGTTCAAGGCATCCCAAGGGGAGTACAAAAGTGCAACAACATGGCAGCTTTCACAGCTTTTTCCTTGGCACCATCCCTATACCTAGTCTGTTTTATCTGCCTAGGGTTAGGGTTAGGGTTCAGCCTAGGGCTTGGAGTTTTTGAACCAGGAAGCCCTGAGTTCCAGGCTTACTGCATCTGCCAAAGGCATCCCAAAGAGAGTGCAAAAGTGCCACAACATGGCTGCTTTCACGGCTTTTCCCTTAGGAAGAACCCTAATACCCGGCTGATTTACCTTCCTAGGGTTACTGTTAGGCTTAGGCCTAGGACTTTTAAAACCAGGAAGCCCTGGGCTCCAGGCACTCTGCAGCTGCGAAAGGCATCCCAAGGGGAGCGCAAAAGTGACGCAACTTGGCTGCCACCACTGATATTTCCATGAGACCATCCCGAACCATAGGCTGATTTTCCTTCCTAGGGTTAAGGTTTGAGTTACGCATAGGGTAAGGGTTCTATTAACCAGAAAGCCCTGAGTTCCAAGAACACAGCAGCTGCGAAGGACTAGCCAAGAAGAGCGCAAAAGTACCACAACATGCCTGCCTCCACAGCTTTTTCCTTGGGGACATGCCTAAATCCTGGCTGATTTGCCTTTCTCGTCTTAGGTTATGGGTTCGGCCTAGTGCTAGGATTTTTAAAATCAGGAAGCCCTGAGTTCCAGGCACACTGGAGCTGTGAAAGGCATCCAAAAGGGAGTGCAAAAGTGACACAACATGGCTGCTTTCACGGCTTTTTCCTTGGCAAGAAGCCTAACACCAGGCTGGTTTCCCTTCCCAGGGTTACTGTAAGGCTTAGGCCTAGGGCTTGGATTTTTAAAACTAGGAAGCCATTAGATCCAGGCACACTGCAGCTGTTCAAGGCATCCCAAGGGGAGTACAAAAGTGCAACAACATGGCAGCTTTCACAGCTTTTTCCTTGGCACCATCCCTATACCTAGGCTGATTTATCTGCCTAGGGTTAGGGTTAGGCTTCAGCCTAGGGCTTGGAGTTTTTTAATCAGGAAGCCCTGAGTTCCAGGCTTACTGCATCTGCCAAAGGCATCCCAAAGGGAGTGCAAAAGTGCCACAACATGGCTGCTTTCACGGCTTTTCCCTTAGGAAGAACCCTAATACGCGGCTGATTTACCTTCCTAGGGTTACTGTTAGGCTTAGGCCTAGGACTTTTAAAACCAGGAAGCCCTGGGCTCCAGGCACACTGCAGCTGTTAAAGGCATCCCAAGAGGGCCGCAGAAGTGACACAACTTGGCTGCCTCTGCTTCTATTCTCATGAGACCATCCCGAACCATAGGCTGATTTTCCTTCCTAGGGTTAAGGTTTGAGTTTCGCCTAGGGTAAGAGGTCTATTAACCAGAAAGACCAGAGTTCCAAGAACACAGCAGCTGCGAAGGACTACCCAAGAAGAGCGCAAAAGTACCACAACATGCCTGCCTCCACAGCTTTTTCCTTGGGGACATGCCTAATTCCTGGCTGATTTGCCTTTCTCGTCTTAGGGTTGGGGTTCGGCCTAGGGCTAGGATATTTTTAACTAGGAAGCCCTGAGTTCCAGGCTTACTGCATCTGCGAAAGGCATCCCAAAGGGAGTGCAGAAGTGCCACAACATGGCTGCTTTCACGGCTTTTCCCTTAGGAAGAACCCTAATACCCGGCTGATTTACCTTCCTAGGGTTACTGTTAGGCTTAGGCCTAGGACTTTTAAAACCAGGAAGCCCTGGGCTCCAGGCACATGCAGCTGTTCAAGGCATCCCAAGAGGGCCGCAGAAGTGACACAACTTGGCTGCCTCTGTTGCTATTCTCATGAGACCATCCCGAACCATAGGCTGATTTTCCTTCCTAGGGTTAAGGTTTGAGTTACGCCTAGGGTAAGAGTTCTATTAACCAGAAAGCCCTGAGTTCCAAGAACACAGCAGCTGCGAAGGACTACCCAAGAAGAGCGCAAAAGTACCACAACGTGCCTGCCTCCACAGCTTTTTCCTTGGGGACATGCCTAATTCCTGGCTGATTTGCCTTTCTCGTCTTAGGGTTGGGGTTCGGCCTAGGGCTAGGATTTTTTTAACTAGGAAGCCCTGAGTTCCAGGCTTACTTCATCTGCCAAAAGCATCCCAAAGGGAGTGCAGAAGTGCCACAACATGGCTGCTTTCACGGCTTTCCCCTTAGGAAGAACCCTAATACCCGGCTGATTTACCTTCCTAGGGTTACTGTTAGGCTTAGGCCTAGGACTTTTAAAACCAGGAAGCCCTGGGCTCCAGGCACACTGCAGCTGCGAAAGGCATCCCAAGGGGAGCGCAAAAGTGACACAACTTGGCTGCCACCACTGATATTTCCATGAGACCATCCCGAACCATAGGCTGATTTTCCTTCCTAGGGTTAAGGTTTGAGTTACGCCTAGGGTAAGGGTTCTATTAACCAGAAAGCCCTGAGTTCCAAGAACACAGCAGCTGCGAAGGACTACCCAAGAAGAGCGCAAAAGTATCACAACATGCCTGCCTCCACAGCTTTTTCCTTGGGGACATGCCTAATTCCTGGCTGATTTGCCTTTCTCGTCTTAGGGTTGGGGTTCGGCCTAGGGCTAGGATTTTTAAAATCAGGAAGCCCTGAGTTCCAGGCACACTGGAGCTGTGAAAGGCATCCAAAAGGGAGTGCAAAAGTGCCACAACATGGTTGCTTTCACGGCTTTTTCCTTGGCAAGAAGCTTAACACCAGGCTGATTTCCCTTCCCAGGGTTACTGTAAGGCTTAGGCCTACGGCTAGGATTTTCAAAACTAGGAAGCCCTTAGATCCAGGCACACTGCAGCTGTTCAAGGCATCCCAAGGGGAGTACAAAAGTGCAACAACATGGCAGCTTTCACAGCTTTTTCCTTGGCACCATCCCTATACCTAGGCTGATTTATCTGCCTAGGGTTAGGGTTAGGGTTCAGCCTAGGGCTTGGAGTTTTTTAACCTGGAAGCCCTGAGTTCCAGGCTTACTGCATCTGCCAAAGGCATCCCAAAGGGAGTGCAGAAGTGCCACAACATGGCTGCTTTCACGGCTTTTCCCTTAGGAAGAACCCTAATACGCGGCTGATTTACCTTCCTAGGGTTACTGTTAGGCTTAGGCCTAGGACTTTTAAAACCAGGAAGCCCTGGGCTCCAGGCACACTGCAGCTGCGAAAGGCATCCCAAGAGGGCCGCAGAAGTGACACAACTTGGCTGCCTCTGCTTCTATTCTCATGAGACCATCCCGAACCATAGGCTGATTTTCCTTCGTAGGGTTAATGTTTGAGTTACGCCTAGGGTAAGGGTTCTATTACCAGAAAGCCCTGAGTTCCAAGAACACAGCAGCTGCGAAGGACTAGCCAAGAAGAGCGCAAAAGTACCACAACATGCCTGCCTCCACAGCTTTTTCCTTGGGGACATGCCTAATTCCTGGCTGATTTGCCTTTCTCGTCTTAGGGTTGGGGTTCGGCCTAGGGCTAGGATTTTTTTAACCATGAAGCCCTGAGTTCCAGGCTTACTGCATCTGCCAAAGGCATCCCAAAGGGAGTGCAGAAGTGCCACAACATGGCTGCTTTCACGGCTTTTCCCTTAGGAAGAACCCTAATACCCGGCTGATTTACCTTCCTAGGGTTACTGTTAGGCTTAGGCCTAGGACTTTTAAAACCAGGAAGCCCTGGGCTCCAGGCACACTGCAGCTGCGAAAGGCATCCCAAGGGGAGCGCAAAAGTGACACAACTTGGCTGCCACCACTGATATTTCCATGAGACCATCCCGAACCATAGGCTGATTTTCCTTCCTAGGGTTAAGGTTTGAGTTACGCCTAGGGTAAGGGTTCTATTAACCAGAAAGCCCTGAGTTCCAAGAACACAGCAGCTGCGAAGGACTAGCCAAGAAGAGCGCAAAAGTACCACAACATGCCTGCCTCCACAGCTTTTTCCTTGGGGACATGCCTAATTCCTGGCTGATTTGCCTTTCTCGTCTTAGGGTTGGGGTTCGGCCTAGGGCTAGGATTTTTTTAACTAGGAAGCCCTGAGTTCCAGGCTTACTGCATCTGCCAAAGGCATCCCAAAGGGAGTGCAGAAGTGCCACAACATGGCTGATTTCACGGCTTTTCCCTTAGGAAGAACCCTAATACCCGGCTGATTTACCTTCCTAGGGTTACTGTTAGGCTTAGGCCTAGGACTTTTAAAACCAGGAAGCCCTGGGCTCCAGGCACACTGCAGCTGCGAAAGGCATCCCAAGGGGAGCGCAAAAGTGACACAACTTGGCTGCCGCCACTGATATTTCCATGAGACCATCCCGAACCATAGGCTGATTTTCCTTCCTAGGGTTAAGGTTTGAGTTACGCCTGGGGTAAGGGTTCTATTAACCAGAAAGTCCTGAGTTCCAACAACACAGCAGCTGCGAAGGACTACCCAAGAAGAGCGCAAAAGTACCACAACATGCCTGCCTCCACAGCTTTTTCCTTGGGGACATGCCTAATTCCTGGCTGATTTGCCTTTCTCGTCTTAGGGTTGGGGTTCGGCCTAGGGCTAGGATATTTTTAACTAGGAAGCCCTGAGTTCCAGGCTTACTGCATCTGCCAAAGGCATCCCAAAAAGAGTGCAGAAGTGCCACAACATGGCTGCTTTCACGGCTTTCCCTTTAGGAAGAACCCTAATACGCGGCTGATTTACCTTCCTAGGGTTACTGTTAGGCTTAGGCCTAGGACTTTTAAAACCAGGAAGCCCTGGGCTCCAGGCACATGCAGCGGTTAAAGGCATCCCAAGAGGGCCGCAGAAGTGACACAACTTGGCTGCCTCTGCTGCTATTCTCATGAGACCATCCCGAACCATAGGCTGATTTTCCTTCCTAGGGTTAAGGTTTGAGTTACGCCTAGGGTAAGGGTTCTATTAACCAGAAAGCCCTGAGTTCCAAGAACACAGCAGCTGCGAAGGACTACCCAAGAAGAGCGCAAAAGTACCACAACATGCCTGCCTCCACAGCTTTTTCCTTGGGGACATGCCTAATTCCTGGCTGATTTGCCTTTCTCGTCTTAGGGTTGGGGTTCGGCCTAGGGCTAGGATTTTTAAAATCAGGAAGCCCTGAGTTCCAGGCACACTGGAGCTGTGAAAGGCATCCAAAAGGGAGTGCAAAAGTGCCACAACATGGTTGCTTTCACGGCTTTTTCCTTGGCAAGAAGCTTAACACCAGGCTGATTTCCCTTCCCAGGGTTACTGTAAGGCTTAGGCCTAGGGCTATTATTTTTAAAACTAGGAAGCCCTTAGATCCAGGCACACTGCAGCTGTTCAAGGCATCCCAAGGGGAGTACAAAAGTGCAACAACATGGCAGCTTTCACAGCTTTTTCCTTGGCACCATCCCTATACCTAGGCTGATTTATCTGCCTAGGGTTAGGGTTAGGGTTCAGCCTAGGGCTTGGAGTTTTTTAACCAGGAAGCCCTGAGTTCCAGGCTTACTGCATCTGCCAAATGCATCCCAAAGGGAGTGCAAAAGTGCCACAACATGGCTGCTTTCACGGCTTTTCCCTTAGGAAGAACCCTAATACGCGGCTGATTTACCTTCCTAGGGTTACTTTTAGGCTTAGTCCTAGGACTTTTAAAACCAGGAAGCCCTGGGCTCCAGGCACACTGCAGCTGTTAAAGGCATCCCAAGAGGGCCGCAGAAGTGACACAACTTGGCTGCCTCTGCTTCTATTCTCATGAGATCATCCCGAACCATAGGCTGATTTTCCTTCCTAGGGTTAAGGTTTGAGTTTCGCCTAGGGTAAGAGGTCTATTAACCAGAAAGACCTGAGTTCCAAGAACACAGCAGCTGCGAAGGACTACCCAAGAAGAGCGCAAAAGTACCACAACATGCCTGCCTCCACAGCTTTTTCCTTGGGGACATGCCTAATTCCTGGCTGATTTGCCTTTCTCGTCTTAGGGTTGGGGTTCGGCCTAGGGCTAGGATTTTTTTAACTAGGAAGCCCTGAGTTCCAGGCTTACTGCATCTGCCAAAGGCATCCCAAAGGGAGTGCAGAAGTGCCACAACATGGCTGCTTTCACGGCTTTTCCCTTAGGAAGAACCCTAATACGCGGCTGATTTACCTTCCTAGGGTTACTGTTAGGCTTAGGCCTAGGACTTTTAAAACCAGGAAGCCCTGGGCTCCAGGCACACTGCAGCTGCGAAAGGCATCCCAAGGGGAGCGCAAAAGTGACACAACTTGGCTGCCACCACTGATATTTCCATGAGACCATCCCGAACCATAGGCTGATTTTCCTTCCTAGGGTTAAGGTTTGAGTTACGCCTAGGGTAAGGGTTCTATTAACCAGAAAGCTCTGAGTTCCAAGAACACAGCAGCTGCGAAGGACTACCCAAGAAGAGCGCAAAAGTACCACAACATGCCTGCCTCCACAGCTTTTTCCTTGGGGACATGCCTAATTCCTGGCTGATTTGCCTTTCTCGTCTTAGGGTAGGGGTTCGGCCTAGGGCTAGGATTTTTAAAATCAGGAAGCCCTGAGTTCCAGGCACACTGGAGCTGTGAAAGGCATCCAAAAGGGAGTGCAAAAGTGCCACAACATGGTTGCTTTCACGGCTTTTTCCTTGGCAAGAAGCTTAACACCAGGCTGATTTCCCTTCCCAGGGTTACTGTAAGGCTTAGGCCTAGGGCTAGGATTTTTAAAACTAGGAAGCCCTTAGCTCCAGGCACACTGCAGCTGTTCAAGGCATCCCAAGGGGAGTACAAAAGTGCAACAACATGGCAGCTTTCACAGCATTTTCCTTGGCACCATCCCTATACCTAGGCTGATTTATCTGCCTAGGGTTAGGGTTAGGGTTCAGCCTAGGGCTTGGAGTTTTTTAACCAGGAAGCCCTGAGTTCCAGGCTTACTGCATCTGCCAAAGGCATCCCAAAGGGAGTGCAGAAGTGCCACAACATGGCTGCTTTCACGGCTTTTCCCTTAGGAAGAACCCTAATACGCGGCTGATTTACCTTCCTAGGGTTACTGTTAGGCTTAGGCCTAGGACTTTTAAAACCAGGAAGCCCTGGGCTCCAGGCACACTGCAGCTGCGAAAGGCATCCCAAGAGGGCCGCAGAAGTGACACAACTTGGCTGCCTCTGCTTCTATTCTCATGAGACCATCCCGAACCATAGGCTGATTTTCCTTCCTAGGGTTAATGTTAGAGTTACGCCTAGGGTAAGAGGTCTATTAACCAGAAAGACCTGAGTTCCAAGAACACAGCAGCTGCGAAGGACTACCCAAGAAGAGCGCAAAAGTACCACAACATGCCTGCCTCCACAGCTTTTTCCTTGGGGACATGCCTAATTCCTGGCTGATTTGCCTTTCTTGTCTTTGGGTTGGGGTTCGGACTAGGGCTAGGATTTTTTTAACTAGGAAGCCCTGAGTTCCAGGCTTACTGCATCTGCCAAAGGCATCCCAAAGGGAGTGCAGAAGTGCCACAACATGGCTGCTTTCACGGCTTTTCCCTTAGGAAGAACCCTAATACGCGGCTGATTTACCTTCCTAGGGTTACTGATAGGCTTAGGCCTAGGACTTTTAAAACCAGGAAGCCCTGGGCTCCAGGCACACTGCAGCTGCGAAAGGCATCCCAAGGGGAGCGCAAAAGTGACACAACTTGGCTGCCACCACTGATATTTCCATGAGACCATCCCGAACCATAGGCTGATTTTCCTTCCTAGGGTTAAGGTTTGAGTTACGCCTAGGGTAAGGGTTCTATTAACCAGAAAGCCCTGAGTTCCAAGAACACAGCAGCTGCGAAGGACTAGCCAAGAAGAGCGCAAAAGTACCACAACATGCCTGCCTCCACAGCTTTTTCCTTGGGGACATGCCTAATTCCTGGCTGATTTGCCTTTCTCGTCTTAGGGTTGGGGTTCGGCCTAGGGCTAGGATTTTTTAAACTAGGAAGCCCTGAGTTCCAGGCACACTGGAGCTGTGAAAGGCATCCAAAAGGGAGTGCAAAAGTGCCACAACATGGTTGCTTTCACGGCTTTTTCCTTGGCAAGAAGCTTAACACCAGGCTGATTTCCCTTCCTAGGGTTACTGTAAGGCTTAGGCCTAGGGCTAGGATTTTTAAAACTAGGAAGCCCTTAGCTCCAGGCACACTGCAGCTGTTCAAGGCATCCCAAGGGGAGTACAAAAGTGCAACAACATGGCAGCTTTCACAGCATTTTCCTTGGCACCATCCCTATACCTAGGCTGATTTATCTGCCTAGGGTTAGGGTTAGGGTTCAGCCTAGGGCTTGGAGTTTTTTAACCAGGAAGCCCTGAGTTCCAGGCTTACTGCATCTGCCAAAGGCATCCCAAAGGGAGTGCAGAAGTGCCACAACATGGCTGCTTTCACGGCTTTTCCCTTAGGAAGAACCCTAATACGCGGCTGATTTACCTTCCTAGGGTTACTGTTAGGCTTAGGCCTAGGACTTTTAAAACCAGGAAGCCCTGGGCTCCAGGCACACTGCAGCTGCGAAAGGCATCCCAAGAGGGCCGCAGAAGTGACACAACTTGGCTGCCTCTGCTTCTATTCTCATGAGACCATCCCGAACCATAGGCTGATTTTCCTTCCTAGGGTTAATGTTAGAGTTACGCCTAGGGTAAGAGGTCTATTAACCAGAAAGACCTGAGTTCCAAGAACACAGCAGCTGCGAAGGACTACCCAAGAAGAGCGCAAAAGTACCACAACATGCCTGCCTCCACAGCTTTTTCCTTGGGGACATGCCTAATTCCTGGCTGATTTGCCTTTCTCGTCTTTGGGTTGGGGTTCGGACTAGGGCTAGGATTTTTTTAACTAGGAAGCCCTGAGTTCCAGGCTTACTGCATCTGCCAAAGGCATCCCAAAGGGAGTGCAGAAGTGCCACAACATGGCTGCTTTCACGGCTTTTCCCTTAGGAAGAACCCTAATACGCGGCTGATTTACCTTCCTAGGGTTACTGATAGGCTTAGGCCTAGGACTTTTAAAACCAGGAAGCCCTGGGCTCCAGGCACACTGCAGCTGCGAAAGGCATCCCAAGGGGAGCGCAGAAGTGACACAACTTGGCTGCCACCACTGATATTTCCATGAGACCATCCCGAACCATAGGCTGATTTTCCTTCCTAGGGTTAAGGTTTGAGTTACGCCTAGGGTAAGGGTTCTATTAACCAGAAAGCCCTGAGTTCCAAGAACACAGCAGCTGCGAAGGACTAGCCAAGAAGAGCGCAAAAGTACCACAACATGCCTGCCTCCACAGCTTTTTCCTTGGGGACATGCCTAATTCCTGGCTGATTTGCCTTTCTCGTCTTAGGGTTGGGGTTCGGCCTAGGGCTAGGATTTTTTTAACTAGGAAGCCCTGAGTTCCAGGCACACTGGAGCTGTGAAAGGCATCCAAAAGGGAGTGCAAAAGTGCCACAACATGGTTGCTTTCACGGCTTTTTCCTTGGCAAGAAGCTTAACACCAGGCTGATTTCCCTTCCCAGGGTTACTGTAAGGCTTAGGCCTAGGGCTAGGATTTTTAAAACTAGGAAGCCCTTAGCTCCAGGCACACTGCAGCTGTTCAAGGCATCCCAAGGGGAGTACAAAAGTGCAACAACATGGCAGCTTTCACAGCATTTTCCTTGGCACCATCCCTATACCTAGGCTGATTTATCTGCCTAGGGTTAGGGTTAGGGTTCAGCCTAGGGCTTGGAGTTTTTTAACCAGGAAGCCCTGAGTTCCAGGCTTACTGCATCTGCCAAAGGCATCCCAAAGGGAGTGCAGAAGTGCCACAACATGGCTGCTTTCACGGCTTTTCCCTTAGGAAGAACCCTAATACGCGGCTGATTTACCTTCCTAGGGTTACTGTTAGGCTTAGGCCTAGGACTTTTAAAACCAGGAAGCCCTGGGCTCCAGGCACACTGCAGCTGCGAAAGGCATCCCAAGAGGGCCGCAGAAGTGACACAACTTGGCTGCCTCTGCTTCTATTCTCATGAGACCATCCCGAACCATAGGCTGATTTTCCTTCCTAGGGTTAATGTTAGAGTTACGCCTAGGGTAAGAGGTCTATTAACCAGAAAGACCTGAGTTCCAAGAACACAGCAGCTGCGAAGGACTACCCAAGAAGAGCGCAAAAGTACCACAACATGCCTGCCTCCACAGCTTTTTCCTTGGGGACATGCCTAATTCCTGGCTGATTTGCCTTTCTCGTCTTTGGGTTGGGGTTCGGACTAGGGCTAGGATTTTTTTAACTAGGAAGCCCTGAGTTCCAGGCTTACTGCATCTGCCAAAGGCATCCCAAAGGGAGTGCAGAAGTGCCACAACATGGCTGCTTTCACGGCTTTTCCCTTAGGAAGAACCCTAATACGCGGCTGATTTACCTTCCTAGGGTTACTGATAGGCTTAGGCCTAGGACTTTTAAAACCAGGAAGCCCTGGGCTCCAGGCACACTGCAGCTGCGAAAGGCATCCCAAGGGGAGCGCAGAAGTGACACAACTTGGCTGCCACCACTGATATTTCCATGAGACCATCCCGAACCATAGGCTGATTTTCCTTCCTAGGGTTAAGGTTTGAGTTACGCCTAGGGTAAGGGTTCTATTAACCAGAAAGCCCTGAGTTCCAAGAACACAGCAGCTGCGAAGGACTACCCAAGAAGAGCGCAAAAGTACCACAACATGCCTGCCTCCACAGCTTTTTCCTTGGGGACATGCCTAATTCCTGGCTGATTTGCCTTTCTCGTCTTAGGGTTGGGGTTCGGCCTAGGGCTAGGATTTTTTTAACTAGGAAGCCCTGAGTTCCAGGCTTACTGCATCTGCCAAAGGCATCCCAAAGGGAGTGCAGAAGTGCCACAACATGGCTGCTTTCACGGCTTTTCCCTTAGGAAGAACCCTAATACGCGGCTGATTTACCTTCCTAGGGTTACTGTTAGGCTTAGGCCTAGGACTTTTAAAACCAGGAAGCCCTGGGCTCCAGGCACACTGCAGCTGCGAAAGGCATCCCAAGGGGAGCGCAAAAGTGACACAACTTGGCTGCCGCCACTGATATTTCCATGAGACCATCCCGAACCATAGGCTGATTTTCCTTCCTAGGGTTAAGGTTTGAGTTTCGCCTAGGGTAAGAGGTCTATTAACCAGAAAGACCTGAGTTCCAAGAACACAGCAGCTGCGAAGGACTACCCAAGAAGAGCGCAAAAGTACCAAACATGCCTGCCTCCACAGCTTTTTCCTTGGGAACATGCCTAATTCCTGGCTGATTTGCCTTTCTCGTCTTAGGGTTGGGGTTCGGCCTAGGGCTAGGATATTTTTAACCAGGAAGCCCTGAGTTCCAGGCTTACTGCATCTGCCAAAGGCATCCCAAAGGGAGTGCAAAAGTGCCACAACATGGCTGCTTTCACGGCTTTTCCCTTAGGAAGAACCCTAATACGCGGCTGATTTACCTTCCTAGGGTTACTGTTAGGCTTAGGCCTAGGAGTTTTAAAACCAGGAAGCCCTGGGCTCCAGGCACACTGCAGCTGTTAAAGGCATCCCAAAAGGGCCGCAGAAGTGACACAACTTGGCTGCCTCTTCTTCTATTCTCATGAGACCATCCCGAACCATAGGCTGATTTTCCTTCCTAGGGTTAAGGTTTGAGTTTCGCCTAGGGTAAGAGGTCTATTAACCAGAAAGACCTGAGTTCCAAGAACACAGCAGCTGCGAAGGACTACCCAAGAAGAGCGCAAAAGTACCACAACATGCCTGCCTCCACAGCTTTTTCCTTGGGGACATGCCTAATTCCTGGCTGATTTGCCTTTCTCGTCTTAGGGTTGGGGTTCGGCCTAGGGCTAGGATATTTTTAACTAGGAAGCCCTGAGTTCCAGGCTTACTGCATCTGCCAAAGGCATCCCAAAGGGAGTGCAGAAGTGCCACAACATGGCTGCTTTCACGGCTTTTCCCTTAGGAAGAACCCTAATACGCGGCTGATTTACCTTCCTAGGGTTACTGTTAGGCTTAGGCCTAGGACTTTTAAAACCAGGAAGCCCTGGGCTCCAGGCACACTGCAGCTGCGAAAGGCATCCCAAGGGGAGCGCAAAAGTGACGCAACTTGGCTGCCACCACTGATATTTCCATGAGACCATCCCGAACCATAGGCTGATTTTCCTTCCTAGGGTTAAGGTTTGAGTTACGCCTAGGGTAAGGGTTCTATTAACCAGAAAGCCCTGAGTTCCAAGAACACAGCAGCTGCGAAGGACTAGCCAAGAAGAGCGCAAAAGTACCACAACATGCCTGCCTCCACAGCTTTTTCCTTGGGGACATGCCTAATTCCTGGCTGATTTGCCTTTCTCGTCTTAGGGTTGGGGTTCGGCCTAGGGCTAGGATTTTTAAAATCAGGAAGCCCTGAGTTCCAGGCACACTGGAGCTGTGAAAGGCATCCAAAAGGGAGTGCAAAAGTGCCACAACATGGTTGCTTTCACGGCTTTTTCCTTGGCAAGAAGCTTAACACCAGGCTGATTTCCCTTCCAAGGGTTACTGTAAGGCTTAGGCCTAGGGCTAGGATTTTTAAAACTAGGAAGCCCTTAGATCCAGGCACACTGCAGCTGTTCAAGGCATCCCAAGGGGAGTACAAAAGTGCAACAACATGGCAGCTTTCACAGCTTTTTCCTTGGCACCATCCCTATACCTAGGCTGATTTATCTGCCTAGGGTTAGGGTTAGGGTTCAGCCTAGGTCTTGGAGTTTTTTAACCAGGAAGCCCTGAGTTCCAGGCTTACTGCATCTGCCAAAGGCATCCCAAAGGGAGTGCAAAAGTGCCACAACATGGCTGCTTTCACAGCTTTTCCCTTAGGAAGAACCCTAATACCCGGCTGATTTACCTTCCTAGGGTTACTGTTAGGCTTAGGCCTAGGACTTTTAAAACCAGGAAGCCCTGGGCTCCAGGCACACTGCAGCTGTTAAAGGCATTCCAAGAGGGCCGCAGAAGTGACACAACTTGGCTGCCTCTGCTTCTATTCTCATGAGACCATCCCCAACCATAGGCTGATTTTCCTTCCTAGGGTTAATGTTTGAGTTTCGCCTAGGGTAAGAGGTCTATTAACCAGAAAGCCCTGAGTTCCAAGAACACAGCAGCTGCGAAGGACTACCCAAGAAGAGCGCAAAAGTACCACAACATGCCTGCCTCCACAGCTTTTTCCTTGGGGACATGCCTAATTCCTGGCTGATTTGCCTTTCTCGTCTTAGGGTTGGGGTTCGGCCTAGGGCTAGGATATTTTTAACTAGGAAGCCCTGAGTTCCAGGCTTACTGCATCTGCCAAAGGCATCCCAAAGGGAGTGCAGAAGTGCCACAACATGGCTGCTTTCACGGCTTTTCCCTTAGGAAGAACCCTAATACGCGGCTGATTTACCTTCCTAGGGTTACTGTTAGGCTTAGGCCTAGGACTTTTAAAACCAGGAAGCCCTGGGCTCCAGGCACACTGCAGCTGCGAAAGGCATCCCAAGGGGAGCGCAAAAGTGACACAACTTGGCTGCCACCACTGATATTTCCATGAGACCATCCCGAACCATAGGCTGATTTTCCTTCCTAGGGTTAAGGTTTGAGTTACGCCTAGGGTAAGGGTTCTATTAACCAGAAAGCCCTGAGTTCCAAGAACACAGCAGCTGCGAAGGACTAGCCAAGAAGAGCGCAAAAGTACCACAACATGCCTGCCTCCACAGCTTTTTCCTTGGGGACATGCCTAATTCCTGGCTGATTTGCCTTTCTCGTCTTAGGGTTGGGGTTCGGCCTAGGGCTAGGATTTTTAAAATCAGGAAGCCCTGAGTTCCAGGCACACTGGAGCTGTGAAAGGCATCCAAAAGGGAGTGCAAAAGTGCCACAACATGGTTGCTTTCACGGCTTTTTCCTTGGCAAGAAGCTTAACACCAGGCTGATTTCCCTTCCCAGGGTTACTGTAAGGCTTAGGCCTAGGGCTAGGATTTTTAAAACTAGGAAGCCCTTAGATCCAGGCACACTGCAGCTGTTCAAGGCATCCCAAGGGGAGTACAAAAGTGCAACAACATGGCAGCTTTCACAGCTTTTTCCTTGGCACCATCCCTATACCTAGGCTGATTTATCTGCCTAGGGTTAGGGTTAGGGTTCAGCCTAGGGCTTGGAGTTTTTTAACCAGGAAGCCCTGAGTTCCAGGCTTACTGCATCTGCCAAAGGCATCCCAAAGGGAGTGCAAAAGTGCCACAACATGGCTGCTTTCACAGCTTTTCCCTTAGGAAGAACCCTAATACCCGGCTGATTTACCTTCCTAGGGTTACTGTTAGGCTTAGGCCTAGGACTTTTAAAACCAGGAAGCCCTGGGCTCCAGGCACACTGCAGCTGTTAAAGGCATCCCAAGAGGGCCGCAGAAGTGACACAACTTGGCTGCCTCTGCTTCTATTCTCATGAGACCATCCCGAACCATAGGCTGATTTTCCTTCCTAGGGTTAATGTTTGAGTTTCGCCTAGGGTAAGAGGTCTATTAACCAGAAAGCCCTGAGTTCCAAGAACACAGCAGCTGCGAAGGACTAGCCAAGAAGAGCGCAAAAGTACCACAACATGCCTGCCTCCACAGCTTTTTCCTTGGGGACATGCCTAATTCCTGGCTGATTTGCCTTTCTCGTCTTAGGGTTGGGGTTCGGCCTAGGGCTAGGATTTTTTTAACTAGGAAGCCCTGAGTTCCAGGCTTACTGCATCTGCCAAAGGCATCCCAAAGGGAGTGCAGAAGTGCCACAACATGGCTGCTTTCACGGCTTTTCCCTTAGGAAGAACCCTAATGCGCGGCTGATTTACCGTCCGAGGGTTACTGTTAGGCTTAGGCCTAGGACTTTTAAAACCAGGAAGCCCTGGGCTCCAGGCACACTGCAGCTGCGAAAGCATCCCAAGGGGAGCGCAAAAGTGACACAACTTGGCTGCCACCACTGATATTTCCATGAGACCATCCCGAACCATAGGCTGATTTTCCTTCCTAGGGTTAAGGTTTGAGTTACGCCTAGGGTAAGTGTTCTATTAACGAGAAAGCTCTGAGTTCCAAGAACACAGCAGCTGCGAAGGACTACCCAAGAAGAGCGCAAAAGTACCACAACATGCCTGCCTCCACAGCTTTTTCCTTGGGGACATGCCTAATTCCTGGCTGATTTGCCTTTCTCGTCTTAGGGTTGGGGTTCGGCCTAGGGCTAGGATTTTTAAAATCAGGAAGCCCTGAGTTCCAGGCACACTGGAGCTGTGAAAGGCATCCAAAAGGGAGTGCAAAAGTGCCACAACATGTTTGCTTTCACGGCTTTTTCCTTGGCAAGAAGCTTAACACCAGGCTGATTTCCCTTCCCAGGGTTACTGTAAGGCTTAGGCCTAGGGCTAGGATTTTTAAAACTAGGAAGCCCTTAGATCCAGGCACACTGCAGCTGTTCAAGGCATCCCAAGGGGAGTACAAAAGTGCAACAACATGGCAGCTTTCACAGCTTTTTCCTTGGCACCATCCCTATACCTAGGCTGATTTATCTGCCTAGGGTTAGGGTTAGGGTTCAGCCTAGGGCTTGGAGTTTTTTAACCAGGAAGCCCTGAGTTCCAGGCTTACTGCATCTGCCAAATGCATCCCAAAGGGAGTGCAGAAGTGCCACAACATGGCTGCTTTCACGGCTTTTCCCTTAGGAAGAACCCTAATACGCGGCTGATTTACCTTCCTAGGGTTACTGTTAGGCTTAGGCCTAGGACTTTTAAAACCAGGAAGCCCTGGGCTCCAGGCACACTGCAGCTGCGAAAGGCATCCCAAGGGGAGCGCAAAAGTTACACAACTTGGCTGCCGCCACTGATATTTCCATGAGACCATCCCGAACCATAGGCTGATTTTCCTTCCTAGGGTTAAGGTTTGAGTTTCGCCTAGGGTAAGAGGTCTATTAACCAGAAAGACCTGAGTTCCAAGAACACAGCAGCTGCGAAGGACTACCCAAGAAGAGCGCAAAAGTACCACAACATGCCTGCCTCCACAGCTTTTTCCTTGGGGACATGCCTAATTCCTGGCTGATTTGCCTTTCTCGTCTTAGGGTTGGGGTTCGGCCTAGGGCTAGGATTTTTTTAACTAGGAAGCCCTGAGTTCCAGGCTTACTGCATCTGCCAAAGGCATCCCAAAGGGAGTGCAGAAGTGCCACAACATGGCTGCTTTCACGGCTTTTCCCTTAGGAAGAACCCTAATACGCGGCTGATTTACCTTCCTAGGGTTACTGTTAGGCTTAGGCCTAGGACTTTTAAAACTAAGAAGCCCTTAGATCCAGGCACACTGCAGCTGTTCAAGGCATCCCAAGGGGAGCACTAAAGTACCACAACATGGCAGCTTTCACAGCTTTTTCCTTGGCACCATCCCTATACATAGGCTGATTTATCTGCCTAGGGTTAGGGTTAGGGTTCAGCCTAGGGCTTGGAGTTTTTTAACCAGGAAGCCCTGAGTTCCAGGCTTACTGCATCTGCCAAAGGCATCCCAAAGGGTGTGCAGAAGTGCCACAACATGGCTGCTTTCACGGCTTTTCCCTTAGGAAGAACCCTAATACCCGGCTGATTTACCTTCCTAGGGTTACTGTTAGGCTTAGGCCTAGGACTTTTAAAACCAGGAAGCCCTGGGCTCCAGGCACTCTTCAGCTGCGAAAGGCATCCCAAGGGGAGCGCAAAAGTGACGCAACTTGGCTGCCACCACTGATATTTCCATGAGACCATCCCGAACCGTAGGCTGATTTTCCTTCCTAGGGTTAAGGTTTGAGTTACGCCTAGGGTAAGGGTTCTATTAACCAGAAAGCCCTGAGTTCCAAGAACACAGCAGCTGCGAAGGACTACCCAAGAAGAGCGCAAAAGTACCACAACATGCCTGCCTCCACAGCTTTTTCCTTGGGGACATGCCTAATTCCTGGCTGATTTGCCTTTCTCGTCTTAGGGTTGGGGTTCGGCCTAGTGCTAGGATTTTTAAAATCAGGAAGCCCTGAGTTCCAGGCTTACTGCATCTGCCAAAGGCATCCAAAAGGGAGTGCAAAAGTGCCACAACATGGCTGCTTTCACGGCTTTTTCCTTGGAGAGAAGCCTAACACCAGGATGATTTCCCTTCCCAGGGTTACTGTAAGGCTTAGGCCTAGGGCTAGGATTTTTAAAACTAGGAAGCCATTAGATCCAGGCACACTGCAGCTGTTCAAGGCATCCCAAGAGGAGTACAAAAGTGCAACAACATGGCAGCTTTCACAGCTTTTTCCTTGGCACCATCCCTATACCTAGGCTGATTTATCTGCCTAGGGTTAGGGTAAGGGTTCAGCCTAGGTCTTGGAGTTTTTTAACCTGGAAGCCCTGAGTTCCAGGCTTACTGCATCTGCCAAAGGCATCCCAAAGGGAGTGCAAAAGTGCCACAACATGGCTGCTTTCACGGCTTTTCCCTTAGGAAGAACCCTAATATGTGGCTGATTTACCTTCCTAGGGTTACTGTTAGGCTTAGGCCTAGGACTTTTAAAACCAGGAAGCCCTGGGCTCCAGGCACACTGCAGCTGTTAAAGGCATCCCAAGAGGGCCGCAGAAGTGACACAACTTGGCTGCCTCTGCTTCTATTCTCATGAGACCATCCCGAACCATAGGCTGATTTTCCTTCCTAGGGTTAAGGTTTGAGTTTCGCCTAGGGTAAGAGGTCTATTAACCAGAAAGCCCTGAGTTCCAAGAACACAGCAGCTGCGAAGGACTACCCAAGAAGAGCGCAAAAGTACCACAACATGCCTGCCTCCACAGCTTTTTCCTTGGGGACATGCCTAATTCCTGGCTGATTTGCCTTTCTCGTCTTAGGGTTGGGGTTCGGCCTAGGGCTAGGATATTTTTAACTAGGAAGCCCTGAGTTCCAGGCTTACTGCATCTGCCAAAGGCATCCCAAAGGGAGTGCAGAAGTGCCACAACATGGCTGCTTTCACGGCTTTTCCCTTAGGAAGAACCCTAATACGCGGCTGATTTACCTTCCTAGGGTTACTGTTAGGCTTAGGCCTAGGACTTTTAAAACCAGGAAGCCCTGGGCTCCAGGCACACTGCAGCTGCGAAAGGCATCCCAAGGGGAGCGCAAAAGTGACACAACTTGGCTGCCACCACTGATATTTCCATGAGACCATCCCGAACCATAGGCTGATTTTCCTTCCTAGGGTTAAGGTTTGAGTTACGCCTAGGGTAAGGGTTCTATTAACCAGAAAGCCCTGAGTTCCAAGAACACAGCAGCTGCGAAGGACTAGCCAAGAAGAGCGCAAAAGTACCACAACATGCCTGCCTCCACAGCTTTTTCCTTGGGGACATGCCTAATTCCTGGCTGATTTGCCTTTCTCGTCTTAGGGTTGGGGTTCGGCCTAGGGCTAGGATTTTTAAAATCAGGAAGCCCTGAGTTCCAGGCACACTGGAGCTGTGAAAGGCATCCAAAAGGGAGTGCAAAAGTGCCACAACATGGTTGCTTTCACGGCTTTTTCCTTGGCAAGAAGCTTAACACCAGGCTGATTTCCCTTCCCAGGGTTACTGTAAGGCTTAGGCCTAGGGCTAGGATTTTTAAAACTAGGAAGCCCTTAGATCCAGGCACACTGCAGCTGTTCAAGGCATCCCAAGGGGAGTACAAAAGTGCAACAACATGGCAGCTTTCACAGCTTTTTCCTTGGCACCATCCCTATACCTAGGCTGATTTATCTGCCTAGGGTTAGGGTTAGGGTTCAGCCTAGGGCTTGGAGTTTTTTAACCAGGAAGCCCTGAGTTCCAGGCTTACTGCATCTGCCAAAGGCATCCCAAAGGGAGTGCAAAAGTGCCACAACATGGCTGCTTTCACAGCTTTTCCCTTAGGAAGAACCCTAATACCCGGCTGATTTACCTTCCTAGGGTTACTGTTAGGCTTAGGCCTAGGACTTTTAAAACCAGGAAGCCCTGGGCTCCAGGCACACTGCAGCTGTTAAAGGCATCCCAAGAGGGCCGCAGAAGTGACACAACTTGGCTGCCTCTGCTTCTATTCTCATGAGACCATCCCGAACCATAGGCTGATTTTCCTTCCTAGGGTTAATGTTTGAGTTACGCCTAGGGTAAGAGGTCTATTAACCAGAAAGACCTGAGTTCCAAGAACACAGCAGCTGCGAAGGACTACCCAAGAAGAGCGCAAAAGTACCACAACATGCCTGCCTCCACAGCTTTTTCCTTGGGGACATGCCTAATTCCTGGCTGATTTGCCTTTCTCGTCTTAGGGTTGGGGTTCGGCCTAGGGCTAGGATTTTTTTAACTAGGAAGCCCTGAGTTCCAGGCTTACTGCATCTGCCAAAGGCATCCCAAAGGGAGTGCAGAAGTGCCACAACATGGCTGCTTTCACGGCTTTTCCCTTAGGAAGAACCCTAATGCGCGGCTGATTTACCGTCCGAGGTTTACTGTTAG
Source organism: Ammospiza maritima maritima (assembly GCA_036010785.1). Taxonomy (NCBI): domain Eukaryota; kingdom Metazoa; phylum Chordata; class Aves; order Passeriformes; family Passerellidae; genus Ammospiza; species Ammospiza maritima. The sequence continues at coordinate 2,442,536 of JAYKTQ010000493.1, forward strand.
GCTTAGGCCTAGGACTTTTAAAACCAGGAAGCCCTGGGCTCCAGGCACACTGCAGCTGCGAAAGGCATCCCAAGGGGAGCGCAAAAGTGACACAACTTGGCTGCCACCACTGATATTTCCATGAGACCATCCCGAACCATAGGCTGATTTTCCTTCCTAGGGTTAAGGTTTGAGTTACGCCTAGGGTAAGTGTTCTATTAACCAGAAAGCTCTGAGTTCCAAGAACACAGCAGCTGCGAAGGACTACCCAAGAAGAGCGCAAAAGTACCACAACATGCCTGCCTCCACAGCTTTTTCCTTGGGGACATGCCTAATTCCTGGCTGATTTGCCTTTCTCGTCTTAGGGTTGGGGTTCGGCCTAGGGCTAGGATTTTTAAAATCAGGAAGCCCTGAGTTCCAGGCACACTGGAGCTGTGAAAGGCATCCAAAAGGGAGTGCAAAAGTGCCACAACATGTTTGCTTTCACGGCTTTTTCCTTGGCAAGAAGCTTAACACCAGGCTGATTTCCCTTCCCAGGGTTACTGTAAGGCTTAGGCCTAGGGCTAGGATTTTTAAAACTAGGAAGCCCTTAGATCCAGGCACACTGCAGCTGTTCAAGGCATCCCAAGAGGAGTACAAAAGTGCAACAACATGGCAGCTTTCACAGCTTTTTCCTTGGCACCATCCCTATACCTAGGCTGATTTATCTGCCTAGGGTTAGGGTTAGGGTTCAGCCTAGGGCTTGGAGTTTTTTAACCAGGAAGCCCTGAGTTCCAGGCTTACTGCATCTGCCAAATGCATCCCAAAGGGAGTGCAGAAGTGCCACAACATGGCTGCTTTCACGGCTTTTCCCTTAGGAAGAACCCTAATACGCGGCTGATTTACCTTCCTAGGGTTACTGTTAGGCTTAGGCCTAGGACTTTTAAAACCAGGAAGCCCTGGGCTCCAGGCACACTGCAGCTGCGAAAGGCATCCCAAGGGGAGCGCAAAAGTGACACAACTTGGCTGCCGCCACTGATATTTCCATGAGACCATCCCGAACCATAGGCTGATTTTCCTTCCTAGGGTTAAGGTTTGAGTTTCGCCTAGGGTAAGAGGTCTATTAACCAGAAAGACCTGAGTTCCAAGAACACAGCAGCTGCGAAGGACTACCCAAGAAGAGCGCAAAAGTACCACAACATGCCTGCCTCCACAGCTTTTTCCTTGGGGACATGCCTAATTCCTCGCTGATTTGCCTTTCTCGTCTTAGGGTTGGGGTTCGGCCTAGGGCTAGGATTTTTTTAACTAGGAAGCCCTGAGTTCCAGGCTTACTGCATCTGCCAAAGGCATCCCAAAGGGAGTGCAGAAGTGCCACAACATGGCTGCTTTCACGGCTTTTCCCTTAGGAAGAACCCTAATGCGCGGCTGATTTACCGTCCGAGGTTTACTGTTAGGCTTAGGCCTAGGACTTTTAAAACCAGGAAGCCCTGGGCTCCAGGCACACTGCAGCTGCGAAAGGCATCCCAAGGGGAGCGCAAAAGTGACACAACTTGGCTGCCACCACTGATATTTCCATGAGACCATCCCGAACCATAGGCTGATTTTCCTTCCTAGGGTTAAGGTTTGAGTTACGCCTAGGGTAAGTGTTCTATTAACCAGAAAGCTCTGAGTTCCAAGAACACAGCAGCTGCGAAGGACTACCCAAGAAGAGCGCAAAAGTACCACAACATGCCTGCCTCCACAGCTTTTTCCTTGGGGACATGCCTAATTCCTGGCTGATTTGCCTTTCTCGTCTTAGGGTTGGGGTTCGGCCTAGGGCTAGGATTTTTAAAATCAGGAAGCCCTGAGTTCCAGGCACACTGGAGCTGTGAAAGGCATCCAAAAGGGAGTGCAAAAGTGCCACAACATGTTTGCTTTCACGGCTTTTTCCTTGGCAAGAAGCTTAACACCAGGCTGATTTCCCTTCCCAGGGTTACTGTAAGGCTTAGGCCTAGGGCTAGGATTTTTAAAACTAGGAAGCCCTTAGATCCAGGCACACTGCAGCTGTTCAAGGCATCCCAAGAGGAGTACAAAAGTGCAACAACATGGCAGCTTTCACAGCTTTTTCCTTGGCACCATCCCTATACCTAGGCTGATTTATCTGCCTAGGGTTAGGGTTAGGGTTCAGCCTAGGGCTTGGAGTTTTTTAACCAGGAAGCCCTGAGTTCCAGGCTTACTGCATCTGCCAAATGCATCCCAAAGGGAGTGCAGAAGTGCCACAACATGGCTGCTTTCACGGCTTTTCCCTTAGGAAGAACCCTAATACGCGGCTGATTTACCTTCCTAGGGTTACTGTTAGGCTTAGGCCTAGGACTTTTAAAACCAGGAAGCCCTGGGCTCCAGGCACACTGCAGCTGCGAAAGGCATCCCAAGGGGAGCGCAAAAGTGACACAACTTGGCTGCCGCCACTGATATTTCCATGAGACCATCCCGAACCATAGGCTGATTTTCCTTCCTAGGGTTAAGGTTTGAGTTTCGCCTAGGGTAAGAGGTCTATTAACCAGAAAGACCTGAGTTCCAAGAACACAGCAGCTGCGAAGGACTACCCAAGAAGAGCGCAAAAGTACCACAACATGCCTGCCTCCACAGCTTTTTCCTTGGGGACATGCCTAATTCCTCGCTGATTTGCCTTTCTCGTCTTAGGGTTGGGGTTCGGCCTAGGGCTAGGATTTTTTTAACTAGGAAGCCCTGAGTTCCAGGCTTACTGCATCTGCCAAAGGCATCCCAAAGGGAGTGCAGAAGTGCCACAACATGGCTGCTTTCACGGCTTTTCCCTTAGGAAGAACCCTAATACGCGGCTGATTTACCTTCCTAGGGTTACTGTTAGGCTTAGGCCTAGGACTTTTAAAACTAAGAAGCCCTTAGATCCAGGCACACTGCAGCTGTTCAAGGCATCCCAAGGGGAGCACTAAAGTACCACAACATGGCAGCTTTCACAGCTTTTTCCTTGGCACCATCCCTATACATAGGCTGATTTATCTGCCTAGGGTTAGGGTTAGGGTTCAGCCTAGGGCTTGGAGTTTTTTAACCAGGAAGCCCTGAGTTCCAGGCTTACTGCATCTGCCAAAGGCATCCCAAAGGGTGTGCAGAAGTGCCACAACATGGCTGCTTTCACGGCTTTTCCCTTAGGAAGAACCCTAATACCCGGCTGATTTACCTTCCTAGGGTTACTGTTAGGCTTAGGCCTAGGACTTTTAAAACCAGGAAGCCCTGGGCTCCAGGCACTCTTCAGCTGCGAAAGGCATCCCAAGGGGAGCGCAAAAGTGACGCAACTTGGCTGCCACCACTGATATTTCCATGAGACCATCCCGAACCGTAGGCTGATTTTCCTTCCTAGGGTTAAGGTTTGAGTTACGCCTAGGGTAAGGGTTCTATTAACCAGAAAGCCCTGAGTTCCAAGAACACAGCAGCTGCGAAGGACTACCCAAGAAGAGCGCAAAAGTACCACAACATGCCTGCCTCCACAGCTTTTTCCTTGGGGACATGCCTAATTCCTGGCTGATTTGCCTTTCTCGTCTTAGGGTTGGGGTTCGGCCTAGTGCTAGGATTTTTAAAATCAGGAAGCCCTGAGTTCCAGGCTTACTGCATCTGCCAAAGGCATCCAAAAGGGAGTGCAAAAGTGCCACAACATGGCTGCTTTCACGGCTTTTTCCTTGGCAAGAAGCCTAACACCAGGATGATTTCCCTTCCCAGGGTTACTGTAAGGCTTAGGCCTAGGGCTAGGATTTTTAAAACTAGGAAGCCATTAGATCCAGGCACACTGCAGCTGGTCAAGGCATCCCAAGAGGAGTACAAAAGTGCAACAACATGGCAGCTTTCACAGCTTTTTCCTTGGCACCATCCCTATACCTAGGCTGATTTATCTGCCTAGGGTTAGGGTAAGGGTTCAGCCTAGGTCTTGGAGTTTTTTAACCTGGAAGCCCTGAGTTCCAGGCTTACTGCATCTGCCAAAGGCATCCCAAAGGGAGTGCAAAAGTGCCACAACATGGCTGCTTTCACGGCTTTTCCCTTAGGAAGAACCCTAATATGTGGCTGATTTACCTTCCTAGGGTTACTGTTAGGCTTAGGCCTAGGACTTTTAAAACCAGGAAGCCCTGGGCTCCAGGCACACTGCAGCTGTTAAAGGCATCCCAAGAGGGCCGCAGAAGTGACACAACTTGGCTGCCTCTGCTTCTATTCTCATGAGACCATCCCGAACCATAGGCTGATTTTCCTTCCTAGGGTTAAGGTTTGAGTTTCGCCTAGGGTAAGAGGTCTATTAACCAGAAAGACCTGAGTTCCAAGAACACAGCAGCTGCGAAGGACTACCCAAGAAGAGCGCAAAAGTACCACAACATGCCTGCCTCCACAGCTTTTTCCTTGGGGACATGCCTAATTCCTGGCTGATTTGCCTTTCTCGTCTTAGGGTTGGGGTTCGGCCTAGGGCTAGGATATTTTTAACTAGGAAGCCCTGAGTTCCAGGCTTACTGCATCTGCAAAAAGCATCCCAAAGGGAGTGCAGAAGTGCCACAACATGGCTGCTTTCACGGCTTTTCCCTTAGGAAGAACCCTAATACCCGGCTGATTTACCTTCCTAGGGTTACTGTTAGGCTTAGGCCTAGGACTTTTAAAACCAGGAAGCCCTGGGCTCCAGGCACATGCAGCTGTTCAAGGCATCCCAAGAGGGCCGCAGAAGTGACACAACTTGGCTGCCTCTGTTGCTATTCTCATGAGACCATCCCGAACCATAGGCTGATTTTCCTTCCTAGGGTTAAGGTTTGAGTTACGCCTAGGGTAAGAGTTCTATTAACCAGAAAGCCCTGAGTTCCAAGAACACAGCAGCTGCGAAGGACTACCCAAGAAGAGCGCAAAAGTACCACAACGTGCCTTCCTCCACAGCTTTTTCCTTGGGGACATGCCTAATTCCTGGCTGATTTGCCTTTCTCGTCTTAGGGTTCGGGTTCGGCCTAGGGCTAGGATTTTTTTAACTAGGAAGCCCTGTGTTCCAGGCTTATTTCATCTACCAAAAGCATCCCAAAGGGAGTGCAGAAGTGCCACAACATGGCTGCTTTCACGGCTTTCCCCTTAGGAAGAACCCTAATACCCGGCTGATTTACCTTCCTAGGGTTACTGTTAGGCTTAGGCCTAGGACTTTTAAAACTAGGAAGCCCTTAGATCCAGGCACACTGCAGCTGTTCAAGGCATCCCAAGGGGAGCACTAAAGTACCACAACATGGCAGCTTTCACAGCTTTTCCTTGGCACCATCCCTATACCTAGGCTGATTTATCTGCCTAGGGTTAGGGTTAGGCTTCAGCCTAGGGCTTGGAGTTTTTTAATCAGGAAGCCCTGAGTTCCAGGCTTACTGCATCTGCCAAAGGCATCCCAAAGGGAGTGCAGAAGTGCCACAACATGGCTGCTTTCACGGCTTTTCCCTTAGGAAGAACCCTAATACCCGGCTGATTTACCTTCCTAGGGTTACTGTTAGGCTTAGGCCTAGGACTTTTAAAACCAGGAAGCCCTGGGCTCCAGGCACTCTTCAGCTGCGAAAGGCATCCCAAGGGGAGCGCAAAAGTGACGCAACTTGGCTGCCACCACTGATATTTCCATGAGACCATCCCGAACCATAGGCTGATTTTCCTTCCTAGGGTTAAGGTTTGAGTTACGCCTAGGGTAAGGGTTCTATTAACCAGAAAGCCCTGAGTTCCAAGAACACAGCAGCTGCGAAGGACTACCCAAGAAGAGCGCAAAAGTACCACAACGTGCCTGCCTCCACAGCTTTTTCCTTGGGGACATGCCTAATTCCTGGCTGATTTGCCTTTCTCGTCTTAGGGTTGGGGTTCGGCCTAGTGCTAGGATATTTAAAATCAGGAAGCCCTGAGTTCCAGGCACACTGGAGCTGTGAAAGGCATCCAAAAGGGAGTGCAAAAGTGCCACAACATGGCTGCTTTCACGGCTTTTTCCTTGGCAAGAAGCCTAACACCCGGCTGATTTCCCTTCCCAGGGTTACTGTAAGGCTTAGGCCTAGGGCTAGGATTTTTAAAACTAGGAAGCCATTAGATCCAGGCACACTGCAGCTGTTCAAGGCATCCCAAGAGGAGTACAAAAGTGCAACAACATGGCAGCTTTCACAGCTTTTTCCTTGGCACCATCCCTATACCTAGGCTGATTTATCTGCCTAGGGTTAGGGTAAGGGTTCAGCCTAGGTCTTGGAGTTTTTTAACCAGGAAGCCCTGAGTTCCAGGCTTACTGCATCTGCCAAAGGCATCCCAAAGGGAGTGCAAAAGTGCCACAACATGGCTGCTTTCACGGCTTTTCCCTTAGGAAGAACCCTAATACCCGGCTGATTTACCTTCCTAGGGTTACTGTTAGGCTTAGGCCTAGGACTTTTAAAGCTAGGAAGCCCTTAGATCCAGGCACACTGCAGCTGTTCAAGGCATCCCAAGGGGAGCACTAAAGTACCACAACATGGCAGCTTTCACAGCTTTTTCCTTGGCACCATCCCTATACCTAGGCTGATTTATCTGCCTAGGGTTAGGGTTAGGGTTCAGCCTAGGGCTTGGAGTTTTTTAACCAGGAAGCCCTGAGTTCCAGGCTTACTGCATCTGCCAAAGGAATCCCAAAGGGAGTGCAAAAGTGCCACAACATGGCTGCTTTCACGGCTTTTCCCTTAGGAAGAACCCTAATACGCGGCTGATTTACCTTCCTAGGGTTACTGTTAGGCTTAGGCCTAGGACTTTTAAAACTAAGAAGCCCTTAGATCCAGGCACACTGCAGCTGTTCAAGGCATCCCAAGGGGAGCACTAAAGTACCACAACATGGCAGCTTTCACAGCTTTTTCCTTGGCACCATCCCTATACCTAGGCTGATTTATCTGCCTAGGGTTAGGGTTAGGGTTCAGCCTAGGGCTTGGAGTTTTTTAACCAGGAAGCCCTGAGTTCCAGGCTTACTGCATCTGCCAAAGGCATCCCAAAGGGTGTGCAGAAGTGCCACAACATGGCTGCTTTCACGGCTTTTCCCTTAGGAAGAACCCTAATACCTGGCTGATTTACCTTCCTAGGGTTACTGTTAGGCTTAGGCCTAGGACTTTTAAAACTAAGAAGCCCTTAGATCCAGGCACACTGCAGCTGTTCAAGGCATCCCAAGGGGAGCACTAAAGTACCACAACATGGCAGCTTTCACAGCTTTTTCCTTGGCACCATCCCTATACCTAGGCTGATTTATCTGCCTAGGGTTAGGGTTAGGGTTCAGCCTAGGGCTTGGAGTTTTTTGACCAGGAAGCCCTGAGTTCCAGGCTTACTGCATCTGCCAAAGGCATCCCAAAGGGTGTGCAGAAGTGCCACAACATGGCTGCTTTCACGGCTTTTCCCTTAGGAAGAACCCTAATACCTGGCTGATTTACCTTCCTAGGGTTACTGTTAGGCTTAGGCCTAGGACTTTTAAAACCAGGAAGCCCTGGGCTCCAGGCACTCCTCAGCTGCGAAAGGCATCCCAAGGGGAGCGCAAAAGTGACGCAACTTGGCTGCCACCACTGATATTTCCATGAGACCATCCCGAACCATAGGCTGATTTTCCTTCCTAGGGTTAAGGTTTGAGTTTCGCCTAGGGTAAGGGTTCTATTAACCAGAAAGCCCTGAGTTCCAAGAACACAGCAGCTGCGAAGGACTAGCCAAGAAGAGCGCAAAAGTACCACAACATGCCTGCCTCCACAGCTTTTTCCTTGGGGACATGCCTAATTCCTGGCTGATTTGCCTTTCTCGTCTTAGGGTTGGGGTTCGGCCTAGTGCTAGGATTTTTAAAATCAGGAAGCCCTGAGTTCCAGGCTTACTGCATCTGCCAAAGGCATCCAAAAGGGAGTGCAAAAGTGCCACAACATGGCTGCTTTCACGGCTTTTTCCTTGGCAAGAAGCCTAACACCAGGCTGATTTCCCTTCCCAGGGTTACTGTAAGGCTTAGGCCTAGGGCTAGGATTTTTAAAACTAGGAAGCCATTAGATCCAGGCACACTGCAGCTGTTCAAGGCATCCCAAGAGGAGTACAAAAGTGCAACAACATGGCAGCTTTCACAGCTTTTTCCTTGGCACCATCCCTATACCTAGGCTGATTTATCTGCCTAGGGTTAGGGTAAGGGTTCAGCCTAGGTCTTGGAGTTTTTTAACCTGGAAGCCCTGAGTTCCAGGCTTACTGCATCTGCCAAAGGCATCCCAAAGGGAGTGCAAAAGTGCCACAACATGGCTGCTTTCACGGCTTTTCCCTTAGGAAGAACCCTAATACCCGGCTGATTTACCTTCCTAGGGTTACTGTTAGGCTTAGGCCTAGGACTTTTAAAACCAGGAAGCCCTGGGCTCCAGGCACACTGCAGCTGCGAAAGGCATCCCAAGGGGAGCGCAAAAGTGACACAACTTGGCTGCCGCCACTGATATTTCCATGAGACCATCCCGAACCATAGGCTGATTTTCCTTCCTAGGGTTAAGGTTTGAGTTTCGCCTAGGGTAAGAGGTCTATTAACCAGAAAGCCCTGAGTTCCAAGAACACAGCAGCTGCGAAGGACTAGCCAAGAAGAGCGCAAAAGTACCACAACATGCCTGCCTCCACAGCTTTTTCCTTGGGGACATGCCTAATTCCTGGCTGATTTGCCTTTCTCGTCTTAGGGTTGGGGTTCGGCCTAGGGCTAGGATTTTTTTAACTAGGAAGCCCTGAGTTCCAGGCTTACTGCATCTGCCAAAGGCATCCCAAAGGGAGTGCAGAAGTGCCACAACATGGCTGCTTTCACGGCTTTTCCCTTAGGAAGAACCCTAATACGCGGCTGATTTACCTTCCTAGGGTTACTGTTAAGCTTAGGCCTAGGACTTTTAAAACCAGGAAGCCCTGGGCTCCAGGCACATGCAGCTGTTCAAGGCATCCCAAGAGGGCCGCAGAAGTGACACAACTTGGCTGCCTCTGTTGCTATTCTCATGAGACCATCCCGAACCATAGGCTGATTTTCCTTCCTAGGGTTAAGGTTTGAGTTACGCCTAGGGTAAGAGTTCTATTAACCAGAAAGCCCTGAGTTCCAAGAACACAGCAGCTGCGAAGGACTACCCAAGAAGAGCGCAAAAGTACCACAACGTGCCTGCCTCCACAGCTTTTTCCTTGGGGACATGCCTAATTCCTGGCTGATTTGCCTTTCTCGTCTTAGGGTTGGGGTTCGGCCTAGTGCTAGGATATTTAAAATCAGGAAGCCCTGAGTTCCAGGCACACTGGAGCTGTGAAAGGCATCCAAAAGGGAGTGCAAAAGTGCCACAACATGGCTGCTTTCACGGCTTTTTCCTTGGCAAGAAGCCTAACACCCGGCTGATTTCCCTTCCCAGGGTTACTGTAAGGCTTAGGCCTAGGGCTAGGATTTTTAAAACTAGGAAGCCATTAGATCCAGGCACACTGCAGCTGTTCAAGGCATCCCAAGAGGAGTACAAAAGTGCAACAACATGGCAGCTTTCACAGCTTTTTCCTTGGCACCATCCCTATACCTAGGCTGATTTATCTGCCTAGGGTTAGGGTAAGGGTTCAGCCTAGGTCTTGGAGTTTTTTAACCAGGAAGCCCTGAGTTCCAGGCTTACTGCATCTGCCAAAGGCATCCCAAAGGGAGTGCAAAAGTGCCACAACATGGCTGCTTTCACGGCTTTTCCCTTAGGAAGAACCCTAATACCCGGCTGATTTACCTTCCTAGGGTTACTGTTAGGCTTAGGCCTAGGACTTTTAAAGCTAGGAAGCCCTTAGATCCAGGCACACTGCAGCTGTTCAAGGCATCCCAAGGGGAGCACTAAAGTACCACAACATGGCAGCTTTCACAGCTTTTTCCTTGGCACCATCCCTATACCTAGGCTGATTTATCTGCCTAGGGTTAGGGTTAGGGTTCAGCCTAGGGCTTGGAGTTTTTTAACCAGGAAGCCCTGAGTTCCAGGCTTACTGCATCTGCCAAAGGAATCCCAAAGGGAGTGCAAAAGTGCCACAACATGGCTGCTTTCACGGCTTTTCCCTTAGGAAGAACCCTAATACGCGGCTGATTTACCTTCCTAGGGTTACTGTTAGGCTTAGGCCTAGGACTTTTAAAACTAAGAAGCCCTTAGATCCAGGCACACTGCAGCTGTTCAAGGCATCCCAAGGGGAGCACTAAAGTACCACAACATGGCAGCTTTCACAGCTTTTTCCTTGGCACCATCCCTATACCTAGGCTGATTTATCTGCCTAGGGTTAGGGTTAGGGTTCAGCCTAGGGCTTGGAGTTTTTTAACCAGGAAGCCCTGAGTTCCAGGCTTACTGCATCTGCCAAAGGCATCCCAAAGGGTGTGCAGAAGTGCCACAACATGGCTGCTTTCACGGCTTTTCCCTTAGGAAGAACCCTAATACCTGGCTGATTTACCTTCCTAGGGTTACTGTTAGGCTTAGGCCTAGGACTTTTAAAACCAGGAAGCCCTGGGCTCCAGGCACTCCTCAGCTGCGAAAGGCATCCCAAGGGGAGCGCAAAAGTGACGCAACTTGGCTGCCACCACTGATATTTCCATGAGACCATCCCGAACCATAGGCTGATTTTCCTTCCTAGGGTTAAGGTTTGAGTTTCGCCTAGGGTAAGGGTTCTATTAACCAGAAAGCCCTGAGTTCCAAGAACACAGCAGCTGCGAAGGACTAGCCAAGAAGAGCGCAAAAGTACCACAACATGCCTGCCTCCACAGCTTTTTCCTTGGGGACATGCCTAATTCCTGGCTGATTTGCCTTTCTCGTCTTAGGGTTGGGGTTCGGCCTAGTGCTAGGATTTTTAAAATCAGGAAGCCCTGAGTTCCAGGCTTACTGCATCTGCCAAAGGCATCCCAAAGGGAGTGCAGAAGTGCCACAACATGGCTGCTTTCACGGCTTTTTCCTTGGCAAGAAGCCTAACACCAGGCTGATTTCCCTTCCCAGGGTTACTGTAAGGCTTAGGCCTAGGGCTAGGATTTTTAAAACTAGGAAGCCATTAGATCGAGGCACACTGCAGCTGTTCAAGGCATCCCAAGAGGAGTACAAAAGTGCAACAACATGGCAGCTTTCACAGCTTTTTCCTTGGCACCATCCCTATACCTAGGCTGATTTATCTGCCTAGGGTTAGGGTAAGGGTTCAGCCTAGGTCTTGGAGTTTTTTAACCTGGAAGCCCTGAGTTCCAGGCTTACTGCATCTGCCAAAGGCATCCCAAAGGGAGTGCAAAAGTGCCACAACATGGCTGCTTTCACGGCTTTTCCCTTAGGAAGAACCCTAATACCCGGCTGATTTACCTTCCTAGGGTTACTGTTAGGCTTAGGCCTAGGACTTTTAAAACCAGGAAGCCCTGGGCTCCAGGCACACTGCAGCTGCGAAAGGCATCCCAAGGGGAGCGCAAAAGTGACACAACTTGGCTGCCGCCACTGATATTTCCATGAGACCATCCCGAACCATAGGCTGATTTTCCTTCCTAGGGTTAAGGTTTGAGTTTCGCCTAGGGTAAGAGGTCTATTAACCAGAAAGCCCTGAGTTCCAAGAACACAGCAGCTGCGAAGGACTAGCCAAGAAGAGCGCAAAAGTACCACAACATGCCTGCCTCCACAGCTTTTTCCTTGGGGACATGCCTAATTCCTGGCTGATTTGCCTTTCTCGTCTTAGGGTTGGGGTTCGGCCTAGGGCTAGGATTTTTTTAACTAGGAAGCCCTGAGTTCCAGGCTTACTGCATCTGCCAAAGGCATCCCAAAGGGAGTGCAGAAGTGCCACAACATGGCTGCTTTCACGGCTTTTCCCTTAGGAAGAACCCTAATACGCGGCTGATTTACCTTCCTAGGGTTACTGTTAAGCTTAGGCCTAGGACTTTTAAAACCAGGAAGCCCTGGGCTCCAGGCACATGCAGCTGTTCAAGGCATCCCAAGAGGGCCGCAGAAGTGACACAACTTGGCTGCCTCTGTTGCTATTCTCATGAGACCATCCCGAACCATAGGCTGATTTTCCTTCCTAGGGTTAAGGTTTGAGTTACGCCTAGGGTAAGAGTTCTATTAACCAGAAAGCCCTGAGTTCCAAGAACACAGCAGCTGCGAAGGACTACCCAAGAAGAGCGCAAAAGTACCACAACGTGCCTGCCTCCACAGCTTTTTCCTTGGGGACATGCCTAATTCCTGGCTGATTTGCCTTTCTCGTCTTAGGGTTGGGGTTCGGCCTAGGGCTAGGATTTTTTTAACTAGGAAGCCCTGAGTTCCAGGCTTACTTCATCTGCCAAAGGCATCCCAAAGGGAGTGCAGAAGTGCCACAACATGGCTGCTTTCACGGCTTTTCCCTTAGGAAGAACCCTAATACGCGGCTGATTTACCTTCCTAGGGTTACTGTTAGGCTTAGGCCTAGGACTTTTAAAACTAGGAAGCCCTTAGATCCAGGCACACTGCAGCTGTTGAAGGCATCCCAAGGGGAGCACTAAAGTACCACAACATGGCAGCTTTCACAGCTTTTCCTTGGCACCATCCCTATACCTAGGCTGATTTATCTGCCTAGGGTTAGGGTTAGGCTTCAGCCTAGGGCTTGGAGTTTTTTAATCAGGAAGCCCTGAGTTCCAGGCTTACTGCATCTGCCAAAGGCATCCCAAAGGGAGTGCAGAAGTGCCACAACATGGCTGCTTTCACGGCTTTTCCCTTAGGAAGAACCCTAATACCCGGCTGATTTACCTTCCTAGGGTTACTGTTAGGCTTAGGCCTAGGACTTTTAAAACCAGGAAGCCCTGGGCTCCAGGCACTCTTCAGCTGCGAAAGGCATCCCAAGGGGAGCGCAAAAGTGACGCAACTTGGCTGCCACCACTGATATTTCCATGAGACCATCCCGAACCATAGGCTGATTTTCCTTCCTAGGGTTAAGGTTTGAGTTACGCCTAGGGTAAGGGTTCTATTAACCAGAAAGCCCTGAGTTCCAAGAACACAGCAGCTGCGAAGGACTACCCAAGAAGAGCGCAAAAGTACCACAACGTGCCTGCCTCCACAGCTTTTTCCTTGGGGACATGCCTAATTCCTGGCTGATTTGCCTTTCTCGTCTTAGGGTTGGGGTTCGGCCTAGTGCTAGGATATTTAAAATCAGGAAGCCCTGAGTTCCAGGCACACTGGAGCTGTGAAAGGCATCCAAAAGGGAGTGCAAAAGTGCCACAACATGGCTGCTTTCACGGCTTATTCCTTGGCAAGAAGCCTAACACCCGGCTGATTTCCCTTCCCAGGGTTACTGTAAGGCTTAGGCCTAGGGCTAGGATTTTTAAAACTAGGAAGCCATTAGATCCAGGCACACTGCAGCTGTTCAAGGCATCCCAAGAGGAGTACAAAAGTGCAACAACATGGCAGCTTTCACAGCTTTTTCCTTGGCACCATCCCTATACCTAGGCTGATTTATCTGCCTAGGGTTAGGGTAAGGGTTCAGCCTAGGTCTTGGAGTTTTTTAACCAGGAAGCCCTGAGTTCCAGGCTTACTGCATCTGCCAAAGGCATCCCAAAGGGAGTGCAAAAGTGCCACAACATGGCTGCTTTCACGGCTTTTCCCTTAGGAAGAACCCTAATACCCGGCTGATTTACCTTCCTAGGGTTACTGTTAGGCTTAGGCCTAGGACTTTTAAAGCTAGGAAGCCCTTAGATCCAGGCACACTGCAGCTGTTCAAGGCATCCCAAGGGGAGCACTAAAGTACCACAACATGGCAGCTTTCACAGCTTTTTCCTTGGCACCATCCCTATACATAGGCTGATTTATCTGCCTAGGGTTAGGGTTAGGGTTCAGCCTAGGGCTTGGAGTTTTTTAACCAGGAAGCCCTGAGTTCCAGGCTTACTGCATCTGCTAAAGGCATCCCAAAGGGAGTGCAAAAGTGCCACAACATGGCTGCTTTCACGGCTTTTCCCTTAGGAAGAACCCTAATACCCGGCTGATTTACCTTCCTAGGGTTACTGTTAGACTTAGGCCTAGGACTTTTAAAACTAAGAAGCCCTTAGATCCAGGCACACTGCAGCTGTTCAAGGCATCCCAAGGGGAGCACTAAAGTACCACAACATGGCAGCTTTCACAGCTTTTTCCTTGGCACCATCCCTATACCTAGGCTGATTTATCTGCCTAGGGTTAGGGTTAGGGTTCAGCCTAGGGCTTGGAGTTTTTTAACCAGGAAGCCCTGAGTTCCAGGCTTACTGCATCTGCCAAAGGCATCCCAAAGGGTGTGCAGAAGTGCCACAACATGGCTGCTTTCACGGCTTTTCCCTTAGGAAGAACCCTAATACCTGGCTGATTTACCTTCCTAGGGTTACTGTTAGGCTTAGGCCTAGGACTTTTAAAACCAGGAAGCCCTGGGCTCCAGGCACTCCTCAGCTGCGAAAGGCATCCCAAGGGGAGCGCAAAAGTGACGCAACTTGGCTGCCACCACTGATATTTCCATGAGACCATCCCGAACCATAGGCTGATTTTCCTTCCTAGGGTTAAGGTTTGAGTTACGCCTAGGGTAAGAGGTCTATTAACCAGAAAGCCCTGAGTTCCAAGAACACAGCAGCTGCGAAGGACTAGCCAAGAAGAGCGCAAAAGTACCACAACATGCCTGCCTCCACAGCTTTTTCCTTGGGGACATGCCTAATTCCTGGCTGATTTGCCTTTCTCGTCTTAGGGTTGGGGTTCGGCCTAGTGCTAGGATTTTTAAAATCAGGAAGCCCTGAGTTCCAGGCTTACTGCATCTGCCAAAGGCATCCAAAAGGGAGTGCAAAAGTGCCACAACATGGCTGCTTTCACGGCTTTTTCCTTGGCAAGAAGCCTAACACCAGGCTGATTTCCCTTCCCAGGGTTACTGTAAGGCTTAGGCCTAGGGCTAGGATTTTTAAAACTAGGAAGCCATTAGATCGAGGCACACTGCAGCTGTTCAAGGCATCCCAAGAGGAGTACAAAAGTGCAACAACATGGCAGCTTTCACAGCTTTTTCCTTGGCACCATCCCTATACCTAGGCTGATTTATCTGCCTAGGGTTAGGGTAAGGGTTCAGCCTAGGTCTTGGAGTTTTTTAACCTGGAAGCCCTGAGTTCCAGGCTTACTGCATCTGCCAAAGGCATCCCAAAGGGAGTGCAAAAGTGCCACAACATGGCTGCTTTCACGGCTTTTCCCTTAGGAAGAACCCTAATACCCGGCTGATTTACCTTCCTAGGGTTACTGTTAGGCTTAGGCCTAGGACTTTTAAAACCAGGAAGCCCTGGGCTCCAGGCACACTGCAGCTGCGAAAGGCATACCAAGGGGAGCGCAAAAGTGACACAACTTGGCTGCCGCCACTGATATTTCCATGAGACCATCCCGAACCATAGGCTGATTTTCCTTCCTAGGGTTAAGGTTTGAGTTTCGCCTAGGGTAAGAGGTCTATTAACCAGAAAGCCCTGAGTTCCAAGAACACAGCAGCTGCGAAGGACTAGCCAAGAAGAGCGCAAAAGTACCACAACATGCCTGCCTCCACAGCTTTTTCCTTGGGGACATGCCTAATTCCTGGCTGATTTGCCTTTCTCGTCTTAGGGTTGGGGTTCGGCCTAGGGCTAGGATTTTTTTAACTAGGAAGCCCTGAGTTCCAGGCTTACTGCATCTGCCAAAGGCATCCCAAAGGGAGTGCAGAAGTGCCACAACATGGCTGCTTTCACGGCTTTTCCCTTAGGAAGAACCCTAATACGCGGCTGATTTACCTTCCTAGGGTTACTGTTAAGCTTAGGCCTAGGACTTTTAAAACCAGGAAGCCCTGGGCTCCAGGCACATGCAGCTGTTAAAGGCATCCCAAGAGGGCCGCAGAAGTGACACAACTTGGCTGCCTCTGTTGCTATTCTCATGAGACCATCCCGAACCATAGGCTGATTTTACTTCCTAGGGTTAAGGTTTGAGTTACGCCTAGGGTAAGAGTTCTATTAACCAGAAAGCCCTGAGTTCCAAGAACACAGCAGCTGCGAAGGACTACCCAAGAAGAGCGCAAAAGTACCACAACGTGCCTGCCTCCACAGCTTTTTCCTTGGGGACATGCCTAATTCCTGGCTGATTTGCCTTTCTCGTCTTAGGGTTGGGGTTCGGCCTAGGGCTAGGATTTTTTTAACTAGGAAGCCCTGAGTTCCAGGCTTACTTCATCTGCCAAAGGCATCCCAAAGGGAGTGCAGAAGTGCCACAACATGGCTGCTTTCACGGCTTTTCCCTTAGGAAGAACCCTAATACGCGGCTGATTTACCTTCCTAGGGTTACTGTTAGGCTTAGGCCTAGGACTTTTAAAACTAGGAAGCCCTTAGATCCAGGCACACTGCAGCTGTTCAAGGCATCCCAAGGGGAGCACTAAAGTACCACAACATGGCAGCTTTCACAGCTTTTTCCTTGGCACCATCCCTATACATAGGTTGATTTATCTGCCTAGGTTTAGGGTTAGGGTTCAGCCTAGGGCTTGGAATTTTTTAACCAGGAAGCCCTGAGTTCCAGGCTTACTGCATCTGCCAAAGGCATCCCAAAGGGAGTGCAGAAGTGCCACAACATGGCTGCTTTCACGGCTTTTCCCTTAGGAAGAACCCTAATACCCGGCTGATTTACCTTCCTAGGGTTACTGTAAGGCTTAGGCCTAGGACTTTTAAAACCAGGAAGCCCTGGGCTCCAGGCACTCTTCAGCTGCGAAAGGCATCCCAAGGGGAGCGCAAAAGTGACGCAACTTGGCTGCCACCACTGATATTTCCATGAGACCATCCCGAACCATAGGCTGATTTTCCTTCCTAGGGTTAAGGTTTGAGTTACGCCTAGGGTAAGGGTTCTATTAACCAGAAAGCCCTGAGTTCCAAGAACACAGCAGCTGTGAAGGACTAGCCAAGAAGAGCGCAAAAGTACCACAACATGCCTGCCTCCACAGCTTTTTCCTTGGAGACATGCCTAATTCCTGGCTGAATTGCCTTTCTCGTCTTAGGGTTGGGGTTCGGCCTAGTGCTAGGATTTTTAAAATCAGGAAGCCCTGAGTTCCAGGCTTACTGCATCTGTGAAAGGCATCCAAAAGGGAGTGCAAAAGTGCCACAACATGGCTGCTTTCACGGCTTTTTCCTTGGCAAGAAGCCTAACACCAGGCTGATTTCCCTTCCCAGGGTTACTGTAAGGCTTAGGCCTAGGGCTAGGATTTTTAAAACTAGGAAGCCATTAGATCCAGGCACACTGCAGCTGTTCAAGGCATCCCAAGAGGAGTACAAAAGTGCAACAACATGGCAGCTTTCACAGCTTTTTCCTTGGCACCATCCCTATACCTAGGCTGATTTATCTGCCTAGGGTTAGGGTAAGGGTTCAGCCTAGGTCTTGGAGTTTTTTAACCTGGAAGCCCTGAGTTCCAGGCTTACTGCATCTGCCAAAGGCATCCCAAAGGGAGTGCAAAAGTGCCACAACATGGCTGCTTTCACGGCTTTTCCCTTAGGAAGAACCCTAATACGTGGCTGATTTACCTTCCTAGGGTTACTGTTAGGCTTAGGCCTAGGACTTTTAAAACCAGGAAGCCCTGGGCTCCAGGCACACTGCAGCTGTTAAAGGCATCCCAAGAGGGCCGCAGAAGTGACACAACTTGGCTGCCTCTGCTTCTATTCTCATGAGACCATCCCGAACCATAGGCTGATTTTCCTTCCTAGGGTTAAGGTTTGAGTTTCGCCTAGGGTAAGAGGTCTATTAACCAGAAAGACCTGAGTTCCAAGAACACAGCAGCTGCGAAGGACTAGCCAAGAAGAGCGCAAAAGTACCACAACATGCCTGCCTCCACAGCTTTTTCCTTGGGGACATGCCTAATTCCTGGCTGATTTGCCTTTCTCGTCTTAGGGTTGGGGTTCGGCCTAGGGCTAGGATATTTTTAACTAGGAAGCCCTGAGTTCCAGGCTTACTGCATCTGCAAAAAGCATCCCAAAGGGAGTGCAGAAGTGCCACAACATGGCTGCTTTCACGGCTTTTCCCTTAGGAAGAACCCTAATACCCGGCTGATTTACCTTCCTAGGGTTACTGTTAAGCTTAGGCCTAGGACTTTTAAAACCAGGAAGCCCTGGGCTCCAGGCACATGCAGCTGTTCAAGGCATCCCAAGAGGGCCGCAGAAGTGACACAACTTGGCTGCCTCTGTTGCTATTCTCATGAGACCATCCCGAACCATAGGCTGATTTTCCTTCCTAGGGTTAAGGTTTGAGTTTCGCCTAGGGTAAGAGGTCTATTAACCAGAAAGCCCTGAGTTCCAAGAACACAGCAGCTGCGAAGGACTAGCCAAGAAGAGCGCAAAAGTACCACAACGTGCCTTCCTCCACAGCTTTTTCCTTGGGGACATGCCTAATTCCTGGCTGATTTGCCTTTCTCGTCTTAGGGTTGGGGTTCGGCCTAGGGCTAGGATATTTTTAACTAGGAAGCCCTGTGTTCCAGGCTTACTTCATCTGCCAAAAGCATCCCAAAGGGAGTGCAGAAGTGCCACAACATGGCTGCTTTCACGGCTTTTCCCTTAGGAAGAACCCTAATACGCGGCTGATTTACCTTCCTAGGGTTACTGTTAGGCTTAGGCCTAGGACTTTTAAAACCAGGAAGCCCTGGGCTCCAGGCACACTGCAGCTGCGAAAGGCATCCCAAGGGGAGCGCAAAAGTGACGCAACTTGGCTGCCACCACTGATATTTCCATGAGACCATCCCGAACCATAGGCTGATTTTCCTTCCTAGGGTTAAGGTTTGAGTTTCGCCTAGGGTAAGGGTTCTATTAACCAGAAAGCCCTGAGTTCCAAGAACACAGCAGCTGCGAAGGACTAGCCAAGAAGAGCGCAAAAGTACCACAACATGCCTGCGTCGATAGCTTTTTCCTTGGGGACATGCCTAATTCCTGGCTGATTTGCCTTTCTCGTCTTAGGGTTGGGGTTCGGCCTAGGGCTAGGATTTTTAAAATCAGGAAGCCCTGAGTTCCAGGCACACTGGAGCTGTGAAAGGCATCCAAAAGGGAGTGCAAAAGTACCACAACATGGCTGCTTTCACGGCTTTTTCCTTGGCAAGAAGCCTAACACCAGGCTGATTTGCCTTCCCAGGGTTACTGCAAGGCTTAGGCCTAGGGCTAGGATTTTTAAAACTAGGAAGCCCTTAGATCCAGGCACACTGCAGCTGTTCAAGGCATCCCAAGGGGAGTACAAAAGTGCAACAACATGGCAGCTTTCACAGCTTTTTCCTTGGCACCATCCCTATACATAGGCTGATTTATCTGCCTAGGGTTAGGGTTAGGGTTCAGCCTAGGGCTTGGAGTTTTTTAACCAGGAAGCCCTGAGTTCCAGGCTTACTGCATCTGCCAAAGGCATCCCAAAGGGAGTGCAGAAGTGCCACAACATGGCTGCTTTCACGGCTTTTCCCTTAGGAAGAACCCTAATACCCAGTTGATTTACCTTCCTAGGGTTACTGTTAGGCTTAGTCCTAGGACTTTTAAAACCAGGAAGCCCTGGGCTCCAGGCACACTGCAGCTGCGAAAGGCATCCCAAGGGGAGCGCAAAAGTGACACACCTTGGCTGCCACCACTGATATTTCCATGAGACCATCCCGAACCATAGGCTGATTTTCCTTCCTAGGGTTAAGGTTTGAGTTACGCCTGGGGTAAGGGTTCTATTAACCAGAAAGTCCTGAGTTCCAACAACACAGCAGCTGCGAAGGACTACCCAAGAAGAGCGCAAAAGTACCACAACATGCCTGCCTCCACAGCTTTTTCCTTGGGGACATGCCTAATTCCTGGCTGATTTGCCTTTCTCGTCTTAGGGTTGGTGTTCGGCCTAGGGCTAGGATTTTTTTAACTAGGAAGCCCTGAGTTCCAGGCTTACTTCATCTGCCAAAGGCATCCCAAAGGGAGTGCAGAAGTGCCACAACATGGCTGCTTTCACGGCTTTCCCCATAGGAAGAACCCTAATACGCGGCTGATTTACCTTCCTAGGGTTACTGTTAGGCTTAGGCCTAGGACTTTTAAAACCAGGAAGCCCTGGGCTCCAGGCACATGCAGCTGTTAAAGGCATCCCAAGAGGGCCGCAGAAGTGACACAACTTGGCTGCCTCTGCTGCTATTCTCATGAGACCATCCCGAACCATAGGCTGATTTTCCTTCCTAGGGTTAAGGTTTGAGTTACGCCTAGGGTAAGAGTTCTATTAACCAGAAAGCCCTGAGTTCCAAGAACACAGCAGCTGCGAAGGACTAGCCAAGAAGAGCGCAAAAGTACCACAACATGCCTGCCTCCACAGCTTTTTCCTTGGGGACATGCCTAATTCCTGGCTGATTTGCCTTTCTCGTCTTAGGGTTGGGGTTCGGCCTAGGGCTAGGATATTTTTAACTAGGAAGCCCTGAGTTCCAGGCTTACTGCATCTGCCAAAGGCATCCCAAAGGGAGTGCAAAAGTGCCACAACATGGTTGCTTTCACGGCTTTTTCCTTGGCAAGAAGCTTAACACCAGGCTGATTTCCCTTCCCAGGGTTACTGTAAGGCTTAGGCCTAGGGCTAGGATTTTTAAAACTAGGAAGCCCTTAGATCCAGGCACACTGCAGCTGTTCAAGGCATCCCAAGGGGAGTACAAAAGTGCAACAACATGGCAGCTTTCACAGCTTTTTCCTTGGCACCATCCCTATACCTAGGCTGATTTATCTGCCTAGGGTTAGGGTTAGGGTTCAGCCTAGGGCTTGGAGTTTTTTAACCAGGAAGCCCTGAGTTCCAGGCTTACTGCATCTGCCAAAGGCATCCCAAAGGGAGTGCAAAAGTGCCACAACATGGCTGCTTCCACAGCTTTTCCCTTAGGAAGAACCCTAATACGCGGCTGATTTACCTTCCTAGGGTTACTGTTAGGCTTAGGCCTAGGACTTTTAAAACCAGGAAGCCCTGGGCTCCAGGCACACTGCAGCTGTTAAAGGCATCCCAAGAGGGCCGCAGAAGTGACACAACTTGGCTGCCTCTGCTTCTATTCTCATGAGACCATCCCGAACCATAGGCTGATTTTCCTTCCTAGGGTTAAGGTTTGAGTTTCGCCTAGGGTAAGAGGTCTATTAACCAGAAAGACCAGAGTTCCAAGAACACAGCAGCTGCGAAGGACTACCCAAGAAGAGCGCAAAAGTACCACAACATGCCTGCCTCCACAGCTTTTTCCTTGGGGACATGCCTAATTCCTGGCTGATTTGCCTTTCTCGTCTTAGGGTTGGGGTTCGGCCTAGGGCTAGGATATTTTTAACTAGGAAGCCCTGAGTTCCAGGCTTACTACATCTGCCAAAGGCATCCCAAAGGGAGTGCAGAAGTGCCACAACATGGCTGCTTTCACGGCTTTTCCCTTAGGAAGAACCCTAATACGCGGCTGATTTACCTTCCTAGGGTTACTGTTAGGCTTAGGCCTAGGACTTTTAAAACCAGGAAGCCCTGGGCTCCAGGCACACTGCAGCTGCGAAAGGCATCCCAAGGGGAGCGCAAAAGTGACACAACTTGGCTGCCACCACTGATATTTCCGTGAGATCATCCCGAACCATAGGCTGATTTTCCTTCCTAGGGTTAAGGTTTGAGTTACGCCTAGGGTAAGGGTTCTATTAACCAGAAAGCCCTGAGTTACAAGAACACAGCAGCTGCGAAGGACTTCCCAAGAAGAGCGCAAAAGTACCACAACATGCCTGCCTCCACAGCTTTTTCCTTGGGGACATGCCTAATTCCTGGCTGATTTGCCTTTCTCGTCTTAGGGTTGGGGTTCGGCCTAGGGCTAGGATTTTTAAAATCAGGAAGCCCTGAGTTCCAGGCACACTAGAGCTGTGAAAGGCATCCAAAAGGGAGTGCAAAAGTGCCACAACATGGTTGCTTTCACGGCTTTTTCCTTGGCAAGAAGCTTAACACCAGGCTGATTTCCCTTCCCAGGGTTACTGTAAGGCTTAGGCCTAGGGCTAGGATTTTTAAAACTAGGAAGCCCTGGGCTCCAGGCACACTGCAGCTGTTCAAGGCATCCCAAGGGGAGTACAAAAGTGCAACAACATGGCAGCTTTCACAGCTTTTTCCTTGGCACCATCCCTATACCTAGGCTGTTTTATCTGCCTAGGGTTAGGGTTAGGGTTCAGCCTAGGCCTAGGACGTTTAAAACCAGGAAGCCCTGGGCTCCAGGCACACTGCAGCTGCGAAAGGCATCCCAAGGGGAGCGCAAAAGTGACACAACTTGGCTGCCACCACTGATATTTCCATGAGACCATCCCGAACCATAGGCTGATTTTCCTTCCTAGGGTTAAGGTTTGAGTTACGCCTAGGGTAAGGGTTCTATTAACCAGAAAGCCCTGAGTTCCAAGAACACAGCAGCTGCGAAGGACTAGCCAAGAAGAGCGCAAAAGTACCACAACATGCCTGCCTCCACAGCTTTTTCCTTGGGGACATGCCTAATTCCTGGCTGATTTGCCTTTCTCGTCTTAGGGTTGGGGTTCGGCCTAGTGCTAGGATATTTTTAACTAGGAAGCCCTGAGTTCCAGGCTTACTGCATCTGCCAAAGGCATCCCAAAAAGAGTGCAGAAGTGCCACAACATGGCTGCTTTCACGGCTTTCCGCTTAGGAAGAACCCTAATACGCGGCTGATTTACCTTCCTAGGGTTACTGTTAGGCTTAGGCCTAGGACTTTTAAAACCAGGAAGCCCTGGGCTCCAGGCACATGCAGCTGTTAAAGGCATCCCAAGAGGGCCGCAGAAGTGACACAACTTGGCTGCCTCTGCTGCTATTCTCATGAGACCATCCCGAACCATAGGCTGATTTTCCTTCCTAGGGTTAAGGTTTGAGTTACGCCTAGGGTAAGGGTTCTATTAACCAGAAAGCCCTGAGTTCCAAGAACACAGCAGCTGCGAAGGACTAGCCAAGAAGAGCGCAAAAGTACCACAACATGCCTGCGTCGATAGCTTTTTCCTTGGGGACATGCCTAATTCCTGGCTGATTTGCCTTTCTCGTCTTAGGTTATGGGTTCGGCCTAGTGCTAGGATTTTTAAAATCAGGAAGCCCTGAGTTCCAGGCACACTGGAGGTGTGAAAGGCATCCAAAAGGGAGTGCAAAAGTGCCACAACATGGCTGCTTTCACGGCTTTTCCCTTAGGAAGAATCCTAATACCCGGCTGATTTACCTTCCTAGGGTTACTGTTAGGCTTAGGCCTAGGACTTTTAAAACCAGGAAGCCCTGGGCTCCAGGCACACTGCAGCTGTTAAAGGCATCCCAAGAGGGCCGCAGAAGTGACACAACTTGGCTGCCTCTGCTTCTATTCTCATGAGACCATCCCGAACCATAGGCTGATTTTCCTTCCTAGGGTTAAGGTTTGAGTTACGCCTAGGGTAAGAGTTCTATTAACCAGAAAGCCCTGAGTTCCAAGAACACAGCAGCTGCGAAGGACTACCCAAGAAGAGCGCAAAAGTACCACAACGTGCCTGCCTCCACAGCTTTTTCCTTGGGGACATGCCTAATTCTTGGCTGATTTGCCTTTCTCGTCTTAGGGTTGGGGTTCGGACTAGGGCTAGGATTTTTTTAACTAGGAAGCCCTGAGTTCCAGGCTTACTTCATCTGCAAAAAGCATCCCAAAGGGAGTGCAGAAGTGCCACAACATGGCTGCTTTCACGGCTTTCCCCTTAGGAAGAACCCTAATACCCTGCGGATTTACCTTCCTAGGGTTACTGTTAGGCTTAGGCCTAGGACTTTTAAAACCAGGAAGCCCTGGGCTCCAGGCACTCTGCAGCTGCGAAAGGCATCCCAAGGGGAGCGCAAAAGTGACACAACTTGGCTGCCACCACTGATATTTCCATGAGACCATCCCGAACCATAGGCTGATTTTCCTTCCTAGGGTTAAGGTTTGAGTTACGCCTAGGGTAAGGGTTCTATTAACCAGAAAGCCCTGAGTTCCAAGAACACAGCAGCTGCGAAGGACTAGCCAAGAAGAGCGCAAAAGTACCACAACATGCCTGCCTCCACAGCTTTTTCCTTGGGGACATGCCTAATTCCTGGCTGATTTGCCTTTCTCGTCTTAGGGTTGGGGTTCGGCCTAGTGCTAGGATATTTTTAACTAGGAAGCCCTGAGTTCCAGGCTTACTGCATCTGCCAAAGGCATCCCAAAAAGAGTGCAGAAGTGCCACAACATGGCTGCTTTCACGGCTTTCCGCTTAGGAAGAACCCTAATACGCGGCTGATTTACCTTCCTAGGGTTACTGTTAGGCTTAGGCCTAGGACTTTTAAAACCAGGAAGCCCTGGGCTCCAGGCACATGCAGCTGTTAAAGGCATCCCAAGAGGGCCGCAGAAGTGACACAACTTGGCTGCCTCTGCTGCTATTCTCATGAGACCATCCCGAACCATAGGCTGATTTTCCTTCCTAGGGTTAAGGTTTGAGTTACGCCTAGGGAAAGGGTTCTATTAACCAGAAAGCCCTGAGTTCCAAGAACACAGCAGCTGCGAAGGACTAGCCAAGAAGAGCGCAAAAGTACCACAACATGCCTGCCTCCACAGCTTTTCCTTGGGGACATGCCTAATTCCTGGCTGATTTGCCTTTCTCGTCTTAGGGTTGGGGTTCGGCCTAGGGCTAGGATATTTTTAACTAGGAAGCCCTGAGTTCCAGGCTTACTGCATCTGCCAAAGGCATCCCAAAGGGAGTGCAAAAGTGCCACAACATGGTTGCTTTCACGGCTTTTTCCTTGGCAAGAAGCTTAACACCAGGCTGATTTCCCTTCCCAGGGTTACTGTAAGGCTTAGGCCTAGGGCTAGGATTTTTAAAACTAGGAAGCCCTTAGATCCAGGCACACTGCAGCTGTTCAAGGCATCCCAAGGGGAGTACAAAAGTGCAACAACATGGCAGCTTTCACAGCTTTTTCCTTGGCACCATCCCTATACCTAGGCTGATTTATCTGCCTAGGGTTAGGGTTAGGGTTCAGCCTAGGGCTTGGAGTTTTTTAACCAGGAAGCCCTGAGTTCCAGGCTTACTGCATCTGCCAAAGGCATCCCAAAGGGAGTGCAAAAGTGCCACAACATGGCTGCTTTCACAGCTTTTCCCTTAGGAAGAACCCTAATACCCGGCTGATTTACCTTCCTAGGGTTACTGTTAGGCTTAGGCCTAGGACTTTTAAAACCAGGAAGCCCTGGGCTCCAGGCACACTGCAGCTGTTAAAGGCATCCCAAGAGGGCCGCAGAAGTGACACAACTTGGCTGCCTCTGCTTCTATTCTCATGAGACCATCCCGAACCATAGGCTGATTTTCCTTCCTAGGGTTAAGGTTTGAGTTACGCCTAGGGTAAGGGTTCTATTAACCAGAAAGCCCTGAGTTCCAAGAACACAGCAGCTGCGAAGGACTACCCAAGAAGAGCGCAAAAGTACCACAACATGCCTGCCTCCACAGCTTTTTCCTTGGGGACATGCCTAATTCCTGGCTGATTTGCCTTTCTCGTCTTAGGGTTGGGGTTCGGCCTAGGGCTAGGATTTTTAAAATCAGGAAGCCCTGAGTTCCAGGCACACTGGAGCTGTGAAAGGCATCCAAAAGGGAGTGCAAAAGTGCCACAACATGGTTGCTTTCACGGCTTTTTCCTTGGCAAGAAGCTTAACACCAGGCTGATTTCCCTTCCCAGGGTTACTGTAAGGCTTAGGCCTAGGGCTAGGATTTTTAAAACTAGGAAGCCCTGGGCTCCAGGCACACTGCAGCTGTTCAAGGCATCCCAAGGGGAGTACAAAAGTGCAACAACATGGCAGCTTTCACAGCTTTTTCCGTGGCACCATCCCTATACAAAGGCTGATTTATCAGCCTAGGGTTAGGGTTAGGGTTCAGCCTAGGGCTTGGAGTTTTTTAACCAGGGAGCCCTGAGTTCCAGGCTTACTGCATCTGCCAAAGGCATCCCAAAGGGAGTGCAGAAGTGCCACAACATGGCTGCTTTCACGGCTTTTCCCTTAGGAAGAACCCTAATACGCGGCTGATTTACCTTCCTAGGGTTACTGTAAGGCTTAGGCCTAGGACTTTTAAAACCAGGAAGCCCTGGGCTCCAGGCACACTGCAGCTGCGAAAGGCATCCCAAGGGGAGCGCAAAAGTGACACAACTTGGCTGCCACCACTGATATTTCCATGAGACCATCCCGAACCATAGGCTGATTTTCCTTCCTAGGGTTAAGGTTTGAGTTACGCCTAGGGTAAGGGTTCTATTAACCAGAAAGCCCTGAGTTCCAAGAACACAGCAGCTGCGAAGGACTAGCCAAGAAGAGCGCAAAAGTACCACAACATGCCTGCCTCCACAGCTTTTTCCTTGGGGACATGCCTAATTCCTGGCTGATTTGCCTTTCTCGTCTTAGGGTTGGGGTTCGGCCTAGGGCTAGGATTTTTAAAATCAGGAAGCCCTGAGTTCCAGGCACACTGGAGCTGTGAAAGGCATCCCAAAGGGAGTGCAAAAGTGCCACAACATGGTTGCTTTCACGGCTTTTTCCTTGGCAAGAAGCTTAACACCAGGCTGATTTCCCTTCCCAGGGTTACTGTAAGGCTTAGGCCTAGGGCTAGGATTTTTAAAACTAGGAAGCCCTTAGATCCAGGCACACTGCAGCTGTTCAAGGCATCCCAAGGGGAGTACAAAAGTGCAACAACATGGCAGATTTCACAGCTTTTTCCTTGGCACCATCCCTATACCTAGGCTGATTTATCTGCCTAGGGTTAGGGTTAGGGTTCAGCCTAGGGCTTGGAGTTTTTTAACCAGGAAGCCCTGAGTTCCAGGCTTACTGCATCTGCCAAAGGCATCCCAAAGGGAGTGCAAAAGTGCCACAACATGGCTGCTTTCACGGCTTTTCCCTTAGGAAGAACCCTAATACGCGGCTGATTTACCTTCCTAGGGTTACTGTTAGGCTTAGGCCTAGGACTTTTAAAACCAGGAAGCCCTGGGCTCCAGGCACACTGCAGCTGTTAAAGGCATCCCAAGAGGGCTGCAGAAGTGACACAACTTGGCTGCCTCTGCTTCTATTCTCATGAGACCATCCCGAACCCTAGGCTGATTTTCCTTCCTAGGGTTAAGGTTTGAGTTACGCCTAGGGTAAGAGGTCTATTAACCAGAAAGCCCTGAGTTCCAAGAACACAGCAGCTGCGAAGGACTAGCCAAGAAGAGCGCAAAAGTACCACAACATGCCTGCCTCCACAGCTTTTTCCTTGGGGACATGCCTAATTCCTGGCTGATTTGCCTTTCTCGTCTTAGGGTTGGGGTTCGGCCTAGGGCTAGGATATTTTTAACTAGGAAGCCCTGAGTTCCAGGCTTACTGCATCTGCCAAAGGCATCCCAAAGGGAGTGCAGAAGTGCCACAACATGGCTGCTTTCACGGCTTTTCCCTTAGGAAGAACCCTAATACGCGGCTGATTTACCTTCCTAGGGTTACTGTTAGGCTTAGGCCTAGGACTTTTAAAACCAGGAAGCCCTGGGCTCCAGGCACACTGCAGCTGCGAAAGGCATTCCAAGGGGAGCGCAAAAGTGACACAACTTGGCTGCCGCCACTGATATTTCCATGAGACCATCCTGAACCATAGGCTGATTTTCCTTCCTAGGGTTAAGGTTTGAGTTTCGCCTAGGGTAAGAGGTCTATTAACCAGAAAGACCTGAGTTCCAAGAACACAGCAGCTGCGAAGGACTACCCAAGAAGAGCGCAAAAGTACCACAACATGCCTGCCTCCACAGCTTTTTCCTTGGGGACATGCCTAATTCCTGGCTGATTTGCCTTTCTCGTCTTAGGGTTGGGGTTCGGCCTAGGGCTAGGATTTTTTTAACTAGGAAGCCCTGAGTTCCAGGCTTACTTCATCTGCCAAAGGCATCCCAAAGGGAGTGCAGAAGTGCCACAACATGGCTGCTTTCACGGCTTTTCCCTTAGGAAGAACCCTAATACGCGGCTGATTTACCTTCCTAGGGTTACTGTTAGGCTTAGGCCTAGGACTTTTAAAACCAGGAAGCCCTGGGCTCCAGGCACATGCAGCTGTTAAAGGCATCCCAAGAGGGCCGCAGAAGTGACACAACTTGGCTGCCTCTGCTGCTATTCCCATGAGACCATCCCGAACCATAGGCTGATTTTCCTTCCTAGGGTTAAGGTTTGAGTTACGCCTAGGGTAAGGGTTCTATTAACCAGAAAGCCCTGAGTTCCAAGAACACAGCAGCTGCGAAGGACTAGCCAAGAAGAGCGCAAAAGTACCACAACATGCCTGCCTCCACAGCTTTTTCCTTGGGGACATGCCTAATTCCTGGCTGATTTGCCTTTCTCGTCTTAGGGTTGGGGTTCGGCCTAGGGCTAGGATTTTTAAAATCAGGAAGCCCTGAGTTCCAGGCACACTGGAGCTGTGAAAGGCATCCAAAAGGTAGTGCAAAAGTGCCACAACATGGTTGCTTTCACGGCTTTTTCCTTGGCAAGAAGCTTAACACCAGGCTGATTTCCCTTCTCAGGGTTACTGTAAGGCTTAGGCCTAGGGCTAGGATTTTCAAAACTAGGAAGCCCTTAGCTCCAGGCACACTGCAGCTGTTCAAGGCATCCCAAGGGGAGTACAAAAGTGCAACAACATGGCAGCTTTCACAGCTTTTTCCTTGGCACCATCCCTATACCTAGGCTGTTTTATCTGCCTAGGGTTAGGGTTAGGGTTCAGCTTAGGGCTTGGAGTTTTTTAATCAGGAAGCCCTGAGTTCCAGGCTTACTGCATCTGCCAAAGGCATCCCAAAGAGAGTGCAAAAGTGCCACAACATGGCTGCTTTCACGGCTTTTCCCTTAGGAAGAATCCTAATACCCGCCTGATTTACCTTCCTAGGGTTACTGTTAGGCTTAGGCCTAGGACTTTTAAAACCAGGAAGCCCTGGGCTCCAGGCACACTGCAGCTGCGAAAGGCATCCCAAGGGGAGCGCAAAAGTGACGCAACTTGGCTGCCACCACTGATATTTCCATGAGACCATCCCGAACCATAGGCTGATTTTCCTTCCTAGGGTTAAGGTTTGAGTTACGCCTAGGGTAAGGGTTCTATTAACCAGAAAGCCCTGAGTTCCAAGAACACAGCAGCTGCGAAGGACTAGCCAAGAAGAGCGCAAAAGTACCACAACATGCCTGCCTCCACAGCTTTTTCCTTGGGGACATGCCTAATTCCTGGCTGATTTGCCTTTCTCGTCTTAGGTTATGGGTTCGGCCTAGTGCTAGGATTTTTAAAATCAGGAAGCCCTGAGTTCCAGGCACACTGGAGCTGTGAAAGGCATCCAAAAGGGAGTGCAAAAGTGCCACAACATGGCTGCTTTCACGGCTTTTTCCTTGGCAAGAAGCCTAACACCAGGCTGGTTTCCCTTCCCAGGGTTACTGTAAGGCTTAGGCGTAGGGCTTGGATTTTTAAAACTAGGAAGCCATTAGATCCAGGCACACTGCAGCTGTTCAAGGCATCCCAAGGGGAGTACAAAAGTGCAACAACATGGCAGCTTTCACAGCTTTTTCCTTGGCACCATCCCTATACCTAGGCTGATTTATCTGCCTAGGGTTAGGGTTAGGCTTCAGCCTAGGGCTTGGAGTTTTTTAATCAGGAAGCCCTGAGTTCCAGGCTTACTGCATCTGCCAAAGGCATCCCAAAGGGAGTGCAAAAGTGCCACAACATGGCTGCTTTCACGGCTTTTCCCCTAGGAAGAACCCTAATACGCGGCTGATTTACCTTCCTAGGGTTACTGTTAGGCTTAGGCCTAGGACTTTTAAAACCAGGAAGCCCTGGGCTCCAGGCACACTGCAGCTGTTAAAGGCATCCCAAGAGGGCCGCAGAAGTGACACAACTTGGCTGCCTCTGCTTCTATTCTCATGAGACCATCCCGAACCCTAGGCTGATTTTCCTTCCTAGGGTTAAGGTTTGAGTTACGCCTAGGGTAAGAGGTCTATTAACCAGAAAGCCCTGAGTTCCAAGAACACAGCAGCTGCGAAGGACTAGCCAAGAAGAGCGCAAAAGTACCACAACATGCCTGCCTCCACAGCTTTTTCCTTGGGGACATGCCTAATTCCTGGCTGATTTGCCTTTCTCGTCTTAGGGTTGGGGTTCGGCCTAGGGCTAGGATATTTTTAACTAGGAAGCCCTGAGTTCCAGGCTTACTGCATCTGCCAAAGGCATCCCAAAGGGAGTGCAGAAGTGCCACAACATGGCTGCTTTCACGGCTTTTCCCTTAGGAAGAACCCTAATACGCGGCTGATTTACCTTCCTAGGGTTACTGTTAGGCTTAGGCCTAGGACTTTTAAAACCAGGAAGCCCTGGGCTCCAGGCACACTGCAGCTGCGAAAGGCATCCCAAGGGGAGCGCAAAAGTGACACAACTTGGCTGCCACCACTGATATTTCCATGAGACCATCCCGAACCATAGGCTGATTTTCCTTCCTAGGGTTAAGGTTTGAGTTACGCCTAGGGTAAGGGTTCTATTAACCAGAAAGCCCTGAGTTCCAAGAACACAGCAGCTGCGAAGGACTAGCCAAGAAGAGCGCAAAAGTACCACAACGTGCCTGCCTCCACAGCTTTTTTCCTTGGGGACATGCCTAATTCCTGGCTGATTTGCCTTTCTCGTCTTAGGGTTGGGGTTCGGCCTAGGGCTAGGATATTTTTAACTAGGAAGCCCTGAGTTCCAGGCTTACTGCATCTGCCAAAGGCATCCCAAAGGGAGTGCAGAAGTGCCACAACATGGCTGCTTTCACGGCTTTTCCCTTAGGAAGAACCCTAATACGCGGCTGATTTACCTTCCTAGGGTTACTGTTAGGCTTAGGCCTAGGACTTTTAAAACCAGGAAGCCCTGGGCTCCAGGCACACTGCAGCTGCGAAAGGCATCCCAAGGGGAGCGCAAAAGTGACACAACTTGGCTGCCACCACTGATATTTCCATGAGACCATCCCGAACCATAGGCTGATTTTCCTTCCTAGGGTTAAGGTTTGAGTTACGCCTAGGGTAAGGGTTCTATTAACCAGAAAGCTCTGAGTTCCAAGAACACAGCAGCTGCGAAGGACTACCCAAGAAGAGCGCAAAAGTACCACAACATGCCTGCCTCCACAGCTTTTTCCTTGGGGACATGCCTAATTCCTGGCTGATTTGCCTTTCTCGTCTTAGGGTTGGGGTTCGGCCTAGGGCTAGGATTTTTAAAATCAGGAAGCCCTGAGTTCCAGGCACACTGGAGCTGTGAAAGGCATCCAAAAGGGAGTGCAAAAGTGCCACAACATGGTTGCTTTCACGGCTTTTTCCTTGGCAAGAAGCTTAACACCAGGCTGATTTCCCTTCCCAGGGTTACTGTAAGGCTTAGGCCTAGGGCTAGGATTTTTAAAACTAGGAAGCCCTGGGCTCCAGGCACACTGCAGCTGTTCAAGGCATCCCAAGGGGAGTACAAAAGTGCAACAACATGGCAGCTTTCACTGCTTTTTCCGTGGCACCATCCCTATACAAAGGCTGATTTATCTGCCTAGGGTTAGGGTTAGGGTTCAGCCTAGGGCTTGGAGTTTTTTAACCAGGGAGCCCTGAGTTCCAGGCTTACTGCATCTGCCAAAGGCATCCCAAAGGGAGTGCAAAAGTGCCACAACATGGCTGCTTTCACGGCTTTTCCCTTAGGAAGAACCCTAATACGCGGCTGATTTACCTTCCTAGGGTTACTGTAAGGCTTAGGCCTAGGACTTTTAAAACCAGGAAGCCGTGGGCTCCAGGCACACTGCAGCTGCGAAAGGCATCCCAAGGGGAGCGCAAAAGTGACACAACTTGGCTGCCACCACTGATATTTCCATGAGACCATCCCGAACCCTAGGCTGATTTTCCTTCCTAGGGTTAAGGTTTGAGTTACGCCTAGGGTAAGAGTTCTATTAACCAGAAAGCCCTGAGTTCCAAGAACACAGCAGCTGCGAAGGACTACCCAAGAAGAGCGCAAAAGTACCACATCATGCCTGCCTCCACAGCTTTTTCCTTGGGGACATGCCTAATTCCTGGCTGATTTGCCTTTCTCGTCTTAGGGTTGGGGTTCGGCCTAGGGCTAGGATTTTTAAAATCAGGAAGCCCTGAGTTCCAGGCGCACTGGAGCTGTGAAAGGCATCCCAAAGGGAGTGCAAAAGTGCCACAACATGGATGCTTTCACGGCTTTTTCCTTGGCAAGAAGCTTAACACCAGGCTGATTTCCCTTCCCAGGGTTACTGTAAGGCTTAGGCCTAGGGCTAGGATTTTTAAAACTAGGAAGCCCTTAGATCCAGGCACACTGCAGCTGTTCAAGGCATCCCAAGGGGAGTACAAAAGTGCAACAACATGGCAGCTTTCACAGCTTTTTCCTTGGCACCATCCCTATACCTAGGCTGATTTATCTGCCTAGGGTTAGGGTTAGGGTTCAGCCTAGGGCTTGGAGTTTTTTAACCAGGAAGCCCTGAGTTCCAGGCTTACTGCATCTGCCAAAGGCATCCCAAAGGGAGTGCAAAAGTGCCACAACATGGCTGCTTTCACGGCTTTTCCCTTAGGAAGAACCCTAATACGCGGCTGATTTACCTTCCTAGGGTTACTGTTAGGCTTAGGCCTAGGACTTTTAAAACCAGGAAGCCCTGGGCTCCAGGCACACTGCAGCTGTTAAAGGCATCCCCAGAGGGCCGCAGAAGTGACACAACTTGGCTGCCTCTGCTTCTATTCTCATGAGACCATCCCGAACCATAGGCTGATTTTCCTTCCTAGGGTTAAGGTTTGAGTTACGCCTAGGGTAAGAGGTCTATTAACCAGAAAGCCCTGAGTTCCAAGAACACAGCAGCTGCGAAGGACTAGCCAAGAAGAGCGCAAAAGTACCACAACATGCCTGCCTCCACAGCTTTTTCCTTGGGGACATGCCTAATTCCTGGCTGATTTGCCTTTCTCGTCTTAGGGTTGGAGTTCGGCCTAGGGCTAGGATATTTTTAACTAGGAAGCCCTGAGTTCCAGGCTTACTGCATCTGCCAAAGGCATCCCAAAGGGAGTGCAAAAGTGCCACAACATGGCTGCTTTCACGGCTTTTCCCTTAGGAAGAACCCTAATACGCGGCTGATTTATTTTCCTAGGGTTACTGTTGGGCTTAGGCCTAGGACTTTTAAAACCAGGAAGCCCTGGGCTCCAGGCACACTGCAGCTGCGAAAAGCATCCCAAGGGGAGCGCAAAAGTGACACAACTTGGCTGCCGCCACTGATATTTCCATGAGACCATCCTGAACCATAGGCTGATTTTCCTTCCTAGGGTTAAGGTTTGGGTTTCGCCTAGGGTAAGAGGTCTATTAACCAGAAAGACCTGAGTTCCAAGAACACAGCAGCTGCGAAGGACTACCCAAGAAGAGCGCAAAAGTACCACAACATGCCTGCCTCCACAGCTTTTTCCTTGGGGACATGCCTAATTCCTGGCTGATTTGCCTTTCTCGTCTTAGGGTTGGGGTTCGGCCTAGGGCTAGGATTTTTTTAACTAGGAAGCCCTGAGTTCCAGGCTTACTTCATCTGCCAAAGGCATCCCAAAGGGAGTGCAGAAGTGCCACAACATGGCTGCTTTCACGGCTTTTCCCTTAGGAAGAACCCTAATACGCGGCTGATTTACCTTCCTAGGGTTACTGTTAGGCTTAGGCCTAGGACTTTTAAAACCAGGAAGCCCTGGGCTCCAGGCACATGCAGCTGTTCAAGGCATCCCAAGAGGGCCGCAGAAGTGACACAACTTGGCTGCCTCTGCTGCTATTCCCATGAGACCATCCCGAACCATAGGCTGATTTTCCTTCCTAGGGTTAAGGTTTGAGTTACGCCTAGGGTAAGGGTTCTATTAACCAGAAAGCCCTGAGTTCCAAGAACACAGCAGCTGCGAAGGACTAGCCAAGAAGAGCGCAAAAGTACCACAACATGCCTGCCTCCACAGCTTTTTCCTTGGGGACATGCCTAATTCCTGGCTGATTTGCCTTTCTCGTCTTAGGGTTGGGGTTCGGCCTAGGGCTAGGATTTTTAAAATCAGGAAGCCCTGAGTTCCAGGCACACTGGAGCTGTGAAAGGCATCCAAAAGGTAGTGCAAAAGTGCCACAACATGGTTTCTTTCACGGCTTTTTCCTTGGCAAGAAGCTTAACACCAGGCTGATTTCCCTTCTCAGGGTTACTGTAAGGCTTAGGCCTAGGGCTAGGATTTTTAAAACTAGGAAGCCCTTAGATCCAGGCACACTGCAGCTGTTCAAGGCATCCCAAGGGGAGTACAAAAGTGCAACAACATGGCAGATTTCACAGCTTTTTCCTTGGCACCATCCCTATACAAAGGCTGATTTATCAGCCTAGGGTTAGGGTTAGGGTTCAGCCTAGGGCTTGGAGTTTTTTAACCAGGGAGCCCTGAGTTCCAGGCTTACTGCATCTGCCAAAGGCATCCCAAAGGGAGTGCAAAAGTGCCACAACATGGCTGCTTTCACGGCTTTTCCCTTAGGAAGAACCCTAATACGCGGCTGATTTACCTTCCTAGGGTTACTGTAAGGCTTAGGCCTAGGACTTTTAAAACCAGGAAGCCCTGGGCTCCAGGCACACTGCAGCTGCGAAAGGCATCCCAAGGGGAGCGCAAAAGTGACACAACTTGGCTGCCACCACTGATATTTCCATGAGACCATCCCGAACCATAGGCTGATTTTCCTTCCTAGGGTTAAGGTTTGAGTTACGCCTAGGGTAAGGGTTCTATTAACCAGAAAGCCCTGAGTTCCAAGAACACAGCAGCTGCGAAGGACTAGCCAAGAAGAGCGCAAAAGTACCACAACATGCCTGCCTCCACAGCTTTTTCCTTGGGGACATGCCTAATTCCTGGCTGATTTGCCTTTCTCGTCTTAGGGTTGGGGTTCGGCCTAGGGCTAGGATTTTTAAAATCAGGAAGCCCTGAGTTCCAGGCACACTGGAGCTGTGAAAGGCATCCCAAAGGGAGTGCAAAAGTGCCACAACATGGTTGCTTTCACGGCTTTTTCCTTGGCAAGAAGCTTAACACCAGGCTGATTTCCCTTCCCAGGGTTACTGTAAGGCTTAGGCCTAGGGCTAGGATTTTTAAAACTAGGAAGCCCTTAGATCCAGGCACACTGCAGCTGTTCAAGGCATCCCAAGGGGAGTACAAAAGTGCAACAACATGGCAGATTTCACAGCTTTTTCCTTGGCACCATCCCTATACCTAGGCTGATTTATCTGCCTAGGGTTAGGGTTAGGGTTCAGCCTAGGGCTTGGAGTTTTTTAACCAGGAAGCCCTGAGTTCCAGGCTTACTGCATCTGCCAAAGGCATCCCAAAGGGAGTGCAAAAGTGCCACAACATGGCTGCTTTCACGGCTTTTCCCTTAGGAAGAACCCTAATACGCGGCTGATTTACCTTCCTAGGGTTACTGTTAGGCTTAGGCCTAGGACTTTTAAAACCAGGAAGCCCTGGGCTCCAGGCACACTGCAGCTGTTAAAGGCATCCCAAGAGGGCTGCAGAAGTGACACAACTTGGCTGCCTCTGCTTCTATTCTCATGAGACCATCCCGAACCCTAGGCTGATTTTCCTTCCTAGGGTTAAGGTTTGAGTTTCGCCTAGGGTAAGAGGTCTATTAACCAGAAAGCCCTGAGTTCCAAGAACACAGCAGCTGCGAAGGACTAGCCAAGAAGAGCGCAAAAGTACCACAACATGCCTGCCTCCACAGCTTTTTCCTTGGGGACATGCCTAATTCCTGGCTGATTTGCCTTTCTCGTCTTAGGGTTGGGGTTCGGCCTAGGGCTAGGATATTTTTAACTAGGAAGCCCTGAGTTCCAGGCTTACTGCATCTGCCAAAGGCATCCCAAAGGGAGTGCAGAAGTGCCACAACATGGCTGCTTTCACGGCTTTTCCCTTAGGAAGAACCCTAATACGCGGCTGATTTACCTTCCTAGGGTTACTGTTAGGCTTAGGCCTAGGACTTTTAAAACCAGGAAGCCCTGGGCTCCAGGCACACTGCAGCTGCGAAAGGCATTCCAAGGGGAGCGCAAAAGTGACACAACTTGGCTGCCGCCACTGATATTTCCATGAGACCATCCTGAACCATAGGCTGATTTTCCTTCCTAGGGTTAAGGTTTGAGTTTCGCCTAGGGTAAGAGGTCTATTAACCAGAAAGACCTGAGTTCCAAGAACACAGCAGCTGCGAAGGACTACCCAAGAAGAGCGCAAAAGTACCACAACATGCCTGCCTCCACAGCTTTTTCCTTGGGGACATGCCTAATTCCTGGCTGATTTGCCTTTCTCGTCTTAGGGTTGGGGTTCGGCCTAGGGCTAGGATTTTTTTAACTAGGAAGCCCTGAGTTCCAGGCTTACTTCATCTGCCAAAGGCATCCCAAAGGGAGTGCAGAAGTGCCACAACATGGCTGCTTTCACGGCTTTTCCCTTAGGAAGAACCCTAATACGCGGCTGATTTACCTTCCTAGGGTTACTGTTAGGCTTAGGCCTAGGACTTTTAAAACCAGGAAGCCCTGGGCTCCAGGCACATGCAGCTGTTAAAGGCATCCCAAGAGGGCCGCAGAAGTGACACAACTTGGCTGCCTCTGCTGCTATTCCCATGAGACCATCCCGAACCATAGGCTGATTTTCCTTCCTAGGGTTAAGGTTTGAGTTACGCCTAGGGTAAGGGTTCTATTAACCAGAAAGCCCTGAGTTCCAAGAACACAGCAGCTGCGAAGGACTAGCCAAGAAGAGCGCAAAAGTACCACAACATGCCTGCCTCCACAGCTTTTTCCTTGGGGACATGCCTAATTCCTGGCTGATTTGCCTTTCTCGTCTTAGGGTTGGGGTTCGGCCTAGGGCTAGGATTTTTAAAATCAGGAAGCCCTGAGTTCCAGGCACACTGGAGCTGTGAAAGGCATCCAAAAGGTAGTGCAAAAGTGCCACAACATGGTTGCTTTCACGGCTTTTTCCTTGGCAAGAAGCTTAACACCAGGCTGATTTCCCTTCTCAGGGTTACTGTAAGGCTTAGGCCTAGGGCTAGGATTTTCAAAACTAGGAAGCCCTTACCTCCAGGCACACTGCAGCTGTTCAAGGCATCCCAAGGGGAGTACAAAAGTGCAACAACATGGCAGCTTTCACAGCTTTTTCCTTGGCACCATCCCTATACCTAGGCTGTTTTATCTGCCTAGGGTTAGGGTTAGGGTTCAGCTTAGGGCTTGGAGTTTTTTAACCAGGAAGCCCTGAGTTCCAGGCTTACTGCATCTGCCAAAGGCATCCCAAAGAGAGTGCAAAAGTGCCACAACATGGCTGCTTTCACGGCTTTTCCCTTAGGAAGAATCCTAATACCCGCCTGATTTACCTTCCTAGGGTTACTGTTAGGCTTAGGCCTAGGACTTTTAAAACCAGGAAGCCCTGGGCTCCAGGCACACTGCAGCTGCGAAAGGCATCCCAAGGGGAGCGCAAAAGTGACGCAACTTGGCTGCCACCACTGATATTTCCATGAGACCATCCCGAACCATAGGCTGATTTTCCTTCCTAGGGTTAAGGTTTGAGTTACGCCTAGGGTAAGGGTTCTATTAACCAGAAAGCCCTGAGTTCCAAGAACACAGCAGCTGCGAAGGACTAGCCAAGAAGAGCGCAAAAGTACCACAACATGCCTGCCTCCACAGCTTTTTCCTTGGGGACATGCCTAATTCCTGGCTGATTTGCCTTTCTCGTCTTAGGTTATGGGTTCGGCCTAGTGCTAGGATTTTTAAAATCAGGAAGCCCTGAGTTCCAGGCACACTGGAGCTGTGAAAGGCATCCAAAAGGGAGTGCAAAAGTGCCACAACATGGCTGCTTTCACGGCTTTTTCCTTGGCAAGAAGCCTAACACCAGGCTGGTTTCCCTTCCCAGGGTTACTGTAAGGCTTAGGCGTAGGGCTTGGATTTTTAAAACTAGGAAGCCATTAGATCCAGGCACACTGCAGCTGTTCAAGGCATCCCAAGGGGAGTACAAAAGTGCAACAACATGGCAGCTTTCACAGCTTTTTCCTTGGCACCATCCCTATACCTAGGCTGATTTATCTGCCTAGGGTTAGGGTTAGGCTTCAGCCTAGGGCTTGGAGTTTTTTAATCAGGAAGCCCTGAGTTCCAGGCTTACTGCATCTGCCAAAGGCATCCCAAAGGGAGTGCAAAAGTGCCACAACATGGCTGCTTTCACGGCTTTTCCCCTAGGAAGAACCCTAATACGCGGCTGATTTACCTTCCTAGGGTTACTGTTAGGCTTAGGCCTAGGACTTTTAAAACCAGGAAGCCCTGGGCTCCAGGCACACTGCAGCTGTTAAAGGCATCCCAAGAGGGCCGCAGAAGTGACACAACTTGGCTGCCTCTGCTTCTATTCTCATGAGACCATCCCGAACCCTAGGCTGATTTTCCTTCCTAGGGTTAAGGTTTGAGTTACGCCTAGGGTAAGAGTTCTATTAACCAGAAAGCCCTGAGTTCCAAGAACACAGCAGCTGCGAAGGACTAGCCAAGAAGAGCGCAAAAGTACCACAACATGCCTGCCTCCACAGCTTTTTCCTTGGGGACATGCCTAATTCCTGGCTGATTTGCCTTTCTCGTCTTAGGGTTGGGGTTCGGCCTAGGGCTAGGATATTTTTAACTAGGAAGCCCTGAGTTCCAGGCTTACTGCATCTGCCAAAGGCATCCCAAAGGGAGTGCAGAAGTGCCACAACATGGCTGCTTTCACGGCTTTTCCCTTAGGAAGAACCCTAATACGCGGCTGATTTACCTTCCTAGGGTTACTGTTAGGCTTAGGCCTAGGACTTTTAAAACCAGGAAGCCCTGGGCTCCAGGCACATTCAGCTGTTCAAGGCATCCCAAGAGGGCCGCAGAAGTGACACAACTTGGCTGCCTCTGTTGCTATTCTCATGAGACCATCCCGAACCATAGGCTGATTTTCCTTCCTAGGGTTAAGGTTTGAGTTACGCCTAGGGTAAGAGTTCTATTAACCAGAAAGCCCTGAGTTCCAAGAACACAGCAGCTGCGAAGGACTACCCAAGAAGAGCGCAAAAGTACCACAACGTGTCTGCCTCCACAGCTTTTTCCTTGGGGACATGCCTAATTCCTGGCTGATTTGCCTTTCTCGTCTTAGGGTTGGGGTTCGGCCTAGGGCTAGGATTTTTTTAACTAGGAAGCCCTGAGTTCCAGGCTTACTGCATCTGCCAAAGGCATCCCAAAGGGAGTGCAGAAGTGCCACAACATGGCTGCTTTCACGGCTTTTCCCTTAGGAAGAACCCTAATACCCTGCTGATTTACCTTCCTAGGGTTACTGTTAGGCTTAGGCCTAGGACTTTTAAAACCAGGAAGCCCTGGGCTCCAGGCACTCTGCAGCTGCGAAAGGCATCCCAAGGGGAGCGCAAAAGTGACACAACTTGGCTGCCACCACTGATATTTCCATGAGACCATCCCGAACCATAGGCTGATTTTCCTTCCTAGGGTTAAGGTTTGAGTTACGCCTAGGGTAAGGGTTCTATTAACCAGAAAGCCCTGAGTTCCAAGAACACAGCAGCTGCGAAGGACTAGCCAAGAAGAGCGCAAAAGTACCACAACGTGCCTGCCTCCACAGCTTTTTTCCTTGGGGACATGCCTAATTCCTGGCTGATTTGCCTTTCTCGTCTTAGGGTTGGGGTTCGGCCTAGGGCTAGGATATTTTTAACTAGGAAGCCCTGAGTTCCAGGCTTACTGCATCTGCCAAAGGCATCCCAAAGGGAGTGCAGAAGTGCCACAACATGGCTGCTTTCACGGCTTTTCCCTTAGGAAGAACCCTAATACGCGGCTGATTTACCTTCCTAGGGTTACTGTTAGGCTTAGGCCTAGGACTTTTAAAACCAGGAAGCCCTGGGCTCCAGGCACACTGCAGCTGCGAAAGGCATCCCAAGGGGAGCGCAAAAGTGACACAACTTGGCTGCCACCACTGATATTTCCATGAGACCATCCCGAACCATAGGCTGATTTTCCTTCCTAGGGTTAAGGTTTGAGTTACGCCTAGGGTAAGGGTTCTATTAACCAGAAAGCTCTGAGTTCCAAGAACACAGCAGCTGCGAAGGACTACCCAAGAAGAGCGCAAAAGTACCACAACATGCCTGCCTCCACAGCTTTTTCCTTGGGGACATGCCTAATTCCTGGCTGATTTGCCTTTCTCGTCTTAGGGTTGGGGTTCGGCCTAGGGCTAGGATTTTTAAAATCAGGAAGCCCTGAGTTCCAGGCACACTGGAGCTGTGAAAGGCATCCAAAAGGGAGTGCAAAAGTGCCACAACATGGTTGCTTTCACGGCTTTTTCCTTGGCAAGAAGCTTAACACCAGGCTGATTTCCCTTCCCAGGGTTACTGTAAGGCTTAGGCCTAGGGCTAGGATTTTTAAAACTAGGAAGCCCTGGGCTCCAGGCACACTGCAGCTGTTCAAGGCATCCCAAGGGGAGTACAAAAGTGCAACAACATGGCAGCTTTCACTGCTTTTTCCGTGGCACCATCCCTATACAAAGGCTGATTTATCTGCCTAGGGTTAGGGTTAGGGTTCAGCCTAGGGCTTGGAGTTTTTTAACCAGGGAGCCCTGAGTTCCAGGCTTACTGCATCTGCCAAAGGCATCCCAAAGGGAGTGCAAAAGTGCCACAACATGGCTGCTTTCACGGCTTTTCCCTTAGGAAGAACCCTAATACGCGGCTGATTTACCTTCCTAGGGTTACTGTAAGGCTTAGGCCTAGGACTTTTAAAACCAGGAAGCCGTGGGCTCCAGGCACACTGCAGCTGCGAAAGGCATCCCAAGGGGAGCGCAAAAGTGACACAACTTGGCTGCCACCACTGATATTTCCATGAGACCATCCCGAACCCTAGGCTGATTTTCCTTCCTAGGGTTAAGGTTTGAGTTACGCCTAGGGTAAGAGTTCTATTAACCAGAAAGCCCTGAGTTCCAAGAACACAGCAGCTGCGAAGGACTACCCAAGAAGAGCGCAAAAGTACCACATCATGCCTGCCTCCACAGCTTTTTCCTTGGGGACATGCCTAATTCCTGGCTGATTTGCCTTTCTCGTCTTAGGGTTGGGGTTCGGCCTAGGGCTAGGATTTTTAAAATCAGGAAGCCCTGAGTTCCAGGCGCACTGGAGCTGTGAAAGGCATCCCAAAGGGAGTGCAAAAGTGCCACAACATGGTTGCTTTCACGGCTTTTTCCTTGGCAAGAAGCTTAACACCAGGCTGATTTCCCTTCCCAGGGTTACTGTAAGGCTTAGGCCTAGGGCTAGGATTTTTAAAACTAGGAAGCCCTTAGATCCAGGCACACTGCAGCTGTTCAAGGCATCCCAAGGGGAGTACAAAAGTGCAACAACATGGCAGCTTTCACAGCTTTTTCCTTGGCACCATCCCTATACCTAGGCTGATTTATCTGCCTAGGGTTAGGGTTAGGGTTCAGCCTAGGGCTTGGAGTTTTTTAACCAGGAAGCCCTGAGTTCCAGGCTTACTGCATCTGCCAAAGGCATCCCAAAGGGAGTGCAAAAGTGCCACAACATGGCTGCTTTCACGGCTTTTCCCTTAGGAAGAACCCTAATACGCGGCTGATTTACCTTCCTAGGGTTACTGTTAGGCTTAGGCCTAGGACTTTTAAAACCAGGAAGCCCTGGGCTCCAGGCACACTGCAGCTGTTAAAGGCATCCCCAGAGGGCCGCAGAAGTGACACAACTTGGCTGCCTCTGCTTCTATTCTCATGAGACCATCCCGAACCATAGGCTGATTTTCCTTCCTAGGGTTAAGGTTTGAGTTACGCCTAGGGTAAGAGGTCTATTAACCAGAAAGCCCTGAGTTCCAAGAACACAGCAGCTGCGAAGGACTAGCCAAGAAGAGCGCAAAAGTACCACAACATGCCTGCCTCCACAGCTTTTTCCTTGGGGACATGCCTAATTCCTGGCTGATTTGCCTTTCTCGTCTTAGGGTTGGGGTTCGGCCTAGGGCTAGGATATTTTTAACTAGGAAGCCCTGAGTTCCAGGCTTACTGCATCTGCCAAAGGCATCCCAAAGGGAGTGCAAAAGTGCCACAACATGGCTGCTTTCACGGCTTTTCCCTTAGGAAGAACCCTAATACGCGGCTGATTTATTTTCCTAGGGTTACTGTTAGGCTTAGGCCTAGGACTTTTAAAACCAGGAAGCCCTGGGCTCCAGGCACACTGCAGCTGCGAAAAGCATCCCAAGGGGAGCGCAAAAGTGACACAACTTGGCTGCCGCCACTGATATTTCCATGAGACCATCCTGAACCATAGGCTGATTTTCCTTCCTAGGGTTAAGGTTTGGGTTTCGCCTAGGGTAAGAGGTCTATTAACCAGAAAGACCTGAGTTCCAAGAACACAGCAGCTGCGAAGGACTACCCAAGAAGAGCGCAAAAGTACCACAACATGCCTGCCTCCACAGCTTTTTCCTTGGGGACATGCCTAATTCCTGGCTGATTTGCCTTTCTCGTCTTAGGGTTGGGGTTCGGCCTAGGGCTAGGATTTTTTTAACTAGGAAGCCCTGAGTTCCAGGCTTACTTCATCTGCCAAAGGCATCCCAAAGGGAGTGCAGAAGTGCCACAACATGGCTGCTTTCACGGCTTTTCCCTTAGGAAGAACCCTAATACGCGGCTGATTTACCTTCCTAGGGTTACTGTTAGGCTTAGGCCTAGGACTTTTAAAACCAGGAAGCCCTGGGCTCCAGGCACATGCAGCTGTTAAAGGCATCCCAAGAGGGCCGCAGAAGTGACACAACTTGGC
Organism: Ammospiza maritima maritima; assembly: GCA_036010785.1. Lineage (NCBI taxonomy): Eukaryota > Metazoa > Chordata > Aves > Passeriformes > Passerellidae > Ammospiza > Ammospiza maritima. The sequence continues at coordinate 2,485,125 of JAYKTQ010000493.1, forward strand.
TGCCTCTGCTGCTATTCCCATGAGACCATCCCGAACCATAGGCTGATTTTCCTTCCTAGGGTTAAGGTTTGAGTTACGCCTAGGGTAAGGGTTCTATTAACCAGAAAGCCCTGAGTTCCAAGAACACAGCAGCTGCGAAGGACTAGCCAAGAAGAGCGCAAAAGTACCACAACATGCCTGCCTCCACAGCTTTTTCCTTGGGGACATGCCTAATTCCTGGCTGATTTGCCTTTCTCGTCTTAGGGTTGGGGTTCGGCCTAGGGCTAGGATTTTTAAAATCAGGAAGCCCTGAGTTCCAGGCACACTGGAGCTGTGAAAGGCATCCAAAAGGTAGTGCAAAAGTGCCACAACATGGTTTCTTTCACGGCTTTTTCCTTGGCAAGAAGCTTAACACCAGGCTGATTTCCCTTCTCAGGGTTACTGTAAGGCTTAGGCCTAGGGCTAGGATTTTTAAAACTAGGAAGCCCTTAGATCCAGGCACACTGCAGCTGTTCAAGGCATCCCAAGGGGAGTACAAAAGTGCAACAACATGGCAGATTTCACAGCTTTTTCCTTGGCACCATCCCTATACCTAGGCTGATTTATCTGCCTAGGGTTAGGGTTAGGGTTCAGCCTAGTGCTTGGAGTTTTTTAACCAGGAAGCCCTGAGTTCCAGGCTTACTGCATCTGCCAAAGGCATCCCAAAGAGAGTGCAAAAGTGCCACAACATGGCTGCTTTCACGGCTTTTCCCTTAGGAAGAATCCTAATACCCGGCTGATTTACCTTCCTAGGGTTACTGTTAGGCTTAGGCCTAGGACTTTTAAAACCAGGAAGCCCTGGGCTCCAGGCACACTGCAGCTGCGAAAGGCATCCCAAGGGGAGCGCAAAAGTGACGCAACTTGGCTGCCACCACTGATATTTCCATGAGACCATCCCGAACCATAGGCTGATTTTCCTTCCTAGGGTTAAGGTTTGAGTTACGCCTAGGGTAAGGGTTCTATTAACCAGAAAGCCCTGAGTTCCAAGAACACAGCAGCTGCGAAGGACTAGCCAAGAAGAGCGCAAAAGTACCACAACATGCCTGCCTCCACAGCTTTTTCCTTGGGGACATGCCTAATTCCTGGCTGATTTGCCTTTCTCGTCTTAGGGTTGGGGTTCGGCCTAGGGCTAGGATATTTTTAACTAGGAAGCCCTGAGTTCCAGGCTTACTGCATCTGCCAAAGGCATCCCAAAGGGAGTGCAGAAGTGCCACAACATGGCTGCTTTCACGGCTTTTCCCTTAGGAAGAACCCTAATACGCGGCTGATTTACCTTCCTAGGGTTACTGTTAGGCTTAGGCCTAGGACTTTTAAAACCAGGAAGCCCTGGGCTCCAGGCACATTCAGCTGTTCAAGGCATCCCAAGAGGGCCGCAGAAGTTACACAACTTGGCTGCCTCTGTTGCTATTCTCATGAGACCATCCCGAACCATAGGCTGATTTTCCTTCCTAGGGTTAAGGTTTGAGTTACGCCTAGGGTAAGAGTTCTATTAACCAGAAAGCCCTGAGTTCCAAGAACACAGCAGCTGCGAAGGACTAGCCAAGAAGAGCGCAAAAGTACCACAACGTGCCTGCCTCCACAGCTTTTTCCTTGGGGACATGCCTAATTCCTGGCTGATTTGCCTTTCTCGTCTTAGGGTTGGGGTTCGGCCTAGGGCTAGGATTTTTTTAACTAGGAAGCCCTGAGTTCCAGGCTTACTTCATCTGCAAAAAGCATCCCAAAGGGAGTGCAGAAGTGCCACAACATGGCTGCTTTCACGGCTTTTCCCTTAGGAAGAACCCTAATACTATGCTGATTTACCTTCCTAGGGTTACTGTTAGGCTTAGGCCTAGGACTTTTAAAACCAGGAAGCCCTGGGCTCCAGGCACTCTGCAGCTGCGAAAGGCATCCCAAGGGGAGCGCAAAAGTGACACAACTTGGCTGCCACCACTGATATTTCCATGAGACCATCCCGAACCATAGGCTGATTTTCCTTCCTAGGGTTAAGGTTTGAGTTACGCCTAGGGTAAGGGTTCTATTAACCAGAAAGCCCTGAGTTCCAAGAACACAGCAGCTGCGAAGGACTAGCCAAGAAGAGCGCAAAAGTACCACAACGTGCCTGCCTCCACAGCTTTTTTCCTTGGGGACATGCCTAATTCCTGGCTGATTTGCCTTTCTCGTCTTAGGGTTGGGGTTCGGCCTAGGGCTAGGATATTTTTAACTAGGAAGCCCTGAGTTCCAGGCTTACTGCATCTGCCAAAGGCATCCCAAAGGGAGTGCAGAAGTGCCACAACATGGCTGCTTTCACGGCTTTTCCCTTAGGAAGAACCCTAATACGCGGCTGATTTACCTTCCTAGGGTTACTGTTAGGCTTAGGCCTAGGACTTTTAAAACCAGGAAGCCCTGGGCTCCAGGCACACTGCAGCTGCGAAAGGCATCCCAAGGGGAGCGCAAAAGTGACACAACTTGGCTGCCACCACTGATATTTCCATGAGACCATCCCGAACCATAGGCTGATTTTCCTTCCTAGGGTTAAGGTTTGAGTTACGCCTAGGGTAAGGGTTCTATTAACCAGAAAGCCCTGAGTTCCAAGAACACAGCAGCTGCGAAGGACTACCCAAGAAGAGCGCAAAAGTACCACAACATGCCTGCCTCCACAGCTTTTTCCTTGGGGACATGCCTAATTCCTGGCTGATTTGCCTTTCTCGTCTTAGGGTTGGGGTTCGGCCTAGGGCTAGGATTTTTAAAATCAGGAAGCCCTGAGTTCCAGGCACACTGGAGCTGTGAAAGGCATCCAAAAGGGAGTGCAAAAGTGCCACAACATGGTTGCTTTCACGGCTTTTTCCTTGGCAAGAAGCTTAACACCAGGCTGATTTCCCTTCTCAGGGTTACTGTAAGGCTTAGGCCTAGGGCTTGGATTTTTAAAACTAGGAAGCCCTGGGCTCCAGGCACACTGCAGCTGTTCAAGGCATCCCAAGGGGAGTACAAAAGTGCAACAACATGGCAGCTTTCACAGCTTTTTCCGTGGCACCATCCCTATACAAAGGCTGATTTATCAGCCTAGGGTTAGGGTTAGGGTTCAGCCTAGGGCTTGGAGTTTTTTAACCAGGGAGCCCTGAGTTCCAGGCTTACTGCATCTGCCAAAGGCATCCCAAAGGGAGTGCAAAAGTGCCACAACATGGCTGCTTTCACGGCTTTTCCCTTAGGAAGAACCCTAATACGCGGCTGATTTACCTTCCTAGGGTTACTGTTAGGCTTAGGCCTAGGACTTTTAAAACCAGGAAGCCCTCGGCTCCAGGCACACTGCAGCTGCGAAAGGCATCCCAAGGGGAGCACAAAAGTGACACAACTTGGCTGCCACCACTGATATTTCCATGAGACCATCCCGAACCATAGGCTGATTTTCCTTCCTAGGGTTAAGGTTTGAGTTACGCCTAGGGTAAGAGTTCTATTAACCAGAAAGCCCTGAGTTCCAAGAACACAGCAGCTGCGAAGGACTACCCAAGAAGAGCGCAAAAGTACCACATCATGCCTGCCTCCACAGCTTTTTCCTTGGGGACATGCCTAATTCCTGGCTGATTTGCCTTTCTCGTCTTAGGGTTGGGGTTCGGCCTAGGGCTAGGATTTTTAAAATCAGGAAGCCCTGAGTTCCAGGCGCACTGGAGCTGTGAAAGGCATCCCAAAGGGAGTGCAAAAGTGCCACAACATGGTTGCTTTCACGGCTTTTTCCTTGGCAAGAAGCTTAACACCAGGCTGATTTCCCTTCCCAGGGTTACTGTAAGGCTTAGGCCTAGGGCTAGGATTTTTAAAACTAGGAAGCCCTTAGATCCAGGCACACTGCAGCTGTTCAAGGCATCCCAAGGGGAGTACAAAAGTGCAACAACATGGCAGCTTTCACAGCTTTTTCCTTGGCACCATCCCTATACCTAGGCTGATTTATCTGCCTAGGGTTAGGGTTAGGGTTCAGCCTAGGGCTTGGAGTTTTTTAACCAGGAAGCCCTGAGTTCCAGGCTTACTGCATCTGCCAAAGGCATCCCAAAGGGAGTGCAAAAGTGCCACAACATGGCTGCTTTCACGGCTTTTCCCTTAGGAAGAACCCTAATACGCGGCTGATTTACCTTCCTAGGGTTACTGTTAGGCTTAGGCCTAGGACTTTTAAAACCAGGAAGCCCTGGGCTCCAGGCACACTGCAGCTTTTAAAGGCATCCCCAGAGGGCCGCAGAAGTGACACAACTTGGCTGCCTCTGCTTCTATTCTCATGAGACCATCCCGAACCATAGGCTGATTTTCCTTCCTAGGGTTAATGTTTGAGTTACGCCTAGGGTAAGAGGTCTATTAACCAGAAAGCCCTGAGTTCCAAGAACACAGCAGCTGCGAAGGACTACCCAAGAAGAGCGCAAAAGTACCACAACATGCCTGCCTCCACAGCTTTTTCCCTGGGGACATGCCTAATTCCTGGCTGATTTGCCTTTCTCGTCTTAGGGTTGGGGTTCGGCCTAGGGCTAGGATATTTTTAACTAGGAAGCCCTGAGTTCCAGGCTTACTGCATCTGCCAAAGGCATCCCAAAGGGAGTGCAAAAGTGCCACAACATGGCTGCTTTCACGGCTTTTCCCTTAGGAAGAACCCTAATACGCGGCTGATTTATTTTCCTAGGGTTACTGTTAGGCTTAGGCCTAGGACTTTTAAAACCAGGAAGCCCTGGGCTCCAGGCACACTGCAGCTGCGAAAAGCATCCCAAGGGGAGCGCAAAAGTGACACAACTTGGCTGCCGCCACTGATATTTCCATGAGACCATCCTGAACCATAGGCTGATTTTCCTTCCTAGGGTTAAGGTTTGAGTTTCGCCTAGGGTAAGAGGTCTATTAACCAGAAAGCTCTGAGTTCCAAGAACACAGCAGCTGCGAAGGACTACCCAAGAAGAGCGCAAAAGTACCACAACATGCCTGCCTCCACAGCTTTTTCCTTGGGGACATGCCTAATTCCTGGCTGATTTGCCTTTCTCGTCTTAGGGTTGGGGTTCGGCCTAGGGCTAGGATATTTTTAACTAGGAAGCCCTGAGTTCCAGGCTTACTGCATCTGCCAAAGGCATCCCAAAGGGAGTGCAGAAGTGCCACAACATGGCTGCTTTCACGGCTTTTCCCTTAGGAAGAACCCTAATACGCAGCTGATTTACCTTCCTAGGGTTACTGTTAAGCTTAGGCCTAGGACTTTTAAAACCAGGAAGCCCTGGGCTCCAGGCACATGCAGCTGTTCAAGGCATCCAAAGAGGGCCGCAGAAGTGACACAACTTGGCTGCCTCTGTTGCTATTCTCATGAGACCATCCCGAACCATAGGCTGATTTTCCTTCCTAGGGTTAAGGTTTGAGTTACGCCTAGGGTAAGAGTTCTATTAACCAGAAAGCCCTGAGTTCCAAGAACACAGCAGCTGCGAAGGACTAGCCAAGAAGAGCGCAAAAGTACCACAACGTGCCTGCCTCCACAGCTTTTTTCCTTGGGGACATGCCTAATTCCTGGCTGATTTGCCTTTCTCGTCTTAGGGTTGGGGTTCGGCCTAGGGCTAGGATTTTTAAAATCAGGAAGCCCTGAGTTCCAGGCACACTGGAGCTGTGAAAGGCATCCAAAAGGGAGTGCAAAAGTGCCACAACATGGTTGCTTTCACGGCTTTTTCCTTGGCAAGAAGCTTAACACCAGGCTGATTTCCCTTCCCAGGGTTACTGTAAGGCTTAGGCCTAGGGCTAGGATTTTTAAAACTAGGAAGCCCTTAGATCCAGGCACACTGCAGCTGTTCAAGGCATCCCAAGGGGAGTACAAAAGTGCAACAACATGGCAGCTTTCACAGCTTTTTCCTTGGCACCATCCCTATACCTAGGCTGATTTATCTGCCTAGGGTTAGGGTTAGGGTTCAGCCTAGGGCTTGGAGTTTTTTAACCAGGAAGCCCTGAGTTCCAGGCTTACTGCATCTGCCAAAGGCATCCCAAAGGGAGTGCAAAAGTGCCACAACATGGCTGCTTTCACGGCTTTTCCCTTAGGAAGAACCCTAATACGCGGCTGATTTACCTTCCTAGGGTTACTGTTAGGCTTAGGCCTAGGACTTTTAAAACCAGGAAGCCCTGGGCTCCAGGCACACTGCAGCTGTTAAAGGCATCCCAAGGGGAGCGCAAAAGTGACACAACTTGGCTGCCACCACTGATATTTCCATGAGACCATCCCAAATCATAGGCTGATTTTCCTTCCTAGGGTTAAGGTTTGAGTTACGCCTAGGGTAAGGGTTCTATTAACCAGAAAGCCCTGAGTTCCAAGAACACAGCAGCTGCGAAGGACTAGCCAAGAAGAGCGCAAAAGTACCACAACATGCCTGCCTCCACAGCTTTTTCCTTGGGGACATGCCTAATTCCTGGCTGATTTGCCTTTCTCGTCTTAGGGTTGGGGTTCGGCCTAGGGCTAGGATATTTTTAACTAGGAAGCCCTGAGTTCCAGGCTTACTGCATCTGCCAAAGGCATCCCAAAGGGAGTGCAGAAGTGCCACAACATGGCTGCTTTCACGGCTTTTCCCTTAGGAAGAACCCTAATACGCGGCTGATTTACCTTCCTAGGGTTACTGTTAGGCTTAGGCCTAGGACTTTTAAAACCAGGAAGCCCTGGGCTCCAGGCACACTGCAGCTGCGAAAGGCATCCCAAGGGGAGCTCAAAAGTGACACAACTTGGCTGCCACCACTGATATTTCCATGAGACCATCCCGAACCATAGGCTGATTTTCCTTCCTAGGGTTAAGGTTTGAGTTCCGCCTGGGGTAAGGGTTCTATTAACCAGAAAGTCCTGAGTTCCAACAACACAGCAGCTGCGAAGGACTAGCCAAGAAGAGCGCAAAAGTACCACAACATGCCTGCCTCCACAGCTTTTTCCTTGGGGACATGCCTAATTCCTGGCTGATTTGCCTTTCTCGTCTTAGGGTTGGTGTTCGGCCTAGGGCTAGGATTTTTTTAACTAGGAAGCACTGAGTTCCAGGCTTACTTCATCTGCCAAAGGCATCCCAAAGGGAGTGCAGAAGTGCCACAACATGGCTGCTTTCACGGCTTTCCCCATAGGAAGAACCCTAATACGCGGCTGATTTACCTTCCTAGGGTTACTGTTAGGCTTAGGCCTAGGACTTTTAAAACCAGGAAGCCCTGGGCTCCAGGCACATGCAGCTGTTAAAGGCATCCCAAGAGGGCCGCAGAAGTGACACAACTTGGCTGCCTCTGCTGCTATTCTCATGAGACCATCCCGAACCATAGGCTGATTTTCCTTCCTAGGGTTAAGGTTTGAGTTACGCCTAGGGTAAGAGTTCTATTAACCAGAAAGCCCTGAGTTCCAAGAACACAGCAGCTGCGAAGGACTAGCCAAGAAGAGCGCAAAAGTACCACAACATGCCTGCCTCCACAGCTTTTTCCTTGGGGACATGCCTAATTCCTGGCTGATTTGCCTTTCTCGTCTTAGGGTTGGGGTTCGGCCTAGGGCTAGGATTTTTAAAATCAGGAAGCCCTGAGTTCCAGGCACACTGGAGCTGTGAAAGGCATCCAAAAGGGAGTGCAAAAGTGCCACAACATGGTTGCTTTCACGGCTTTTTCATTGGCAAGAAGCTTAACACCAGGCTGATTTCCCTTATCAGGGTTACTGTAAGGCTTAGGCCTAGGGCTAGGATTTTCAAAACTAGGAAGCCCTTAGCTCCAGGCACACTGCAGCTGTTCAAGGCATCCCAAGGGGAGTACAAAAGTGCAACAACATGGCAGCTTTCACAGCTTTTTCCTTGGCACCATCCCTATACCTAGGCTGTTTTATCTGCCTAGGGTTAGGGTTAGGGTTCAGCCTAGGCCTAGGACGTTTAAAACCAGGAAGCCCTGGGCTCCAGGCACACTGCAGCTGCGAAAGGCATCTCAAGGGGAGCGCAAAAGTGACGCAACTTGGCTGCCACCACTGATATTTCCATGAGACCATCCCAAATCATAGGCTGATTTTCCTACCTAGGGTTAAGGTTTGAGTTAGGCCTAGGGTAAGGGTTCTATTAACCAGAAAGCCCTGAGTTCCAAGAACACAGCAGCTGCGAAGGACTAGCCAAGAAGAGCGCAAAAGTACCACAACATGCCTGCGTCGATAGCTTTTTCCTTGGGGACATGCCTAATTCCTGGCTGATTTGCCTTTCTCGTCTTAGGTTATGGGTTCGGCCTAGTGCTAGGATTTTTAAAATCAGGAAGCCCTGAGTTCCAGGCACACTGGAGGTGTGAAAGGCATCCAAAAGGGAGTGCAAAAGTGCCACAACATGGCTGCTTTCACGGCTTTTCCCTTAGGAAGAATCCTAATACCCGGCTGATTTACCTTCCTAGGGTTACTGTTAGGCTTAGGCCTAGGACTTTTAAAACCAGGAAGCCCTGGGCTCCAGGCACACTGCAGCTGTTAAAGGCATCCCAAGAGGGCCGCAGAAGTGACACAACTTGGCTGCCTCTGCTTCTATTCTCATGAGACCATCCCGAACCATAGGCTGATTTTCCTTCCTAGGGTTAATGTTAGAGTTACGCCTAGGGTAAGAGGTCTATTAACCAGAAAGACCTGAGTTCCAAGAACACAGCAGCTGCGAAGGACTAGCCAAGAAGAGCGCAAAAGTACCACAACATGCCTGCCTCCACAGCTTTTTCCTTGGGGACATGCCTAATTCCTGGCTGATTTGCCTTTCTCGTCTTAGGGTTGGGGTTCGGCCTAGGGCTAGGATATTTTTAACTAGGAAGCCCTGAGTTCCAGGCTTACTGCATCTGCCAAAGGCATCCCAAAGGGAGTGCAGAAGTGCCACAACATGGCTGCTTTCACGGCTTTTCCCTTAGGAAGAACCCTAATACCCGGCTGATTTACCTTCCTAGGGTTACTGTTAGGCTTAGGCCTAGGACTTTTAAAACCAGGAAGCCCTGGGCTCCAGGCACATTCAGCTGTTCAAGGCATCCCAAGAGGGCCGCAGAAGTGACACAACTTGGCTGCCTCTGTTGCTATTCTCATGAGACCATCCCGAACCATAGGCTGATTTTCCTTCCTAGGGTTAAGGTTTGAGTTACGCCTAGGGTAAGGGTTCTATTAACCAGAAAGCCCTGAGTTCCAAGAACACAGCAGCTGCGAAGGACTACCCAAGAAGAGCGCAAAAGTACCACAACGTGCCTGCCTCCACAGCTTTTTCCTTGGGGACATGCCTAATTCCTGGCTGATTTGCCTTTCTCGTCTTAGGGTTGGGGTTCGGCCTAGGGCTAGGATTTTTTTAACTAGGAAGCCCTGAGTTCCAGGCTTACTTCATCTGCAAAAAGCATCCCAAAGGGAGTGCAGAAGTGCCACAACATGGCTGCTTTCACAGCTTTCCCCTTAGGAAGAACCCTAATACCCTGCTGATTTACCTTCCTAGGGTTACTGTTAGGCTTAGGCCTAGGACTTTTAAAACCAGGAAGCCCTGGGCTCCAGGCACACTGCAGCTGTTAAAGGCATCCCCAGAGGGCCGCAGAAGTGACACAACTTGGCTGCCTCTGCTTCTATTCTCATGAGACCATCCCGAACCATAGGCTGATTTTCCTTCCTAGGCTTAATGTTTGAGTTTGGCCTAGGGTAAGAGGTCTATTAACCAGAAAGCCCTGAGTTCCAAGAACACAGCAGCTGCGAAGGACTAGCCAAGAAGAGCGCAAAAGTACCACAACGTGCCTGCCTCCACAGCTTTTTTCCTTGGGGACATGCCTAATTCCTGGCTGATTTGCCTTTCTCGTCTTAGGGTTGGGGTTCGGCCTAGGGCTAGGATATTTTTAACTAGGAAGCCCTGAGTTCCAGGCTTACTGCATCTGCCAAAGGCATCCCAAAGGGAGTACAAAAGTGCAACAACATGGCAGCTTTCACAGCTTTTTCCTTGGCACCATCCCTATACCTAGGCTGTTTTATCTGCCTAGGGTTAGGGTTAGGGTTCAGCCTAGGCCTAGGACGTTTAAAACCAGGAAGCCCTGGGCTCCAGGCACACTGCAGCTGCGAAAGGCATCTCAAGGGGAGCGCAAAAGTGACGCAACTTGGCTGCCACCACTGATATTTCCATGAGACCATCCCGAACCATAGGCTGATTTTCCTACCTAGGGTTAAGGTTTGAGTTAGGCCTAGGGTAAGGGTTCTATTAACCAGAAAGCCCTGAGTTCCAAGAACACAGCAGCTGCGAAGGACTAGCCAAGAAGAGCGCAAAAGTACCACAACATGCCTGCGTCGATAGCTTTTTCCTTGGGGACATGCCTAATTCCTGGCTGATTTGCCTTTCTCGTCTTAGGTTATGGGTTCGGCCTAGTGCTAGGATTTTTAAAATCAGGAAGCCCTGAGTTCCAGGCACACTGGAGGTGTGAAAGGCATCCAAAAGGGAGTGCAAAAGTGCCACAACATGGCTGCTTTCACGGCTTTTCCCTTAGGAAGAATCCTAATACCCGGCTGATTTACCTTCCTAGGGTTACTGTTAGGCTTAGGCCTAGGACTTTTAAAACCAGGAAGCCCTGGGCTCCAGGCACACTCCAGCTGTTAAAGGCATCCCAAGAGGGCCGCAGAAGTGACACAACTTGGCTGCCTCTGCTTCTATTCTCATGAGACCATCCCGAACCATAGGCTGATTTTCCTTCCTAGGGTTAATGTTAGAGTTACGCCTAGGGTAAGAGGTCTATTAACCAGAAAGACCTGAGTTCCAAGAACACAGCAGCTGCGAAGGACTAGCCAAGAAGAGCGCAAAAGTACCACAACATGCCTGCCTCCACAGCTTTTTCCTTGGGGACATGCCTAATTCCTGGCTGATTTGCCTTTCTCGTCTTAGGGTTGGGGTTCGGCCTAGGGCTAGGATATTTTTAACTAGGAAGCCCTGAGTTCCAGGCTTACTGCATCTGCCAAAGGCATCCCAAAGGGAGTGCAGAAGTGCCACAACATGGCTGCTTTCACGGCTTTTCCCTTAGGAAGAACCCTAATACGCGGCTGATTTACCTTCCTAGGGTTACTGTTAGGCTTAGGCCTAGGACTTTTAAAACCAGGAAGCCCTGGGCTCCAGGCACATTCAGCTGTTCAAGGCATCCCAAGAGGGCCGCAGAAGTGACACAACTTGGCTGCCTCTGTTGCTATTCTCATGAGACCATCCCGAACCATAGGCTGATTTTCCTTCCTAGGGTTAAGGTTTGAGTTACGCCTAGGGTAAGAGTTCTATTAACCAGAAAGCCCTGAGTTCCAAGAACACAGCAGCTGCGAAGGACTACCCAAGAAGAGCGCAAAAGTACCACAACGTGCCTGCCTCCACAGCTTTTTCCTTGGGGACATGCCTAATTCCTGGCTGATTTGCCTTTCTCGTCTTAGGGTTGGGGTTCGGCCTAGGGCTAGGATTTTTTTAACTAGGAAGCCCTGAGTTCCAGGCTTACTTCATCTGCAAAAAGCATCCCAAAGGGAGTGCAGAAGTGCCACAACATGGCTGCTTTCACAGCTTTCCCCTTAGGAAGAACCCTAATACCCTGCTGATTTACCTTCCTAGGGTTACTGTTAGGCTTAGGCCTAGGACTTTTAAAACCAGGAAGCCCTGGGCTCCAGGCACACTGCAGCTGTTAAAGGCATCCCCAGAGGGCCGCAGAAGTGACACAACTTGGCTGCCTCTGCTTCTATTCTCATGAGACCATCCCGAACCATAGGCTGATTTTCCTTCCTAGGCTTAATGTTTGAGTTTGGCCTAGGGTAAGAGGTCTATTAACCAGAAAGCCCTGAGTTCCAAGAACACAGCAGCTGCGAAGGACTAGCCAAGAAGAGCGCAAAAGTACCACAACGTGCCTGCCTCCACAGCTTTTTTCCTTGGGGACATGCCTAATTCCTGGCTGATTTGCCTTTCTCGTCTTAGGGTTGGGGTTCGGCCTAGGGCTAGGATATTTTTAACTAGGAAGCCCTGAGTTCCAGGCTTACTGCATCTGCCAAAGGCATCCCAAAGGGAGTGCAGAAGTGCCACAACATGGCTGCTTTCACGGCTTTTCCCTTAGGAAGAACCCTAATACGCGGCTGATTTACCTTCCTAGGGTTACTGTTAGGCTTAGGCCTAGGACTTTTAAAACCAGGAAGCCCTGGGCTCCAGGCACACTGCAGCTGCGAAAGGCATCCCAAGGGGAGCGCAAAAGTGACACAACTTGGCTGCCACCACTGATATTTCCATGAGACCATCCCGAACCATAGGCTGATTTTCCTTCCTAGGGTTAAGGTTTGAGTTACGCCTAGGGTAAGGGTTCTATTAACCAGAAAGCCCTGAGTTCCAAGAACACAGCAGCTGCGAAGGACTACCCAAGAAGAGCGCAAAAGTACCACAACATGCCTGCCTCCACAGCTTTTTCCTTGGGGACATGCCTAATTCCTGGCTGATTTGCCTTTCTCGTCTTAGGGTTGGGGTTCGGCCTAGGGCTAGGATATTTTTAACTAGGAAGCCCTGAGTTCCAGGCTTACTGCATCTTCCAAAGGCATCCCAAAGTGAGTGCAGAAGTGCCACAACATGGCTGCTTTCACGGCTTTTCCCTTAGGAAGAACCCTAATGCGCGGCTGATTTACCTTCCTAGGGTTACTGTAAGGCTTAGGCCTAGGGCTAGGATTTTTAAAACTAGGAAGCCCTTAGCTCCAGGCACACTGCAGCTGTTCAAGGCATCCCAAGAGGGCCGCAGAAGTGACACAACTTGGCTGCCTCTGCTGCTATTCTCATGAGTCCATCCCGAACCGTAGGCTGATTTTCCTTCCTAGGGTGAGGGTTAGAGTTACGCCTAGGGTTAGTGTTTTTTTAACCAGAAAGCCCTGAGTTCCAAGAACACAGCAGCAGCCAAGGGCTACCCAAGAGGAGGGGAAAAGTGCCACAACATGGCTGCCTCCAGCGCTTTTTCCTTGGGACCATCATTGAACCTAGGCTGAATTACTTGCCTCCAGTTGCACCTATGGTCACGCCAAGGGATAGGGATTTTAAATCAGTAAACCCTGAGCTCCAGACCCAGTGCAGCTGCAAAAGGCTTCCCAAGGGCAGCCAAAAATTGCCTCAACATGCTCCTTCCAGTGCTTTTTTCCTTGGGAACATCCCTATAGCCAGGCTGATTTATCTGCCTAGGGTTAGGGTTAGGGTTCAGCCTAGAGATAGGATTTTTTCAAACAGGAAGCCCTGAATTCCAGGCACACTGCAGCTGTTAAAGGCAGTGTTTTACGTCAACCGCAACTTAGTCTGAAATAAATGCTTTTTCCCTGAGAGCATCTGAGAGGTTTGCATGAAGCACTGATATCTGACATTTGCAATTTTGAATAGGAGAGGAGAAAGAAAATGGGAAGAAGTTTTTAATTTTAGTGGTTTCAATGTTAATTTCCGTACACTTTTTCAAAACTTGTCAGCTCAAATGCCCATCAACATCTTTTAGTCATCTGTAAGTCAGTATTCATATAAAATGTGCTTCAAATCAAAAGAATTTCAAATTTGCACTCCAAATTTCTATGCCTAGATTTATGATTTCCTACATATATTAGATGAAAGGAAGGCCTTTTTTACTGTGGGAGTGCTGGAACACTGGAACAGGTTGCCCAGGGAAGTTGTGGGTGTCCCATCCCTGAAAGTATTCAAGGTCAGCTTGGACGGGGCTTGGAGCAGCAACAAAGGAGAAGCTTGATGGTAGAGAAACAAAGTTGGACTATAGAAGAAACTGGGATTGAAGTATAGGAGCAAGTTTTCTCTCAGCTCTTGGGGTAAATTCAAAGTTGTACAAAATTACATTTATCTGTGCTATTCACTACTGTAACAGAAATGTTCATGAAAACTGTACAGAAGATAGCAAATTTTAAAAGAGATAAGAATTACAGCATAAAATCCATGGGATGGGTTACAACATGAGACACTCTCTAAGAGAAAATCTCTGTGTTTCAGCACTTCATCATGGTAAGATTTCATGAAGTGCCAAAGAAGGCGGCAAAATATCATTCGGGACGTTATTTCCTGGAATTCAGCCTGGCCATTAGTAGGAACTGGGTTTGAACACATCATGTAGATATACCACACACACTTGCCCTTCACTGAAAAATGACTGTTTACAACGAAGAAGCAATTGACGATCAAAATTGATTGAAAGCATCTTAAACATGTCAAGTATTTCATTGAAGATGATCTGTGATCCAAATGCTTCTTCCACCTTCGAGAGGGACAGAACAATTCTTCCATATCATGATGGTTTAAAATTGTATCAACCAATGTTTTCTGCTGAAAAGATAGCATCTATTTTTTTCTATTTTTGGAAGAAAATATTCCTAGACATACAACAGGTGAGAACTAAGTAATTTTAAAGAAACAAATGACAAGAAAATATTCTGTAAATAGAATGAAATGAAAAGCTGTGTTTTAAATAGGAGCTAAATATGAAACAGAATTTTTGTACCAGGCATTTGAATTACTGCACCAGCTCTTTTGCCCATCAAGAGAGGCGTTTAGCATTTCAGTCTTTTCCAAGGTGTTCATGATCTGCTATGCTGATCTCTGTGTGTGCCTAGGTGTGTGTGGAAGGGGGGGCATGTGAAGGGGAGTGTGTATGTTTGCTTTACAATTGTTGTGGCAGATTCATGCCTCAGCTCCACATTTTGTTTTAGAAAGGTCACACAGAGTGGATGTGAAGTTTACTATCAACAAGAGATCAATTCCCAAATCATCCATTTCACTCTACCTTATAAATCATGTGCTTTGTTGCATATTTTATCAAATCTACTTTCAAGCCAGATGGAGGAAGGAGGATGTGGCAATCCCTCCACCATCTTGCAACTTTTATGCAAGTAGGTTTTCAAGAAAATCATCATTTCTCTTTGAAATATGTCTGGAACAGGCATGATGGTAGTGTCAACCTGTTGGAGTTTTTGTTGCTGGAAGAAGTTATAGAAAAGGATTGGTTTTTACATTGACCAGTTACTGAATCAAGCTCAGGAATACATTGGAAATTCAACTGGGGCTTCCTTTCCCCGGCAGACTACTTCTAGAACGAGCTTGTACACTGAAGCTTACTCTTTTGCCCTCTTTTTGTTTCTTTCCTATTTTCTTGGCTTCTTTGCCACTCTCTAGACAATTTTGGAACTTTTTTCCCAACTCAAATGGTTTCAATAGTCTGATTGTGATCATACATTTTTACAAGGAATTTTTAAAATCTTTCCTCCAGTTAAGAAAGTCAAGGACTTAGGTCTTTTTCTTCCCTTATCAATATTGCAATGAAATTGATAAGTAAAGACCAACTCTTTCTTTTTGTTTTTAACCCAAGCAGATAATTCCCATCCATTCATCCATTTGGTGGACCAATAGTTGCCATTCTGATGGAAGTTGTCACTTCTTAACAATAGGCATTCTGTGACTATGTTGACAGCACTTTGGGTGAAGATCCTAACTGGTCTTAGATACACATAGGGAGAAATTTGCTCAGCCAGTGTCAGTCTTAAGCATGCGTATCAGAAGATCTTTCTAGAGCTGGGAATTTTCCCATGAAAGGGATTCAGTTAGGGAAGAGACACTTGCCCCAGAGGTTTACATTCTTCTTGAAGACTGCTTAAGGAACTTAGATGCCATGTCCATTTGGATCTGTGTCTGCACAGAACTTTGTCATGCCAGTGCTTGAAATGCATCTTGAAGAGAATTCACTAGCACAGAATGAATGAGAGTGGAAGGGGTTGGTGGGGCTAACCAGGCCCAACCCCCCTGCCTAAACCAGGATACCTAGAGCCTCTTGCCCAGGATTCTATCTGGGTGTACTTTTAATGTCTTCAAAGATCCAGGCTCCACAATCTTTCTGGGCAATCTGTGCCGTGGTTCACTCACCCTCACAGTAAAGAATCATTTCCTGATGTTCCTGTATTTCAGTGTGTGCCCACTGCCTCTTGTCTTTTCACTCAGCATCACTGAAAAGACACTGATTCCCTCCCCTTTGCACTATTGCTTCCATATGGATGTGTGCTGCCATGTAGAGATATGTCAAAAACCTCCCTGAAGCCCAGGCAGATAATATTCCCTTCATCTACCAGTCAAGTTGATTCATCAGAGGAGTTTAAAGTTATGTTCAGCATGAAATGCCCCTGAAAAATCATGCTAACTACATTATTGTGTCGTCTTGCATGTGCCTGGCAAGGTTTTCCAGGAAGAGCTGCTTCATCAACTTCCTGGGGATAAAAGAGAGGCTGGGTGGTTTATACGATTGCGAGTCCTCCTAATTGCCTTTTTTGAAGATGAGTGTCATTTGCTTACATCCAGTCCTTAGCCTCTCTTGTCGTCTACATCTTAGCAAAAGGCTTTTCCACTATGTCTGGCAAGGAGAAATTGTGCCAGCACAGAAAACATCTCCTATCGTGTTCTAGACGTTGCACGGAGGTGTGCCGAGTGTTTGGCATGAAGGAAAGAAAAGTTGTCCAAAACAGCTTCCAATCGAATGTTCATGTGATTGGAAAAGTCAGGAGAGTGCAAAGGTACTGTTTTCTATCAGTTGGCAAGCTGCGCACACAATCCCAGTGTTGTACAGCTTCCTTCTTCACCTTTCCGAAGGTGCCGCTCTCTCCGGCTCCCGGAGGCGAAGAAGCGGCTTCTTCGCGCAAAGACGATTGTGCCGCTCACTGTGCACTCCTTAGCGCGGCTTCTGCCGAAAGACGCCCGGGAGCGGCTCTTAGCTCCGGACAGCATCGTACCTTCGTCTTTAGCGTCTCTTCTCGTCTACATCTTAGCAAAAAGCTTTTCCACTATGTCTGGCGAGGAAAAACTGTGCCAGCACAGAAAACATCTCCCATCGTGTTCTAGACGTTGCACGGAGGTGTGCCGAGTGTTTGGCATGAAGGAAAGAAAAGTTGTCCAAAACAGCTTCCAATCGAATGTTCATGTGATTGGAAAAGTCAGGAGAGTGCAAAGGTACTGTTTTCTATCAGTTGGCAAGCTGCGCACACAATCCCAGTGTTGTACAGCTTCCTTCCTCACCTTTCAGAAGGTGCCGCTCTCTCCGGCTCCCGGAGGCGAAGAAGCGGCTTCTTCGCGCAAAGACGATTGTGCCGCTCACTGTGCACTCCTTAGCGCGGCTTCTGCCGAAAGACGCCCGGGAGCGGCTCTTAGCTGCGGACAGCATCGTACCTTCGTCTTTAGCGTCTCTTCTCGTCTACATCTTAGCAAAAAGCTTTTCTACTATGTCTGGCGAGGAAAAACTGTGCCAGCACAGAAAACATCTCCCATCGTGTTCAAGACGTTGCATGGAGGTGTGCCGAGTGTTTGGCATGAAGGAAAGAAAACTTGTCCAAAACAGCTTCCAATCGAATGTTCATGTGATTGGAAAAGTCAGGAGAGTGCAAAGGTACTGTTTTCTATCAGTTGGCAAGCTGCGCACAAAATCCCAGTGTTGTACAGCTTCCTTCTTCACCTTTCCGAAGGTGCCGCTCTCTCCGGCTCCCGGAGGCGAAGAAGCGGCTTCTTCGCGCAAAGACGATTGTGCCGCTCACTGTGCACTCCTTAGCGCGGCTTCTGCCGAAAGACGCCCCGGACCAGCTCTTAGCTCCGGACAGCATCGTACCTTCGTCTTTAGCGTCTCTTCTCGTCTACATCTTAGCAAAAAGCTTTTCTACTATGTCTGGCGAGGAAAAACTGTGCCAGCACAGAAAACATCTCCCATCGTGTTCTAGACGTTGCACGGAGGTGTGCCGAGTGTTTGGCATGAAGGAAAGAAAAGTTGTCCAAAACAGCTTCCAATCGAATGTTCATGTGATTGGAAAAGTCAGGAGAGTGCAAAGGTACTGTTTTCTAGCAGTTGGCAAGCTGCGCACACAATCCCAGTGTTGTACAGCTTCCTTCTTCACCTTTCCGAAGGTGCCGCTCTCTCCGGCTCCCGGAGGCGAAGAAGCGGCTTCTTCGCGCAAAGACGATTGTGCCGCTCACTGTGCACTCCTTAGCGCGGCTTCTGCCGAAAGACGCCCGGGAGCGGCTCTTAGCTCCGGACAGCATCGTACCTTCGTCTTTAGCGTCTCTTCTCGTCTACATCTTAGCAAAAAGCTTTTCCACTATGTCTGGCGAGGAAAAACTGTGCCAGCACAGAAAACATCTCCCATCGCGTTCTAGACGTTGCACGGAGGTGTGCCGAGTGTTTGGCATGAAGGAAAGAAAAGTTGTCTAAAACAGCTTCCAATCGAATGTTCATGTGATTGGAAAAGTCAGGAGAGTGCAAAGGTACTGTTTTCTAGCAGTTGGCAAGCTGTGCACACAATCCCAGTGTTGTACAGCTTCCTTCTTCACCTTTCCGATGCTGCCGCTCTCTCCGGCTCCCGGAGGCGAAGAAGCGGCTTCTTCGCGCAAAGACGATTGTGCCGCTCACTGTGCACTCCTTAGCGCGGCTTCTGCCGAAAGACGCCCGGGAGCGGCTCTTAGCTCCGGACAGCATCGTACCTTCGTCTTTAGCGTCTCTTCTCGTCTACATCATAGCAAAAAGCTTTTCTACTATGTCTGGCGAGGAAAAACTGTGCCAGCACAGAAAACATCTCCCATCGTGTTCTAGACGTTGCACGGAGGTGTGCCGAGTGTTTGGCATGAAGAAAAGAAAACTTGTCCAAAACAGCTTCCAATCGAATGTTCATGTGATTGGAAAAGTCAGGAGAGTGCAAAGGTACTGTTTTCTATCAGTTGGCAAGCTGCGCACACAATCCCAGTGTTGTACAGCTTCCTTCTTCACCTTTCCGAAGGTGCCGCTCTCTCCGGCTCCCGGAGGCGAAGAAGCGGCTTCTTCGCGCAAAGACGATTGTGCCGCTCACTGTGCACTCCTTAGCGCGGCTTCTGCCGAAAGACGCCCGGGAGCGGCTCTTAGCTCCGGACAGCATCGTACCTTCGTCTTTAGCGTCTCTTCTCGTCTACATCTTAGCAAAAAGCTTTTCCAATATGTCTGGCGAGGAAAAACTGTGCCAGCACAGAAAACATCTCCCATCGTGTTCTAGACGTTGCACGGAGGTGTGCCGAGTGTTTGGCATGAAGGAAAGAAAAGTTGTCCAAAACAGCTTCCAATCGAATGTTCATGTGATTGGAAAAGTCAGGAGAGTGCAAAGGTACTGTTTTCTATCAGTTGGCAAGCTGCGCACACAATCCCAGTGTTGTACAGCTTCCTTCTTCACCTTTCCGAAGGTGCCGCTCTCTCCGGCTCCCGGAGGCGAAGAAGCGGCTTCTTCGCGCAAAGACGATTGTGCCGCTCACTGTGCACTCCTTAGCGCGGCTTCTGCCGAAAGACGCCCGGGAGCGGCTCTTAGCTGCGGACAGCA
The DNA here is from genome assembly GCA_036010785.1 of Ammospiza maritima maritima. Classification (NCBI taxonomy): domain Eukaryota; kingdom Metazoa; phylum Chordata; class Aves; order Passeriformes; family Passerellidae; genus Ammospiza; species Ammospiza maritima. The sequence continues at coordinate 2,504,416 of JAYKTQ010000493.1, forward strand.
TCGTACCTTCGTCTTTAGCGTCTCTTCTCGTCTACATCTTAGAAAAAAGCTTTTCCACTATGTCTGGCGAGGAAAAACTGTGCCAGCACAGAAAACATCTCCCATCGTGTTCTAGACGTTGCACGGAGGTGTGCCGAGTGTTTGGCATGAAGGAAAGAAAAGTTGTCTAAAACAGCTTCCAATCGAATGTTCATGTGATTGGAAAAGTCAGGAGAGTGCAAAGGTACTGTTTTCTATCAGTTGGCAAGCTGCGCACACAATCCCAGTGTTGTACAGCTTCCTTCTTCACCTTTCCGATGCTGCCGCTCTCTCCGGCTCCCGGAGGCGAAGAAGTGGCTTCTTCGCGCAAAGACGATTATGCCGCTCACTGTGCACTCCTTAGCGCGGCTTCTGCCGAAAGACGCCCGGGAGCGGCTCTTAGCTCCGGACAGCATCGTACCTTCGTCTTTAGCGTCTCTTCTCGTCTACATCTTAGCAAAAAGCTTTTCCACTATGTCTGGCGAGGAAAAACTGTGCCAGCACAGAAAACATCTCCCATCGTGTTCAAGACGTTGCACGGAGGTGTGCCGAGTGTTTGGCATGAAGGAAAGAAAACTTGTCCAAAACAGCTTCCAATCGAATGTTCATGTGATTGGAAAAGTCAGGAGAGTGCAAAGGTACTGTTTTCTATCAGTTGGCAAGCTGCGCACACAATCCCAGTGTTGTACAGCTTCCTTCTTCACCTTTCCGAAGGTGCCGCTCTCTCCGGCTCCCGGAGGCGAAGAAGCGGCTTCTTCGCGCAAAGACGATTGTGCCGCTCACTGTGCACTCCTTAGCGCGGCTTCTGCCGAAAGACGCCCGGGAGCGGCTCTTAGCTCCGGACAGCATCGTACCTTCATCTTTAGCGTCTCTTCTCGTCTACATCTTAGCAAAAAGCTTTTCCACTATGTCTGGCGAGGAAAAACTGTGCCAGCACAGAAAACATCTCCCATCGTGTTCTAGACGTTGCACGGAGGTGTGCCGAGTGTTTGGCATGAAGGAAAGAAAAGTTGTCCAAAACAGCTTCCAATCGAATGTTCATGTGATTGGAAAAGTCAGGAGAGTGCAAAGGTACTGTTTTCTAGCAGTTGGCAAGCTGCGCACACAATCCCAGTGTTGTACAGCTTCCTTCTTCACCTTTCCGAAGGTGCCGCTCTCTCCGGCTCCCGGAGGCGAAGAAGCGGCTTCTTCGCGCAAAGACGATTGTGCCGCTCACTGTGCACTCCTTAGCGCGGCTTCTACCGAAAGACGCCCGGGAGCGGCTCTTAGCTCCGGACAGCATCGTACATTCGTCTTTAGCGTCTCTTCTCGTCTACATCTTAGCAAAAAACTTTTCCACTATGTCTGGCGAGGAAAAACTGTGCCAGCACAGAAAACATCTCCCATCGTGTTCTAGACGTTGCACGATCCCTATACTTAGCCTCATTTTCCTTCCTGGGGATAGGGTTAGGCTTCAGCCTAGGGCTTGGAGTTTTTTAACCATGAAGCCCTGAGTTCCAGGCTTACTGCATCTGCCAAAGGCATCTGAAAGGGAGCGCAGAAGTGCCACAACATGGTTGCTATCACGGCTATTCCCTTAGGAAGAACCCTAATACGCGGCTGATTTACCTTCCTAGGGTTACTGTTAGGCTTAGGCCTAGGACTTTTAAAACCAGGAAGCCCTGGGCTCCAGGCACACTGCAGCTGTTAAAGGCATCCCAAGGGGAGCGCAAAAGTGACACAACTTGGCTGCCACCACTGATATTTCCAGGAGACCATCCCGAACCATCGGCTGATTTTCCTTCCTAGGGTTAAGGTTTGAGTTACGCCTAGGGTAAGAGTTCTATTAACCAGAAAGCCCTGAGTTCCAAGAACACAGCAGCTGCGAAGGACTACCCAAGAAGAGCGCAAAAGTACCACAACATGCCTGCCTCCACAGCTTTTTCCTTGGGGACATGCCTAATTCCTGGCTGATTTGCCTTTCTCGTCTTAGGGTTGGGGTTCGGCCTAGGGCTAGGATATTTTTAACTAGGAAGCCCTGAGTTTCAGGCTTACTTCATCTGCCAAAAGCATCCCAAAGGGAGTGCAGAAGTGCCACAACATGGCTGCTTTCACGGCTTTTCCCTTAGGAAGAACCCTAATACGCGGCTGATTTACCTTCCTAGGGTTACTGTTAGGCTTAGGCCTAGGACTTTTAAAACCAGGAAGCCCTGGGCTCCAGGCACACTGCAGCTGCGAAAGGCATCCCAAGGGGAGCGCAAAAGTGACACAACTTGGCTGCCACCACTGATATTTCCATGAGACCATCCCGAACCATAGGCTGATTTTCCTTCCTAGGGTTAAGGTTTGAGTTACGCCTAGGGTAAGGGTTCTATTAACCAGAAAGCCCTGAGTTCCAAGAACACAGCAGCTGCGAAGGACTACCCAAGAAGAGCGCAAAAGTACCACAACATGCCTGCCTCCACAGCTTTTTCCTTGGGGACATGCCTAATTCCTGGCTGATTTGCCTTTCTCGTCTTAGGGTTGGGGTTCGGCCTAGGGCTAGGATTTTTAAAATCAGGAAGCCCTGAGTTCCAGGCACACTGGAGCTGTGAAAGGCATCCAAAAGGGAGTGCAAAAGTGCCACAACATGGTTGCTTTCACGGCTTTTTCCTTGGCAAGAAGCTTAACACCAGGCTGATTTCCCTTCCCAGGGTTACTGTAAGGCTTAGGCCTAGGGCTAGGATTTTTAAAACTAGGAAGCCCTGGGCTCCAGGCACACTGCAGCTGTTCAAGGCATCCCAAGGGGAGTACAAAAGTGCAACAACATGGCAGCTTTCACAGCTTTTTCCGTGGCACCATCCCTATACCTAGGCTGATTTATCTGCCTAGGGTTAGGGTTAGGGTTCAGCCTAGGGCTTGGAGTTTTTTAACCAGGAAGCCCTGAGTTCCAGGCTTACTGCATCTGCCAAAGGCATCCCAAAGGGAGTGCAAAAGTGCCACAACATGGCTGCTTTCACGGCTTTCCCCTTAGGAAGAACCCTAATACCCTGCTGATTTACCTTCCTAGGGTTACTGTTAGGCTTAGGCCTAGGACTTTTAAAACCAGGAAGCCCTGGGCTCCAGGCACACTGCAGCTGTTAAAGGCATCCCCAGAGGGCCGCAGAAGTGACACAACTTTGCTGCCTCTGCTTCTATTCTCATGAGACCATCCCGAACCATAGGCTGATTTTCCTTCCTAGGGTTAATGTTTGAGTTTGGCCTAGGGTAAGAGGTCTATTAACCAGAAAGCCCTGAGTTCCAAGAACACAGCAGCTGCGAAGGACTACCCAAGAAGAGCGCAAAAGTACCACAACATGCCTGCCTCCACAGCTTTTTCCTTGGGGACATGCCTAATTCCTGGCTGATTTGCCTTTCTCGTCTTAGGGTTGGGGTTCGGCCTAGGGCTAGGATATTTTTAACTAGGAAGCCCTGAGTTCCAGGCTTACTTCATGTGCAAAAGGCATCCCAAAGGGAGTGCAGAAGTGCCACAACATGGCTGCTTTCACGGCTTTTCCCTTAGGAAGAACCCTAATACGCGGCTGATTTACCTTCCTAGGGTTACTGTTGGGCTTAGGCCTAGGACTTTTAAAACCAGGAAGCCCTGGGCTCCAGGCACACTGCAGCTGCGAAAGGCATCCCAAGGGGAGCGCAAAAGTGACACAACTTGGCTGCCACCACTGATATTTCCATGAGACCATCCCAAATCATAGGCTGATTTTCCTTCCTAGGGTTAAAGTTTGATTTACGCCTAGGGTAAGGGTTCTATTAACCAGAAAGCCCTGAGTTCCAAGAACACAGCAGCTGCGAAGGACTAGCCAAGAAGAGCGCAAAAGTACCACAACATGCCTGCCTCCACAGCTTTTTCCTTGGGGACATGCCTAATTCCTGGCTGATTTGCCTTTCTCGTCTTAGGGTTGGGGTTCGGCCTAGGGCTAGGATATTTTTAACTAGGAAGCCCTGAGTTCCAGGCTTACTGCATCTTCCAAAGGCATCCCAAAGGGAGTGCAGAAGTGCCACAACATGGCTGCTTTCACGGCTTTTCCCTTAGGAAGAACCCTAATGCGCGGCTGATTTACCTTCCTAGGGTTACTGTAAGGCTTAGGCCTAGGGCTAGGATTTTTAAAACTAGGAAGCCCTTAGCTCCAGGCACACTGCAGCTGTTCAAGGCATCCCAAGAGGGCCGCAGAAGTGACACAACTTGGCTGCCTCTGCTGCTATTCTCATGAGTCCATCCCGAACCGTAGGCTGATTTTCCTTCCTAGGGTGAGGGTTAGAGTTACGCCTAGGGTTAGTGTTTTTTTAACCAGAAAGCCCTGAGTTCCAAGAACACAGCAGCAGCCAAGGGCTACCCAAGAGGAGGGGAAAAGTGCCACAACATGGCTGCCTCCAGCACTTTTTCCTTGGGACCATCATTGAACCTAGGCTGATTTACTTGCCTCCAGTTGCACCTATGGTCACGCCAAGGGATAGGGATTTTAAATCAGTAAACCCTGAGCTCCAGACCCAGTGCAGCTGCAAAAGGCTTCCCAAGGGCAGCCAAAAATTGCCTCAACATGCTCCTTCCAGTGCTTTTTTCCTTGGGAACATCCCTATACCCAGGCTGATTTATCTGCCTAGGGTTAGGGTTAGGGTTCCGCCTAGAGATAGGATTTTTTCAAACAGGAAGCCCTGAATTCCAGGCACACTGCAGCTGTTAAAGGCAGTGTTTTACGTCAACCGCAACTTAGTCTGAAATAAATGCTTTTTCCCTGAGAGCATCTGAGAGGTTTGCATGAAGCACTGATATCTGACATTTGCAATTTTGAATAGGAGAGGAGAAAGAAAATGGGAAGAAGTTTTTAATTTTAGTGGTTTCAATGTTAATTTCCGTACACTTTTTCAAAACTTGTCAGCTCAAATGCCCATCAACATCTTTTAGTCATCTGTAAGTCAGTATTCATATAAAATGTGCTTCAAATCAAAAGAATTTCAAATTTGCACTCCAAATTTCTATGCCTAGATTTATGATTTCCTACATATATTAGATGAAAGGAAGGCCTTTTTTACTGTGGGAGTGCTGGAACACTGGAACAGGTTGCCCAGGGAAGTTGTGGGTGTCCCATCCCTGAAAGTATTCAAGGTCAGCTTGGACGGGGCTTGGAGCAGCAACAAAGGAGAAGCTTGATGGTAGAGAAACAAAGTTGGACTATAGAAGAAACTGGGATTGAAGTATAGGAGCAAGTTTTCTCTCAGCTCTTGGGGTAAATTCAAAGTTGTACAAAATGACATTTATCTGTGCTATTCACTACTGTAACAGAAATGTTCATGAAAACTGTACAGAAGATAGCAAATTTTAAAAGAGATAAGAATTACAGCATAAAATCCATGGGATGGGTTACAACATGAGACACTCTCTAAGAGAAAATCTCTGTGTTTCAGCACTTCATCATGGTAAGATTTCATGAAGTGCCAAAGAAGGCGGCAAAATATCATTCGGGACGTTATTTCCTGGAATTCAGCCTGGCCATTAGTAGGAACTGGGTTTGAACACATCATGTAGATATACCACACACACTTGCCCTTCACTGAAAAATGACTGTTTACAACGAAGAAGCAATTGACGATCAAAATTGATTGAAAGCATCTTAAACATGTCAAGTATTTCATTGTAGATGATCTGTGATCCAAATGCTTCTTCCACCTTCGAGAGGGACAGAACAATTCTTCCATATCATGATGGTTTAAAATTGTATCAACCAATGTTTTCTGCTGAAAAGATAGCATCTATTTTTTTCTATTTTTGGAAGAAAATATTCCTAGACATACAACAGGTGAGAACTAAGTAATTTTAAAGAAACAAATGAAAAGAAAATATTCTGTAAATAGAATGAAATGAAAAGCTGTGTTTTAAATAGGAGCTAAATATGAAACAGAATTTTTGTACCAGGCATTTGAATTACTGCACCAGCTCTTTTGCCCATCAAGAGAGGCGTTTAGCATTTCAGTCTTTTCCAAGGTGTTCATGATCTGCTATGCTGATCTCTGTGTGTGCCTAGGTGTGTGTGGAAGGGGGGGCATGTGAAGGGGAGTGTGTATGTTTGCTTTACAATTGTTGTGGCAGATTCATGCCTCAGCTCCACATTTTGTTTTAGAAAGGTCACACAGAGTGGATGTGAAGTTTACTATCAACAAGAGATCAATTCCCAAATCATCCATTTCACTCTACCTTATAAATCATGTGCTTTGTTGCATATTTTATCAAATCTACTTTCAAGCCAGATGGAGGAAGGAGGATGTGGCAATCCCTCCACCATCTTGCAACTTTTATGCAAGTAGGTTTTCAAGAAAATCATCATTTCTCTTTGAAATATGTCTGGAACAGGCATGATGGTAGTGTCAACCTGTTGGAGTTTTTGTTGCTGGAAGAAGTTATAGAAAAGGATTGGTTTTTACATTGACCAGTTACTGAATCAAGCTCAGGAATACATTGGAAATTCAACTGGGGCTTCCTTTCCCCGGCAGACTACTTCTAGAACGAGCTTGTACACTGAAGCTTACTCTTTTGCCCTCTTTTTGTTTCTTTCCTATTTTCTTGGCTTCTTTGCCACTCTCTAGACAATTTTGGAACTTTTTTCCCAACTCAAATGGTTTCAATAGTCTGATTGTGATCATACATTTTTACAAGGAATTTTTAAAATCTTTCCTCCAGTTAAGAAAGTCAAGGACTTAGGTCTTTTTCTTCCCTTATCAATATTGCAATGAAATTGATAAGTAAAGACCAACTCTTTCTTTTTGTTTTTAACCCAAGCAGATAATTCCCATCCATTCATCCATTTGGTGGACCAATAGTTGCCATTCTGATGGAAGTTGTCACTTCTTAACAATAGGCATTCTGTGACTATGTTGACAGCACTTTGGGTGAAGATCCTAACTGGTCTTAGATACACATAGGGAGAAATTTGCTCAGCCAGTGTCAGTCTTAAGCATGCGTATCAGAAGATCTTTCTAGAGCTGGGAATTTTCCCATGAAAGGGATTCAGTTAGGGAAGAGACACTTGCCCCAGAGGTTTACATTCTTCTTGAAGACTGCTTAAGGAACTTAGATGCCATGTCCATTTGGATCTGTGTCTGCACAGAACTTTGTCATGCCAGTGCTTGAAATGCATCTTGAAGAGAATTCACTAGCACAGAATGAATGAGAGTGGAAGGGGTTGGTGGGGCTAACCAGGCCCAACCCCCCTGCCTAAACCAGGATACCTAGAGCCTCTTGCCCAGGATTCTATCTGGGTGTACTTTTAATGTCTTCAAAGATCCAGGCTCCACAATCTTTCTGGGCAATCTGTGCCGTGGTTCACTCACCCTCACAGTAAAGAATCATTTCCTGATGTTCCTGTATTTCAGTGTGTGCCCACTGCCTCTTGTCTTTTCACTCAGCATCACTGAAAAGACACTGATTCCCTCCCCTTTGCACTATTGCTTCCATATGGATGTGTGCTGCCATGTAGAGATATGTCAAAAACCTCCCTGAAGCCCAGGCAGATAATATTCCCTTCATCTACCAGTCAAGTTGATTCATCAGAGGAGTTTAAAGTTATGTTCAGCATGAAATGCCCCTGAAAAATCATGCTAACTACATTATTGTGTCGTCTTGCATGTGCCTGGCAAGGTTTTCCAGGAAGAGCTGCTTCATCAACTTCCTGGGGATAAAAGAGAGGCTGGCTGGTTTGTACGATTGCGAGTCCTCCTAATTGCCTTTTTTGAAGATGAGTGTCATTTGCTTACATCCAGTCCTTAGCCTCTCTTGTCGTCTACATCTTAGCAAAAGGCTTTTCCACTATGTCTGGCAAGGAGAAATTGTGCCAGCACAGAAAACATCTCCTATCGTGTTCTAGACGTTGCACGGAGGTGTGCCGAGTGTTTGGCATGAAGGAAAGAAAAGTTGTCCAAAACAGCTTCCAATCGAATGTTCATGTGATTGGAAAAGTCAGGAGAGTGCAAAGGTACTGTTTTCTATCAGTTGGCAAGCTGCGCACAAAATCCCAGTGTTGTACAGCTTCCTTCTTCACCTTTCCGAAGGTGCCGCTCTCTCCGGCTCCCGGAGGCGAAGAAGCGGCTTCTTCGCGCAAAGACGATTGTGCCGCTCACTGTGCACTCCTTAGCGCGGCTTCTGCCGAAAGACGCCCGGGAGCGGCTCTTAGCTCCGGACAGCATCGTACCTTCGTCTTTAGCGTCTCTTCTCGTCTACATCTTAGCAAAAAGCTTTTCCACTATGTCTGGCGAGGAAAAACTGTGCCAGCACAGAAAACATCTCCCATCGTGTTCTAGACGTTGCACGGAGGTGTGCCGAGTGTTTGGCATGAAGGAAAGAAAACTTGTCCAAAACAGCTTCCAATCGAATGTTCATGTGATTGGAAAAGTCAGGAGAGTGCAAAGGTACTGTTTTCTATCAGTTGGCAAGCTGCGCACAAAATCCCAGTGTTGTACAGCTTCCTTCTTCACCTTTCCGAAGGTGCCGCTCTCTCCGGCTCCCGGAGGCGAAGAAGCGGCTTCTTCGCGCAAAGACGATTGTGCCGCTCACTGTGCACTCCTTAGCGCGGCTTCTGCCGAAAGACGCCCCGGACCAGCTCTTAGCTCCGGACAGCATCGTACCTTCGTCTTTAGCGTCTCTTCTCGTCTACATCTTAGCAAAAAGCTTTTCTACTATGTCTGGCGAGGAAAAACTGTGCCAGCACAGAAAACATCTCCCATCGTGTTCTAGACGTTGCACGGAGGTGTGCCGAGTGTTTGGCATGAAGGAAAGAAAAGTTGTCCAAAACAGCTTCCAATCGAATGTTCATGTGATTGGAAAAGTCAGGAGAGTGCAAAGGTACTGTTTTCTAGCAGTTGGCAAGCTGCGCACACAATCCCAGTGTTGTACAGCTTCCTTCTTCACCTTTCCGAAGGTGCCGCTCTCTCCGGCTCCCGGAGGCGAAGAAGCGGCTTCTTCGCGCAAAGACGATTGTGCCGCTCACTGTGCACTCCTTAGCGCGGCTTCTGCCGAAAGACGCCCGGGAGCGGCTCTTAGCTCCGGACAGCATCGTACCTTCGTCTTTAGCGTCTCTTCTCGTCTACATCTTAGCAAAAAGCTTTTCCACTATGTCTGGCGAGGAAAAACTGTGCCAGCACAGAAAACATCTCCCATCGTGTTCTAGACGTTGCACGGAGGTGTGCCGAGTGTTTGGCATGAAGGAAAGAAAAGTTGTCCAAAACAGCTTCCAATCGAATGTTCATGTGATTGGAAAAGTCAGGAGAGTGCAAAGGTACTGTTTTCTATCAGTTGGCAAGCTGCGCACACAATCCCAGTGTTGTACAGCTTCCTTCCTCACCTTTCAGAAGGTGTCGCTCTCTCCGGCTCCCGGAGGCGAAGAAGCGGCTTCTTCGCGCAAAGACGATTGTGCCGCTCACTGTGCACTCCTTAGCGCGGCTTCTGCCGAAAGACGCCCGGGAGCGGCTCTTAGCTCCGGACAGCATCGTACCTTCGTCTTTAGCGTCTCTTCTCGTCTACATCTTAGCAAAAAGCTTTTCTACTATGTCTGGCGAGGAAAAACTGTGCCAGCACAGAAAACATCTCCCATCGTGTTCAAGACGTTGCACGGAGGTGTGCCGAGTGTTTGGCATGAAGGAAAGAAAACTTGTCCAAAACAGCTTCCAATCGAATGTTCATGTGATTGGAAAAGTCAGGAGAGTGCAAAGGTACTGTTTTCTATCAGTTGGCAAGCTGCGCACACAATCCCAGTGTTGTACAGCTTCCTTCTTCACCTTTCCGAAGGTGCCGCTCTCTCCGGCTCCCGGAGGCGAAGAAGCGGCTTCTTCGCGCAAAGACGATTGTGCCGCTCACTGTGCACTCCTTAGCGCGGCTTCTGCCGAAAGACGCCCCGGACCAGCTCTTAGCTCCGGACAGCATCGTACCTTCGTCTTTAGCGTCTCTTCTCGTCTACATCTTAGCAAAAAGCTTTTCTACTATGTCTGGCGAGGAAAAACTGTGCCAGCACAGAAAACATCTCCCATCGTGTTCTAGACGTTGCACGGAGGTGTGCCGAGTGTTTGGCATGAAGGAAAGAAAAGTTGTCCAAAACAGCTTCCAATCGAATGTTCATGTGATTGGAAAAGTCAGGAGAGTGCAAAGGTACTGTTTTCTAGCAGTTGGCAAGCTGCGCACACAATCCCAGTGTTGTACAGCTTCCTTCTTCACCTTTCCGAAGGTGCCGCTCTCTCCGGCTCCCGGAGGCGAAGAAGCGGCTTCTTCGCGCAAAGACGATTGTGCCGCTCACTGTGCACTCCTTAGCGCGGCTTCTGCCGAAAGACGCCCGGGAGCGGCTCTTAGCTCCGGACAGCATCTTACCTTCGTCTTTAGCGTCTCTTCTCGTCTACATCTTAGCAAAAAGCTTTTCTACTATGTCTGGCGAGGAAAAACTGTGCCAGCACAGAAAACATCTCCCATCGTGTTCTAGACGTTGCACGGAGGTGTGCCGAGTGTTTGGCATGAAGGAAAGAAAAGTTGTCTAAAACAGCTTCCAATCGAATGTTCATGTGATTGGAAAAGTCAGGAGAGTGCAAAGGTACTGTTTTCTAGCAGTTGGCAAGCTGTGCACACAATCCCAGTGTTGTACAGCTTCCTTCTTCACCTTTCCGAAGGTGCCGCTCTCTCCGGCTCCCAGAGGCGAAGAAGCGGCTTCTTCGCGCAAAGACGATTGTGCCGCTCACTGTGCACTCCTTAGCGCGGCTTCTGCCGAAAGACGCCCGGGAGCGGCTCTTAGCTCCGGACAGCATCGTACCTTCGTCTTTAGCGTCTCTTCTCGTCTACATCTTAGCAAAAAGCTTTTCTACTATGTCTGGCGAGGAAAAACTGTGCCAGCACAGAAAACATCTCCCATCGTGTTCAAGACGTTGCACGGAGGTGTGCCGAGTGTTTGGCATGAAGGAAAGAAAAGTTGTCCAAAACAGCTTCCAATCGAATGTTCATGTGATTTGAAAAGTCAGGAGAGTGCAAAGGTACTGTTTTCTAGCAGTTGGCAAGCTGCGCACACAATCCCAGTGTTGTACAGCTTCCTTCTTCACCTTTCCGAAGGTGCCGCTCTCTCCGGCTCCCGGAGGCGAAGAAGCGGCTTCTTCGCGCAAAGACGATTGTGCCGCTCACTGTGCACTCCTTAGCGCGGCTTCTGCCGAAAGACGCCCGGGAGCGGCTCTTAGCTCCGGACAGCATCGTACCTTCGTCTTTAGCGTCTCTTCTCGTCTACATCTTAGCAAAAAGCTTTTCCACTATGTCTGGCGAGGAAAAACTGTGCCAGCACAGAAAACATCTCCCATCGTGTTCTAGACGTTGCACGGAGGTGTGCCGAGTGTTTGGCATGAAGGAAAGAAAAGTTGTCTAAAACAGCTTCCAATCGAATGTTCATGTGATTGGAAAAGTCAGGAGAGTGCAAAGGTACTGTTTTCTAGCAGTTGGCAAGCTGTGCACACAATCCCAGTGTTGTACAGCTTCCTTCTTCACCTTTCCGAAGGTGCCGCTCTCTCCGGCTCCCGGAGGCGAAGAAGCGGCTTCTTCGCGCAAAGACGATTGTGCCGCTCACTGTGCACTCCTTAGCGCGGCTTCTGCCGAAAGACGCCCGGGAGCGGCTCTTAGCTCCGGACAGCATCGTACCTTCGTCTTTAGCGTCTCTTCTCGTCTACATCTTAGCAAAAAGCTTTTCTACTATGTCTGGCGAGGAAAAACTGTGCCAGCACAGAAAACATCTCCCATCGTGTTCTAGACGTTGCACGGAGGTGTGCCGAGTGTTTGGCATGAAGAAAAGAAAACTTGTCCAAAACAGCTTCCAATCGAATGTTCATGTGATTGGAAAAGTCAGGAGAGTGCAAAGGTACTGTTTTCTATCAGTTGGCAAGCTGCGCACACAATCCCAGTGTTGTACAGCTTCCTTCTTCACCTTTCCGAAGGTGCCGCTCTCTCCGGCTCCCGGAGGCGAAGAAGCGGCTTCTTCGCGCAAAGACGATTGTGCCGCTCACTGTGCACTCCTTAGCGCGGCTTCTGCCGAAAGACGCCCGGGAGCGGCTCTTAGCTCCGGACAGCATCGTACCTTCGTCTTTAGCGTCTCTTCTCGTCTACATCTTAGCAAAAAACTTTTCCACTATGTCTGGCGAGGAAAAACTGTGCCAGCACAGAAAACATCTCCCATCGTGTTCTAGACGTTGCACGATCCCTATACTTAGCCTCATTTTCCTTCCTGGGGATAGGGTTAGGCTTCAGCCTAGGGCTTGGAGTTTTTTAACCATGAAGCCCTGAGTTCCAGGCTTACTGCATCTGCCAAAGGCATCTGAAAGGGAGCGCAGAAGTGCCACAACATGGTTGCTATCACGGCTATTCCCTTAGGAAGAACCCTAATACGCGGCTGATTTACCTTCCTAGGGTTACTGTTAGGCTTAGGCCTAGGACTTTTAAAACCAGGAAGCCCTGGGCTCCAGGCACACTGCAGCTGTTAAAGGCATCCCAAGGGGAGCGCAAACGTGACACAACTTGGCTGCCACCACTGATATTTCCATGAGACCATCCCGAACCATCGGCTGATTTTCCTTCCTAGGGTTAAGGTTTGAGTTACGCCTAGGGTAAGGGTTCTATTAACCAGAAAGCCCTGAGTTCCAAGAACACAGCAGCTGCGAAGGACTAGCCAAGAAGAGCGCAAAAGTACCACAACATGCCTGCCTCCACAGCTTTTTCCTTGGGGACATGCCTAATTCCTGGCTGATTTGCCTTTCTCGTCTTAGGGTTGGGGTTCGGCCTAGGGCTAGGAATTTTTTAACTAGGAAGCCCTGAGTTCCAGGCTTACTTCATCTGCCAAAAGCATCCCAAAGGGAGTGCAGAAGTGCCACAACATGGCTGCTTTCACGGCTTTTCCCTTAGGAAGAACCCTAATACGCGGCTGATTTACCTTCCTAGGGTTACTGTTAGGCTTAGGCCTAGGACTTTTAAAACCAGGAAGCCCTGGGCTCCAGGCACACTGCAGCTGCGAAAGGCATCCCAAGGGGAGCGCAAAAGTGACACAACTTGGCTGCCACCACTGATATTTCCATGAGACCATCCCGAACCATAGGCTGATTTTCCTTCCTAGGGTTAAGGTTTGAGTTACGCCTAGGGTAAGGGTTCTATTAACCAGAAAGACCTGAGTTCCAAGAACACAGCAGCTGCGAAGGACTACCCAAGAAGAGTGCAAAAGTACCACAACATGCCTGCCTCCACAGCTTTTTCCTTGGGGACATGCCTAATTCCTGGCTGATTTGCCTTTCTCGTCTTAGGGTTGGGGTTCGGCCTAGGGCTAGGATTTTTAAAATCAGGAAGCCCTGAGTTCCAGGCACACTGGAGCTGTGAAAGGCATCCAAAAGGGAGTGCAAAAGTGCCACAACATGGTTGCTTTCACGGCTTTTTCCTTGGCAAGAAGCTTAACACCAGGCTGATTTCCCTTCCCAGGGTTACTGTAAGGCTTAGGCCTAGGGCTAGGATTTTTAAAACTAGGAAGCCCTTAGATCCAGGCACACTGCAGCTGTTCAAGGCATCCCATGGGGAGTACAAAAGTGCAACAACATGGCAGCTTTCACAGCTTTTTCCTTGGCACCATCCCTATACCTAGGCTGATTTATCTGCCTAGGGTTAGGGTTAGGGTTCAGCCTAGGGCTTGGAGTTTTTTAACCAGGAAGCCCTGAGTTCCAGGCTTACTGCATCTGCCAAAGGCATCCCAAAGGGAGTGCAAAAGTGCCACAACATGGCTGCTTTCACGGCTTTTCCCTTAGGAAGAACCCTAATACGCGGCTGATTTACCTTCCTAGGGTTACTGTTAGGCTTAGGCCTAGGACTTTTAAAACCAGGAAGCCCTGGGCTCCAGGCACACTGCAGCTGTTAAAGGCATCCCCAGAGGGCCGCAGAAGTGACACAACTTGGCTGCCTCTGCTTCTATTCTCATGAGACCATCCCGAACCATAGGCTGATTTTCCTTCCTAGGGTTAAGGTTTGAGTTACGCCTAGGGTAAGAGGTCTATTAACCAGAAAGCCCTGAGTTCCAAGAACACAGCAGCTGCGAAGGACTAGCCAAGAAGAGCGCAAAAGTACCACAACATGCCTGCCTCCACAGCTTTTTCCTTGGGGACATGCCTAATTCCTGGCTGATTTGCCTTTCTCGTCTTAGGGTTGGGGTTCGGCCTAGGGCTAGGATATTTTTAACTAGGAAGCCCTGAGTTCCAGGCTTACTGCATCTGCCAAAGGCATCCCAAAGGGAGTGCAGAAGTGCCACAACATGGCTGCTTTCACGGCTTTTCCCTTAGGAAGAGCCCTAATACCCGGCTGATTTACCTTCCTAGGGTTACTGTTAGGCTTAGGCCTAGGACTTTTAAAACCAGGAAGCCCTGGGCTCCAGGCACATGCAGCTGTTAAAGGCATCCCAAGGGGAGCGCAAAAGTGACACAACTTGGCTGCCACCACTGATATTTCCATGAGACCATCCCAAATCATAGGCTGATTTTCCTTCCTAGGGTTAAGGTTTGAGTTACGCCTAGGGTAAGGGTTCTATTAACCAGAAAGCCCTGAGTTCCAAGAACACAGCAGCTGCGAAGGACTACCCAAGAAGAGCGCAAAAGTACCACAACATGCCTGCCTCCACAGCTTTTTCCTTGGGGACATGCCTAATTCCTGGCTGATTTGCCTTTCTCGTCTTAGGGTTGGGGTTCGGCCTAGGGCTAGGATATTTTTAACTAGGAAGCCCTGAGTTCCAGGCTTACTGCATCTGCCAAAGGCATCCCAAAGGGAGTGCAGAAGTGCCACAACATGGCTGCTTTCACGGCTTTTCCCTTAGGAAGAACCCTAATACGCGGCTGATTTACCTTCCTAGGGTTACTGTTAGGCTTAGGCCTAGGACTTTTAAAACCAGGAAGCCCTGGGCTCCAGGCACACTGCAGCTGCGAAAGGCATCCCAAGGGGAGCTCAAAAGTGACAC
Organism: Ammospiza maritima maritima; assembly: GCA_036010785.1. Classification (NCBI taxonomy): domain Eukaryota; kingdom Metazoa; phylum Chordata; class Aves; order Passeriformes; family Passerellidae; genus Ammospiza; species Ammospiza maritima. Next base: position 2,519,427 of record JAYKTQ010000493.1, read on the forward strand.
AACTTGGCTGCCACCACTGATATTTCCATGAGACCATCCCGAACCATAGGCTGATTTTCCTTCCTAGGGTTAAGGTTTGAGTTACGCCTAGGGTAAGGGTTCTATTAACCAGAAAGCCCTGAGTTCCAAGAACACAGCAGCTGCGAAGGACTAGCCAAGAAGAGCGCAAAAGTACCACAACATGCCTGCCTCCACAGCTTTTTCCTTGGGGACATGCCTAATTCCTGGCTGATTTGCCTTTCTCGTCTTAGGGTTGGGGTTCGGCCTAGGGCTAGGATTTTTAAAATCAGGAAGCCCTGAGTTCCAGGCACACTGGAGCTGTGAAAGGCATCCAAAAGGGAGTGCAAAAGTGCCACAACATGGTTGCTTTCACGGCTTTTTCCTTGGCAAGAAGCTTAACACCAGGCTGATTTCCCTTCCCAGGGTTACTGTAAGGCTTAGGCCTAGGGCTAGGATTTTTAAAACTAGGAAGCCCTGGGCTCCAGGCACACTGCAGCTGTTCAAGGCATCCCAAGGGGAGTACAAAAGTGCAACAACATGGCAGCTTTCACAGCTTTTTCCGTGGCACCATCCCTATACCTAGGCTGATTTATCTGCCTAGGGTTAGGGTTAGGGTTCAGCCTAGGGCTTGGAGTTTTTTAACCAGGAAGCCCTGAGTTCCAGGCTTACTGCATCTGCCAAAGGCATCCCAAAGGGAGTGCAAAAGTGCCACAACATGGCTGCTTTCACGGCTTTTCCCTTAGGAAGAACCCTAATACGCGGCTGATTTACCTTCCTAGGGTTACTGTTAGGCTTAGGCCTAGGACTTTTAAAACCAGGAAGCCCTGGGCTCCAGGCACACTGCAGCTGTTAAAGGCATCCCCAGAGGGCCGCAGAAGTGACACAACTTGGCTGCCTCTGCTTCTATTCTCATGAGACCATCCCGAACCATAGGCTGATTTTCCTTCCTAGGGTTAAGGTTTGAGTTACGCCTAGGGTAAGAGGTCTATTAACCAGAAAGCCCTGAGTTCCAAGAACACAGCAGCTGCGAAGGACTAGCCAAGAAGAGCGCAAAAGTACCACAACATGCCTGCCTCCACAGCTTTTTCCTTGGGGACATGCCTAATTCCTGGCTGATTTGCCTTTCTCGTCTTAGGGTTGGGGTTCGGCCTAGGGCTAGGATATTTTTAACTAGGAAGCCCTGAGTTCCAGGCTTACTGCATCTGCCAAAGGCATCCCAAAGGGAGTGCAGAAGTGCCACAACATGGCTGCTTTCACGGCTTTTCCCTTAGGAAGAACCCTAATACGCGGCTGATTTACCTTCCTAGGGTTACTGTTAGGCTTAGGCCTAGGACTTTTAAAACCAGGAAGCCCTGGGCTCCAGGCACACTGCAGCTGCGAAAGGCATCCCAAGGGGAGCTCAAAAGTGACACAACTTGGCTGCCACCACTGATATTTCCATGAGACCATCCCGAACCATAGGCTGATTTTCCTTCCTAGGGTTAAGGTTTGAGTTACGCCTAGGGTAAGGGTTCTATTAACCAGAAAGCCCTGAGTTCCAAGAACACAGCAGCTGCGAAGGACTAGCCAAGAAGAGCGCAAAAGTACCACAACATGCCTGCCTCCACAGCTTTTTCCTTGGGGACATGCCTAATTCCTGGCTGATTTGCCTTTCTCGTCTTAGGGTTGGGGTTCGGCCTAGGGCTAGGATTTTTAAAATCAGGAAGCCCTGAATTCCAGGCACACTGGAGCTGTGAAAGGCAGCCAAAAGGGAGTGCAAAAGTGCCACAACATGGTTGCTTTCACGGCTTTTTCCTTGGCAAGAAGCTTAACACCAGGCTGATTTCCCTTCCCAGGGTTACTGTAAGGCTTAGGCCTAGGGCTAGGATTTTTAAAACTAGGAAGCCCTGGGCTCCAGGCACACTGCAGCTGTTCAAGGCATCCCAAGGGGAGTACAAAAGTGCAACAACATGGCAGCTTTCACAGCTTTTTCCGTGGCACCATCCCTATACCTAGGCTGATTTATCTGCCTAGGGTTAGGGTTAGGGTTCAGCCTAGGGCTTGGAGTTTTTTAACCAGGAAGCCCTGAGTTCCAGGCTTACTGCATCTGCCAAAGGCATCCCAAAGGGAGTGCAAAAGTGCCACAACATGGCTGCTTTCACGGCTTTTCCCTTAGGAAGAACCCTAATACGCGGCTGATTTACCTTCCTAGGGTTACTGTTAGGCTTAGGCCTAGGACTTTTAAAACCAGGAAGCCCTGGGCTCCAGGCACACTGCAGCTGTTAAAGGCATCCCCAGAGGGCCGCAGAAGTGACACAACTTGGCTGCCTCTGCTTCTATTCTCATGAGACCATCCCGAACCATAGGCTGATTTTCCATCCTAGGGTTAAGGTTTGAGTTACGCCTAGGGTAAGAGGTCTATTAACCAGAAAGCCCTGAGTTCCAAGAACACAGCAGCTGCGAAGGACTACCCAAGAAGAGCGCAAAAGTACCACAACATGCCTGCCTCCACAGCTTTTTCCTTGGGGACATGCCTAATTCCTGGCTGATTTGCCTTTCTCGTCTTAGGGTTGGGGTTCGGCCTAGGGCTAGGATATTTTTAACTAGGAAGCCCTGAGTTCCAGGCTTACTGCATCTGCCAAAGGCATCCCAAAGGGAGTGCAGAAGTGCCACAACATGGCTGCTTTCACGGCTTTTCCCTTAGGAAGAACCCTAATACGCGGCTGATTTACCTTCCTAGGGTTACTGTTAGGCTTAGGCCTAGGACTTTTAAAACCAGGAAGCCCTGGGCTCCAGGCACACTGCAGCTGCGAAAGGCATCCCAAGGGGAGCTCAAAAGTGACACAACTTGGCTGCCACCACTGATATTTCCATGAGACCATCCCGAACCATAGGCTGATTTTCCTTCCTAGGGTTAAGGTTTGAGTTACGCCTAGGGTAAGGGTTCTATTAACCAGAAAGCCCTGAGTTCCAAGAACACAGCAGCTGCGAAGGACTAGCCAAGAAGAGCGCAAAAGTACCACAACATGCCTGCCTCCACAGCTTTTTCCTTGGGGACATGCCTAATTCCTGGCTGATTTGCCTTTCTCGTCTTAGGGTTGGGGTTCGGCCTAGGGCTAGGATTTTTAAAATCAGGAAGCCCTGAATTCCAGGCACACTGGAGCTGTGAAAGGCATCCAAAAGGGAGTGCAAAAGTGCCACAACATGGTTGCTTTCACGGCTTTTTCCTTGGCAAGAAGCTTAACACCAGGCTGATTTCCCTTCCCAGGGTTACTGTAAGGCTTAGGCCTAGGGCTAGGATTTTTAAAACTAGGAAGCCCTGGGCTCCAGGCACACTGCAGCTGTTCAAGGCATCCCAAGGGGAGTACAAAAGTGCAACAACATGGCAGCTTTCACAGCTTTTTCCGTGGCACCATCCCTATACCTAGGCTGATTTATCTGCCTAGGGTTAGGGTTAGGGTTCAGCCTAGGGCTTGGAGTTTTTTAACCAGGAAGCCCTGAGTTCCAGGCTTACTGCATCTGCCAAAGGCATCCCAAAGGGAGTGCAAAAGTGCCACAACATGGCTGCTTTCACGGCTTTTCCCTTAGGAAGAACCCTAATACGCGGCTGATTTACCTTCCTAGGGTTACTGTTAGGCTTAGGCCTAGGACTTTTAAAACCAGGAAGCCCTGGGCTCCAGGCACACTGCAGCTGTTAAAGGCATCCCCAGAGGGCCGCAGAAGTGACACAACTTGGCTGCCTCTGCTTCTATTCTCATGAGACCATCCCGAACCATAGGCTGATTTTCCTTCCTAGGGTTAAGGTTTGAGTTACGCCTAGGGTAAGAGGTCTATTAACCAGAAAGCCCTGAGTTCCAAGAACACAGCAGCTGCGAAGGACTAGCCAAGAAGAGCGCAAAAGTACCACAACATGCCTGCCTCCACAGCTTTTTCCTTGGGGACATGCCTAATTCCTGGCTGATTTGCCTTTCTCGTCTTAGGGTTGGGGTTCGGCCTAGGGCTAGGATATTTTTAACTAGGAAGCCCTGAGTTCCAGGCTTACTGCATCTGCCAAAGGCATCCCAAAGGGAGTGCAGAAGTGCCACAACATGGCTGCTTTCACGGCTTTTCCCTTAGGAAGAACCCTAATACGCGGCTGATTTACCTTCCTAGGGTTACTGTTAGGCTTAGGCCTAGGACTTTTAAAACCAGGAAGCCCTGGGCTCCAGGCACACTGCAGCTGCGAAAGGCATCCCAAGGGGAGCTCAAAAGTGACACAACTTGGCTGCCACCACTGATATTTCCATGAGACCATCCCGAACCATAGGCTGATTTTCCTTCCTAGGGTTAAGGTTTGAGTTACGCCTAGGGTAAGGGTTCTATTAACCAGAAAGCCCTGAGTTCCAAGAACACAGCAGCTGCGAAGGACTAGCCAAGAAGAGCGCAAAAGTACCACAACATGCCTGCCTCCACAGCTTTTTCCTTGGGGACATGCCTAATTCCTGGCTGATTTGCCTTTCTCGTCTTAGGGTTGGGGTTCGGCCTAGGGCTAGGATTTTTAAAATCAGGAAGCCCTGAATTCCAGGCACACTGGAGCTGTGAAAGGCAGCCAAAAGGGAGTGCAAAAGTGCCACAACATGGTTGCTTTCACGGCTTTTTCCTTGGCAAGAAGCTTAACACCAGGCTGATTTCCCTTCCCAGGGTTACTGTAAGGCTTAGGCCTAGGGCTAGGATTTTTAAAACTAGGAAGCCCTGGGCTCCAGGCACACTGCAGCTGTTCAAGGCATCCCAAGGGGAGTACAAAAGTGCAACAACATGGCAGCTTTCACAGCTTTTTCCGTGGCACCATCCCTATACCTAGGCTGATTTATCTGCCTAGGGTTAGGGTTAGGGTTCAGCCTAGGGCTTGGAGTTTTTTAACCAGGAAGCCCTGAGTTCCAGGCTTACTGCATCTGCCAAAGGCATCCCAAAGGGAGTGCAAAAGTGCCACAACATGGCTGCTTTCACGGCTTTTCCCTTAGGAAGAACCCTAATACGCGGCTGATTTACCTTCCTAGGGTTACTGTTAGGCTTAGGCCTAGGACTTTTAAAACCAGGAAGCCCTGGGCTCCAGGCACACTGCAGCTGTTAAAGGCATCCCCAGAGGGCCGCAGAAGTGACACAACTTGGCTGCCTCTGCTTCTATTCTCATGAGACCATCCCGAACCATAGGCTGATTTTCCTTCCTAGGGTTAAGGTTTGAGTTACGCCTAGGGTAAGAGGTCTATTAACCAGAAAGCCCTGAGTTCCAAGAACACAGCAGCTGCGAAGGACTAGCCAAGAAGAGCGCAAAAGTACCACAACATGCCTGCCTCCACAGCTTTTTCCTTGGGGACATGCCTAATTCCTGGCTGATTTGCCTTTCTCGTCTTAGGGTTGGGGTTCGGCCTAGGGCTAGGATATTTTTAACTAGGAAGCCCTGAGTTCCAGGCTTACTGCATCTGCCAAAGGCATCCCAAAGGGAGTGCAGAAGTGCCACAACATGGCTGCTTTCACGGCTTTTCCCTTAGGAAGAACCCTAATACGCGGCTGATTTACCTTCCTAGGGTTACTGTTAGGCTTAGGCCTAGGACTTTTAAAACCAGGAAGCCCTGGGCTCCAGGCACACTGCAGCTGCGAAAGGCATCCCAAGGGGAGCTCAAAAGTGACACAACTTGGCTGCCACCACTGATATTTCCATGAGACCATCCCGAACCATAGGCTGATTTTCCTTCCTAGGGTTAAGGTTTGAGTTACGCCTAGGGTAAGGGTTCTATTAACCAGAAAGCCCTGAGTTCCAAGAACACAGCAGCTGCGAAGGACTAGCCAAGAAGAGCGCAAAAGTACCACAACATGCCTGCCTCCACAGCTTTTTCCTTGGGGACATGCCTAATTCCTGGCTGATTTGCCTTTCTCGTCTTAGGGTTGGGGTTCGGCCTAGGGCTAGGATTTTTAAAATCAGGAAGCCCTGAATTCCAGGCACACTGGAGCTGTGAAAGGCATCCAAAAGGGAGTGCAGAAGTGCCACAACATGGTTGCTTTCACGGCTTTTTCCTTGGCAAGAAGCTTAACACCAGGCTGATTTCCCTTCCCAGGGTTACTGTAAGGCTTAGGCCTAGGGCTAGGATTTTTAAAACTAGGAAGCCCTGGGCTCCAGGCACACTGCAGCTGTTCAAGGCATCCCAAGGGGAGTACAAAAGTGCAACAACATGGCAGCTTTCACAGCTTTTTCCGTGGCACCATCCCTATACCTAGGCTGATTTATCTGCCTAGGGTTAGGGTTAGGGTTCAGCCTAGGGCTTGGAGTTTTTTAACCAGGAAGCCCTGAGTTCCAGGCTTACTGCATCTGCCAAAGGCATCCCAAAGTGAGTGCAGAAGTGCCACAACATGGCTGCTTTCACGGCTTTTCCCTTAGGAAGAACCCTAATGCGCGGCTGATTTACCTTCCTAGGGTTACTGTAAGGCTTAGGCCTAGGGCTAGGATTTTTAAAACTAGGAAGCCCTTAGCTCCAGGCACACTGCAGCTGTTCAAGGCATCCCAAGAGGGCCGCAGAAGTGACACAACTTGGCTGCCTCTGCTGCTATTCTCATGAGTCCATCCCGAACCGTAGGCTGATTTTCCTTCCTAGGGTGAGGGTTAGAGTTACGCCTAGTGTTAGTGTTTTTTTAACCAGAAAGCCCTGAGTTCCAAGAACACAGCAGCAGCCAAGGGCTACCCAAGAGGAGGGGAAAAGTGCCACGACATGGCTGCCTCCAGCGCTTTTTCCTTGGGACCATCATTGAACCTAGGCTGATTTACTTGCCTCCCGTTGCAGCTATGGTCACGCCAAGGGATAGGGATTTTAAATCAGTAAACCCTGAGCTCTAGACCCAGTGCAGCTGCAAAAGGCTTCCCAAGGGCAGCCAAAAATTGCCTCAACATGCTCCTTCCAGTGCTTTTTTCCTTGGGAACATCCCTATACCCAGGCTGATTTATCTGCCTAGGGTTAGGGTTAGGGTTCAGCCTAGAGATAGGATTTTTTCAAACAGGAAGCCCTGAATTCCAGGCACACTGCAGCTGTTAAAGGCAGTGTTTTACGTCAACCGCAACTTAGTCTGAAATAAATGCTTTTTCCCTGAGAGCATCTGAGAGGTTTGCATGAAGCACTGATATCTGACATTTGCAATTTTGAATAGGAGAGGAGAAAGAAAATGGGAAGAAGTTTTTAATTTTAGTGGTTTCAATGTTAATTTCCGTACACTTTTTCAAAACTTGTCAGCTCAAATGCCCATCAACATCTTTTAGTCATCTGTAAGTCAGTATTCATATAAAATGTGCTTCAAATCAAAAGAATTTCAAATTTGCACTCCAAATTTCTATGCCTAGATTTATGATTTCCTACATATATTAGATGAAAGGAAGGCCTTTTTTACTGTGGGAGTGCTGGAACACTGGAACAGGTTGCCCAGGGAAGTTGTGGGTGTCCCATCCCTGAAAGTATTCAAGGTCAGCTTGGACGGGGCTTGGAGCAGCAACAAAGGAGAAGCTTGATGGTAGAGAAACAAAGTTGGACTATAGAAGAAACTGGGATTGAAGTATAGGAGCAAGTTTTCTCTCAGCTCTTGGGGTAAATTCAAAGTTGTACAAAATGACATTTATCTGTGCTATTCACTACTGTAACAGAAATGTTCATGAAAACTGTACAGAAGATAGCAAATTTTAAAAGAGATAAGAATTACAGCATAAAATCCATGGGATGGGTTACAACATGAGACACCCTCTAAGAGAAAATCTCTGTGTTTCAGCACTTCATCATGGTAAGATTTCATGAAGTGCCAAAGAAGGCGGCAAAATATCATTCGGGACGTTATTTCCTGGAATTCAGCCTGGCCATTAGTAGGAACTGGGTTTGAACACATCATGTAGATATACCACACACACTTGCCCTTCACTGAAAAATGACTGTTTACAACGAAGAAGCAATTGACGATCAAAATTGATTGAAAGCATCTTAAACATGTCAAGTATTTCATTGTAGATGATCTGTGATCCAAATGCTTCTTCCACCTTCGAGAGGGACAGAACAATTCTTCCATATCATGATGGTTTAAAATTGTATCAACCAATGTTTTCTGCTGAAAAGATAGCATCTATTTTTTTCTATTTTTGGAAGAAAATATTCCTAGACATACAACAGGTGAGAACTAAGTAATTTTAAAGAAACAAATGAAAAGAAAATATTCTGTAAATAGAATGAAATGAAAAGCTGTGTTTTAAATAGGAGCTAAATATGAAACAGAATTTTTGTACCAGGCATTTGAATTACTGCACCAGCTCTTTTGCCCATCAAGAGAGGCGTTTAGCATTTCAGTCTTTTCCAAGGTGTTCATGATCTGCTATGCTGATCTCTGTGTGTGCCTAGGTGTGTGTGGAAGGGGGGGCATGTGAAGGGGAGTGTGTATGTTTGCTTTACAATTGTTGTGGCAGATTCATGCCTCAGCTCCACATTTTGTTTTAGAAAGGTCACACAGAGTGGATGTGAAGTTTACTATCAACAAGAGATCAATTCCCAAATCATCCATTTCACTCTACCTTATAAATCATGTGCTTTGTTGCATATTTTATCAAATCTACTTTCAAGCCAGATGGAGGAAGGAGGATGTGGCAATCCCTCCACCATCTTGCAACTTTTATGCAAGTAGGTTTTCAAGAAAATCATCATTTCTCTTTGAAATATGTCTGGAACAGGCATGATGGTAGTGTCAACCTGTTGGAGTTTTTGTTGCTGGAAGAAGTTATAGAAAAGGATTGGTTTTTACATTGACCAGTTACTGAATCAAGCTCAGGAATACATTGGAAATTCAACTGGGGCTTCCTTTCCCCGGCAGACTACTTCTAGAACGAGCTTGTACACTGAAGCTTACTCTTTTGCCCTCTTTTTGTTTCTTTCCTATTTTCTTGGCTTCTTTGCCACTCTCTAGACAATTTTGGAACTTTTTTCCCAACTCAAATGGTTTCAATAGTCTGATTGTGATCATACATTTTTACAAGGAATTTTTAAAATCTTTCCTCCAGTTAAGAAAGTCAAGGACTTAGGTCTTTTTCTTCCCTTATCAATATTGCAATGAAATTGATAAGTAAAGACCAACTCTTTCTTTTTGTTTTTAACCCAAGCAGATAATTCCCATCCATTCATCCATTTGGTGGACCAATAGTTGCCATTCTGATGGAAGTTGTCACTTCTTAACAATAGGCATTCTGTGACTATGTTGACAGCACTTTGGGTGAAGATCCTAACTGGTCTTAGATACACATAGGGAGAAATTTGCTCAGCCAGTGTCAGTCTTAAGCATGCGTATCAGAAGATCTTTCTAGAGCTGGGAATTTTCCCATGAAAGGGATTCAGTTAGGGAAGAGACACTTGCCCCAGAGGTTTACATTCTTCTTGAAGACTGCTTAAGGAACTTAGATGCCATGTCCATTTGGATCTGTGTCTGCACAGAACTTTGTCATGCCAGTGCTTGAAATGCATCTTGAAGAGAATTCACTAGCACAGAATGAATGAGAGTGGAAGGGGTTGGTGGGGCTAACCAGGCCCAACCCCCCTGCCTAAACCAGGATACCTAGAGCCTCTTGCCCAGGATTCTATCTGGGTGTACTTTTAATGTCTTCAAAGATCCAGGCTCCACAATCTTTCTGGGCAATCTGTGCCGTGGTTCACTCACCCTCACAGTAAAGAATCATTTCCTGATGTTCCTGTATTTCAGTGTGTGCCCACTGCCTCTTGTCTTTTCACTCAGCATCACTGAAAAGACACTGATTCCCTCCCCTTTGCACTATTGCTTCCATATGGATGTGTGCTGCCATGTAGAGATATGTCAAAAACCTCCCTGAAGCCCAGGCAGATAATATTCCCTTCATCTACCAGTCAAGTTGATTCATCAGAGGAGTTTAAAGTTATGTTCAGCATGAAATGCCCCTGAAAAATCATGCTAACTACATTATTGTGTCGTCTTGCATGTGCCTGGCAAGGTTTTCCAGGAAGAGCTGCTTCATCAACTTCCTGGGGATAAAAGAGAGGCTGGCTGGTTTGTACGATTGCGAGTCCTCCTAATTGCCTTTTTTGAAGATGAGTGTCATTTGCTTACATCCAGTCATTAGCCTCTCTTGTCGTCTACATCTTAGCAAAAGGCTTTTCCACTATGTCTGGCAAGGAGAAATTGTGCCAGCACAGAAAACATCTCCTATCGTGTTCTAGACGTTGCACGGAGGTGTGCCGAGTGTTTGGCATGAAGGAAAGAAAAGTTGTCCAAAACAGCTTCCAATCGAATGTTCATGTGATTGGAAAAGTCAGGAGAGTGCAAAGGTACTGTTTTCTAGCAGTTGGCAAGCTGCGCACACAATCCCAGTGTTGTACAGCTTCCTTCTTCAACTTTCCGAAGGTGCCGCTCTCTCCGGCTCCCGGAGGCGAAGAAGCGGCTTCTTCGCGCAAAGACGATTGTGCCGCTCACTGTGCACTCCTTAGCGCGGCTTCTGCCGAAAGACGCCCGGGAGCGGCTCTTAGCTCCGGACAGCATCGTACCTTCGTCTTTAGCGTCTCTTCTCGTCTACATCTTAGCAAAAAGCTTTTCCACTATGTCTGGCGAGGAAAAACTGTGCCAGCACAGAAAACATCTCCCATCGTGTTCTAGACGTTGCACGGAGGTGTGCCGAGTGTTTGGCATGAAGGAAAGAAAAGTCGTCCAAAACAGCTTCCAATCGAATGTTCATGTGATTGGAAAAGTCAGGAGAGTGCAAAGGTACTGTTTTCTATCAGTTGGCAAGCTGCGCACAAAATCCCAGTGTTGTACAGCTTCCTTCTTCACCTTTCCGAAGGTGCCGCTCTCTCCGGCTCCCGGAGGCGAAGAAGCGGCTTCTTCGCGCAAAGACGATTGTGCCGCTCACTGTGCACTCCTTAGCGCGGCTTCTGCCGAAAGACGCCCGGGAGCGGCTCTTAGCTCCGGACAGCATCGTACCTTCGTCTTTAGCGTCTCTTCTCGTCTACATCTTAGCAAAAAGCTTTTCCACTATGTCTGGCGAGGAAAAACTGTGCCAGCACAGAAAACATCTCCCATCGTGTTCTAGACGTTGCACGGAGGTGTGCCGAGTGTTTGGCATGAAGGAAAGAAAAGTTGTCCAAAACAGCTTCCAATCGAATGTTCATGTGATTGGAAAAGTCAGGAGAGTGCAAAGGTACTGTTTTCTATCAGTTGGCAAGCTGCGCACACAATCCCAGTGTTGTACAGCTTCCTTCTTCACCTTTCAGAAGGTGTCGCTCTCTCCGGCTCCCGGAGGCGAAGAAGCGGCTTCTTCGCGCAAAGACGATTGTGCCGCTCACTGTGCACTCCTTAGCGCGGCTTCTGCCGAAAGACGCCCGGGAGCGGCTCTTAGCTCCGGAGAGCATCGTACCTTCGTCTTTAGCGTCTCTTCTCGTCTACATCTTAGCAAAAAGCTTTTCCACTATGTCTGGCGAGGAAAAACTGTGCCAGCACAGAAAACATCTCCCATCGTGTTCAAGACGTTGCACGGAGGTGTGCCGAGTGTTTGGCATGAAGGAAAGAAAACTTGTCCAAAACAGCTTCCAATCGAATGTTCATGCGATTGGAAAAGTCAGGAGAGTGCAAAGGTACTGTTTTCTATCAGTTGGCAAGCTGCGCACAAAATCCCAGTGTTGTACAGCTTCCTTCTTCACCTTTCCGATGCTGCCGCTCTCTCCGGCTCCCGGAGGCGAAGAAGCGGCTTCTTCGCGCAAAGACGATTGTGCCGCTCACTGTGCACTCCTTAGCGCGGCTTCTGCCGAAAGACGCCCGGGAGCGGCTCTTAGCTCCGGACAGCATCGTACCTTCGTCTTTAGCGTCTCTTCTCGTCTACATCTTAGCAAAAAGCTTTTCTACTATGTCTGGCGAGGAAAAACTGTGCCAGCACAGAAAACATCTCCCATCGTGTTCTAGACGTTGCACGGAGGTGTGCCGAGTGTTTGGCATGAAGGAAAGAAAAGTTGTCCAAAACAGCTTCCAATCGAATGTTCATGTGATTGGAAAAGTCAGGAGAGTGCAAAGGTACTGTTTTCTAGCAGTTGGCAAGCTGTGCACACAATCCCAGTGTTGTACAGCTTCCTTCTTCACCTTTCCGAAGGTGCCGCTCTCTCCGGCTCCCGGAGGCGAAGAAGCGGCTTCTTCGCGCAAAGACGATTGTGCCGCTCACTGTGCACTCCTTAGCGCGGCTTCTGCCGAAAGACGCCCGGGAGCGGCTCTTAGCTCCGGACAGCATCGTACCTTCGTCTTTAGCGTCTCTTCTCGTCTACATCTTAGCAAAAAGCTTTTCTACTATGTCTGGCGAGGAAAAACTGTGCCAGCACAGAAAACATCTCCCATCGTGTTCAAGACGTTGCACGGAGGTGTGCCGAGTGTTTGGCATGAAGAAAAGAAAACTTGTCCAAAACAGCTTCCAATCGAATGTTCATGTGATTGGAAAAGTCAGGAGAGTGCAAAGGTACTGTTTTCTAGCAGTTGGCAAGCTGCGCACACAATCCCAGTGTTGTACAGCTTCCTTCTTCACCTTTCCGAAGGTGCCGCTCTCTCCGGCTCCCGGAGGCGAAGAAGCGGCTTCTTCGCGCAAAGACGATTGTGCCGCTCACTGTGCACTCCTTAGCGTGGCTTCTGCCGAAAGACGCCCGGGAGCGGCTCTTAGCTCCGGACAGCATCGTACCTTCGTCTTTAGCGTCTCTTCTCGTCTACATCTTAGCAAAAAGCTTTTCCACTATGTCTGGCGAGGAAAAACTGTGCCAGCACAGAAAACATCTCCCATCGTGTTCTAGACGTTGCACGGAGGTGTGCCGAGTGTTTGGCATGAAGGAAAGAAAAGTTGTCTAAAACAGCTTCCAATCGAATGTTCATGTGATTGGAAAAGTCAGGAGAGTGCAAAGGTACTGTTTTGTAGCAGTTGGCAAGCTGTGCACACAATCCCAGTGTTGTACAGCTTCCTTCTTCACCTTTCCGATGCTGCCGCTCTCTCCGGCTCCCGGAGGCGAAGAAGCGGCTTCTTCGCGCAAAGACGATTGTGCCGCTCACTGTGCACTCCTTAGCGCGGCTTCTGCCGAAAGACGCCCGGGAGCGGCTCTTAGCTCCGGACAGCATCGTACCTTCGTCTTTAGCGTCTCTTCTCGTCTACATCTTAGCAAAAAGCTTTTCTACTATGTCTGGCGAGGAAAAACTGTGCCAGCACAGAAAACATCTCCCATCGTGTTCTAGACGTTGCACGGAGGTGTGCCGAGTGTTTGGCATGAAGAAAAGAAAAGTTGTCCAAAACAGCTTCCAATCGAATGTTCATGTGATTGGAAAAGTCAGGAGAGTGCAAAGGTACTGTTTTCTAGCAGTTGGCAAGCTGCGCACACAATCCCAGTGTTGTACAGCTTCCTTCTTCACCTTTCCGAAGGTGCCGCTCTCTCCGGCTCCCGGAGGCGAAGAAGCGGCTTCTTCGCGCAAAGACGATTGTGCCGCTCACTGTGCACTCCTTAGCGCGGCTTCTGCCGAAAGACGCCCGGGAGCGGCTCTTAGCTCCGGACAGCATCGTACCTTCGTCTTTAGCGTCTCTTCTCGTCTACATCTTAGCAAAAAGCTTTTCCACTATGTCTGGCGAGGAAAAACTGTGCCAGCACAGAAAACATCTCCCATCGTGTTCTAGACGTTGCACGGAGGTGTGCCGAGTGTTTGGCATGAAGGAAAGAAAAGTTGTCCAAAACAGCTTCCAATCGAATGTTCATGTGATTGGAAAAGTCAGGAGAGTGCAAAGGTACTGTTTTCTAGCAGTTGGCAAGCTGCGCACACAATCCCAGTGTTGTACAGCTTCCTTCTTCACCTTTCCGAAGGTGCCGCTCTCTCCGGCTCCCGGAGGCGAAGAAGCGGCTTCTTCGCGCAAAGACGATTGTGCCGCTCACTGTGCACTCCTTAGCGCGGCTTCTGCCGAAAGACGCCCGGGAGCGGCTCTTAGCTGCGGACAGCATCTTACCTTCGTCTTTAGCGTCTCTTCTCGTCTACATCTTAGCAAAAAGCTTTTCCACTATGTCTGGCGAGGAAAAACTGTGCCAGCACAGAAAACATCTCCCATCGTGTTCTAGACGTTGCACGGAGGTGTGCCGAGTGTTTGGCATGAAGGAAAGAAAAGTTGTCCAAAACAGCTTCCAATCGAATGTTCATGTGATTGGAAAAGTCAGGAGAGTGCAAAGGTACTGTTTTCTATCAGTTGGCAAGCTGCGCACACAATCCCAGTGTTGTACAGCTTCCTTCTTCACCTTTCCGATGCTGCCGCTCTCTCCGGCTCCCGGAGGCGAAGAAGCGGCTTCTTCGCGCAAAGACGATTGTGCCGCTCACTGTGCACTCCTTAGCGCGGCTTCTGCCGAAAGACGCCCGGGAGCGGCTCTTAGCTCCGGACAGCATCGTACCTTCGTCTTTAGCGTCTCTTCTCGTCTACATCTTAGCAAAAAGCTTTTCCACTATGTCTGGCGAGGAAAAACTGTGCCAGCACAGAAAACATCTCCCATCGTGTTCTAGACGTTGCACGGAGGTGTGCCGAGTGTTTGGCATGAAGGAAAGAAAAGTTGTCCAAAACAGCTTCCAATCGAATGTTCATGTGATTGGAAAAGTCAGGAGAGTGCAAAGGTACTGTTTTCTATCAGTTGGCAAGCTGCGCCCACAATCCCAGTGTTGTACAGCTTCCTTCTTCACCTTTCCGAAGGTGCCGCTCTCTCCGGCTCCCGGAGGCGAAGAAGCGGCTTCTTCGCGCAAAGACGATTGTGCCGCTCACTGTGCACTCCTTAGCGCGGCTTCTGCCGAAAGACGCCCGGGAGCGGCTCTTAGCTCCGGACAGCATCTTACCTTCGTCTTTAGCGTCTCTTCTCGTCTACATCTTAGCAAAAAGCTTTTCTACTATGTCTGGCGAGGAAAAACTGTGCCAGCACAGAAAACATCTCCCATCGTGTTCTAGACGTTGCACGGAGGTGTGCCGAGTGTTTGGCATGAAGGAAAGAAAAGTTGTCCAAAACAGCTTCCAATCGAATGTTCATGTGATTGGAAAAGTCAGGAGAGTGCAAAGGTACTGTTTTCTAGCAGTTGGCAAGCTGTGCACACAATCCCAGTGTTGTACAGCTTCCTTCTTCACCTTTCCGAAGGTGCCGCTCTCTCCGGCTCCCGGAGGCGAAGAAGCGGCTTCTTCGCGCAAAGACGATTGTGCCGCTCACTGTGCACTCCTTAGCGCGGCTTCTGCCGAAAGACGCCCGGGAGCGGCTCTTAGCTCCGGACAGCATCGTACCTTCGTCTTTAGCGTCTCTTCTCGTCTACATCTTAGCAAAAAGCTTTTCTACTATGTCTGGCGAGGAAAAACTGTGCCAGCACAGAAAACATCTCCCATCGTGTTCAAGACGTTGCACGGAGGTGTGCCGAGTGTTTGGCATGAAGAAAAGAAAACTTGTCCAAAACAGCTTCCAATCGAATGTTCATGTGATTGGAAAAGTCAGGAGAGTGCAAAGGTACTGTTTTCTATCAGTTGGCAAGCTGCGCACACAATCCCAGTGTTGTACAGCTTCCTTCTTCACCTTTCCGAAGGTGCCGCTCTCTCCGGCTCCCGGAGGCGAAGAAGCGGCTTCTTCGCGCAAAGACGATTGTGCCGCTCACTGTGCACTCCTTAGCGCGGCTTCTGCCGAAAGACGCCCGGGAGCGGCTCTTAGCTCCGGACAGCATCGTACCTTCGTCTTTAGCGTCTCTTCTCGTCTACATCTTAGCAAAAAGCTTTTCCACTATGTCTGGCGAGGAAAAACTGTGCCAGCACAGAAAACATCTCCCATCGTGTTCTAGACGTTGCACGGAGGTGTGCCGAGTGTTTGGCATGAAGGAAAGAAAAGTTGTCTAAAACAGCTTCCAATCGAATGTTCATGTGATTGGAAAAGTCAGGAGAGTGCAAAGGTACTGTTTTGTAGCAGTTGGCAAGCTGTGCACACAATCCCAGTGTTGTACAGCTTCCTTCTTCACCTTTCCGATGCTGCCGCTCTCTCCGGCTCCCGGAGGCGAAGAAGCGGCTTCTTCGCGCAAAGACGATTGTGCCGCTCACTGTGCACTCCTTAGCGCGGCTTCTGCCGAAAGACGCCCGGGAGCGGCTCTTAGCTCCGGACAGCATCGTACCTTCGTCTTTAGCGTCTCTTCTCGTCTACATCTTAGCAAAAAGCTTTTCTACTATGTCTGGCGAGGAAAAACTGTGCCAGCACAGAAAACATCTCCCATCGTGTTCTAGACGTTGCACGGAGGTGTGCCGAGTGTTTGGCATGAAGAAAAGAAAAGTTGTCCAAAACAGCTTCCAATCGAATGTTCATGTGATTGGAAAAGTCAGGAGAGTGCAAAGGTACTGTTTTCTAGCAGTTGGCAAGCTGCGCACACAATCCCAGTGTTGTACAGCTTCCTTCTTCACCTTTCCGAAGGTGCCGCTCTCTCCGGCTCCCGGAGGCGAAGAAGCGGCTTCTTCGCGCAAAGACGATTGTGCCGCTCACTGTGCACTCCTTAGCGCGGCTTCTGCCGAAAGACGCCCGGGAGCGGCTCTTAGCTCCGGACAGCATCGTACCTTCGTCTTTAGCGTCTCTTCTCGTCTACATCTTAGCAAAAAGCTTTTCCACTATGTCTGGCGAGGAAAAACTGTGCCAGCACAGAAAACATCTCCCATCGTGTTCTAGCCGTTGCACGGAGGTGTGCCGAGTGTTTGGCATGAAGGAAAGAAAAGTTGTCCAAAACAGCTTCCAATCGAATGTTCATGTGATTGGAAAAGTCAGGAGAGTGCAAAGGTACTGTTTTCTAGCAGTTGGCAAGCTGCGCACACAATCCCAGTGTTGTACAGCTTCCTTCTTCACCTTTCCGAAGGTGCCGCTCTCTCCGGCTCCCGGAGGCGAAGAAGCGGCTTCTTCGCGCAAAGACGATTGTGCCGCTCACTGTGCACTCCTTAGCGCGGCTTCTGCCGAAAGACGCCCGGGAGCGGCTCTTAGCTGCGGACAGCATCGTACCTTCGTCTTTAGCGTCTCTTCTCGTCTACATCTTAGCAAAAAGCTTTTCCACTATGTCTGGCGAGGAAAAACTGTGCCAGCACAGAAAACATCTCCCATCGTGTTCTAGACGTTGCACGGAGGTGTGCCGAGTGTTTGGCATGAAGGAAAGAAAACTTGTCCAAAACAGCTTCCAATCGAATGTTCATGTGATTGGAAAAGTCAGGAGAGTGCAAAGGTACTGTTTTCTATCAGTTGGCAAGCTGCGCACACAATCCCAGTGTTGTACAGCTTCCTTCTTCACCTTTCCGATGCTGCCGCTCTCTCCGGCTCCCGGAGGCGAAGAAGCGGCTTCTTCGCGCAAAGACGATTATGCCGCTCACTGTGCACTCCTTAGCGCGGCTTCTGCCGAAAGACGCCCGGGAGCGGCTCTTAGCTCCGGACAGCATCGTACCTTCGTCTTTAGCGTCTCTTCTCGTCTACATCTTAGCAAAAAGCTTTTCCACTATGTCTGGCGAGGAAAAACTGTGCCAGCACAGAAAACATCTCCCATCGTGTTCAAGACGTTGCACGGAGGTGTGCCGAGTGTTTGGCATGAAGGAAAGAAAAGTTGTCCAAAACAGCTTCCAATCGAATGTTCATGTGATTGGAAAAGTCAGGAGAGTGCAAAGGTACTGTTTTCTATCAGTTGGCAAGCTGCGCACACAATCCCAGTGTTGTACAGCTTCCTTCTTCACCTTTCCGAAGGTGCCGCTCTCTCCGGCTCCCGGAGGCGAAGAAGCGGCTTCTTCGCGCAAAGACGATTGTGCCGCTCACTGTGCACTCCTTAGTGCGGCTTCAACCGAAAGACGCCCGGGAGCGGCTCTTAGCTCCGGACAGCATCGTACCTTCGTCTTTAGCGTCTCTTCTCGTCTACATCTTAGCAAAAAACTTTTCCACTATGTCTGGCGAGGAAAAACTGTGCCAGCACAGAAAACATCTCCCATCGTGTTCTAGACGTTGCACGATCCCTATACTTAGCCTCATTTTCCTTCCTGGGGATAGGGTTAGGCTTCAGCCTAGGGCTTGGAGTTTTTTAACCATGAAGCCCTGAGTTCCAGGCTTACTGCATCTGCCAAAGGCATCCGAAAGGGAGTGCAGAAGTGCCACAACATGGTTGCTATCACGGCTATTCCCTTAGGAAGAACCCTAATACGCGGCTGTTTTACCTTCCTAGGGTTACTGTTACGCTTAGGCCTAGGACTTTTAAAACCAGGAAGCCCTGGGCTCCAGGCACACTGCAGCTGTTAAAGGCATCCCAAGGGGAGCGCAAAAGTGACACAACTTGGCTGCCACCACTGATATTTCCATGAGACCATCCCGAACCATCGGCTGATTTTCCTTCCTAGGGTTAAGGTTTGAGTTACGCCTAGGGTAAGGGTTCTATTAACCAGAAAGCCCTGAGTTCCAAGAACACAGCAGCTGCGAAGGACTAGCCAAGAAGAGCGCAAAAGTACCACAACATGCCTGCCTCCACAGCTTTTTCCTTGGGGACATGCCTAATTCCTGGCTGATTTGCCTTTCTCGTCTTAGGGTTGGGGTTCGGCCTAGGGCTAGGATTTTTAAAATCAGGAAGCCCTGAGTTCCAGGCACACTGGAGCTGTGAAAGGCATCCAAAAGGGAGTGCAAAAGTGCCACAACATGGTTGCTTTCACGGCTTTTTCCTTGGCAAGAAGCTTAACACCAGGCTGATTTCCCTTCCCAGGGTTACTGTAAGGCTTAGGCCTAGGGCTAGGATTTTTAAAACTAGGAAGCCCTGGGCTCCAGGCACACTGCAGCTGTTCAAGGCATCCCAAGGGGAGTACAAAAGTGCAACAACATGGCAGCTTTCACAGCTTTTTCCGTGGCACCATCCCTATACCTAGGCTGATTTATCTGCCTAGGGTTAGGGTTAGGGTTCAGCCTAGGGCTTGGAGTTTTTTAACCAGGAAGCCCTGAGTTCCAGGCTTACTGCATCTGCCAAAGGCATCCCAAAGGGAGTGCAAAAGTGCCACAACATGGCTGCTTTCACGGCTTTTCCCTTAGGAAGAACCCTAATACGCTGCTGATTTACCTTCCTAGGGTTACTGTTAGGCTTAGGCCTAGGACTTTTAAAACCAGGAAGCCCTGGGCTCCAGGCACACTGCAGCTGTTAAAGGCATCCCCAGAGGGCCGCAGAAGTGACACAACTTGGCTGCCTCTGCTTCTATTCTCATGAGACCATCCCGAACCATAGGCTGATTTTCCTTCCTAGGGTTAATGTTTGAGTTTGGCCTAGGGTAAGAGGTCTATTAACCAGAAAGCCCTGAGTTCCAAGAACACAGCAGCTGCGAAGGACTACCCAAGAAGAGCGCAAAAGTACCACAACATGCCTGCCTCCACAGCTTTTTCCTTGGGGACATGCCTAATTCCTGGCTGATTTGCCTTTCTCGTCTTAGGGTTGGGGTTCGGCCTAGGGCTAGGATATTTTTAACTAGGAAGCCCTGAGTTCCAGGCTTACTTCATGTGCAAAAGGCATCCCAAAGGGAGTGCAGAAGTGCCACAACATGGCTGCTTTCACGGCTTTTCCCTTAGGAAGAACCCTAATACGCGGCTGATTTACCTTCCTAGGGTTACTGTTGGGCTTAGGCCTAGGACTTTTAAAACCAGGAAGCCCTGGGCTCCAGGCACACTGCAGCTGCGAAAGGCATCCCAAGGGGAGCGCAAAAGTGACACAACTTGGCTGCCACCACTGATATTTCCATGAGACCATCCCAAATCATAGGCTGATTTTCCTTCCTAGGGTTAAAGTTTGATTAACGCCTAGGGTAAGGGTTCTATTAACCAGAAAGCCCTGAGTTCCAAGAACACAGCAGCTGCGAAGGACTAGCCAAGAA
This sequence comes from Ammospiza maritima maritima, assembly GCA_036010785.1. Taxonomy (NCBI): domain Eukaryota; kingdom Metazoa; phylum Chordata; class Aves; order Passeriformes; family Passerellidae; genus Ammospiza; species Ammospiza maritima. Next base: position 2,539,333 of record JAYKTQ010000493.1, read on the forward strand.
GAGCGCAAAAGTACCACAACATGCCTGCCTCCACAGCTTTTTCCTTGGGGACATGCCTAATTCCTGGCTGATTTGCCTTTCTCGTCTTAGGGTTGGGGTTCGGCCTAGGGCTAGGATATTTTTAACTAGGAAGCCCTGAGTTCCAGGCTTACTGCATCTTCCAAAGGCATCCCAAAGTGAGTGCAGAAGTGCCACAACATGGCTGCTTTCACGGCTTTTCCCTTAGGAAGAACCCTAATGCACGGCTGATTTACCTTCCTAGGGTTACTGTAAGGCTTAGGCCTAGGGCTAGGATTTTTAAAACTAGGGAGCCCTTAGCTCCAGGCACACTGCAGCTGTTCAAGGCATCCCAAGAGGGCCGCAGAAGTGACACAACTTGGCTGCCTCTGCTGCTATTCTCATGAGTCCATCCCGAACCGTAGGCTGATTTTCCTTCCTAGGGTGAGGGTTAGAGTTACGCCTAGGGATAGTGTTTTTTTAACCAGAAAGCCCTGAGTTCCAAGAACACAGCAGCAGCCAAGGGCTACCCAAGAGGAGGGGAAAAGTGCCACAACATGGCTGCCTCCAGCGCTTTTTCCTTGGGACCATCATTGAACCTAGGCTGATTTACTTGCCTCCAGTTGCACCTATGGTCACGCCAAGGGATAGGGATTTTAAATCAGTAAACCCTGAGCTCCAGACCCAGTGCAGCTGCAAAAGGCTTCCCAAGGGCAGCCAAAAATTGCCTCAACATGCTCCTTCCAGTGCTTTTTTCCTTGGGAACATCCCTATACCCAGGCTGATTTATCTGCCTAGGGTTAGGGTTAGGGTTCAGCCTAGAGATAGGATTTTTTCAAACAGGAAGCCCTGAATTCCAGGCACACTGCAGCTGTTAAAGGCAGTGTTTTACGTCAACCGCAACTTAGTCTGAAATAAATGCTTTTTCCCTGAGAGCATCTGAGAGGTTTGCATGAAGCACTGATATCTGACATTTGCAATTTTGAATAGGAGAGGAGAAAGAAAATGGGAAGAAGTTTTTAATTTTAGTGGTTTCAATGTTAATTTCCGTACACTTTTTCAAAACTTGTCAGCTCAAATGCCCATCAACATCTTTTAGTCATCTGTAAGTCAGTATTCATATAAAATGTGCTTCAAATCAAAAGAATTTCAAATTTGCACTCCAAATTTCTATGCCTAGATTTATGATTTCCTACACATATTAGATGAAAGGAAGGCCTTTTTTACTGTGGGAGTGCTGGAACACTGGAACAGGTTGCCCAGGGAAGTTGTGGGTGTCCCATCCCTGAAAGTATTCAAGGTCAGCTTGGACGGGGCTTGGAGCAGCAACAAAGGAGAAGCTTGATGGTAGAGAAACAAAGTTGGACTATAGAAGAAACTGGGATTGAAGTATAGGAGCAAGTTTTCTCTCAGCTCTTGGGGTAAATTCAAAGTTGTACAAAATTACATTTATCTGTGCTATTCACTACTGTAACAGAAATGTTCATGAAAACTGTACAGAAGATAGCAAATTTTAAAAGAGATAAGAATTACAGCATAAAATCCATGGGATGGGTTACAACATGAGACACTCTCTAAGAGAAAATCTCTGTGTTTCAGCACTTCATCATGGTAAGATTTCATGAAGTGCCAAAGAAGGCGGCAAAATATCATTCGGGACGTTATTTCCTGGAATTCAGCCTGGCCATTAGTAGGAACTGGGTTTGAACACATCATGTAGATATACCACACACACTTGCCCTTCACTGAAAAATGACTGTTTACAACGAAGAAGCAATTGACGATCAAAATTGATTGAAAGCATCTTAAACATGTCAAGTATTTCATTGTAGATGATCTGTGATCCAAATGCTTCTTCCACCTTCGAGAGGGACAGAACAATTCTTCCATATCATGATGGTTTAAAATTGTATCAACCAATGTTTTCTGCTGAAAAGATAGCATCTATTTTTTTCTATTTTTGGAAGAAAATATTCCTAGACATACAACAGGTGAGAACTAAGTAATTTTAAAGAAACAAATGAAAAGAAAATATTCTGTAAATAGAATGAAATGAAAAGCTGTGTTTTAAATAGGAGCTAAATATGAAACAGAATTTTTGTACCAGGCATTTGAATTACTGCACCAGCTCTTTTGCCCATCAAGAGAGGCGTTTAGCATTTCAGTCTTTTCCAAGGTGTTCATGATCTGCTATGCTGATCTCTGTGTGTGCCTAGGTGTGTGTGGAAGGGGGGGCATGTGAAGGGGAGTGTGTATGTTTGCTTTACAATTGTTGTGGCAGATTCATGCCTCAGCTCCACATTTTGTTTTAGAAAGGTCACACAGAGTGGATGTGAAGTTTACTATCAACAAGAGATCAATTCCCAAATCATCCATTTGACTCTACCTTATAAATCATGTGCTTTGTTGCATATTTTATCAAATCTACTTTCAAGCCAGATGGAGGAAGGAGGATGTGGCAATCCCTCCACCATCTTGCAACTTTTATGCAAGTAGGTTTTCAAGAAAATCATCATTTCTCTTTGAAATATGTCTGGAACAGGCATGATGGTAGTGTCAACCTGTTGGAGTTTTTGTTGCTGGAAGAAGTTATACAAAAGGATTGGTTTTTACATTGACCAGTTACTGAATCAAGCTCAGGAATACATTGGAAATTCAACTGGGGCTTCCTTTCCCCGGCAGACTACTTCTAGAACGAGCTTGTACACTGAAGCTTACTCTTTTGCCCTCTTTTTGTTTCTTTCCTATTTTCTTGGCTTCTTTGCCACTCTCTAGACAATTTTGGAACTTTTTTCCCAACTCAAATGGTTTCAATAGTCTGATTGTGATCATACATTTTTACAAGGAATTTTTAAAATCTTTCCTCCAGTTAAGAAAGTCAAGGACTTAGGTCTTTTTCTTCCCTTATCAATATTGCAATGAAATTGATAAGTAAAGACCAACTCTTTCTTTTTGTTTTTAACCCAAGCAGATAATTCCCATCCATTCATCCATTTGGTGGACCAATAGTTGCCATTCTGATGGAAGTTGTCACTTCTTAACAATAGGCATTCTGTGACTATGTTGACAGCACTTTGGGTGAAGATCCTAACTGGTCTTAGATACACATAGGGAGAAATTTGCTCAGCCAGTGTCAGTCTTAAGCATGCGTATCAGAAGATCTTTCTAGAGCTGGGAATTTTCCCATGAAAGGGATTCAGTTAGGGAAGAGACACTTGCCCCAGAGGTTTACATTCTTCTTGAAGACTGCTTAAGGAACTTAGATGCCATGTCCATTTGGATCTGTGTCTGCACAGAACTTTGTCATGCCAGTGCTTGAAATGCATCTTGAAGAGAATTCACTAGCACAGAATGAATGAGAGTGGAAGGGGTTGGTGGGGCTAACCAGGCCCAACCCCCCTGCCTAAACCAGGATACCTAGAGCCTCTTGCCCAGGATTCTATCTGGGTGTACTTTTAATGTCTTCAAAGATCCAGGCTCCACAATCTTTCTGGGCAATCTGTGCCGTGGTTCACTCACCCTCACAGTAAAGAATCATTTCCTGATGTTCCTGTATTTCAGTGTGTGCCCACTGCCTCTTGTCTTTTCACTCAGCATCACTGAAAAGACACTGATTCCCTCCCCTTTGCACTATTGCTTCCATATGGATGTGTGCTGCCATGTAGAGATATGTCAAAAACCTCCCTGAAGCCCAGGCAGATAATATTCCCTTCATCTACCAGTCAAGTTGATTCATCAGAGGAGTTTAAAGTTATGTTCAGCATGAAATGCCCCTGAAAAATCATGCTAACTACATTATTGTGTCGTCTTGCATGTGCCTGGCAAGGTTTTCCAGGAAGAGCTGCTTCATCAACTTCCTGGGGATAAAAGAGAGGCTGGGTGGTTTATACGATTGCGAGTCCTCCTAATTGCCTTTTTTGAAGATGAGTGTCATTTGCTTACATCCAGTCCTTAGCCTCTCTTGTCGTCTACATCTTAGCAAAAGGCTTTTCCACTATGTCTGGCAAGGAGAAATTGTGCCAGCACAGAAAACATCTCCTATCGTGTTCTAGACGTTGCACGGAGGTGTGCCGAGTGTTTGGCATGAAGGAAAGAAAAGTTGTCCAAAACAGCTTCCAATCGAATGTTCATGTGATTGGAAAAGTCAGGAGAGTGCAAAGGTACTGTTTTCTATCAGTTGGCAAGCTGCGCACACAATCCCAGTGTTGTACAGCTTCCTTCTTCACCTTTCCGAAGGTGGCGCTCTCTCCGGCTCCCGGAGGCGAAGAAGCGGCTTCTTCGCGCAAAGACGATTGTGCCGCTCACTGTGCACTCCTTAGCGCGGCTTCTGCCGAAAGACGCCCGGGAGCGGCTCTTAGCTCCGGACAGCATCGTACCTTCGTCTTTAGCGTCTCTTCTCGTCTACATCTTAGCAAAAAGCTTTTCCACTATGTCTGGCGAGGAAAAACTGTGCCAGCACAGAAAACATCTCCCATCGTGTTCAAGACGTTGCACGGAGGTGTGCCGAGTGTTTGGCATGAAGAAAAGAAAACTTGTCCAAAACAGCTTCCAATCGAATGTTCATGTGATTGGAAAAGTCAGGAGAGTGCAAAGGTACTGTTTTCTATCAGTTGGCAAGCTGCGCACACAATCCCAGTGTTGTACAGCTTCCTTCTTCACCTTTCCGAAGGTGCCGCTCTCTCCGGCTCCCGGAGGCGAAGAAGCGGCTTCTTCGCGCAAAGACGATTGTGCCGCTCACTGTGCACTCCTTAGCGCGGCTTCTGCCGAAAGACGCCCGGGAGCGGCTCTTAGCTGCGGACAGCATCGTACCTTCGTCTTTAGCGTCTCTTCTCGTCTACATCTTAGCAAAAAGCTTTTCCACAATGTCTGGCGAGGAAAAACTGTGCCAGCACAGAAAACATCTCCCATCGTGTTCTAGACGTTGCACGGAGGTGTACCGAGTGTTTGGCATGAAGGAAAGAAAAGTTGTCCAAAACAGCTTCCAATCGAATGTTCATGTGATTGGAAAAGTCAGGAGAGTGCAAAGGTACTGTTTTCTAGCAGTTGGCAAGCTGCGCACACAATCCCAGTGTTGTACAGCTTCCTTCTTCACCTTTCCGATGCTGCCGCTCTCTCCGGCTCCCGGAGGCGAAGAAGCGGCTTCTTCGCGCAAAGACGATTATGCCGCTCACTGTGCACTCCTTAGCGCGGCTTCTGCCGAAAGACGCCCGGGAGCGGCTCTTAGCTCCGGACAGCATTGTACCTTCGTCTTTAGCGTCTCTTCTCGTCTACATCTTAGCAAAAAGCTTTTCCACTATGTCTGGCGAGGAAAAACTGTGCCAGCACAGAAAACATCTCCCATCGTGTTCTAGACGTTGCACGGAGGTGTGCCGAGTGTTTGGCATGAAGGAAAGAAAAGTTGTCCAAAACAGCTTCCAATCGAATGTTCATGTGACTGGAAAAGTCAGGAGAGTGCAAAGGTACTGTTTTCTATCAGTTGGCAAGCTGCGCACACAAACCCAGTGTTGTACAGCTTCCTTCTTCACCTTTCCGAAGGTGCCGCTCTCTCCGGCTCCCGGAGGCGAAGAAGCGGCTTCTTCGCGCAAAGACGATTGTGCCGCTCACTGTGCACTCCTTAGCGCGGCTTCTGCCGAAAGACGCCCGGGAGCGGCTCTTAGCTCCGGACAGCATCGTACCTTCGTCTTTAGCGTCTCTTCTCGTCTACATCTTAGCAAAAAGCTTTTCCACTATGTCTGGCGAGGAAAAACTGTGCCAGCACAGAAAACATCTCCCATCGTGTTCTAGACGTTGCACGGAGGTGTGCCGAGTGTTTGGCATGAAGGAAAGAAAAGTTGTCCAAAACAGCTTCCAATCGAATGTTCATGTGATTGGAAAAGTCAGGAGAGTGCAAAGGTACTGTTTTCTATCAGTTGGCAAGCTGCGCACACAATCCCAGTGTTGTACAGCTTCCTTCTTCACCTTTCCGAAGGTGCCGCTCTCTCCGGCTCCCGGAGGCGAAGAAGCGGCTTCTTCGCGCAAAGACGATTGTGCCGCTCACTGTGCACTCCTTAGCGCGGCTTCAACCGAAAGACGCCCGGGAGCGGCTCTTAGCTCCGGACAGCATCGTACATTCGTCTTTAGCGTCTCTTCTCGTCTACATCTTAGCAAAAAACTTTTCCACTATGTCTGGCGAGGAAAAACTGTGCCAGCACAGAAAACATCTCCCATCGTGTTCAAGACGTTGCACGATCCCTATACTTAGCCTCATTTTCCTTCCTGGGGATAGGGTTAGGCTTCAGCCTAGGGCTTGGAGTTTTTTAACCATGAAGCCCTGATTTCCAGGCTTACTGCATCTGCCAAAGGCATCCGAAAGGGAGTGCAGAAGTGCCACAACATGGTTGCTATCACGGCTATTCCCTTAGGAAGAACCCTAATACCCGGCTGATTTACCTTCCTAGGGTTACTGTTAGGCTTAGGCCTAGGACTTTTAAAACCAGGAAGCCCTGGGCTCCAGGCACACTGCAGCTGCGAAAGGCATCCCAAGGGGAGCGCAAAAGTGACACAACTTGGCTGCCACCACTGATATTTCCATGAGACCATCCCGAACCATCGGCTGATTTTCCTTCCTAGGGTTAAGGTTTGAGTTACGCCTAGGGTAAGGGTTCTATTAACCAGAAAGCCCTGAGTTCCAAGAACACAGCAGCTGCGAAGGACTACCCAAGAAGAGCGCAAAAGTACCACAACATGCCTGCCTCCACAGCTTTTTCCTTGGGGACATGCCTAATTCCTGGCTGATTTGCCTTTCTCGTCTTAGGGTTGGGGTTCGGCCTAGGGCTAGGATTTTTAAAATCAGGAAGCCCTGAGTTCCAGGCACACTGGAGCTGTGAAAGGCATCCAAAAGGGAGTGCAAAAGTGCCACAACATGGTTGCTTTCACGGCTTTTTCCTTGGCAAGAAGCTTAACACCAGGCTGATTTCCCTTCCCAGGGTTACTGTAAGGCTTAGGCCTAGGGCTAGGATTTTTAAAACTAGGAAGCCCTGGGCTCCAGGCACACTGCAGCTGTTCAAGGCATCCCAAGGGGAGTACAAAAGTGCAACAACATGGCAGCTTTCACAGCTTTTTCCGTGGCACCATCCCTATACCTAGGCTGATTTATCTGCCTAGGGTTAGGGTTAGGGTTCAGCCTAGGGCTTGGAGTTTTTTAACCAGGAAGCCCTGAGTTCCAGGCTTACTGCATCTGCCAAAGGCATCCCAAAGGGAGTGCAAAAGTGCCACAACATGGCTGCTTTCACGGCTTTTCCCTTAGGAAGAACCCTAATACGCTGCTGATTTACCTTCCTAGGGTTACTGTTAGGCTTAGGCCTAGGACTTTTAAAACCAGGAAGCCCTGGGCTCCAGGCACACTGCAGCTGTTAAAGGCATCCCCAGAGGGCCGCAGAAGTGACACAACTTGGCTGCCTCTGCTTCTATTCTCATGAGACCATCCCGAACCATAGGCTGATTTTCCTTCCTAGGGTTAATGTTTGAGTTTGGCCTAGGGTAAGAGGTCTATTAACCAGAAAGCCCTGAGTTCCAAGAACACAGCAGCTGCGAAGGACTACCCAAGAAGAGCGCAAAAGTACCACAACATGCCTGCCTCCACAGCTTTTTCCTTGGGGACATGCCTAATTCCTGGCTGATTTGCCTTTCTCGTCTTAGGGTTGGGGTTCGGCCTAGGGCTAGGATATTTTTAACTAGGAAGCCCTGAGTTCCAGGCTTACTTCATGTGCAAAAGGCATCCCAAAGGGAGTGCAGAAGTGCCACAACATGGCTGCTTTCACGGCTTTTCCCTTAGGAAGAACCCTAATACGCGGCTGATTTACCTTCCTAGGGTTACTGTTGGGCTTAGGCCTAGGACTTTTAAAACCAGGAAGCCCTGGGCTCCAGGCACACTGCAGCTGCGAAAGGCATCCCAAGGGGAGCGCAAAAGTGACACAACTTGGCTGCCACCACTGATATTTCCATGAGACCATCCCAAATCATAGGCTGATTTTCCTTCCTAGGGTTAAAGTTTGATTTACGCCTAGGGTAAGGGTTCTATTAACCAGAAAGCCCTGAGTTCCAAGAACACAGCAGCTGCGAAGGACTAGCCAAGAAGAGCGCAAAAGTACCACAACATGCCTGCCTCCACAGCTTTTTCCTTGGGGACATGCCTAATTCCTGGCTGATTTGCCTTTCTCGTCTTAGGGTTGGGGTTCGGCCTAGGGCTAGGATATTTTTAACTAGGAAGCCCTGAGTTCCAGGCTTACTGCATCTTCCAAAGGCATCCCAAAGTGAGTGCAGAAGTGCCACAACATGGCTGCTTTCACGGCTTTTCCCTTAGGAAGAACCCTAATGCGCGGCTGATTTACCTTCCTAGGGTTACTGTAAGGCTTAGGCCTAGGGCTAGGATTTTTAAAACTAGGAAGCCCTTAGCTCCAGGCACACTGCAGCTGTTCAAGGCATCCCAAGAGGGCCGCAGAAGTGACACATCTTGGCTGCCTCTGCTGCTATTCTCATGAGTCCATCCCGAACCGTAGGCTGATTTTCCTTCCTAGGGTGAGGGTTAGAGTTACGCCTAGGGTTAGTGTTTTTTTAACCAGAAAGCCCTGAGTTCCAAGAACACAGCAGCAGCCAAGGGCTACCCAAGAGGAGGGGAAAAGTGCCACAACATGGCTGCCTCCAGCGCTTTTTCCTTGGGACCATCATTGAACCTAGGCTGATTTACTTGCCTCCAGTTGCACCTATGGTCACGCCAAGGGATAGGGATTTTAAATCAGTAAACCCTGAGCTCCAGACCCAGTGCAGCTGCAAAAGGCTTCCCAAGGGCAGCCAAAAATTGCCTCAACATGCTCCTTCCAGTGCTTTTTTCCTTGGGAACATCCCTATACCCAGGCTGATTTATCTGCCTAGGGTTAGGGTTAGGGTTCAGCCTAGAGATAGGATTTTTTCAAACAGGAAGCCCTGAATTCCAGGCACACTGCAGCTGTTAAAGGCAGTGTTTTACGTCAACCGCAACTTAGTCTGAAATAAATGCTTTTTCCCTGAGAGCATCTGAGAGGTTTGCATGAAGCACTGATATCTGACATTTGCAATTTTGAATAGGAGAGGAGAAAGAAAATGGGAAGAAGTTTTTAATTTTAGTGGTTTCAATGTTAATTTCCGTACACTTTTTCAAAACTTGTCAGCTCAAATGCCCATCAACATCTTTTAGTCATCTGTAAGTCAGTATTCATATAAAATGTGCTTCAAATCAAAAGAATTTCAAATTTGCACTCCAAATTTCTATGCCTAGATTTATGATTTCCTACACATATTAGATGAAAGGAAGGCCTTTTTTACTGTGGGAGTGCTGGAACACTGGAACAGGTTGCCCAGGGAAGTTGTGGGTGTCCCATCCCTGAAAGTATTCAAGGTCAGCTTGGACGGGGCTTGGAGCAGCAACAAAGGAGAAGCTTGATGGTAGAGAAACAAAGTTGGACTATAGAAGAAACTGGGATTGAAGTATAGGAGCAAGTTTTCTCTCAGCTCTTGGGGTAAATTCAAAGTTGTACAAAATGACATTTATCTGTGCTATTCACTACTGTAACAGAAATGTTCATGAAAACTGTACAGAAGATAGCAAATTTTAAAAGAGATAAGAATTACAGCATAAAATCCATGGGATGGGTTACAACATGAGACACTCTCTAAGAGAAAATCTCTGTGTTTCAGCACTTCATCATGGTAAGATTTCATGAAGTGCCAAAGAAGGCGGCAAAATATCATTCGGGACGTTATTTCCTGGAATTCAGCCTGGCCATTAGTAGGAACTGGGTTTGAACACATCATGTAGATATACCACACACACTTGCCCTTCACTGAAAAATGACTGTTTACAACGAAGAAGCAATTGACGATCAAAATTGATTGAAAGCATCTTAAACATGTCAAGTATTTCATTGTAGATGATCTGTGATCCAAATGCTTCTTCCACCTTCGAGAGGGACAGAACAATTCTTCCATATCATGATGGTTTAAAATTGTATCAACCAATGTTTTCTGCTGAAAAGATAGCATCTATTTTTTTCTATTTTTGGAAGAAAATATTCCTAGACATACAACAGGTGAGAACTAAGTAATTTTAAAGAAACAAATGAAAAGAAAATATTCTGTAAATAGAATGAAATGAAAAGCTGTGTTTTAAATAGGAGCTAAATATGAAACAGAATTTTTGTACCAGGCATTTGAATTACTGCACCAGCTCTTTTGCCCATCAAGAGAGGCGTTTAGCATTTCAGTCTTTTCCAAGGTGTTCATGATCTGCTATGCTGATCTCTGTGTGTGCCTAGGTGTGTGTGGAAGGGGGGGCATGTGAAGGGGAGTGTGTATGTTTGCTTTACAATTGTTGTGGCAGATTCATGCCTCAGCTCCACATTTTGTTTTAGAAAGGTCACACAGAGTGGATGTGAAGTTTACTATCAACAAGAGATCAATTCCCAAATCATCCATTTGACTCTACCTTATAAATCATGTGCTTTGTTGCATATTTTATCAAATCTACTTTCAAGCCAGATGGAGGAAGGAGGATGTGGCAATCCCTCCACCATCTTGCAACTTTTATGCAAGTAGGTTTTCAAGAAAATCATCATTTCTCTTTGAAATATGTCTGGAACAGGCATGATGGTAGTGTCAACCTGTTGGAGTTTTTGTTGCTGGAAGAAGTTATACAAAAGGATTGGTTTTTACATTGACCAGTTACTGAATCAAGCTCAGGAATACATTGGAAATTCAACTGGGGCTTCCTTTCCCCGGCAGACTACTTCTAGAACGAGCTTGTACACTGAAGCTTACTCTTTTGCCCTCTTTTTGTTTCTTTCCTATTTTCTTGGCTTCTTTGCCACTCTCTAGACAATTTTGGAACTTTTTTCCCAACTCAAATGGTTTCAATAGTCTGATTGTGATCATACATTTTTACAAGGAATTTTTAAAATCTTTCCTCCAGTTAAGAAAGTCAAGGACTTAGGTCTTTTTCTTCCCTTATCAATATTGCAATGAAATTGATAAGTAAAGACCAACTCTTTCTTTTTGTTTTTAACCCAAGCAGATAATTCCCATCCATTCATCCATTTGGTGGACCAATAGTTGCCATTCTGATGGAAGTTGTCACTTCTTAACAATAGGCATTCTGTGACTATGTTGACAGCACTTTGGGTGAAGATCCTAACTGGTCTTAGATACACATAGGGAGAAATTTGCTCAGCCAGTGTCAGTCTTAAGCATGCGTATCAGAAGATCTTTCTAGAGCTGGGAATTTTCCCATGAAAGGGATTCAGTTAGGGAAGAGACACTTGCCCCAGAGGTTTACATTCTTCTTGAAGACTGCTTAAGGAACTTAGATGCCATGTCCATTTGGATCTGTGTCTGCACAGAACTTTGTCATGCCAGTGCTTGAAATGCATCTTGAAGAGAATTCACTAGCACAGAATGAATGAGAGTGGAAGGGGTTGGTGGGGCTAACCAGGCCCAACCCCCCTGCCTAAACCAGGATACCTAGAGCCTCTTGCCCAGGATTCTATCTGGGTGTACTTTTAATGTCTTCAAAGATCCAGGCTCCACAATCTTTCTGGGCAATCTGTGCCGTGGTTCACTCACCCTCACAGTAAAGAATCATTTCCTGATGTTCCTGTATTTCAGTGTGTGCCCACTGCCTCTTGTCTTTTCACTCAGCATCACTGAAAAGACACTGATTCCCTCCCCTTTGCACTATTGCTTCCATATGGATGTGTGCTGCCATGTAGAGATATGTCAAAAACCTCCCTGAAGCCCAGGCAGATAATATTCCCTTCATCTACCAGTCAAGTTGATTCATCAGAGGAGTTTAAAGTTATGTTCAGCATGAAATGCCCCTGAAAAATCATGCTAACTACATTATTGTGTCGTCTTGCATGTGCCTGGCAAGGTTTTCCAGGAAGAGCTGCTTCATCAACTTCCTGGGGATAAAAGAGAGGCTGGGTGGTTTATACGATTGCGAGTCCTCCTAATTGCCTTTTTTGAAGATGAGTGTCATTTGCTTACATCCAGTCCTTAGCCTCTCTTGTCGTCTACATCTTAGCAAAAGGCTTTTCCACTATGTCTGGCAAGGAGAAATTGTGCCAGCACAGAAAACATCTCCTATCGTGTTCTAGACGTTGCACGGAGGTGTGCCGAGTGTTTGGCATGAAGGAAAGAAAAGTTGTCCAAAACAGCTTCCAATCGAATGTTCATGTGATTGGAAAAGTCAGGAGAGTGCAAAGGTACTGTTTTCTATCAGTTGGCAAGCTGCGCACACAATCCCAGTGTTGTACAGCTTCCTTCTTCACCTTTCCGAAGGTGGCGCTCTCTCCGGCTCCCGGAGGCGAAGAAGCGGCTTCTTCGCGCAAAGACGATTGTGCCGCTCACTGTGCACTCCTTAGCGCGGCTTCTGCCGAAAGACGCCCGGGAGCGGCTCTTAGCTCCGGACAGCATCGTACCTTCGTCTTTAGCGTCTCTTCTCGTCTACATCTTAGCAAAAAGCTTTTCCACTATGTCTGGCGAGGAAAAACTGTGCCAGCACAGAAAACATCTCCCATCGTGTTCTAGACGTTGCACGGAGGTGTGCCGAGTGTTTGGCATGAAGGAAAGAAAAGTTGTCCAAAACAGCTTCCAATCGAATGTTCATGTGATTGGAAAAGTCAGGAGAGTGCAAAGGTACTGTTTTCTAGCAGTTGGCAAGCTGCGCACACAATCCCAGTGTTGTACAGCTTCCTTCCTCACCTTTCAGAAGGTGTCGCTCTCTCCGGCTCCCGGAGGCGAAGAAGCGGCTTCTTCGCGCAAAGACGATTGTGCCGCTCACTGTGCACTCCTTAGCGCGGCTTCTGCCGAAAGACGCCCGGGAGCGGCTCTTAGCTCCGGACAGCATCGTACCTTCGTCTTTAGCGTCTCTTCTCGTCTACATCTTAGCAAAAAGCTTTTCTACTATGTCTGGCGAGGAAAAACTGTGCCAGCACAGAAAACATCTCCCATCGTGTTCTAGACGTTGCACGGAGGTGTGCCGAGTGTTTGGCATGAAGGAAAGAAAAGTTGTCCAAAACAGCTTCCAATCGAATGTTCATGTGATTGGAAAAGTCAGGAGAGTGCAAAGGTACTGTTTTCTATCAGTTGGCAAGCTGCGCACACAATCCCAGTGTTGTACAGCTTCCTTCTTCACCTTTCCGAAGGTGCCGCTCTCTCCGGCTCCCGGAGGCGAAGAAGCGGCTTCTTCGCGCAAAGACGATTGTGCCGCTCACTGTGCACTCCTTAGCGCGGCTTCTGCCGAAAGACGCCCGGGAGCGGCTCTTAGCTCCGGACAGCATCTTACCTTCGTCTTTAGCGTCTCTTCTCGTCTACATCTTAGCAAAAAGCTTTTCTACTATGTCTGGCGAGGAAAAACTGTGCCAGCACAGAAAACATCTCCCATCGTGTTCTAGACGTTGCACGGAGGTGTGCCGAGTGTTTGGCATGAAGGAAAGAAAAGTTGTCCAAAACAGCTTCCAATCGAATGTTCATGTGATTGGAAAAGTCAGGAGAGTGCAAAGGTACTGTTTTCTATCAGTTGGCAAGCTGCGCACACAATCCCAGTGTTGTACAGCTTCCTTCTTCACCTTTCCGAAGGTGCCGCTCTCTCCGGCTCCCGGAGGCGAAGAAGCGGCTTCTTCGCGCAAAGACGATTGTGCCGCTCACTGTGCACTCCTTAGCGCGGCTTCTGCCGAAAGACGCCCGGGAGCGGCTCTTAGCTCCGGACAGCATCGTACCTTCGTCTTTAGCGTCTCTTCTCGTCTACATCTTAGCAAAAAGCTTTTCTACTATGTCTGGCGAGGAAAAACTGTGCCAGCACAGAAAACATCTCCCATCGTGTTCAAGACGTTGCACGGAGGTGTGCCGAGTGTTTGGCATGAGGAAAAGAAAACTTGTCAAAAACAGCTTCCAATCGAATGTTCATGTGATTGGAAAAGTCAGGAGAGTGCAAAGGTACTGTTTTCTATCAGTTGGCAAGCTGCGCACACAATCCCAGTGTTGTACAGCTTCCTTCTTCACCTTTCCGAAGGTGCCGCTCTCTCCGGCTCCCGGAGGCGAAGAAGCGGCTTCTTCGCGCAAAGACGATTGTGCCGCTCACTGTGCACTCCTTAGCGCGGCTTCTGCCGAAAGACGCCCGGGAGCGGCTCTTAGCTGCGGACAGCATCGTACCTTCGTCTTTAGCGTCTCTTCTCGTCTACATCTTAGCAAAAAGCTTTTCCACAATGTCTGGCGAGGAAAAACTGTGCCAGCACAGAAAACATCTCCCATCGTGTTCTAGACGTTGCACGGAGGTGTACCGAGTGTTTGGCATGAAGGAAAGAAAAGTTGTCCAAAACAGCTTCCAATCGAATGTTCATGTGATTGGAAAAGTCAGGAGAGTGCAAAGGTACTGTTTTCTATCAGTTGGCAAGCTGCGCACACAATCCCAGTGTTGTACAGCTTCCTTCTTCACCTTTCCGATGCTGCCGCTCTCTCCGGCTCCCGGAGGCGAAGAAGCGGCTTCTTCGCGCAAAGACGATTATGCCGCTCACTGTGCACTCCTTAGCGCGGCTTCTGCCGAAAGACGCCCGGGAGCGGCTCTTAGCTCCGGACAGCATTGTACCTTCGTCTTTAGCGTCTCTTCTCGTCTACATCTTAGCAAAAAGCTTTTCCACTATGTCTGGCGAGGAAAAACTGTGCCAGCACAGAAAACATCTCCCATCGTGTTCTAGACGTTGCACGGAGGTGTGCCGAGTGTTTGGCATGAAGGAAAGAAAAGTTGTCCAAAACAGCTTCCAATCGAATGTTCATGTGACTGGAAAAGTCAGGAGAGTGCAAAGGTACTGTTTTCTATCAGTTGGCAAGCTGCGCACACAAACCCAGTGTTGTACAGCTTCCTTCTTCACCTTTCCGAAGGTGCCGCTCTCTCCGGCTCCCGGAGGCGAAGAAGCGGCTTCTTCGCACAAAGACGATTGTGCCGCTCACTGTGCACTCCTTAGCGCGGCTTCTGCCGAAAGACGCCCGGGAGCGGCTCTTAGCTCCGGACAGCATCGTACCTTCGTCTTTAGCGTCTCTTCTCGTCTACATCTTAGCAAAAAGCTTTTCCACTATGACTGGCGAGGAAAAACTGTGCCAGCACAGAAAACATCTCCCATCGTGTTCAAGACGTTGCACGATCCCTATACTTAGCCTCATTTTCCTTTCTGGGGATAGGGTTAGGCTTCAGCCTAGGGCTTGGAGTTTTTTAACCATGAAGCCCTGATTTCCAGGCTTACTGCATCTGCCAAAGGCATCCGAAAGGGAGTGCAGAAGTGCCACAACATGGTTGCTATCACGGCTATTCCCTTAGGAAGAACCCTAATACCCGGCTGATTTACCTTCCTAGGGTTACTGTTAGGCTTAGGCCTAGGACTTTTAAAACCAGGAAGCCCTGGGCTCCAGGCACACTGCAGCTGTTAAAGGCATCCCAAGGGGAGCGCAAAAGTGACACAACTTGGCTGCCACCACTGATATTTCCATGAGACCATCCCGAACCATCGGCTGATTTTCCTTCCTAGGGTTAAGGTTTGAGTTACGCCTAGGGTAAGGGTTCTATTAACCAGAAAGCCCTGAGTTCCAAGAACACAGCAGCTGCGAAGGACTAGCCAAGAAGAGCGCAAAAGTACCACAACATGCCTGCCTCCACAGCTTTTTCCTTGGGGACATGCCTAATTCCTGGCTGATTTGCCTTTCTCGTCTTAGGGTTGGGGTTCGGCCTAGGGCTAGGATTTTTTTAACTAGGAAGCCCTGAGTTCCAGGCTTACTTCATCTGCCAAAAGCATCCCAAAGGGAGTGCAGAAGTGCCACAACATGGCTGCTTTCACGGCTTTTCCCTTAGGAAGAACCCTAATACGCGGCTGATTTACCTTCCTAGGGTTACTGTTAGGCTTAGGCCTAGGACTTTTAAAACCAGGAAGCCCTGGGCTCCAGGCACACTGCAGCTGCGAAAGGCATCCCAAGGGGAGCGCAAAAGTGACACAACTTGGCTGCCACCACTGATATTTCCATGAGACCATCCCGAACCATAGGCTGATTTTCCTTCCTAGGGTTAAGGTTTGAGTTACGCCTAGGGTAAGGATTCTATTAACCAGAAAGCCCTGAGTTCCAAGAACACAGCAGCTGCGAAGGACTACCCAAGAAGAGCGCAAAAGTACCACAACATGCCTGCCTCCACAGCTTTTTCCTTGGGGACATGCCTAATTCCTGGCTGATTTGCCTTTCTCGTCTTAGGGTTGGGGTTCGGCCTAGGGCTAGGATTTTTAAAATCAGGAAGCCCTGAGTTCCAGGCACACTGGAGCTGTGAAAGGCATCCAAAAGGGAGTGCAAAAGTGCCACAACATGGTTGCTTTCACGGCTTTTTCCTTGGCAAGAAGCTTAACACCAGGCTGATTTCCCTTCCCAGGGTTACTGTAAGGCTTAGGCCTAGGGCTAGGATTTTTAAAACTAGGAAGCCCTGGGCTCCAGGCACACTGCAGCTGTTCAAGGCATCCCAAGGGGAGTACAAAAGTGCAACAACATGGCAGCTTTCACAGCTTTTTCCTTGGCACCATCCCTATACCTAGGCTGATTTATCTGCCTAGGGTTAGGGTTAGGGTTCAGCCTAGGGCTTGGAGTTTTTTAACCAGGAAGCCCTGAGTTCCAGGCTTACTGCATCTGCCAAAGGCATCCCAAAGGGAGTGCAGAAGTGCCACAACATGGCTGCTTTCACAGCTTTTCCCTTAGGAAGAACCCTAATACGCGGCTGATTTACCTTCCTAGGGTTACTGTTAGGCTTAGGCCTAGGACTTTTAAAACCAGGAAGCCCTGGGCTCCAGGCACACTGCAGCTGTTAAAGGCATCCCAAGAGGGCCGCAGAAGTGACACAACTTGGCTGCCTCTGCTTCTATTCTCATGAGACCATCCCGAACCATAGGCTGATTTTCCTTCCTAGGGTTAATGTTTGAGTTTGGCCTAGGGTAAGAGGTCTATTAACCAGAAAGACCAGAGTTCCAAGAACACAGCAGCTGCGAAGGACTAGCCAAGAAGAGCGCAAAAGTACCACAACATGCCTGCCTCCACAGCTTTTTCCTTGGGGACATGCCTAATTCCTGGCTGATTTGCCTTTCTCGTCTTAGGGTTGGGGTTCGGCCTAGGGCTAGGATTTTTTTAACTAGGAAGCCCTGAGTTCCAGGCTTACTGCATCTGCCAAAGGCATCCCAAAGGGAGTGCAGAAGTGCCACAACATGGCTGCTTTCACGGCTTTTCCCTTAGGAAGAACCCTAATACGCGGCTGATTTACCTTCCTGGGGTTACTGTTAGGCTTAGGCCTAGGACTTTTAAAACCAGGAAGCCCTGGGCTTCAGGCACACTGCAGCTGTTAAAGGCATCCCAAGGGGAGCGCAAAAGTGACACAACTTGGCTGCCACCACTGATATTTCCATGAGACCATCCCAAATCATAGGCTGATTTTCCTTCCTAGGGTTAAGGTTTGAGTTACGCCTAGGGTAAGGGTTCTATTAACCAGAAAGCCCTGAGTTCCAAGAACACAGCAGCTGCGAAGGACTACCCAAGAAGAGCGCAAAAGTACCACAACGTGCCTGCCTCCACAGCTTTTTTCCTTGGGGACATGCCTAATTCCTGGCTGATTTGCCTTTCTCGTCTTAGGGTTGGGGTTCGGCCTAGGGCTAGGATATTTTTAACTAGGAAGCCCTGAGTTCCAGGCTTACTGCATCTGCCAAAGGCATCCCAAAGGGAGTGCAGAAGTGCCACAACATGGCTGCTTTCACGGCTTTTCCCTTAGGAAGAACCCTAATACGCGGCTGATTTACCTTCCTAGGGTTACTGTTAGGCTTAGGCCTAGGACTTTTAAAACCAGGAAGCCCTGGGCTCCAGGCACACTGCAGCTGCGAAAGGCATCCCAAGGGGAGCGCAAAAGTGACACAACTTGGCTGCCACCACTGATATTTCCATGAGACCATCCCGAACCATAGGCTGATTTTCCTTCCTAGGGTTAAGGTTTGAGTTACGCCTAGGGTAAGGGTTCTATTAACCAGAAAGCCCTGAGTTCCAAGAACACAGCAGCTGCGAAGGACTACCCAAGAAGAGCGCAAAAGTACCACAACGTGCCTGCCTCCACAGCTTTTTCCTTGGGGACATGCCTAATTCCTGGCTGATTTGCCTTTCTCGTCTTAGGGTTGGGGTTCGGCCTAGGGCTAGGATCTTTTTAACTAGGAAGCCCTGAGTTCCAGGCTTACTGCATCTTCCAAAGGCATCCCAAAGGGAGTGCAGAAGTGCCGCAACATGGCTGCTTTCACGGCTTTTCCCTTAGGAAGAACCCTAATACGCGGCTGATTTACCTTCCTAGGGTTACTGTTAGGCTTAGGCCTAGGACTTTTAAAACCAGGAAGCCCTGGGCTCCAGGCACACTGCAGCTGCGAAAGGCATCCCAAGGGGAGCGCAAAAGTGACACAACTTGGCTGCCGCCACTGATATTTCCACGAGACCATCCTGAACCATAGGCTGATTTTCCTTCCTAGGGTTAAGGTTTGAGTTTCGCCTAGGGTAAGAGGTCTATTAACCAGAAAGACCTGAGTTCCAAGAACACAGCAGCTGCGAAGGACTAGCCAAGAAGAGCGCAAAAGTACCACAACATGCCTGCCTCCACAGCTTTTTCCTTGGGGACATGCCTAATTCCTGGCTGATTTGCCTTTCTCGTCTTAGGGTTGGGGTTCGGCCTAGGGCTAGGATATTTTTAACTAGAAAGCCCTGAGTTCCAGGCTTACTGCATCTGCCAAAGGCATCCCAAAGGGAGTGCAGAAGTGCCACAACATGGCTGCTTTCACGGCTTTTCCCTTAGGAAGAACCCTAATACGCAGCTGATTTACCTTCCTAGGGTTACTGTTAAGCTTAGGCCTAGGACTTTAAAACCAGGAAGCCCTGGGCTCCAGGCACATGCAGCTGTTCAAGGCATCCAAAGAGGGCCGCAGAAGTGACACAACTTGGCTGCCTCTGTTGCTATTCTCATGAGACCATCCCGAACCATAGGCTGATTTTCCTTCCTAGGGTTAATGTTTGAGTTACGCCTAGGGTAAGAGTTCTATTAACCAGAAAGCCCTGAGTTCCAAGAACACAGCAGCTGCGAAGGACTAGCCAGGAAGAGCGCAAAAGTACCACAACGTGCCTGCCTCCACAGCTTTTTTCCTTGGGGACATGCCTAATTCCTGGCTGATTTGCCTTTCTCGTCTTAGGGTTGGGGTTCGGCCTAGGGCTAGGATTTTTAAAATCAGGAAGCCCTGAGTTCCAGGCACACTGGAGCTGTGAAAGGCATCCAAAAGGGAGTGCAAAAGTGCCACAACATGGTTGCTTTCACGGCTTTTTCCTTGGCAAGAAGCTTAACACCAGGCTGATTTCCCTTCCCAGGGTTACTGTAAGGCTTAGGCCTAGGGCTAGGATTTTTAAAACTAGGAAGCCCTTAGATCCAGGCACACTGCAGCTGTTCAAGGCATCCCAAGGGGAGTACAAAAGTGCAACAACATGGCAGCTTTCACAGCTTTTTCCTTGGCACCATCCCTATACGTAGGCTGATTTATCTGCCTAGGGTTAGGGTTAGGGTTCAGCCTAGGGCTTGGAGTTTTTTAACCAGGAAGCCCTGAGTTCCAGGCTTACTGCATCTGCCAAAGGCATCCCAAAGGGAGTGCAAAAGTGCCACAACATGGCTGCTTTCACAGCTTTTCCCTTAGGAAGAACCCTAATACGCGGCTGATTTACCTTCCTAGGGTTACTGTTAGGCTTAGGCCTAGGACTTTTAAAAACAGGAAGCCCTGGGCTCCAGGCACACTGCAGCTGTTAAAGGCATCCCAAGAGGGCCGCAGAAGTGACACAACTTGGCTGCCTCTGCTTCTATTCTCATGAGACCATCCCGAACCATAGGCTGATTTTCCTTCCTAGGGTTAATGTTTGAGTTACGCCTAGGGTAAGAGGTCTATTAACCAGAAAGCCCTGAGTTCCAAGAACACAGCAGCTGCGAAGGACTACCCAAGAAGAGCGCAAAAGTACCACAACATGCCTGCCTCCACAGCTTTTTCCTTGGGGACATGCCTAATTCCTGGCTGATTTGCCTTTCTCGTCTTAGGGTTGGGGTTCGGCCTAGGGCTAGGATCTTTTTAACTAGGAAGCCCTGAGTTCCAGGCTTACTGCATCTTCCAAAGGCATCCCAAAGGGAGTGCAGAAGTGCCACAACATGGCTGCTTTCACGGCTTTTCCCTTAGGAAGAACCCTAATGCGCGGCTGATTTACCTTCCTAGGGTTACTGTAAGGCTTAGGCCTAGGGCTAGGATTTTTAAAACTAGGAAGCCCTTAGCTCCAGGCACACTGCAGCTGTTCAAGGCATCCCAAGAGGGCCGCAGAAGTGACACAACTTGGCTGCCTCTGCTGCTATTCTCATGAGTCCATCCCGAACCGTAGGCTGATTTTCCTTCCTAGGGTGAGAGTTAGAGTTACGCCTAGGGTTAGTGTTTTTTTAACCAGAAAGCCCTGAGTTCCAAGAACACAGCAGCAGCCAAGGGCTACCCAAGAGGAGGGGAAAAGTTCCACAACATGGCTGCCTCCAGCGCTTTTTCCTTGGGACCATCATTGAACCTAGGCTGATTTACTTGCCTCCAGTTGCACCTATGGTCACGCCAAGGGATAGGGATTTTAAATCAGTAAACCCTGAGCTCCAGACCCAGTGCAGCTGCAAAAGGCTTCCCAAGGGCAGCCAAAAATTGCCTCAACATGCTCCTTCCAGTGCTTTTTTCCTTGGGAACATCCCTATACCCAGGCTGATTTATCTGCCTAGGGTTAGGGTTAGGGTTCAGCCTAGAGATAGGGTTTTTTCAAACAGGAAGCCCTGAATTCCAGGCACACTGCAGCTGTTAAAGGCAGTGTTTTACGTCAACCGCAACTTAGTCTGAAATAAATGCTTTTTCCCTGAGAGCATCTGAGAGGTTTGCATGAAGCACTGATATCTGACATTTGCAATTTTGAATAGGAGAGGAGAAAGAAAATGGGAAGAAGTTTTTAATTTTAGTGGTTTCAATGTTAATTTCCGTACACTTTTTCAAAACTTGTCAGCTCAAATGCCCATCAACATCTTTTAGTCATCTGTAAGTCAGTATTCATATAAAATGTGCTTCAAATCAAAAGAATTTCAAATTTGCACTCCAAATTTCTATGCCTAGATTTATGATTTCCTACACATATTAGATGAAAGGAAGGCCTTTTTTACTGTGGGAGTGCTGGAACACTGGAACAGGTTGCCCAGGGAAGTTGTGGGTGTCCCATCCCTGAAAGTATTCAAGGTCAGCTTGGACGGGGCTTGGAGCAGCAACAAAGGAGAAGCTTGATGGTAGAGAAACAAAGTTGGACTATAGAAGAAACTGGGATTGAAGTATAGGAGCAAGTTTTCTCTCAGCTCTTGGGGTAAATTCAAAGTTGTACAAAATGACATTTATCTGTGCTATTCACTACTGTAACAGAAATGTTCATGAAAACTGTACAGAAGATAGCAAATTTTAAAAGAGATAAGAATTACAGCATAAAATCCATGGGATGGGTTACAACATGAGACACTCTCTAAGAGAAAATCTCTGTGTTTCAGCACTTCATCATGGTAAGATTTCATGAAGTGCCAAAGAAGGCGGCAAAATATCATTCGGGACGTTATTTCCTGGAATTCAGCCTGGCCATTAGTAGGAACTGGGTTTGAACACATCATGTAGATATACCACACACACTTGCCCTTCACTGAAAAATGACTGTTTACAACGAAGAAGCAATTGACGATCAAAATTGATTGAAAGCATCTTAAACATGTCAAGTATTTCATTGTAGATGATCTGTGATCCAAATGCTTCTTCCACCTTCGAGAGGGACAGAACAATTCTTCCATATCATGATGGTTTAAAATTGTATCAACCAATGTTTTCTGCTGAAAAGATAGCATCTATTTTTTTCTATTTTTGGAAGAAAATATTCCTAGACATACAACAGGTGAGAACTAAGTAATTTTAAAGAAACAAATGAAAAGAAAATATTCTGTAAATAGAATGAAATGAAAAGCTGTGTTTTAAATAGGAGCTAAATATGAAACAGAATTTTTGTACCAGGCATTTGAATTACTGCACCAGCTCTTTTGCCCATCAAGAGAGGCGTTTAGCATTTCAGTCTTTTCCAAGGTGTTCATGATCTGCTATGCTGATCTCTGTGTGTGCCTAGGTGTGTGTGGAAGGGGGGGCATGTGAAGGGGAGTGTGTATGTTTGCTTTACAATTGTTGTGGCAGATTCATGCCTCAGCTCCACATTTTGTTTTAGAAAGGTCACACAGAGTGGATGTGAAGTTTACTATCAACAAGAGATCAATTCCCAAATCATCCATTTGACTCTACCTTATAAATCATGTGCTTTGTTGCATATTTTATCAAATCTACTTTCAAGCCAGATGGAGGAAGGAGGATGTGGCAATCCCTCCACCATCTTGCAACTTTTATGCAAGTAGGTTTTCAAGAAAATCATCATTTCTCTTTGAAATATGTCTGGAACAGGCATGATGGTAGTGTCAACCTGTTGGAGTTTTTGTTGCTGGAAGAAGTTATAGAAAAGGATTGGTTTTTACATTGACCAGTTACTGAATCAAGCTCAGGAATACATTGGAAATTCAACTGGGGCTTCCTTTCCCCGGCAGACTACTTCTAGAACGAGCTTGTACACTGAAGCTTACTCTTTTGCCCTCTTTTTGTTTCTTTCCTATTTTCTTGGCTTCTTTGCCACTCTCTAGACAATTTTGGAACTTTTTTCCCAACTCAAATGGTTTCAATAGTCTGATTGTGATCATACATTTTTACAAGGAATTTTTAAAATCTTTCCTCCAGTTAAGAAAGTCAAGGACTTAGGTCTTTTTCTTCCCTTATCAATATTGCAATGAAATTGATAAGTAAAGACCAACTCTTTCTTTTTGTTTTTAACCCAAGCAGATAATTCCCATCCATTCATCCATTTGGTGGACCAATAGTTGCCATTCTGATGGAAGTTGTCACTTCTTAACAATAGGCATTCTGTGACTATGTTGACAGCACTTTGGGTGAAGATCCTAACTGGTCTTAGATACACATAGGGAGAAATTTGCTCAGCCAGTGTCAGTCTTAAGCATGCGTATCAGAAGATCTTTCTAGAGCTGGGAATTTTCCCATGAAAGGGATTCAGTTAGGGAAGAGACACTTGCCCCAGAGGTTTACATTCTTCTTGAAGACTGCTTAAGGAACTTAGATGCCATGTCCATTTGGATCTGTGTCTGCACAGAACTTTGTCATGCCAGTGCTTGAAATGCATCTTGAAGAGAATTCACTAGCACAGAATGAATGAGAGTGGAAGGGGTTGGTGGGGCTAACCAGGCCCAACCCCCCTGCCTAAACCAGGATACCTAGAGCCTCTTGCCCAGGATTCTATCTGGGTGTACTTTTAATGTCTTCAAAGATCCAGGCTCCACAATCTTTCTGGGCAATCTGTGCCGTGGTTCACTCACCCTCACAGTAAAGAATCATTTCCTGATGTTCCTGTATTTCAGTGTGTGCCCACTGCCTCTTGTCTTTTCACTCAGCATCACTGAAAAGACACTGATTCCCTCCCCTTTGCACTATTGCTTCCATATGGATGTGTGCTGCCATGTAGAGATATGTCAAAAACCTCCCTGAAGCCCAGGCAGATAATATTCCCTTCATCTACCAGTCAAGTTGATTCATCAGAGGAGTTTAAAGTTATGTTCAGCATGAAATGCCCCTGAAAAATCATGCTAACTACATTATTGTGTCGTCTTGCATGTGCCTGGCAAGGTTTTCCAGGAAGAGCTGCTTCATCAACTTCCTGGGGATAAAAGAGAGGCTGGCTGGTTTGTACGATTGCGAGTCCTCCTAATTGCCTTTTTTGAAGATGAGTGTCATTTGCTTACATCCAGTCCTTAGCCTCTCTTGTCGTCTACATCTTAGCAAAAGGCTTTTCCACTATGTCTGGCAAGGAGAAATGGTGCCAGCACAGAAAACATCTCCTATCGTGTTCTAGACGTTGCACGGAGGTGTGCCGAGTGTTTGGCATGAAGGAAAGAAAAGTTGTCCAAAACAGCTTCCAATCGAATGTTCATGTGATTGGAAAAGTCAGGAGAGTGCAAAGGTACTGTTTTCTAGCAGTTGGCAAGCTGCGCACACAATCCCAGTGTTGTACAGCTTCCTTCTTCACCTTTCCGAAGGTGCCGCTCTCTCCGGCTCCCGGAGGCGAAGAAGCGGCTTCTTCGCGCAAAGACGATTGTGCCGCTCACTGTGCACTCCTTAGCGCGGCTTCTGCCGAAAGACGCCCGGGAGCGGCTCTTAGCTCCGGACAGCATCGTACCTTCGTCTTTAGCGTCTCTTCTCGTCTACATCTTAGCAAAAAGCTTTTCCACTATGTCTGGCGAGGAAAAACTGTGCCAGCACAGAAAACATCTCCCATCGTGTTCTAGACGTTGCACGGAGGTGTGCCGAGTGTTTGGCATGAAGGAAAGAAAAGTCGTCCAAAACAGCTTCCAATCGAATGTTCATGTGATTGGAAAAGTCAGGAGAGTGCAAAGGTACTGTTTTCTATCAGTTGGCAAGCTGCGCACAAAATCCCAGTGTTGTACAGCTTCCTTCTTCACCTTTCCGAAGGTGCCGCTCTCTCCGGCTCCCGGAGGCGAAGAAGCGGCTTCTTCGCGCAAAGACGATTGTGCCGCTCACTGTGCACTCCTTAGCGCGGCTTCTGCCGAAAGACGCCCGGGAGCGGCTCTTAGCTGCGGACAGCATCGTACCTTCGTCTTTAGCGTCTCTTCTCGTCTACATCTTAGCAAAAAGCTTTTCCACTATGTCTGGCGAGGAAAAACTGTGCCAGCACAGAAAACATCTCCCATCGTGTTCTAGACGTTGCACGGAGGTGTGCCGAGTGTTTGGCATGAAGGAAAGAAAAGTTGTCCAAAACAGCTTCCAATCGAATGTTCATGTGATTGGAAAAGTCAGGAGAGTGCAAAGGTACTGTTTTCTATCAGTTGGCAAGCTGCGCACACAATCCCAGTGTTGTACAGCTTCCTTCTTCACCTTTCCGAAGGTGCCGCTCTCTCCGGCTCCCGGAGGCGAAGAAGCGGCTTCTTCGCGCAAAGACGATTGTGCCGCTCACTGTGCACTCCTTAGCGCGGCTTCTGCCGAAAGACGCCCGGGAGCGGCTCTTAGCTCCGGACAGCATCGTACCTTCGTCTTTAGCGTCTCTTCTCGTCTACATCTTAGCAAAAAGCTTTTCTACTATGTCTGGCGAGGAAAAACTGTGCCAGCACAGAAAACATCTCCCATCGTGTTCTAGACGTTGCACGGAGGTGTGCCGAGTGTTTGGCATGAAGGAAAGAAAAATTGTCTAAAACAGCTTCCAATCGAATGTTCATGTGATTGGAAAAGTCAGGAGAGTGCAAAGGTACTGTTTTCTAGCAGTTGGCAAGCTGTGCACACAATCCCAGTGTTGTACAGCTTCCTTCTTCACCTTTCCGAAGGTGCCGCTCTCTCCGGCTCCCGGAGGCGAAGAAGCGGCTTCTTCGCGCAAAGACGATTGTGCCGCTCACTGTGCACTCCTTAGCGCGGCTTCTGCCGAAAGACGCCCGGGAGCGGCTCTTAGCTCCGGACAGCATCGTACCTTCGTCTTTAGCGTCTCTTCTCGTCTACATCTTAGGAAAAAGCTTTTCTACTATGTCTGGCGAGGAAAAACTGTGCCAGCACAGAAAACATCTCCCATCGTGTTCAAGACGTTGCACGGAGGTGTGCCGAGTGTTTGGCATGAAGGAAAGAAAAGTTGGCCAAAACAGCTTCCAATCGAATGTTCATGTGATTGGAAAAGTCAGGAGAGTGCAAAGGTACTGTTTTCTATCAGTTGGCAAGCTGCGCACACAATCCCAATGTTGTACAGCTTCCTTCTTCACCTTTCCGAAGGTGCCGCTCTCTCCGGCTCCCGGAGGCGAAGAAGCGGCTTCTTCGCGCAAAGACGATTGTGCCGCTCACTGTGCACTCCTTAGCGCGGCTTCTGCCGAAAGACGCCCGGGAGCGGCTCTTAGCTCCGGACAGCATCGTACCTTCGTCTTTAGCGTCTCTTCTCGTCTACATCTTAGCAAAAAGCTTTTCCACTATGTCTGGCGAGGAAAAACTGTGCCAGCACAGAAAACATCTCCCATCGTGTTCTAGACGTTGCACGGAGGTGTGCCGAGTGTTTGGCATGAAGGAAAGAAAAGTTGTCCAAAACAGCTTCCAATCGAATGTTCATGTGATTGGAAAAGTCAGGAGAGTGCAAAGGTACTGTTTTCTAGCAGTTGGCAAGCTGCGCACACAATCCCAGTGTTGTACAGCTTCCTTCTTCACCTTTCCGAAGGTGCCGCTCTCTCCGGCTCCCGGAGGCGAAGAAGCGGCTTCTTCGCGCAAAGACGATTGTGCCGCTCACTGTGCACTCCTTAGCGCGGCTTCTGCCGAAAGACGCCCGGGAGCGGCTCTTAGCTCCGGACAGCATCGTACCTTCGTCTTTAGCGTCTCTTCTCGTCTACATCTTAGGAAAAAGCTTTTCTACTATGTCTGGCGAGGAAAAACTGTGCCAGCACAGAAAACATCTCCCATCGTGTTCAAGACGTTGCACGGAAGTGTGCCGAGTGTTTGGCATGAAGAAAAGAAAACTTGTCCAAAACAGCTTCCAATCGAATGTTCATGTGATTGGAAAAGTCAGGAGAGTGCAAAGGTACTGTTTTCTAGCAGTTGGCAAGCTGCGCACACAATCCCAGTGTTGTACAGCTTCCTTCTTCACCTTTCCGAAGGTGCCGCTCTCTCCGGCTCCCGGAGGCGAAGAAGCGGCTTCTTCGCGCAAAGACGATTGTGCCGCTCACTGTGCACTCCTTAGCGCGGCTTCTGCCGAAAGACGCCCGGGAGCGGCTCTTAGCTGCGGACAGCATCGTACCTTCGTCTTTAGCGTCTCTTCTCGTCTACATCTTAGCAAAAAGCTTTTCCACTATGTCTGGCGAGGAAAAACTGTGCCAGCACAGAAAACATCTCCCATCGTGTTCTAGACGTTGCACGGAGGTGTGCCGAGTGTTTGGCATGAAGGAAAGAAAAGTCGTCCAAAACAGCTTCCAATCGAATGTTCATGTGATTGGAAAAGTCAGGAGAGTGCAAAGGTACTGTTTTCTAGCAGTTGGCAAGCTGCGCACACAATCCCAGTGTTGTACAGCTTCCTTCTTCACCTTTCCGAAGGTGCCGCTCTCTCCGGCTCCCGGAGGCGAAGAAGCGGCTTCTTCGCGCAAAGACGATTGTGCCGCTCACTGTGCACTCCTTAGCGCGGCTTCTGCCGAAAGACGCCCGGGAGCGGCTCTTAGCTCCGGACAGCATCGTACCTTCGTCTTTAGCGTCTCTTCTCGTCTACATCTTAGCAAAAAGCTTTTCCACTATGTCTGGCGAGGAAAAACTGTGCCAGCACAGAAAACATCTCCCATCGTGTTCAAGACGTTGCACGGAGGTGTGCCGAGTGTTTGGCATGAAGGAAAGAAAAGTTGTCCAAAACAGCTTCCAATCGAATGTTCATGTGATTGGAAAAGTCAGGAGAGTGCAAAGGTACTGTTTTCTATCAGTTGGCAAGCTGCGCACACAATCCCAGTGTTGTACAGCTTCCTTCTTCACCTTTCCGAAGGTGCCGCTCTCTCCGGCTCCCGGAGGCGAAGAAGCGGCTTCTTCGCGCAAAGACGATTGTGCCGCTCACTGTGCACTCCTTAGCGCGGCTTCTGCCGAAAGACGCCCGGGAGCGGCTCTTAGCTCCGGACAGCATCGTACCTTCGTCTTTAGCGTCTCTTCTCGTCTACATCTTAGCAAAAAGCTTTTCCACTATGTCTGGCGAGGAAAAACTGTGCCAGCACAGAAAACATCTCCCATCGTGTTCTAGACGTTGCACGATCCCTATACTTAGCCTCATTTTCCTTCCTGGGGATAGGGTTAGGCTTCAGCCTAGGGCTTGGAGTTTTTTAACCAGGAAGCCCTGAGTTCCAGGCTTACTGCATCTGCCAAAGGCATCCGAAAGGGAGTGCAGAAGTGCCACAACATGGTTGCTTTCACGGCTATTCCCTTAGGAAGAACCCTAATACCCGGCTGATTTACCTTCCTAGGGTTACTGTTAGGCTTAGGCCTAGGACTTTTAAAACCAGGAAGCCCTGGGCTCCAGGCACATGCAGCTGTTAAAGGCATCCCAAGGGGAGCGCAAAAGTGACACAACTTGGCTGCCACCACTGATATTTCCATGAGACCATCCCGAACCATAGGCTGATTTTCCTTCCTAGGGTTAAGGTTTGAGTTACGCCTAGGGTAAGGGTTCTATTAACCAGAAAGCCCTGAGTTCCAAGAACACAGCAGCTGCGAAGGACTACCCAAGAAGAGCGCAAAAGTACCACAACATGCCTGCCTCCACAGCTTTTTCCTTGGGGACATGCCTAATTCCTGGCTGATTTGCCTTTCTCGTCTTAGGGTTGGGGTTCGGCCTAGGGCTAGGATTTTTTTAACTAGGAAGCCCTGAGTTCCAGGCTTACTTCATCTGCCAAAAGCATCCCAAAGGGAGTGCAGAAGTGCCACAACAGGGCTGCTTTCACGGCTTTCCCCTTAGGAAGAACCCTAATACGTGGCTGATTTACCTTCCTAGGGTTACTGTTAGGCTTAGGCCTAGGACTTTTAAAACTAGGAAGCCCTTAGATCCAGGCACACTGCAGCTGTTCAAGGCATCCCAAGGGGAGTACTAAAGTACCACAACATGGCAGCTTTCACAGCTTTTTCCTTGGCACCATCCCTATACATAAGCTGATTTATCTGCCTAGGGTTAGGGTTAGGGTTCAGCCTAGGGCTTGGAGTTTTTTAACCAGGAAGCCCTGAGTTCCAGGCTTACTGCATCTGCCAAAGGCATCCCAAAGGGAGTGCAGAAGTGCCACAACATGGCTGCTTTCACGGCTTTTCCCTTAGGAAGAACCCTAATACGCGGCTGATTTACCTTCCTAGGGTTACTGTTAGGCTTAGGCCTAGGACTTTTAAAACCAGGAAGCCCTGGGCTCCAGGCACATGCAGCTGTTAAAGGCATCCCAAGAGGGCCGCAGAAGTGACACAACTTGGCTGCCTCTGCTTCTATTCTCATGAGACCATCCCGAATCATAGGCTGATTTTCCTTCCTAGGGTTAATGTTTGAGTTACGCCTAGGGTAAGAGGTCTATTAACCAGAAAGACCTGAGTTCCAAGAACACAGCAGCAGCGAAGGACTAGCCAAGAAGAGCGCAAAAGTACCACAACATGCCTGCCTCCACAGCTTTTTCCTTGGGGACATGCCTAATTCCTGGCTGATTTGCCTTTCTCGTCTTAGGGTTGGGGTTCGGCCTAGGGCTAGGATATTTTTAACTAGGAAGCCCTGAGTTCCAGGCTTACTGCATCTGCCAAAGGCATCCCAAAGGGAGTGCAGAAGTGCCACAACATGGCTGCTTTCACGGCTTTTCCCTTAGGAAGAACCCTAATACGCGGCTGATTTACCTTCCTAGGGTTACTGTTAGGCTTAGGCCTAGGACTTTTAAAACCAGGAAGCCCTGGGCTCCAGGCACACTGCAGCTGTTAAAGGCATCCCAAGAGGGCCGCAGAAGTGACACAACTTGGCTGCCTCTGCTTCTATTCTCATGAGACCATCCCGAACCATAGGCTGATTTTCCTTCCTAGGGTTAATGTTTGAGTTTCGCCTAGGGTAAGAGGTCTATTAACCAGAAAGACCAGAGTTCCAAGAACACAGCAGCTGCGAAGGACTACCCAAGAAGAGCGCAAAAGTACCACAACATGCCTGCCTCCACAGCTTTTTCCTTGGGGACATGCCTAATTCCTGGCTGATTTGCCTTTCTCGTCTTAGGGTTGGGGTTCGGCCTAGGGCTTGGAGTTTTTTAACTAGGAAGCCTTGAGTTCCAGGCTTACTGCATCTGCCAAAGGCATCCCAAAGGGAGTGCAGAAGTGCCACAACATGGTTGCTTTCACGGCTTTCCCCTTAGGAAGAACCCTAATACGCGGCTGATTTACCTTCCTAGGGTTACTGTTAGGCTTAGGCCTAGGACTTTTAAAACCAGGAAGCCCTTGCCTCCAGGCACACTGCAGCTGTTAAAGGCATCCCAAGGGGAGCGCAAAAGTGACACAACTTGGCTGCCACCACTGATATTTCCATGAGACCATCCCGAACCATAGGCTGATTTTCCTTCCTAGGGTTAAGGTTTGAGTTACGCCTAGGGTAAGGGTTCTATTAACCAGAAAGCCCTGAGTTCCAAGAACACAGCAGCTGCGAAGGACTACCCAAGAAGAGCGCAAAAGTACCACAACATGCCTGCCTCCACAGCTTTTTCCTTGGGGACATGCCTAATTCCTGGCTGATTTGCCTTTCTCGTCTTAGGGTTGGGGTTCGGCCTAGTGCTAGGATTTTTAAAATCAGGAAGCCCTGAGTTCCAGGCACACTGGAGCTGTGAAAGGCATCCCAAAGGGAGTGCAAAAGTGCCACAACATGGTTGCTTTCACGGCTTTTTCCTTGGCAAGAAGCCTAACACCAGGCTGATTTACCTTCCCAGGATTACTGTAAGGCTTAGGCCTAGGGCTAGGATTTTTAAAACTAGGAAGCCATTAGATCCAGGCACACTGCAGCTGTTCAAGGCATCCCAAGAGGAGTACAAAAGTGCAAAACATGGCAGCTTTCACAGCTTTTTCCTTGGCACCATCCCTATACATAGGCTGATTTATCTGCCTAGGGTTAGGGTTAGGCTTCAGCCTAGGGCTTGGAGTTTTTTAACCAGGAAGCCCTGAGTTCCAGGCTTACTGCATCTGCCAAAGACATCCCAAAGGGAGTGCAGAAGTGCCACAACATGGCTGCTTTCACGGCTTTTCCCTTAGGAAGAACCCTAATACGCGGCTGATTTACCTTCCTAGGGTTACTGTTAGGCTTAGGCCTAGGACTTTTAAAACCAGGAAGCCCTGGGCTCCAGGCACACTGCAGCTGCGAAAGGCATCCCAAGGGGAGCGCAAAAGTGACACAACTTGGCTGCCTCTGCTTCTATTCTCCTGAGACCATACCGAACCATAGGCTGATTTTCCTTCCTATGGTTAATGTTTGAGTTTCGCCTAGGGTAAGAGGTCTATTAACCAGAAAGACCTGAGTTCCAAGAACACAGCAGCTGCGAAGGACTTCCCAAGAAGAGCGCAAAAGTACCACAACATGCCTGCCTCCACAGCTTTTTCCTTGGGGACATGCCTAATTCCTGGCTGATTTGCCTTTCTCGTCTTAGGGTTGGGGTTCGGCCTAGGGCTTGGAGTTTTTTAACTAGGAAGCCTTGAGTTCCAGGCTTACTGCATCTGCCAAAGGCATCCCAAAGGGAGTGCAGAAGTGCCACAACATGGTTGCTTTCACGGCTTTCCCCTTAGGAAGAACCCTAATACGCGGCTGATTTACCTTCCTAGGGTTACTGTTAGGCTTAGGCCTAGGACTTTTAAAACCAGGAAGCCCTGGGGTCCAGGCACACTGCAGCTGTTAAAGGCATCCCAAGGGGAGCGCAAAAGTGACACAACTTGGCTGCCACCACTGATATTTCCATGAGACCATCCCGAACCATAGGCTGATTTTCCTTCCTAGGGTTAAGGTTTGAGTTACGCCTAGGGTAAGGGTTCTATTAACCAGAAAGCCCTGAGTTCCAAGAACACAGCAGCTGCGAAGGACTAGCCAAGAAGAGCGCAAAAGTACCACAACATGCCTGCCTCCACAGCTTTTTCCTTGGGGACATGCCTAATTCCTGGCTGATTTGCCTTTCTCGTCTTAGGGTTGGGGTTCGGACTAGGGCTAGGATTTTTAAAATCAGGAAGCCCTGAGTTCCAGGCACACTGGAGCTGTGAAAGGCATCCAAAAGGGAGTGCAAAAGTGCCACAACATGGTTGCTTTCACGGCTTTTTCCTTGGCAAGAAGCTTAACACCAGGCTGATTTCCCTTCCCAGGGTTACTGTAAGGCTTAGGCCTAGGGCTAGGATTTTTAAAACTAGGAAGCCCTGGGCTCCAGGCACACTGCAGCTGTTCAAGGCATCCCAAGGGGAGTACAAAAGTGCAACAACATGGCAGCTTTCACAGCTTTTTCCGTGGCACCATCCCTATACCTAGGCTGATTTATCTGCCTAGGGTTAGGGTTAGGGTTCAGCCTAGGGCTTGGAGTTTTTTAACCAGGAAGCCCTGAGTTCCAGGCTTACTGCATCTGCCAAAGGCATCCCAAAGGGAGTGCAAAAGTGCCACAACATGGCTGCTTTCACGGCTTTTCCCTTAGGAAGAACCCTAATACCCGGCTGATTTACCTTCCTAGGGTTACTGTTAGGCTTAGGCCTAGGACTTTTAAAACCAGGAAGCCCTGGGCTCCAGGCACACTGCAGCTGTTAAAGGCATCCCCAGAGGGCCGCAGAAGTGACACAACTTGGCTGCCTCTGCTTCTATTCTCATGAGACCATCCCGAACCATAGGCTGATTTTCCTTCCTAGGGTTAATGTTTGAGTTTGGCCTAGGGTAAGAGGTCTATTAACCAGAAAGCCCTGAGTTCCAAGAACACAGCAGCTGCGAAGGACTACCCAAGAAGAGCGCAAAAGTACCACAACATGCCTGCCTCCACAGCTTTTTCCTTGGGGACATGCCTAATTCCTGGCTGATTTGCCTTTCTCGTCTTAGGGTTGGGGTTCGGCCTAGGGCTAGGATATTTTTAACTAGGAAGCCCTGAGTTCCAGGCTTACTTCATGTGCAAAAGGCATCCCAAAGGGAGTGCAGAAGTGCCACAACATGGCTGCTTTCACGGCTTTTCCCTTAGGAAGAACCCTAATACGCGGCTGATTTACCTTCCTAGGGTTACTGTTAGGCTTAGGCCTAGGACTTTTAAAACCAGGAAGCCCTGGGCTCCAGGCACACTGCAGCTGCGAAAGGCATCCCAAACGGAGCGCAAAAGTGACACAACTTGGCTGCCACCACTGATATTTCCATGAGACCATCCCAAATCATAGGCTGATTTTCCTTCCTAGGGTTAAAGTTTGATTTACGCCTAGGGTAAGGGTTCTATTAACCAGAAAGCCCTGAGTTCCAAGAACACAGCAGCTGCGAAGGACTAGCCAAGAAGAGCGCAAAAGTACCACAACATGCCTGCCTCCACAGCTTTTTCCTTGGGGACATGCCTAATTCCTGGCTGATTTGCCTTTCTCGTCTTAGGGTTGGGGTTCGGCCTAGGGCTAGGATCTTTTTAACTAGGAAGCCCTGAGTTCCAGGCTTACTGCATCTTCCAAAGGCATCCCAAAGGGAGTGCAGAAGTGCCACAACATGGCTGCTTTCACGGCTTTTCCCTTAGGAAGAACCCTAATGCGCGGCTGATTTACCTTCCTAGGGTTACTGTAAGGCTTAGGCCTAGGGCTAGGATTTTTAAAACTAGGAAGCCCTTAGCTCCAGGCACACTGCAGCTGTTCAAGGCATCCCAAGAGGGCCGCAGAAGTGACACAACTTGGCTGCCTCTGCTGCTATTCTCATGAGTCCATCCCGAACCGTAGGCTGATTTTCCTTCCTAGGGTGAGAGTTAGAGTTACGCCTAGGGTTAGTGTTTTTTTAACCAGAAAGCCCTGAGTTCCAAGAACACAGCAGCAGCCAAGGGCTACCCAAGAGGAGGGGAAAAGTGCCACAACATGGCTGCCTCCAGCGCTTTTTCCTTGGGACCATCATTGAACCTAGGCTGATTTACTTGCCTCCAGTTGCACCTATGGTCACGCCAAGGGATAGGGATTTTAAATCAGTAAACCCTGAGCTCCAGACCCAGTGCAGCTGCAAAAGGCTTCCCAAGGGCAGCCAAAAATTGCCTCAACATGCTCCTTCCAGTGCTTTTTTCCTTGGGAACATCCCTATACCCAGGCTGATTTATCTGCCTAGGGTTAGGGTTAGGGTTCAGCCTAGAGATAGGGTTTTTTCAAACAGGAAGCCCTGAATTCCAGGCACACTGCAGCTGTTAAAGGCAGTGTTTTACGTCAACCGCAACTTAGTCTGAAATAAATGCTTTTTCCCTGAGAGCATCTGAGAGGTTTGCATGAAGCACTGATATCTGACATTTGCAATTTTGAATAGGAGAGGAGAAAGAAAATGGGAAGAAGTTTTTAATTTTAGTGGTTTCAATGTTAATTTCCGTACACTTTTTCAAAACTTGTCAGCTCAAATGCCCATCAACATCTTTTAGTCATCTGTAAGTCAGTATTCATATAAAATGTGCTTCAAATCAAAAGAATTTCAAATTTGCACTCCAAATTTCTATGCCTAGATTTATGATTTCCTACATATATTAGATGAAAGGAAGGCCTTTTTTACTGTGGGAGTGCTGGAACACTGGAACAGGTTGCCCAGGGAAGTTGTGGGTGTCCCATCCCTGAAAGTATTCAAGGTCAGCTTGGACGGGGCTTGGAGCAGCAACAAAGGAGAAGCTTGATGGTAGAGAAACAAAGTTGGACTATAGAAGAAACTGGGATTGAAGTATAGGAGCAAGTTTTCTCTCAGCTCTTGGGGTAAATTCAAAGTTGTACAAAATGACATTTATCTGTGCTATTCACTACTGTAACAGAAATGTTCATGAAAACTGTACAGAAGATAGCAAATTTTAAAAGAGATAAGAATTACAGCATAAAATCCATGGGATGGGTTACAACATGAGACACTCTCTAAGAGAAAATCTCTGTGTTTCAGCACTTCATCATGGTAAGATTTCATGAAGTGCCAAAGAAGGCGGCAAAATATCATTCGGGACGTTATTTCCTGGAATTCAGCCTGGCCATTAGTAGGAACTGGGTTTGAACACATCATGTAGATATACCACACACACTTGCCCTTCACTGAAAAATGACTGTTTACAACGAAGAAGCAATTGACGATCAAAATTGATTGAAAGCATCTTAAACATGTCAAGTATTTCATTGTAGATGATCTGTGATCCAAATGCTTCTTCCACCTTCGAGAGGGACAGAACAATTCTTCCATATCATGATGGTTTAAAATTGTATCAACCAATGTTTTCTGCTGAAAAGATAGCATCTATTTTTTTCTATTTTTGGAAGAAAATATTCCTAGACATACAACAGGTGAGAACTAAGTAATTTTAAAGAAACAAATGAAAAGAAAATATTCTGTAAATAGAATGAAATGAAAAGCTGTGTTTTAAATAGGAGCTAAATATGAAACAGAATTTTTGTACCAGGCATTTGAATTACTGCACCAGCTCTTTTGCCCATCAAGAGAGGCGTTTAGCATTTCAGTCTTTTCCAAGGTGTTCATGATCTGCTATGCTGATCTCTGTGTGTGCCTAGGTGTGTGTGGAAGGGGGGGCATGTGAAGGGGAGTGTGTATGTTTGCTTTACAATTGTTGTGGCAGATTCATGCCTCAGCTCCACATTTTGTTTTAGAAAGGTCACACAGAGTGGATGTGAAGTTTACTATCAACAAGAGATCAATTCCCAAATCATCCATTTGACTCTACCTTATAAATCATGTGCTTTGTTGCATATTTTATCAAATCTACTTTCAAGCCAGATGGAGGAAGGAGGATGTGGCAATCCCTCCACCATCTTGCAACTTTTATGCAAGTAGGTTTTCAAGAAAATCATCATTTCTCTTTGAAATATGTCTGGAACAGGCATGATGGTAGTGTCAACCTGTTGGAGTTTTTGTTGCTGGAAGAAGTTATACAAAAGGATTGGTTTTTACATTGACCAGTTACTGAATCAAGCTCAGGAATACATTGGAAATTCAACTGGGGCTTCCTTTCCCCGGCAGACTACTTCTAGAACGAGCTTGTACACTGAAGCTTACTCTTTTGCCCTCTTTTTGTTTCTTTCCTATTTTCTTGGCTTCTTTGCCACTCTCTAGACAATTTTGGAACTTTTTTCCCAACTCAAATGGTTTCAATAGTCTGATTGTGATCATACATTTTTACAAGGAATTTTTAAAATCTTTCCTCCAGTTAAGAAAGTCAAGGACTTAGGTCTTTTTCTTCCCTTATCAATATTGCAATGAAATTGATAAGTAAAGACCAACTCTTTCTTTTTGTTTTTAACCCAAGCAGATAATTCCCATCCATTCATCCATTTGGTGGACCAATAGTTGCCATTCTGATGGAAGTTGTCACTTCTTAACAATAGGCATTCTGTGACTATGTTGACAGCACTTTGGGTGAAGATCCTAACTGGTCTTAGATACACATAGGGAGAAATTTGCTCAGCCAGTGTCAGTCTTAAGCATGCGTATCAGAAGATCTTTCTAGAGCTGGGAATTTTCCCATGAAAGGGATTCAGTTAGGGAAGAGACACTTGCCCCAGAGGTTTACATTCTTCTTGAAGACTGCTTAAGGAACTTAGATGCCATGTCCATTTGGATCTGTGTCTGCACAGAACTTTGTCATGCCAGTGCTTGAAATGCATCTTGAAGAGAATTCACTAGCACAGAATGAATGAGAGTGGAAGGGGTTGGTGGGGCTAACCAGGCCCAACCCCCCTGCCTAAACCAGGATACCTAGAGCCTCTTGCCCAGGATTCTATCTGGGTGTACTTTTAATGTCTTCAAAGATCCAGGCTCCACAATCTTTCTGGGCAATCTGTGCCGTGGTTCACTCACCCTCACAGTAAAGAATCATTTCCTGATGTTCCTGTATTTCAGTGTGTGCCCACTGCCTCTTGTCTTTTCACTCAGCATCACTGAAAAGACACTGATTCCCTCCCCTTTGCACTATTGCTTCCATATGGATGTGTGCTGCCATGTAGAGATATGTCAAAAACCTCCCTGAAGCCCAGGCAGATAATATTCCCTTCATCTACCAGTCAAGTTGATTCATCAGAGGAGTTTAAAGTTATGTTCAGCATGAAATGCCCCTGAAAAATCATGCTAACTACATTATTGTGTCGTCTTGCATGTGCCTGGCAAGGTTTTCCAGGAAGAGCTGCTTCATCAACTTCCTGGGGATAAAAGAGAGGCTGGCTGGTTTGTACGATTGCGAGTCCTCCTAATTGCCTTTTTTGAAGATGAGTGTCATTTGCTTACATCCAGTCCTTAGCCTCTCTTGTCGTCTACATCTTAGCAAAAGGCTTTTCCACTATGTCTGGCAAGGAGAAATGGTGCCAGCACAGAAAACATCTCCTATCGTGTTCTAGACGTTGCACGGAGGTGTGCCGAGTGTTTGGCATGAAGGAAAGAAAAGTTGTCCAAAACAGCTTCCAATCGAATGTTCATGTGATTGGAAAAGTCAGGAGAGTGCAAAGGTACTGTTTTCTAGCAGTTGGCAAG
Organism: Ammospiza maritima maritima; assembly: GCA_036010785.1. Classification (NCBI taxonomy): domain Eukaryota; kingdom Metazoa; phylum Chordata; class Aves; order Passeriformes; family Passerellidae; genus Ammospiza; species Ammospiza maritima. The sequence continues at coordinate 2,576,788 of JAYKTQ010000493.1, forward strand.
CTGCGCACACAATCCCAGTGTTGTACAGCTTCCTTCTTCACCTTTCCGAAGGTGCCGCTCTCTCCGGCTCCCGGAGGCGAAGAAGCGGCTTCTTCGCGCAAAGACGATTGTGCCGCTCACTGTGCACTCCTTAGCGCGGCTTCTGCCGAAAGACGCCCGGGAGCGGCTCTTAGCTCCGGACAGCATCGTACCTTCGTCTTTAGCGTCTCTTCTCGTCTACATTTTAGCAAAAAGCTTTTCCACTATGTCTGGCGAGGAAAAACTGTGCCAGCACAGAAAACATCTCCCATCGTGTTCTAGACGTTGCACGGAGGTGTGCCGAGTGTTTGGCATGAAGGAAAGAAAAGTCGTCCAAAACAGCTTCCAATCGAATGTTCATGTGATTGGAAAAGTCAGGAGAGTGCAAAGGTACTGTTTTCTATCAGTTGGCAAGCTGCGCACAAAATCCCAGTGTTGTACAGCTTCCTTCTTCACCTTTCCGAAGGTGCCGCTCTCTCCGGCTCCCGGAGGCGAAGAAGCGGCTTCTTCGCGCAAAGACGATTGTGCCGCTCACTGTGCACTCCTTAGCGCGGCTTCTGCCGAAAGACGCCCGGGAGCGGCTCTTAGCTGCGGACAGCATCGTACCTTCGTCTTTAGCGTCTCTTCTCGTCTACATCTTAGCAAAAAGCTTTTCCACTATGTCTGGCGAGGAAAAACTGTGCCAGCACAGAAAACATCTCCCATCGTGTTCAAGACGTTGCACGGAGGTGTGCCGAGTGTTTGGCATGAAGGAAAGAAAAGTTGTCCAAAACAGCTTCCAATCGAATGTTCATGTGATTGGAAAAGTCAGGAGAGTGCAAAGGTACTGTTTTCTATCAGTTGGCAAGCTGCGCACACAATCCCAGTGTTGTACAGCTTCCTTCTTCACCTTTCCGAAGGTGCCGCTCTCTCCGGCTCCCGGAGGCGAAGAAGCGGCTTCTTCGCGCAAAGACGATTGTGCCGCTCACTGTGCACTCCTTAGCGCGGCTTCTGCCGAAAGACGCCCGGGAGCGGCTCTTAGCTCCGGACAGCATCGTACCTTCGTCTTTAGCGTCTCTTCTCGTCTACATCTTAGCAAAAAGCTTTTCTACTATGTCTGGCGAGGAAAAACTGTGCCAGCACAGAAAACATCTCCCATCGTGTTCTAGACGTTGCACGGAGGTGTGCCGAGTGTTTGGCATGAAGGAAAGAAAAATTGTCTAAAACAGCTTCCAATCGAATGTTCATGTGATTGGAAAAGTCAGGAGAGTGCAAAGGTACTGTTTTCTAGCAGTTGGCAAGCTGTGCACACAATCCCAGTGTTGTACAGCTTCCTTCTTCACCTTTCCGAAGGTGCCGCTCTCTCCGGCTCCCGGAGGCGAAGAAGCGGCTTCTTCGCGCAAAGACGATTGTGCCGCTCACTGTGCACTCCTTAGCGCGGCTTCTGCCGAAAGACGCCCGGGAGCGGCTCTTAGCTCCGGACAGCATCGTACCTTCGTCTTTAGCGTCTCTTCTCGTCTACATCTTAGGAAAAAGCTTTTCTACTATGTCTGGCGAGGAAAAACTGTGCCAGCACAGAAAACATCTCCCATCGTGTTCAAGACGTTGCACGGAAGTGTGCCGAGTGTTTGGCATGAAGGAAAGAAAAGTTGTCCAAAACAGCTTCCAATCGAATGTTCATGTGATTGGAAAAGTCAGGAGAGTGCAAAGGTACTGTTTTCTATCAGTTGGCAAGCTGCGCACACAATCCCAATGTTGTACAGCTTCCTTCTTCACCTTTCCGAAGGTGCCGCTCTCTCCGGCTCCCGGAGGCGAAGAAGCGGCTTCTTCGCGCAAAGACGATTGTGCCGCTCACTGTGCACTCCTTAGCGCGGCTTCTGCCGAAAGACGCCCGGGAGCGGCTCTTAGCTCCGGACAGCATCGTACCTTCGTCTTTAGCGTCTCTTCTCGTCTACATCTTAGCAAAAAGCTTTTCCACTATGTCTGGCGAGGAAAAACTGTGCCAGCACAGAAAACATCTCCCATCGTGTTCTAGACGTTGCACGGAGGTGTGCCGAGTGTTTGGCATGAAGGAAAGAAAAGTTGTCCAAAACGCTTCCAATCGAATGTTCATGTGATTGGAAAAGTCAGGAGAGTGCAAAGGTACTGTTTTCTAGCAGTTGGCAAGCTGCGCACACAATCCCAGTGTTGTACAGCTTCCTTCTTCACCTTTCCGAAGGTGCCGCTCTCTCCGGCTCCCGGAGGCGAAGAAGCGGCTTCTTCGCGCAAAGACGATTGTGCCGCTCACTGTGCACTCCTTAGCGCGGCTTCTGCCGAAAGACGCCCGGGAGCGGCTCTTAGCTCCGGACAGCATCGTACCTTCGTCTTTAGCGTCTCTTCTCGTCTACATCTTAGGAAAAAGCTTTTCTACTATGTCTGGCGAGGAAAAACTGTGCCAGCACAGAAAACATCTCCCATCGTGTTCAAGACGTTGCACGGAAGTGTGCCGAGTGTTTGGCATGAAGAAAAGAAAACTTGTCCAAAACAGCTTCCAATCGAATGTTCATGTGATTGGAAAAGTCAGGAGAGTGCAAAGGTACTGTTTTCTAGCAGTTGGCAAGCTGCGCACACAATCCCAGTGTTGTACAGCTTCCTTCTTCACCTTTCCGAAGGTGCCGCTCTCTCCGGCTCCCGGAGGCGAAGAAGCGGCTTCTTCGCGCAAAGACGATTGTGCCGCTCACTGTGCACTCCTTAGCGCGGCTTCTGCCGAAAGACGCCCGGGAGCGGCTCTTAGCTGCGGACAGCATCGTACCTTCGTCTTTAGCGTCTCTTCTCGTCTACATCTTAGCAAAAAGCTTTTCCACTATGTCTGGCGAGGAAAAACTGTGCCAGCACAGAAAACATCTCCCATCGTGTTCTAGACGTTGCACGGAGGTGTGCCGAGTGTTTGGCATGAAGGAAAGAAAAGTTGTCCAAAACAGCTTCCAATCGAATGTTCATGTGATTGGAAAAGTCAGGAGAGTGCAAAGGTACTGTTTTCTAGCAGTTGGCAAGCTGCGCACACAATCCCAGTGTTGTACAGCTTCCTTCTTCACCTTTCCGAAGGTGCCGCTCTCTCCGGCTCCCGGAGGCGAAGAAGCGGCTTCTTCGCGCAAAGACGATTGTGCCGCTCACTGTGCACTCCTTAGCGCGGCTTCTGCCGAAAGACGCCCGGGAGCGGCTCTTAGCTCCGGACAGCATCGTACCTTCGTCTTTAGCGTCTCTTCTCGTCTACATCTTAGCAAAAAGCTTTTCCACTATGTCTGGCGAGGAAAAACTGTGCCAGCACAGAAAACATCTCCCATCGTGTTCAAGACGTTGCACGGAGGTGTGCCGAGTGTTTGGCATGAAGGAAAGAAAAGTTGTCCAAAACAGCTTCCAATCGAATGTTCATGTGATTGGAAAAGTCAGGAGAGTGCAAAGGTACTGTTTTCTATCAGTTGGCAAGCTGCGCACACAATCCCAGTGTTGTACAGCTTCCTTCTTCACCTTTCCGAAGGTGCCGCTCTCTCCGGCTCCCGGAGGCGAAGAAGCGGCTTCTTCGCGCAAAGACGATTGTGCCGCTCACTGTGCACTCCTTAGCGCGGCTTCTGCCGAAAGACGCCCGGGAGCGGCTCTTAGCTCCGGACAGCATCGTACCTTCGTCTTTAGCGTCTCTTCTCGTCTACATCTTAGCAAAAAGCTTTTCCACTATGTCTGGCGAGGAAAAACTGTGCCAGCACAGAAAACATCTCCCATCGTGTTCTAGACGTTGCACGATCCCTATACTTAGCCTCATTTTCCTTCCTGGGGATAGGGTTAGGCTTCAGCCTAGGGCTTGGAGTTTTTTAACCAGGAAGCCCTGAGTTCCAGGCTTACTGCATCTGCCAAAGGCATCCGAAAGGGAGTGCAGAAGTGCCACAACATGGTTGCTTTCACGGCTATTCCCTTAGGAAGAACCCTAATACCCGGCTGATTTACCTTCCTAGGGTTACTGTTAGGCTTAGGCCTAGGACTTTTAAAACCAGGAAGCCCTGGGCTCCAGGCACATGCAGCTGTTAAAGGCATCCCAAGGGGAGCGCAAAAGTGACACAACTTGGCTGCCACCACTGATATTTCCATGAGACCATCCCGAACCATAGGCTGATTTTCCTTCCTAGGGTTAAGGTTTGAGTTACGCCTAGGGTAAGGGTTCTATTAACCAGAAAGCCCTGAGTTCCAAGAACACAGCAGCTGCGAAGGACTACCCAAGAAGAGCGCAAAAGTACCACAACATGCCTGCCTCCACAGCTTTTTCCTTGGGGACATGCCTAATTCCTGGCTGATTTGCCTTTCTCGTCTTAGGGTTGGGGTTCGGCCTAGGGCTAGGATTTTTTAAACTAGGAAGCCCTGAGTTCCAGGCTTACTTCATCTGCCAAAGGCATCCCAAAGGGAGTGCAGAAGTGCCACAACAGGGCTGCTTTCACGGCTTTCCCCTTAGGAAGAACCCTAATACGTGGCTGAATTACCTTCCTAGGGTTACTGTTAGGCTTAGGCCTAGGACTTTTAAAACTAGGAAGCCCTTAGATCCAGGCACACTGCAGCTGTTCAAGGCATCCCAAGGGGAGTACTAAAGTACCACAACATGGCAGCTTTCACAGCTTTTTCCTTGGCACCATCCCTATACATAAGCTGATTTATCTGCCTAGGGTTAGGGTTAGGGTTCAGCCTAGGGCTTGGAGTTTTTTAACCAGGAAGCCCTGAGTTCCAGGCTTACTGCATCTGCCAAAGGCATCCCAAAGGGAGTGCAGAAGTGCCACAACATGGCTGCTTTCACGGCTTTTCCCTTAGGAAGAACCCTAATACGCGGCTGATTTACCTTCCTAGGGTTACTGTTAGGCTTAGGCCTAGGACTTTTAAAACCAGGAAGCCCTGGGCTCCAGGCACATGCAGCTGTTAAAGGCATCCCAAGAGGGCCGCAGAAGTGACACAACTTGGCTGCCTCTGCTTCTATTCTCATGAGACCATCCCGAATCATAGGCTGATTTTCCTTCCTAGGGTTAATGTTTGAGTTACGCCTAGGGTAAGAGGGCTATTAACCAGAAAGACCTGAGTTCCAAGAACACAGCAGCAGCGAAGGACTACCCAAGAAGAGCGCAAAAGTACCACAACATGCCTGCCTCCACAGCTTTTTCCTTGGGGACATGCCTAATTCCTGGCTGATTTGCCTTTCTCGTCTTAGGGTTGGGGTTCGGCCTAGGGCTAGGATATTTTTAACTAGGAAGCCCTGAGTTCCAGGCTTACTGCATCTGCAAAAGGCATCCCAAAGGGAGTGCAGAAGTGCCACAACATGGCTGCTTTCACGGCTTTTTCCTTGGCAAGAAGCCTAACACCAGGCTGATTTACCTTCCAAGGATTACTGTAAGGCTTAGGCCTAGGGCTAGGATTTTTAAAACTAGGAAGCCATTAGATCCAGGCACACTGCAGCTGTTCAAGGCATCCCAAGAGGAGTACAAAAGTGCAAAACATGGCAGCTTTCACAGCTTTTTCCTTGGCACCATCCCTATACATAGGCTGATTTATCTGCCTAGGGTTAGGGTTAGGCTTCAGCCTAGGGCTTGGAGTTTTTTAACCAGGAAGCCCTGAGTTCCAGGCTTACTGCATCTGCCAAAGACATCCCAAAGGGAGTGCAGAAGTGCCACAACATGGCTGCTTTCACGGCTTTTCCCTTAGGAAGAACCCTAATACGCGGCTGATTTACCTTCCTAGGGTTACTGTTAGGCTTAGGCCTAGGACTTTTAAAACCAGGAAGCCCTGGGCTCCAGGCACACTGCAGCTGCGAAAGGCATCCCAAGGGGAGCGCAAAAGTGACACAACTTGGCTGCCTCTGCTTCTATTCTCCTGAGACCATACCGAACCATAGGCTGATTTTCCTTCCTATGGTTAATGTTTGAGTTTCGCCTAGGGTAAGAGGTCTATTAACCAGAAAGACCTGAGTTCCAAGAACACAGCAGCTGCGAAGGACTTCCCAAGAAGAGCGCAAAAGTACCACAACATGCCTGCCTCCACAGCTTTTTCCTTGGGGACATGCCTAATTCCTGGCTGATTTGCCTTTCTCGTCTTAGGGTTGGGGTTCGGCCTAGGGCTTGGAGTTTTTTAACTAGGAAGCCTTGAGTTCCAGGCTTACTGCATCTGCCAAAGGCATCCCAAAGGGAGTGCAGAAGTGCCACAACATGGTTGCTTTCACGGCTTTCCCCTTAGGAAGAACCCTAATACGCGGCTGATTTACCTTCCTAGGGTTACTGTTAGGCTTAGGCCTAGGACTTTTAAAACCAGGAAGCCCTTGCCTCCAGGCACACTGCAGCTGTTAAAGGCATCCCAAGGGGAGCGCAAAAGTGACACAACTTGGCTGCCACCACTGATATTTCCATGAGACCATCCCGAACCATAGGCTGATTTTCCTTCCTAGGGTTAAGGTTTGAGTTACGCCTAGGGTAAGAGGGCTATTAACCAGAAAGACCTGAGTTCCAAGAACACAGCAGCTGCGAAGGACTACCCAAGAAGAGCGCAAAAGTACCACAACATGCCTGCCTCCACAGCTTTTTCCTTGGGGACATGCCTAATTCCTGGCTGATTTGCCTTTCTCGTCTTAGGGTTGGGGTTCGGCCTAGTGCTAGGATTTTTAAAATCAGGAAGCCCTGAGTTCCAGGCACACTGGAGCTGTGAAAGGCATCCAAAAGGGAGTGCAAAAGTGCCACAACATGGTTGCTTTCACGGCTTTTTCCTTGGCAAGAAGCCTAACACCAGGCTGATTTACCTTCCCAGGATTACTGTAAGGCTTAGGCCTAGGGCTAGGATTTTTAAAACTAGGAAGCCATTAGATCCAGGCACACTGCAGCTGTTCAAGGCATCCCAAGGGGAGTACAAAAGTGCAAAACATGGCAGCTTTCACAGCTTTTTCCTTGGCACCATCCCTATACATAGGCTGATTTATCTGCCTAGGGTTAGGGTTAGGCTTCAGCCTAGGGCTTGGAGTTTTTTAACCAGGAAGCCCTGAGTTCCAGGCTTACTGCATCTGCCAAAGACATCCCAAAGGGAGTGCAGAAGTGCCACAACATGGCTGCTTTCACGGCTTTTCCCTTAGGAAGAACCCTAATACGCGGCTGATTTACCTTCCTAGGGTTACTGTTAGGCTTAGGCCTAGGACTTTTAAAACCAGGAAGCCCTGGGCTCCAGGCACACTGCAGCTGCGAAAGGCATCCCAAGGGGAGCGCAAAAGTGACACAACTTGGCTGCCTCTGCTTCTATTCTCCTGAGACCATACCGAACCATAGGCTGATTTTCCTTCCTATGGTTAATGTTTGAGTTTCGCCTAGGGTAAGAGGTCTATTAACCAGAAAGACCTGAGTTCCAAGAACACAGCAGCTGCGAAGGACTTCCCAAGAAGAGCGCAAAAGTACCACAACATGCCTGCCTCCACAGCTTTTTCCTTGGGGACATGCCTAATTCCTGGCTGATTTGCCTTTCTCGTCTTAGGGTTGGGGTTCGGCCTAGGGCTAGAATTTTTTTAACTAGGAAGCCTTGAGTTCCAGGCTTACTGCATCTGCCAAAGGCATCCCAAAGGGAGTGCAGAAGTGCCACAACATGGTTGCTTTCACGGCTTTTCCCTTAGGAAGAACCCTAATACGCGGCTGATTTACCTTCCTAGGGTTACTGTTAGGCTTAGGCCTAGGACTTTTAAAACCAGGAAGCCCTGGGCTCCAGGCACACTGCAGCTGTTAAAGGCATCCCAAGGGGAGCGCAAAAGTGACACAACTTGGCTGCCACCACTGATATTTCCATGAGACCATCCCGAACCATAGGCTGATTTTCCTTCCTAGGGTTAAGGTTTGAGTTACGCCTAGGGTAAGGGTTCTATTAACCAGAAAGCCCTGAGTTCCAAGAACACAGCAGCTGCGAAGGACTAGCCAAGAAAAGCGCAAAAGTACTACAACATGCCTGCCTCCACAGCTTCTTCCTTGGGGACATGCCTAATTCCTGGCTGATTTGCCTTTCTCGTCTTAGGGTTGGGGTTCGGCCTAGGGCTAGGATTTTTTTAACTAGGAAGCCCTGAGTTCCAGGCTTACTGCATCTGCCAAAGGAATCCCAAAGGGAGTGCAGAAGTGCCACAACATGGCTGCTTTCACGGCTTTTCCCTTAGGAAGAACCCTAATACGCGGCTGATTTACCTTCCTAGGGTTACTGTTAGGCTTAGGCCTAGGACTTTTAAAACCAGGAAGCCCTGGGCTCCAGGCACACTGCAGCTGCGAAAGGCATCCCAAGGGGAGCGCAAAAGTGACACAACTTGGCTGCCACCACTGATATTTCCATGAGACCATCCCGAACCATAGGCTGATTTTCCTTCCTAGGGTTAAGGTTTGAGTTACGCCTAGGGTAAGGGTTCTATTAACCAGAAAGCCCTGAGTTCCAAGAACACAGCAGCTGCGAAGGACTAGCCAAGAAGAGCGCAAAAGTACCACAACATGCCTGCCTCCACAGCTTTTTCCTTGGGGACATGCCTAATTCCTGGCTGATTTGCCTTTCTCGTCTTAGGGTTGGGGTTCGGCCTAGGGCTAGGCTTTTTAAAATCAGGAAGCCCTGAGTTCCAGGCACACTGGAGCTGTGAAAGGCATCCCAAAGGGAGTGCAAAAGTGCCACAACATGGTTGCTTTCACGGCTTTTTCCTTGGCAAGAAGCTTAACACCAGGCTGATTTCCTTTCCCAGGGTTACTGTAAGGCTTAGGCCTAGGGCTAGGATTTTTAAAACTAGGAAGCCCTTAGATCCAGGCACACTGCAGCTGTTCAAGGCATCCCAAGGGGAGTACAAAAGTGCAACAACATGGCAGCTTTCACAGCTTTTTCCTTGGCACCATCCCTATACCTAGGCTGATTTATCTGCCTAGGGTTAGGGTTAGGGTTCAGCCTAGGGCTTGGAGTTTTTTAACCAGGAAGCCCTGAGTTCCAGGCTTACTGCATCTGCCAAATGCATCCCAAAGGGAGTGCAAAAGTGCAACAACATGGCTGCTTTCACGGCTTTTCCCTTAGGAAGAACCCTAATACGCGGCTGATTTACCTTCCTAGGGTTACTGTTAGGCTTAGGCCTAGGACTTTTAAAACCAGGAAGCCCTGGGCTCCAGGCACACTGCAGCTGTTAAAGGCATCCCAAGAGGGCCGCAGAAGTGACACAACTTGGCTGCCTCTGCTTCTATTCTCATGAGACCATCCCGAACCATAGGCTGATTTTCCTTCCTAGGGTTAATGTTTGAGTTTCGCCTAGGGTAAGAGGTCTATTAACCAGAAAGACCTGAGTTCCAAGAACACAGCAGCAGCGAAGGACTACCCAAGAAGAGCGCAAAAGTACCACAACATGCCTGCCTCCACAGCTTTTTCCTTGGGGACATGCCTAATTCCTGGCTGATTTGCCTTTCTCGTCTTAGGGTTGGGGTTCGGCCTAGGGCTAGGATATTTTTAACTAGGAAGCCCTGAGTTCCAGGCTTACTGCATCTGCCAAAGGCATCCCAAAGGGAGTGCAGAAGTGCCACAACATGGCTGCTTTCACGGCTTTTCCCTTAGGAAGAACCCTAATACGCGGCTGATTTACCTTCCTAGGGTTACTGTTAGGCTTAGGCCTAGGACTTTTAAAACCAGGAAGCCCTGGGCTCCAGGCACACTGCAGCTGCGAAAGGCATCCCAAGGGGAGCGCAAAAGTGACACAACTTGGCTGCCTCTGCTTCTATTCTCCTGAGACCATCCCGAACCATAGGCTGATTTTCCTTCCTAGGGTTAATGTTTGAGTTTCGCCTAGGGTAAGAGGTCTATTAACCAGAAAGACCAGAGTTCCAAGAACACAGCAGCTGCGAAGGACTAGCCAAGAAGAGCGCAAAAGTACCACAACATGCCTGCCTCCACAGCTTTTTCCTTGGGGACATGCCTAATTCCTGGCTGATTTGCCTTTCTCGTCTTAGGGTTGGGGTTCGGCCTAGGGCTAGGATTTTTTTAACTAGGAAGCCTTGAGTTCCAGGCTTACTGCATCTGCCAAAGGCATCCCAAAGGGAGTGCAGAAGTGCCACAACATGGTTGCTTTCACGGCTTTTCCCTTAGGAAAAACCCTAATACGCGGCTGATTTACCTTCCTAGGGTTACTGTTAGGCTTAGGCCTAGGACTTTTAAAACCAGGAAGCCCTGGGCTCCAGGCACACTGCAGCTGTTTAAGGCATCCCAAGGGGAGCGCAAAAGTGACACAACTTGGCTGCCACCACTGATATTTCCATGAGACCATCCCGAACCATAGGCTGATTTTCCTTCCTAGGGTTAAGGTTTGAGTTACGCCTAGGGTAAGGGTTCTATTAACCAGAAAGCCCTGAGTTCCAAGAACACAGCAGCTGCGAAGGACTAGCCAAGAAGAGCGCAAAAGTACCACAACATGCCTGCCTCCACAGCTTTTTCCTTGGGGACATGCCTAATTCCTGGCTGATTTGCCTTTCTCTTCTTAGGGTTGGGGTTCGGCCTAGGGCTAGGATTTTTAAAATCAGGAAGCCCTGAGTTCCAGGCACACTGGAGCTGTGAAAGGCATCCCAAAGGGAGTGCAAAAGTGCCACAACATGGTTGCTTTCACGGCTTTTTCCTTGGCAAGAAGCTTAACACCAGGCTGATTTCCTTTCCCAGGGTTACTGTAAGGCTTAGGCCTAGGGCTAGGATTTTTAAAACTAGGAAGCCCTTAGATCCAGGCACACTGCAGCTGTTCAAGGCATCCCAAGGGGAGTACAAAAGTGCAACAACATGGCAGCTTTCACAGCTTTTTCCTTGGCACCATCCCTATACCTAGGCTGATTTATCTGCCTAGGGTTAGGGTTAGGGTTCAGCCTAGGGCTTGGAGTTTTTTAACCAGGAAGCCCTGAGTTCCAGGCTTACTGCATCTGCCAAATGAATCCCAAAGGGAGTGCAAAAGTGCAACAACATGGCTGCTTTCACGGCTTTTCCCTTAGGAAGAACCCTAATACGCGGCTGATTTACCTTCCTAGGGTTACTGTTAGGCTTAGGCCTAGGACTTTTAAAACCAGGAAGCCCTGGGCTCCAGGCACACTGCAGCTGTTAAAGGCATCCCAAGAGGGCCGCAGAAGTGACACAACTTGGCTGCCTCTGCTTCTATTCTCATGAGACCATCCCGAACCATAGGCTGATTTTCCTTCCTAGGGTTAATGTTTGAGATTCGCCTAGGGTAAGAGGTCTATTAACCAGAAAGACCTGAGTTCCAAGAACACAGCAGCAGCGAAGGACTACCCAAGAAGAGCGCAAAAGTACCACAACATGCCTGCCTCCACAGCTTTTTCCTTGGGGACATGCCTAATTCCTGGCTGATTTGCCTTTCTCGTCTTAGGGTTGGGGTTCGGCCTAGGGCTAGGATATTTTTAACTAGGAAGCCCTGAGTTCCAGGCTTACTGCATCTGCCAAAGGCATCCCAAAGGGAGTGCAGAAGTGCCACAACATGGCTGCTTTCACGGCTTTTCCCTTAGGAAGAACCCTAATACGCGGCTGATTTACCTTCCTAGGGTTACTGTTAGGCTTAGGCCTAGGACTTTTAAAACCAGGAAGCCCTGGGCTCCAGGCACACTGCAGCTGCGAAAGGCATCCCAAGGGGAGCGCAAAAGTGACACAACTTGGCTGCCTCTGCTTCTATTCTCCTGAGACCATCCCGAACCATAGGCTGATTTTCCTTCCTAGGGTTAAGGTTTGAGTTACGCCTAGGGTAAGGGTTCTATTAACCAGAAAGCCCTGAGTTCCAAGAACACAGCAGCTGCGAAGGACTAGCCAAGAAGAGCGCAAAAGTACCACAACATGCCTGCCTCCACAGCTTTTTCCTTGGGGACATGCCTAATTCCTGGCTGATTTGCCTTTCTCTTCTTAGGGTTGGGGTTCGGCCTAGGGCTAGGATTTTTAAAATCAGGAAGCCCTGAGTTCCAGGCACACTGGAGCTGTGAAAGGCATCCCAAAGGGAGTGCAAAAGTGCCACAACATGGTTGCTTTCACGGCTTTTTCCTTGGCAAGAAGCTTAACACCAGGCTGATTTCCTTTCCCAGGGTTACTGTAAGGCTTAGGCCTAGGGCTAGGATTTTTAAAACTAGGAAGCCCTTAGATCCAGGCACACTGCAGCTGTTCAAGGCATCCCAAGGGGAGTACAAAAGTGCAACAACATGGCAGCTTTCACAGCTTTTTCCTTGGCACCATCCCTATACCTAGGCTGATTTATCTGCCTAGGGTTAGGGTTAGGGTTCAGCCTAGGGCTTGGAGTTTTTTAACCAGGAAGCCCTGAGTTCCAGGCTTACTGCATCTGCCAAATGAATCCCAAAGGGAGTGCAAAAGTGCAACAACATGGCTGCTTTCACGGCTTTTCCCTTAGGAAGAACCCTAATACGCGGCTGATTTACCTTCCTAGGGTTACTGTTAGGCTTAGGCCTAGGACTTTTAAAACCAGGAAGCCCTGGGCTCCAGGCACACTGCAGCTGTTAAAGGCATCCCAAGAGGGCCGCAGAAGTGACACAACTTGGCTGCCTCTGCTTCTATTCTCATGAGACCATCCCGAACCATAGGCTGATTTTCCTTCCTAGGGTTAATGTTTGAGATTCGCCTAGGGTAAGAGGTCTATTAACCAGAAAGACCTGAGTTCCAAGAACACAGCAGCAGCGAAGGACTACCCAAGAAGAGCGCAAAAGTACCACAACATGCCTGCCTCCACAGCTTTTTCCTTGGGGACATGCCTAATTCCTGGCTGATTTGCCTTTCTCGTCTTAGGGTTGGGGTTCGGCCTAGGGCTAGGATATTTTTAACTAGGAAGCCCTGAGTTCCAGGCTTACTGCATCTGCCAAAGGCATCCCAAAGGGAGTGCAGAAGTGCCACAACATGGCTGCTTTCACGGCTTTTCCCTTAGGAAGAACCCTAATACGCGGCTGATTTACCTTCCTAGGGTTACTGTTAGGCTTAGGCCTAGGACTTTTAAAACCAGGAAGCCCTGGGCTCCAGGCACACTGCAGCTGCGAAAGGCATCCCAAGGGGAGCGCAAAAGTGACACAACTTGGCTGCCTCTGCTTCTATTCTCCTGAGACCATCCCGAACCATAGGCTGATTTTCCTTCCTAGGGTTAATGTTTGAGTTTCGCCTAGGGTAAGAGGTCTATTAACCAGAAAGACCAGAGTTCCAAGAACACAGCAGCTGCGAAGGACTAGCCAAGAAGAGCGCAAAAGTACCACAACATGCCTGCCTCCACAGCTTTTTCCTTGGGGACATGCCTAATTCCTGGCTGATTTGCCTTTCTCGTCTTAGGGTTGGGGTTCGGCCTAGGGCTAGGATTTTTTTAACTAGGAAGCCTTGAGTTCCAGGCTTACTGCATCTGCCAAAGGCATCCCAAAGGGAGTGCAGAAGTGCCACAACATGGTTGCTTTCACGGCTTTTCCCTTAGGAAGAACCCTAATACGCGGCTGATTTACCTTCCTAGGGTTACTGTTAGGCTTAGGCCTAGGACTTTTAAAACCAGGAAGCCCTGGGCTCCAGGCACACTGCAGCTGTTAAAGGCATCCCAAGGGGAGCGCAAAAGTGACACAACTTGGCTGCCACCACTGATATTTCCATGAGACCATCCCGAACCATAGGCTGATTTTCCTTCCTAGGGTTAAGGTTTGAGTTACGCCTAGGGTAAGGGTTCTATTAACCAGAAAGCCCTGAGTTCCAAGAACACAGCAGCTGCGAAGGACTAGCCAAGAAAAGCGCAAAAGTACTACAACATGCCTGCCTCCACAGCTTCTTCCTTGGGGACATGCCTAATTCCTGGCTGATTTGCCTTTCTCGTCTTAGGGTTGGGGTTCGGCCTAGGGCTAGGATTTTTTTAACTAGGAAGCCCTGAGTTCCAGGCTTACTGCATCTGCCAAAGGAATCCCAAAGGGAGTGCAGAAGTGCCACAACATGGCTGCTTTCACGGCTTTTCCCTTAGGAAGAACCCTAATACGCGGCTGATTTACCTTCCTAGGGTTACTGTTAGGCTTAGGCCTAGGACTTTTAAAACCAGGAAGCCCTGGGCTCCAGGCACACTGCAGCTGCGAAAGGCATCCCAACGGGAGCGCAAAAGTGACACAACTTGGCTGCCACCACTGATATTTCCATGAGACCATCCCGAACCATAGGCTGATTTTCCTTCCTAGGGTTAAGGTTTGAGTTACGCCTAGGGTAAGGGTTCTATTAACCAGAAAGCCCTGAGTTCCAAGAACACAGCAGCTGCGAAGGACTAGCCAAGAAGAGCGCAAAAGTACCACAACATGCCTGCCTCCACAGCTTTTTCCTTGGGGACATGCCTAATTCCTGGCTGATTTGCCTTTCTCGTCTTAGGGTTGGGGTTCGGCCTAGGGCTAGGATTTTTAAAATCAGGAAGCCCTGAGTTCCAGGCACACTGGAGCTGTGAAAGGCATCCCAAAAGGAAGTGCAAAAGTGCCACAACATGGTTGCTTTCACGGCTTTTTCCTTGGCAAGAAGCTTAACACCAGGCTGATTTCCCTTCCCAGGGTTACTGTAAGGCTTAGGCCTAGGGCTAGGATTTTTAAAACTAGGAAGCCCTTAGATCCAGGCACACTGCAGCTGTTCAAGGCATCCCAAGGGGAGTACAAAAGTGCAACAACATGGCAGCTTTCACAGCTTTTTCCTTGGCACCATCCCTATACCTAGGCTGATTTATCTGCCTAGGGTTAGGGTTAGGGTTCAGCCTAGGGCTTGGAGTTTTTTAACCAGGAAGCCCTGAGTTCCAGGCTTACTGCATCTGCCAAATGCATCCCAAAGGGAGTGCAAAAGTGCAACAACATGGCTGCTTTCACGGCTTTTCCCTTAGGAAGAACCCTAATACGCGGCTGATTTACCTTCCTAGGGTTACTGTTAGGCTTAGGCCTAGGACTTTTAAAACCAGGAAGCCCTGGGCTCCAGGCACACTGCAGCTGTTAAAGGCATCCCAAGAGGGCCGCAGAAGTGACACAACTTGGCTGCCTCTGCTTCTATTCTCATGAGACCATCCCGAACCATAGGCTGATTTTCCTTCCTAGGGTTAATGTTTGAGTTTCGCCTAGGGTAAGAGGTCCATTAACCAGAAAGACCAGAGTTCCAAGAACACAGCAGCTGCAAAGGACTACCCAAGAAGAGCGCAAAAGTACCACAACATGCCTGCCTCCACAGCTTTTTCCTTGGGGACATGCCTAATTCCTGGCTGATTTGCCATTCTCGTCTTAGGGTTGGGGTTCGGCCTAGGCCTTGGAGTTTTTTAACTAGGAAGCCTTGAGTTCCAGGCTTACTGCATCTGCCAAAGGCATCCCAAAGGGAGTGCAGAAGTGCCACAACATGGTTGCTTTCACGGCTTTTCCCTTAGGAAGAACCCTAATACGCGGCTGATTTACCTTCCTAGGGTTACTGTTAGGCTTAGGCCTAGGACTTTTAAAACCAGGAAGCCCTGGGCTCCAGGCACACTGCAGCTGTTAAAGGCATCCCAAGAGGGCCGCAGAAGTGACACAACTTGGCTGCCTCTGCTTCTATTCTCATGAGACCATCCCGAACCATAGGCTGATTTTCCTTCCTAGGGTTAAGGTTTGAGTTTCGCCTAGGGTAAGAGGTCTATTAACCAGAAAGACCTGAGTTCCAAGAACACAGCAGCAGCGAAGGACTACCCAAGAAGAGCGCAAAAGTACCACAACATGCCTGCCTCCACAGCTTTTTCCTTGGGGACATGCCTAATTCCTGGCTGATTTGCCTTTCTCGTCTTAGGGTTGGGGTTCGGCCTAGGGCTAGGATATTTTTAACTAGGAAGCCCTGAGTTCCAGGCTTACTGCATCTGCCAAAGGCATCCCAAAGGGAGTGCAGAAGTGCCACAACATGGCTGCTTTCACGGCTTTTCCCTTAGGAAGAACCCTAATACGCGGCTGATTTACCTTCCTAGGGTTACTGTTAGGCTTAGGCCTAGGACTTTTAAAACCAGGAAGCCCTGGGCTCCAGGCACACTGCAGCTGCGAAAGGCATCCCAAAGGGAGCGCAAAAGTGACACAACTTGGCTGCCTCTGCTTCTATTCTCCTGAGACCATCCCGAACCATAGGCTGATTTTCCTTCCTAGGGTTAATGTTTGAGTTTCGCCTAGGGTAAGAGGTCTATTAACCAGAAAGACCAGAGTTCCAAGAACACAGCAGCTGCGAAGGACTAGCCAAGAAGAGCGCAAAAGTACCACAACATGCCTGCCTCCACAGCTTTTTCCTTGGGGACATGCCTAATTCCTGGCTGATTTGCCTTTCTCGTCTTAGGGTTGGGGTTCGGCCTAGGGCTAGGATTTTTAAAATCAGGAAGCCCTGAGTTCCAGGCACACTGGAGCTGTGAAAGGCATCCCAAAGGGAGTGCAAAAGTGCCACAACATGGTTGCTTTCACGGCTTTTTCCTTGGCAAGAAGCCTAACACCAGGCTGATTTACCTTCCCAGGATTACTGTAAGGCTTAGGCCTAGGGCTAGGATTTTTAAAACTAGGAAGCCATTAGATCCAGGCACACTGCAGCTGTTCAAGGCATCCCAAGAGGAGTACAAAAGTGCAAAACATGGCAGCTTTCACAGCTTTTTCCTTGGCACCATCCCTATACATAGGCTGAATTATCTGCCTAGGGTTAGGGTTAGGCTTCAGCCTAGGGCTTGGAGTTTTTTAACCAGGAAGCCCTGAGTTCCAGGCTTACTGCATCTGCCAAAGACATCCCAAAGGGAGTGCAGAAGTGCCACAACATGGCTGCTTTCACGGCTTTTCCCTTAGGAAGAACCCTAATACGCGGCTGATTTACCTTCCTAGGGTTACTGTTAGGCTTAGGCCTAGGACTTTTAAAACCAGGAAGCCCTGGGCTCCAGGCACACTGCAGCTGCGAAAGGCATCCCAAGGGGAGCGCAAAAGTGACACAACTTGGCTGCCTCTGCTTCTATTCTCCTGAGACCATCCCGAACCATAGGCTGATTTTCCTTCCTAGGGTTAATGTTTGAGTTTCGCCTAGGGTAAGAGGTCTATTAACCAGAAAGCCCTGAGTTCCAAGAACACAGCAGCTGCGAAGGACTAGCCAAGAAGAGCGCAAAAGTACCACAACATGCCTGCCTCCACAGCTTTTTCCTTGGGGACATGCCTAATTCCTGGCTGATTTGCCTTTCTCGTCTTAGGGTTGGGGTTCGGCCTAGGGCTAGGATTTTTAAAATAAGGAAGCCCTGAGTTCCAGGCACACTGGAGCTGTGAAAGGCATCCCAAAGGGAGTGCAAAAGTGCCACAACATGGTTGCTTTCACGGCTTTTTCCTTGGCAAGAAGCTTAACACCAGGCTGATTTCCTTTCCCAGGGTTACTGTAAGGCTTAGGCCTAGGGCTAGGATTTTTAAAACTAGGAAGCCCTTAGATCCAGGCACACTGCAGCTGTTCAAGGCATCCCAAGGGGAGTACAAAAGTGCAACAACATGGCAGCTTTCACAGCTTTTTCCTTGGCACCATCCCTATACCTAGGCTGATTTATCTGCCTAGGGTTAGGGTTAGGGTTCAGCCTAGGGCTTGGAGTTTTTTAACCAGGAAGCCCTGAGTTCCAGGCTTACTGCATCTGCCAAATGCATCCCAAAGGGAGTGCAAAAGTGCCACAACATGGCTGCTTTCACGGCTTTTCCCTTAGGAAGAACCCTAATACGCGGCTGATTTACCTTCCTAGGGTTACTGTTAGGCTTAGGCCTAGGACTTTTAAAACCAGGAAGCCCTGGGCTCCAGGCACACTGCAGCTGTTAAAGGCATCCCAAGAGGGCCGCAGAAGTGACACAACTTGGCTGCCTCTGCTTCTATTCTCATGAGACCATCCCGAACCATAGGCTGATTTTCCTTCCTAGGGTTAATGTTTGAGTTTCGCCTAGGGTAAGAGGTCTATTAACCAGAAAGACCTGAGTTCCAAGAACACAGCAGCAGCGAAGGACTACCCAAGAAGAGCGCAAAAGTACCACAACATGCCTGCCTCCACAGCTTTTTCCTTGGGGACATGCCTAATTCCTGGCTGATTTGCCTTTCTCGTCTTAGGGTTGGGGTTCGGCCTAGGCCTTGGAGTTTTTTAACTAGGAAGCCTTGAGTTCCAGGCTTACTGCATCTGCCAAAGGCATCCCAAAGGGAGTGCAGAAGTGCCACAACATGGTTGCTTTCACGGCTTTTCCCTTAGGAAGAACCCTAATACGCGGCTGATTTACCTTCCTAGGGTTACTGTTAGGCTTAGGCCTAGGACTTTTAAAACCAGGAAGCCCTGGGCTCCAGGCACACTGCAGCTGTTAAAGGCATCCCAAGAGGGCCGCAGAAGTGACACAACTTGGCTGCCTCTGCTTCTATTCTCATGAGACCATCCCGAACCATAGGCTGATTTTCCTTCCTAGGGTTAAGGTTTGAGTTTCGCCTAGGGTAAGAGGTCTATTAACCAGAAAGACCTGAGTTCCAAGAACACAGCAGCAGCGAAGGACTACCCAAGAAGAGCGCAAAAGTACCACAACATGCCTGCCTCCACAGCTTTTTCCTTGGGGACATGCCTAATTCCTGGCTGATTTGCCTTTCTCGTTTAGGGTTGGGGTTCGGCCTAGGGCTAGGATATTTTTAACTAGGAAGCCCTGAGTTCCAGGCTTACTGCATCTGCCAAAGGCATCCCAAAGGGAGTGCAGAAGTGCCACAACATGGCTGCTTTCACGGCTTTTCCCTTAGGAAGAACCCTAATACGCGGCTGATTTACCTTCCTAGGGTTACTGTTAGGCTTAGGCCTAGGACTTTTAAAACCAGGAAGCCCTGGGCTCCAGGCACACTGCAGCTGCGAAAGGCATCCCAAAGGGAGCGCAAAAGTGACACAACTTGGCTGCCTCTGCTTCTATTCTCCTGAGACCATCCCGAACCATAGGCTGATTTTCCTTCCTAGGGTTAATGTTTGAGTTTCGCCTAGGGTAAGAGGTCTATTAACCAGAAAGACCAGAGTTCCAAGAACACAGCAGCTGCGAAGGACTAGCCAAGAAGAGCGCAAAAGTACCACAACATGCCTGCCTCCACAGCTTTTTCCTTGGGGACATGCCTAATTCCTGGCTGATTTGCCTTTCTCGTCTTAGGGTTGGGGTTCGGCCTAGGGCTAGGATTTTTAAAATCAGGAAGCCCTGAGTTCCAGGCACACTGGAGCTGTGAAAGGCATCCCAAAGGGAGTGCAAAAGTGCCACAACATGGTTGCTTTCACGGCTTTTTCCTTGGCAAGAAGCCTAACACCAGGCTGATTTACCTTCCCAGGATTACTGTAAGGCTTAGGCCTAGGGCTAGGATTTTTAAAACTAGGAAGCCATTAGATCCAGGCACACTGCAGCTGTTCAAGGCATCCCAAGAGGAGTACAAAAGTGCAAAACATGGCAGCTTTCACAGCTTTTTCCTTGGCACCATCCCTATACATAGGCTGAATTATCTGCCTAGGGTTAGGGTTAGGCTTCAGCCTAGGGCTTGGAGTTTTTTAACCAGGAAGCCCTGAGTTCCAGGCTTACTGCATCTGCCAAAGACATCCCAAAGGGAGTGCAGAAGTGCCACAACATGGCTGCTTTCACGGCTTTTCCCTTAGGAAGAACCCTAATACGCGGCTGATTTACCTTCCTAGGGTTACTGTTAGGCTTAGGCCTAGGACTTTTAAAACCAGGAAGCCCTGGGCTCCAGGCACACTGCAGCTGCGAAAGGCATCCCAAGGGGAGCGCAAAAGTGACACAACTTGGCTGCCTCTGCTTCTATTCTCCTGAGACCATCCCGAACCATAGGCTGATTTTCCTTCCTAGGGTTAATGTTTGAGTTTCGCCTAGGGTAAGAGGTCTATTAACCAGAAAGCCCTGAGTTCCAAGAACACAGCAGCTGCGAAGGACTAGCCAAGAAGAGCGCAAAAGTACCACAACATGCCTGCCTCCACAGCTTTTTCCTTGGGGACATGCCTAATTCCTGGCTGATTTGCCTTTCTCGTCTTAGGGTTGGGGTTCGGCCTAGGGCTAGGATTTTTAAAATCAGGAAGCCCTGAGTTCCAGGCACACTGGAGCTGTGAAAGGCATCCCAAAGGGAGTGCAAAAGTGCCACAACATGGTTGCTTTCACGGCTTTTTCCTTGGCAAGAAGCTTAACACCAGGCTGATTTCCTTTCCCAGGGTTACTGTAAGGCTTAGGCCTAGGGCTAGGATTTTTAAAACTAGGAAGCCCTTAGATCCAGGCACACTGCAGCTGTTCAAGGCATCCCAAGGGGAGTACAAAAGTGCAACAACATGGCAGCTTTCACAGCTTTTTCCTTGGCACCATCCCTATACCTAGGCTGATTTATCTGCCTAGGGTTAGGGTTAGGGTTCAGCCTAGGGCTTGGAGTTTTTTAACCAGGAAGCCCTGAGTTCCAGGCTTACTGCATCTGCCAAATGCATCCCAAAGGGAGTGCAAAAGTGCAACAACATGGCTGCTTTCACGGCTTTTCCCTTAGGAAGAACCCTAATACGCGGCTGATTTACCTTCCTAGGGTTACTGTTAGGCTTAGGCCTAGGACTTTTAAAACCAGGAAGCCCTGGGCTCCAGGCACACTGCAGCTGTTAAAGGCATCCCAAGAGGGCCGCAGAAGTGACACAACTTGGCTGCCTCTGCTTCTATTCTCATGAGACCATCCCGAACCATAGGCTGATTTTCCTTCCTAGGGTTAATGTTTGAGTTTCGCCTAGGGTAAGAGGTCTATTAACCAGAAAGACCTGAGTTCCAAGAACACAGCAGCAGCGAAGGACTACCCAAGAAGAGCGCAAAAGTACCACAACATGCCTGCCTCCACAGCTTTTTCCTTGGGGACATGCCTAATTCCTGGCTGATTTGCCTTTCTCGTCTTAGGGTTGGGGTTCGGCCTAGGGCTAGGATATTTTTAACTAGGAAGCCCTGAGTTCCAGGCTTACTGCATCTGCCAAAGGCATCCCAAAGGGAGTGCAGAAGTGCCACAACATGGCTGCTTTCACGGCTTTTCCCTTAGGAAGAACCCTAATACGCGGCTGATTTACCTTCCTAGGGTTACTGTTAGGCTTAGGCCTAGGACTTTTAAAACCAGGAAGCCCTGGGCTCCAGGCACACTGCAGCTGCGAAAGGCATCCCAAGGGGAGCGCAAAAGTGACACAACTTGGCTGCCTCTGCTTCTATTCTCCTGAGACCATCCCGAACCATAGGCTGATTTTCCTTCCTAGGGTTAATGTTTGAGTTTCGCCTAGGGTAAGAGGTCTATTAACCAGAAAGACCAGAGTTCCAAGAACACAGCAGCTGCGAAGGACTAGCCAAGAAGAGCGCAAAAGTACCACAACATGCCTGCCTCCACAGCTTTTTCCTTGGGGACATGCCTAATTCCTGGCTGATTTGCCTTTCTCGTCTTAGGGTTGGGGTTCGGCCTAGGGCTAGGATTTTTTTAACTAGGAAGCCTTGAGTTCCAGGCTTACTGCATCTGCCAAAGGCATCCCAAAGGGAGTGCAGAAGTGCCACAACATGGTTGCTTTCACGGCTTTTCCCTTAGGAAAAACCCTAATACGCGGCTGATTTACCTTCCTAGGGTTACTGTTAGGCTTAGGCCTAGGACTTTTAAAACCAGGAAGCCCTGGGCTCCAGGCACACTGCAGCTGTTTAAGGCATCCCAAGGGGAGCGCAAAAGTGACACAACTTGGCTGCCACCACTGATATTTCCATGAGACCATCCCGAACCATAGGCTGATTTTCCTTCCTAGGGTTAAGGTTTGAGTTACGCCTAGGGTAAGGGTTCTATTAACCAGAAAGCCCTGAGTTCCAAGAACACAGCAGCTGCGAAGGACTAGCCAAGAAGAGCGCAAAAGTACCACAACATGCCTGCCTCCACAGCTTTTTCCTTGGGGACATGCCTAATTCCTGGCTGATTTGCCTTTCTCGTCTTAGGGTTGGGGTTCGGCCTAGGGCTAGGATTTTTAAAATCAGGAAGCCCTGAGTTCCAGGCACACTGGAGCTGTGAAAGGCATCCCAAAGGGAGTGCAAAAGTGCCACAACATGGTTGCTTTCACGGCTTTTTCCTTGGCAAGAAGCTTAACACCAGGCTGATTTCCCTTCCCAGGGTTACTGTAAGGCTTAGGCCTAGGGCTAGGATTTTTAAAACTAGGATGCCCTTAGATCCAGGCACACTGCAGCTGTTCAAGGCATCCCAAGGGGAGTACAAAAGTGCAACAACATGGCAGCTTTCACAGCTTTTTCCTTGGCACCATCCCTATACCTAGGCTGATTTATCTGCCTAGGGTTAGGGTTAGGGTTCAGCCTAGGGCTTGGAGTTTTTTAACCAGGAAGCCCTGAGTTCCAGGCTTACTGCATCTGCCAAATGAATCCCAAAGGGAGTGCAAAAGTGCAACAACATGGCTGCTTTCACGGCTTTTCCCTTAGGAAGAACCCTAATACGCGGCTGATTTACCTTCCTAGGGTTACTGTTAGGCTTAGGCCTAGGACTTTTAAAACCAGGAAGCCCTGGGCTCCAGGCACACTGCAGCTGTTAAAGGCATCCCAAGAGGGCCGCAGAAGTGACACAACTTGGCTGCCTCTGCTTCTATTCTCATGAGACCATCCCGAACCATAGGCTGATTTTCCTTCCTAGGGTTAATGTTTGAGATTCGCCTAGGGTAAGAGGTCTATTAACCAGAAAGACCTGAGTTCCAAGAACACAGCAGCAGCGAAGGACTACCCAAGAAGAGCGCAAAAGTACCACAACATGCCTGCCTCCACAGCTTTTTCCTTGGGGACATGCCTAATTCCTGGCTGATTTGCCTTTCTCGTCTTAGGGTTGGGGTTCGGCCTAGGGCTAGGATATTTTTAACTAGGAAGCCCTGAGTTCCAGGCTTACTGCATCTGCCAAAGGCATCCCAAAGGGAGTGCAGAAGTGCCACAACATGGCTGCTTTCACGGCTTTTCCCTTAGGAAGAACCCTAATACGCGGCTGATTTACCTTCCTAGGGTTACTGTTAGGCTTAGGCCTAGGACTTTTAAAACCAGGAAGCCCTGGGCTCCAGGCACACTGCAGCTGCGAAAGGCATCCCAAGGGGAGCGCAAAAGTGACACAACTTGGCTGCCTCTGCTTCTATTCTCCTGAGACCATCCCGAACCATAGGCTGATTTTCCTTCCTAGGGTTAATGTTTGAGTTTCGCCTAGGGTAAGAGGTCTATTAACCAGAAAGACCAGAGTTCCAAGAACACAGCAGCTGCGAAGGACTAGCCAAGAAGAGCGCAAAAGTACCACAACATGCCTGCCTCCACAGCTTTTTCCTTGGGGACATGCCTAATTCCTGGCTGATTTGCCTTTCTCGTCTTAGGGTTGGGGTTCGGCCTAGGGCTAGGATTTTTTTAACTAGGAAGCCTTGAGTTCCAGGCTTACTGCATCTGCCAAAGGCATCCCAAAGGGAGTGCAGAAGTGCCACAACATGGTTGCTTTCACGGCTTTTCCCTTAGGAAGAACCCTAATACGCGGCTGATTTACCTTCCTAGGGTTACTGTTAGGCTTAGGCCTAGGACTTTTAAAACCAGGAAGCCCTGGGCTCCAGGCACACTGCAGCTGTTAAAGGCATCCCAAGGGGAGCGCAAAAGTGACACAACTTGGCTGCCACCACTGATATTTCCATGAGACCATCCCGAACCATAGGCTGATTTTCCTTCCTAGGGTTAAGGTTTGAGTTACGCCTAGGGTAAGGGTTCTATTAACCAGAAAGCCCTGAGTTCCAAGAACACAGCAGCTGCGAAGGACTAGCCAAGAAAAGCGCAAAAGTACTACAACATGCCTGCCTCCACAGCTTCTTCCTTGGGGACATGCCTAATTCCTGGCTGATTTGCCTTTCTCGTCTTAGGGTTGGGGTTCGGCCTAGGGCTAGGATTTTTTTAACTAGGAAGCCCTGAGTTCCAGGCTTACTGCATCTGCCAAAGGAATCCCAAAGGGAGTGCAGAAGTGCCACAACATGGCTGCTTTCACGGCTTTTCCCTTAGGAAGAACCCTAATACGCGGCTGATTTACCTTCCTAGGGTTACTGTTAGGCTTAGGCCTAGGACTTTTAAAACCAGGAAGCCCTGGGCTCCAGGCACACTGCAGCTGCGAAAGGCATCCCAACGGGAGCGCAAAAGTGACACAACTTGGCTGCCACCACTGATATTTCCATGAGACCATCCCGAACCATAGGCTGATTTTCCTTCCTAGGGTTAAGGTTTGAGTTACGCCTAGGGTAAGGGTTCTATTAACCAGAAAGCCCTGAGTTCCAAGAACACAGCAGCTGCGAAGGACTAGCCAAGAAGAGCGCAAAAGTACCACAACATGCCTGCCTCCACAGCTTTTTCCTTGGGGACATGCCTAATTCCTGGCTGATTTGCCTTTCTCGTCTTAGGGTTGGGGTTCGGCCTAGGGCTAGGATTTTTAAAATCAGGAAGCCCTGAGTTCCAGGCACACTGGAGCTGTGAAAGGCATCCCAAAGGGAGTGCAAAAGTGCCACAACATGGTTGCTTTCACGGCTTTTTCCTTGGCAAGAAGCTTAACACCAGGCTGATTTCCCTTCCCAGGGTTACTGTAAGGCTTAGGCCTAGGGCTAGGATTTTTAAAACTAGGAAGCCCTTAGATCCAGGCACACTGCAGCTGTTCAAGGCATCCCAAGGGGAGTACAAAAGTGCAACAACATGGCAGCTTTCACAGCTTTTTCCTTGGCACCATCCCTATACCTAGGCTGATTTATCTGCCTAGGGTTAGGGTTAGGGTTCAGCCTAGGGCTTGGAGTTTTTTAACCAGGAAGCCCTGAGTTCCAGGCTTACTGCATCTGCCAAATGCATCCCAAAGGGAGTGCAAAAGTGCAACAACATGGCTGCTTTCACGGCTTTTCCCTTAGGAAGAACCCTAATACGCGGCTGATTTACCTTCCTAGGGTTACTGTTAGGCTTAGGCCTAGGACTTTTAAAACCAGGAAGCCCTGGGCTCCAGGCACACTGCAGCTGTTAAAGGCATCCCAAGAGGGCCGCAGAAGTGACACAACTTGGCTGCCACCACTGATATTTCCATGAGACCATCCCGAACCATAGGCTGATTTTCCTTCCTAGGGTTAAGGTTTGAGTTACGCCTAGGGTAAGGGTTCTATTAACCAGAAAGCCCTGAGTTCCAAGAACACAGCAGCTGCGAAGGACTAGCCAAGAAAAGCGCAAAAGTACTACAACATGCCTGCCTCCACAGCTTCTTCCTTGGGGACATGCCTAATTCCTGGCTGATTTGCCTTTCTCGTCTTAGGGTTGGGGTTCGGCCTAGGGCTAGGATTTTTTTAACTAGGAAGCCCTGAGTTCCAGGCTTACTGCATCTGCCAAAGGAATCCCAAAGGGAGTGCAGAAGTGCCACAACATGGCTGCTTTCACGGCTTTTCCCTTAGGAAGAACCCTAATACGCGGCTGATTTACCTTCCTAGGGTTACTGTTAGGCTTAGGCCTAGGACTTTTAAAACCAGGAAGCCCTGGGCTCCAGGCACACTGCAGCTGCGAAAGGCATCCCAACGGGAGCGCAAAAGTGACACAACTTGGCTGCCACCACTGATATTTCCATGAGACCATCCCGAACCATAGGCTGATTTTCCTTCCTAGGGTTAAGGTTTGAGTTACGCCTAGGGTAAGGGTTCTATTAACCAGAAAGCCCTGAGTTCCAAGAACACAGCAGCTGCGAAGGACTAGCCAAGAAGAGCGCAAAAGTACCACAACATGCCTGCCTCCACAGCTTTTTCCTTGGGGACATGCCTAATTCCTGGCTGATTTGCCTTTCTCGTCTTAGGGTTGGGGTTCGGCCTAGGGCTAGGATTTTTAAAATCAGGAAGCCCTGAGTTCCAGGCACACTGGAGCTGTGAAAGGCATCCCAAAAGGAAGTGCAAAAGTGCCACAACATGGTTGCTTTCACGGCTTTTTCCTTGGCAAGAAGCTTAACACCAGGCTGATTTCCCTTCCCAGGGTTACTGTAAGGCTTAGGCCTAGGGCTAGGATTTTTAAAACTAGGAAGCCCTTAGATCCAGGCACACTGCAGCTGTTCAAGGCATCCCAAGGGGAGTACAAAAGTGCAACAACATGGCAGCTTTCACAGCTTTTTCCTTGGCACCATCCCTATACCTAGGCTGATTTATCTGCCTAGGGTTAGGGTTAGGGTTCAGCCTAGGGCTTGGAGTTTTTTAACCAGGAAGCCCTGAGTTCCAGGCTTACTGCATCTGCCAAATGCATCCCAAAGGGAGTGCAAAAGTGCAACAACATGGCTGCTTTCACGGCTTTTCCCTTAGGAAGAACCCTAATACGCGGCTGATTTACCTTCCTAGGGTTACTGTTAGGCTTAGGCCTAGGACTTTTAAAACCAGGAAGCCCTGGGCTCCAGGCACACTGCAGCTGTTAAAGGCATCCCAAGAGGGCCGCAGAAGTGACACAACTTGGCTGCCTCTGCTTCTATTCTCATGAGACCATCCCGAACCATAGGCTGATTTTCCTTCCTAGGGTTAATGTTTGAGTTTCGCCTAGGGTAAGAGGTCCATTAACCAGAAAGACCAGAGTTCCAAGAACACAGCAGCTGCGAAGGACTACCCAAGAAGAGCGCAAAAGTACCACAACATGCCTGCCTCCACAGCTTTTTCCTTGGGGACATGCCTAATTCCTGGCTGATTTGCCTTTCTCGTCTTAGGGTTGGGGTTCGGCCTAGGCCTTGGAGTTTTTTAACTAGGAAGCCTTGAGTTCCAGGCTTACTGCATCTGCCAAAGGCATCCCAAAGGGAGTGCAGAAGTGCCACAACATGGTTGCTTTCAGGGCTTTTCCCTTAGGAAGAACCCTAATACGCGGCTGATTTACCTTCCTAGGGTTACTGTTAGGCTTAGGCCTAGGACTTTTAAAACCAGGAAGCCCTGGGCTCCAGGCACACTGCAGCTGTTAAAGGCATCCCAAGAGGGCCGCAGAAGTGACACAACTTGGCTGCCTCTGCTTCTATTCTCATGAGACCATCCCGAACCATAGGCTGATTTTCCTTCCTAGGGTTAAGGTTTGAGTTTCGCCTAGGGTAAGAGGTCTATTAACCAGAAAGACCTGAGTTCCAAGAACACAGCAGCAGCGAAGGACTACCCAAGAAGAGCGCAAAAGTACCACAACATGCCTGCCTCCACAGCTTTTTCCTTGGGGACATGCCTAATTCCTGGCTGATTTGCCTTTCTCGTCTTAGGGTTGGGGTTCGGCCTAGGGCTAGGATATTTTTAACTAGGAAGCCCTGAGTTCCAGGCTTACTGCATCTGCCAAAGGCATCCCAAAGGGAGTGCAGAAGTGCCACAACATGGCTGCTTTCACGGCTTTTCCCTTAGGAAGAACCCTAATACGCGGCTGATTTACCTTCCTAGGGTTACTGTTAGGCTTAGGCCTAGGACTTTTAAAACCAGGAAGCCCTGGGCTCCAGGCACACTGCAGCTGCGAAAGGCATCCCAAAGGGAGCGCAAAAGTGACACAACTTGGCTGCCTCTGCTTCTATTCTCCTGAGACCATCCCGAACCATAGGCTGATTTTCCTTCCTAGGGTTAATGTTTGAGTTTCGCCTAGGGTAAGAGGTCTATTAACCAGAAAGACCAGAGTTCCAAGAACACAGCAGCTGCGAAGGACTAGCCAAGAAGAGCGCAAAAGTACCACAACATGCCTGCCTCCACAGCTTTTTCCTTGGGGACATGCCTAATTCCTGGCTGATTTGCCTTTCTCGTCTTAGGGTTGGGGTTCGGCCTAGGGCTAGGATTTTTAAAATCAGGAAGCCCTGAGTTCCAGGCACACTGGAGCTGTGAAAGGCATCCCAAAGGGAGTGCAAAAGTGCCACAACATGGTTGCTTTCACGGCTTTTTCCTTGGCAAGAAGCCTAACACCAGGCTGATTTACCTTCCCAGGATTACTGTAAGGCTTAGGCCTAGGGCTAGGATTTTTAAAACTAGGAAGCCATTAGATCCAGGCACACTGCAGCTGTTCAAGGCATCCCAAGAGGAGTACAAAAGTGCAAAACATGTCAGCTTTCACAGCTTTTTCCTTGGCACCATCCCTATACATAGGCTGAATTATCTGCCTAGGGTTAGGGTTAGGCTTCAGCCTAGGGCTTGGAGTTTTTTAACCAGGAAGCCCTGAGTTCCAGGCTTACTGCATCTGCCAAAGAAATCCCAAAGGGAGTGCAGAAGTGCCACAACATGGCTGCTTTCACGGCTTTTCCCTTAGGAAGAACCCTAATACGCGGCTGATTTACCTTCCTAGGGTTACTGTTAGGCTTAGGCCTAGGACTTTTAAAACCAGGAAGCCCTGGGCTCCAGGCACACTGCAGCTGCGAAAGGCATCTCAAGGGGAGCGCAAAAGTGACACAACTTGGCTGCCTCTGCTTCTATTCTCCTGAGACCATCCCGAACCATAGGCTGATTTTCCTTCCTAGGGTTAATGTTTGAGTTTCGCCTAGGGTAAGAGGTCTATTAACCAGAAAGACCTGAGTTCCAAGAACACAGCAGCTGCGAAGGACTTCCCAAGAAGAGCGCAAAAGTACCACAACATGCCTGCCTCCACAGCTTTTTCCTTGGGGACATGCCTAATTCCTGGCTGATTTGCCTTTCTCGTCTTAGGGTTGGGGTTCGGCCTAGGGCTAGGATTTTTTTAACTAGGAAGCCTTGAGTTCCAGGCTTACTGCATCTGCCAAAGGCATCCCAAAGGGAGTGCAGAAGTGCCACAACATGGTTGCTTTCACGGCTTTTCCCTTAGGAAGAACCCTAATACGCGGCTGATTTACCTTCCTAGGGTTACTGTTAGGCTTAGGCCTAGGACTTTTAAAACCAGGAAGCCCTGGGCTCCAGGCACACTGCAGCTGCGAAAGGCATCCCAAGGGGAGCGCAAAAGTGACACAACTTGGCTGCCACCACTGATATTTCCATGAGACCATCCCGAACCATAGGCTGATTTTCCTTCCTAGGGTTAATGTTTGAGTTTCGCCTAGGGTAAGGGTTCTATTAACCAGAAAGCTCTGAGTTCCAAGAACACAGCAGCTGCGAAGGACTTGCCAAGAAGAGCGCAAAAGTACCACAACATGCCTGCCTCCACAGCTTTTTCCTTGGGGACATGCCTAATTCCTGGCTGATTTGCCTTTCTCGTCTTAGGGTTGGGGTTCGGCCTAGGGCTAGGATATTTTTAACTAGGAAGCCCTGAGTTCCAGGCTTACTGCATCTGCCAAAGGCATCCCAAAGGGAGTGCAGAAGTGCCACAACATGGCTGCTTTCACGGCTTTTCCCTTAGGAAGAACCCTAATACGCGGCTGATTTATCTTCCTAGGGTTACTGTTAGGCTTAGGCCTAGGACTTTTAAAACCAGGAAGCCCTGGGCTCACGGCACACTGCAGCTGCGAAAGGCATCCCAAGGGGAGCGCAAAAGTGACACAACTTGGCTGCCACCACTGATATTTCCATGAGACCATCCCGAACCATAGGCTGATTTTCCTTCCTAGGGTTAAGGTTTGAGTTTCGCCTAGGGTAAGGGTTCTATTAACCAGAAAGCCCTGAGTTCCAAGAACACAGCAGCTGCGAAGGACTAGCCAAGAAGAGCGCAAAAGTACCACAACATGCCTGCCTCCACAGCTTTTTCCTTGGGGACATGCCTAATTCCTGGCTGATTTGCCTTTCTCGTCTTAGGGTTGGGGTTCGGCCTAGGGCTAGGATATTTTTAACCAGGAAGCCCTGAGTTCCAGGCTTACTGCATCTGCCAAATGCATCCCAAAGGGAGTGCAAAAGTGCCACAACATGGCTGCTTTCACGGCTTTTCCCTTAGGAAGAACCCTAATACGCGGCTGATTTACCTTCCTAGGGTTACTGTTAGGCTTAGGCCTAGGACTTTTAAAACCAGGAAGCCCTGGGCTCCAGGCACACTGCAGCTGTTAAAGGCATCCCAAGAGGGCCGCAGAAGTGACACAACTTGGCTGCCTCTGCTTCTATTCTCATGAGACCATCCCGAACCATAGGCTGATTTTCCTTCCTAGGGTTAAGGTTTGAGTTTCGCCTTGGGTAAGAGGTCTATTAACCAGAAAGACCTGAGTTCCAAGAACACAGCAGCAGCGAAGGACTAGCCAAGAAGAGCGCAAAAGTACCACAACATGCCTGCCTCCACAGCTTTTTCCTTGGGGACATGCCTAATTCCTGGCTGATTTGCCTTTCTCGTCTTAGGGTTGGGGTTCGGCCTAGGGCTAGGATATTTTTAACTAGGAAGCCCTGAGTTCCAGGCTTACTGCATCTGCCAAAGGCATCCCAAAGGGAGTGCAGAAGTGCCACAACATGGCTGCTTTCACGGCTTTTCCCTTAGGAAGAACCCTAATACGCGGCTGATTTACCTTCCTAGGGTTACTGTTAGGCTTAGGCCTAGGACTTTTAAAACCAGGAAGCCCTGGGCTCCAGGCACACTGCAGCTGTTAAAGGCATCCCAAGGGGAGCACAAAAGTGACACAACTTGGCTGCCTCTGCTTCTATTCTCCTGAGACCATCCCGAACCATAGGCTGATTTTCCTTCCTAGGGTTAATGTTTGAGTTTCGCCTAGGGTAAGAGGTCTATTAACCAGAAAGACCAGAGTTCCAAGAACACAGCAGCTGCGAAGGACTAGCCAAGAAGAGCGCAAAAGTACCACAACATGCCTGCCTCCACAGCTTTTTCCTTGGGGACATGCCTAATTCCTGGCTGATTTGCCTTTCTCGTCTTAGGGTTGGGGTTCGGCCTAGGGCTAGGATTTTTTTAACTAGGAAGCCTTGAGTTCCAGGCTTACTGCATCTGCCAAAGGCATCCCAAAGGGAGTGCAGAAGTGCCACAACATGGTTGCTTTCACGGCTTTTCCCTTAGGAAGAACCCTAATACGCGGCTGATTTACCTTCCTAGGGTTACTGTTAGGCTTAGGCCTAGGACTTTTAAAACCAGGAAGCCCTGGGCTCCAGGCACACTGCAGCTGTTAAAGGCATCCCAAGGGGAGCGCAAAAGTGACACAACTTGGCTGCCACCACTGATATTTCCATGAGACCATCCCGAACCATAGGCTGATTTTCCTTCCTAGGGTTAAGGTTTGAGTTACGCCTAGGGTAAGGGTTCTATTAACCAGAAAGCCCTGAGTTCCAAGAACACAGCAGCTGCGAAGGACTAGCCAAGAAAAGCGCAAAAGTACTACAACATGCCTGCCTCCACAGCTTCTTCCTTGGGGACATGCCTAATTCCTGGCTGATTTGCCTTTCTCGTCTTAGGGTTGGGGTTCGGCCTAGGGCTAGGATTTTTTTAACTAGGAAGCCCTGAGTTCCAGGCTTACTGCATCTGCCAAAGGAATCCCAAAGGGAGTGCAGAAGTGCCACAACATGGCTGCTTTCACGGCTTTTCCCTTAGGAAGAACCCTAATACGCGGCTGATTTACCTTCCTAGGGTTACTGTTAGGCTTAGGCCTAGGACTTTTAAAACCAGGAAGCCCTGGGCTCCAGGCACACTGCAGCTGCGAAAGGCATCCCAAGGGGAGCGCAAAAGTGACACAACTTGGCTGCCACCACTGATATTTCCATGAGACCATCCCGAACCATAGGCTGATTTTCCTTCCTAGGGTTAAGGTTTGAGTTACGCCTAGGGTAAGGGTTCTATTAACCAGAAAGCCCTGAGTTCCAAGAACACAGCAGCTGCGAAGGACTACCCAAGAAGAGCGCAAAAGTACCACAACATGCCTGCCTCCACAGCTTTTTCCTTGGGGACATGCCTAATTCCTGGCTGATTTGCCTTTCTCGTCTTAGGGTTGGGGTTCGGCCTAGGGCTAGGATTTTTAAAATCAGGAAGCCCTGAGTTCCAGGCACACTGGAGCTGTGAAAGGCATCCCAAAGGGAGTGCAAAAGTGCCACAACATGGTTGCTTTCACGGCTTTTTCCTTGGCAAGAAGCTTAACACCAGGCTGATTTCCCTTCCCAGGGTTACTGTAAGGCTTAGGCCTAGGGCTAGGATTTTTAAAACTAGGAAGCCCTTAGATCCAGGCACACTGCAGCTGTTCAAGGCATCCCAAGGGGAGTACAAAAGTGCAACAACATGGCAGCTTTCACAGCTTTTTCCTTGGCACCATCCCTATACCTAGGCTGATTTATCTGCCTAGGGTTAGGGTTAGGCTTCAGCCTAGGGCTTGGAGTTTTTTAACCAGGAAGCCCTGAGTTCCAGGCTTACTGCATCTGCCAAATGCATCCCAAAGGGAGTGCAAAAGTGCAACAACATGGCTGCTTTCACGGCTTTTCCCTTAGGAAGAACCCTAATACGCGGCTGATTTACCTTCCTAGGGTTACTGTTAGGCTTAGGCCTAGGACTTTTAAAACCAGGAAGCCCTGGGCTCCAGGCACACTGCAGCTGTTAAAGGCATCCCAAGAGGGCCGCAGAAGTGACACAACTTGGCTGCCTCTGCTTCTATTCTCATGAGACCATCCCGAACCATAGGCTGATTTTCCTTCCTAGGGTTAATGTTTGAGTTTCGCCTAGGGTAAGAGGTCTATTAACCAGAAAGACCTGAGTTCCAAGAACACAGCAGCTGCGAAGGACTACCCAAGAAGAGCGCAAAAGTACCACAACATGCCTGCCTCCACAGCTTTTTCCTTGGGGACATGCCTAATTCCTGGCTGATTTGCCTTTCTCGTCTTAGGGTTGGGGTTCGGCCTAGGGCTAGGATTTTTTTAACTAGGAAGCCTTGAGTTCCAGGCTTACTGCATCTGCCAAAGGCATCCCAAAGGGAGTGCAGAAGTGCCACAACATGGTTGCTTTCACGGCTTTTCCCTTAGGAAGAACCCTAATACGCGGCTGATTTACCTTCCTAGGGTTACTGTTAGGCTTAGGCCTAGGACTTTTAAAACCAGGAAGCCCTGGGCTCCAGGCACACTGCAGCTGTTAAAGGCATCCCAAGGGGAGCGCAAAAGTGACACAACTTGGCTGCCACCACTGATATTTCCATGAGACCATCCCGAACCATAGGCTGATTTTCCTTCCTAGGGTTAAGGTTTGAGTTACGCCTAGGGTAAGGGTTCTATTAACCAGAAAGCCCTGAGTTCCAAGAACACAGCAGCTGCGAAGGACTAGCCAAGAAGAGCGCAAAAGTACCACAACATGCCTGCCTCCACAGCTTCTTCCTTGGGGACATGCCTAATTCCTGGCTGATTTGCCTTTCTCGTCTTAGGGTTGGGGTTCGGCCTAGGGCTAGGATATTTTTAACTAGGAAGCCCTGAGTTCCAGGCTTACTGCATCTGCCAAAGGCATCCCAAAGGGAGTGCAGAAGTGCCACAACATGGCTGCTTTCACGGCTTTTCCCTTAGGAAGAACCCTAATACGCGGCTGATTTACCTTCCTAGGGTTACTGTTAGGCTTAGGCCTAGGACTTTTAAAACCAGGAAGCCCTGGGCTCCAGGCACACTGCAGCTGCGAAAGGCATCCCAAGGGGAGCGCAAAAGTGACACAACTTGGCTGCCACCACTGATATTTCCATGAGACCATCCCGAACCATAGGCTGATTTTCCTTCCTAGGGTTAAGGTTTGAGTTACGCCTAGGGTAAGGGTTCTATTAACCAGAAAGCCCTGAGTTCCAAGAACACAGCAGCTGCGAAGGGCTAGCCAAGAAGAGCGCAAAAGTACCACAACATGCCTGCCTCCACAGCTTTTTCCTTGGGGACATGCCTAATTCCTGGCTGATTTGCCTTTCTCGTCTTAGGGTTGGGGTTCGGCCTAGGGCTAGGATTTTTAAAATCAGGAAGCCCTGAGTTCCAGGCACACTGGAGCTGTGAAAGGCATCCCAAAGGGAGTGCAAAAGTGCCACAACATGGTTGCTTTCACGGCTTTTTCCTTGGCAAGAAGCTTAACACCAGGCTGATTTCCCTTCCCAGGGTTACTGTAAGGCTTAGGCCTAGGGCTAGGATTTTTAAAACTAGGAAGCCCTTAGATCCAGGCACACTGCAGCTGTTCAAGGCATCCCAAGGGGAGTACAAAAGTGCAACAACATGGCAGCTTTCACAGCTTTTTCCTTGGCACCATCCCAATACCTAGGCTGATTTATCTGCCTAGGGTTAGGGTTAGGGTTCAGCCTAGGGCTTGGAGTTTTTTAACCAGGAAGCCCTGAGTTCCAGGCTTACTGCATCTGCCAAATGCATCCCAAAGGGAGTGCAAAATGCAACAACATGGCTGCTTTCACGGCTTTTCCCTTAGGAAGAACCCTAATACGCGGCTGATTTACCTTCCTAGGGTTACTGTTAGGCTTAGGCCTAGGACTTTTAAAACCAGGAAGCCCTGGGCTCCAGGCACACTGCAGCTGTTAAAGGCATCCCAAGAGGGCCGCAGAAGTGACACAACTTGGCTGCCTCTGCTTCTATTCTCATGAGACCATCCCGAACCATAGGCTGATTTTCCTTCCTAGGGTTAATGTTTGAGTTTCGCCTAGGGTAAGAGGTCTATTAACCAGAAAGCCCTGAGTTCCAAGAACACAGCAGCTGCGAAGGACTACCCAAGAAGAGCGCAAAAGTACCACAACATGCCTGCCTCCACAGCTTTTTCCTTGGGGACATGCCTAATTCCTGGCTGATTTGCCTTTCTCGTCTTAGGGTTGGGGTTCGGCCTAGGGCTAGGATTTTTTTAACTAGGAAGCCTTGAGTTCCAGGCTTACTGCATCTGCCAAAGGCATCCCAAAGGGAGTGCAGAAGTGCCACAACATGGTTGCTTTCACGGCTTTTCCCTTAGGAAGAACCCTAATACGCGGCTGATTTACCTTCCTAGGGTTACTGTTAGGCTTAGGCCTAGGACTTTTAAAACCAGGAAGCCCTGGGCTCCAGGCACACTGCAGCTGTTAAAGGCATACCAAGGGGAGCACAAAAGTGACACAACTTGGCTGCCACCACTGATATTTCCATGAGACCATCCCGAACCATAGGCTGATTTTCCTTCCTAGGGTTAAGGTTTGAGTTACGCCTAGGGTAAGGGTTCTATTAACCAGAAAGCCCTGAGTTCCAAGAACACAGCAGCTGCGAAGGACTAGCCAAGAAGAGCGCAAAAGTACCACAACATGCCTGCCTCCACAGCTTCTTCCTTGGGGACATGCCTAATTCCTGGCTGATTTGCCTTTCTCGTCTTAGGGTTGGGGTTCGGCCTAGGGCTAGGATATTTTTAACTAGGAAGCCCTGAGTTCCAGGCTTACTGCATCTGCCAAAGGCATCCCAAAGGGAGTGCAGAAGTGCCACAACATGGCTGCTTTCACGGCTTTTCCCTTAGGAAGAACCCTAATACGCGGCTGATTTACCTTCCTAGGGTTACTGTTAGGCTTAGGCCTAGGACTTTTAAAACCAGGAAGCCCTGGGCTCCAGGCACACTGCAGCTGCGAAAGGCATCCCAAGGGGAGCGCAAAAGTGACACAACTTGGCTGCCACCACTGATATTTCCATGAGACCATCCCGAACCATAGGCTGATTTTCCTTCCTAGGGTTAAGGTTTGAGTTACGCCTAGGGTAAGGGTTCTATTAACCAGAAAGCCCTGAGTTCCAAGAACACAGCAGCTGCGAAGGGCTAGCCAAGAAGAGCGCAAAAGTACCACAACATGCCTGCCTCCACAGCTTTTTCCTTGGGGACATGCCTAATTCCTGGCTGATTTGCCTTTCTCGTCTTAGGGTTGGGGTTCGGCCTAGGGCTAGGATTTTTAAAATCAGGAAGCCCTGAGTTCCAGGCACACTGGAGCTGTGAAAGGCATCCCAAAGGGAGTGCAAAAGTGCCACAACATGGTTGCTTTCACGGCTTTTTCCTTGGCAAGAAGCTTAACACCAGGCTGATTTCCCTTCCCAGGGTTACTGTAAGGCTTAGGCCTAGGGCTAGGATTTTTAAAACTAGGAAGCCCTTAGATCCAGGCACACTGCAGCTGTTCAAGGCATCCCAAGGGGAGTACAAAAGTGCAACAACATGGCAGCTTTCACAGCTTTTTCCTTGGCACCATCCCAATACCTAGGCTGATTTATCTGCCTAGGGTTAGGGTTAGGGTTCAGCCTAGGGCTTGGAGTTTTTTAACCAGGAAGCCCTGAGTTCCAGGCTTACTGCATCTGCCAAATGCATCCCAAAGGGAGTGCAAAAGTGCAACAACATGGCTGCTTTCACGGCTTTTCCCTTAGGAAGAACCCTAATACGCGGCTGATTTACCTTCCTAGGGTTACTGTTAGGCTTAGGCCTAGGACTTTTAAAACCAGGAAGCCCTGGGCTCCAGGCACACTGCAGCTGTTAAAGGCATCCCAAGAGGGCCGCAGAAGTGACACAACTTGGCTGCCTCTGCTTCTATTCTCATGAGACCATCCCGAACCATAGGCTGATTTTCCTTCCTAGGGTTAATGTTTGAGTTTCGCCTAGGGTAAGAGGTCTATTAACCAGAAAGCCCTGAGTTCCAAGAACACAGCAGCTGCGAAGGACTACCCAAGAAGAGCGCAAAAGTACCACAACATGCCTGCCTCCACAGCTTTTTCCTTGGGGACATGCCTAATTCCTGGCTGATTTGCCTTTCTCGTCTTAGGGTTGGGGTTCGGCCTAGGGCTAGGATTTTTTTAACTAGGAAGCCTTGAGTTCCAGGCTTACTGCATCTGCCAAAGGCATCCCAAAGGGAGTGCAGAAGTGCCACAACATGGTTGCTTTCACGGCTTTTCCCTTAGGAAGAACCCTAATACGCGGCTGATTTACCTTCCTAGGGTTACTGTTAGGCTTAGGCCTAGGACTTTTAAAACCAGGAAGCCCTGGGCTCCAGGCACACTGCAGCTGTTAAAGGCATACCAAGGGGAGCACAAAAGTGACACAACTTGGCTGCCACCACTGATATTTCCATGAGACCATCCCGAACCATAGGCTGATTTTCCTTCCTAGGGTTAAGGTTTGAGTTACGCCTAGGGTAAGGGTTCTATTAACCAGAAAGCCCTGAGTTCCAAGAACACAGCAGCTGCGAAGGACTAGCCAAGAAGAGCACAAAAGTACCACAACATGCCTGCCTCCACAGCTTCTTCCTTGGGGACATGCCTAATTCCTGGCTGATTTGCCTTTCTCGTCTTAGGGTTGGGGTTCGGCCTAGGGCTAGAATTTTTTAACTAGGAAGCCCTGAGTTCCAGGCTTACTGCATCTGCCAAAGGCATCCCAAAGGGAGTGCAGAAGTGCCACAACATGGCTGCTTTCACGGCTTTTCCCTTAGGAAGAACCCTAATACGCGGCTGATTTACCTTCCTAGGGTTACTGTTAGGCTTAGGCCTAGGACTTTTAAAACCAGGAAGCCCTGGGCTCCAGGCACACTGCAGCTGCGAAAGGCATCCCAAGGGGAGCGCAAAAGTGACACAACTTGGCTGCCACCACTGATATTTCCATGAGACCATCCCGAACCATAGGCTGATTTTCCTTCCTAGGGTTAAGGTTTGAGTTACGCCTAGGGTAAGGGTTCTATTAACCAGAAAGCCCTGAGTTCCAAGAACACAGCAGCTGCGAAGGACTAGCCAAGAAGAGCGCAAAAGTACCACAACATGCCTGCCTCCACAGCTTTTTCCTTGGGGACATGCCTAATTCCTGGCTGATTTGCCTTTCTCGTCTTAGGGTTGGGGTTCGGCCTAGGGCTAGGATTTTTAAAATCAGGAAGCCCTGAGTTCCAGGCACACTGGAGCTGTGAAAGGCATCCCAAAGGGAGTGCAAAAGTTCCACAACATGGTTGCTTTCACGTCTTTTTCATTGGCAAGACGCCTAACACCAGGCTGATTTACCTTCCCAGGGTTACTGTAAGGCTTAGGCCTAGGGCTAGGATTTTTAAAACTAGGAAGCCCTTAGATCCAGGCACACTGCAGCTGTTCAAGGCATCCCAAGAGGAGTACAAAAGTGCAAAACATGGCAGCTTTCACAGCTTTTTCCTTGGCACCATCCCTATACCTAGGCTGATTTATCTGCCTAGGGTTAGGGTTAGGCTTCAGCCTAGGGCTTGGAGTTTTTTAACCAGGAAGCCCTGAGTTCCAGGCTTACTGCATCTGCCAAAGGCATCCCAAAGGGAGTGCAGAAGTGCCACAACATGGCTGCTTTCACGGCTTTTCCCTTAGGAAGAACCCTAATACCCGGCTGCTTTACCTTCCTAGGGTTACTGTTAGGCTTAGGCCTAGGACTTTTAAAACCAGGAAGCCCTGGGCTCCAGGCACACTGCAGCTGTTAAAGGCATCCCAAGAGGGCCGCAGAAGTGACACAACTTGGCTGCCTCTGCTTCTATTCTCATGAGACCATCCCGAACCATAGGCTGATTTTCCTTCCTAGGGTTAAGGTTTGAGTTTCGCCTAGGGTAAGAGGTCTATTAACCAGAAAGACCTGAGTTCCAAGAACACAGCAGCAGCGAAGGACTACCCAAGAAGAGCGCAAAAGTACCACAACATGCCTGCCTCCACAGCTTTTTCCTTGGGGACATGCCTAATTCCTGGCTGATTTGCCTTTCTCGTCTTAGGGTTGGGGTTCGGCCTAGGGCTAGGATATTTTTAACTAGGAAGCCCTGAGTTCCAGGCTTACTGCATCTGCCAAAGGCATCCCAAAGGGAGTGCAGAAGTGCCACAACATGGCTGCTTTCACGGCTTTTCCCTTAGGAAGAACCCTAATACGCGGCTGATTTACCTTCCTAGGGTTACTGTTAGGCTTAGGCCTAGGACTTTTAAAACCAGGAAGCCCTGGGCTCCAGGCACACTGCAGCTGTTAAAGGCATCCCAAGGGGAGCGCAAAAGTGACACAACTTGGCTGCCACCACTGATATTTCCATGAGACCATCCCGAACCATAGGCTGATTTTCCTTCTTAGGGTTAAGGTTTGAGTTACGCCTAGGGTAAGGGTTCTATTAACCAGAAAGCCCTGAGTTCCAAGAACACAGCAGCTGCGAAGGACTAGCCAAGAAGAGCGCAAAAGTACTACAACATGCCTGCTTCCACAGCTTCTTCCTTGGGGACATGCCTAATTCCTGGCTGATTTGCCTTTCTCGTCTTAGGGTTGGGGTTCGGCCTAGGGCTAGAATTTTTTTAACTAGGAAGCCCTGAGTTCCAGGCTTACTGCATCTGCCAAAGGCATCCCAAAGGGAGTGCAGAAGTGCCACAACATGGCTGCTTTCACGGCTTTTCCCTTAGGAAGAACCCTAATACGCGGCTGATTTACCTTCCTAGGGTTACTGTTAGGCTTAGGCCTAGGACTTTTAAAACCAGGAAGCCCTGGGCTCCAGGCACACTGCAGCTGCGAAAGGCATCCCAAGGGGAGCGCAAAAGTGACACAACTTGGCTGCCACCACTGATATTTCCATGAGACCATCCCGAACCATAGGCTGATTTTCCTTCCTAGGGTTAAGGTTTGAGTTACGCCTAGGGTAAGGGTTCTATTAACCAGAAAGCCCTGAGTTCCAAGAACACAGGAGCTGCGAAGGACTAGCCAAGAAGAGCGCAAAAGTACCACAACATGCCTGCCTCCACAGCTTTTTCCTTGGGGACATGCCTAATTCCTGGCTGATTTGCCTTTCTCGTCTTAGGGTTGGGGTTCGGCCTAGGGCTAGGATTTTTAAAATCAGGAAGCCCTGAGTTCCAGGCACACTGGAGCTGTGAAAGGCATCCAAAAGGGAGTGCAAAAGTGCCACAACATGGTTGCTTTCACGGCTTTTTCCTTGGCAAGAAGCTTAACACCAGGCTGATTTCCCTTCCCAGGGTTACTGTAAGGCTTAGGCCTAGGGCTAGGATTTTTAAAACTAGGAAGCCCTTAGATCCAGGCACACTGCAGCTGTTCAAGGCATCCCAAGGGGAGTACAAAAGTGCAACAACATGGCAGCTTTCACAGCTTTTTCCTTGGCACCATCCCTATACCTAGGCTGATTTATCTGCCTAGGGTTAGGGTTAGGGTTCAGCCTAGGGCTTGGAGTTTTTTAACCAGGAAGCCCTGAGTTCCAGGCTTACTGCATCTGCCAAATGCATCCCAAAGGGAGTGCAAAAGGGCCACAACATGGCTGCTTTCACGGCTTTTCCCTTAGGAAGAACCCTAATACGCGGCTGATTTACCTTCCTAGGGTTACTGTTAGGCTTAGGCCTAGGACTTTTAAAACCAGGAAGCCCTCGGCTCCAGGCACACTGCAGCTGTTAAAGGCATCCCAAGAGGGCCGCAGAAGTGACACAACTTGGCTGCCTCTGCTTCTATTCTCATGAGACCATCCCGAACCATAGGCTGATTTTCCTTCCTAGGGTTAATGTTTGAGTTTCGCCTAGGGTAAGAGGTCTATTAACCAGAAAGACCTGAGTTCCAAAAACACAGCAGCTGCGAAGGACTACCCAAGAAGAGCGCAAAAGTACCACAACATGCCTGCCTCCACAGCTTTTTCCTTGGGGACATGCCTAATTCCTGGCTGATTTGCCTTTCTCGTCTTAGGGTTGGGGTTCGGCCTAGGGCTAGGATTTTTTTAACTAGGAAGCCTTGAGTTCCAGGCTTACTGCATCTGCCAAAGGCATCCCAAAGGGAGTGCAGAAGTGCCACAACATGGTTGCTTTCACGGCTTTTCCCTTAGGAAGAACCCTAATACGCGGCTGATTTACCTTCCTAGGGTTACTGTTAGGCTTAGGCCTAGGACTTTTAAAACCAGGAAGCCCTGGGCTCCAGGCACACTGCAGCTGTTAAAGGCATCCCAAGGGGAGCGCAAAAGTGACACAACTTGGCTGCCACCACTGATATTTCCATGAGACCATCCCGAACCATAGGCTGATTTTCCTTCCTAGGGTTAAGGTTTGAGTTACGCCTAGGGTAAGGGTTCTATTAACCAGAAAGCCCTGAGTTCCAAGAACACAGCAGCTGCGAAGGACTACCCAAGAAGAGCGCAAAAGTACCACAACATGCCTGCCTCCACAGCTTTTTCCTTGGGGACATGCCTAATTCCTGGCTGATTTGCCTTTCTCGTCTTAGGGTTGGGGTTCGGCCTAGGGCTAGGATATTTTTAACTAGGAAGCCCTGAGTTCCAGGCTTACTGCATCTGCCAAAGGCATCCCAAAGGGAGTGCAGAAGTGCCACAACATGGCTGCTTTCACGGCTTTTCCCTTAGGAAGAACCCTAATACGCGGCTGATTTACCTTCCTAGGGTTACTGTTAGGCTTAGGCCTAGGACTTTTAAAACCAGGAAGCCCTGGGCTCCAGGCACACTGCAGCTGCGAAAGGCATCCCAAGGGGAGCGCAAAAGTGACACAACTTGGCTGCCACCACTGATATTTCCATGAGACCATCCCGAACCATAGGCTGATTTTCCTTCCTAGGGTTAAGGTTTGAGTTACGCCTAGGGTAAGGGTTCTATTAACCAGAAAGCCCTGAGTTCCAAGAACACAGCAGCTGCGAAGGACTAGCCAAGAAGAGCGCAAAAGTACCACAACATGCCTGCCTCCACAGCTTTTTCCTTGGGGACATGCCTAATTCCTGGCTGATTTGCCTTTCTCGTCTTAGGGTTGGGGTTCGGCCTAGGGCTAGGATTTTTAAAATCAGGAAGCCCTGAGTTCCAGGCACACTGGAGCTGTGAAAGGCATCCCAAAGGGAGTGCAAAAGTGCCACAACATGGTTGCTTTCACGGCTTTTTCCTTGGCAAGAAGCTTAACACCAGGCTGATTTCCCTTCCCAGGGTTACTGTAAGGCTTAGGCCTAGGGCTAGGATTTTTAAAACTAGGAAGCCCTTAGATCCAGGCACACTGCAGCTGTTCAAGGCATCCCAAGGGGAGTACAAAAGTGCAACAACATGGCAGCTTTCACAGCTTTTTCCTTGGCACCATCCCAATACCTAGGCTGATTTATCTGCCTAGGGTTAGGGTTAGGGTTCAGCCTAGGGCTTGGAGTTTTTTAACCAGGAAGCCCTGAGTTCCAGGCTTACTGCATCTGCCAAATGCATCCCAAAGGGAGTGCAAAAGTGCAACAACATGGCTGCTTTCACGGCTTTTCCCTTAGGAAGAACCCTAATACGCGGCTGATTTACCTTCCTAGGGTTACTGTTAGGCTTAGGCCTAGGACTTTTAAAACCAGGAAGCCCTGGGCTCCAGGCACACTGCAGCTGTTAAAGGCATCCCAAGAGGGCCGCAGAAGTGACACAACTTGGCTGCCTCTGCTTCTATTCTCATGAGACCATCCCGAACCATAGGCTGATTTTCCTTCCTAGGGTTAATGTTTGAGTTTCGCCTAGGGTAAGAGGTCTATTAACCAGAAAGCCCTGAGTTCCAAGAACACAGCAGCTGCGAAGGACTACCCAAGAAGAGCGCAAAAGTACCACAACATGCCTGCCTCCACAGCTTTTTCCTTGGGGACATGCCTAATTCCTGGCTGATTTGCCTTTCTCGTCTTAGGGTTGGGGTTCGGCCTAGGGCTAGGATTTTTTTAACTAGGAAGCCTTGAGTTCCAGGCTTACTGCATCTGCCAAAGGCATCCCAAAGGGAGTGCAGAAGTGCCACAACATGGTTGCTTTCACGGCTTTTCCCTTAGGAAGAACCCTAATACGCGGCTGATTTACCTTCCTAGGGTTACTGTTAGGCTTAGGCCTAGGACTTTTAAAACCAGGAAGCCCTGGGCTCCAGGCACACTGCAGCTGCGAAAGGCATCCCAAGGGGAGCGCAAAAGTGACACAACTTGGCTGCCACCACTGATATTTCCATGAGACCATCCCGAACCATAGGCTGATTTTCCTTCCTAGGGTTAATGTTTGAGTTTCGCCTAGGGTAAGGGTTCTATTAACCAGAAAGCTCTGAGTTCCAAGAACACAGCAGCTGCGAAGGACTTGCCAAGAAGAGCGCAAAAGTACCACAACATGCCTGCCTCCACAGCTTTTTCCTTGGGGACATGCCTAATTCCTGGCTGATTTGCCTTTCTCGTCTTAGGGTTGGGGTTCGGCCTAGGGCTAGGATATTTTTAACTAGGAAGCCCTGAGTTCCAGGCTTACTGCATCTGCCAAAGGCATCCCAAAGGGAGTGCAGAAGTGCCACAACATGGCTGCTTTCACGGCTTTTCCCTTAGGAAGAACCCTAATACGCGGCTGCTTTATCTTCCTAGGGTTACTGTTAGGCTTAGGCCTAGGACTTTTAAAACCAGGAAGCCCTGGGCTCACGGCACACTGCAGCTGCGAAAGGCATCCCAAGGGGAGCGCAAAAGTGACACAACTTGGCTGCCACCACTGATATTTCCATGAGACCATCCCGAACCATAGGCTGATTTTCCTTCCTAGGGTTAAGGTTTGAGTTTCGCCTAGGGTAAGGGTTCTATTAACCAGAAAGCCCTGAGTTCCAAGAACACAGCAGCTGCGAAGGACTAGCCGAGAAGAGCGCAAAAGTACCACAACATGCCTGCCTCCACAGCTTTTTCCTTGGGGACATGCCTAATTCCTGGCTGATTTGCCTTTCTCGTCTTAGGGTTGGGGTTCGGCCTAGGGCTAGGATATTTTTAACCAGGAAGCCCTGAGTTCCAGGCTTACTGCATCTGCCAAATGCATCCCAAAGGGAGTGCAAAAGTGCCACAACATGGCTGCTTTCACGGCTTTTCCCTTAGGAAGAACCCTAATACGCGGCTGATTTACCTTCCTAGGGTTACTGTTAGGCTTAGGCCTAGGACTTTTAAAACCAGGAAGCCCTGGGCTCCAGGCACACTGCAGCTGTTAAAGGCATCCCAAGAGGGCCGCAGAAGTGACACAACTTGGCTGCCACCACTGATATTTCCATGAGACCATCCCGAACCATAGGCTGATTTTCCTTCCTAGGGTTAAGGTTTGAGTTACGCCTAGGGTAAGGGTTCTATTAACCAGAAAGCCCTGAGTTCCAAGAACACAGCAGCTGCGAAGGACTACCCAAGAAGAGCGCAAAAGTACCACAACATGCCTGCCTCCACAGCTTTTTCCTTGGGGACATGCCTAATTCCTGGCTGATTTGCCTTTCTCGTCTTAGGGTTGGGGTTCGGCCTAGGGCTAGGATTTTTAAAATCAGGAAGCCCTGAGTTCCAGGCACACTGGAGCTGTGAAAGGCATCCCAAAGGGAGTTCAAAAGTGCCACAACATGGTTGCTTTCACGGCTTTTTCCTTGGCAAGAAGCTTAACACCAGGCTGATTTCCCTTCCCAGGGTTACTGTAAGGCTTAGGCCTAGGGCTAGGATTTTTAAAACTAGGAAGCCCTTAGATCCAGGCACACTGCAGCTGTTCAAGGCATCCCAAGGGGAGTACAAAAGTGCAACAACATGGCAGCTTTCACAGCTTTTTCCTTGGCACCATCCCAATACCTAGGCTGATTTATCTGCCTAGGGTTAGGGTTAGGGTTCAGCCTAGGGCTTGGAGTTTTTTAACCAGGAAGCCCTGAGTTCCAGGCTTACTGCATCTGCCAAATGCATCCCAAAGGGAGTGCAAAAGTGCAACAACATGGCTGCTTTCACGGCTTTTCCCTTAGGAAGAACCCTAATACGCGGCTGATTTACCTTCCTAGGGTTACTGTTAGGCTTAGGCCTAGGACTTTTA
The DNA here is from genome assembly GCA_036010785.1 of Ammospiza maritima maritima. Taxonomy (NCBI): domain Eukaryota; kingdom Metazoa; phylum Chordata; class Aves; order Passeriformes; family Passerellidae; genus Ammospiza; species Ammospiza maritima. The sequence continues at coordinate 2,621,356 of JAYKTQ010000493.1, forward strand.
AAACCAGGAAGCCCTGGGCTCCAGGCACACTGCAGCTGTTAAAGGCATCCCAAGAGGGCCGCAGAAGTGACACAACTTGGCTGCCTCTGCTTCTATTCTCATGAGACCATCCCGAACCATAGGCTGATTTTCCTTCCTAGGGTTAATGTTTGAGTTTCGCCTAGGGTAAGAGGTCTATTAACCAGAAAGCCCTGAGTTCCAAGAACACAGCAGCTGCGAAGGACTACCCAAGAAGAGCGCAAAAGTACCACAACATGCCTGCCTCCACAGCTTTTTCCTTGGGGACATGCCTAATTCCTGGCTGATTTGCCTTTCTCGTCTTAGGGTTGGGGTTCGGCCTAGGGCTAGGATTTTTTTAACTAGGAAGCCTTGAGTTCCAGGCTTACTGCATCTGCCAAAGGCATCCCAAAGGGAGTGCAGAAGTGCCACAACATGGTTGCTTTCACGGCTTTTCCCTTAGGAAGAACCCTAATACGCGGCTGATTTACCTTCCTAGGGTTACTGTTAGGCTTAGGCCTAGGACTTTTAAAACCAGGAAGCCCTGGGCTCCAGTCACACTGCAGCTGTTTAAGGCATACCAAGGGGAGCACAAAAGTGACACAACTTGGCTGCCACCACTGATATTTCCATGAGACCATCCCGAACCATAGGCTGATTTTCCTTCCTAGGGTTAAGGTTTGAGTTACGCCTAGGGTAAGGGTTCTATTAACCAGAAAGCCCTGAGTTCCAAGAACACAGCAGCTGCGAAGGACTAGCCAAGAAGAGCGCAAAAGTACTACAACATGCCTGCTTCCACAGCTTCTTCCTTGGGGACATGCCTAATTCCTGGCTGATTTGCCTTTCTCGTCTTAGGGTTGGGGTTCGGCCTAGGGCTAGAATTTTTTTAACTAGGAAGCCCTGAGTTCCAGGCTTACTGCATCTGCCAAAGGCATCCCAAAGGGAGTGCAGAAGTGCCACAACATGGCTGCTTTCACGGCTTTTCCCTTAGGAAGAACCCTAATACGCGGCTGATTTACCTTCCTAGGGTTACTGTTAGGCTTAGGCCTAGGACTTTTAAAACCAGGAAGCCCTGGGCTCCAGGCACACTGCAGCTGCGAAAGGCATCCCAAGGGGAGCGCAAAAGTGACACAACTTGGCTGCCACCACTGATATTTCCATGAGACCATCCCGAACCATAGGCTGATTTTCCTTCCTAGGGTTAAGGTTTGAGTTACGCCTAGGGTAAGGGTTCTATTAACCAGAAAGCCCTGAGTTCCAAGAACACAGGAGCTGCGAAGGACTAGCCAAGAAGAGCGCAAAAGTACCACAACATGCCTGCCTCCACAGCTTTTTCCTTGGGGACATGCCTAATTCCTGGCTGATTTGCCTTTCTCGTCTTAGGGTTGGGGTTCGGCCTAGGGCTAGGATTTTTAAAATCAGGAAGCCCTGAGTTCCAGGCACACTGGAGCTGTGAAAGGCATCCAAAAGGGAGTGCAAAAGTGCCACAACATGGTTGCTTTCACGGCTTTTTCCTTGGCAAGAAGCTTAACACCAGGCTGATTTCCCTTCCCAGGGTTACTGTAAGGCTTAGGCCTAGGGCTAGGATTTTTAAAACTAGGAAGCCCTTAGATCCAGGCACACTGCAGCTGTTCAAGGCATCCCAAGGGGAGTACAAAAGTGCAACAACATGGCAGCTTTCACAGCTTTTTCCTTGGCACCATCCCTATACCTAGGCTGATTTATCTGCCTAGGGTTAGGGTTAGGGTTCAGCCTAGGGCTTGGAGTTTTTTAACCAGGAAGCCCTGAGTTCCAGGCTTACTGCATCTGCCAAATGCATCCCAAAGGGAGTGCAAAAGGGCCACAACATGGCTGCTTTCACGGCTTTTCCCTTAGGAAGAACCCTAATACGCGGCTGATTTACCTTCCTAGGGTTACTGTTATGCTTAGGCCTAGGACTTTTAAAACCAGGAAGCCCTGGGCTCCAGGCACACTGCAGCTGCGAAAGGCATCCCAAGGGGAGCGCAAAAGTGACACAACTTGGCTGCCACCACTGATATTTCCATGAGACCATCCCGAACCATAGGCTGATTTTCCTTCCTAGGGTTAATGTTTGAGTTTTGCCTAGGGTAAGGGTTCTATTAACCAGAAAGCTCTGAGTTCCAAGAACACAGCAGCTGCGAAGGACTTGCCAAGAAGAGCGCAAAAGTACCACAACATGCCTGCCTCCACAGCTTTTTCCTTGGGGACATGCCTAATTCCTGGCTGATTTGCCTTTCTCGTCTTAGGGTTGGGGTTCGGCCTAGGGCTAGGATATTTTTAACTAGGAAGCCCTGAGTTCCAGGCTTACTGCATCTGCCAAAGGCATCCCAAAGGGAGTGCAGAAGTGCCACAACATGGCTGCTTTCACGGCTTTTCCCTTAGGAAGAACCCTAATACGCGGCTGCTTTATCTTCCTAGGGTTACTGTTAGGCTTAGGCCTAGGACTTTTAAAACCAGGAAGCCCTGGGCTCACGGCACACTGCAGCTGCGAAAGGCATCCCAAGGGGAGCGCAAAAGTGACACAACTTGGCTGCCACCACTGATATTTCCATGAGACCATCCCGAACCATAGGCTGATTTTCCTTCCTAGGGTTAAGGTTTGAGTTTCGCCTAGGGTAAGGGTTCTATTAACCAGAAAGCCCTGAGTTCCAAGAACACAGCAGCTGCGAAGGACTAGCCAAGAAGAGCGCAAAAGTACCACAACATGCCTGCCTCCACAGCTTTTTCCTTGGGGACATGCCTAATTCCTGGCTGATTTGCCTTTCTCGTCTTAGGGTTGGGGTTCGGCCTAGGGCTAGGATATTTTTAACCAGGAAGCCCTGAGTTCCAGGCTTACTGCATCTGCCAAATGCATCCCAAAGGGAGTGCAAAAGTGCCACAACATGGCTGCTTTCACGGCTTTTCCCTTAGGAAGAACCCTAATACGCGGCTGATTTACCTTCCTAGGGTTACTGTTAGGCTTAGGCCTAGGACTTTTAAAACCAGGAAGCCCTGGGCTCCAGGCACACTGCAGCTGTTAAAGGCATCCCAAGAGGGCCGCAGAAGTGACACAACTTGGCTGCCTCTGCTTCTATTCTCATGAGACCATCCCGAATCATAGGCTGATTTTCCTTCCTAGGGTTAAGGTTTGAGTTTCGCCTTGGGTAAGAGGTCTATTAACCAGAAAGACCTGAGTTCCAAGAACACAGCAGCAGCGAAGGACTAGCCAAGAAGAGCGCAAAAGTACCACAACATGCCTGCCTCCACAGCTTTTTCCTTGGGGACATGCCTAATTCCTGGCTGATTTGCCTTTCTCGTCTTAGGGTTGGGGTTCGGCCTAGGGCTAGGATATTTTTAACTAGGAAGCCCTGAGTTCCAGGCTTACTGCATCTGCCAAAGGCATCCCAAAGGGAGTGCAGAAGTGCCACAACATGGCTGCTTTCACGGCTTTTCCCTTAGGAAGAACCCTAATACGCGGCTGATTTACCTTCCTAGGGTTACTGTTAGGCTTAGGCCTAGGACTTTTAAAACCAGGAAGCCCTGGGCTCCAGGCACACTGCAGCTGTTAAAGGCATCCCAAGGGGAGCACAAAAGTGACACAACTTGGCTGCCTCTGCTTCTATTCTCCTGAGACCATCCCGAACCATAGGCTGATTTTCCTTCCTAGGGTTAATGTTTGAGTTTCGCCTAGGGTAAGAGGTCTATTAACCAGAAAGACCAGAGTTCCAAGAACACAGCAGCTGCGAAGGACTAGCCAAGAAGAGCGCAAAAGTACCACAACATGCCTGCCTCCACAGCTTTTTCCTTGGGGACATGCCTAATTCCTGGCTGATTTGCCTTTCTCGTCTTAGGGTTGGGGTTCGGCCTAGGGCTAGGATTTTTTTAACTAGGAAGCCTTGAGTTCCAGGCTTACTGCATCTGCCAAAGGCATCCCAAAGGGAGTGCAGAAGTGCCACAACATGGCTGCTTTCACGGCTTTTCCCTTAGGAAGAACCCTAATACGCGGCTGATTTACCTTCCTAGGGTTACAGTTAGGCTTAGGCCTAGGACTTTTAAAACCAGGAAGCCCTGGGCTCCAGGCACACTGCAGCTGTTAAAGGCATCCCAAGGGGAGCGCAAAAGTGACACAACTTGGCTGCCACCACTGATATTTCCATGAGACCATCCCGAACCATAGGCTGATTTTCCTTCCTAGGGTTAAGGTTTGAGTTACGCCTAGGGTAAGGGTTCTATTAACCAGAAAGCCCTGAGTTCCAAGAACACAGCAGCTGCGAAGGACTAGCCAAGAAAAGCGCAAAAGTACTACAACATGCCTGCCTCCACAGCTTCTTCCTTGGGGACATGCCTAATTCCTGGCTGATTTGCCTTTCTCGTCTTAGGGTTGGGGTTCGGCCTAGGGCTAGGATTTTTTTAACTAGGAAGCCCTGAGTTCCAGGCTTACTGCATCTGCCAAAGGCATCCCAAAGGGAGTGCAAAAGTGCCACAACATGGTTGCTTTCACGGCTTTTTCCTTGGCAAGAAGCTTAACACCAGGCTGATTTCCCTTCCCAGGGTTACTGTAAGGCTTAGGCCTAGGGCTAGGATTTTTAAAACTAGGAAGCCCTTAGATCCAGGCACACTGCAGCTGTTCAAGGCATCCCAAGGGGAGTACAAAAGTGCAACAACATGGCAGCTTTCACAGCTTTTTCCTTGGCACCATCCCTATACCTAGGCTGATTTATCTGCCTAGGGTTAGGGTTAGGCTTCAGCCTAGGGCTTGGAGTTTTTTAACCAGGAAGCCCTGAGTTCCAGGCTTACTGCATCTGCCAAATGCATCCCAAAGGGAGTGCAAAAGTGCAACAACATGGCTGCTTTCACGGCTTTTCCCTTAGGAAGAACCCTAATACGCGGCTGATTTACCTTCCTAGGGTTACTGTTAGGCTTAGGCCTAGGACTTTTAAAACCAGGAAGCCCTGGGCTCCAGGCACACTGCAGCTGTTAAAGGAATCCCAAGAGGGCCGCAGAAGTGACACAACTTGGCTGCCTCTGCTTCTATTCTCATGAGACCATCCCGAACCATAGGCTGATTTTCCTTCCTAGGGTTAATGTTTGAGTTTCGCCTAGGGTAAGAGGTCTATTAACCAGAAAGACCTGAGTTCCAAGAACACAGCAGCTGCGAAGGACTACCCAAGAAGAGCGCAAAAGTACCACAACATGCCTGCCTCCACAGCTTTTTCCTTGGGGACATGCCTAATTCCTGGCTGATTTGCCTTTCTCGTCTTAGGGTTGGGGTTCGGCCTAGGGCTAGGATTTTTTTAACTAGGAAGCCTTGAGTTCCAGGCTTACTGCATCTGCCAAAGGCATCCCAAAGGGAGTGCAGAAGTGCCACAACATGGTTGCTTTCACGGCTTTTCCCTTAGGAAGAACCCTAATACGCGGCTGATTTACCTTCCTAGGGTTACTGTTAGGCTTAGGCCTAGGACTTTTAAAACCAGGAAGCCCTGGGCTCCAGGCACACTGCAGCTGTTAAAGGCATCCCAAGGGGAGCGCAAAAGTGACACAACTTGGCTGCCACCACTGATATTTCCATGAGACCATCCCGAACCATAGGCTGATTTTCCTTCCTAGGGTTAAGGTTTGAGTTACGCCTAGGGTAAGGGTTCTATTAACCAGAAAGCCCTGAGTTCCAAGAACACAGCAGCTGCGAAGGACTAGCCAAGAAGAGCGCAAAAGTACCACAACATGCCTGCCTCCACAGCTTCTTCCTTGGGGACATGCCTAATTCCTGGCTGATTTGCCTTTCTCGTCTTAGGGTTGGGGTTCGGCCTAGGGCTAGGATATTTTTAACTAGGAAGCCCTGAGTTCCAGGCTTACTGCATCTGCCAAAGGCATCCCAAAGGGAGTGCAGAAGTGCCACAACATGGCTGCTTTCACGGCTTTTCCCTTAGGAAGAACCCTAATACGCGGCTGATTTACCTTCCTAGGGTTACTGTTAGGCTTAGGCCTAGGACTTTTAAAACCAGGAAGCCCTGGGCTCCAGGCACACTGCAGCTGCGAAAGGCATCCCAAGGGGAGCGCAAAAGTGACACAACTTGGCTGCCACCACTGATATTTCCATGAGACCATCCCGAACCATAGGCTGATTTTCCTTCCTAGGGTTAAGGTTTGAGTTACGCCTAGGGTAAGGGTTCTATTAACCAGAAAGCCCTGAGTTCCAAGAACACAGCAGCTGCGAAGGGCTAGCCAAGAAGAGCGCAAAAGTACCACAACATGCCTGCCTCCACAGCTTTTTCCTTGGGGACATGCCTAATTCCTGGCTGATTTGCCTTTCTCGTCTTAGGGTTGGGGTTCGGCCTAGGGCTAGGATTTTTAAAATCAGGAAGCCCTGAGTTCCAGGCACACTGGAGCTGTGAAAGGCATCCCAAAGGGAGTGCAAAAGTGCCACAACATGGTTGCTTTCACGGCTTTTTCCTTGGCAAGAAGCTTAACACCAGGCTGATTTCCCTTCCCAGGGTTACTGTAAGGCTTAGGCCTAGGGCTAGGATTTTTAAAACTAGGAAGCCCTTAGATCCAGGCACACTGCAGCTGTTCAAGGCATCCCAAGGGGAGTACAAAAGTGCAACAACATGGCAGCTTTCACAGCTTTTTCCTTGGCACCATCCCAATACCTAGGCCGATTTATCTGCCTAGGGTTAGGGTTAGGGTTCAGCCTAGGGCTTGGAGTTTTTTAACCAGGAAGCCCTGAGTTCCAGGCTTACTGCATCTGCCAAATGCATCCCAAAGGGAGTGCAAAAGTGCAACAACATGGCTGCTTTCACGGCTTTTCCCTTAGGAAGAACCCTACTACGCGGCTGATTTACCTTCCTAGGGTTACTGTTAGGCTTAGGCCTAGGACTTTTAAAACCAGGAAGCCCTGGGCTCCAGGCACACTGCAGCTGTTAAAGGCATCCCAAGAGGGCCGCAGAAGTGACACAACTTGGCTGCCTCTGCTTCTATTCTCATGAGACCATCCCGAACCATAGGCTGATTTTCCTTCCTAGGGTTAATGTTTGAGTTTCGCCTAGGGTAAGAGGTCTATTAACCAGAAAGCCCTGAGTTCCAAGAACACAGCAGCTGCGAAGGACTACCCAAGAAGAGCGCAAAAGTACCACAACATGCCTGCCTCCACAGCTTTTTCCTTGGGGACATGCCTAATTCCTGGCTGATTTGCCTTTCTCGTCTTAGGGTTGGGGTTCGGCCTAGGGCTAGGATTTTTTTAACTAGGAAGCCTTGAGTTCCAGGCTTACTGCATCTGCCAAAGGCATCCCAAAGGGAGTGCAGAAGTGCCACAACATGGTTGCTTTCACGGCTTTTCCCTTAGGAAGAACCCTAATACGCGGCTGATTTACCTTCCTAGGGTTACTGTTAGGCTTAGGCCTAGGACTTTTAAAACCAGGAAGCCCTGGGCTCCAGGCACACTGCAGCTGTTAAAGGCATACCAAGGGGAGCACAAAAGTGACACAACTTGGCTGCCACCACTGATATTTCCATGAGACCATCCCGAACCATAGGCTGATTTTCCTTCCTAGGGTTAAGGTTTGAGTTACGCCTAGGGTAAGGGTTCTATTAACCAGAAAGCCCTGAGTTCCAAGAACACAGCAGCTGCGAAGGACTACCCAAGAAGAGCGCAAAAGTACCACAACATGCCTGCCTCCACAGCTTCTTCCTTGGGGACATGCCTAATTCCTGGCTGATTTGCCTTTCTCGTCTTAGGGTTGGGGTTCGGCCTAGGGCTAGGATATTTTTAACTAGGAAGCCCTGAGTTCCAGGCTTACTGCATCTGCCAAAGGCATCCCAAAGGGAGTGCAGAAGTGCCACAACATGGCTGCTTTCACGGCTTTTCCCTTAGGAAGAACCCTAATACGCGGCTGATTTACCTTCCTAGGGTTACTGTTAGGCTTAGGCCTAGGACTTTTAAAACCAGGAAGCCCTGGGCTCCAGGCACACTGCAGCTGCGAAAGGCATCCCAAGGGGAGCGCAAAAGTGACACAACTTGGCTGCCACCACTGATATTTCCATGAGACCATCCCGAACCATAGGCTGATTTTCCTTCCTAGGGTTAAGGTTTGAGTTACGCCTAGGGTAAGGGTTCTATTAACCAGAAAGCCCTGAGTTCCAAGAACACAGCAGCTGCGAAGGGCTAGCCAAGAAGAGCGCAAAAGTACCACAACATGCCTGCCTCCACAGCTTTTTCCTTGGGGACATGCCTAATTCCTGGCTGATTTGCCTTTCTCGTCTTAGGGTTGGGGTTCGGCCTAGGGCTAGGATTTTTAAAATCAGGAAGCCCTGAGTTCCAGGCACACTGGAGCTGTGAAAGGCATCCCAAAGGGAGTGCAAAAGTGCCACAACATGGTTGCTTTCACGGCTTTTTCCTTGGCAAGAAGCTTAACACCAGGCTGATTTCCCTTCCCAGGGTTACTGTAAGGCTTAGGCCTAGGGCTAGGATTTTTAAAACTAGGAAGCCCTTAGATCCAGGCACACTGCAGCTTTTCAAGGCATCCCAAGGGGAGTACAAAAGTGCAACAACATGGCAGCTTTCACAGCTTTTTCCTTGGCACCATCCCAATACCTAGGCTGATTTATCTGCCTAGGGTTAGGGTTAGGGTTCAGCCTAGGGCTTGGAGTTTTTTAACCAGGAAGCCCTGAGTTCCAGGCTTACTGCATCTGCCAAATGCATCCCAAAGGGAGTGCAAAAGTGCAACAACATGGCTGCTTTCACGGCTTTTCCCTTAGGAAGAACCCTAATACGCGGCTGATTTACCTTCCTAGGGTTACTGTTAGGCTTAGGCCTAGGACTTTTAAAACCAGGAAGCCCTGGGCTCCAGGCACACTGCAGCTGTTAAAGGCATCCCAAGAGGGCCGCAGAAGTGACACAACTTGGCTGCCTCTGCTTCTATTCTCATGAGACCATCCCGAACCATAGGCTGATTTTCCTTCCTAGGGTTAATGTTTGAGTTTCGCCTAGGGTAAGAGGTCTATTAACCAGAAAGCCCTGAGTTCCAAGAACACAGCAGCTGCGAAGGACTACCCAAGAAGAGCGCAAAAGTACCACAACATGCCTGCCTCCACAGCTTTTTCCTTGGGGACATGCCTAATTCCTGGCTGATTTGCCTTTCTCGTCTTAGGGTTGGGGTTCGGCCTAGGGCTAGGATTTTTTTAACTAGGAAGCCTTGAGTTCCAGGCTTACTGCATCTGCCAAAGGCATCCCAAAGGGAGTGCAGAAGTGCCACAACATGGTTGCTTTCACGGCTTTTCCCTTAGGAAGAACCCTAATACGCGGCTGATTTACCTTCCTAGGGTTACTGTTAGGCTTAGGCCTAGGACTTTTAAAACCAGGAAGCCCTGGGCTCCAGGCACACTGCAGCTGTTAAAGGCATACCAAGGGGAGCACAAAAGTGACACAACTTGGCTGCCACCACTGATATTTCCATGAGACCATCCCGAACCATAGGCTGATTTTCCTTCCTAGGGTTAAGGTTTGAGTTACGCCTAGGGTAAGGGTTCTATTAACCAGAAAGCCCTGAGTTCCAAGAACACAGCAGCTGCGAAGGACTACCCAAGAAGAGCACAAAAGTACCACAACATGCCTGCCTCCACAGCTTCTTCCTTGGGGACATGCCTAATTCCTGGCTGATTTGCCTTTCTCGTCTTAGGGTTGGGGTTCGGCCTAGGGCTAGGATATTTTTAACTAGGAAGCCCTGAGTTCCAGGCTTACTGCATCTGCCAAAGGCATCCCAAAGGGAGTGCAGAAGTGCCACAACATGGCTGCTTTCACGGCTTTTCCCTTAGGAAGAACCCTAATACGCGGCTGATTTACCTTCCTAGGGTTACTGTTAGGCTTAGGCCTAGGACTTTTAAAACCAGGAAGCCCTGGGCTCCAGGCACACTGCAGCTGCGAAAGGCATCCCAAGGGGAGCGCAAAAGTGACACAACTTGGCTGCCACCACTGATATTTCCATGAGACCATCCCGAACCATAGGCTGATTTTCCTTCCTAGGGTTAAGGTTTGAGTTACGCCTAGGGTAAGGGTTCTATTAACCAGAAAGCCCTGAGTTCCAAGAACACAGCAGCTGCGAAGGGCTAGCCAAGAAGAGCGCAAAAGTACCACAACATGCCTGCCTCCACAGCTTTTTCCTTGGGGACATGCCTAATTCCTGGCTGATTTGCCTTTCTCGTCTTAGGGTTGGGGTTCGGCCTAGGGCTAGGATTTTTAAAATCAGGAAGCCCTGAGTTCCAGGCACACTGGAGCTGTGAAAGGCATCCCAAAGGGAGTGCAAAAGTGCCACAACATGGTTGCTTTCACGGCTTTTTCCTTGGCAAGAAGCTTAACACCAGGCTGATTTCCCTTCCCAGGGTTACTGTAAGGCTTAGGCCTAGGGCTAGGATTTTTAAAACTAGGAAGCCCTTAGATCCAGGCACACTGCAGCTTTTCAAGGCATCCCAAGGGGAGTACAAAAGTGCAACAACATGGCAGCTTTCACAGCTTTTTCCTTGGCACCATCCCAATACCTAGGCTGATTTATCTGCCTAGGGTTAGGGTTAGGGTTCAGCCTAGGGCTTGGAGTTTTTTAACCAGGAAGCCCTGAGTTCCAGGCTTACTGCATCTGCCAAATGCATCCCAAAGGGAGTGCAAAAGTGCAACAACATGGCTGCTTTCACGGCTTTTCCCTTAGGAAGAACCCTAATACGCGGCTGATTTACCTTCCTAGGGTTACTGTTAGGCTTAGGCCTAGGACTTTTAAAACCAGGAAGCCCTGGGCTCCAGGCACACTGCAGCTGTTAAAGGCATCCCAAGAGGGCCGCAGAAGTGACACAACTTGGCTGCCTCTGCTTCTATTCTCATGAGACCATCCCGAACCATAGGCTGATTTTCCTTCCTAGGGTTAATGTTTGAGTTTCGCCTAGGGTAAGAGGTCTATTAACCAGAAAGCCCTGAGTTCCAAGAACACAGCAGCTGCGAAGGACTACCCAAGAAGAGCGCAAAAGTACCACAACATGCCTGCCTCCACAGCTTTTTCCTTGGGGACATGCCTAATTCCTGGCTGATTTGCCTTTCTCGTCTTAGGGTTGGGGTTCGGCCTAGGGCTAGGATTTTTTTAACTAGGAAGCCTTGAGTTCCAGGCTTACTGCATCTGCCAAAGGCATCCCAAAGGGAGTGCAGAAGTGCCACAACATGGTTGCTTTCACGGCTTTTCCCTTAGGAAGAACCCTAATACGCGGCTGATTTACCTTCCTAGGGTTACTGTTAGGCTTAGGCCTAGGACTTTTAAAACCAGGAAGCCCTGGGCTCCAGGCACACTGCAGCTGTTAAAGGCATACCAAGGGGAGCACAAAAGTGACACAACTTGGCTGCCACCACTGATATTTCCATGAGACCATCCCGAACCATAAGCTGATTTTCCTTCCTAGGGTTAAGGTTTGAGTTACGCCTAGGGTAAGGGTTCTATTAACCAGAAAGCCCTGAGTTCCAAGAACACAGCAGCTGCGAAGGACTACCCAAGAAGAGCACAAAAGTACCACAACATGCCTGCCTCCACAGCTTCTTCCTTGGGGACATGCCTAATTCCTGGCTGATTTGCCTTTCTCGTCTTAGGGTTGGGGTTCGGCCTAGGGCTAGAATTTTTTTAACTAGGAAGCCCTGAGTTCCAGGCTTACTGCATCTGCCAAAGGCATCCCAAAGGGAGTGCAGAAGTGCCACAACATGGCTGCTTTCACGGCTTTTCCCTTAGGAAGAACCCTAATACGCGGCTGATTTACCTTCCTAGGGTTACTGTTAGGCTTAGGCCTAGGACTTTTAAAACCAGGAAGCCCTGGACTCCAGGCACACTGCAGCTGCGAAAGGCATCCCAAGGGGAGCGCAAAAGTGACACAACTTGGCTGCCACCACTGATATTTCCATGAGACCATCCCGAACCATAGGCTGATTTTCCTTCCTAGGGTTAAGGTTTGAGTTACGCCTAGGGTAAGGGTTCTATTAACCAGAAAGCCCTGAGTTCCAAGAACACAGCAGCTGCGAAGGACTAGCCAAGAAGAGCGCAAAAGTACCACAACATGCCTGCCTCCACAGCTTTTTCCTTGGGGACATGCCTAATTCCTGGCTGATTTGCCTTTCTCGTCTTAGGGTTGGGGTTCGGCCTAGGGCTAGGATTTTTAAAATCAGGAAGCCCTGAGTTCCAGGCACACTGGAGCTGTGAAAGGCATCCCAAAGGGAGTGCAAAAGTGCCACAACATGGTTGCTTTCACGTCTTTTTCATTGGCAAGACGCCTAACACCAGGCTGATTTACCTTCCCAGGGTTACTGTAAGGCTTAGGCCTAGGGCTAGGATTTTTAAAACTAGGAAGCCATTAGATCCAGGCACACTGCATCTGTTCAAGGCATCCCAAGAGGAGTACAAAAGTGCAAAACATGGCAGCTTTCACAGCTTTTTCCTTGGCACCATCCCTATACCTAGGCTGATTTATCTGCCTAGGGTTAGGGTTAGGCTTCAGTCTAGGGCTTGGAGTTTTTTAACCAGGAAGCCCTGAGTTCCAGGCTTACTGCATCTGCCAAAGGCATCCCAAAGGGAGTGCAGAAGTGCCACAACATGGCTGCTTTCACGGCTTTTCCCTTAGGAAGAACCCTAATACCCGGCTGCTTTACCTTCCTAGGGTTACTGTTAGGCTTAGGCCTAGGACTTTTAAAACCAGGAAGCCCTGGGCTCCAGGCACACTGCAGCTGTTAAAGGCATCCCAAGAGGGCCGCAGAAGTGACACAACTTGGCTGCCTCTGCTTCTATTCTCATGAGACCATCCCGAACCATAGGCTGATTTTCCTTCCTAGGGTTAAGGTTTGAGTTTCGCCTAGGGTAAGAGGTCTATTAACCAGAAAGACCTGAGTTCCAAGAACACAGCAGCAGCGAAGGACTACCCAAGAAGAGCGCAAAAGTACCACAACATGCCTGCCTCCACAGCTTTTTCCTTGGGGACATGCCTAATTCCTGGCTGATTTGCCTTTCTCGTCTTAGGGTTGGGGTTCGGCCTAGGGCTAGGATATTTTTAACTAGGAAGCCCTGAGTTCCAGGCTTACTGCATCTGCCAAAGGCATCCCAAAGGGAGTGCAGAAGTGCCACAACATGGCTGCTTTCACGGCTTTTCCCTTAGGAAGAACCCTAATACGCGGCTGATTTACCTTCCTAGGGTTACTGTTAGGCTTAGGCCTAGGACTTTTAAAACCAGGAAGCCCTGGGCTCCAGGCACACTGCAGCTGTTAAAGGCATCCCAAGGGGAGCGCAAAAGTGACACAACTTGGCTGCCACCACTGATATTTCCATGAGACCATCCCGAACCATAGGCTGATTTTCCTTCTTAGGGTTAAGGTTTGAGTTACGCCTAGGGTAAGGGTTCTATTAACCAGAAAGCCCTGAGTTCCAAGAACACAGCAGCTGCGAAGGACTAGCCAAGAAGAGCGCAAAAGTACTACAACATGCCTGCTTCCACAGCTTCTTCCTTGGGGACATGCCTAATTCCTGGCTGATTTGCCTTTCTCGTCTTAGGGTTGGGGTTCGGCCTAGGGCTAGAATTTTTTGAACTAGGAAGCCCTGAGTTCCAGGCTTACTGCATCTGCCAAAGGCATCCCAAAGGGAGTGCAGAAGTGCCACAACATGGCTGCTTTCACGGCTTTTCCCTTAGGAAGAACCCTAATACGCGGCTGATTTACCTTCCTAGGGTTACTGTTAGGCTTAGGCCTAGGACTTTTAAAACCAGGAAGCCCTGGGCTCCAGGCACACTGCAGCTGCGAAAGGCATCCCAAGGGGAGCGCAAAAGTGACACAACTTGGCTGCCACCACTGATATTTCCATGAGACCATCCCGAACCATAGGCTGATTTTCCTTCCTAGGGTTAAGGTTTGAGTTACGCCTAGGGTAAGGGTTCTATTAACCAGAAAGCCCTGAGTTCCAAGAACACAGGAGCTGCGAAGGACTAGCCAAGAAGAGCGCAAAAGTACCACAACATGCCTGCCTCCACAGCTTTTTCCTTGGGGACATGCCTAATTCCTGGCTGATTTGCCTTTCTCGTCTTAGGGTTGGGGTTCGGCCTAGGGCTAGGATTTTTAAAATCAGGAAGCCCTGAGTTCCAGGCACACTGGAGCTGTGAAAGGCATCCAAAAGGGAGTGCAAAAGTGCCACAACATGGTTGCTTTCACGGCTTTTTCCTTGGCAAGAAGCTTAACACCAGGCTGATTTCCCTTCCCAGGGTTACTGTAAGGCTTAGGCCTAGGGCTAGGATTTTTAAAACTAGGAAGCCCTTAGATCCAGGCACACTGCAGCTGTTCAAGGCATCCCAAGGGGAGTACAAAAGTGCAACAACATGGCAGCTTTCACAGCTTTTTCCTTGGCACCATCCCTATACCTAGGCTGATTTATCTGCCTAGGGTTAGGGTTAGGGTTCAGCCTAGGGCTTGGAGTTTTTTAACCAGGAAGCCCTGAGTTCCAGGCTTACTGCATCTGCCAAATGCATCCCAAAGGGAGTGCAAAAGGGCCACAACATGGCTGCTTTCACGGCTTTTCCCTTAGGAAGAACCCTAATACGCGGCTGATTTACCTTCCTAGGGTTACTGTTAGGCTTAGGCCTAGGACTTTTAAAACCAGGAAGCCCTGGGCTCCAGGCACACTGCAGCTGTTAAAGGCATCCCAAGGGGAGCGCAAAAGTGACACAACTTGGCTGCCACCACTGATATTTCCATGAGACCATCCCGAACCATAGGCTGATTTTCCTTCCTAGGGTTAAGGTTTGAGTTACGCCTAGGGTAAGGGTTCTATTAACCAGAAAGCCCTGAGTTCCAAGAACACAGCAGCTGCGAAGGACTACCCAAGAAGAGCGCAAAAGTACCACAACATGCCTGCCTCCACAGCTTCTTCCTTGGGGACATGCCTAATTCCTGGCTGATTTGCCTTTCTCGTCTTAGGGTTGGGGTTCGGCCTAGGGCTAGGATATTTTTAACTAGGAAGCCCTGAGTTCCAGGCTTACTGCATCTGCCAAAGGCATCCCAAAGGGAGTGCAGAAGTGCCACAACATGGCTGCTTTCACGGCTTTTCCCTTAGGAAGAACCCTAATACGCGGCTGATTTACCTTCCTAGGGTTACTGTTAGGCTTAGGCCTAGGACTTTTAAAACCAGGAAGCCCTGGGCTCCAGGCACACTGCAGCTGCGAAAGGCATCCCAAGGGGAGCGCAAAAGTGACACAACTTGGCTGCCACCACTGATATTTCCATGAGACCATCCCGAACCATAGGCTGATTTTCCTTCCTAGGGTTAAGGTTTGAGTTACGCCTAGGGTAAGGGTTCTATTAACCAGAAAGCCCTGAGTTCCAAGAACACAGCAGCTGCGAAGGACTAGCCAAGAAGAGCGCAAAAGTACCACAACATGCCTGCCTCCACAGCTTTTTCCTTGGGGACATGCCTAATTCCTGGCTGATTTGCCTTTCTCGTCTTAGGGTTGGGGTTCGGCCTAGGGCTAGGATTTTTAAAATCAGGAAGCCCTGAGTTCCAGGCACACTGGAGCTGTGAAAGGCATCCCAAAGGGAGTGCAAAAGTGCCACAACATGGTTGCTTTCACGGCTTTTTCCTTGGCAAGAAGCTTAACACCAGGCTGATTTCCCTTCCCAGGGTTACTGTAAGGCTTAGGCCTAGGGCTAGGATTTTTAAAACTAGGAAGCCCTTAGATCCAGGCACACTGCAGCTGTTCAAGGCATCCCAAGGGGAGTACAAAAGTGCAACAACATGGCAGCTTTCACAGCTTTTTCCTTGGCACCATCCCAATACCTAGGCTGATTTATCTGCCTAGGGTTAGGGTTAGGGTTCAGCCTAGGGCTTGGAGTTTTTTAACCAGGAAGCCCTGAGTTCCAGGCTTACTGCATCTGCCAAATGCATCCCAAAGGGAGTGCAAAAGTGCAACAACATGGCTGCTTTCACGGCTTTTCCCTTAGGAAGAACCCTAATACGCGGCTGATTTACCTTCCTAGGGTTACTGTTAGGCTTAGGCCTAGGACTTTTAAAACCAGGAAGCCCTGGGCTTCAGGCACACTGCAGCTGTTAAAGGCATCCCAAGAGGGCCGCAGAAGTGACACAACTTGGCTGCCTCTGCTTCTATTCTCATGAGACCATCCCGAACCATAGGCTGATTTTCCTTCCTAGGGTTAATGTTTGAGTTTGGCCTAGGGTAAGAGGTCTATTAACCAGAAAGCCCTGAGTTCCAAGAACACAGCAGCTGCGAAGGACTACCCAAGAAGAGCGCAAAAGTACCACAACATGCCTGCCTCCACAGCTTTTTCCTTGGGGACATGCCTAATTCCTGGCTGATTTGCCTTTCTCGTCTTAGGGTTGGGGTTCGGCCTAGGGCTAGGATTTTTTTAACTAGGAAGCCTTGAGTTCCAGGCTTACTGCATCTGCCAAAGGCATCCCAAAGGGAGTGCAGAAGTGCCACAACATGGTTGCTTTCACGGCTTTTCCCTTAGGAAGAACCCTAATACGCGGCTGATTTACCTTCCTAGGGTTACTGTTAGGCTTAGGCCTAGGACTTTTAAAACCAGGAAGCCCTGGGCTCCAGGCACACTGCAGCTGTTAAAGGCATACCAAGGGGAGCACAAAAGTGACACAACTTGGCTGCCACCACTGATATTTCCATGAGACCATCCCGAACCATAGGCTGATTTTCCTTCCTAGGGTTAAGGTTTGAGTTACGCCTAGGGTAAGGGTTCTATTAACCAGAAAGCCCTGAGTTCCAAGAACACAGCAGCTGCGAAGGACTAGCCAAGAAGAGCACAAAAGTACCACAACATGCCTGCCTCCACAGCTTCTTCCTTGGGGACATGCCTAATTCCTGGCTGATTTGCCTTTCTCGTCTTAGGGTTGGGGTTCGGCCTAGGGCTAGGATTTTTTTAACTAGGAAGCCCTGAGTTCCAGGCTTACTGCATCTGCCAAAGGCATCCCAAAGGGAGTGCAGAAGTGCCACAACATGGCTGCTTTCACGGCTTTTCCCTTAGGAAGAACCCTAATACGCGGCTGATTTACCTTCCTAGGGTTACTGTTAGGCTTAGGCCTAGGACTTTTAAAACCAGGAAGCCCTGGGCTCCAGGCACACTGCAGCTGCGAAAGGCATCCCAAGGGGAGCGCAAAAGTGACACAACTTGGCTGCCACCACTGATATTTCCATGAGACCATCCCGAACCATAGGCTGATTTTCCTTCCTAGGGTTAAGGTTTGAGTTACGCCTAGGGTAAGGGTTCTATTAACCAGAAAGCCCTGAGTTCCAAGAACACAGCAGCTGCGAAGGACTAGCCAAGAAGAGCGCAAAAGTACCACAACATGCCTGCCTCCACAGCTTTTTCCTTGGGGACATGCCTAATTCCTGGCTGATTTGCCTTTCTCGTCTTAGGGTTGGGGTTCGGCCTAGGGCTAGGATTTTTAAAATCAGGAAGCCCTGAGTTCCAGGCACACTGGAGCTGTGAAAGGCATCCCAAAGGGAGTGCAAAAGTGCCACAACATGGTTGCTTTCACGTCTTTTTCATTGGCAAGACGCCTAACACCAGGCTGATTTACCTTCCCAGGGTTACTGTAAGGCTTAGGCCTAGGGCTAGGATTTTTAAAACTAGGAAGCCATTAGATCCAGGCACACTGCAGCTGTTCAAGGCATCCCAAGAGGAGTACAAAAGTGCAAAACATGGCAGCTTTCACAGCTTTTTCCTTGGCACCATCCCTATACCTTAGCTGATTTATCTGCCTAGGGTTAGGGTTAGGCTTCAGCCTAGGGCTTGGAGTTTTTTAACCAGGAAGCCCTGAGTTCCAGGCTTACTGCATCTGCCAAAGGCATCCCAAAGGGAGTGCAGAAGTGCCACAACATGGCTGCTTTCACGGCTTTTCCCTTAGGAAGAACCCTAATACCCGGCTGCTTTACCTTCCTAGGGTTACTGTTAGGCTTAGGCCTAGGACTTTTAAAACCAGGAAGCCCTGGGCTCCAGGCACACTGCAGCTGTTAAAGGCATCCCAAGAGGGCCGCAGAAGTGACACAACTTGGCTGCCTCTGCTTCTATTCTCATGAGACCATCCCGAACCATAGGCTGATTTTCCTTCCTAGGGTTAATGTTTGAGTTTGGCCTAGGGTAAGAGGTCTATTAACCAGAAAGCCCTGAGTTCCAAGAACACAGCAGCTGCGAAGGACTAGCCAAGAAGAGCGCAAAAGTACCACAACATGCCTGCCTCCACAGCTTTTTCCTTGGGGACATGCCTAATTCCTGGCTGATTTGCCTTTCTCGTCTTAGGGTTGGGGTTCGGCCTAGGGCTAGGATTTTTTTAACTAGGAAGCCTTGAGTTCCAGGCTTACTGCATCTGCCAAAGGCATCCCAAAGGGAGTGCAGAAGTGCCACAACATGGTTGCTTTCACGGCTTTTCCCTTAGGAAGAACCCTAATACGCGGCTGATTTACCTTCCTAGGGTTACTGTTAGGCTTAGGCCTAGGACTTTTAAAACCAGGAAGCCCTGGGCTCCAGGCACACTGCAGCTGTTAAAGGCATACCAAGGGGAGCACAAAAGTGACACAACTTGGCTGCCACCACTGATATTTCCATGAGACCATCCCGAACCATAGGCTGATTTTCCTTCCTAGGGTTAAGGTTTGAGTTACGCCTAGGGTAAGGGTTCTATTAACCAGAAAGCCCTGAGTTCCAAGAACACAGCAGCTGCGAAGGACTAGCCAAGAAGAGCACAAAAGTACCACAACATGCCTGCCTCCACAGCTTCTTCCTTGGGGACATGCCTAATTCCTGGCTGATTTGCCTTTCTCGTCTTAGGGTTGGGGTTCGGCCTAGGGCTAGAATTTTTTTAACTAGGAAGCCCTGAGTTCCAGGCTTACTGCATCTGCCAAAGGCATCCCAAAGGGAGTGCAGAAGTGCCACAACATGGCTGCTTTCACGGCTTTTCCCTTAGGAAGAACCCTAATACGCGGCTGATTTACCTTCCTAGGGTTACTGTTAGGCTTAGGCCTAGGACTTTTAAAACCAGGAAGCCCTGGGCTCCAGGCACACTGCAGCTGCGAAAGGCATCCCAAGGGGAGCGCAAAAGTGACACAACTTGGCTGCCACCACTGATATTTCCATGAGACCATCCCGAACCATAGGCTGATTTTCCTTCCTAGGGTTAAGGTTTGAGTTACGCCTAGGGTAAGGGTTCTATTAACCAGAAAGCCCTGAGTTCCAAGAACACAGCAGCTGCGAAGGACTAGCCAAGAAGAGCGCAAAAGTACCACAACATGCCTGCCTCCACAGCTTTTTCCTTGGGGACATGCCTAATTCCTGGCTGATTTGCCTTTCTCGTCTTAGGGTTGGGGTTCGGCCTAGGGCTAGGATTTTTAAAATCAGGAAGCCCTGAGTTCCAGGCACACTGGAGCTGTGAAAGGCATCCCAAAGGGAGTGCAAAAGTGCCACAACATGGTTGCTTTCACGTCTTTTTCATTGGCAAGACGCCTAACACCAGGCTGATTTACCTTCCCAGGGTTACTGTAAGGCTTAGGCCTAGGGCTAGGATTTTTAAAACTAGGAAGCCATTAGATCCAGGCACACTGCAGCTGTTCAAGGCATCCCAAGAGGAGTACAAAAGTGCAAAACATGGCAGCTTTCACAGCTTTTTCCTTGGCACCATCCCTATACCTTAGCTGATTTATCTGCCTAGGGTTAGGGTTAGGCTTCAGCCTAGGGCTTGGAGTTTTTTAACCAGGAAGCCCTGAGTTCCAGGCTTACTGCATCTGCCAAAGGCATCCCAAAGGGAGTGCAGAAGTGCCACAACATGGCTGCTTTCACGGCTTTTCCCTTAGGAAGAACCCTAATACCCGGCTGCTTTACCTTCCTAGGGTTACTGTTAGGCTTAGGCCTAGGACTTTTAAAACCAGGAAGCCCTGGGCTCCAGGCACATGCAGCTGTTCAAGGCATCCCAAGAGGGCCGCAGAAGTGACACAACTTGGCTGCCTCTGCTTCTATTCTCATGAGACCATCCCGAACCATAGGCTGATTTTCCTTCCTAGGGTTAAGGTTTGAGTTTCGCCTAGGGTAAGAGGTCTATTAACCAGAAAGACCTGAGTTCCAAGAACACAGCAGCAGCGAAGGACTACCCAAGAAGAGCGCAAAAGTACCACAACATGCCTGCCTCCACAGCTTTTTCCTTGGGGACATGCCTAATTCCTGGCTGATTTGCCTTTCTCGTCTTAGGGTTGGGGTTCGGCCTAGGGCTAGGATATTTTTAACTAGGAAGCCCTGAGTTCCAGGCTTACTGCATCTGCCAAAGGCATCCCAAAGGGAGTGCAGAAGTGCCACAACATGGCTGCTTTCACGGCTTTTCCCTTAGGAAGAACCCTAATACGCGGCTGATTTACCTTCCTAGGGTTACTGTTAGGCTTAGGCCTAGGACTTTTAAAACCAGGAAGCCCTGGGCTCCAGGCACACTGCAGCTGTTAAAGGCATCCCAAGGGGAGCGCAAAAGTGACACAACTTGGCTGCCACCACTGATATTTCCATGAGACCATCCCGAACCATAGGCTGATTTTCCTTCTTAGGGTTAAGGTTTGAGTTACGCCTAGGGTAAGGGTTCTATTAACCAGAAAGCCCTGAGTTCCAAGAACACAGCAGCTGCGAAGGACTAGCCAAGAAGAGCGCAAAAGTACTACAACATGCCTGCTTCCACAGCTTCTTCCTTGGGGACATGCCTAATTCCTGGCTGATTTGCCTTTCTCGTCTTAGGGTTGGGGTTCGGCCTAGGGCTAGAATTTTTTTAACTAGGAAGCCCTGAGTTCCAGGCTTACTGCATCTGCCAAAGGCATCCCAAAGGGAGTGCAGAAGTGCCACAACATGGCTGCTTTCACGGCTTTTCCCTTAGGAAGAACCCTAATACGCGGCTGATTTACCTTCCTAGGGTTACTGTTAGGCTTAGGCCTAGGACTTTTAAAACCAGGAAGCCCTGGGCTCCAGGCACACTGCAGCTGCGAAAGGCATCCCAAGGGGAGCGCAAAAGTGACACAACTTGGCTGCCACCACTGATATTTCCATGAGACCATCCCGAACCATAGGCTGATTTTCCTTCCTAGGGTTAAGGTTTGAGTTACGCCTAGGGTAAGGGTTCTATTAACCAGAAAGCCCTGAGTTCCAAGAACACAGCAGCTGCGAAGGACTAGCCAAGAAGAGCGCAAAAGTACCACAACATGCCTGCCTCCACAGCTTTTTCCTTGGGGACATGCCTAATTCCTGGCTGATTTGCCTTTCTCGTCTTAGGGTTGGGGTTCGGCCTAGGGCTAGGATTTTTAAAATCAGGAAGCCCTGAGTTCCAGGCACACTGGAGCTGTGAAAGGCATCCCAAAGGGAGTGCAAAAGTGCCACAACATGGTTGCTTTCACGGCTTTTTCCTTGGCAAGAAGCTTAACACCAGGCTGATTTCCCTTCCCAGGGTTACTGTAAGGCTTAGGCCTAGGGCTAGGATTTTTAAAACTAGGAAGCCCTTAGATCCAGGCACACTGCAGCTGTTCAAGGCATCCCAAGGGGAGTACAAAAGTGCAACAACATGGCAGCTTTCACAGCTTTTTCCTTGGCACCATCCCTATACCTAGGCTGATTTATCTGCCTAGGGTTAGGGTTAGGCTTCAGCCTAGGGCTTGGAGTTTTTTAACCAGGAAGCCCTGAGTTCCAGGCTTACTGCATCTGCCAAATGCATCCCAAAGGGAGTGCAAAAGGGCCACAACATGGCTGCTTTCACGGCTTTTCCCTTAGGAAGAACCCTAATACGCGGCTGATTTACCTTCCTAGGGTTACTGTTATGCTTAGGCCTAGGACTTTTAAAACCAGGAAGCCCTGGGCTCCAGGCACACTGCAGCTGTTAAAGGCATCCCAAGAGGGCCGCAGAAGTGACACAACTTGGCTGCCTCTGCTTCTATTCTCATGAGACCATCCCGAACCATAGGCTGATTTTCCTTCCTAGGGTTAAGGTTTGAGTTTCGCCTAGGGTAAGAGGTCTATTAACCAGAAAGATCTGAGTTCCAAGAACACAGCAGCAGCGAAGGACTACCCAAGAAGAGCGCAAAAGTACCACAACATGCCTGCCTCCACAGCTTCTTCCTTGGGGACATGCCTAATTCCTGGCTGATTTGCCTTTCTCGTCTTAGGGTTGGGGTTCGGCCTAGGGCTAGGATATTTTTAACTAGGAAGCCCTGAGTTCCAGGCTTACTGCATCTGCCAAAGGCATCCCAAAGGGAGTGCAGAAGTGCCACAACATGGCTGCTTTCACGGCTTTTCCCTTAGGAAGAACCCTAATACGCGGCTGATTTACCTTCCTAGGGTTACTGTTAGGCTTAGGCCTAGGACTTTTAAAACCAGGAAGCCCTGGGCTCCAGGCACATGCAGCTGTTCAAGGCATCCCAAGAGGAGTACTAAAGTGCCACAACATGGCAGCTTTCACAGCTTTTTCCTTGGCACCATCCCTGTACATAGGCTGATTTATCTGCCTAGGGTTAGGGTTAGGGTTCAGCCTAGGGCTTGGAGTTTTTTAACCAGGAAGCCCTGAGTTCCAGGCTTACTGCATCTGCCAAAGGCATCCCAAAGGGAGTGCAGAAGTGCCACAACATGGCTGCTTTCACGGCTTTTCCCTTAGGAAGAACCCTAATACCCGGCTGATTTACCTTCCTAGGGTTACTGTTAGGCTTAGGCCTAGGACTTTTAAAACCAGGAAGCCCTGGGCTCCAGGCACACTGCAGCTGCGAAAGGCATCCCAAGGGGAGCGTAAAAGTGACACAACTTGGCTGCCACCACTGATATTTCCATGAGACCATCCCGAACCATAGGCTGATTTTCCTTCCTAGGGTTAAGGTTTGAGTTACGCCTAGGGTAAGGGTTCTATTAACCAGAAAGCCCTGAGTTCCAAGAACACAGCAGCTGCGAAGGACTAGCCAAGAAGAGCGCAAAAGTACCACAACATGCCTGCCTCCACAGCTTTTTCCTTGGGGACATGCCTAATTCCTGGCTGATTTGCCTTTCTCGTCTTAGGGTTGGGGTTCGGCCTAGGGCTAGGATATTTTTAACTAGGAAGCCCTGAGTTCCAGGCTTACTGCATCTGCCAAAGGCATCCCAAAGGGAGTGCAGAAGTGCCACAACATGGCTGCTTTCACGGCTTTTCCCTTAGGAAGAACCCTAATACGCGGCTGATTTACCTTCCTAGGGTTACTGTTAGGCTTAGGCCTAGGACTTTTAAAACCAGGAAGCCCTGGGCTCCAGGCACATGCAGCTGTTCAAGGCATCCCAAGAGGAGTAGTAATGTACAACAACATGGCAGCTTTCACAGCTTTTTCCTTGGCACCATCCCTATACATAGGCTGATTTATCTGCCTAGGGTTAGGGTTAGGGTTCAGCCTAGGGCTTGGAGTTTTTTAACCAGGAAGCCCTGAGTTCCAGGCTTACTGCATCTGCCAAAGGCATCCCAAAGGGAGTGCAGAAGTGCCACAACATGGCTGCTTTCACGGCTTTTCCCTTAGGAAGAACCCTAATACGCGGCTGATTTACCTTCCTAGGGTTACTGTTAGGCTTAGGCCTAGGACTTTTAAAACCAGGAAGCCCTGGGCTCCAGGCACACTGCAGCTGTTAAAGGCATCCCAAGAGGGCCGCAGAAGTGACACAACTTGGCTGCCTCTGCTTCTATTCGCATGAGACCATCCCGAACCATAGGCTGATTTTCCTTCCTAGGGTTAATGTTTGAGTTACGCCTAGGGTAAGAGGTCTATTAACCAGAAAGACCTGAGTTCCAAGAACACAGCAGCTGCGAAGGACTACCCAAGAAGAGCGCAAAAGTACCACAACATGCCTGCCTCCACAGTTTTTTCCTTGGGGACATGCCTAATTCCTGGCTGATTTGCCTTTCTCGTCTTAGGGTTGGGGTTCGGCCTAGGGCTAGGATATTTTTAACTAGGAAGCCCTGAGTTCCAGGCTTACTGCATCTGCCAAAGGCATCCCAAAGGGAGTGCAGAAGTGCCACAACATGGCTGCTTTCACGGCTTTTCCCTTAGGAAGAACCCTAATACGCGGCTGATTTACCTTCCTAGGGTTACTGTTAGGCTTAGGCCTAGGACTTTTAAAACCAGGAAGCCCTGGGCTCCAGGCACACTGCAGCTGCGAAAGGCATCCCAAGGGGAGCGTAAAAGTGACACAACTTGGCTGCCACCACTGATATTTCCATGAGACCATCCCGAACCATAGGCTGATTTTCCTTCCTAGGGTTAAGGTTTGAGTTACGCCTAGGGTAAGGGTTCTATTAACCAGAAAGCCCTGAGTTCCAAGAACACAGCAGCTGCGAAGGACTAGCCAAGAAGAGCGCAAAAGTACCACAACATGCCTGCCTCCACAGCTTTTTCCTTGGGGACATGCCTAATTCCTGGCTGATTTGCCTTTCTCGTCTTAGGGTTGGGGTTCGGCCTAGGGCTAGGATTTTTAAAATCAGGAAGCCCTGAGTTCCAGGCACACTGGAGCTGTGAAAGGCATCCCAAAGGGAGTGCAAAAGTGCCACAACATGGTTGCTTTCACGTCTTTTTCATTGGCAAGACGCCTAACACCAGGCTGATTTACCTTCCCAGGGTTACTGTAAGGCTTAGGCCTAGGGCTAGGATTTTTAAAACTAGGAAGCCATTAGATCCAGGCACACTGCAGCTGTTCAAGGCATCCCAAGAGGAGTACAAAAGTGCAAAACATGGCAGCTTTCACAGCTTTTTCCTTGGCACCATCCCTATACCTAGGCTGATTTATCTGCCTAGGGTTAGGGTTAGGCTTCAGCCTAGGGCTTGGAGTTTTTTAACCAGGAAGCCCTGAGTTCCAGGCTTACTGCATCTGCCAAAGGCATCCCAAAGGGAGTGCAGAAGTGCCACAACATGGCTGCTTTCACGGCTTTTCCCTTAGGAAGAACCCTAATACCCGGCTGCTTTACCTTCCTAGGGTTACTGTTAGGCTTAGGCCTAGGACTTTTAAAACCAGGAAGCCCTGGGCTCCAGGCACACTGCAGCTGTTAAAGGCATCCCAAGAGGGCCGCAGAAGTGACACAACTTGGCTGCCTCTGCTTCTATTCTCATGAGACCATCCCGAACCATAGGCTGATTTTCCTTCCTAGGGTTAAGGTTTGAGTTTCGCCTAGGGTAAGAGGTCTATTAACCAGAAAGACCTGAGTTCCAAGAACACAGCAGCAGCGAAGGACTACCCAAGAAGAGCGCAAAAGTACCACAACATGCCTGCCTCCACAGCTTTTTCCTTGGGGACATGCCTAATTCCTGGCTGATTTGCCTTTCTCGTCTTAGGGTTGGGGTTCGGCCTAGGGCTAGGATATTTTTAACTAGGAAGCCCTGAGTTCCAGGCTTACTGCATCTGCCAAAGGCATCCCAAAGGGAGTGCAGAAGTGCCACAACATGGCTGCTTTCACGGCTTTTCCCTTAGGAAGAACCCTAATACGCGGCTGATTTACCTTCCTAGGGTTACTGTTAGGCTTAGGCCTAGGACTTTTAAAACCAGGAAGCCCTGGGCTCCAGGCACACTGCAGCTGTTAAAGGCATCCCAAGGGGAGCGCAAAAGTGACACAACTTGGCTGCCACCACTGATATTTCCATGAGACCATCCCGAACCATAGGCTGATTTTCCTTCTTAGGGTTAAGGTTTGAGTTACGCCTAGGGTAAGGGTTCTATTAACCAGAAAGCCCTGAGTTCCAAGAACACAGCAGCTGCGAAGGACTAGCCAAGAAGAGCGCAAAAGTACTACAACATGCCTGCTTCCACAGCTTCTTCCTTGGGGACATGCCTAATTCCTGGCTGATTTGCCTTTCTCGTCTTAGGGTTGGGGTTCGGCCTAGGGCTAGAATTTTTTTAACTAGGAAGCCCTGAGTTCCAGGCTTACTGCATCTGCCAAAGGCATCCCAAAGGGAGTGCAGAAGTGCCACAACATGGCTGCTTTCACGGCTTTTCCCTTAGGAAGAACCCTAATACGCGGCTGATTTACCTTCCTAGGGTTACTGTTAGGCTTAGGCCTAGGACTTTTAAAACCAGGAAGCCCTGGGCTCCAGGCACACTGCAGCTGCGAAAGGCATCCCAAGGGGAGCGCAAAAGTGACACAACTTGGCTGCCACCACTGATATTTCCATGAGACCATCCCGAACCATAGGCTGATTTTCCTTCCTAGGGTTAAGGTTTGAGTTACGCCTAGGGTAAGGGTTCTATTAACCAGAAAGCCCTGAGTTCCAAGAACACAGGAGCTGCGAAGGACTAGCCAAGAAGAGCGCAAAAGTACCACAACATGCCTGCCTCCACAGCTTTTTCCTTGGGGACATGCCTAATTCCTGGCTGATTTGCCTTTCTCGTCTTAGGGTTGGGGTTCGGCCTAGGGCTAGGATTTTTAAAATCAGGAAGCCCTGAGTTCCAGGCACACTGGAGCTGTGAAAGGCATCCCAAAGGGAGTGCAAAAGTGCCACAACATGGTTGCTTTCACGGCTTTTTCCTTGGCAAGAAGCTTAACACCAGGCTGATTTCCCTTCCCAGGGTTACTGTAAGGCTTAGGCCTAGGGCTAGGATTTTTAAAACTAGGAAGCCCTTAGATCCAGGCACACTGCAGCTGTTCAAGGCATCCCAAGGGGAGTACAAAAGTGCAACAACATGGCAGCTTTCACAGCTTTTTACTTGGCACCATCCCTATACCTAGGCTGATTTATCTGCCTAGGGTTAGGGTTAGGGTTCAGCCTAGGGCTTGGAGTTTTTTAACCAGGAAGCCCTGAGTTCCAGGCTTACTGCATCTGCCAAATGCATCCCAAAGGGAGTGCAAAAGGGCCACAACATGGCTGCTTTCACGGCTTTTCCCTTAGGAAGAACCCTAATACGCGGCTGATTTACCTTCCTAGGGTTACTGTTATGCTTAGGCCTAGGACTTTTAAAACCAGGAAGCCCTGGGCTCCAGGCACACTGCAGCTGTTAAAGGCATCCCAAGAGGGCCGCAGAAGTGACACAACTTGGCTGCCTCTGCTTCTATTCTCATGAGACCATCCCGAACCATAGGCTGATTTTCCTTCCTAGGGTTAAGGTTTGAGTTTCGCCTAGGGTAAGAGGTCTATTAACCAGAAAGACCTGAGTTCCAAGAACACAGCAGCAGCGAAGGACTACCCAAGAAGAGCGCAAAAGTACCACAACATGCCTGCCTCCACAGCTTTTTCCTTGGGGACATGCCTAATTCCTGGCTGATTTGCCTTTCTCGTCTTAGGGTTGGGGTTCGGCCTAGGGCTAGGATATTTTTAACTAGGAAGCCCTGAGTTCCAGGCTTACTGCATCTGCCAAAGGCATCCCAAAGGGAGTGCAGAAGTGCCACAACATGGCTGCTTTCACGGCTTTTCCCTTAGGAAGAACCCTAATACGCGGCTGATTTACCTTCCTAGGGTTACTGTTAGGCTTAGGCCTAGGACTTTTAAAACCAGGAAGCCCTGGGCTCCAGGCACATGCAGCTGTTCAAGGCATCCCAAGAGGAGTACTAAAGTGCCACAACATGGCAGCTTTCACAGCTTTTTCCTTGGCACCATCCCTGTACATAGGCTGATTTATCTGCCTAGGGTTAGGGTTAGGGTTCAGCCTAGGGCTTGGAGTTTTTTAACCAGGAAGCCCTGAGTTCCAGGCTTACTGCATCTGCCAAAGGCATCCCAAAGGGAGTGCAGAAGTGCCACAACATGGCTGCTTTCACGGCTTTTCCCTTAGGAAGAACCCTAATACCCGGCTGATTTACCTTCCTAGGGTTACTGTTAGGCTTAGGCCTAGGACTTTTAAAACCAGGAAGCCCTGGGCTCCAGGCACACTGCAGCTGTTAAAGGCATCCCAAGAGGGCCGCAGAAGTGACACAACTTGGCTGCCTCTGCTTCTATTCTCATGAGACCATCCCGAACCATAGGCTGATTTTCCTTCCTAGGGTTAATGTTTGAGTTACGCCTAGGGTAAGAGGTCTATTAACCAGAAAGACCTGAGTTCCAAGAACACAGCAGCTGCGAAGGACTACCCAAGAAGAGCGCAAAAGTACCACAACATGCCTGCCTCCACAGCTTTTTCCTTGGGGACATGCCTAATTCCTGGCTGATTTGCCTTTCTCGTCTTAGGGTTGGGGTTCGGCCTAGGGCTAGGATATTTTTAACTAGGAAGCCCTGAGTTCCAGGCTTACTGCATCTGCCAAAGGCATCCCAAAGGGAGTGCAGAAGTGCCACAACATGGCTGCTTTCACAGCTTTTCCCTTAGGAAGAACCCTAATACGCGGCTGCTTTACCTTCCTAGGGTTACTGTTAGGCTTAGGCCTAGGACTTTTAAAACCAGGAAGCCCTGGGCTCCAGGCACACTGCAGCTGCGAAAGGCATCCCAAGGGGAGCGTAAAAGTGACACAACTTGGCTGCCACCACTGATATTTCCATGAGACCATCCCGAACCATAGGCTGATTTTTCTTCCTAGGGTTAAGGTTTGAGTTACGCCTAGGGTAATGGTTCTATTAACCAGAAAGCCCTGAGTTCCAAGAACACAGCAGCTGCGAAGGACTACCCAAGAAGAGCGCAAAAGTACCACAACATGACTGCCTCCACAGCTTTTTCCTTGGGGACATGCCTAATTCCTGGCTGATTTGCCTTTCTCGTCTTAGGGTTGGGGTTCGGCCTAGGGCTAGGATATTTTTAACTAGGAAGCCCTGAGTTCCAGGCTTACTGCATCTGCCAAAGGCATCCCAAAGGGAGTGCAGAAGTGCCACAACATGGCTGCTTTCACGGCTTTTCCCTTAGGAAGAACCCTAATACGCGGCTGATTTACCTTCCTAGGGTTACTGTTAGGCTTAGGCCTAGGACTTTTAAAACCAGGAAGCCCTGGGCTCCAGGCACATGCAGCTGTTCAAGGCATCCCAAGAGGAGTAGTAATGTACAACAACATGGCAGCTTTCACAGCTTTTTCCTTGGCACCATCCCTATACATAGGCTGATTTATCTGCCTAGGGTTAGGGTTAGGGTTCAGCCTAGGGCTTGGAGTTTTTTAACCAGGAAGCCCTGAGTTCCAGGCTTACTGCATCTGCCAAAGGCATCCCAAAGGGAGTGCAGAAGTGCCACAACATGGCTGCTTTCACGGCTTTTCCCTTAGGAAGAACCCTAATACGCGGCTGATTTACCTTCCTAGGGTTACTGTTAGGCTTAGGCCTAGGACTTTTAAAACCAGGAAGCCCTGGGCTCCAGGCACACTGCAGCTGTTAAAGGCATCCCAAGAGGGCCGCAGAAGTGACACAACTTGGCTGCCTCTGCTTCTATTCTCATGAGACCATCCCGAACCATAGGCTGATTTTCCTTCCTAGGGTTAATGTTTGAGTTACGCCTAGGGTAAGAGGTCTATTAACCAGAAAGACCTGAGTTCCAAGAACACAGCAGCTGCGAAGGACTATCCAAGAAGAGCGCAAAAGTACCACAACATGCCTGCCTCCACAGTTTTTTCCTTGGGGACATGCCTAATTCCTGGCTGATTTGCCTTTCTCGTCTTAGGGTTGGGGTTTGGCCTAGGGCTAGGATATTTTTAACTAGGAAGCCCTGAGTTCCAGGCTTACTGCATCTGCCAAAGGCATCCCAAAGGGAGTGCAGAAGTGCCACAACATGGCTGCTTTCACGGCTTTTCCCTTAGGAAGAACCCTAATACGCGGCTGATTTACCTTCCTAGGGTTACTGTTAGGCTTAGGCCTAGGACTTTTAAAACCAGGAAGCCCTGGGCTCCAGGCACACTGCAGCTGCGAAAGGCATCCCAAGGGGAGCGTAAAAGTGACACAACTTGGCTGCCACCACTGATATTTCCATGAGACCATCCCGAACCATAGGCTGATTTTCCTTCCTAGGGTTAAGGTTTGAGTTACGCCTAGGGTAAGGGTTCTATTAACCAGAAAGCCCTGAGTTCCAAGAACACAGCAGCTGCGAAGGACTACCCAAGAAGAGCGCAAAAGTACCACAACATGCCTGCCTCCACAGCTTTTTCCTTGGGGACATGCCTAATTCCTGGCTGATTTGCCTTTCTCGTCTTAGGGTTGGGGTTCGGCCTAGGGCTAGGATTTTTTTAACTAGGAAGCCCTGAGTTCCAGGCTTACTGCATCTACCAAAGGCATCCCAAAGGGAGTGCAGAAGTGCCACAACATGGCTGCTTTCACGGCTTTTCCCTTCGGAAGAACCCTAATACGCGGCTGATTTACCTTCCTAGGGTTACTGTTAGGCTTAGGCCTAGGACTTTTAAAACCAGGAAGCCCTGGGCTCCAGGCACACTGCAGCTGCGAAAGGCATCCCAAGAGGGCCGCAGAAGTGACACAACTTGGCTGCCTCTGCTGCTATTCTCATGAGACCATCCCGAACCATAGGCTGATTTTCCTTCCTAGGGTTAAGGTTTGAGTTACGCCTAGGGTAAGGGTTCTATTAACCAGAAAGCCCTGAGTTCCAAGAACACAGCAGCTGCGAAGGACTAGCCAAGAAGAGCGCAAAAGTACCACAACATGCCTGCCTCCACAGCTTTTTCCTTGGGGACATGCCTAATTCCTGGCTGATTTGCCTTTCTCGTCTTAGGGTTGGGGTTCGGCCTAGGGCTAGGATTTTTAAAATCAGGAAGCCCTGAGTTCCAGGCACACTGGAGCTGTGAAAGGCATCCCAAAGGGAGTGCAAAAGTGCCACAACATGGTTGCTTTCACGGCTTTTTCCTTGGCAAGAAGCCTAACACCAGGCTTATTTACCTTCCCAGGGTTACTGTAAGGCTTAGGCCTAGGGCTAGGATTTTTAAAACTAGGAAGCCATTAGATCCAGGCACATGCAGCTGTTCAAGGCATCCCAAGAGGAGTACAAAAGTGCAAAATATGGCAGCTTTCACAGCTTTTTCCTTGGCACCATCCCTATACCTAGGCTGATTTATCTGCCTAGGGTTAGGGTTAGGCTTCAGCCTAGGGCTTGGAGTTTTTTAACCAGGAAGCCCTGAGTTCCAGGCTTACTGCATCTGCCAAAGGCATCCCAAAGGGAGTGCAGAAGTGCCACAACATGGCTGCTTTCACGGCTTTTCCCTTAGGAAGAACCCTAATACGCGGCTGATTTACCTTCCTAGGGTTACTGTTAGGCT
Organism: Ammospiza maritima maritima; assembly: GCA_036010785.1. Lineage (NCBI taxonomy): Eukaryota > Metazoa > Chordata > Aves > Passeriformes > Passerellidae > Ammospiza > Ammospiza maritima. Next base: position 2,652,528 of record JAYKTQ010000493.1, read on the forward strand.
TAGGCCTAGGACTTTTAAAACCAGGAAGCCCTGGGCTCCAGGCACACTGCAGCTGCGAAAGGCATCCCAAGGGGAGCGCAAAAGTGACACAACTTGGCTGCCACCACTGATATTTCCATGAGACCATCCTGAACCATAGGCTGATTTTCCTTCCTAGGGTTAAGGTTTGAGTTACGCCTAGGGTAAGGGTTCTATTAACCAGAAAGCCCTGAGTTCCAAGAACACAGCAGCTGCGAAGGACTACCCAAGAAGAGCGCAAAAGTACCACAACATGCCTGCCTCCACAGCTTTTTCCTTGGGGACATGCCTAATTCCTGGCTGATTTGCCTTTCTCGTCTTAGGGTTGGGGTTCGGCCTAGGGCTAGGATTTTTTTAACTAGGAAGCCCTGAGTTCCAGGCTTACTGCATCTGCCAAAGGCATCCCAAAGGGAGTGCAGAAGTGCCACAACATGGCTGCTTTCACGGCTTTCCCCTTAGGAAGAACCCTAATACGCGGCTGATTTACCTTCCTAGGGTTACTGTTAGGCTTAGGCCTAGGACTTTTAAAACCAGGAAGCCCTGGGCTCCAGGCACACTGCAGCTGCGAAAGGCATCCCAAGGGGAGCGCAAAAGTGCAACAACATGGCTGCCACCACTGATATTTCCATGAGACCATCCCGAACCATAGGCTGATTTTCCTTCCTAGGGTTAAGGTTTGAGTTACGCCTAGGGTAAGGGTTCTATTAACCAGAAAGCCCTGAGTTCCAAGAACACAGCAGCTGCGAAGGACTACCCAAGAAGAGCGCAAAAGTACCACAACATGCCTGCCTCCACAGCTTTTTCCTTGGGGACATGCCTAATTCCTGGCTGATTTGCCTTTCTCGTCTTAGGGTTGGGGTTCGGCCTAGGGCTAGGATTTTTAAAATCAGGAAGCCCTGAGTTCCAGGCACACTGGAGCTGTGAAAGTCATCCAAAAGGGAGTGCAAAAGTGCCACAACATGGTTGCTTTCACGGCTTTTTCCTTGGCAAGAAGCCTAACACCAGGCTGATTTACCTTCCCAGGGTTACTGTAAGGCTTAGGCCTAGGGCTAGGATTTTTAAAACTAGGAAGCCATTAGATCCAGGCACACTGCATCTGTTCAAGGCATCCCAAGAGGAGTACAAAAGTGCAAAACATGGCAGCTTTCACAGCTTTTTCCTTGGCACCATCCCTATACCTAGGCTGTTTTATCTGCCTAGGGTTAGGGTTAGGCTTCAGCCTAGGTCTTGGAGTTTTTTAACCAGGAAGCCCTGAGTTCCAGGCTTACTGCATCTGCCAAAGGCATCCCAAAGGGAGTGCAGAAGTGCCACAACATGGCTTCTTTCACGGCTTTTCCCTTAGGAAGAACCCTAATACGCGGCTGATTTACCTTCCTAGGGTTACTGTTAGGCTTAGGCCTAGGACTTTTAAAACCAGGAAGCCCTGGGCTCCAGGCACATGCAGCTGTTCAAGGCATCCCAAGAGGGCCACAGAAGTGACACAACTTGGCTGCCTCTGTTGCTATTCTCATGAGACCATCCCGAACCATAGGCTGATTTTCCTTCCTAGGGTTAATGTTGGAGTTACGCCTAGGGTAAGAGTTCTATTAACCAGAAAGCCCTGAGTTCCAAGAACACAGCAGCTGCGAAGGACTACCCAAGAAGAGCGCAAAAGTACCACAACGTGCCTGCCTCCACAGCTTTTTCCTTGGGGACATGCCTAATTCCTGGCTGATTTGCCATTCTCGTCTTAGGGTTGGGGTTCGGCCTAGGGCTTGGAGTTTTTTAACTAGGAAGCCCTGAGTTCCAGGCTTACTTCATCTGCCAAAGGCATCCCAAAGGGAGTGCAGAAGTGCCACAACATGGCTGCTTTCACGGCTTTTCCCTTAGGAAGAACCCTAATACCCGGCTTATTTACCTTCCTAGGGTTACTGTTAGGCTTAGGCCTAGGACTTTTAAAACCAGGAAGCCCTGGGCTCCAGGCACACTGCAGCTGTTCAAGGCATCCCAAGAGGGCCGCAGAAGTGACACAACTTGGCTGCCTCTGCTTCTATTCTCATGAGACCATCCCTAACCATAGGCTGATTTTCCTTCCTAGGGTTAATGTTTGAGTTACGCCTAGGGTAAGAGGTCTATTAACCAGAAAGCCCTGAGTTCCAAGAACACAGCAGCTGCGAAGGACTACCCAAGAAGAGCGCAAAAGTACCACAACATGCCTGCCTCCACAGCTTTTTCCTTGGGGACATGCCTAATTCCTGGCTGATTTGCCTTTCTCGTCTTAGGGTTGGGGTTCGGCCTAGGGCTAGGATATTTTTAACTAGGAAGCCCTGAGTTCCAGGCTTACTGCATCTGCCAAAGGCATCCCAAAGGGAGTGCAGAAGTGCCACAACATGGCTGCTTTCACGGCTTTTCCCTTAGGAAGAACCCTAATACGCGGCTGCTTTACCTTCCTAGGGTTACTGTTAGGCTTAGGCCTAGGACTTTTAAAACCAGGAAGCCCTGGGCTCCAGGCACACTGCAGCTGTGAAAGGCATCCCAAGGGGAGCGCAAAAGTGACACAACTTGGCTGCCACCACTGATATTTCCATGAGACCATCCCAAACCATAGGCTGATTTTCCTTCCTAGGGTTAAGGTTTGAGTTTCGCCTAGGGTAAGGGTTCTATTAACCAGAAAGCCCTGAGTTCCAAGAACACAGCAGCTGCGAAGGACTAGCCAAGAAGAGCGCAAAAGTACCACAACATGCCTGCCTCCACAGCTTTTTCCTTGGGGACATGCCTAATTCCTGGCTGATTTGCCTTTCTCGTCTTAGGGTTGGGGTTCGGCCTAGGGCTAGGATTTTTTTAACTAGGAAGCCTTGAGTTCCAGGCTTACTGCATCTGCCAAAGGCATCCCAAAGGGAGTGCAGAAATGCCACAACATGGCTGCTTTCACGGCTTTTCCCTTAGGAAGAACCCTAATACGCGGCTGATTTACCTTCCTAGGGTTACTGTTAGGCTTAGGCCTAGGACTTTTAAAACCAGGAAGCCCTGGGCTCCAGGCACATGCAGCTGTTCAAGGCATCCCAAGAGGGCCACAGAAGTGACACAACTTGGCTGCCTCTGTTGCTATTCTCATGAGACCATCCCGAACCATAGGCTGATTTTCCTTCCTAGGGTTAAGGTTTGAGTTACGCCTAGGGTAAGGGTTCTATTAACCAGAAAGCCCTGAGTTCCAAGAACACAGCAGCTGCGAAGGACTAGCCAAGAAGAGCGCAAAAGTACCACAACATGCCTGCCTCCACAGCTTTTTCCTTGGGGACATGCCTAATTCCTGGCTGATTTGCCTTTCTCGTCTTAGGGTTGGGGTTCGGCCTAGGGCTAGGATTTTTAAAATCAGGAAGCCCTGAGTTCCAGGCACACTGGAGCTGTGAAAGTCATCCAAAAGGGAGTGCAAAAGTGCCACAACATGGTTGCTTTCACGGCTTTTTCCTTGGCAAGAAGCCTAACACCAGGCTGATTTACCTTCCCAGGGTTACTGTAAGGCTTAGGCCTAGGGCTAGGATTTTTAAAACTAGGAAGCCATTAGATCCAGGCACACTGCATCTGTTCAAGGCATCCCAAGAGGAGTACAAAAGTGCAAAACATGGCAGCTTTCACAGCTTTTTCCTTGGCACCATCCCTATACCTAGGCTGTTTTATCTGCCTAGGGTTAGGGTTAGGCTTCAGCCTAGGTCTTGGAGTTTTTTAACCAGGAAGCCCTGAGTTCCAGGCTTACTGCATCTGCCAAAGGCATCCCAAAGGGAGTGCAGAAGTGCCACAACATGGCTTCTTTCACGGCTTTTCCCTTAGGAAGAACCCTAATACGCGGCTGATTTACCTTCCTAGGGTTACTGTTAGGCTTAGGCCTAGGACTTTTAAAACCAGGAAGCCCTGGGCTCCAGGCACATGCAGCTGTTCAAGGCATCCCAAGAGGGCCACAGAAGTGACACAACTTGGCTGCCTCTGTTGCTATTCTCATGAGACCATCCCGAACCATAGGCTGATTTTCCTTCCTAGGGTTAATGTTGGAGTTACGCCTAGGGTAAGAGTTCTATTAACCAGAAAGCCCTGAGTTCCAAGAACACAGCAGCTGCGAAGGACTACCCAAGAAGAGCGCAAAAGTACCACAACGTGCCTGCCTCCACAGCTTTTTCCTTGGGGACATGCCTAATTCCTGGCTGATTTGCCATTCTCGTCTTAGGGTTGGGGTTCGGCCTAGGGCTTGGAGTTTTTTAACTAGGAAGCCCTGAGTTCCAGGCTTACTTCATCTGCCAAAGGCATCCCAAAGGGAGTGCAGAAGTGCCACAACATGGCTGCTTTCACGGCTTTTCCCTTAGGAAGAACCCTAATACCCGGCTTATTTACCTTCCTAGGGTTACTGTTAGGCTTAGGCCTAGGACTTTTAAAACCAGGAAGCCCTGGGCTCCAGGCACACTGCAGCTGTTCAAGGCATCCCAAGAGGGCCGCAGAAGTGACACAACTTGGCTGCCTCTGCTTCTATTCTCATGAGACCATCCCTAACCATAGGCTGATTTTCCTTCCTAGGGTTAATGTTTGAGTTACGCCTAGGGTAAGAGGTCTATTAACCAGAAAGCCCTGAGTTCCAAGAACACAGCAGCTGCGAAGGACTACCCAAGAAGAGCGCAAAAGTACCACAACATGCCTGCCTCCACAGCTTTTTCCTTGGGGACATGCCTAATTCCTGGCTGATTTGCCATTCTCGTCTTAGGGTTGGGGTTCGGCCTAGGGCTTGGAGTTTTTTAACTAGGAAGCCCTGAGTTCCAGGCTTACTTCATCTGCCAAAGGCATCCCAAAGGGAGTGCAGAAGTGCCACAACATGGCTGCTTTCACGGCTTTTCCCTTAGGAAGAACCCTAATACCCGGCTTATTTACCTTCCTAGGGTTACTGTTAGGCTTAGGCCTAGGACTTTTAAAACCAGGAAGCCCTGGGCTCCAGGCACACTGCAGCTGTTCAAGGCATCCCAAGAGGGCCGCAGAAGTGACACAACTTGGCTGCCTCTGCTTCTATTCTCATGAGACCATCCCTAACCATAGGCTGATTTTCCTTCCTAGGGTTAATGTTTGAGTTACGCCTAGGGTAAGAGGTCTATTAACCAGAAAGCCCTGAGTTCCAAGAACACAGCAGCTGCGAAGGACTACCCAAGAAGAGCGCAAAAGTACCACAACATGCCTGCCTCCACAGCTTTTTCCTTGGGGACATGCCTAATTCCTGGCTGATTTGCCTTTCTCGTCTTAGGGTTGGGGTTCGGCCTAGGGCTAGGATATTTTTAACTAGGAAGCCCTGAGTTCCAGGCTTACTGCATCTGCCAAAGGCATCCCAAAGGGAGTGCAGAAGTGCCACAACATGGCTGCTTTCACGGCTTTTCCCTTAGGAAGAACCCTAATACGCGGCTGCTTTACCTTCCTAGGGTTACTGTTAGGCTTAGGCCTAGGACTTTTAAAACCAGGAAGCCCTGGGCTCCAGGCACACTGCAGCTGTGAAAGGCATCCCAAGGGGAGCGCAAAAGTGACACAACTTGGCTGCCACCACTGATATTTCCATGAGACCATCCCAAACCATAGGCTGATTTTCCTTCCTAGGGTTAAGGTTTGAGTTTCGCCTAGGGTAAGGGTTCTATTAACCAGAAAGCCCTGAGTTCCAAGAACACAGCAGCTGCGAAGGACTAGCCAAGAAGAGCGCAAAAGTACCACAACATGCCTGCCTCCACAGCTTTTTCCTTGGGGACATGCCTAATTCCTGGCTGATTTGCCTTTCTCGTCTTAGGGTTGGGGTTCGGCCTAGGGCTAGGATTTTTTTAACTAGGAAGCCTTGAGTTCCAGGCTTACTGCATCTGCCAAAGGCATCCCAAAGGGAGTGCAGAAATGCCACAACATGGCTGCTTTCACGGCTTTTCCCTTAGGAAGAACCCTAATACGCGGCTGATTTACCTTCCTAGGGTTACTGTTAGGCTTAGGCCTAGGACTTTTAAAACCAGGAAGCCCTGGGCTCCAGGCACATGCAGCTGTTCAAGGCATCCCAAGAGGGCCACAGAAGTGACACAACTTGGCTGCCTCTGTTGCTATTCTCATGAGACCATCCCGAACCATAGGCTGATTTTCCTTCCTAGGGTTAAGGTTTGAGTTACGCCTAGGGTAAGGGTTCTATTAACCAGAAAGCCCTGAGTTCCAAGAACACAGCAGCTGCGAAGGACTAGCCAAGAAGAGCGCAAAAGTACCACAACATGCCTGCCTCCACAGCTTTTTCCTTGGGGACATGCCTAATTCCTGGCTGATTTGCCTTTCTCGTCTTAGGGTTGGGGTTCGGCCTAGGGCTAGGATTTTTAAAATCAGGAAGCCCTGAGTTCCAGGCACACTGGAGCTGTGAAAGTCATCCAAAAGGGAGTGCAAAAGTGCCACAACATGGTTGCTTTCACGGCTTTTTCCTTGGCAAGAAGCCTAACACCAGGCTGATTTACCTTCCCAGGGTTACTGTAAGGCTTAGGCCTAGGGCTAGGATTTTTAAAACTAGGAAGCCATTAGATCCAGGCACACTGCATCTGTTCAAGGCATCCCAAGAGGAGTACAAAAGTGCAAAACATGGCAGCTTTCACAGCTTTTTCCTTGGCACCATCCCTATACCTAGGCTGTTTTATCTGCCTAGGGTTAGGGTTAGGCTTCAGCCTAGGTCTTGGAGTTTTTTAACCAGGAAGCCCTGAGTTCCAGGCTTACTGCATCTGCCAAAGGCATCCCAAAGGGAGTGCAGAAGTGCCACAACATGGCTTCTTTCACGGCTTTTCCCTTAGGAAGAACCCTAATACGCGGCTGATTTACCTTCCTAGGGTTACTGTTAGGCTTAGGCCTAGGACTTTTAAAACCAGGAAGCCCTGGGCTCCAGGCACATGCAGCTGTTCAAGGCATCCCAAGAGGGCCACAGAAGTGACACAACTTGGCTGCCTCTGTTGCTATTCTCATGAGACCATCCCGAACCATAGGCTGATTTTCCTTCCTAGGGTTAATGTTGGAGTTACGCCTAGGGTAAGAGTTCTATTAACCAGAAAGCCCTGAGTTCCAAGAACACAGCAGCTGCGAAGGACTACCCAAGAAGAGCGCAAAAGTACCACAACGTGCCTGCCTCCACAGCTTTTTCCTTGGGGACATGCCTAATTCCTGGCTGATTTGCCATTCTCGTCTTAGGGTTGGGGTTCGGCCTAGGGCTTGGAGTTTTTTAACTAGGAAGCCCTGAGTTCCAGGCTTACTTCATCTGCCAAAGGCATCCCAAAGGGAGTGCAGAAGTGCCACAACATGGCTGCTTTCACGGCTTTTCCCTTAGGAAGAACCCTAATACCCGGCTTATTTACCTTCCTAGGGTTACTGTTAGGCTTAGGCCTAGGACTTTTAAAACCAGGAAGCCCTGGGCTCCAGGCACACTGCAGCTGTTCAAGGCATCCCAAGAGGGCCGCAGAAGTGACACAACTTGGCTGCCTCTGCTTCTATTCTCATGAGACCATCCCTAACCATAGGCTGATTTTCCTTCCTAGGGTTAATGTTTGAGTTACGCCTAGGGTAAGAGGTCTATTAACCAGAAAGCCCTGAGTTCCAAGAACACAGCAGCTGCGAAGGACTACCCAAGAAGAGCGCAAAAGTACCACAACATGCCTGCCTCCACAGCTTTTTCCTTGGGGACATGCCTAATTCCTGGCTGATTTGCCTTTCTCGTCTTAGGGTTGGGGTTCGGCCTAGGGCTAGGATATTTTTAACTAGGAAGCCCTGAGTTCCAGGCTTACTGCATCTGCCAAAGGCATCCCAAAGGGAGTGCAGAAGTGCCACAACATGGCTGCTTTCACGGCTTTTCCCTTAGGAAGAACCCTAATACGCGGCTGCTTTACCTTCCTAGGGTTACTGTTAGGCTTAGGCCTAGGACTTTTAAAACCAGGAAGCCCTGGGCTCCAGGCACACTGCAGCTGTGAAAGGCATCCCAAGGGGAGCGCAAAAGTGACACAACTTGGCTGCCACCACTGATATTTCCATGAGACCATCCCAAACCATAGGCTGATTTTCCTTCCTAGGGTTAAGGTTTGAGTTTCGCCTAGGGTAAGGGTTCTATTAACCAGAAAGCCCTGAGTTCCAAGAACACAGCAGCTGCGAAGGACTAGCCAAGAAGAGCGCAAAAGTACCACAACATGCCTGCCTCCACAGCTTTTTCCTTGGGGACATGCCTAATTCCTGGCTGATTTGCCTTTCTCGTCTTAGGGTTGGGGTTCGGCCTAGGGCTAGGATTTTTTTAACTAGGAAGCCTTGAGTTCCAGGCTTACTGCATCTGCCAAAGGCATCCCAAAGGGAGTGCAGAAATGCCACAACATGGCTGCTTTCACGGCTTTTCCCTTAGGAAGAACCCTAATACGCGGCTGATTTACCTTCCTAGGGTTACTGTTAGGCTTAGGCCTAGGACTTTTAAAACCAGGAAGCCCTGGGCTCCAGGCACATGCAGCTGTTCAAGGCATCCCAAGAGGGCCACAGAAGTGACACAACTTGGCTGCCTCTGTTGCTATTCTCATGAGACCATCCCGAACCATAGGCTGATTTTCCTTCCTAGGGTTAAGGTTTGAGTTACGCCTAGGGTAAGGGTTCTATTAACCAGAAAGCCCTGAGTTCCAAGAACACAGCAGCTGCGAAGGACTAGCCAAGAAGAGCGCAAAAGTACCACAACATGCCTGCCTCCACAGCTTTTTCCTTGGGGACATGCCTAATTCCTGGCTGATTTGCCTTTCTCGTCTTAGGGTTGGGGTTCGGCCTAGGGCTAGGATTTTTAAAATCAGGAAGCCCTGAGTTCCAGGCACACTGGAGCCGTGAAAGGCATCCCAAAGGGAGTGCAAAAGTGCCACAACATGGTTGCTTTCACGGCTTTTTCCTTGGCAAGAAGCTTAACACCAGGCTGATTTCCCTTCCCAGGGTTACTGTAAGGCTTAGGCCTAGGGCTAGGATTTTTAAAACTAGGAAGCCCTTAGATCCAGGCACACTGCAGCTGTTCAAGGCATCCCAAGGGGAGTACAAAAGTGCAACAACATGGCAGCTTTCACAGCTTTTTCCTTGGCACCATCCCTATACCTAGGCTGATTTATCTGCCTAGGGTTAGGGTTAGGCTTCAGCCTAGGTCTTGGAGTTTTTTAACCAGGAAGCCCTGAGTTCCAGGCTTACTGCATCTGCCAAATGCATCCCAAAGGGAGTGCAAAAGTGCAACAACATGGCTGCTTTCACGGCTTTTCCCTTAGGAAGAACCCTAATACGCGGCTGCTTTACCTTCCTAGGGTTACTGTTAGGCTTAGGCCTAGGACTTTTAAAACCAGGAAGCCCTGGGCTCCAGGCACACTGCAGCTGTTAAAGGCATCCCAAGAGGGCCGCAGAAGTGACACAACTTGGCTGCCTCTGCTTCTATTCTCATGAGACCATCCCGAACCATAGGCTGATTTTCCTTCCTAGGGTTAAGGTTTGAGTTTGGCCTAGGGTAAGAGGTCTATTAACCAGAAAGACCTGAGTTCCAAGAACACAGCAGCAGCGAAGGACTACCCAAGAAGAGCGCAAAAGTACCACAACATGCCTGCCTCCACAGCTTTTTCCTTGGGGACATGCCTAATTCCTGGCTGATTTGCCTTTCTCGTCTTAGGGTTGGGGTTCGGCCTAGGGCTAGGATATTTTTAACTAGGAAGCCCTGAGTTCCAGGCTTACTGCATCTGCCAAAGGCATCCCAAAGGGAGTGCAGAAGTGCCACAACATGGCTGCTTTCACGGCTTTTCCCTTAGGAAGAACCCTAATACGCGGCTGATTTACCTTCCTAGGGTTACTGTTAGGCTTAGGCCTAGGACTTTTAAAACCAGGAAGCCCTGGGCTCCAGGCACATGCAGCTGTTCAAGGGATCCCAAGAGGAGTACTAAAGTACCACAACATGGCAGCTTTCACAGCTTTTTCCTTGGCACCATCCCTATACATAGGCTGATTTATCTGCCTAGGGTTAGGGTTAGGGTTCAGCCTAGGGCTTGGAGTTTTTTAACCAGGAAGCCCTGAGTTCCAGGCTTACTGCATCTGCCAAAGGCATCCCAAAGGGAGTGCAGAAGTGCCACAACATGGCTGCTTTCACGGCTTTTCCCTTAGGAAGAACCCTAATACGCGGCTGCTTTACCTTCCTAGGGTTACTGTTAGGCTTAGGCCTAGGACTTTTAAAACCAGGAAGCCCTGGGCTCCAGGCACTCTGCAGCTGCGAAAGGCATCCCAAGGGGAGCGCAAAAGTGGCACAACTTGGCTGCCACCACTGATATTTCCATGAGACCATCCCGAACCATAGGCTGATTTTCCTTCCTAGGGTTCAGGTTTGAGTTACGCCTAGGGTAAGGGTTCTATTAACCAGAAAGCCCTGAGTTCCAAGAACACAGCAGCTGCGAAGGACTACCCAAGAAGAGCGCAAAAGTACCACAACATGCCTGCCTCCACAGCTTTTTCCTTGGGGACATGCCTAATTCCTGACTGATTTGCCTTTCTCGTCTTAGGGTTGGGGTTCGGCCTAGGGCTAGGATTTTTAAAATCAGGAAGCCCTGAGTTCCAGGCACACTGGAGCTGTGAAAGGCATCCCAAAGGGAGTGCAAAAGTGCCACAACATGGTTGCTTTCACGGCTTTTTCCTTGGCAAGAAACTTAACACCAGGCTGATTTCCCCTTCCCAGGGTTACTGTAAGGCTTAGGCCTAGGGCTAGGATTTTTAAAACTAGGAAGCCATTAGATCCAGGCACACTGCAGCTGTTCAAGGCATCCCAAGGGGAGTACAAAAGTGCAACAACATGGCAGCTTTCACAGCTTTTTCCTTGGCACCATCCCTATACCTAGGCTGATTTATCTGCCTAGCGTTAGGGTTAGGCTTCAGCCTAGGTCTTGGATTTTTTAACCAGGAAGCCCTGAGTCCCAGGCTTACTGCATCTGCCAAATGCATCCCAAAGGGAGTGCAAAAGTGCCACAACATGGCTGCTTTCACGGCTTTTCCCTTAGGAAGAACCCTAATACGCGGCTGATTTACCTTCCTAGGGTTACTGTTAGGCTTAGGCCTAGGACTTTTAAAACCAGGAAGCCCTGGGCTCCAGGCACACTGCAGCTGCGAAAGGCATCCCAAGGGGAGCGCAAAAGTGACACAACTTGGCTGCCACCACTGATATTTCCATGAGACCATCCCGAACCATAGGCTGATTTTCCTTCCTAGGGTTAAGGTTTGAGTTACGCCTAGGGTAAGGGTTCTATTAACCAGAAAGCCCTGAGTTCCAAGAACACAGCAGCTGCGAAGGACTACCCAAGAAGAGCGCAAAAGTACCACAACATGCCTGCCTCCACAGCTTTTTCCTTGGGGACATGCCTAATTCCTGGCTGATTTGCCTTTCTCGTCTTAGGGTTGGGGTTCGGCCTAGGGCTAGGATATTTTTAACTAGGAAGCCCTGAGTTCCAGGCTTACTGCATCTGCCAAAGGCATCCCAAAGGGAGTGCAGAAGTGCCACAACATGGCTGCTTTCACGGCTTTTCCCTTAGGAAGAACCCTAATACGCGGCTGATTTACCTTCCTAGGGTTACTGTTAGGCTTAGGCCTAGGACTTTTAAAACCAGGAAGCCCTGGGCTCCAGGCACACTGCAGCTGCGAAAGGCATCCCAAGGGGAGCGCAAAAGTGACACAACTTGGCTGCCGCCACTGATATTTCCATGAGACCATCCCGAACCATAGGCTGATTTTCCTTCCTAGGGTTAAGGTTTGAGTTTCGCCTAGGGTAAGAGGTCTATTAACCAGAAGGACCTGAGTTCCAAGAACACAGCAGCTGCGAAGGACTAGGCAAGAAGAGCGCAAAAGTACCACAACATGCCTGCCTCCACAGCTTTTTCCTTGGGGACATGCCTAATTCCTGGCTGATTTGCCTTTCTCGTCTTAGGGTTGGGGTTCGGCCTAGGGCTAGGATATTTTTAACTAGGAAGCCCTGAGTTCCAGGCTTACTGCATCTGCCAAAGGCATCCCAAAGAGAGTGCAGAAGTGCCACAACATGGCTGCTTTCACGGCTTTTCCCTTAGGAAGAACCCTAATACGCGGCTGATTTACCTTCCTAGGGTTACTGTTAGGCTTAGGCCTAGGACTTTTAAAACCAGGAAGCCCTGGGCTCCAGGCACATGCAGCTGTTCAAGGCATCCCAAGAGGGCCGCAGAAGTGACACAACCTGGCTGCCTCTGTTGCTAGTCTCATGAGACCATCCCGAACCATAGGCTGATTTTCCTTCCTAGGGTTAATGTTTGAGTTACGCCTAGGGTAAGAGTTCTATTAACCAGAAAGCCCTGAGTTCCAAGAACACAGCAGCTGCGAAGGACTACCCAAGAAGAGCGCAAAAGTACCACAACATGCCTGCCTCCACAGCTTTTTCCTTGGGGACATGCCTAATTCCTGGCTGATTTGCCTTTCTCGTCTTAGGGTTGGGGTTCGGCCTAGGGCTAGGATTTTTTTAACTAGGAAGCCCTGAGTTCCAGGCTTACTGCATCTGCCAAAGGCATCCCAAAGGGAGTGCAGAAGTGCCACAACATGGCTGCTTTCACGGCTTTTCCCTTAGGAAGAACCCTAATACGCGGCTGATTTACCTTCCTAGGGTTACTGTTAGGCTTAGGCCTAGGACTTTTAAAACCAGGAAGCCCTGGGCTCCAGGCACACTGCAGCTGCGAAAGGCATCCCAAGGGGAGCGCAAAAGTGACACAACTTGGCTGCCACCACTGATATTTCCATGAGACCATCCCGAACCATAGGCTGATTTTCCTTCCTAGGGTTAAGGTTTGAGTTTCGCCTAGGGTAAGGGTTCTATTAACCAGAAAGCCCTGAGTTCCAAGAACACAGGAGCTGCGAAGGACTAGCCAAGAAGAGCGCAAAAGTACCACAACATGCCTGCCTCCACAGCTTTTTCCTTGGGGACATGCCTAATTCCTGGCTGATTTGCCTTTCTCGTCTTAGGGTTGGGGTTCGGCCTAGGGCTAGGATTTTTTTAACTAGGAAGCCCTGAGTTCCAGGCTTACTGCATCTGCCAAAGGCATCCCAAAGGGAGTGCAGAAGTGCCACAACATGGCTGCTTTCACGGCTTTTCCCTTAGGAAGAACCCTAATACGCGGCTGATTTACCTTCCTAGGGTTACTGTTAGGCTTAGGCCTAGGACTTTTAAAACCAGGAAGCCCTGGGCTCCAGGCACACTGCAGCTGCGAAAGGCATCCCAAGAGGGCCGCAGAAGTGACACAACTTGGCTGCCTCTGCTGCTATTCTCATGAGACCATCCCGAACCATAGGCTGATTTTCCTTCCTAGGGTTAAGGTTTGAGTTACGCCTAGGGTAAGGGTTCTATTAACCAGAAAGCCCTGAGTTCCAAGAACACAGCAGCTGCGAAGGACTACCCAAGAAGAGCGCAAAAGTACCACAACATGCCTGCCTCCACAGCTTTTTCCTTGGGGACATGCCTAATTCCTGGCTGATTTGCCTTTCTCGTCTTAGGGTTGGGGTTCGGCCTAGGGCTAGGATTTTTAAAATCAGGAAGCCCTGAGTTCCAGGCACACTGGAGCTGTGAAAGGCATCCAAAAGGGAGTGCAAAAGTGCCACAACATGGTTGCTTTCACGGCTTTTTCCTTGGCAAGAAGCTTAACACCAGGCTGATTTCCCTTCCCAGGGTTACTGTAAGGCTTAGGCCTAGGGCTAGGATTTTTAAAACTAGGAAGCCCTTAGATCCAGGCACACTGCAGCTGTTCAAGGCATCCCAAGGGGAGTACAAAAGTGCAACAACATGGCAGCTTTCACAGCTTTTTCCTTGGCACCATCCCTATACCTAGGCTGATTTATCTGCCTAGGGTTAGGGTTAGGGTTCAGCCTAGGGCTTGGAGTTTTTTAACCAGGAAGCCCTGAGTTCCAGGCTTACTGCATCTGCCAAAGGCATCCCAAAGGGAGTGCAAAAGTGCCACAACATGGCTGCTTTCACGGCTTTTCCCTTAGGAAGAACCCTAATACGCGGCTGATTTACCTTCCTAGGGTTACTGTTATGCTTAGGCCTAGGACTTTTAAAACCAGGAAGCCCTGGGCTCCAGGCACACTGCAGCTGTTAAAGGCATCCCAAGAGGGCCGCAGAAGTGACACAACTTGGCTGCCTCTGCTTCTATTCTCATGAGACCATCCCGAACCATAGGCTGATTTTCCTTCCTAGGGTTAATGTTTGAGTTACGCCTAGGGTAAGAGGTCTATTAACCAGAAAGACCTGAGTTCCAAGAACACAGCAGCTGCGAAGGACTACCCAAGAAGAGCGCAAAAGTACCACAACATGCCTGCCTCCACAGCTTTTTCCTTGGGGACATGCCTAATACCTGGCTGATTTGCCTTTCTCGTCTTAGGGTTGGGGTTCGGCCTAGGGCTAGGATATTTTTAACTAGGAAGCCCTGAGTTCCAGGCTTACTTCATCTGCCAAAGGCATCCCAAAGGGAGTGCAGAAGTGCCACAACATGGCTGCTTTCACGGCTTTTCCCTTAGGAAGAACCCTAATGCGCGGCTGCTTTACCTTCCTAGGGTTACTGTTAGGCTTAGGCCTAGGACTTTTAAAACCAGGAAGCCCTGGGCTCCAGGCACACTGCAGCTGCGAAAGGCATCCCAAGGGGAGCGCAAAAGTGACAAAACTTGGCTGCCACCACTGATATTTCCATGAGACCATCCCGAACCATAGGCTGATTTTCCTTCCTAGGGTTAAGGTTTGAGTTACGCCTAGGGTAAGGGTTCTATTAACCAGAAAGCCCTGAGTTCCAAGAACACAGCAGCTGCGAAGGACTACCCAAGAAGAGCGCAAAAGTACCACAACATGCCTGCCTCCACAGCTTTTTCCTTGGGGACATGCCTAATTCCTGGCTGATTTGCCTTTCTCGTCTTAGGGTTGGGGTTCGGCCTAGGGCTAGGATTTTTTTAACTAGGAAGCCCTGAGTTCCAGGCTTACTGCATCTGCCAAAGGCATCCCAAAGGGAGTGCAGAAGTGCCACAACATGGCTGCTTTCACGGCTTTTCCCTTAGGAAGAACCCTAATACGCGGCTGATTTACCTTCCTAGGGTTACTGTTAGGCTTAGGCCTAGGACTTTTAAAACCAGGAAGCCCTGGGCTCCAGGCACATGCAGCTGTTCAAGGCATCCCAAGAGGGCCGCAGAAGTGACACAACTTGGCTGCCTCTGTTGCTAGTCTCATGAGACCATCCCGAACCATAGGCTGATTTTCCTTCCTAGGGTTAATGTTTGAGTTACGCCTAGGGTAAGAGTTCTATTAACCAGAAAGCCCTGAGTTCCAAGAACACAGCAGCTGCGAAGGACTACCCAAGAAGAGCGCAAAAGTACCACAACGTGCCTGCCTCCACAGCTTTTTCCTTGGGGACATGCCTAATTCCTGGCTGATTTGCCTTTCTCGTCTTAGGGTTGGGGTTCGGCCTAGGGCTAGGATTTTTTTAACTAGGAAGCCCTGAGTTCCAGGCTTACTTCATCTGCCAATGGCATCCCAAAGGGAGTGCAGAAGTGCCACAACATGGCTGCTTTCACGGCTTTTCCCTTAGGAATAACCCTAATACCCGGCTGATTTACCTTCCTAGGGTTACTGTTAGGCTTAGGCCTAGGACTTTTAAAACCAGGAAGCCCTGGGCTCCAGGCACACTGCAGCTGTTAAAGGCATCCCAAGAGGGCCGCAGAAGTGACACAACTTGGCTGCCTCTGCTTCTATTCTCATGAGACCATCCCGAACCATAGGCTGATTTTCCTTCCTAGGGTTAATGTTTGAGTTACGCCTAGGGTAAGAGGTCTATTAACCAGAAAGACCTGAGTTCCAAGAACACAGCAGCAGCGAAGGACTACCCAAGAAGAGCGCAAAAGTACCACAACATGCCTGCCTCCACAGCTTTTTCCTTGGGGACATGCCTAATTCCTGGCTGATTTGCCTTTCTCGTCTTAGGGTTGGGGTTCGGCCTAGGGCTAGGATTTTTTTAACTAGGAAGCCCTGAGTTCCAGGCTTACTGCATCTGCCAAAGGCATCCCAAAGGGAGTGCAGAAGTGCCACAACATGGCTGCTTTCACGGCTTTTCCCTTAGGAAGAACCCTAATACGCGGCTGATTTACCTTCCTAGGGTTACTGTTAGGCTTAGGCCTAGGACTTTTAAAACCAGGAAGCCCTGGGCTCCAGGCACACTGCAGCTGCGAAAGGCATCCCAAGGGGAGCGCAAAAGTGACACAACTTGGCTGCCACCACTGATATTTCCATGAGACCATCCCGAACCATAGGCTGATTTTCCGTCCTAGGGTTAAGGTTTGAGTTTCGCCTAGGGTAAGGGTTCTATTAACCAGAAAGCCCTGAGTTCCAAGAACACAGGAGCTGCGAAGGACTAGCCAAGAAGAGCGCAAAAGTACCACAACATGCCTGCCTCCACAGCTTTTTCCTTGGGGACATGCCTAATTCCTGGCTGATTTGCCTTTCTCGTCTTAGGGTTGGGGTTCGGCCTAGGGCTAGGATTTTTTTAACTAGGAAGCCCTGAGTTCCAGGCTTACTGCATCTGCCAAAGGCATCCCAAAGGGAGTGCAGAAGTGCCACAACATGGCTGCTTTCACGGCTTTTCCCTTAGGAAGAACCCTAATACGCGGCTGATTTACCTTCCTAGGGTTACTGTTAGGCTTAGGCCTAGGACTTTTAAAACCAGGAAGCCCTGGGCTCCAGGCACACTGCAGCTGCGAAAGGCATCCCAAGGGGAGCGCAAAAGTGACGCAACTTGGCTGCCACCACTGATATTTCCATGAGACCATCCCGAACCATAGGCTGATTTTCCTTCCTAGGGTTAAGGTTTGAGTTACGCCTAGGGTAAGGGTTCTATTAACCAGAAAGCCCTGAGTTCCAAGAACACAGCAGCTGCGAAGGACTACCCAAGAAGAGCGCAAAAGTACCACAACATGCCTGCCTCCACAGCTTTTTCCTTGGGGACATGCCTAATTCCTGGCTGATTTGCCTTTCTCGTCTTAGGGTTGGGGTTCGGCCTAGGGCTAGGATTTTTAAAATCAGGAAGCCCTGAGTTCCAGGCACACTGGAGCTGTGAAAGGCATCCAAAAGGGAGTGCAAAAGTGCCACAACATGGTTGCTTTCACGGCTTTTTCCTTGGCAAGAAGCTTAACACCAGGCTGATTTCCCTTCCCAGGGTTACTGTAAGGCTTAGGCCTAGGGCTAGGATTTTTAAAACTAGGAAGCCCTTAGATCCAGGCACACTGCAGCTGTTCAAGGCATCCCAAGGGGAGTACAAAAGTGCAACAACATGGCAGCTTTCACAGCTTTTTCCTTGGCACCATCCCTATACCTAGGCTGATTTATCTGCCTAGGGTTAGGGTTAGGGTTCAGCCTAGGGCTTGGAGTTTTTTAACCAGGAAGCCCTGAGTTCCAGGCTTACTGCATCTGCCAAAGGCATCCCAAAGGGAGTGCAAAAGTGCCACAACATGGCTGCTTTCACGGCTTTTCCCTTAGGAAGAACCCTAATACGCGGCTGATTTACCTTCCTAGGGTTACTGTTATGCTTAGGCCTAGGACTTTTAAAACCAGGAAGCCCTGGGCTCCAGGCACACTGCAGCTGTTAAAGGCATCCCAAGAGGGCCGCAGAAGTGACACAACTTGGCTGCCTCTGCTTCTATTCTCATGAGACCATCCCGAACCATAGGCTGATTTTCCTTCCTAGGGTTAATGTTTGAGTTACGCCTAGGGTAAGAGGTCTATTAACCAGAAAGACCTGAGTTCCAAGAACACAGCAGCTGCGAAGGACTACCCAAGAAGAGCGCAAAAGTACCACAACATGCCTGCCTCCACAGCTTTTTCCTTGGGGACATGCCTAATTCCTGGCTGATTTGCCTTTCTCGTCTTAGGGTTGGGGTTCGGCCTAGGGCTAGGATTTTTTTAACTAGGAAGCCCTGAGTTCCAGGCTTACTGCATCTGCCAAAGGCATCCCAAAGGGAGTGCAGAAGTGCCACAACATGGCTGCTTTCACGGCTTTTCCCTTAGGAAGAACCCTAATACGCGGCTGATTTACCTTCCTAGGGTTACTGTTAGGCTTAGGCCTAGGACTTTTAAAACCAGGAAGCCCTGGGCTCCAGGCACACTGCAGCTGCGAAAGGCATCCCAAGGGGAGCGCAAAAGTGACACAACTTGGCTGCCGCCACTGATATTTCCATGAGACCATCCCGAACCATAGGCTGATTTTCCTTCCTATGGTTAAGGTTTGAGTTTCGCCTAGGGTAAGAGGTCTATTAACCAGAAGGACCTGAGTTCCAAGAACACAGCAGCAGCGAAGGACTAGCCAAGAAGAGCGCAAAAGTACCACAACATGCCTGCCTCCACAGCTTTTTCCTTGGGGACATGCCTAATTCCTGGCTGATTTACCTTTCTCGTCTTAGGGTTGGGGTTCGGCCTAGGGCTAGGATATTTTTAACTAGGAAGCCCTGAGTTCCAGGCTTACTGCATCTGCCAAAGGCATCCCAAAGGGAGTGCAGAAGTGCCACAACATGGCTGCTTTCACGGCTTTTCCCTTAGGAAGAACCCTAATACGCGGCTGCTTTACCTTCCTAGGGTTACTGTTAGGCTTAGGCCTAGTACTTTTAAAACCAGGAAGCCCTGGGCTCCAGGCACATGCAGCTGTTCAAGGCATCCCAAGAGGGCCGCAGAAGTGACACAACTTGGCTGCCTCTGTTGCTATTCTCATGAGACCATCCCGAACCATAGGCTGATTTTCCTTCCTAGGGTTAATGTTTGAGTTACGCCTAGGGTAAGAGTTCTATTAACCAGAAAGCCCTGAGTTCCAAGAACACAGCAGCTGCGAAGGACTACCCAAGAAGAGCGCAAAAGTACCACAACGTGCCTGCCTCCACAGCTTTTTCCTTGGGGACATGCCTAATTCCTGGCTGATTTGCCTTTCTCGTCTTAGGGTTGGGGTTCGGCCTAGGGCTAGGATTTTTTAACTAGGAAGCCCTGAGTTCGAGGCTTACTTCATCTGCCAATGGCATCCCAAAGGGAGTGCAGAAGTGCCACAACATGGCTGCTTTCACGGCTTTTCCCTTAGGAAGAACCCTAATACCCGGCTGATTTACCTTCCTAGGGTTACTGTTAGGCTTAGGCCTAGGACTTTTAAAACCAGGAAGCCCTGGGCTCCAGGCACACTGCAGCTGTTAAAGGCATCCCAAGAGGGCCGCAGAAGTGACACAACTTGGCTGCCTCTGCTTCTATTCTCATGAGACCATCCCGAACCATAGGCTGATTTTCCTTCCTAGGGTTAATGTTTGAGTTACGCCTAGGGTAAGAGGTCTATTAACCAGAAAGACCTGAGTTCCAAGAACACAGCAGCAGCGAAGGACTACCCAAGAAGAGCGCAAAAGTACCACAACATGCCTGCCTCCACAGCTTTTTCCTTGGGGACATGCCTAATTCCTGGCTGATTTGCCTTTCTCGTCTTAGGGTTGGGGTTCGGCCTAGGGTTAGGATATTTTTAACTAGGAAGCCCTGAGTTCCAGGCTTACTGCATCTGCCAAAGGCATCCCAAAGGGAGTGCAGAAGTGCCACAACATGGCTGCTTTCACGGCTTTTCCCTTAGGAAGAACCCTAATACGCGGCTGATTTACCTTCCTAGGGTTACTGTTAGGCTTAGGCCTAGGACTTTTAAAACCAGGAAGCCCTGGGCTCCAGGCACACTGCAGCTGCGAAAGGCATCCCAAGAGGGCCGCAGAAGTGACACAACTTGGCTGCCTCTGCTGCTATTCTCATGAGACCATCCCGAACCATAGGCTGATTTTCCTTCCTAGGGTTAAGGTTTGAGTTTCACCTAGGGTAAGGGTTCTATTAACCAGAAAGCCCTGAGTTCCAAGAACACAGCAGCTGCGAAGGACTAGCCAAGAAGAGCGCAAAAGTACCACAACATGCCTGCCTCCACAGCTTTTTCCTTGGGGACATGCCTAATTCCTGGCTGATTTGCCTTTCTCGTCTTAGGGTTGGGGTTCGGCCTAGGGCTAGGATTTTTTTAACTAGGAAGCCCTGAGTTCCAGGCTTACTGCATCTGCCAAAGGCATCCCAAAGGGAGTGCAGAAGTGCCACAACATGGCTGCTTTCACGGCTTTTCCCTTAGGAAGAACCCTAATACGCGGCTGATTTACCTTCCTAGGGTTACTGTTAGGCTTAGGCCTAGGACTTTTAAAACCAGGAAGCCCTGGGCTCCAGGCACACTGCAGCTGCGAAAGGCATCCCAAGAGGGCCGCAGAAGTGACACAACTTGGCTGCCTCTGCTGCTATTCTCATGAGACCATCCCGAACCATAGGCTGATTTTCCTTCCTAGGGTTAAGGTTTGAGTTACGCCTAGGGTAAGGGTTCTATTAACCAGAAAGACCTGAGTTCCAAGAACACAGCAGCTGCGAAGGACTAGCCAAGAAGAGCGCAAAAGTACCACAACATGCCTGCCTCCACAGCTTTTTCCTTGGGGACATGCCTAATTCCTGGCTGATTTGCCTTTCTCGTCTTAGGGTTGGGGTTCGGCCTAGGGCTAGGATTTTTTTAACTAGGAAGCCCTGAGTTCCAGGCTTACTTCATCTGCCAATGGCATCCCAAAGGGAGTGCAGAAGTGCCACAACAGGGCTGCTTTCACGGCTTTCCCCTTAGGAAGAACCCTAATACGCGGCTGATTTACCTTCCTAGGGTTACTGTTAGGCTTAGGCCTAGGACTTTTAAAACTAGGAAGCCCTTAGATCCAGGCACACTGCAGTTGTTCAAGGCATCCCAAGGGGAGTACTAAAGTACCACAACATGGCAGCTTTCACAGCTTTTTCCTTGGCACCATCCCTATACATAGGCTGATTTATCTGCCTAGGGTTAGGGTTAGGGTTCAGCCTAGGGCTTGGAGTTTTTTAACCAGGAAGCCCTGAGTTCCAGGCTTACTGCATCTGCCAAATGCATCCCAACGGGAGTGCAAAAGTGCCACAACATGGCTGCTTTCACGGCTTTTCCCTTAGGAAGAACCCTAATACGCGGCTGATTTACCTTCCTAGGGTTACTGTTAGGCTTAGGCCTAGGACTTTTAAAACCAGGAAGCCCTGGGCTCCAGGCACACTGCAGCTGTTAAAGGCATCCCAAGAGGGCCGCAGAAGTGACACAACTTGGCTGCCTCTGCTTCTATTCTCATGAGACCATCCCGAACCATAGGCTGATTTTCCTTCCTAGGGTTAATGTTTGAGTTACGCCTAGGGTAAGAGGTCTATTAACCAGAAAGACCTGAGTTCCAAGAACACAGCAGCTGCGAAGGACTACCCAAGAAGAGCGCAAAAGTACCACAACATGCCTGCCTCCACACCTTTTTCCTTGGGGACATGCCAAATTCCTGGCTGATTTGCCTTTCTCGTCTTAGGGTTGGGGTTCGGCCTAGGGCTAGGATATTTTTAACTAGGAAGCCCTGAGTTCCAGGCTTACTGCATCTGCCAAAGGCATCCCAAAGGGAGTGCAGAAGTGCCACAACATGGCTGCTTTCACGGCTTTTCCCTTAGGAAGAACCCTAATACGCGGCTGCTTTACCTTCCTAGGGTTACTGTTAGGCTTAGGCCTAGGACTTTTAAAACCAGGAAGCCCTGGGCTCCAGGCACACTGCAGCTGCGAAAGGCATCCCAAGGGGAGCGCAAAAGTGACACAACTTGGCTGCCACCACTGATATTTCCATGAGACCATCCCGAACCATAGGCTGATTTTCCTTCCTAGGGTTAAGGTTTGAGTTACGCCTAGGGTAAGGGTTCTATTAACCAGAAAGCCCTGAGTTCCAAGAACACAGCAGCTGCGAAGGGCTACCCAAGAAGAGCGCAAAAGTACCACAACATGCCTGCCTCCACAGCTTTTTCCTTGGGGACATGCCTAATTCCTGGCTGATTTGCCTTTCTCGTCTTAGGGTTGGGGTTCGGCCTAGGGCTAGGATATTTTTAACTAGGAAGCCCTGAGTTCCAGGCTTACTGCATCTGCCAAAGGCATCCCAAAGGGAGTGCAGAAGTGCCACAACATGGCTGCTTTCACGGCTTTTCCCTTAGGAAGAACCCTAATACGCGGCTGATTTACCTTCCTAGGGTTACTGTTAGGCTTAGGCCTAGGACTTTTAAAACCAGGAAGCCCTGGGCTCCAGGCACATGCAGCTGTTCAAGGCATCCCAAGAGGGCCGCAGAAGTGACACAACATGGCTGCCTCTGTTGCTATTCTCATGAGACCATCCCGAACCATAGGCTGATTTTCCTTCCTAGGGTTAATGTTTGAGTTACGCCTAGGGTAAGAGTTCTATTAACCAGAAAGCCCTGAGTTCCAAGAACACAGCAGCTGCGAAGGACTACCCAAGAAGAGCGCAAAAGTACCACAACGTGCCTGCCTCCACAGCTTTTTCCTTGGGGACATGCCTAATTCCTGGCTGATTTGCCTTTCTCGTCTTAGGGTTGGGGTTCGGCCTAGGGCTAGGATTTTTTTAACTAGGAAGCCCTGAGTTCCAGGCTTACTTCATCTGCCAAAGGCATCCCAAAGGGAGTGCAGAAGTGCCACAACATGGCTGCTTTCACGGCTTTCCCCTTAGGAAGAACCCTAATACGCGGCTGATTTACCTTCCTAGGGTTACTGTTAGGCTTAGGCCTAGGACTTTTAAAACTAGGAAGCCCTTAGATCCAGGCACACTGCAGCTGTTCAAGGCATCCCAAGGGGAGTACTAAAGTACCACAACATGGCAGCTTTCACAGCTTTTTCCTTGGCACCATCCCTATACATAGGCTGATTTATCTGCCTAGGGTTAGGGTTAGGGTTCAGCCTAGGGCTTGGAGTTTTTTAACCAGGAAGCCCTGAGTTCCAGGCTTACTGCATCTGCCAAAGGCATCCCAAAGGGAGTGCAGAAGTGCCACAACATGGCTGCTTTCACGGCTTTTCCCTTAGGAAGAACCCTAATACCCGGCTGATTTACCTTCCTAGGGTTACTGTTAGGCTTAGGCCTAGGACTTTTAAAACCAGGAAGCCCTGGGCTCCAGGCACACTGCAGCTGCGAAAGGCATCCCAAGAGGGCCGCAGAAGTGACACAACTTGGCTGCCTCTGCTGCTATTCTCATGAGACCATCCCGAACCATAGGCTGATTTTCCTTCCTAGGGTTAATGTTTGAGTTACGCCTAGGGTAAGAGTTCTATTAACCAGAAAGCCCTGAGTTCCAAGAACACAGCAGCTGCGAAGGACTACCCAAGAAGAGCGCAAAAGTACCACAACGTGCCTGCCTCCACAGCTTTTTCCTTGGGGACATGCCTAATTCCTGGCTGATTTGCCTTTCTCGTCTTAGGGTTGGGGTTCGGCCTAGGGCTAGGATTTTTTTAACTAGGAAGCCCTGAGTTCCAGGCTTACTTCATCTGCCAATGGCATCCCAAAGGGAGTGCAGAAGTGCCACAACATGGCTGCTTTCACGGCTTTCCCCTTAGGAAGAACCCTAATACGCGGCTGATTTACCTTCCTAGGGTTACTGTTAGGCTTAGGCCTAGGACTTTTAAAACTAGGAAGCCCTTAGATCCAGGCACACTGCAGCTGTTCAAGGCATCCCAAGGGGAGTACTAAAGTACCACAACATGGCAGCTTTCACAGCTTTTTCCTTGGCACCATCCCTATACATAGGCTGATTTATCTGCCTAGGGTTAGGGTTAGGGTTCAGCCTAGGGCTTGGAGTTTTTTAACCAGGAAGCCCTGAGTTCCAGGCTTACTGCATCTGCCAAAGGCATCCCAAAGGGAGTGCAGAAGTGCCACAACATGGCTGCTTTCACGGCTTTTCCCTTAGGAAGAACCCTAATACGCGGCTGATTTACCTTCCTAGGGTTACTGTTAGGCTTAGGCCTAGGACTTTTAAAACCAGGAAGCCCTGGGCTCCAGGCACACTGCAGCTGCGAAAGGCATCCCAAGAGGGCCGCAGAAGTGACACAACTTGGCTGCCTCTGCTGCTATTCTCATGAGACCATCCCGAACCATAGGCTGATTTTCCTTCCTAGGGTTAAGGTTTGAGTTACGCCTAGGGTAAGGGTTCTATTAACCAGAAAGCCCTGAGTTCCAAGAACACAGCAGCTGCGAAGGACTACCCAAGAAGAGCGCAAAAGTACCACAACATGCCTGCCTCCACAGCTTTTTCCTTGGGGACATGCCTAATTCCTGGCTGATTTGCCTTTCTCGTCTTAGGGTTGGGGTTCGGCCTAGGGCTAGGATTTTTAAAATCAGGAAGCCCTGAGTTCCAGGCACACTGGAGCTGTGAAAGGCATCCAAAAGGGAGTGCAAAAGTGCCACAACATGGTTGCTTTCACGGCTTTTTCCTTGGCAAGAAGCTTAACACCAGGCTGATTTCCCTTCCCAGGGTTACTGTAAGGCTTAGGCCTAGGGCTAGGATTTTTAAAACTAGGAAGCCATTAGATCCAGGCACATTGCAGCTGTTCAAGGCATCCCAAGGGGAGTACAAAAGTGCAACAACATGGCAGCTTTCACAGCTTTTTCCTTGGCGCCATCCCTATACCTAGGCTGATTTATCTGCCTAGGGTTAGGGTTAGGGTTCAGCCTAGGGCTTGGAGTTTTTTAACCAGGAAGCCCTGAGTTCCAGGCTTACTGCATCTGCCAAAGGCATCCCAAAGGGAGTGCAAAAGTGCCACAACATGGCTGCTTTCACGGCTTTTCCCTTAGGAAGAACCCTAATACGCGGCTGATTTACCTTCCTAGGGTTACTGTTAGGCTTAGGCCTAGGACTTTTAAAACCAGGAAGCCCTGGGCTCCAGGCACACTGCAGCTGTTAAAGGCATCCCAAGAGGGCCGCAGAAGTGACACAACTTGGCTGCCTCTGCTTCTATTCTCATGAGACCATCCCGAACCATAGGCTGATTTTCCTTCCTAGGGTTAATGTTTGAGTTACGCCTAGGGTAAGAGGTCTATTAACCAGAAAGACCTGAGTTCCAAGAACACAGCAGCTGCGAAGGACTACCCAAGAAGAGCGCAAAAGTACCACAACATGCCTGCCTCCACAGCTTTTTCCTTGGGGACATGCCTAATTCCTGGCTGATTTGCCTTTCTCGTCTTAGGGTTGGGGTTCGGCCTAGGGCTAGGATATTTTTAACTAGGAAGCCCTGAGTTCCAGGCTTACTGCATCTGCCAAAGGCATCCCAACGGGAGTGCAGAAGTGCCACAACATGGCTGCTTTCACGGCTTTTCCCTTAGGAAGAACCCTAATACGCGGCTGCTTTACCTTCCTAGGGTTACTGTTAGGCTTAGGCCTAGGACTTTTAAAACCAGGAAGCCCTGGGCTCCAGGCACACTGCAGCTGCGAAAGGCATCCCAAGGGGAGCGCAAAAGTGACACAACTTGGCTGCCACCACTGATATTTCCATGAGACCATCCCGAACCATAGGCTGATTTTCCTTCCTAGGGTTAAGGTTTGAGTTACGCCTAGGGTAAGGGTTCTATTAACCAGAAAGCCCTGAGTTCCAAGAACACAGCAGCTGCGAAGGGCTACCCAAGAAGAGCGCAAAAGTACCACAACATGCCTGCCTCCACAGCTTTTTCCTTGGGGACATGCCTAATTCCTGGCTGATTTGCCTTTCTCGTCTTAGGGTTGGGGTTCGGCCTAGGGCTAGGATTTTTTTAACTAAGAAGCCCTGAGTTCCAGGCTTACTGCATCTGCCAAAGGCATCCCAAAGGGAGTGCAGAAGTGCCACAACATGGCTGCTTTCACGGCTTTTCCCTTAGGAAGAACCCTAATACGCGGCTGATTTACCTTCCTAGGGTTACTGTTAGGCTTAGGCCTAGGACTTTTAAAACCAGGAAGCCCTGGGCTCCAGGCACACTGCAGCTGTGAAAGGCATCCCAGAGGGCCGCAGATGTGACACAACTTGGCTGCCTCTGCTGCTATTCTCATGAGACCATCCCGAACCATAGGCTGATTTTACTTCCTAGGGTTAAGGTTTGAGTTACGCCTAGGGTAAGGGTTCTATTAACCAGAAAGCCCTGAGTTCCAAGAACACAGCAGCTGCGAAGGACTACCCAAGAAGAGCGCAAAAGTACCACAACATGCCTGCCTCCACAGCTTTTTCCTTGGGGACATGCCTAATTCCTGGCTGATTTGCCTTTCTCGTCTTAGGGTTGGGGTTCGGCCTAGGGCTAGGATTTTTAAAATCAGGAAGCCCTGAGTTCCAGGCACACTGGAGCTGTGAAAGGCATCCAAAAGGGAGTGCAAAAGTGCCACAACATGATTGCTTTCACGGCTTTTTCCTTGGCAAGAAGCTTAACACCAGGCTGATTTCCCTTCCCAGGGTTACTGTAAGGCTTAGGCCTAGGGCTAGGATTTTTAAAACTAGGAAGCCCTTAGATCCAGGCACACTGCAGCTGTTCAAGGCATCCCAAGGGGAGTACAAAAGTGCAACAACATGGCAGCTTTCACAGCTTTTTCCTTGGCACCATCCCTATACCTAGGCTGATTTATCTGCCTAGGGTTAGGGTTAGGGTTCAGCCTAGGGCTTGGAGTTTTTTAACCAGGAAGCCCTGAGTTCCAGGCTTACTGCATCTGCCAAATGCATCCCAAAGGGAGTGCAAAAGTGCCACAACATGGCTGCTTTCACGGCTTTTCCCTTAGGAAGAACCCTAATACGCGGCTGATTTACCTTCCTAGGGTTACTGTTAGGCTTAGGCCTAGGACTTTTAAAACCAGGAAGCCCTGGGCTCCAGGCACACTGCAGCTGCGAAAGGCATCCCAAGAGGGCCGCAGAAGTGACACAACTTGGCTGCCTCTGCTTCTATTCTCATGAGACCATCCCGAACCATAGGCTGATTTTCCTTCCTAGGGTTAATGTTTGAGTTACGCCTAGGGTAAGAGGTCTATTAACCAGAAAGACCTGAGTTCCAAGAACACAGCAGCTGCGAAGGACTACCCAAGAAGAGCGCAAAAGTACCACAACATGCCTGCCTCCACAGCTTTTTCCTTGGGGACATGCCTAATTCCTGGCTGATTTGCCTTTCTCGTCTTAGGGTTGGGGTTCGGCCTAGGGCTAGGATATTTTTAACTAGGAAGCCCTGAGTTCCAGGCTTACTGCATCTGCCAAAGGCATCCCAAAGGGAGTGCAGAAGTGCCACAACATGGCTGCTTTCACGGCTTTTCCCTTAGGAAGAACCCTAATACGCGGCTGATTTACCTTCCTAGGGTTACTGTTAGGCTTAGGCCTAGGACTTTTAAAACCAGGAAGCCCTGGGCTCCAGGCACACTGCAGCTGCGAAAGGCATCCCAAGGGGAGCGCAAAAGTGACACAACTTGGCTGCCACCACTGATATTTCCATGAGACCATCCCGAACCATAGGCTGATTTTCCTTCCTAGGGTTAAGGTTTGAGTTACGCCTAGGGTAAGGGTTCTATTAACCAGAAAGCCCTGAGTTCCAAGAACACAGCAGCTGCGAAGGACTACCCAAGAAGAGCGCAAAAGTACCACAACATGCCTGCCTCCACAGCTTTTTCCTTGGGGACATGCCTAATTCCTGGCTGATTTGCCTTTCTCGTCTTAGGGTTGGGGTTCGGCCTAGGGCTAGGATTTTTTTAACTAGGAAGCCCTGAGTTCCAGGCTTACTGCATCTGCCAAAGGCATCCCAAAGGGAGTGCAGAAGTGCCACAACATGGCTGCTTTCACGGCTTTTCCCTTAGGAAGAACCCTAATACGCGGCTGATTTACCTTCCTAGGGTTACTGTTAGGCTTAGGCCTAGGACTTTTAAAACCAGGAAGCCCTGGGCTCCAGGCACACTGCAGCTGTTCAAGGCATCCCAAGAGGGCCGCAGAAGTGACACAACTTGGCTGCCTCTGCTGCTATTCTCATGAGACCATCCCGAACCATAGGCTGATTTTCCTTCCTAGGGTTAAGGTTTGAGTTACGCCTAGGGTAAGGGTTCTATTAACCAGAAAGCCCTGAGTTCCAAGAACACAGCAGCTGCGAAGGACTTCCCAAGAAGAGCGCAAAAGTACCACAACATGGCTGCTTCCACAGCTTTTTCCTTGGGGACATGCCTAATTCCTGGCTGATTTGCCTTTCTCGTCTTAGGGTTGGGTTCAGCCTAGGGCTAGGATTTTTAAAATCAGGAAGCCCTGAGTTCCAGGCACACTGGAGCTGTGAAAGGCATCCAAAAGGGAGTGCAAAAGTGCCACAACATGGTTGCTTTCACGGCTTTTTCCTTGGCAAGAAGCTTAACACCAGGCTGATTTCCCTTCCCAGGGTTACTGTAAGGCTTAGGCCTAGGGCTAGGATTTTTAAAACTAGGAAGCCCTTAGATCCAGGCACACTGCAGCTGTTCAAGGCATCCCAAGGGGAGTACAAAAGTGCAACAACATGGCAGCTTTCACAGATTTTCCTTGGCACCATCCCTATACCTAGGCTGATTTATCTGCCTAGGGTTAGGGTTAGGCTTCAGCCTAGGGCTTGGAGTTTTTTAACCAGGAAGCCCTGAGTTCCAGGCTTACTGCATGTGCCAAAGGCATCCCAAAGGGAGTGCAGAAGTGCCACAACATGGCTGCTTTCACGGCTTTTCCCTTAGGAAGAACCCTAATACCCGGCTTATTTACCTTCCTAGGGTTACTGTTAGGCTTAGGCCTAGGACTTTTAAAACCAGGAAGCCCTGGCCTCCAGGCACTCTGCAGCTCTGAAAGGCATCCCAAGGGGAGCGCAAAAGTGACGCAACTTGGCTGCCACCACTGATATTTCCATGAGACCATCCCGAACCATAGGCTGATTTTCCTTCCTAGGGTTAAGGTTTGAGTTACGCCTAGGGTAAGGGTTCTATTAACCAGAAAGCCCTGAGTTCCAAGAACACAGCAGCTGCGAAGGACTACCCAAGAAGAGCGCAAAAGTACCACAACGTGCCTGCCTCCACAGCTTTTTCCTTGGGGACATGCCTAATTCCTGGCTGATTTGCCTTTCTCGTCTTAGGGTTGGGGTTCGGCCTAGGGCTAGGATTTTTTTAACTAGGAAGCCCTGAGTTCCAGGCTTACTTCATCTGCCAAAGGCATCCCAAAGGGAGTGCAGAAGTGCCAAAACATGGCTGCTTTCACGGCTTTTCCCTTAGGAAGAACCCTAATACGCGGCTGATTTACCTTCCTAGGGTTACTGTTAGGCTTAAGCCTAGGACTTTTAAAACCAGGAAGCCCTGGGCTCCAGGCACATGCAGGTGTTCAAGGCATCCCAAGAGGGCCGCAGAAGTGACACAACTTGGCTGCCTCTGCTTCTATTCTCATGAGACCATCCCGAACCATAGGCTGATTTTCCTTCCTAGGGTTAAGGTTTGAGTTACGCCTAGGGTAAGGGTTCTATTAACCAGAAAGCCCTGAGTTCCAAGAACACAGCAGCTGCGAAGGACTTCCCAAGAAGAGCGCAAAAGTACCACAACATGCCTGCCTCCACAGCTTTTTCCTTGGGGACATGCCTAATTCCTGGCTGATTTGCCTTTCTCGTCTTAGGGTTGGGGTTCGGCCTAGGGCTAGGATTTTTAAAATCAGGAAGCCCTGAGTTCCAGGCACACTGGAGCTGTGAAAGGCATCCAAAAGGGAGTGCAAAAGTGCCACAACATGGTTGCTTTCACGGCTTTTTCCTTGGCAAGAAGCTTAACACCAGGCTGATTTCCCTTCCCAGGGTTATTGTAAGGCTTAGGCCTAGGGCTAGGATTTTTAAAACTAGGAAGCCCTTAGATCCAGGCACACTGCAGCTGTTCAAGGCATCCCAAGGGGAGTACCAAAGTGCAACAACATGGCAGCTTTCACAGCTTTTTCCTTGGCGCCATCCCTATACCTAGGCTGATTTATCTGCCTAGGGTTAGGGTTAGGGTTCAGCCTAGGTCTTGGAGTTTTTCAACCAGGAAGCCCTGAGTTCCAGGCTTACTGCATCTGCCAAAGGCATCCCAAAGGGAGTGCAGAAGTGCCACAACATGGCTGCTTTCACGGCTTTTCCCTTAGGAAGAACCCTAATACGCGGCTGATTTACCTTCCTAGGGTTACTGTTAGGCTTAGGCCTAGGACTTTTAAAACCAGGAAGCCCTGGGCTCCAGGCACACTGCAGCTGCGAAAGGCATCCCAAGGGGAGCGCAAAAGTGACACAACTTGGCTGCCACCACTGATATTTCCATGAGACCATCCCGAACCATAGGCTGATTTTCCTTCCTAGGGTTAAGGTTTGAGTTTCGCCTAGGGTAAGAGGTCTATTAACCAGAAGGACCTGAGTTCCAAGAACACAGCAGCTGCGAAGGACTAGCCAAGAAGAGCGCAAAAGTACCACAACATGCCTGCCTCCACAGCTTTTTCCTTGGGGACATGCCTAATTCCTGGCTGATTTGCCTTTCTCGTCTTAGGGTTGGGGTTCGGCCTAGGGCTAGGATATTTTTAACTAGGAAGCCCTGAGTTCCAGGCTTACTGCATCTGCCAAAGGCATCCCAAAGGGAGTGCAGAAGTGCCACAACATGGCTGCTTTCACGGCTTTTCCCTTAGGAAGAACCCTAATACGCGGCTGATTTACCTTCCTAGGGTTACTGTTAGGCTTAGGCCTAGGACTTTTAAAACCAGGAAGCCCTGGGCTCCAGGCTTACTGCATCTGCCAAAGGCATCCCAAAGGGAGTGCAGAAGTGCCACAACATGGCTGCTTTCACGTCTTTTCCCTTAGGAAGAACCCTAATACGCGGCTGATTTACCTTCCTAGGGTTACTGTTAGGCTTAGGCCTAGGACTTTTAAAACCAGGAAGCCCTGGGCTCCAGGCACTCTGCAGCTCTGAAAGGCATCCCAAGGGGAGCGCAAAAGTGATGCAACTTGGCTGCCACCACTGATATTTCCATGAGACCATCCCGAACCATAGGCTGATTTTCCTTCCTAGGGTTAAGGTTTGAGTTACGCCTAGGGTAAGGGTTCTATTAACCAGAAAGCCCTGAGTTCCAAGAACACAGCAGCTGCGAAGGACTACCCAAGAAGAGCGCAAAAGTACCACAACGTGCCTGCCTCCACAGCTTTTTCCTTGGGGACATGCCTAATTCCTGGCTGATTTGCCTTTCTCGTCTTAGGGTTGGGGTTCGGCCTAGTGCTAGGATTTTTAAAATCAGGAAGCCCTGAGTTCCAGGCACACTGGAGCTGTGAAAGGCATCCCAAAGGGAGTGCAAAAGTGCCACAACATTGTTGCTTTCACGGCTTTTTCCTTGGCAAGAAGCTTAACACCAGGCTGATTTCCCTTCCCAGGGTTACTGTAAGGCTTAGGCCTAGGGCTAGGATTTTTAAAACTAGGAAGCCATTAGATCCAGGCACACTGCAGCTGTTCAAGGTACCCCAAGGGGAGTACAAAAGTGCAACAACATGGCAGCTTTCACAGCTTTTTCCTTGGCACCATCCCTATACCTAGGCTGATTTATCTGCCTAGGGTTAGGGTTAGGCTTCAGACTAGGACTTGGAGTTTTTTAACCAGGAAGCCCTGAGTCCCAGGCTTACTGCATCTGCCAAAGGAATCCCAAAGGGAGTGCAGAAGTGCCACAACATGGCTGCTTTCATGGCTTTTCCCTTAGGAAGAACCCTAATACGCGGCTGATTTACCTTCCTAGGGTTACTGTTCGGCTTAGGCCTAGGACTTTTAAAACCAGGAAGCCCTGGGCTCCAGGCACTCTGCAGCTGTTAAAGGCATCCCAAGGGGAGCGCAAAAGTGACACAACTTGGCTGCCACCACTGATATTTCCATGAGACCATCCCGAACCATAGGCTGATTTTCCTTCCTAGGGTTAAGGTTTGAGGTACGCCTGGGGTAAGGGTTCTATTAACCAGAAAGCCCTGAGTTCCAAGAACACAGCAGCTGCGAAGGACTACCCAAGAAGAGCGCAAAAGTACCACAACATGCCTGCGTCGATAGCTTTTTCCTTGGGGACATGCCTAATTCCTGGCTGATTTGCCTTTCTCGTCTTAGGGTTGGGGTTCGGCCTAGGGCTAGGATTTTTTTAACTAGGAAGCCCTGAGTTCCAGGCTTACTTCATCTGCCAAAGGCATCCCAAAGGGAGTGCAGAAGTGCCAAAACATGGCTGCTTTCACGGCTTTCCCCTTAGGAAGAACCCTAATACGCGGCTGATTTACCTTCCTAGGGTTACTGTTAGGCTTAGGCCTAGGACTTTTAAAACCAGGAAGCCCTGGGCTCCAGGCACACTGCAGCTGTTAAAGGCATCCCAAGAGGGCCGCAGAAGTGACACAACTTGGCTGCCTCTGCTTCTATTCTCATGAGACCATCCCGAACCATAGGCTGATTTTCCTTCCTAGGGTTAAGGTTTGAGTTACGCCTAGGGTAAGAGGTCTATTAACCAGAAAGACCTGAGTTCCAAGAACACAGCAGCTGCGAAGGACTACCCAAGAAGAGCGCAAAAGTACCACAACATGCCTGCCTCCACAGCTTTTTCCTTGGGGACATGCCTAATTCCTGGCTGATTTGCCTTTCTCGTCTTAGGGTTGGGGTTCGGCCTAGGGCTAGGATATTTTTAACTAGGAAGCCCTGAGTTCCAGGCTTACTGCATCTGCCAAAGGCATCCCAAAGGGAGTGCAGAAGTGCCACAACATGGCTGCTTTCACGGCTTTTCCCTTAGGAAGAACCCTAATACGCGGCTGCTTTACCTTCCTAGGGTTACTGTTAGGCTTAGGTCTAGGACTTTTAAAACCAGGAAGCCCTGGGCTCCAGGCACACTGCAGCTGCGAAAGGCATCCCAAGGAGAGCGCAAAAGTGACACAACTTGGCTGCCACCACTGATATTTCCATGAGACCATCCCGAACCATAGGCTGATTTTCCTTCCTAGGGTTAAGGTTTGAGTTACGCCTAGGGTAAGGGTTCTATTAACCAGAAAGCCCTGAGTTCCAAGAACACAGCAGCTGCGAAGGGCTACCCAAGAAGAGCGCAAAAGTACCACAACATGCCTGCCTCCACAGCTTTTTCCTTGGGGACATGCCTAATTCCTGGCTGATTTGCCTTTCTCGTCTTAGGGTTGGGGTTCGGCCTAGGGCTAGGATTTTTTTAACTAGGAAGCCCTGAGTTCCAAGCTTACTGCATCTGCCAAAGGCATCCCAAAGGGAGTGCAGAAGTGCCACAACATGGCTGCTTTCACGGCTTTTCCCTTAGGAAGAACCCTAATACGCGGCTGATTTACCTTCCTAGGGTTACTGTTAGGCTTAGGCCTAGGACTTTTAAAACCAGGAAGCCCTGGGCTCCAGGCACACTGCAGCTGCGAAAGGCATCCCAAGAGGGCCGCAGAAGTGACACAACTTGGCTGCCTCTGCTGCTATTCTCATGAGACCATCCCGAACCATAGGCTGATTTTCCTTCCTAGGGTTAAGGTTTGAGTTACGCCTAGGGTTAGGGTTCTATTAACCAGAAAGCCCTGAGTTCCAAGAACACAGCAGCTGCGAAGGACTTCCCAAGAAGAGCGCAAAAGTACCACAACATGGCTGCTTCCACAGATTTTCCTTGGGGACATGCCTAATTCCTGGCTGATTTGCCTTTCTCGTCTTAGGGTTGGGTTCAGCCTAGGGCTAGGATTTTTAAAATCAGGAAGCCCTGAGTTCCAGGCACACTGGAGCTGTGAAAGGCATCCAAAAGGGAGTGCAAAAGTGCCACAACATGGTTGCTTTCACGGCTTTTTCCTTGGCAAGAAGCTTAACACCAGGCTGATTTCCCTTCCCAGGGTTACTGTAAGGCTTAGGCCTAGGGCTAGGATTTTTAAAACTAGGAAGCCCTTAGATCCAGGCACACTGCAGCTGTTCAAGGCATCCCAAGGGGAGTACAAAAGTGCAACAACATGGCAGCTTTCACAGCTTTTCCTTGGCACCATCCCTATACCTAGGCTGATTTATCTGCCTAGGGTTAGGGTTAGGCTTCAGCCTAGGGCTTGGAGTTTTTTAACCAGGAAGCCCTGAGTTCCAGGCTTACTGCATCTGCCAAAGGCATCCCAAAGGGAGTGCAAAAGTGCCACAACATGGCTGCTTTCACGGCTTTTCCCTTAGGAAGAACCCTAATACCCGGTTGATTTACCTTCCTAGGGTTACTGTTAGGCTTAGGCCTAGGACTTTTAAAACCAGGAAGCCCTGGGCTCCAGGCACACTGCAGCTGTTAAAGGCATCCCAAGAGGGCCGCAGAAGTGACACAACTTGGCTGCCTCTGCTTGTATTCTCTTGAGACCATCCCGAACCATAGGCTGATTTTCCTTCCTAGGGTTAAGGTTTGAGTTTCGCCTAGGGTAAGAGGTCTATTAACCAGAAAGCCCTGAGTTCCAAGAACACAGCAGCTGCGAAGGACTACCCAAGAAGAGCGCAAAAGTACCACAACATGCCTGCCTCCACAGCTTTTTCCTTGGGGACATGCCTAATTCCTGGCTGATTTGCCTTTCTCGTCTTAGGGTTGGGGTTCGGCCTAGGGCTAGGATATTTTTAACTAGGAAGCCCTGAGTTCCAGGCTTACTGCATCTGCAAAAGGCATCCCAAAGGGAGTGCAGAAGTGCCACAACATGGCTGCTTTCACGGCTTTTCCCTTAGGAAGAACCCTAATACGCGGCTGATTTACCTTCCTAGGGTTACTGTTAGGCTTAGGCCTAGGACTTTTAAAACCAGGAAGCCCTGGGCTCCAGGCACATGCAGCTGTTCAAGGCATCCCAAGAGGAGTACTAAAGTACCACAACATGGCAGCTTTCACAGCTTTTTCCTTGGCACCATCCCTATACATAGGCTGATTTATCTGCCTAGGGTTAGGGTTAGGGTTCAGCCTAGGGCTTGGAGTTTTTTAACCAGGAAGCCCTGAGTTCCAGGCTTACTGCATCTGCCAAAGGCATCCCAAAGGGAGTGCAGAAGTGCCACAACATGGCTGCTTTCACGGCTTTTCCCTTAGGAAGAACCCTAATACCCGGCTTATTTACCTTCCTAGGGTTACTGTTAGGCTTAGGCCTAGGACTTTTAAAACCAGGAAGCCCTGGCCTCCAGGCACTCTGCAGCTCTGAAAGGCATCCCAAGGGGAGCGCAAAAGTGACGCAACTTGGCTGCCACCACTGATATTTCCATGAGACCATCCCGAACCATAGGCTGATTTTCCTTCCTAGGGTTAAGGTTTGAGTTACGCCTAGGGTAAGGGTTCTATTAACCAGAAAGCCCTGAGTTCCAAGAACACAGCAGCTGCGAAGGACTACCCAAGAAGAGCGCAAAAGTACCACAACGTGCCTGCCTCCACAGCTTTTTCCTTGGGGACATGCCTAATTCCTGGCTGATTTGCCTTTCTCGTCTTAGGGTTGGGGTTCGGCCTAGGGCTAGGATTTTTTTAACTAGGAAGCCCTGAGTTCCAGGCTTACTTCATCTGCCAAAGGCATCCCAAAGGGAGTGCAGAAGTGCCAAAACATGGCTGCTTTCACGGCTTTCCCCTTAGGAAGAACCCTAATACGCGGCTGATTTACCTTCCTAGGGTTACTGTTAGGCTTAGGCCTAGGACTTTTAAAACCAGGAAGCCCTGGGCTCCAGGCACATGCAGGTGTTCAAGGCATCCCAAGAGGGCCGCAGAAGTGACACAACTTGGCTGCCTCTGCTTCTATTCTCATGAGACCATCCCGAACCATAGGCTGATTTTCCTTCCTAGGGTTAAGGTTTGAGTTACGCCTAGGGTAAGGGTTCTATTAACCAGAAAGCCCTGAGTTCCAAGAACACAGCAGCTGCGAAGGACTTCCCAAGAAGAGCGCAAAAGTACCACAACATGCCTGCCTCCACAGCTTTTTCCTTGGGGACATGCCTAATTCCTGGCTGATTTGCCTTTCTCGTCTTAGGGTTGGGGTTCGGCCTAGGGCTAGGATTTTTAAAATCAGGAAGCCCTGAGTTCCAGGCACACTGGAGCTGTGAAAGGCATCCAAAAGGGAGTGCAAAAGTGCCACAACATGGTTGCTTTCACGGCTTTTTCCTTGGCAAGAAGCTTAACACCAGGCTGATTTCCCTTCCCAGGGTTATTGTAAGGCTTAGGCCTAGGGCTAGGATTTTTAAAACTAGGAAGCCCTTAGATCCAGGCACACTGCAGCTGTTCAAGGCATCCCAAGGGGAGTACCAAAGTGCAACAACATGGCAGCTTTCACAGCTTTTTCCTTGGCGCCATCCCTATACCTAGGCTGATTTATCTGCCTAGGGTTAGGGTTAGGGTTCAGCCTAGGTCTTGGAGTTTTTC
This sequence comes from Ammospiza maritima maritima, assembly GCA_036010785.1. NCBI lineage: Eukaryota > Metazoa > Chordata > Aves > Passeriformes > Passerellidae > Ammospiza > Ammospiza maritima. The sequence goes on from JAYKTQ010000493.1 coordinate 2,688,824, forward strand.
AACCAGGAAGCCCTGAGTTCCAGGCTTACTGCATCTGCCAAAGGCATCCCAAAGGGAGTGCAGAAGTGCCACAACATGGCTGCTTTCACGGCTTTTCCCTTAGGAAGAACCCTAATACGCGGCTGATTTACCTTCCTAGGGTTACTGTTAGGCTTAGGCCTAGGACTTTTAAAACCAGGAAGCCCTGGGCTCCAGGCACACTGCAGCTGCGAAAGGCATCCCAAGGGGAGCGCAAAAGTGACACAACTTGGCTGCCACCACTGATTATTCCATGAGACCATCCCGAACCATAGGCTGATTTTCCTTCCTAGGGTTAAGGTTTGAGCTTCGCCTAGGGTAAGAGGTCTATTAACCAGAAGGACCTGAGTTCCAAGAACACAGCAGCTGCGAAGGACTAGCCAAGAAGAGCGCAAAAGTACCACAACATGCCTGCCTCCACAGCTTTTTCCTTGGGGACATGCCTAATTCCTGGCTGATTTGCCTTTCTCGTCTTAGGGTTGGGGTTCGGCCTAGGGCTAGGATATTTTTAACTAGGAAGCCCTGAGTTCCAGGCTTACTGCATCTGCCAAAGGCATCCCAAAGGGAGTGCAGAAGTGCCACAACATGGCTGCTTTCACGGCTTTTCCCTTAGGAAGAACCCTAATACGCGGCTGATTTACCTTCCTAGGGTTACTGTTAGGCTTAGGCCTAGGACTTTTAAAACCAGGAAGCCCTGGGCTCCAGGCTTACTGCATCTGCCAAAGGCATCCCAAAGGGAGTGCAGAAGTGCCACAACATGGCTGCTTTCACGGCTTTTCCCTTAGGAAGAACCCTAATACCCGGCTTATTTACCTTCCTAAGGTTACTGTTAGGCTTAGGCCTAGGACTTTTAAAACCAGGAAGCCCTGGCCTCCAGGCACTCTGCAGCTCTGAAAGGCATCCCAAGGGGAGCGCAAAAGTGACGCAACTTGGCTGCCACCACTGATATTTCCATGAGACCATCCCGAACCATAGGCTGATTTTCCTTCCTAGGGTTAAGGTTTGAGTTACGCCTAGGGTAAGGGTTCTATTAACCAGAAAGCCCTGAGTTCCAAGAACACAGCAGCTGCGAAGGACTACCCAAGAAGAGCGCAAAAGTACCACAACGTGCCTGCCTCCACAGCTTTTTCCTTGGGGACATGCCTAATTCCTGGCTGATTTGCCTTTCTCGTCTTAGGGTTGGGGTTCGGCCTAGGGCTAGGATTTTTTTAACTAGGAAGCCCTGAGTTCCAGGCTTACTTCATCTGCCAAAGGCATCCCAAAGGGAGTGCAGAAGTGCCAAAACATGGCTGCTTTCACGGCTTTCCCCTTAGGAAGAACCCTAATACGCGGCTGATTTACCTTCCTAGGGTTACTGTTAGGCTTAGGCCTAGGACTTTTAAAACCAGGAAGCCCTGGGCTCCAGGCACATGCAGGTGTTCAAGGCATCCCAAGAGGGCCGCAGAAGTGACACAACTTGGCTGCCTCTGCTTCTATTCTCATGAGACCATCCCGAACCATAGGCTGATTTTCCTTCCTAGGGTTAAGGTTTGAGTTACGCCTAGGGTAAGGGTTCTATTAACCAGAAAGCCCTGAGTTCCAAGAACACAGCAGCTGCGAAGGACTTCCCAAGAAGAGCGCAAAAGTACCACAACATGCCTGCCTCCACAGCTTTTTCCTTGGGGACATGCCTAATTCCTGGCTGATTTGCCTTTCTCGTCTTAGGGTTGGGGTTCGGCCTAGGGCTAGGATTTTTAAAATCAGGAAGCCCTGAGTTCCAGGCACACTGGAGCTGTGAAAGGCATCCAAAAGGGAGTGCAAAAGTGCCACAACATGGTTGCTTTCACGGCTTTTTCCTTGGCAAGAAGCTTAACACCAGGCTGATTTCCCTTCCCAGGGTTATTGTAAGGCTTAGGCCTAGGGCTAGGATTTTTAAAACTAGGAAGCCCTTAGATCCAGGCACACTGCAGCTGTTCAAGGCATCCCAAGGGGAGTACCAAAGTGCAACAACATGGCAGCTTTCACAGCTTTTTCCTTGGCGCCATCCCTATACCTAGGCTGATTTATCTGCCTAGGGTTAGGGTTAGGGTTCAGCCTAGGTCTTGGAGTTTTTCAACCAGGAAGCCCTGAGTTCCAGGCTTACTGCATCTGCCAAAGGCATCCCAAAGGGAGTGCAGAAGTGCCACAACATGGCTGCTTTCACGGCTTTTCCCTTAGGAAGAACCCTAATACGCGGCTGATTTACCTTCCTAGGGTTACTGTTAGGCTTAGGCCTAGGACTTTTAAAACCAGGAAGCCCTGGGCTCCAGGCACACTGCAGCTGCGAAAGGCATCCCAAGGGGAGCGCAAAAGTGACACAACTTGGCTGCCACCACTGATTATTCCATGAGACCATCCCGAACCATAGGCTGATTTTCCTTCCTAGGGTTAAGGTTTGAGTTTCGCCTAGGGTAAGAGGTCTATTAACCAGAAGGACCTGAGTTCCAAGAACACAGCAGCTGCGAAGGACTAGCCAAGAAGAGCGCAAAAGTACCACAACATGCCTGCCTCCACAGCTTTTTCCTTGGGGACATGCCTAATTCCTGGCTGATTTGCCTTTCTCGTCTTAGGGTTGGGGTTCGGCCTAGGGCTAGGATATTTTTAACTAGGAAGCCCTGAGTTCCAGGCTTACTGCATCTGCCAAAGGCATCCCAAAGGGAGTGCAGAAGTGCCACAACATGGCTGCTTTCACGGCTTTTCCCTTAGGAAGAACCCTAATACGCGGCTGATTTACCTTCCTAGGGTTACTGTTAGGCTTAGGCCTAGGACTTTTAAAACCAGGAAGCCCTGGGCTCCAGGCTTACTGCATCTGCCAAAGGCATCCCAAAGGGAGTGCAGAAGTGCCACAACATGGCTGCTTTCACGGCTTTTCCCTTAGGAAGAACCCTAATACCCGGCTTATTTACCTTCCTAAGGTTACTGTTAGGCTTAGGCCTAGGACTTTTAAAACCAGGAAGCCCTGGCCTCCAGGCACTCTGCAGCTCTGAAAGGCATCCCAAGGGGAGCGCAAAAGTGATGCAACTTGGCTGCCACCACTGATATTTCCATGAGACCATCCCGAACCATAGGCTGATTTTCCTTCCTAGGGTTAAGGTTTGAGTTACGCCTAGGGTAAGGGTTCTATTAACCAGAAAGCCCTGAGTTCCAAGAACACAGCAGCTGCGAAGGACTACCCAAGAAGAGCGCAAAAGTACCACAACGTGCCTGCCTCCACAGCTTTTTCCTTGGGGACATGCCTAATTCCTGGCTGATTTGCCTTTCTCGTCTTAGGGTTGGGTTCAGCCTAGTGCTAGGATTTTTAAAATCAGGAAGCCCTGAGTTCCAGGCACACTGGAGCTGTGAAAGGCATCCCAAAGGGAGTGCAAAAGTGCCACAACATTGTTGCTTTCACGGCTTTTTCCTTGGCAAGAAGCTTAACACCAGGCTGATTTCCCTTCCCAGGGTTACTGTAAGGCTTAGGCCTAGGGCTAGGATTTTTAAAACTAGGAAGCCATTAGATCCAGGCACACTGCAGCTGTTCAAGGTACCCCAAGGGGAGTACAAAAGTGCAACAACATGGCAGCTTTCACAGCTTTTTCCTTGGCACCATCCCTATACCTAGGCTGATTTATCTGCCTAGGGTTAGGGTTAGGCTTCAGCCTAGGACTTGGAGTTTTTTAACCAGGAAGCCCTGAGTCCCAGGCTTACTGCATCTGCCAAAGGAATCCCAAAGGGAGTGCAGAAGTGCCACAACATGGCTGCTTTCACGGCTTTTCCCTTAGGAAGAACCCTAATACGCGGCTGATTTACCTTCCTAGGGTTACTGTTAGGCTTAGGCCTAGGACTTTTAAAACCAGGAAGCCCTGGGCTCCAGGCACACTGCAGCTGTTAAAGGCATCCCAAGAGGGCCGCAGAAGTGACACAACTTGGCTGCCTCTGCTTCTATTCTCATGAGACCATCCCGAACCATAGGCTGATTTTCCTTCCTAGGGTTAATGTTTGAGTTACGCCTAGGGTAAGGGTTCTATTAACCAGAAAGCCCTGAGTTCCAAGAACACAGCAGCTGCGAAGGACTTCCCAAGAAGAGCGCAAAAGTACCACAACATGCCTGCCTCCACAGCTTTTTCCTTGGGGACATGCCTAATTCCTGGCTGATTTGCCTTTCTCGTCTTAGGGTTGGGGTTCGGCCTAGGGCTAGGATTTTTAAAATCAGGAAGCCCTGAGTTCCAGGCACACTGGAGCTGTGAAAGGCATCCAAAAGGGAGTGCAAAAGTGCCACAACATGGTTGCTTTCACGGCTTTTTCCTTGGCAAGAAGCTTAACACCAGGCTGATTTCCCTTCCCAGGGTTATTGTAAGGCTTAGGCCTAGGGCTAGGATTTTTAAAACTAGGAAGCCCTTAGATCCAGGCACACTGCAGCTGTTCAAGGCATCCCAAGGGGAGTACCAAAGTGCAACAACATGGCAGCTTTCACAGCTTTTTCCTTGGCGCCATCCCTATACCTAGGCTGATTTATCTGCCTAGGGTTAGGGTTAGGGTTCAGCCTAGGTCTTGGAGTTTTTCAACCAGGAAGCCCTGAGTTCCAGGCTTACTGCATCTGCCAAAGGCATCCCAAAGGGAGTGCAGAAGTGCCACAACATGGCTGCTTTCACGGCTTTTCCCTTAGGAAGAACCCTAATACGCGGCTGATTTACCTTCCTAGGGTTACTGTTAGGCTTAGGCCTAGGACTTTTAAAACCAGGAAGCCCTGGGCTCCAGGCACACTGCAGCTGCGAAAGGCATCCCAAGGGGAGCGCAAAAGTGACACAACTTGGCTGCCACCACTGATTATTCCATGAGACCATCCCGAACCATAGGCTGATTTTCCTTCCTAGGGTTAAGGTTTGAGTTTCGCCTAGGGTAAGAGGTCTATTAACCAGAAGGACCTGAGTTCCAAGAACACAGCAGCTGCGAAGGACTAGCCAAGAAGAGCGCAAAAGTACCACAACATGCCTGCCTCCACAGCTTTTTCCTTGGGGACATGCCTAATTCCTGGCTGATTTGCCTTTCTCGTCTTAGGGTTGGGGTTCGGCCTAGGGCTAGGATATTTTTAACTAGGAAGCCCTGAGTTCCAGGCTTACTGCATCTGCCAAAGGCATCCCAAAGGGAGTGCAGAAGTGCCACAACATGGCTGCTTTCACGGCTTTTCCCTTAGGAAGAACCCTAATACGCGGCTGATTTACCTTCCTAGGGTTACTGTTAGGCTTAGGCCTAGGACTTTTAAAACCAGGAAGCCCTGGGCTCCAGGCTTACTGCATCTGCCAAAGGCATCCCAAAGGGAGTGCAGAAGTGCCACAACATGGCTGCTTTCACGGCTTTTCCCTTAGGAAGAACCCTAATACCCGGCTTATTTACCTTCCTAAGGTTACTGTTAGGCTTAGGCCTAGGACTTTTAAAACCAGGAAGCCCTGGCCTCCAGGCACTCTGCAGCTCTGAAAGGCATCCCAAGGGGAGCGCAAAAGTGATGCAACTTGGCTGCCACCACTGATATTTCCATGAGACCATCCCGAACCATAGGCTGATTTTCCTTCCTAGGGTTAAGGTTTGAGTTACGCCTAGGGTAAGGGTTCTATTAACCAGAAAGCCCTGAGTTCCAAGAACACAGCAGCTGCGAAGGACTACCCAAGAAGAGCGCAAAAGTACCACAACGTGCCTGCCTCCACAGCTTTTTCCTTGGGGACATGCCTAATTCCTGGCTGATTTGCCTTTCTCGTCTTAGGGTTGGGGTTCGGCCTAGTGCTAGGATTTTTAAAATCAGGAAGCCCTGAGTTCCAGGCACACTGGAGCTGTGAAAGGCATCCCAAAGGGAGTGCAAAAGTGCCACAACATTGTTGCTTTCACGGCTTTTTCCTTGGCAAGAAGCTTAACACCAGGCTGATTTCCCTTCCCAGGGTTACTGTAAGGCTTAGGCCTAGGGCTAGGATTTTTAAAACTAGGAAGCCATTAGATCCAGGCACACTGCAGCTGTTCAAGGTACCCCAAGGGGAGTACAAAAGTGCAACAACATGGCAGCTTTCACAGCTTTTTCCTTGGCACCATCCCTATACCTAGGCTGATTTATCTGCCTAGGGTTAGGGTTAGGCTTCAGCCTAGGACTTGGAGTTTTTTAACCAGGAAGCCCTGAGTCCCAGGCTTACTGCATCTGCCAAAGGAATCCCAAAGGGAGTGCAGAAGTGCCACAACATGGCTGCTTTCACGGCTTTTCCCTTAGGAAGAACCCTAATACGCGGCTGATTTACCTTCCTAGGGTTACTGTTAGGCTTAGGCCTAGGACTTTTAAAACCAGGAAGCCCTGGGCTCCAGGCACACTGCAGCTGTTAAAGGCATCCCAAGAGGGCCGCAGAAGTGACACAACTTGGCTGCCTCTGCTTCTATTCTCATGAGACCATCCCGAACCATAGGCTGATTTTCCTTCCTAGGGTTAATGTTTGAGTTACGCCTAGGGTAAGGGTTCTATTAACCAGAAAGCCCTGAGTTCCAAGAACACAGCAGCTGCGAAGGACTTCCCAAGAAGAGCGCAAAAGTACCACAACATGCCTGCCTCCACAGCTTTTTCCTTGGGGACATGCCTAATTCCTGGCTGATTTGCCTTTCTCGTCTTAGGGTTGGGGTTCGGCCTAGGGTTAGGATTTTTAAAATCAGGAAGCCCTGAGTTCCAGGCACACTGGAGCTGTGAAAGGCATCCAAAAGGGAGTGCAAAAGTGCCACAACATGGCTGCTTTCACGGCTTTTTCCTTGGCAAGAAGCTTAACACCAGGCTGATTTCCCTTCCCAGGGTTATTGTAAGGCTTAGGCCTAGGGCTAGGATTTTTAAAACTAGGAAGCCCTTAGATCCAGGCACACTGCAGCTGTTCAAGGCATCCCAAGGGGAGTACCAAAGTGCAACAACATGGCAGCTTTCACAGCTTTTTCCTTGGCGCCATCCCTATACCTAGGCTGATTTATCTGCCTAAGGTTAGGGTTAGGGTTCAGCCTAGGTCTTGGAGTTTTTCAACCAGGAAGCCCTGAGTTCCAGGCTTACTGCATCTGCCAAAGGCATCCCAAAGGGAGTGCAGAAGTGCCACAACATGGCTGCTTTCACGGCTTTTCCCTTAGGAAGAACCCTAATACGCGGCTGATTTACCTTCCTAGGGTTACTGTTAGGCTTAGGCCTAGGACTTTTAAAACCAGGAAGCCCTGAGCTCCAGGCACACTGCAGCTGCGAAAGGCATCCCAAGGGGAGCGCAAAAGTGACACAACTTGGCTGCCACCACTGATATTTCCATGAGACCATCCCGAACCATAGGCTGATTTTCCTTCCTAGGGTTAAGGTTTGAGTTTCGCCTAGGGTAAGAGGTCTATTAACCAGAAGGACCTGAGTTCCAAGAACACAGCAGCTGCGAAGGACTAGCCAAGAAGAGCGCAAAAGTACCACAACATGCCTGCCTCCACAGCTTTTTCCTTGGGGACATGCCTAATTCCTGGCTGATTTGCCTTTCTCGTCTTAGGGTTGGGGTTCGGCCTAGGGCTAGGATATTTTTAACTAGGAAGCCCTGAGTTCCAGGCTTACTGCATCTGCCAAAGGCATCCCAAAGGGAGTGCAGAAGTGCCACAACATGGCTGCTTTCACGGCTTTTCCCTTAGGAAGAACCCTAATACGCGGCTGATTTACCTTCCTAGGGTTACTGTTAGGCTTAGGCCTAGGACTTTTAAAACCAGGAAGCCCTGGCCTCCAGGCACACTGCAGCTGCGAAAGGCATCCCAAGGGGAGCGCAAAAGTGACACAACTTGGCTGCCGCCACTGATATTTCCATGAGACCATCCCGAACCATAGGCTGATTTTACTTCCTAGGGTTAAGGTTTGAGTTTCGCCTAGGGTAAGAGGTCTATTAACCAGAAGGACCTGAGTTCCAAGAACACAGCAGCTGCGAAGGACTAGCCAAGAAGAGCGCAAAAGTACCACAACATGCCTGCCTCCACAGCTTTTTCCTTGGGGACATGCCTAATTCCTGGCTGATTTGCCTTTCTCGTCTTAGGGTTGGGGTTCGGCCTAGGGCTAGGATATTTTTAACTAGGAAGCCCTGAGTTCCAGGCTTACTGCATCTGCCAAAGGCATCCCAAAGGGAGTGCAGAAGTGCCACAACATGGCTGCTTTCACGGCTTTTCCCTTAGGAAGAACCCTAATACGCGGCTGATTTACCTTCCTAGGGTTACTGTTAGGCTTAGGCCTAGGACTTTTAAAACCAGGAAGCCCTGGGCTCCAGGCACATGCAGCTGTTCAAGGCATCCCAAGAGGGCCGCAGAAGTGACACAACTTGGCTGCCTCTGTTGCTATTCTCATGAAACCATCCCGAACAATAGGCTGATTTTCCTTCCTAGGGTTAAGGTTTGAGTTACGCCTAGGGTAAGAGTTCTATTAACCAGAAAGCCCTGAGTTCCAAGAACACAGCAGCTGCGAAGGACTACCCAAGAAGAGCGCAAAAGTACCACAACGTGCCTGCCTCCACAGCTTTTTCCTTGGGGACATGCCTAATTCCTGGCTGATTTGCCTTTCTCGTCTTAGGGTTGGGGTTTGGCCTAGGGCTAGGATTTTTTTAACTAGGAAGCCCTGAGTTCCAGGCTTACTTCATCTGCCAAAGGCATCCCAAAGGGAGTGCAGAAGTGCCACAACATGGCTGTTTTCACGGCTTTCCCCTTAGGAAGAACCCTAATACGCGGCTGATTTACCTTCCTAGGGTTACTGTTAGGCTTAGGCCTAGGACTTTTAAAACTAGGAAGCCCTTAGATCCAGGCACACTGCAGCTGTTCAAGGAATCCCAAGGGGAGTACTAAAGTACCACAACATGGCAGCTTTCACAGCTTTTTCCTTGGCACCATCCCTATACATAGGCTGATTTATCTGCCTAGGGTTAGGGTTAGGGTTCAGCCTAGGGCTTGGAGTTTTTTAACCAGGAAGCCCTGAGTTCCAGGCTTACTGCATCTGCCAAAGGCATCCCAAAGGGAGTGCAGAAGTGCCACAACATGGCTGCTTTCACGGCTTTTCCCTTAGGAAGAACCCTAATACCCGGCTGATTTACCTTCCTAGGGTTACTGTTAGGCTTAGGCCTAGGACTTTTAAAACCAGGAAGCCCTGGGCTCCAGGCACTCTGCAGCTGCGAAAGGCATCCCAAGGGGAGCGCAAAAGTGACGCAACTTGGCTGCCACCACTGATATTTCCATGAGACCATCCCGAACCATAGGCTGATTTTCCTTCCTAGGGTTAAGGTTTGAGTTACGCCTAGGGTAAGGGTTCTATTAACCAGAAAGCCCTGAGTTCCAAGAACACAGCAGCTGCGAAGGACTAGCCAAGAAGAGCGCAAAAGTACCACAACATGCCTGCCTCCACAGCTTTTTCCTTGGGGACATGCCTAATTCCTGGCTGATTTGCCTTTCTCGTCTTAGGGTTGGGGTTCGGCCTAGGGCTAGGATTTTTAAAATCAGGAAGCCCTGAGTTCCAGGCACACTGGAGCTGTGAAAGGCGTCCAAAAGGGAGTGCAAAAGTGCCACAACATGGTTGCTTTCACGGCTTTTTCCTTGGCAAGAAGCTTAACACCAGGCTGATTTCCCTTCCCAGGGTTACTGTAAGGCTTAGGCCTAGGGCTAGGATTTTTAAAACTAGGAAGCCCTTAGATCCAGGCACACTGCAGCTGTTCAAGGCATCCCAAGGGGAGTACAAAAGTGCAACAACATGGCAGCTTTCACAGCTTTTTCCTTGGCACCATCCCTATACCTAGGCTGATTTATCTGCCTAGGGTTAGGGTTAGGGTTCAGCCTAGGGCTTGGAGTTTTTTAACCAGGAAGCCCTGAGTTCCAGGCTTACTGCATCTGCCAAATGCATCCCAAAGGGAGTGCAGAAGTGCCACAACATGGCTGCTTTCACGGCTTTTCCCTTAGGAAGAACCCTAATACGCGGCTGATTTACCTTCCTAGGGTTACTGTTAGGCTTAGGCCTAGGACTTTTAAAACCAGGAAGCCCTGGGCTCCAGGCACACTGCAGCTGTTAAAGGCATCCCAAGAGGGCCGCAGAAGTGACACAACTTGGCTGCCTCTGCTTCTGATCTCATGAGACCATCCCGAACCATAGGCTGATTTTCCTTCCTAGGGTTAAGGTTTGAGTTTCGCCTAGGGTAAGAGGTCTATTAACCAGAAAGCCCTGAGTTCCAAGAACACAGCTGCAGCGAAGGACTAGCCAAGAAGAGTGCAAAAGTACCACAACATGCCTGCCTCCACAGCTTTTTCCTTGGGGACATGCCTAATTCCTGGCTGATTTGCCTTTCTCGTCTTAGGGTTGGGGTTCGGCCTAGGGCTTGGAGTTTTTTAACCAGGAAGCCCTGAGTTCCAGGCTTACTGCATCTGCCAAAGGCATCCCAAAGGGAGTGCAGAAGTGCCACAACATGGCTGCTTTCACGGCTTTTCCCTTAGGAAGAACCCTAATACCCGGCTTATTTACCTTCCTAGGGTTACTGTTAGGCTTAGGCCTAGGACATTTAAAACCAGGAAGCCCTGGCCTCCAGGCACTCTGCAGCTCTGAAAGGCATCCCAAGGGGAGCGCAAAAGTGACGCAACTTGGCTGCCACCACTGATATTTCCATGAGACCATCCCGAACCATAGGCTGATTTTCCTTCCTAGGGTTAAGGTTTGAGTTACGCCTAGGGTAAGGGTTCTATTAACCAGAAAGCCCTGAGTTCCAAGAACACAGCAGCTGCGAAGGACTTCCCAAGAAGAGCGCAAAAGTACCACAACATGCCTGCCTCCACAGCTTTTTCCTTGGGGACATGCCTAATTCCTGGCTGATTTGCCTTTCTCGTCTTAGGGTTGGGGTTCGGCCTAGGGCTAGGATTTTTAAAATCAGGAAGCCCTGAGTTCCAGGCACACTGGAGCTGTGAAAGGCATCCAAAAGGGAGTGCAAAAGTGCCACAACATGGCTGCTTTCACGGCTTTTTCCTTGGCAAGAAGCTTAACACCAGGCTGATTTCCCTTCCCAGGGTTATTGTAAGGCTTAGGCCTAGGGCTAGGATTTTTAAAACTAGGAAGCCCTTAGATCCAGGCACACTGCAGCTGTTCAAGGCATCCCAAGGGGAGTACCAAAGTGCAACAACATGGCAGCTTTCACAGCTTTTTCCTTGGCGCCATCCCTATACCTAGGCTGATTTATCTGCCTAGGGTTAGGGTTAGGGTTCAGCCTAGGTCTTGGAGTTTTTTAACCAGGAAGCCCTGAGTTCCAGGCTTACTGCATCTGCCAAAGGCATCCCAAAGGGAGTGCAGAAGTGCCACAACATGGCTGCTTTCACGGCTTTTCCCTTAGGAAGAACCCTAATACGCGGCTGATTTACCTTCCTAGGGTTACTGTTAGGCTTAGGCCTAGGACTTTTAAAACCAGGAAGCCCTGGGCTCCAGGCACACTGCAGCTGCGAAAGGCATCCCAAGGGGAGCGCAAAAGTGACACAACTTGGCTGCCACCACTGATATTTCCATGAGACCATCCCGAACCATAGGCTGATTTTCCTTCCTAGGGTTAAGGTTTGAGTTTCGCCTAGGGTAAGAGGTCTATTAACCAGAAGGACCTGAGTTCCAAGAACACAGCAGCTGCGAAGGACTACCCAAGAAGAGCGCAAAAGTACCACAACATGCCTGCCTCCACAGCTTTTTCCTTGGGGACATGCCTAATTCCTGGCTGATTTGCCTTTCTCGTCTTAGGGTTGGGGTTCGGCCTAGGGCTAGGATATTTTTAACTAGGAAGCCCTGAGTTCCAGGCTTACTGCATCTGCCAAAGGCATCCCAAAGGGAGTGCAGAAGTGCCACAACATGGCTGCTTTCACGGCTTTTCCCTTAGGAAGAACCCTAATACGCGGCTGATTTACCTTCCTAGGGTTACTGTTAGGCTTAGGCCTAGGACTTTTAAAACCAGGAAGCCCTGGGCTCCAGGCACACTGCAGGTGTTCAAGGCATCCCAAGAGGGCCGCAGAAGTGACACAACTTGGCTGCCTCTGCTTCTATTCTCATGAGACCATCCCGAACCATAGGCTGATTTTCCTTCCTAGGGTTAAGGTTTGAGTTTCGCCTAGGGTAAGAGGTCTATTAACCAGAAAGCCCTGAGTTCCAAGAACACAGCTGCAGCGAAGGACTAGCCAAGAAGAGCGCAAAAGTACCACAACATGCCTGCCTCCACAGCTTTTTCCTTGGGGACATGCCTAATTCCTGGCTGATTTGCCTTTCTCGTCTTAGGGTTGGGGTTCGGCCTAGGGTTAGGATATTTTAAACCAGGAAGCCCTGAGTTCCAAGCTTACTGCATCTGCCAAAGGCATCCCAAAGGGAGTGCAGAAGTGCCACAACATGGCTGCTTTCACGGCTTTTCCCTTAGGAAGAACCCTAATACGCGGCTGATTTACCTTCCTAGGGTTACTGTAAGGCTTAGGCCTAGGACTTTTAAAACCAGGAAGCCCTGGGCTCCAGGCACATGCAGCTGTTCAAGGCATCCCAAGAGGAGTACTAAAGTACCACAACATGGCAGCTTTCACAGCTTTTTCCTTGGCACCATCCCTATACATAGGCTGATTTATCTGCCTAGGGTTAGGGTTAGGGTTCAGCCTAGGGCTTGGAGTTTTTTAACCAGGAAGCCCTGAGTTCCAGGCTTACTGCATCTGCCAAAGGCATCCCAAAGGGAGTGCAGAAGTGCCACAACATGGCTGCTTTCACGGCTTTTCCCTTAGGAAGAACCCTAATACCCGGCTTATTTACCTTCCTAGGGTTACTGCTAGGCTTAGGCCTAGGACTTTTAAAACCAGGAAGCCCTGGCCTCCAGGCACTCTGCAGCTCTGCAAGGCATCCCAAGGGGAGCGCAAAAGTGACGCAACTTGGCTGCCACCACTGATATTTCCATGAGACCATCCCGAACCATAGGCTGATTTTCCTTCCTAGGGTTAAGGTTTGAGTTACGCCTAGGGTAAGGGTTCTATTAACCAGAAAGCCCTGAGTTCCAAGAACACAGCAGCTGCGAAGGACTACCCAAGAAGAGCGCAAAAGTACCACAACGTGCCTGCCTCCACAGCTTTTTCCTTGGGGACATGCCTAATTCCTGGCTGATTTGCCTTTCTCGTCTTAGGGTTGGGGTTCGGCCTAGTGCTAGGATTTTTAAAATCAGGAAGCCCTGAGTTCCAGGCACACTGGAGCTGTGAAAGGCATCCCAAAGGGAGTGCAAAAGTGCCACAACATGGTTGCTTTCACGGCTTTTTCCTTGGCAAGAAGCTTAACACCAGGCTGATTTCCCTTCCCAGGGTTACTGTAAGGCTTAGGCCTAGGGCTAGGATTTTTAAAACTAGGAAGCCATTAGATCCAGGCACACTGCAGCTGTTCAAGGTACCCCAAGGGGAGTACAAAAGTGCAACAACATGGCAGCTTTCACAGCTTTTTCCTTGGCACCATCCCTATACCTAGGCTGATTTTTCTGCCTAGGGTTAGGGTTAGGCTTCAGCCTAGGACTTGGAGTTTTTTAACCAGGAAGCCCTGAGTCCCAGGCTTACTGCATCTGCCAAAGGAATCCCAAAGGGAGTGCAGAAGTGCCACAACATGGCTGCTTTCACGGCTTTTCCCTTAGGAAGAACCCTAATACGCGGCTGATTTACCTTCCTAGGGTTACTGTTAGGCTTAGGCCTAGGACTTTTAAAACCAGGAAGCCCTGGGCTCCAGGCACATGCAGCTGTTAAAGGCATCCCAAGAGGGCCGCAGAAGTGACACAACTTGGCTGCCGCCACTGATATTTCCATGAGACCATCCCGAACCATAGGCTGATTTTACTTCCTAGGGTTAAGGTTTGAGTTTCGCCTAGGGTAAGAGGTCTATTAACCAGAAGGACCTGAGTTCCAAGAACACAGCAGCTGCGAAGGACTAGCCAAGAAGAGCGCAAAAGTACCACAACATGCCTGCCTCCACAGCTTTTTCCTTGGGGACATGCCTAATTCCTGGCTGATTTGCCTTTCTCGTCTTAGGGTTGGGGTTCGGCCTAGGGCTAGGATATTTTTAACTAGGAAGCCCTGAGTTCCAGGCTTACTGCATCTGCCAAAGGCATCCCAAAGGGAGTGCAGAAGTGCCACAACATGGCTGCTTTCACGGCTTTTCCCTTAGGAAGAACCCTAATACGCGGCTGATTTACCTTCCTAGGGTTACTGTTAGGCTTAGGCCTAGGACTTTTAAAACCAGGAAGCCCTGGGCTCCAGGCACATGAAGCTGTTCAAGGCATCCCAAGAGGGCCGCAGAAGTGACACAACTTGGCTGCCTCTGTTGCTATTCTCATGAGACCATCCCGAACCATAGGCTGATTTTCCTTCCTAGGGTTAAGGTTTGAGTTACGCCTAGGGTAAGAGTTCTATTAACCAGAAAGCCCTGAGTTCCAAGAACACAGCAGCTGCGAAGGACTACCCAAGAAGAGCGCAAAAGTACCACAACGTGCCTGCCTCCACAGCTTTTTCCTTGGGGACATGCCTAATTCCTGGCTGATTTGCCTTTCTCGTCTTAGGGTTGGGGTTCGGCCTAGGGCTAGGATTTTTTTAACTAGGAAGCCCTGAGTTCCAGGCTTACTTCATCTGCCAAAGGCATCCCAAAGGGAGTGCAGAAGTGCCACAACATGGCTGCTTTCACGGCTTTTTCCTTAGGAAGAATCCTAATACGCGGCTGATTTACCTTCCTAGGGTTACTGTTAGGCTTAGGCCTAGGACTTTTAAAACTAGGAAGCCCTTAGATCCAGGCACTCTGCAGCTGTTCAAGGAATCCAAAGGGGAGTACTAAAGTACCACAACATGGCAGCTTTCACAGCTTTTTCCTTGGCACCATCCCTATACATAGGCTGATTTATCTGCATAGGGTTAGGGTTAGGGTTCAGCCTAGGGCTTGGAGTTTTTTAACCAGGAAGCCCTGAGTTCCAGGCTTACTGCATCTGCCAAAGGCATCCCAAAGGGAGTGCAGAAGTGCCACAACATGGCTGCTTTCACGGCTTTTCCCTTAGGAAGAACCCTAATACGTGGCTGATTTACCTTCCTAGGGTTACTGTTAGGCTTAGGCCTAGGACTTTTAAAACCAGGAAGCCCTGGGCTCCAGGCACTCTGCAGCTGCGAAAGGCATCCCAAGGGGAGCGCAAAAGTGACGCAACTTGGCTGCCACCACTGATATTTCCATGAGACCATCCCGAACCATAGGCTGATTTTCCTTCCTAGGGTTAAGGTTTGAGTTACGCCTAGGGTAAGGGTTCTATTAACCAGAAAGCCCTGAGTTCCAAGAACACAGCAGCTGCGAAGGACTAGCCAAGAAGAGCGCAAAAGTACCACAACATGCCTGCGTCGATAGCTTTTTCCTTGGGGACATGCCTAATTCCTGGCTGATTTGCCTTTCTCGTCTTAGGGTTGGGGTTCGGCCTAGTGCTAGGATTTTTAAAATCAGGAAGCCCTGAGTTCCAGGCACACTGGAGCTGTGAAAGGCATCCAAAAGGGAGTGCAAAAGTGCCACAACATGGCTGCTTTCACGGCTTTTTCCTTGGCAAGTATCCTAACACCAGGCTGATTTCCCTTCCCAGGGTTACTGTAAGGCTTAGGCCTAGGGCTAGGATTTTTAAAACTAGGAAGCCATTAGATCCAGGCACACTGCAGCTGTTCAAGGCATCCCAAGAGGAGTACAAAAGTGCAACAACATGGCAGCTTTCACAGCTTTTTCCTTGGCACCATCCCTATACCTAGGCTGATTTATCTGCCTAGGGTTAGGGTTAGGCTTCAGCCTAGGGCTTGGAGTTTTTTAACCAGGAAGCCCTGAGTTCCAGGCTTACTGCATCTGCCAAAGGCATCCCAAAGGGAGTGCAAAAGTGCCACAACATGGCTGCTTTCACGGCTTTTCCCTTAGGAAGAACCCTAATACACGGCTGATTTACCTTCCTAGGGTTACTGTTAGGCTTAGGCCTAGGACTTTTAAAACCAGGAAGCCCTGGGCTCCAGGCACACTGCAGCTGCGAAAGGCATCCCAAGGGGAGCGCAAAAGTGACACAACTTGGCTGCCACCACTGATATTTCCATGAGACCATCCCGAACCATAGGCTGATTTTCCTTCCTAGGGTTAAGGTTTGAGTTTCGCCTAGGGTAAGAGGTCTATTAACCAGAAAGACCTGAGTTCCAAGAACACAGCAGCTGCGAAGGACTAGCCAAGAAGAGCGCAAAAGTACCACAACATGCCTGCCTCCACAGCTTTTTCCTTGGGGACATGCCTAATTCCTGGCTGATTTGCCTTTCTCGTCTTAGGGTTGGGGTTCGGCCTAGGGCTAGGATATTTTTAACTAGGAAGCCCTGAGTTCCAGGCTTACTGCATCTGCCAAATGCATCCCAAAGGGAGTGCAGAAGTGCCACAACATGGCTGCTTTCACGGCTTTTCCCTTAGGAAGAACCCTAATACGCGGCTGATTTACCTTCCTAGGGTTACTGTTAGGCTTAGGCCTAGGACTTTTAAAACCAGGAAGCCCTGGGCTCCAGGCACATGCAGCTGTTCAAGGCATCCCAAGAGGGCCACAGAAGTGACACAACTTGGCTGCCTCTTTTGCTATTCTCATGAGACCATCCCGAACCATAGGCTGATTTTCCTTCCTAGGGTTAAGGTTTGAGTTACGCCTAGGGTAAGAGTTCTATTAACCAGAAAGCCCTGAGTTCCAAGAACACAGCAGCTGCGAAGGACTACCCAAGAAGAGCGCAAAAGTACCACAACGTGCCTGCCTCCACAGCTTTTTCCTTGGGGACATGCCTAATTCCTGGCTGATTTGCCTTTCTCGTCTTAGGGTTGGGGTTCGGCCTAGGGCTAGGATTTTTTTAACTAGGAAGCCCTGAGTTCCAGGCTTACTTCATCTGCCAAAAGCATCCCAAAGGGAGTGCAGAAGTGCCACAACATGGCTGCTTTCACGGCTTTCCCCTTAGGAAGAACCCTAATACGCGGCTGATTTACCTTCCTAGGGTTACTGTTAGGCTTAGGCCTAGGACTTTTAAAACTAGGAAGCCCTTAGATCCAGTCACACTGCAGCTGTTCAAGGCATCCCAAGGGGAGTACTAAAGTACCACAACATGGCAGCTTTCACAGCTTTTTCCTTGGCACCATCCCTATACCTAGGCTGTTTTATCTGCCTAGGGTTAGGGTTAGGGTTCAGCCTAGGGCTTGGAGTTTTTTAACCAGGAAGCCCTGAGTTCCAGGCTTACTGCATCTGCCAAAGGCATCCCTAAGGGAGTGCAGAAGTGCCACAACATGGCTGCTTTCACGGCTTTTCCCTTAGGAAGAACCCTAATACGCGGCTGATTTACCTTCCTAGGGTTACTGTTAGGCTTAGGCCTAGGACTTTTAAAACCAGGAAGCCCTGGGCTCCAGGCACACTGCAGCTGCGAAAGGCATCCCAAGGGGAGCGCAAAAGTGACACAACTTGGCTGCCGCCACTGATATTTCCATGAGACCATCCCGAACCATAGGCTGATTTTCCTTCCTAGGGTTAAGGTTTGAGTTACGCCTAGGGTAAGGGTTCTATTAACCAGAAAGCCCTGAGTTCCAAGAACACAGCAGCTGCGAAGGACTACCCAAGAAGAGCGCAAAAGTACCACAACATGCCTGCCTCCACAGCTTTTTCCTTGGGGACATGCCTAATTCCTGGCTGATTTGCCTTTCTCGTCTTAGGGTTGGGGTTCGGCCTAGGGCTAGGATTTTTAAAATCAGGAAGCCCTGAGTTCCAGGCACACTGGAGCTGTGAAAGGCATCCAAAAGGGAGTGCAAAAGTGCCACAACATGGTTGCTTTCACGGCTTTTTCCTTGGCAAGAAGCTTAACACCAGGCTGATTTCCCTTCCCAGGGTTACTGTAAGGCTTAGGCCTAGGGCTAGGATTTTTGAAACTAGGAAGCCCTGAGATCCAGGCACACTGCAGCTGTTCAAGGCATCCCAAGGGGAGTACCAAAGTGCAACAACATGGCAGCTTTCACAGCTTTTTCCTTGGCACCATCCCTATACCTAGGCTGATTTATCTGCCTAGGGTTAGGGTTAGGGTTCAGCCTAGGTCTTGGAGTTTTTCAACCAGGAAGCCCTGAGTTCCAGGCTTACTGCATCTGCCAAATGCATCCCAAAGGGAGTGCAGAAGTGCCACAACATGGCTGCTTTCACGGCTTTTCCCTTAGGAAGAACCCTAATACCCGGCTGGTTTACCTTCCTAGGGTTACTGTTAGGCTTAGGCCTAGGACTTTTAAAACCAGGAAGCCCTGGGCTCCAGGCACACTGCAGCTGTTAAAGGCATCCCAAGAGGGCCGCAGAAGTGACACAACTTGGCTGCCTCTGTTGCTATTCTCATGAGACCATCCCGAATCATAGGCTGATTTTCCTTCCTAGGGTTAATGTTTGAGTTTCGCCTAGGGTAAGAGGTCTATTAACCAGAAAAACCAGAGTTCCAAGAACACAGCAGCTGCGAAGGACTAGCCAAGAAGAGCGCAAAAGTACCACAACATGCCTGCCTCCACAGCTTTTTCCTTGGGGACATGCCTAATTCCTGGCTGATTTGCCTTTCTCGTCTTAGGGTTGGGGTTCGGCCTAGGGTTAGGATATTTTAAACCAGGAAGCCCTGAGTTCCAAGCTTACTGCATCTGCCAAAGACATCCCAAAGGGAGTGCAAAAGTGCCACAACATGGCTGCTTTCACAGCTTTTCCCTTAGGAAGAACCCTAATACGCGGCTGCTTTACCTTCCTAGGGTTACTGTTAGGCTTAGGCCTAGGACTTTTAAAACCAGGAAGCCCTGGGCTCCAGGCACACTGCAGCTGTTAAAGGCATCCCAAGAGGGCCGCAGAAGTGACACAACTTGGCTGCCTCTTCTTCTATTCTCATGAGACCATCCCGAACCATATGCTGATTTTCCTTCCTAGGGTTAAGGTTTGAGTTACGCCTAGGGTAAGGGTTCTATTAACCAGAAAGCCCTGAGTTCCAAGAACACAGCAGCTGCGAAGGACTAGCCAAGAAGAGCGCAAAAGTACCACAACATGCCTGCCTCCACAGCTTTTTCCTTGGGGACATGCCTAATTCCTGGCTGATTTGCCTTTCTCGTCTTAGGGTTGGGGTTCGGCCTAGGGCTAGGATTTTTTTAACTAGGAAGCCCTGAGTTCCAGGCTTACTGCATCTGCCAAAGGCATCACAAAGGGAGTGCAGAAGTGCCACAACATGGCTGCTTTCACGGCTTTTCCCTTAGGAAGAACCCTAATACGCGGCTGATTTACCTTCCTAGGGTTACTGTTAGGCTTAGGCCTAGGACTTTTAAAACCAGGAAGCCCTGGGCTCCAGGCACACTGCAGCTGCGAAAGGCATCTCAAGGGGAGCGCAAAAGTGACACAACTTGGCTGCCACCACTGATATTTCCATGAGACCATCCCGAACCATAGGCTGATTTTACTTCCTAGGGTTAAGGTTTGAGTTTCGCCTAGGGAAAGAGGCCTATTAACCAGAAGGACCTGAGTTCCAAGAACACAGCAGCTGCGAAGGACTAGCCAAGAAGAGCGCAAAAGTACCACAACATGCCTGCCTCCACAGCTTTTTCCTTGGGGACATGCCTAATTCCTGGCTGATTTGCCTTTCTCGTCTTAGGGTTGGGGTTCGGCCTAGGGCTAGGATTTTTTTAACTAGGAAGCCCTGAATTCCAGGCTTACTTCATCTGCCAAAGGCATCCCAAAGGGAGTGCAGAAGTGCCACAACATGGCTGCTTTCACGGCTTTTCCCTTAGGAAGAACCCTAATACGCGGCTGATTTACCTTCCTAGGGTTACTGTTAGGCTTAGGCCTAGGACTTTTAAAACTAGGAAGCCCTTAGATCCAGGCACACTGCAGCTGTTCAAGGAATCCCAAGGGGAGTACTAAAGTACCACAACATGGCAGCTTTCACAGCTTTTTCCTTGGCACCATCCCTATACATAGGCTGATTTATCTGCCTAGGGTTAGGGTTAGGGTTCAGCCTAGGGCTTGGAGTTTTTTAACCAAGAAGCCCTGAGTTCCAGGCTTACTGCATCTGCCAAAGGCATCCCAAAGGGAGTGCAGAAGTGCCACAACATGGCTGCTTTCACGGCTTTTCCCTTAGGAAGAACCCTAATACGCGGCTGATTTACCTTCCTAGGGTTACTGTTAGTCTTAGGCCTAGGACTTTTAAAACCAGGAAGCCCTGGGCTCCAGGCACTCTGCAGCTGTTAAAGGCATCCCAAGGGGAGCGCAAAAGTGACGCAACTTGGCTGCCACCACTGATATTTCCATGAGACCATCCCGAACCATAGGCTGATTTTCCTTCCTAGGGTTAAGGTTTGAGTTACGCCTAGGGTAAGGGTTCTATTAACCAGAAAGCCCTGAGTTCCAAGAACACAGCAGCTGCGAAGGACTACCCAAGAAGAGCGCAAAAGTACCACAACATGCCTGCCTCCACAGCTTTTTCCTTGGGGACATGCCTAATTCCTGGCTGATTTGCCTTTCTCGTCTTAGGGTTGGGGTTCGGCCTAGTGCTAGGATTTTTAAAATCAGGAAGCCCTGAGTTCCAGGCACACTGGAGCTGTGAAAGGCATCCCAAAGGGAGTGCAAAAGTGCCACAACATGGCTGCTTTCACGGCTTTTTCCTTGGCGAGAAGCCTAACACCAGGCTGATTTCCCTTCCCAGGGTTACTGTAAGGCTTAGGCCTAGGGCTAGGATTTTTAAAACTAGGAAGCCATTAGATCCAGGCACACTGCAGCTGTTCAAGGCATCCCAAGAGGAGTACAAAAGTGCAACAACATGGCAGCTTTCACAGCTTTTTCCTTGGCACCATCCCTATACATATGCTGATTTATCTGCCTAGGGTTACGGTTAGGGTTCAGCCTAGGGCTTGGAGTTTTTTAACCAGGAAGCCCTGAGTTCCAGGCTTACTGCATCTGCCAAAGGCATCCCTAAGGGAGTGCAGAAGTGCCACAACATGGCTGCTTTCACGGCTTTTCCCTTAGGAAGAACCCTAATACGCGGCTGATTTACCTTCCTAGGGTTACTGTTAGGCTTAGGCCTAGGACTTTTAAAACCAGGAAGCCCTGGGCTCCAGGCACACTGCAGCTGCGAAAGGCATCCCAAGGGGAGCGCAAAAGTGACACAACTTGGCTGCCACCACTGATATTTCCATGAGACCATCCCGAACCATAGGCTGATTTTCCTTCCTAGGGTTAAGGTTTGAGTTACGCCTAGGGTAAGGGTTCTATTAACCAGAAAGCCCTGAGTTCCAAGAACACAGCAGCTGCGAAGGACTACCCAAGAAGAGCGCAAAAGTACCACAACATGCCTGCCTCCACAGCTTTT
The DNA here is from genome assembly GCA_036010785.1 of Ammospiza maritima maritima. NCBI lineage: Eukaryota > Metazoa > Chordata > Aves > Passeriformes > Passerellidae > Ammospiza > Ammospiza maritima. The sequence goes on from JAYKTQ010000493.1 coordinate 2,710,229, forward strand.
TCCTTGGGGACATGCCTAATTCCTGGCTGATTTGCCTTTCTCGTCTTAGGGTTGGGGTTCGGCCTAGGGCTAGGATTTTTAAAATCAGGAAGCCCTGAGTTCCAGGCACACTGGAGCTGTGAAAGGCATCCAAAAGGGAGTGCAAAAGTGCCACAACATGGTTGCTTTCACGGCTTTTTCCTTGGCAAGAAGCTTAACACCAGGCTGATTTCCCTTCCCAGGGTTACTGTAAGGCTTAGGCCTAGGGCTAGGATTTTTAAAACTAGGAAGCCCTTAGATCCAGTCACACTGCAGCTGTTCAAGGCATCCCAAGGGGAGTACCAAAGTGCAACAACATGGCAGCTTTCACAGATTTTTCCTTGGCACCATCCCTATACCTAGGCTGATTTATCTGCCTAGGGTTAGGGTTAGGGTTCAGCCTAGGGCTTGGAGTTTTTTAACCAGGAAGCCCTGAGTTCCAGGCTTACTGCATCTGCCAAATGCATCCCAAAGGGAGTGCAGAAGTGCCACAACATGGCTGCTTTCACGGCTTTTCCCTTAGGAAGAACCCTAATACGCGGCTGATTTACCTTCCTAGGGTTACTGTTAGGCTTAGGCCTAGGACTTTTAAAACCAGGAAGCCCTGGGCTCCAGGCACACTGCAGCTGTTAAAGGCATCCCAAGAGGGCCGCAGAAGTGACACAACTTGGCTGCCTCTGTTGCTATTCTCATGAGACCATCCCGAACCATAGGCTGATTTTCCTTCCTAGGGTTAATGTTTGAGTTTCGCCTAGGGTAAGAGGTCTATTAACCAGAAAAACCAGAGTTCCAAGAACACAGCAGCTGCGAAGGACTACCCAAGAAGAGCGCAAAAGTACCACAACATGCCTGCCTCCACAGCTTTTTCCTTGGGGACATGCCTAATTCCTGGCTGATTTGCCTTTCTCGTCTTAGGGTTGGGGTTCGGCCTAGGGTTAGGATATTTTTAACCAGGAAGCCCTGAGTTCCAAGCATACTGCATCTGCCAAAGACATCCCAAAGGGAGTGCAAAAGTGCCACAACATGGCTGCTTTCACAGCTTTTCCCTTAGGAAGAACCCTAATACGCGGCTGATTTACCATCCTAGGGTTACTGTTAGGCTTAGGCCTAGGACTTTTAAAACCAGGAAGCCCTGGGCTCCAGGCACACTGCAGCTGTTAAAGGCATCCCAAGAGGGCCGCAGAAGTGACACAACTTGGCTGCCTCTTCTTCTATTCTCATGAGACCATCCCGAACCATAGGCTGATTTTCCTTCCTAGGGTTAAGGTTTGAGTTACGCCTAGGGTAAGGGTTCTATTAACCAGAAAGCCCTGAGTTCCAAGAACACAGCAGCTGCGAAGGACTAGCCAAGAAGAGCGCAAAAGTACCACAACATGCCTGCCTCCACAGCTTTTTCCTTGGGGACATGCCTAATTCCTGGCTGATTTGCCTTTCTCGTCTTAGGGTTGGGGTTCGGCCTAGGGCTAGGATTTTTTTAACTAGGAAGCCCTGAGTTCCAGGCTTACTGCATCTGCCAAAGGCATCCCAAAGGGAGTGCAGAAGTGCCACAACATGGCTGCTTTCACGGCTTTTCCCTTAGGAAGAACCCTAATACGCGGCTGATTTACCTTCCTAGGGTTACTGTTAGGCTTAGGCCTAGGACTTTTAAAACCAGGAAGCCCTGGGCTCCAGGCACACTGCAGCTGCGAAAGGCATCCCAAGGGGAGCGCAAAAGTGACACAACTTGGCTGCCACCACTGATATTTCCATGAGACCATCCCGAACCATAGGCTGATTTTCCTTCCTAGGGTTAAGGTTTGAGTTTCGCCTAGGGTAAGAGGTCTATTAACCAGAAGGACCTGAGTTCCAAGAACACAGCAGCTGCGAAGGACTACCCAAGAAGAGCGCAAAAGTACCACAACATGCCTGCCTCCACAGCTTTTTCCTTGGGGACATGCCTAATTCCTGGCTGATTTGCCTTTCTCGTCTTAGGGTTGGGGTTCGGCCTAGGGCTAGGATATTTTTAACTAGGAAGCCCTGAGTTCCAGGCTTACTTCATCTGCCAAAGGCATCCCAAAGGGAGTGCAGAAGTGCCACAACATGGCTGCTTTCACGGCTTTTCCCTTAGGAAGAACCCTAATACGCGGCTGATTTACCTTCCTAGGGTTACTGTTAGGCTTAGGCCTAGGACTTTTAAAACCAGGAAGCCCTGGGCTCCAGGCACACTGCAGCTGCGAAAGGCATCCCAAGGGGAGCGCAAAAGTGACACAACTTGGCTGCCGCCACTGATATTTCCATGAGATAATCCCGAACCATAGGCTGATTTTACATCCTAGGGTTAAGGTTTGAGTTTCGCCTAGGGTAAGAGGTCTATTAACCAGAAGGACCTGAGTTCCAAGAACACAGCAGCTGCGAAGGACTAGCCAAGAAGAGCGCAAAAGTACCACAACATGCCTGCCTCCACAGCTTTTTCCTTGGGGACATGCCTAATTCCTGGCTGATTTGCCTTTCTCGTCTTAGGGTTGGGGTTCGGCCTAGGGCTAGGATTTTTTTAACTAGGAAGCCCTGAATTCCAGGCTTACTTCATCTGCCAAAGGCATCCCAAAGGGAGTGCAGAAGTGCCACAACATGGCTGCTTTCACGGCTTTTCCCTTAGGAAGAACCCTAATACGCGGCTGATTTACCTTCCTAGGGTTACTGTTAGGCTTAGGCCTAGGACTTTTAAAACTAGGAAGCCCTTAGATCCAGGCACACTGCAGCTGTTCAAGGAATCCCAAGGGGAGTACTAAAGTACCACAACATGGCAGCTTTCACAGCTTTTTCCTTGGCACCATCCCTATACATAGGCTGATTTATCTGCCTAGGGTTAGGGTTAGGGTTCAGCCTAGGGCTTGGAGTTTTTTAACCAAGAAGCCCTGAGTTCCAGGCTTACTGCATCTGCCAAAGGCATCCCAAAGGGAGTGCAGAAGTGCCACAACATGGCTGCTTTCACGGCTTTTCCCTTAGGAAGAACCCTAATACGCGGCTGATTTACCTTCCTAGGGTTACTGTTAGGCTTAGGCCTAGGACTTTTAAAACCAGGAAGCCCTGGGCTCCAGGCACTCTGCAGCTGTTAAAGGCATCCCAAGGGGAGCGCAAAAGTGACGCAACTTGGCTGCCACCACTGATATTTCCATGAGACCATCCCGAACCATAGGCTGATTTTCCTTCCTAGGGTTAAGGTTTGAGTTACGCCTAGGGTAAGGGTTCTATTAACCAGAAAGCCCTGAGTTCCAAGAACACAGCAGCTGCGAAGGACTACCCAAGAAGAGCGCAAAAGTACCACAACATGCCTGCCTCCACAGCTTTTTCCTTGGGGACATGCCTAATTCCTGGCTGATTTGCCTTTCTCGTCTTAGGGTTGGGGTTCGGCCAAGTGCTAGGATTTTTAAAATCAGGAAGCCCTGAGTTCCAGGCACACTGGAGCTGTGAAAGGCATCCCAAAGTGAGTGCAAAAGTGCCACAACATGGCTGCTTTCACGGCTTTTTCCTTGGCGAGAAGCCTAACACCAGGCTGATTTCCCTTCCCAGGGTTACTGTAAGGCTTAGGCCTAGGGCTAGGATTTTTAAAACTAGGAAGCCCTTAGATCCAGGCACACTGCAGCTGTTCAAGGCATCCCAAGGGGAGTACCAAAGTGCAACAACATGGCAGCTTTCACAGCTTTTTCCTTGGCACCATCCCTATACCTAGGCTGATTTATCTGCCTAGGGTTAGGGTTAGGGTTCAGCCTAGGTCTTGGAGTTTTTCAACCAGGAAGCCCTGAGTTCCAGGCTTACTGCATCTGCCAAATGCATCTCAAAGGGAGTGCAGAAGTGCCACAACATGGCTGCTTTCACGGCTTTTCCCTTAGGAAGAACCCTAATACCCGGCTGATTTACCTTCCTAGGGTTACTGTTAGGCTTAGGCCTAGGACTTTTAAAACCAGGAAGCCCTGGGCTCCAGGCACACTGCAGCTGTTAAAGGCATCCCAAGAGGGCCGCAGAAGTGACACAACTTGGCTGCCTCTGTTGCTATTCTCATGAGACCATCCCGAACCATAGGCTGATTTTCCTTCCTAGGGTTAATGTTTGAGTTTCGCCTAGGGTAAGAGGTCTATTAACCAGAAAAACCAGAGTTCCAAGAGCACAGCAGCTGCGAAGGACTAGCCAAGAAGAGTGCAAAAGTACCACAACATGCCTGCCTCCACAGCTTTTTCCTTGGGGACATGCCTAATTCCTGGCTGATTTGCCTTTCTCGTCTTAGGGTTGGGGTTTGGCCTAGGGTTAGGATATTTTTAACCAGGAAGCCCTGAGTTCCAAGCTTACTGCATCTGCCAAAGACATCCCAAAGGGAGTGCAAAAGTGCCACAACATGGCTGCTTTCACAGCTTTTCCCTTAGGAAGAACCCTAATACGCGGCTGATTTACCTTCCTAGGGTTACTGTTAGGCTTAGGCCTAGGACTTTTAAAACCAGGAAGCCCTGGGCTCCAGGCACACTGCAGCTGCGAAAGGCATCCCAAGAGGGCCGCAGAAGTGACACAACTTGGCTGCCTCTTCTTCTATTCTCATGAGACCATCCCGAACCATAGGCTGATTTTCCTTCCTAGGGTTAAGGTTTGAGTTACGCCTAGGGTAAGGGTTCTATTAACCAGAAAGCCCTGAGTTCCAAGAACACAGCAGCTGCGAAGGACTAGCCAAGAAGAGCGCAAAAGTACCACAACATGCCTGCCTCCACAGCTTTTTCCTTGGGGACATGCCTAATTCCTGGCTGATTTGCCTTTCTCGTCTTAGGGTTGGGGTTCGGCCTAGGGCTAGGATATTTTTAACTAGGAAGCCCTGAGTTCCAGGCTTACTGCATCTGCCAAAGGCATCCCAAAGGGAGTGCAGAAGTGCCACAACATGGCTGCTTTCACGGCTTTTCCCTTAGGAAGAACCCTAATACGCGGCTGATTTACCTTCCTAGGGTTACTGTTAGGCTTAGGCCTAGGACTTTTAAAACCAGGAAGCCCTGGGCTCCAGGCACACTGCAGCTGCGAAAGTCATCCCAAGGGGAGTGCAAAAGTGACACAACTTGGCTGCCGCCACTGATATTTCCATGAGACCATCCCGAACCATAGGCTGATTTTACTTCCTAGGGTTAAGGTTTGAGTTTCGCCTAGGGTAAGAGGTCTATTAACCAGAAGGACCTGAGTTCCAAGAACACAGCAGCTGCGAAGGACTAGCCAAGAAGAGCGCAAAAGTACCACAACATGCCTGCCTCCACAGCTTTTTCCTTGGGGACATGCCTAATTCCTGGCTGATTTGCCTTTCTCGTCTTAGGGTTGGGGTTCGGCCTAGGGCTAGGATATTTTTAACTAGGAAGCCCTGAGTTCCAGGCTTACTGCATCTGCCAAAGGCATCCCAAAGGGAGTGCAGAAGTGCCACAACATGGCTGCTTTCACGGCTTTTCCCTTAGGAAGAACCCTAATACGCGGCTGATTTACCTTCCTAGGGTTACTGTTAGGCTTAGGCCTAGGACTTTTAAAACCAGGAAGCCCTGGGCTCCAGGCACATGCAGCTGTTCAAGGCATCCCAAGAGGGCCGCAGAAGTGACACAACTTGGCTGCCTCTGTTGCTATTCTCATGAGACCATCCCGAACCATAGGCTGATTTTCCTTCCTAGGGTTAAGGTTTGAGTTACGCCTAGGGTAAGAGTTCTATTAACCAGAAAGCCCTGAGTTCCAAGAACACAGCAGCTGCGAAGGACTAGCCAAGAAGAGCGCAAAAGTACCACAACGTGCCTGCCTCCACAGCTTTTTCCTTGGGGACATGCCTAATTCCTGGCTGATTTGCCTTTCTCGTCTTAGGGTTGGGGTTCGGCCTAGGGCTAGGATATTTTTAACTAGGAAGCCCTGAGTTCCAGGCTTACTTCATCTGCCAAAGGCATCCCAAAGGGAGTGCAGAAGTGCCACAACATGGCTGCTTTCACGGCTTTCCCCTTAGGAAGAACCCTAATACGCGGCTGATTTACCTTCCTAGGTTTACTGTTAGGCTTAGGCCTAGGAGTTTTAAAACTAGGAAGCCCTTAGATCCAGGCACACTGCAGATGTTCAAGGAATCCCAAGGGGAGTACTAAAGTACCACAACATGGCAGCTTTCACAGCTTTTTCCTTGGCACCATCCCTATACATAGGCTGATTTATCTGCCTAGGGTTAGGGTTAGGGTTCAGCCTAGGGCTTGGAGTTTTTTAACCAGGAAGCCCTGAGTTCCAGGCTTACTGCATCTGCCAAAGGCATCCCAAAGGGAGTGCAGAAGTGCCACAACATGGCTGCTTTCACGGCTTTTCCCTTAGGAAGAACCCTAATACGCGGCTGATTTACCTTCCTAGGGTTACTGTTAGGCTTAGGCCTAGGACTTTTAAAACCAGGAAGCCCTGGGCTTCAGGCACTCTGCAGCTGCGAGAGGCATCCCAAGGGGAGCGCAAAAGTGACGCAACTTGGCTGCCACCACTGATTATTCCATGAGACCATCCCGAACCATAGGCTGATTTTCCTTCCTAGGGTTAAGGTTTGAGTTACGCCTAGGGTAAGGGTTCTATTAACCAGAAAGCCCTGAGTTCCAAGAACACAGCAGCTGCGAAGGACTAGCCAAGAAGAGCGCAAAAGTACCACAACATGCCTGCGTCGATAGCTTTTTCCTTGGGGACATGCCTAATTCCTGGCTGATTTGCCTTTCTCGTCTTAGGGTTGGGGTTCGGCCTAGTGCTAGGATTTTTAAAATCAGGAAGCCCTGAGTTCCAGGCACACTGGAGCTGTGAAAGGCATCCAAAAGGGAGTGCAAAAGTGCCACCACATGGCTGCTTTCACGGCTTTTTCCTTGGCAAGTATCCTAACACCAGGCTGATTTCCCTTCCCAGGGTTACTGTAAGGCTTAGGCCTAGGGCTAGGATTTTTAAAACTAGGAAGCCATTAGATCCAGGCACACTGCAGCTGTTCAAGGCATCCCTAGAGGTGTACAAAAGTGCAACAGCATGGCAGCTTTCACAGCTTTTTCCTTGGCACCATCCCTATACCTAGGCTGATTTATCTGCCTAGGGTTAGGGTTAGGCTTCAGCCTAGGGCTTGGAGTTTTTTAACCAGGAAGCCCTGAGTTCCAGGCTTACTGCATCTGCCAAAGGCATCCCAAAGGGAGTGCAAAAGTGCCACAACATGGCTGCTTTCACGGCTTTTCCCTTAGGAAGAACCCTAATACGCGGCTGATTTACCTTCCTAGGGTTACTGTTAGGCTTAGGCCTAGGACTTTTAAAACCAGGAAGCCCTGGGCTCCAGGCACACTGCAGCTGCGAAAGGCATCCCAAGGGGAGCGCAAAAGTGACACAACTTGGCTGCCACCACTGATATTTCCATGAGACCATCCCGAACCATAGGCTGATTTTCCTTCCTAGGGTTAAGGTTTGAGTTTCGCCTAGGGTAAGAGGTTTTTAACCAGAAAGACCTGAGTTCCAAGAACACAGCAGCTGCGAAGGACTTGCCAAGAAGAGCGCAAAAGTACCACAACATGCCTGCCTCCACAGCTTTTTCCTTGGGGACATGCCTAATTCCTGGCTGATTTGCCTTTCTCGTCTTAGGGTTGGGGTTCGGCCTAGGGCTAGGATATTTTTAACTAGGAAGCCCTGAGTTCCAGGCTTACAGCATCTGCCAAATGCATCCCAAAGGGAGTGCAGAAGTGCCACAACATGGCTCCTTTCACAGCTTTTCCCTTAGGAAGAACCCTAATACGCGGCTGATTTACCTTCCTAGGGTTACTGTTAGGCTTAGGCCTAGGACTTTTAAAACCAGGAAGCCCTGGGCTCCAGGCACATGCAGCTGTTCAAGGCATCCGAAGAGGGCCACAGAAGTGACACAACTTGGCTGCCTCTGTTGCTATTCTCATGAGACCATCCCGAACCATAGGCTGATTTTCCTTCCTAGGGTTAAGGTTTGAGTTACGCCTAGGGTAAGAGTTCTATTAACCAGAAAGCCCTGAGTTCCAAGAACACAGCAGCTGCGAAGGACTACCCAAGAAGAGCGCAAAAGTACCACAACGTGCCTGCCTCCACAGCTTTTTCCTTGGGGACATGCCTAATTCCTGGCTGATTTGCCTTTCTCGTCTTAGGGTTGGGGTTCGGCCTAGGGCTAGGATTTTTTTAACTAGGAAGCCCTGAGTTCCAGGCTTACTTCATCTGCCAAAAGCATCCCAAAGGGAGTGCAGAAGTGCCACAACATGGCTGCTTTCACGGCTTTCCCCTTAGGAAGAACCCTAATACGCGGCTGATTTACCTTCCTAGGGTTACTGTTAGGCTTAGGCCTAGGACTTTTAAAACTAGGAAGCCCTTAGATCCAGTCACACTGCAGCTGTTCAAGGCATCCCAAGGGGAGTACTAAAGTACCACAACATGGCAGCTTTCACAGCTTTTTCCTTGGCACCATCCCTATACATATGCTGATTTATCTGCCTAGGGTTAGGGTTAGGGTTCAGCCTAGGGCTTGGAGTTTTTCAACCAGGAAGCCCTGAGTTCCAGGCTTACTGCATCTGCCAAAGGCATCCCTAAGGGAGTGCAGAAGTGCCACAACATGGCTGCTTTCACGGCTTTTCCCTTAGGAAGAACCCTAATACGCGGCTGATTTACCTTCCTAGGGTTACTGTTAGGCTTAGGCCTAGGACTTTTAAAACCAGGAAGCCCTGGACTCCAGGCACACTGCAGCTGAGAAAGGCATCCCAAGGGGAGCGCAAAAGTGACACAACTTGGCTGCCGCCACTGATATTTCCATGAGACCATCCCGAACCATAGGCTGATTTTCCTTCCTAGGGTTAAGGTTTGAGTTACGCCTAGGGTAAGGGTTCTATTAACCAGAAAGCCCTGAGTTCCAAGAACACAGCAGCTGCGAAGGACTAGCCAAGAAGAGCGCAAAAGTACCACAACATGCCTGCCTCCACAGCTTTTTCCTTGGGGACATGCCTAATTCCTGGCTGATTTGCCTTTCTCGTGTTAGGGTTGGGGTTCGGCCTAGGGCTAGGATTTTTAAAATCAGGAAGCCCTGAGTTCCAGGCACACAGGAGCTGTGAAAGGCATCCAAAAGGGAGTGCAAAAGTGCCACAACATGGTTGCTTTCACGGCTTTTTCCTTGGCAAGAAGCTTAACACCAGGCTGATTTCCCTTCCCAGGGTTACTGTAAGGCTTAGGCCTAGGGCTAGGATTTTTAAAACTAGGAAGCCCTTAGATCCAGGCACACTGCAGCTGTTCAAGGCATCCCAAGGGGAGTACCAAAGTGCAACAACATGGCAGCTTTCACAGCTTTTTCCTTGGCACCATCCCTATACCTAGGCTGATTTATCTGCCTAGGGTTAGGGTTAGGGTTCAGCCTAGGTCTTGGAGTTTTTCAACCAGGAAGCCCTGAGTTCCAGGCTTACTGCATCTGCCAAATGCATCCCAAAGGGAGTGCAAAAGTGCCACAACATGGCTGCTTTCACGGCTTTTCCCTTAGGAAGAACCCTAATACCCGGCTGATTTACCTTCCTAGGGTTACTGTTAGGCTTAGGCCTAGGACTTTTAAAACCAGGAAGCCCTGGGCTCCAGGCACACTGCAGCTGCGAAAGACATCCCTAGGGGAGCGCAAAAGTGACACAACTTGGCTGCCACCACTGATATTTCCATGAGACCATCCCGAACCATAGGCTGATTTTCCTTCCTAGGGTTAAGGTTTGAGTTTCGCCTAGGGTAAGAGGTCTATTAACCAGAAGGACCTGAGTTCCAAGAACACAGCAGCTGCGAAGGACTAGCCAAGAAGAGCGCAAAAGTACCACAACATGCCTGCCTCCACAGCTTTTTCCTTGGGGACATGCCTAATTCCTGGCTGATTTGCCTTTCTCGTCTTAGGGTTGGGGTTCGGCCTAGGGCTAGGATTTTTTTAACTAGGAAGCCCTGAGTTCCAGGCTTACTGCATCTGCCAAAGGCATCCCAAAGGGAGTGCAGAAGTGCCACAACATGGCTGCTTTCACGGCTTTTCCCTTAGGAAGAACCCTAATACGCGGCTGATTTACCTTCCTAGGGTTACTGTTAGGCTTAGGCCTAGGACTTTTAAAACCAGGAAGCCCTGGGCTCCAGGCACACTGCAGCTGCGAAAGGCATCCCAAGGGGAGCGCAAAAGTGACACAACTTGGCTGCCGCCACTGATATTTCCATGAGACCATCCCGAACCATAGGCTGATTTTACTTCCTAGGGTTAAGGTTTGAGTTTCGCCTAGGGTAAGAGGTCTATTAACCAGAAGGACCTGAGTTCCAAGAACACAGCAGCTGCGAAGGAGTAGCCAAGAAGAGCGCAAAAGTACCACAACATGCCTGCCTCCACAGCTTTTTCCTTGGGGACATGCCTAATTCCTGGCTGATTTGCCTTTCTCGTCTTAGGGTTGGGGTTCGGCCTAGGGCTAGGATATTTTTAACTAGGAAGCCCTGAGTTCCAGGCTTACTGCATCTGCCAAAGGCATCCCAAAGGGAGTGCAGAAGTGCCACAACATGGCTGCTTTCACGGCTTTTCCCTTAGGAAGAACCCTAATACGCGGCTGATTTACCTTCCTAGGGTTACTGTTAGGCTTAGGCCTAGGACTTTTAAAACCAGGAAGCCCTGGGCTCCAGGCACATGCAGCTGTTCAAGGCATCCCAAGAGGGCCGCAGAAGTGACACAACTTGGCTGCCTCTGTTGCTATTCTCATGAGACCATCCCGAACCATAGGCTGATTTTCCTTCCTAGGGTTAAGGTTTGAGTTACGCCTAGGGTAAGAGTTCTATTAACCAGAAAGCCCTGAGTTCCAAGAACACAGCAGCTGCGAAGGACTACCCAAGAAGAGCGCAAAAGTACCACAACGTGCCTGCCTCCACAGCTTTTTCCTTGGGGACATGCCTAATTCCTGGCTGATTTGCCTTTCTCGTCTTAGGGTTGGGGTTCGGCCTAGGGCTAGGATTTTTTTAACTAGGAAGCCCTGAGTTCCAGGCTTACTTCATCTGCCAAAGGCATCCCAAAGGGAGTGCAGAAGTGCCACAACATGGCTGCTTTCACGGCTTTCCCCTTAGGAAGAACCCTAATACGCGGCTGATTTACCTTCCTAGGGTTACTGTTAGGATTAGGCCTAGGACTTTTAAAACTAGGAAGCCCTTAGATCCAGGCACACTGCAGCTGTTCAAGGAATCCCAAGGGGAGTACTAAAGTACCACAACATGGCAGCTTTCACAGCTTTTTCCTTGGCACCATCCCTATACATAGGCTGATTTATCTGCCTAGGGTTAGGGTTAGGGTTCAGCCTAGGGCTTGGAGTTTTTTAACCAGGAAGCCCTGAGTTCCAGGCTTACTGCATCTGCCAAAGGCATCCCAAAGGGAGTGCAGAAGTGCCACAACATGGCTGCTTTCACGGCTTTTCCCTTAGGAAGAACCCTAATACGCGGCTGATTTACCTTCCTAGGGTTACTGTTAGGCTTAGGCCTAGGACTTTTAAAACCAGGAAGCCCTGGGCTCCAGGCACTCTGCAGCTGCGAGAGGCATCCCAAGGGGAGCGCAAAAGTGACGCAACTTGGCTGCCACCACTGATTATTCCATGAGACCATCCCGAACCATAGGCTGATTTTCCTTCCTAGGGTTAAGGTTTGAGTTACGCCTAGGGTAAGGGTTCTATTAACCAGAAAGCCCTGAGTTCCAAGAACACAACAGCTGCGAAGGACTACCCAAGAAGAGCGCAAAAGTACCACAACATGCCTGCATCGATAGCTTTTTCCTTGGGGACATGCCTAATTCCTGGCTGATTTGCCTTTCTCGTCTTAGGGTTGGGGTTCGGCCTAGTGCTAGGATTTTTAAAATCAGGAAGCCCTGAGTTCCAGGCACACTGGAGCTGTGAAAGGCATCCAAAAGGGAGTGCAAAAGTGCCACAACATGGCTGCTTTCACGGCTTTTTCCTTGGCAAGTATCCTAACACCAGGCTGATTTCCCTTCCCAGGGTTACTGTAAGGCTTAGGCCTAGGGCTAGGATTTTTAAAACTAGGAAGCCCTTAGATCCAGGCACACTGCAGCTGTTCAAGGCATCCCAAGAGGAGTACAAAAGTGCAAAACATGGCAGCTTTCACAGCTTTTTCCTTGGCACCATCCCTATACCTAGGCTGATTTATCTGCCTAGGGTTAGGGTTAGGCTTCAGCCTAGGGCTTGGAGTTTTTTAACCAGGAAGCCCTGAGTTCCAGGCTTACTGCATCTGCCAAAGGCATCCCAAAGGGAGTGCAAAAGTGCCACAACATGGCTGCTTTCACGGCTTTTCCCTTAGGAAGAACCCTAATACGCGGCTGATTTACCTTCCTAGGGTTACTGTTAGGCTTAGGCCTAGGACTTTTAAAACCAGGAAGCCCTGGGCTCCAGGCACACTGCAGCTGCGAAAGGCATCCCAAGGGGAGCGCAAAAGTGACACAACTTGGCTGCCACCACTGATATTTCCATGAGACCATCCCGAACCATAGGCTGATTTTCCTTCCTAGGGTTAAGGTTTGAGTTTCGCCTAGGGTAAGAGGTCTATTAACCAGAAAGACCTGAGTTCCAAGAACACAGCAGCTGCGAAGGACTAGCCAAGAAGAGCGCAAAAGTACCACAACATGCCTGCCTCCACAGCTTTTTCCTTGGGGACATGCCTAATTCCTGGCTGATTTGCCTTTCTCGTCTTAGGGTTGGGGTTCGGCCTAGGGCTAGGATATTTTTAACTAGGAAGCCCTGAGTTCCAGGCTTACTGCATCTGCCAAATGCATCCCAAAGGGAGTGCAGAAGTGCCACAACATGGCTGCTTTCACGGCTTTTCCCTTAGGAAGAACCCTAATACGCGGCTGATTTACCTTCCTAGGGTTACTGTTAGGCTTAGGCCTAGGACTTTTAAAACCAGGAAGCCCTGGGCTCCAGGCACATGCAGCTGTTCAAGGCATCCCAAGAGGGCCACAGAAGTGACACAACTTGGCTGCCTCTGTTGCTATTCTCATGAGACCATCCCGAACCATAGGCTGATTTTCCTTCCTAGGGTTAAGGTTTGAGTTACGCCTAGGGTAAGAGTTCTATTAACCAGAAGGACCTGAGTTCCAAGAACACAGCAGCTGCGAAGGACTAGCCAAGAAGAGCGCAAAAGTACCACAACATGCCTGCCTCCACAGCTTTTTCCTTGGGGACATGCCTAATTCCTGGCTGATTTGCCTTTCTCGTCTTAGGGTTGGGGTTCGGCCTAGGGCTAGGATTTTTTTAACTAGGAAGCCCTGAGTTCCAGGCTTACTGCATCTGCCAAAGGCATCCCAAAGGGAGTGCAGAAGTGCCACAACATGGCTGCTTTCACGGCTTTTCCCTTAGGAAGAACCCTAATACGCGGCTGATTTACCTTCCTAGGGTTACTGTTAGGCTTAGGCCTAGGACTTTTAAAACTAGGAAGCCCTTAGATCCAGTCACACTGCAGCTGTTCAAGGCATCCCAAGGGGAGTACTAAAGTACCACAACATGGCAGCTTTCACAGCTTTTTCCTTGGCACCATCCCTATACATATGCTGATTTATCTGCCTAGGGTTAGGGTTAGTGTTCAGCCTAGGGCTTGGAGTTTTTTAACCAGGAAGCCCTGAGTTCCAGGCTTACTGCATCTGCCAAAGGCATCCCTAAGGGAGTGCAGAAGTGCCACAACATGGCTGCTTTCACGGCTTTTCCCTTAGGAAGAACCCTAATACGCGGCTGATTTACCTTCCTAGGGTTACTGTTAGGCTTAGGCCTAGGACTTTTAAAACCAGGAAGCCCTGGGCTCCAGGCACTCTGCAGCTGCGAAAGGCATCCCAAGGGGAGCGCAAAAGTGACACAACTTGGCTGCCGCCACTGATATTTCCATGAGACCATCCCGAACCATAGGCTGATTTTCCTTCCTAGGGTTAAGGTTTGAGTTACGCCTAGGGTAAGGGTTCTATTAACCAGAAAGCCCTGAGTTCCAAGAACACAGCAGCTGCGAAGGACTAGCCAAGAAGAGCGCAAAAGTACCACAACATGCCTGCCTCCACAGCTTTTTCCTTGGGGACATGCCTAATTCCTGGCTGATTTGCCTTTCTCATCTTAGTGTTGGGGTTCGGCCTAGGGCTAGGATTTTTAAAATCAGGAAGCCCTGAGTTCCAGGCACACTGGAGCTGTGAAAGGCATCCAAAAGGGAGTGCAAAAGTGCCACAACATGGTTGCTTTCACGGCTTTTTCCTTGGCAAGAAGCTTAACACCAGGCTGATTTCCCTTCCCAGGGTTACTGTAAGGCTTAGGCCTAGGGCTAGGATTTTTAAAACTAGGAAGCCCTTAGATCCAGGCACACTGCAGCTGTTCAAGGCATCCCAAGAGGGCCGCAGAAGTGACACAACTTGGCTGCCTCTGTTGCTATTCTCATGAGACCATCCCGAAACATAGGCTGATTTTCCTTCCTAGGGTTAATGTTTGAGTTTCGCCAAGGGTAAGAGGTCTATTAACCAGAAAAACCAGAGTTCCAAGAACACAGCAGCTGCGAAGGACTAGCCAAGAAGAGCGCAAAAGTACCACAACATGCCTGCCTCCACAGCTTTTTCCTTGGGGACATGCCTAATTCCTGGCTGATTTGCCTTTCTCGTCTTAGGGTTGGGGTTCGGCCTAGGGCTAGGATATTTTTAACCAGGAAGCCCTGAGTTCCAGGCTTACTGCATCTGCCAAAGGCATCCCAAAGGGAGTGCAGAAGTGCCACAACATGGCTGCTTTCACGGCTTTTCCCTTAGGAAGAACCCTAATACGCGGCTGATTTACCTTCCTAGGGTTACTGTTAGGCTTAGGCCTAGGACTTTTAAAACCAGGAAGCCCTGGGCTCCAGGCACACTGCAGCTGTTAAAGGCATCCCAAGAGGGCCGCAGAAGTGACACAACTTGGCTGCCTCTTCTTCTATTCTCATGAGACCATCCCGAACCATAGGCTGATTTTCCTTCCTAGGGTTAAGGTTTGAGTTACGCCTAGGGTAAGGGTTCTATTAACCAGAAAGCCCTGAGTTCCAAGAACACAGCAGCTGCGAAGGACTAGCCAAGAAGAGCGCAAAAGTACCACAACATGCCTGCCTCCACAGCTTTTTCCTTGGGGACATGCCTAATTCCTGGCTGATTTGCCTTTCTCGTCTTAGGGTTGGGGTTCGGCCTAGGGCTAGGATTTTTTTAACTAGGAAGCCCTGAGTTCCAGGCTTACTGCATCTGCCAAAGGCATCCCAAAGGGAGTGCAGAAGTGCCACAACATGGCTGCTTTCACGGCTTTTCCCTTAGGAAGAACCCTAATACGCGGCTGATTTACCTTCCTAGGGTTACTGTTAGGCTTAGGCCTAGGACTTTTAAAACCAGGAAGCCCTGGGCTCCAGGCACACTGCAGCTGCGAAAGGCATCCCAAGGGGAGCGCAAAAGTGACACAACTTGGCTGCCGCCACTGATATTTCCATGAGACCATCCCGAACCATAGGCTGATTTTCCTTCCTAGGGTTAAGGTTTGAGTTTCGCCTAGGGTAAGAGGTCTATTAACCAGAAGGACCTGAGTTCCAAGAACACAGCAGCTGCGAAGGACTAGCCAAGAAGAGCGCAAAAGTACCACAACATGCCTGCCTCCACAGCTTTTTCGTTGGGGACATGCCTAATTCCTGGCTGATTTGCCTTTCTCGTCTTAGGGTTGGGGTTCGGCCTAGGGCTAGGATATTTTTAACTAGGAAGCCCTGAGTTCCAGGCTTACTGCATCTGCCAAAGGCATCCCAAAGGGAGTGCAGAAGTGCCACAACATGGCTGCTTTCACGGCTTTTCCCTTAGGAAGAACCCTAATACGCGGCTGATTTACCTTCCTAGGGTTACTGTTAGGCTTAGGCCTAGGACTTTTAAAACCAGGAAGCCCTGGGCTCCAGGCACACTGCAGCTGCGAAAGGCATCCCAAGGGGAGCGCAAAAGTGACACAACTTGGCTGCCGCCACTGATATTTCCATGAGACCATCCCGAACTATAGGCTGATTTTACTTCCTAGGGTTAAGGTTTGAGTTACGCCTAGGGTAAGAGTTCTATTAACCAGAAAGCCCTGAGTTCCAAGAACACAGCAGCTGCGAAGGACTACCCAAGAAGAGCGCAAAAGTACCACAACGTGCCTGCCTCCACAGCTTTTTCCTTGGGGACATGCCTAATTCCTGGCTGATTTGCCTTTCTCGTCTTAGGGTTGGGGTTCGGCCTAGGGCTAGGATTTTTTTAACTAGGAAGCCCTGAGTTCCAGGCTTACTTCATCTGCCAAAGGCATCCCAAAGGGAGTGCAGAAGTGCCACAACATGGCTGCTTTCACGGCTTTCCCCTTAGGAAGAACCCTAATACCCGGCTGATTTACCTTCCTAGGGTTACTGTTAGGCTTAGGCCTAGGACTTTTAAAACTAGGAAGCCCTTAGATCCAGGCACACTGCAGCTGTTCAAGGCATCCCAAGGGGAGTACTAAAGTACCACAACATGGCAGCTTTCACAGCTTTTTCCTTGGCACCATCCCTATACATAGGCTGATTTATCTGCCTAGGGTTAGGGTTAGGGTTCAGCCTAGGGCTTGGAGTTTTTTAACCAGGAAGCCCTGAGTTCCAGGCTTACTGCATCTGCCAAAGGCATCCCAAAGGGAGTGCAGAAGTGCCACAACATGGCTGCTTTCACGGCTTTTCCCTTAGGAAGAACCCTAATACCCGGCTGATTTACCTTCCTAGGGTTACTGTTAGGCTTAGGCCTAGGACTTTTAAAACCAGGAAGCCCTGGGCTCCAGGCACTCTGCAGCTGCGAAAGGCATCCCAAGGGGAGCGCAAAAGTGACGCAACTTGGCTGCCACCACTGATTATTCCATGAGACCATCCCGAACCATAGGCTGATTTTCCTTCCTAGGGTTAAGGTTTGAGTTACGCCTAGGGTAAGGGTTCTATTAACCAGAAAGCCCTGAGTTCCAAGAACACAGCAGCTGCGAAGGACTACCCAAGAAGAGCGCAAAAGTACCACAACATGCCTGCGTCGATAGCTTTTTCCTTGGGGACATGCCTAATACCTGGCTGATTTGCCTTTCTCGTCTTAGGGTTGGGGTTCGGCCTAGTGCTAGGATTTTTAAAATCAGGAAGCCCTGGGCTCCAGGCACACTGCAGCTGTTAAAGGCATCCCAAGGGGAGCACAAAAGTGACACAACTTGGCTGCCACCACTGATATTTCCATGAGACCATCCCGAACCATAGGCTGATTTTCCTTCCTAGGGTGAAGGTTTGAGTTTCGCCTAGGGTATGAGGTCTATTAACCAGAAGGACCTGAGTTCCAAGAACACAGCAGCTGCGAAGGACTAGCCAAGAAGAGCGCAAAAGTACCACAACATGCCTGCCTCCACAGCTTTTTCGTTGGGGACATGCCTAATTCCTGGCTGATTTGCCTTTCTCGTCTTAGGGTTGGGGTTCGGCCTAGGGCTAGGATATTTTTAACTAGGAAGCCCTGAGTTCCAGGCTTACTGCATCTGCCAAAGGCATCCCAAAGGGAGTGCAGAAGTGCCACAACATGGCTGCTTTCACGGCTTTTCCCTTAGGAAGAACCCTAATACGCGGCTGATTTACCTTCCTAGGGTTACTGTTAGGCTTAGGCCTAGGACTTTTAAAACCAGGAAGCCCTGGGCTCCAGGCACATGCAGCTGTTCAAGGCATCCCAAGAGGGCCACAGAAGTGACACAACTTGGCTGCCTCTGTTGCTATTCTCATGAGACCATCCCAAACCATAGGCTGATTTTCCTTCCTAGGGTTAAGGTTTGAGTTACGCCTAGGGTAAGAGTTCTATTAACCAGAAAGCCCTGAGTTCCAAGAACACAGCAGCTGCGAAGGACTACCCAAGAAGAGCGCAAAAGTACCACAACGTGCCTGCCTCCACAGCTTTTTCCTTGGGGACATGCCTAATTCCTGGCTGATTTGCCTTTCTCGTCTTAGGGTTGGGGTTCGGCCTAGGGCTAGGATTTTTTTAACTAGGAAGCCCTGAGTTCCAGGCTTACTTCATCTGCCAAAAGCATCCCAAAGGGAGTGCAGAAGTGCCACAACATGGCTGCTTTCACGGCTTTCCCCTTAGGAAGAACCCTAATACGCGGCTGATTTACCTTCCTAGGGTTACTGTTAGGCTTAGGCCTAGGACTTTTAAAACTAGGAAGCCCTTAGATCCAGTCACACTGCAGCTGTTCAAGGCATCCCAAGGGGAGTACTAAAGTACCACAACATGGCAGCTTTCACAGCTTTTTCCTTGGCACCATCCCTATACATATGCTGATTTATCTGCCTAGGGTTAGGGTTAGGGTTCAGCCTAGGGCTTGGAGTTTTTTAACCAGGAAGCCCTGAGTTCCAGGCTTACTGCATCTGCCAAAGGCATCCCAAAGGGAGTGCAGAAGTGCCACAACATGGCTGCTTTCACGGCTTTTCCCTTAGGAAGAACCCTAATACGCGGCTGATTTACCTTCCTAGGGTTACTGTTAGGCTTAGGCCTAGGACTTTTAAAACCAGGAAGCCCTGGGCTCCAGGCACACTGCAGCTGCGAAAGGCATCCGAAGGGGAGTGCAAAAGTGACGCAACTTGGCTGCCACCACTGATATTTCCATGAGACCATCCCGAACCATAGGCTGATTTTCCTTCCTAGGGTTAAGGTTTGAGTTACGCCTAGGGTAAGAGTTCTATTAACCAGAAAGCCCTGAGTTCCAAGAACACAGCAGCTGCGAAGGACTAGCCAAGAAGAGCGCAAAAGTACCACAACATGCCTGCCTCCACAGCTTTTTCCTTGGGGACATGCCTAATTCCTGGCTGATTTGCCTTTCTCGTCTTAGGGTTGGGGTTCGGCCTAGGGCTAGGATTTTTAAAATCAGGAAGCCCTGAGTTCCAGGCACACTGGCGCTGTGAAAGGCATCCAAAAGGGAGTGCAAAAGTGCCACAACATGGCTGCTTTCACGGCTTTTTCCTTGGCAAGAAGCCTAACACCAGGCTGATTTCCCTTCCCAGGGTTACTGTAAGGCTTAGGCCTAGGGCTAGGATTTTTAAAACTAGGAAGCCCTTAGATCCAGGCACACTGCAGCTGTTCAAGGCATCCCAAGGGGAGTACTAAAGTACCACAACATGGCAGCTTTCACAGCTTTTTCCTTGGCACCATCCCTATACCTAGGCTGATTTATCTGCCTAGGGTTAGGGTTAGGGTTCAGCCTAGGGCTTGGAGTTTTTTAACCAGGAAGCCCTGAGTTCCAGGCTTACTGCATCTGCCAAAGACATCCCAAAGGGAGTGCAAAAGTGCCACAACATGGCTGCTTTCACAGCTTTTCCCTTAGGAAGAACCCTAATACCCGGCTGATTTACCTTCCTAGGGTTACTGTTAGGCTTAGGCCTAGGACTTTTAAAACCAGGAAGCCCTGGGCTCCAGGCACACTGCAGCTGTTAAAGGCATCCCAAGAGGGCCGCAGAAGTGACACAACTTGGCCTCCTCTGCTTCTATTCTCATGAGACCATCCCGAACCATAGGCTGATTTTCCTTCCTAGGGTTAATGTTTGAGTTTCGCCTAGGGTAAGAGGTCTATTAACCAGAAGGACCAGAGTTCCAAGAACACAGCAGCTGCGAAGGACTAGCCAAGAAGAGCGCAAAAGTACCACAACATGCCTGCCTCCACAGCTTTTTCCTTGGGGACATGCCTAATTCCTGGCTGATTTGCCTTTCTCGTCTTAGGGTTGGGGTTCGGCCTAGGGCTAGGATATTTTTAACTAGGAAGCCCTGAGTTCCAGGCTTACTGCATCTGCCAAAGGCATCCCAAAGGGAGTGCAGAAGTGCCACAACATGGCTGCTTTCACGGCTTTTCCCTTAGGAAGAACCCTAATACGCGGCTGATTTACCTTCCTAGGGTTACTGTTAGGCTTAGGCCTAGGACTTTTAAAACCAGGAAGCCCTGGGCTCCAGGCACACTGCAGCTGCGAAAGGCATCCCAAGGGGAGTGCAAAAGTGACGCAACTTGGCTGCCACCACTGATATTTCCATGAGACCATCCCGAACCATAGGCTGATTTTCCTTCCTAGGGTTAAGGTTTGAGTTACGCCTAGGGTAAGGGTTCTATTAACCAGAAAGCCCTGAGTTCCAAGAACACAGCAGCTGCGAAGGACTACCCAAGAAGAGCGCAAAAGTACCACAACATGCCTGCGTCGATAGCTTTTTCCTTGGGGACATGCCTAATTCCTGGCTGATTTGCCTTTCTCGTCTTAGGGTTGGGGTTCGGCCTAGGGCTAGGATATTTTTAACTAGGAAGCCCTGAGTTCCAGGCTTACTGCATCTGCCAAAGGCATCCCAAAGGGAGTGCAGAAGTGCCACAACATGGCTGCTTTCACGGCTTTTCCCTTAGGAAGAACCCTAATACGCGGCTGATTTACCTTCCTAGGGTTACTGTTAGGCTTAGGCCTAGGACTTTTAAAACCAGGAAGCCCTGGGCTCCAGGCACACTGCAGCTGCGAAAGGCATCCGAAGGGGAGTGCAAAAGTGACGCAACTTGGCTGCCACCACTGATATTTCCATGAGACCATCCCGAACCATAGGCTGATTTTCCTTCCTAGGGTTAAGGTTTGAGTTACGCCTAGGGTAAGGGTTCTATTAACCAGAAAGCCCTGAGTTCCAAGAACACAGCAGCTGCGAAGGACTACCCAAGAAGAGCGCAAAAGTACCACAACATGCCTGCGTCGATAGCTTTTTCCTTGGGGACATGCCTAATTCCTGGCTGATTTGCCTTTCTCGTCTTAGGGTTGGGGTTCGGCCTAGGGCTAGGATTTTTAAAATCAGGAAGCCCTGAGTTCCAGGCACACTGGCGCTGTGAAAGGCATCCAAAAGGGAGTGCAAAAGTGCCACAACATGGCTGCTTTCACGGCTTTTTCCTTGGCAAGAAGCCTAACACCAGGCTGATTTCCCTTCCCAGGGTTACTGTAAGGCTTAGGCCTAGGGCTAGGATTTTTAAAACTAGGAAGCCCTTAGATCCAGGCACACTGCAGCTGTTCAAGGCATCCCAAGGGGAGTACTAAAGTACCACAACATGGCAGCTTTCACAGCTTTTTCCTTGGCACCATCCCTATACCTAGGCTGTTTTATCTGCCTAGGGTTAGGGTTAGGGTTCAGCCTAGGGCTTGGAGTTTTTTAACCAGGAAGCCCTGAGTTCCAGGCTTACTGCATCTGCCAAATGCATCCCAAAGGGAGTGCAAAAGTGCCACAACATGGCTGCTTTCACGGCTTTTCCCTTAGGAAGAACCCTAATACGCGGCTGATTTACCTTCCTAGGGTTACTGTTAGGCTTAGGCCTAGGACTTTTAAAACCAGGAAGCCCTGGGCTCCAGGCACACTGCAGCTGTTAAAGGCATCCCAAGAGGGCCGCAGAAGTGACACAACTTGGCTGCCTCTGCTTCTATTCTCATGAGACCATCCTGAACCATAGGCTGATTTTCCTTCCTAGGGTTAATGTTTGAGTTACGCCTAGGGTAAGAGGTCTATTAACCAGAAAGACCTGAGTTCCAAGAACACAGCAGCTGCAAAGGACTAGCCAAGAAGAGCGCAAAAGTACCACAACATGCCTGCCTCCACAGTTTTTTCCTTGGGGACATGCCTAATTCCTGGCTGATTTGCCTTTCTCGTCTTAGGGTTGGGGTTCGGCCTAGGGCTAGGATATTTTTAACTAGGAAGCCCTGAGTTCCAGGCTTACTGCATCTGCCAAAGGCATCCCAAAGGGAGTGCAGAAGTGCCACAACATGGCTGCTTTCACGGCTTTTCCCTTAGGAAGAACCCTAATACCCGGCTGATTTACCTTCCTAGGTTTACTGTTAGGCTTAGGCCTAGGACTTTTAAAACCAGGAAGCCCTGGGCTCCAGGCACACTGCAGCTGCGAAAGGCATCCCAAGGGGAGCGCAAAAGTGACACAACTTGGCTGCCGCCACTGATATTTCCATGAGACCATCCCGAACCATAGGCTGATTTTCCTTCCTAGGGTTAAGGTTTGAGTTTCGCCTAGGGTAAGAGGTCTATTAACCAGAAGGACCTGAGTTCCAAGAACACAGCAGCTGCGAAGGACTAGCCAAGAAGAGCGCAAAAGTACCACAACATGCCTGCCTCCACAGCTTTTTCCTTGGGGACATGCCTAATTCCTGGCTGATTTGCCTTTCTCGTCTTAGGGTTGGGGTTCGGCCTAGGGCTAGGATATTTTTAACTAGGAAGCCCTGAGTTCCAGGCTTACTGCATCTGCCAAAGGCATCCCAAAGGGAGTGCAGAAGTGCCACAACATGGCTGCTTTCACGGCTTTTCCCTTAGGAAGAACCCTAATACGCGGCTGATTTACCTTCCTAGGGTTACTGTTAGGCTTAGGCCTAGGACTTTTAAAACCAGGAAGCCCTGGGCTCCAGGCACATGCAGCTGTTCAAGGCATCCCAAGAGGGCCGCAGAAGTGACACAACTTGGCTGCCTCTATTGCTATTCTCATGAGACCATCCCGAGCCATAGGCTGATTTTCCTTCCTAGGGTTAAGGTTTGAGTTACGCCTAGGGTAAGAGTTCTATTAACCAGAAAGCCCTGAGTTCCAAGAACACAGCAGCTGCGAAGGACTACCCAAGAAGAGCGCAAAAGTACCACAACGTGCCTGCCTCCACAGCTTTTTCCTTGGGGACATGCCTAATTCCTGGCTGATTTGCCTTTCTCGTCTTAGGGTTGGGGTTCGGCCTAGGGCTAGGATTTTTTTAACTAGGAAGCCCTGAGTTCCAGGCTTACTTCATCTGCCAAAGGCATCCCAAAGGGAGTGCAGAAGTGCCACAACATGGCTGCTTTCACGGCTTTCCCCTTAGGAAGAACCCTAATACGCGGCTGATTTACCTTCCTAGGGTTACTGTTAGGCTTAGGCCTAGGACTTTTAAAACTAGGAAGCCCTTAGATCCAGGCACACTGCAGCTGTTCAAGGAATCCCAAGGGGAGTACTAAAGTACCACAACATGGCAGCTTTCACAGCTTTTTCCTTGGCACCATCCCTATACATAGGCTGATTTATCTGCCTAGGGTTAGGGATAGGGTTCAGCCTAGGGCTTGGAGTTTTTTAACCAAGAAGCCCTGAGTTCCAGGCTTACTGCATCTGCCAAAGGCATCCCAAAGGGAGTGCAGAAGTGCCACAACATGGCTGCTTTCACGGCTTTTCCCTTAGGAAGAACCCTAATACGCGGCTGATTTACCTTCCTAGGGTTACTGTTAGGCTTAGGCCTAGGACTTTTAAAACCAGGAAGCCCTGGGCTCCAGGCACTCTGCAGCTGCGAGAGGCATCCCAAGGGGAGCGCAAAAGTGACGCAACTTGGCTGCCACCACTGATTATTCCATGAGACCATCCCGAACCATAGGCTGATTTTCCTTCCTAGGGTTAAGGTTTGAGTTACGCCTAGGGTAAGGGTTCTATTAACCAGAAAGCCCTGAGTTCCAAGAACACAACAGCTGCGAAGGACTACCCAAGAAGAGCGCAAAAGTACCACAACATGCCTGCATCGATAGCTTTTTCCTTGGGGACATGCCTAATTCCTGGCTGATTTGCCTTTCTCGTCTTAGGGTTGGGGTTCGGCCTAGTGCTAGGATTTTTAAAATCAGGAAGCCCTGAGTTCCAGGCACACTGGAGCTGTGAAAGTCATCCAAAAGGGAGTGCAAAAGTGCCACAACATGGCTGCTTTCACGGCTTTTTCCTTGGCAAATATCCTAACACCAGGCTGATTTCCCTTCCCAGGGTTACTGTAAGGCTTAGGCCTAGGGCTAGGATTTTTAAAACTAGGAAGCCCTTAGATCCAGGCACACTGCAGCTGTTCAAGGCATCCCAAGAGGAGTACAAAAGTGCAACAACATGGCAGCTTTCACAGCTTTTTCCTTGGCACCATCCCTATACCTAGGCTGATTTATCTGCCTAGGGTTAGGGTTAGGGTTCAGCCTAGGGCTTGGAGTTTTTTAACCAGGAAGCCCTGAGTTCCAGGCTTACTGCATCTGCCAAAGGCATCCCAAAGGGAGTGCAAAAGTGCCACAACATGGCTGCTTTCACGGCTTTTCCCTTAGGAAGAACCCTAATACGCGGCTGATTTACCTTCCTAGGGTTACTGTTAGGCTTAGGCCTAGGACTTTTAAAACCAGGAAGCCCTGGGCTCCTGGCACACTGCAGCTGCGAAAGGCATCCCAAGGGGAGCGCAAAAGTGACACAACTTGGCTGCCACCACTGATATTTCCATGAGACCATCCCGAACCATAGGCTGATTTTCCTTCCTAGGGTTAAGGTTTGAGTTTCGCCTAGGGTAAGAGGTCTATTAACCAGAAATACCTGAGTTCCAAGAACACAGCAGCTGCGAAGGACTAGCCAAGAAGAGCGCAAAAGTACCACAACATGCCTGCCTCCACAGCTTTTTCCTTGGGGACATGCCTAATTCCTGGCTGATTTGCCTTTCTCGTCTTAGGGTTGGGGTTCGGCCTAGGGCTAGGATATTTTTAACTAGGAAGCCCTGAGTTCCAGGCACACTGGAGCTGTGAAAGGCATCCAAAAGGGAGTGCAGAAGTGCCACAACATGGCTGCTTTCACGGCTTTTCCCTTAGGAAGAACCCTAATACGCGGCTGATTTACCTTCCTAGGGTTACTGTTAGGCTTAGGCCTAGGACTTTTAAAACCAGGAAGCCCTGGGCTCCAGGCACATGCAGCTGTTCAAGGCATCCCAAGAGGGCCACAGAAGTGACACAACTTGGCTGCCTCTGTTGCTATTCTCATGAGACCATCCCGAACCATAGGCTGATTTTCCTTCCTAGGGTTAAGGTTTGAGTTACGCCTAGGGTAAGAGTTCTATTAACCAGAAGGACCTGAGTTCCAAGAACACAGCAGCTGCGAAGGACTACCCAAGAAGAGCGCAAAAGTACCACAACATGCCTGCCTCCACAGCTTTTTCCTTGGGGACATGCCTAATTCCTGGCTGATTTGCCTTTCTCGTCTTAGGGTTGGGGTTCGGCCTAGGGCTAGGATATTTTTAACTAGGAAGCCCTGAGTTCCAGGCTTACTGCATCTGCCAAATGCATCCCAAAGGGAGTGCAGAAGTGCCACAACATGGCTGCTTTCACGGCTTTTCCCTTAGGAAGAACCCTAATACGCGGCTGATTTACCTTCCTAGGGTTACTGTTAGGCTTAGGCCTAGGACTTTTAAAACTAGGAAGCCCTTAGATCCAGTCACACTGCAGCTGTTCAAGGCATCCCAAGGGGAGTACTAAAGCACCACAACATGGCAGCTTTCACAGCTTTTTCCTTGGCACCATCCCTATACATATGCTGATTTATCTGCCTAGGGTTAGGGTTAGTGTTCAGCCTAGGGCTTGGAGTTTTTTAACCAGGAAGCCCTGAGTTCCAGGCTTACTGCATCTGCCAAAGGCATCCCTAAGGGAGTGCAGAAGTGCCACAACATGGCTGCTTTCACGGCTTTTCCCTTAGGAAGAACCCTAATACGCGGCTGATTTACCTTCCTAGGGTTACTGTTAGGCTTAGGCCTAGGACTTTTAAAACCAGGAAGCCCTGGGCTCCAGGCACTCTGCAGCTGCGAAAGGCATCCCAAGGGGAGCGCAAAAGTGACACAACTTGGCTGCCGCCACTGATATTTCCATGAGACCATCCCGAACCATAGGCTGATTTTCCTTCCTAGGGTTAAGGTTTGAGTTACGCCTAGGGTAAGGGTTCTATTAACCAGAAAGCCCTGAGTTCCAAGAACACAGCAGCTGCGAAGGACTAGCCAAGAAGAGCGCAAAAGTACCACAACATGCCTGCCTCCACAGCTTTTTCCTTGGGGACATGCCTAATTCCTGTCTGATTTGCCTTTCTCATCTTAGGGTTGGGGTTCGGCCTAGGGCTAGGATTTTTAAAATCAGGAAGCCCTGAGTTCCAGGCACACTGGAGCTGTGAAAGGCATCCAAAAGGGAGTGCAAAAGTGCCACAACATGGTTGCTTTCACGGCTTTTTCCTTGGCAAGAAGCTTAACACCAGGCTGATTTCCCTTCCCAGGGTTACTGTAAGGCTTAGGCCTAGGGCTAGGATTTTTAAAACTAGGAAGCCCTTAGATCCAGGCACACTGCAGCTGTTCAAGGCATCCCAAGGGGAGTACCAAAGTGCAACAACATGGCAGCTTTCACAGCTTTTTCCTTGGCACCATCCCTATACCTAGGCTGATTTATCTGCCTAGGGTTAGGGTTAGGGTTCAGCCTAGGTCTTGGAGTTTTTCAACCAGGAAGCCCTGAGTTCCAGGCTTACTGCATCTGCCAAATGCATCCCAAAGGGAGTGCAGAAGTGCCACAACATGGCTGCTTTCACGGCTTTTCCCTTAGGAAGAACCCTAATACCCGGCTGATTTACCTTCCTAGGGTTACTGTTAGGCTTAGGCCTAGGACTGTTAAAACCAGGAAGCCCTGGGCTCCAGGCACACTGCAGCTGTTAAAGGCATCCCAAGAGGGCCGCAGAAGTGACACAACTTGGCTGCCTCTGTTGCTATTCTCATGAGACCATCCCGAACCATAGGCTGATTTTCCTTCCTAGGGTTAATGTTTGAGTTTCGCCAAGGGTAAGAGGTCTATTAACCAGAAAAACCAGAGTTCCAAGAACACAGCAGCTGCGAAGGACTACCCAAGAAGAGCGCAAAAGTACCACAACATGCCTGCCTCCACAGCTTTTTCCTTGGGGACATGCCTAATTCCTGGCTGATTTGCCTTTCTCGTCTTAGGGTTGGGGTTCGGCCTAGGGCTAGGATATTTTTAACCAGGAAGCCCTGAGTTCCAGGCTTACTGCATCTGCCAAAGACATCCCAAAGGGAGTGCAGAAGTGCCACAACATGGCTGCTTTCACGGCTTTTCCCTTAGGAAGAACCCTAATACGCGGCTGATTTACCTTCCTAGGGTTACTGTTAGGCTTAGGCCTAGGACTTTTAAAACCAGGAAGCCCTGGGCTCCAGGCACACTGCAGCTGTTAAAGGCATCCCAAGAGGGCCGCAGAAGTGACACAACTTGGCTGCCTCTTCTTCTATTCTCATGAGACCATCCCGAACCATAGGCTGATTTTCCTTCCTAGGGTTAATGTTTGAGTTACGCCTAGGGTAAGGGTTCTATTAACCAGAAAGCCCTGAGTTCCAAGAACACAGCAGCTGCGAAGGACTACCCAAGAAGAGCGCAAAAGTACCACAACATGCCTGCCTCCACAGCTTTTTCCTTGGGGACATGCCTAATTCCTGGCTGATTTGCCTTTCTCGTCTTAGGGTTGGGGTTCGGCCTAGGGCTAGGATTTTTTTAACTAGGAAGCCCTGAGTTCCAGGCTTACTGCATCTGCCAAAGGCATCCCAAAGGGAGTGCAGAAGTGCCACAACATGGCTGCTTTCACGGCTTTTCCCTTAGGAAGAACCCTAATACGCGGCTGATTTACCTTCCTAGGGTTACTGTTAGGCTTAGGCCTAGGACTTTTAAAACCAGGAAGCCCTGGGCTCCAGGCACACTGCAGCTGCGAAAGGCATCCCAAGGGGAGCGCAAAAGTGACACAACTTGGCTGCCACCACTGATATTTCCATGAGACCATCCCGAACCATAGGCTGATTTTCCTTCCTAGGGTTAAGGTTTGAGTTTCGCCTAGGGTAAGAGGTCTATTAACCAGAAGGACCTGAGTTCCAAGAACACAGCAGCTGCGAAGGACTAGCCAAGAAGAGCGCAAAAGTACCACAACATGCCTGCCTCCACAGCTTTTTCGTTGGGGACATGCCTAATTCCTGGCTGATTTGCCTTTCTCGTCTTAGGGTTGGGGTTCGGCCTAGGGCTAGGATATTTTTAACTAGGAAGCCCTGAGTTCCAGGCTTACTGCATCTGCCAAAGGCATCCCAAAGGGAGTGCAGAAGTGCCACAACATGGCTGCTTTCACGGCTTTTCCCTTAGGAAGAACCCTAATACGCGGCTGATTTACCTTCCTAGGGTTACTGTTAGGCTTAGGCCTAGGACTTTTAAAACCAGGAAGCCCTGGGCTCCAGAGACACTGCAGCTGCGAAAGGCATCCCAAGGGGAGCGCAAAAGTGACACAACTTGGCTGCCGCCACTGATATTTCCATGAGACCATCCCGAACTATAGGCTGATTTTACTTCCTAGGGTTAAGGTTTGAGTTTCGCTAGGGTAAGAGGTCTATTAACCAGAAGGACCTGAGTTCCAAGAACACAGCAGCTGCGAAGGACTAGCCAAGAAGAGCGCAAAAGTACCACAACATGCCTGCCTCCACAGCTTTTTCGTTGGGGACATGCCTAATTCCTGGCTGATTTGCCTTTCTCGTCTTAGGGTTGGGGTTCGGCCTAGGGCTAGGATATTTTTAACTAGGAAGCCCTGAGTTCCAGGCTTACTGCATCTGCCAAAGGCATCCCAAAGGGAGTGCAGAAGTGCCACAACATGGCTGCTTTCACGGCTTTTCCCTTAGGAAGAACCCTAATACGCGGCTGATTTACCTTCCTAGGGTTACTGTTAGGCTTAGGCCTAGGACTTTTAAAACCAGGAAGCCCTGGGCTCCAGGCACATGCAGCTGTTCAAGGCATCCCAAGAGGGCCGCAGAAGTGACACAACTTGGCTGCCTCTGTTGCTATTCTCATGAGACCATCCCGAACCATAGGCTGATTTTCCTTCCTAGGGTTAAGGTTTGAGTTACGCCTAGGGTAAGAGTTCTATTAACCAGAAAGCCCTGAGTTCCAAGAACACAGCAGCTGCGAAGGACTACCCAAGAAGAGCGCAAAAGTACCACAACGTGCCTGCCTCCACAGCTTTTTCCTTGGGGACATGCCTAATTCCTGGCTGATTTGCCTTTCTCGTCTTAGGGTTGGGGTTCGGCCTAGGGCTAGGATTTTCTTAACTAGGAAGCCCTGAGTTCCAGGCTTACTTCATCTGCCAAAGGCATCCCAAAGGGAGTGCAGAAGTGCCACAACATGGCTGCTTTCACGGCTTTCCCCTTAGGAAGAACCCTAATACGCGGCTGATTTACCTTCCTAGGGTTACTGTTAGGCTTAGGCCTAGGACTTTTAAAACTAGGAAGCCCTTAGATCCAGGCACACTGCAGCTGTTCAAGGCATCCCAAGGGGAGTACTAAAGTACCACAACATGGCAGCTTTCACAGCTTTTTCCTTGGCACCATCCCTATACATAGGCTGATTTATCTGCCTAGGGTTAGGGTTAGGGTTCAGCCTAGGGCTTGGAGTTTTTTAACCAGGAAGCCCTGAGTTCCAGGCTTACTGCATCTGCCAAAGGCATCCCAAAGGGAGTGCAGAAGTGCCACAACATGGCTGCTTTCACGGCTTTTCCCTTAGGAAGAACCCTAATACCCGGCTGATTTACCTTCCTAGGGTTACTGTTAGGCTTAGGCCTAGGACTTTTAAAACCAGGAAGCCCTGGGCTCCAGGCACTCTGCAGCTGCGAAAGGCATCCCAAGGGGAGCGCAAAAGTGACACAACTTGGCTGCCGCCACTGATATTTCCATGAGACCATCCCGAACCATAGGCTGATTTTCCTTCCTAGGGTTAAGGTTTGAGTTACGCCTAGGGTAAGGGTTCTATTAACCAGAAAGCCCTGAGTTCCAAGAACACAGCAGCTGCGAAGGACTAGCCAAGAAGAGCGCAAAAGTACCACAACATGCCTGCCTCCACAGCTTTTTCCTTGGGGACATGCCTAATTCCTGGCTGATTTGCCTTTCTCATCTTAGGGTTGGGTTTCGGCCTAGGGCTAGGATTTTTAAAATCAGGAAGCCCTGAGTTCCAGGCACACTGGAGCTGTGAAAGGCATCCAAAAGGGAGTGCAAAAGTGCCACAACATGGTTGCTTTCACGGCTTTTTCCTTGGCAAGAAGCTTAACACCAGGCTGATTTCCCTTCCCAGGGTTACTGTAAGGCTTAGGCCTAGGGCTAGGATTTTTAAAACTAGGAAGCCCTTAGATCCAGGCACACTGCAGCTGTTCAAGGCATCCCAAGGGGAGTACCAAAGTGCAACAACATGGCAGCTTTCACAGCTTTTTCCTTGGCACCATCCCTATACCTAGGCTGATTTATCTGCCTAGGGTTAGGGTTAGGGTTCAGCCTAGGTCTTGGAGTTTTTTAACCAGGAAGCCCTGAGTTCCAGGCTTACTGCATCTGCCAAATGCATCCCAAAGGGAGTGCAGAAGTGCCACAACATGGCTGCTTTCACGGCTTTTCCCTTAGGAAGAACCCTAATACCCGGCTGATTTACCTTCCTAGGGTTACTGTTAGGCTTAGGCCTAGGACTTTTAAAACCAGGAAGCCCTGGGCTCCAGGCACACTGCAGCTGTTAAAGGCATCCCAAGAGGGCCGCAGAAGTGACACAACTTGGCTGCCTCTGTTGCTATTCTCATGAGACCATCCCGAACCATAGGCTGATTTTCCTTCCTAGGGTTAATGTTTGAGTTTCGCCAAGGGTAAGAGGTCTATTAACCAGAAAAACCAGAGTTCCAAGAACACAGCAGCTGCGAAGGACTAGCCAAGAAGAGCGCAAAAGTACCACAACATGCCTGCCTCCACAGCTTTTTCCTTGGGGACATGCCTAATTCCTGGCTGATTTGCCTTTCTCGTCTTAGGGTTGGGGTTCGGCCTAGGGCTAGGATATTTTTAACCAGGAAGCCCTGAGTTCCAGGCTTACTGCATCTGCCAAAGGCATCCCAAAGGGAGTGCAGAAGTGCCACAACATGGCTGCTTTTCCGGCTTTTCCCTTAGGAAGAACCCTAATACGCGGCTGATTTACCTTCCTAGGGTTACAGTTAGGCTTAGGCCTAGGACTTTTAAAACCAGGAAGCCCTGGGCTCCAGGCACACTGCAGCTGTTAAAGGCATCCCAAGAGGGCCGCAGAAGTGACACAACTTGGCTGCCTCTTCTTCTATTCTCATGAGACCATCCCGAACCATAGGCTGATTTTCCTTCCTAGGGTTAAGGTTTGAGTTACGCCTAGGGTAAGGGTTCTATTAACCAGAAAGCCCTGAGTTCCAAGAACACAGCAGCTGCGAAGGACTAGCCAAGAAGAGCGCAAAAGTACCACAACATGCCTGCCTCCACAGCTTTTTCCTTGGGGACATGCCTAATTCCTGGCTGATTTGCCTTTCTCGTCTTAGGGTTGGGGTTCGGCCTAGGGCTAGGATTTTTTTAACTAGGAAGCCCTGAGTTCCAGGCTTACTGCATCTGCCAAAGGCATCCCAAAGGGAGTGCAGAAGTGCCACAACATGGCTGCTTTCACGGCTTTTCCCTTAGGAAGAACCCTAATACGCGGCTGATTTACCTTCCTAGGGTTACTGTTAGGCTTAGGCCTAGGACTTTTAAAACCAGGAAGCCCTGGGCTCCAGGCACACTGCAGCTGCGAAAGGCATCCCAAGGGGAGCGCAAAAGTGACACAACTTGGCTGCCACCACTGATATTTCCATGAGACCATCCCGAACCATAGGCTGATTTTCCTTCCTAGGGTTAAGGTTTGAGTTTCGCCTAGGGTAAGAGGTCTATTAACCAGAAGGACCTGAGTTCCAAGAACACAGCAGCTGCGAAGGACTACCCAAGAAGAGAGCAAAAGTACCACAACATGCCTGCCTCCACAGCTTTTTCCTTGGGGACATGCCTAATTCCTGGCTGATTTGCCTTTCTCGTCTTAGGGTTGGGGTTCGGCCTAGGGCTAGGATATTTTTAACTAGGAAGCCCTGAGTTCCAGGCTTACTGCATCTGCCAAAGGCATCCCAAAGGGAGTGCAGAAGTGCCACAACATGGCTGCTTTCACGGCTTTTCCCTTAGGAAGAACCCTAATACGCGGCTGATTTACCTTCCTAGGGTTACTGTTAGGCTTAGGCCTAGGACTTTTAAAACCAGGAAGCCCTGGGCTCCAGGCACATGCAGCTGTTCAAGGCATCCCAAGAGGGCCGCAGAAGTGACACAACTTGGCTGCCTCTGTTGCTATTCTCATGAGACCATCCCGAACCATAGGCTGATTTTCCTTCCTAGGGTTAAGGTTTGAGTTACGCCTAGGGTAAGAGTTCTATTAACCAGAAAGCCCTGAGTTCCAAGAACACAGCAGCTGCGAAGGACTACCCAAGAAGAGCGCAAAAGTACCACAACGTGCCTGCCTCCACAGCTTTTTCCTTGGGGACATGCCTAATTCCTGGCTGATTTGCCTTTCTCGTCTTAGGGTTGGGGTTCGGCCTAGGGCTAGGATTTTTTTAACTAGGAAGCCCTGAGTTCCAGGCTTACTTCATCTGCCAAAGGCATCCCAAAGGGAGTGCAGAAGTGCCACAACATGGCTGCTTTCACGGCTTTCCCCTTAGGAAGAACCCTAATACGCGGCTGATTTACCTTCCTAGGGTTACTGTTAGGCTTAGGCCTAGGACTTTTAAAACTAGGAAGCCCTTAGATCCAGGCACACTGCAGCTGTTCAAGGCATCCCAAGGGGAGTACTAAAGTACCACAACATGGCAGCTTTCACAGCTTTTTCCTTGGCACCATCCCTATACATAGGCTGATTTATCTGCCTAGGGTTAGGGTTAGGGTTCAGCCTAGGGCTTGGAGTTTTTTAACCAGGAAGCCCTGAGTTCCAGGCTTACTGCATCTGCCAAAGGCATCCCAAAGGGAGTGCAGAAGTGCCACAACATGGCTGCTTTCACGGCTTTTCCCTTAGGAAGAACCCTAATACGCGGCTGATTTACCTTCCTAGGGTTACTGTTAGGCTTAGGCCTAGGACTTTTAAAACCAGGAAGCCCTGGGCTCCAGGCACTCTGCAGCGGCGAAAGGCATCCCAAGGGGAGCGCAAAAGTGACGCAACTTGGCTGCCACCACTGATTATTCCATGAGACCATCCCGAACCATAGGCTGATTTTCCTTCCTAGGGTTAATGTTTGAGTTACGCCTAGGGTAAGGGTTCTATTAACCAGAAAGCCCTGAGTTCCAAGAACACAGCAGCTGCGAAGGACTACCCAAGAAGAGCGCAAAAGTACCACAACATGCCTGCGTCGATAGCTTTTTCCTTGGGGACATGCCTAATACCTGGCTGATTTGCCTTTCTCGTCTTAGGGTTGGGGTTCGGCCTAGTGCTAGGATTTTTAAAATCAGGAAGCCCTGGGCTCCAGGCACACTGCAGCTGCGAAAGGCATCCCAAGGGGAGCGCAAAAGTGACACAACTTGGCTGCCACCACTGATATTTCCATGAGACCATCCCGAACCATAGGCTGATTTTCCTTCCTAGGGTTAAGGTTTGAGTTTCGCCTAGGGTAAGAGGTCTATTAACCAGAAGGACCTGAGTTCCAAGAACACAGCAGCTGCGAAGGACTAGCCAAGAAGAGCGCAAAAGTACCACAACATGCCTGCCTCCACAGCTTTTTCGTTGGGGACATGCCTAATTCCTGGCTGATTTGCCTTTCTCGTCTTAGGGTTGGGGTTCGGCCTAGGGCTAGGATATTTTTAACTAGGAAGCCCTGAGTTCCAGGCTTACTGCATCTGCCAAAGGCATCCCAAAGGGAGTGCAGAAGTGCCACAACATGGCTGCTTTCACGGCTTTTCCCTTAGGAAGAACCCTAATACGCGGCTGATTTACCTTCCTAGGGTTACTGTTAGGCTTAGGCCTAGGACTTTTAAAACCAGGAAGCCCTGGGCTCCAGGCACATGCAGCTGTTCAAGGCATCCCAAGAGGGCCACAGAAGTGACACAACTTGGCTGCCTCTGTTGCTATTCTCATGAGACCATCCCGAACCATAGGCTGATTTTCCTTCCTAGGGTTAAGGTTTGAGTTACGCCTAGGGTAAGGGTTCTATTAACCAGAAAGCCCTGAGTTCCAAGAACACAGCAGCTGCGAAGGACTAGCCAAGAAGAGCGCAAAAGTACCACAACATGCCTGCCTCCACAGCTTTTTCCTTGGGGACATGCCTAATTCCTGGCTGATTTGCCTTTCTCGTCTTAGGGTTGGTGTTCGGACTAGGGCTAGGATTTTTTTAACTAGGAAGCCCTGAGTTCCAGGCTTACTGCATCTGCCAAAGGCATCCCAAAGGGAGTGCAGAAGTGCCACAACATGGCTGCTTTCACGGCTTTTCCCTTAGGAAGAACCCTAATACGCGGCTGATTTACCTTCCTAGGGTTACTGTTAGGCTTAGGCCTAGGACTTTTAAAACCAGGAAGCCCTGGGCTCCAGGCACACTGCAGCTGCGAAAGGCATCCCAAGGGGAGCGCAAAAGTGACACAACTTGGCTGCCACCACTGATATTTCCATGAGACCATCCCGAACCATTGGCTGATTTTCCTTCCTAGGGTTAAGGTTTGAGTTTCGCCTAGGGTAAGAGGTCTATTAACCAGAAGGACCTGAGTTCCAAGAACACAGCAGCTGCGAAGGACTAGCCAAGAAGAGCGCAAAAGTACCACAACATGCCTGCCTCCACAGCTTTTTCGTTGGGGACATGCCTAATTCCTGGCTGATTTGCCTTTCTCGTCTTAGGGTTGGGGTTCGGCCTAGGGCTAGGATATTTTTAACTAGGAAGCCCTGAGTTCCAGGCTTACTGCATCTGCTAAAGGCATCCCAAAGGGAGTGCAGAAGTGCCACAACATGGCTGCTTTCACGGCTTTTCCCTTAGGAAGAACCCTAATACGCGGCTGATTTACCTTCCTAGGGTTACTGTTAGGCTTAGGCCTAGGACTTTTAAAACCAGGAAGCCCTGGGCTCCAGAGACACTGCAGCTGCGAAAGGCATCCCAAGGGGAGCGCAAAAGTGACACAACTTGGCTGCCGCCACTGATATTTCCATGAGACCATCCCGAACTATAGGCTGATTTTACTTCCTAGGGTTAAGGTTTGAGTTTCGCTAGGGTAAGAGGTCTATTAACCAGAAGGACCTGAGTTCCAAGAACACAGCAGCTGCGAAGGACTAGCCAAGAAGAGCGCAAAAGTACCACAACATGCCTGCCTCCACAGCTTTTTCCTTGGGGACATGCCTAATTCCTGGCTGATTTGCCTTTCTCGTCTTAGGGTTGGGGTTCGGCCTAGGGCTAGGATATTTTTAACTAGGAAGCCCTGAGTTCCAGGCTTACTGCATCTGCCAAAGGCATCCCAAAGGGAGTGCAGAAGTGCCACAACATGGCTGCTTTCACGGCTTTTCCCTTAGGAAGAACCCTAATACGCGGCTGATTTACCTTCCTAGGGTTACTGTTAGGCTTAGGCCTAGGACTTTTAAAACCAGGAAGCCCTGGGCTCCAGGCACATGCAGCTGTTCAAGGCATCCCAAGAGGGCCGCAGAAGTGACTCAACTTGGCTGCCTCTGTTGCTATTATCATGAGACCATCCCGAACCATAGGCTGATTTTCCTTCCTAGGGTTAAGGTTTGAGTTACGCCTAGGGTAAGAGTTCTATTAACCAGAAAGTCCTGAGTTCCAAGAACACAGCAGCTGCGAAGGACTACCCAAGAAGAGCGCAAAAGTACCACAACGTGCCTGCCTCCACAGCTTTTTCCTTGGGGACATGCCTAATTCCTGGCTGATTTGCCTTTCTCGTCTTAGGGTTGGGGTTCGGCCTAGGGCTAGGATTTTTTTAACTAGGAAGCCCTGAGTTCCAGGCTTACTTCATCTGCCAAAGGCATCCCAAAGGGAGTGCAGAAGTGCCACAACATGGCTGCTTTCACGGCTTTCCCCTTAGGAAGAACCCTAATACGCGGCTGATTTACCTTCCTAGGGTTACTGTTAGGCTTAGGCCTAGGACTTTTAAAACTAGGAAGCCCTTAGATCCAGGCACACTGCAGCTGTTCAAGGCATCCCAAGGGGAGTACTAAAGTACCACAACATGGCAGCTTTCACAGCTTTTTCCTTGGCACCATCCCTATACATAGGCTGATTTATCTGCCTAGGGTTAGGGTTAGGGTTCAGCCTAGGGCTTGGAGTTTTTTAACCAGGAAGCCCTGAGTTCCAGGCTTACTGCATCTGCCAAAGGCATCCCAAAGGGAGTGCAGAAGTGCCACAACATGGCTGCTTTCACGGCTTTTCCCTTAGGAAGAACCCTAATACCCGGCTGATTTACCTTCCTAGGGTTACTGTTAGGCTTAGGCCTAGGACTTTTAAAACCAGGAAGCCCTGGGCTCCAGGCACTCTGCAGCGGCGAAAGGCATCCCAAGGGGAGCGCAAAAGTGACGCAACTTGGCTGCCACCACTGATTATTCCATGAGACCATCCCGAACCATAGGCTGATTTTCCTTCCTAGGGTTAAGGTTTGAGTTACGCCTAGGGTAAGGGTTCTATTAACCAGAAAGCCCTTCGTTCCAAGAACACAGCAGCTGCGAAGGACTACCCAAGAAGAGCGCAAAAGTACCACAACATGCCTGCGTCGATAGCTTTTTCCTTGGGGACATGCCTAATACCTGGCTGATTTGCCTTTCTCGTCTTAGGGTTGGGGTTCGGCCTAGTGCTAGGATTTTTAAAATCAGGAAGCCCTGGGCTCCAGGCACACTGCAGCTGCGAAAGGCATCCCAAGGGGAGCGCAAAAGTGACACAACTTGGCTGCCACCACTGATATTTCCATGAGACCATCCCGAACCATAGGCTGATTTTCCTTCCTAGGGTTAAGGTTTGAGTTTCGCCTAGGGTAAGAGGTCTATTAACCAGAAGGACCTGAGTTCCAAGAACACATCAGCTGCGAAGGACTAGCCAAGAAGAGCGCAAAAGTACCACAACATGCCTGCCTCCACAGCTTTTTCCTTGGGGACATGCCTAATTCCTGGCTGATTTGCCTTTCTCGTCTTAGGGTTGGGGTTCGGCCTAGGGCTAGGATATTTTTAACTAGGAAGCCCTGAGTTCCAGGCTTACTGCATCTGCCAAAGGCATCCCAAAGGGAGTGCAGAAGTGCCACAACATGGCTGCTTTCACGGCTTTTCCCTTAGGAAGAACCCTAATACGCGGCTGATTTACCTTCCTAGGGTTACTGTTAGGCTTAGGCCTAGGACTTTTAAAACCAGGAAGCCCTGGGCTCCAGGCACATGCAGCTGTTCAAGGCATCCCAAGAGGGCCACAGAAGTGACACAACTTGGCTGCCTCTGTTGCTATTCTCATGAGACCATCCCAAACCATAGGCTGATTTTCCTTCCTAGGGTTAAGGTTTGAGTTACGCCTAGGGTAAGAGTTCTATTAACCAGAAAGCCCTGAGTTCCAAGAACACAGCAGCTGCGAAGGACTACCCAAGAAGAGCGCAAAAGTACCACAACGTGCCTGCCTCCACAGCTTTTTCCTTGGGGACATGCCTAATTCCTGGCTGATTTGCCTTTCTCGTCTTAGGGTTGGGGTTCGGCCTAGGGCTAGGATTTTTTTAACTAGGAAGCCCTGAGTTCCAGGCTTACTTCATCTGCCAAAAGCATCCCAAAGGGAGTGCAGAAGTGCCACAACATGGCTGCTTTCACGGCTTTCCCCTTAGGAAGAACCCTAATACGCGGCTGATTTACCTTCCTAGGGTTACTGTTAGGCTTAGGCCTAGGACTTTTAAAACTAGGAAGCCCTTAGATCCAGTCACACTGCAGCTGTTCAAGGCATCCCAAGGGGAGTACTAAAGTACCACAACATGGCAGCTTTCACAGCTTTTTCCTTGGCACCATCCCTATACATATGCTGATTTATCTGCCTAGGGTTAGGGTTAGGGTTCAGCCTAGGGCTTGGAGTTTTTTAACCAGGAAGCCCTGAGTTCCAGGCTTACTGCATCTGCCAAAGGCATCCCAAAGGGAGTGCAGAAGTGCCACAACATGGCTGCTTTCACGGCTTTTCCCTTAGGAAGAACCCTAATACGCGGCTGATTTACCTTCCTAGGGTTACTGTTAGGCTTAGGCCTAGGACTTTTAAAACCAGGAAGCCCTGGGCTCCAGGCACACTGCAGCTGCGAAAGGCATCCGAAGGGGAGTGCAAAAGTGACGCAACTTGGCTGCCACCACTGATATTTCCATGAGACCATCCCGAATCATAGGCTGATTTTCCTTCCTAGGGTTAAGGTTTGAGTTACGCCTAGGGTAAGGGTTCTATTAACCAGAAAGCCCTGAGTTCCAAGAACACAGCAGCTGCGAAGGACTAGCCAAGAAGAGCGCAAAAGTACCACAACATGCCTGCCTCCACAGCTTTTTCCTTGGGGACATGCCTAATTCCTGGCTGATTTGCCTTTCTCGTCTTAGGGTTGGGGTTCGGTCTAGGGCTAGGATTTTTAAAATCAGGAAGCCCTGAGTTCCAGGCACACTGGCGCTGTGAAAGGCATCCAAAAGGGAGTGCAAAAGTGCCACAACATGGCTGCTTTCACGGCTTTTTCCTTGGCAAGAAGCCTAACACCAGGCTGATTTCCCTTCCCAGGGTTACTGTAAGGCTTAGGCCTAGGGCTAGGATTTTTAAAACTAGGAAGCCCTTAGATCCAGGCACACTGCAGCTGTTCAAGGCATCCCAAGGGGAGTACTAAAGTACCACAACATGGCAGCTTTCACAGCTTTTTCCTTGGCACCATCCCTATACCTAGGCTGATTTATCTGCCTAGGGTTAGGGTTAGGGTTCAGCCTAGGGCTTGGAGTTTTTTAACCAGGAAGCCCTGAGTTCCAGGCTTACTGCATCTGCCAAAGACATCCCAAAGGGAGTGCAAAAGTGCCACAACATGGCTGCTTTCACAGCTTTTCCCTTAGGAAGAACCCTAATACGCGGCTGATTTACCTTCCTAGGGTTACTGTTAGGCTTAGGCCTAGGACTTTTAAAACCAGGAAGCCCTGGGCTCCAGGCACACTGCAGCTGTTAAAGGCATCCCAAGAGGGCCGCAGAAGTGACACAACTTGGCTGCCTCTGCTTCTATTCTCATGAGACCATCCTGAACCATAGGCTGATTTTCCTTCCTAGGGTTAATGTTTGAGTTACGCCTAGGGTAAGAGGTCTATTAACCAGAAAGACCTGAGTTCCAAGAACACAGCAGCTGCGAAGGACTAGCCAAGAAGAGCGCAAAAGTACCACAACATGCCTGCCTCCACAGTTTTTTCCTTGGGGACATGCCTAATTCCTGGCTGATTTGCCTTTCTCGTCTTAGGGTTGGGGTTCGGCCTAGGGCTAGGATATTTTTAACTAGGAAGCCCTGAGTTCCAGGCTTACTGCATCTGCCAAAGGCATCCCAAAGGGAGAGCAGAAGTGCCACAACATGGCTGCTTTCACGGCTTTTCCCTTAGGAAGAACCCTAATACGCGGCTGATTTACCTTCCTAGGGTTACTGTTAGGCTTAGGCCTAGGACTTTTAAAACCAGGAAGCCCTGGGCTCCAGGCACACTGCAGCTGCGAAAGGCATCCCAAGGGGAGTGCAAAAGTGACGCAACTTGGCTGCCACCACTGATATTTCCATGAGACCATCCCGAACCATAGGCTGATTTTCCTTCCTAGGGTTAAGGTTTGAGTTACGCCTAGGGTAAGGGTTCTATTAACCAGAAAGCCCTGAGTTCCAAGAACACAGCAGCTGCGAAGGACTAGCCAAGAAGAGCGCAAAAGTACCACAACATGCCTGCCTCCACAGCTTTTTCCTTGGGGACATGCCTAATTCCTGGCTGATTTGCCTTTCTCGTCTTAGGGTTGGGGTTCGGCCTAGGGCTAGGATATTTTTAACTAGGAAGCCCTGAGTTCCAGGCTTACTGCATCTGCCAAAGGCATCCCAAAGGGAGTGCAGAAGTGCCACAACATGGCTGCTTTCACGGCTTTTCCCTTAGGAAGAACCCTAATACGCGGCTGATTTACCTTCCTAGGGTTACTGTTAGGCTTAGGCCTAGGACTTTTAAAACCAGGAAGCCCTGGGCTCCAGGCACACTGCAGCTGCGAAAGGCATCCGAAGGGGAGTGCAAAAGTGACGCAACTTGGCTGCCACCACTGATATTTCCATGAGACCATCCCGAACCATAGGCTGATTTTCCTTCCTAGGGTTAAGGTTTGAGTTACGCCTAGGGTAAGGGTTCTATTAACCAGAAAGCCCTGAGTTCCAAGAACACAGCAGCTGCGAAGGACTACCCAAGAAGAGCGCAAAAGTACCACAACATGCCTGCGTCGATAGCTTTTTCCTTGGGGACATGCCTAATTCCTGGCTGATTTGCCTTTCTCGTCTTAGGGTTGGGGTTCGGCCTAGGGCTAGGATTTTTAAAATCAGGAAGCCCTGAGTTCCAGGCACACTGGCGCTGTGAAAGGCATCCAAAAGGGAGTGCAAAAGTGCCACAACATGGCTGCTTTCACGGCTTTTTCCTTGGCAAGAAGCCTAACACCAGGCTGATTTCCCTTCCCAGGGTTACTGTAAGGCTTAGGCCTAGGGCTAGGATATTTAAAACTAGGAAGCCCTTAGATCCAGGCACACTGCAGCTGTTCAAGGCATCCCAAGGGGAGTACTAAAGTACCACAACATGGCAGCTTTCACAGCTTTTTCCTTGGCACCATCCCTATACCTAGGCTGTTTTATCTGCCTAGGGTTAGGGTTAGGGTTCAGCCTAGGGCTTGGAGTTTTTTAACCAGGAAGCCCTGAGTTCCAGGCTTACTGCATCTGCCAAATGCATCCCAAAGGGAGTGCAAAAGTGCCACAACATGGCTGCTTTCACGGCTTTTCCCTTAGGAAGAACCCTAATACGCGGCTGATTTACCTTCCTAGGGTTACTGTTAGGCTTAGGCCTAGGACTTTTAAAACCAGGAAGCCCTGGGCTCCAGGCACACTGCAGCTGTTAAAGGCATCCCAAGAGGGCCGCAGAAGTGACACAACTTGGCTGCCTCTGCTTCTATTCTCATGAGACCATCCTGAACCATAGGCTGATTTTCCTTCCTAGGGTTAATGTTTGAGTTACGCCTAGGGTAAGAGGTCTATTAACCAGAAAGACCTGAGTTCCAAGAACACAGCAGCTGCGAAGGACTAGCCAAGAAGAGCGCAAAAGTACCACAACATGCCTGCCTCCACAGTTTTTTCCTTGGGGACATGCCTAATTCCTGGCTGATTTGCCTTTCTCGTCTTAGGGTTGGGGTTCGGCCTAGGGCTAGGATATTTTTAACTAGGAAGCCCTGAGTTCCAGGCTTACTGCATCTGCCAAAGGCATCCCAAAGGGAGTGCAGAAGTGCCACAACATGGCTGCTTTCACGGCTTTTCCCTTAGGAAGAACCCTAATACCCGGCTGATTTACCTTCCTAGGGTTACTGTTAGGCTTAGGCCTAGGACTTTTAAAACCAGGAAGCCCTGGGCTCCAGGCACACTGCAGCTGCGAAAGGCATCCCAAGGGGAGCGCAAAAGTGACACAACTTGGCTGCCACCACTGATATTTCCATGAGACCATCCCGAACCATAGGCTGATTTTCCTTCCTAGGGTTAAGGTTTGAGTTACGCCTAGGGTAAGGGTTCTATTAACCAGAAAGCCCTGAGTTCCAAGAACACAGCAGCTGCGAAGGACTAGCCA
Source organism: Ammospiza maritima maritima (assembly GCA_036010785.1). Taxonomy (NCBI): domain Eukaryota; kingdom Metazoa; phylum Chordata; class Aves; order Passeriformes; family Passerellidae; genus Ammospiza; species Ammospiza maritima. The sequence continues at coordinate 2,751,744 of JAYKTQ010000493.1, forward strand.
AGAAGAGCGCAAAAGTACCACAACATGCCTGCCTCCACAGCTTTTTCCTTGGGGACATGCCTAATTCCTGGCTGATTTATCTGCCTAGGGTTAGGGTTAGGCTTCAGCCTAGGGCTTGGAGTTTTTTAACCAGGAAGCCCTGAGTTCCAGGCTTACTGCATCTGCCAAAGACATCCCAAAGGGAGTGCAAAAGTGCCACAACATGGCTGCTTTCACGGCTTTTCCCTTAGGAAGAACCCTAATACCCGGCTGATTTACCTTCCTAGGGTTACTGTTAGGCTTAGGCCTAGGACTTTTAAAACCAGGAAGCCCTGGGCTCCAGGCACACTGCAGCTGTTAAAGGCATCCCAAGAGGGCCGCAGAAGTGACACAATTTGGCTGCCTCTGCTTCTATTCTCATGAGACCATCCCGAACCATAGGCTGATTTTCCTTCCTAGGGTTAAGGTTTGAGTTACGCCTAGGGTAAGGGTTCTATTAACCAGAAAGCCCTGAGTTCCAAGAACACAGCAGCTGCGAAGGACTACCCAAGAAGAGCGCAAAAGTACCACAACATGCCTGCGTCGATAGCTTTTTCCTTGGGGACATGCCTAATACCTGGCTGATTTGCCTTTCTCGTCTTAGGGTTGGGGTTCGGCCTAGTGCTAGGATTTTTAAAATCAGGAAGCCCTGGGCTCCAGGCACACTGCAGCTGCGAAAGGCATCCCAAGGGGAGCGCAAAAGTGACACAACTTGGCTGCCACCACTGATATTTCCATGAGACCATCCCGAACCATAGGCTGATTTTCCTTCCTAGGGTTAAGGTTTGAGTTTCGCCTAGGGTAAGAGGTCTATTAACCAGAAGGACCTGAGTTCCAAGAACACAGCAGCTGCGAAGGACTAGCCAAGAAGAGCGCAAAAGTACCACAACATGCCTGCCTCCACAGCTTTTTCCTTGGGGACATGCCTAATTCCTGGCTGATTTGCCTTTCTCGTCTTAGGGTTGGGGTTCGGCCTAGGGCTAGGATATTTTTAACTAGGAAGCCCTGAGTTCCAGGCTTACTGCATCTGCCAAAGGCATCCCAAAGGGAGTGCAGAAGTGCCACAACATGGCTGCTTTCACGGCTTTTCCCTTAGGAAGAACCCTAATACGCGGCTGATTTACCTTCCTAGGGTTACTGTTAGGCTTAGGCCTAGGACTTTTAAAACCAGGAAGCCCTGGGCTCCAGGCACATGCAGCTGTTCAAGGCATCCCAAGAGGGCCACAGAAGTGACACAACTTGGCTGCCTCTGTTGCTATTCTCATGAGACCATCCCAAACCATAGGCTGATTTTCCTTCCTAGGGTTAAGGTTTGAGTTACGCCTAGGGTAAGAGTTCTATTAACCAGAAAGCCCTGAGTTCCAAGAACACAGCAGCTGCGAAGGACTACCCAAGAAGAGCGCAAAAGTACCACAACGTGCCTGCCTCCACAGCTTTTTCCTTGGGGACATGCCTAATTCCTGGCTGATTTGCCTTTCTCGTCTTAGGGTTGGGGTTCGGCCTAGGGCTAGGATTTTTTTAACTAGGAAGCCCTGAGTTCCAGGCTTACTTCATCTGCCAAAAGCATCCCAAAGGGAGTGCAGAAGTGCCACAACATGGCTGCTTTCACGGCTTTCCCCTTAGGAAGAACCCTAATACGCGGCTGATTTACCTTCCTAGGGTTACTGTTAGGCTTAGGCCTAGGACTTTTAAAACTAGGAAGCCCTTAGATCCAGTCACACTGCAGCTGTTCAAGGCATCCCAAGGGGAGTACTAAAGTACCACAACATGGCAGCTTTCACAGCTTTTTCCTTGGCACCATCCCTATACATATGCTGATTTATCTGCCTAGGGTTAGGGTTAGGGTTCAGCCTAGGGCTTGGAGTTTTTTAACCAGGAAGCCCTGAGTTCCAGGCTTACTGCATCTGCCAAAGGCATCCCAAAGGGAGTGCAGAAGTGCCACAACATGGCTGCTTTCACGGCTTTTCCCTTAGGAAGAACCCTAATACGCGGCTGATTTACCTTCCTAGGGTTACTGTTAGGCTTAGGCCTAGGACTTTTAAAACCAGGAAGCCCTGGGCTCCAGGCACACTGCAGCTGCGAAAGGCATCCGAAGGGGAGTGCAAAAGTGACGCAACTTGGCTGCCACCACTGATATTTCCATGAGACCATCCCGAATCATAGGCTGATTTTCCTTCCTAGGGTTAAGGTTTGAGTTACGCCTAGGGTAAGGGTTCTATTAACCAGAAAGCCCTGAGTTCCAAGAACACAGCAGCTGCGAAGGACTAGCCAAGAAGAGCGCAAAAGTACCACAACATGCCTGCCTCCACAGCTTTTTCCTTGGGGACATGCCTAATTCCTGGCTGATTTGCCTTTCTCGTCTTAGGGTTGGGGTTCGGCCTAGGGCTAGGATTTTTAAAATCAGGAAGCCCTGAGTTCCAGGCACACTGGCGCTGTGAAAGGCATCCAAAAGGGAGTGCAAAAGTGCCACAACATGGCTGCTTTCACGGCTTTTTCCTTGGCAAGAAGCCTAACACCAGGCTGATTTCCCTTCCCAGGGTTACTGTAAGGCTTAGGCCTAGGGCTAGGATTTTTAAAACTAGGAAGCCCTTAGATCCAGGCACACTGCAGCTGTTCAAGGCATCCCAAGGGGAGTACTAAAGTACCACAACATGGCAGCTTTCACAGCTTTTTCCTTGGCACCATCCCTATACCTAGGCTGATTTATCTGCCTAGGGTTAGGGTTAGGGTTCAGCCTAGGGCTTGGAGTTTTTTAACCAGGAAGCACTGAGTTCCAGGCTTACTGCATCTGCCAAAGACATCCCAAAGGGAGTGCAAAAGTGCCACAACATGGCTGCTTTCACAGCTTTTCCCTTAGGAAGAACCCTAATACCCGTCTGATTTACCTTCCTAGGGTTACTGTTAGGCTTAGGCCTAGGACTTTTAAAACCAGGAAGCCCTGGGCTCCAGGCACACTGCAGCTGCGAAAGGCATCCCAAGGGGAGTGCAAAAGTGACGCAACTTGGCTGCCACCACTGATATTTCCATGAGACCATCCCGAACCATAGGCTGATTTTCCTTCCTAGGGTTAAGGTTTGAGTTACGCCTAGGGTAAGGGTTCTATTAACCAGAAAGCCCTGAGTTCCAAGAACACAGCAGCTGCGAAGGACTACCCAAGAAGAGCGCAAAAGTACCACAACATGCCTGCGTCGATAGCTTTTTCCTTGGGGACATGCCTAATTCCTGGCTGATTTGCCTTTCTCGTCTTAGGGTTGGGGTTCGGCCTAGGGCTAGGATATTTTTAACTAGGAAGCCCTGAGTTCCAGGCTTACTGCATCTGCCAAAGGCATCCCAAAGGGAGTGCAGAAGTGCCACAACATGGCTGCTTTCACGGCTTTTCCCTTAGGAAGAACCCTAATACGCGGCTGATTTACCTTCCTAGGGTTACTGTTAGGCTTAGGCCTAGGACTTTTAAAACCAGGAAGCCCTGGGCTCCAGGCACACTGCAGCTGCGAAAGGCATCCGAAGGGGAGTGCAAAAGTGACGCAACTTGGCTGCCACCACTGATATTTCCATGAGACCATCCCGAATCATAGGCTGATTTTCCTTCCTAGGGTTAAGGTTTGAGTTACGCCTAGGGTAAGGGTTCTATTAACCAGAAAGCCCTGAGTTCCAAGAACACAGCAGCTGCGAAGGACTAGCCAAGAAGAGCGCAAAAGTACCACAACATGCCTGCCTCCACAGCTTTTTCCTTGGGGACATGCCTAATTCCTGGCTGATTTGCCTTTCTCGTCTTAGGGTTGGGGTTCGGCCTAGGGCTAGGATTTTTAAAATCAGGAAGCCCTGAGTTCCAGGCACACTGGCGCTGTGAAAGGCATCCAAAAGGGAGTGCAAAAGTGCCACAACATGGCTGCTTTCACGGCTTTTTCCTTGGCAAGAAGCCTAACACCAGGCTGATTTCCCTTCCCAGGGTTACTGTAAGGCTTAGGCCTAGGGCTAGGATTTTTAAAACTAGGAAGCCCTTAGATCCAGGCACACTGCAGCTGTTCAAGGCATCCCAAGGGGAGTACTAAAGTACCACAACATGGCAGCTTTCACAGCTTTTTCCTTGGCACCATCCCTATACCTAGGCTGATTTATCTGCCTAGGGTTAGGGTTAGGGTTCAGCCTAGGGCTTGGAGTTTTTTAACCAGGAAGCCCTGAGTTCCAGGCTTACTGCATCTGCCAAAGACATCCCAAAGGGAGTGCAAAAGTGCCACAACATGGCTGCTTTCACAGCTTTTCCCTTAGGAAGAACCCTAATACCCGTCTGATTTACCTTCCTAGGGTTACTGTTAGGCTTAGGCCTAGGACTTTTAAAACCAGGAAGCCCTGGGCTCCAGGCACACTGCAGCTGTTAAAGGCATCCCAAGAGGGCCGCAGAAGTGACACAACTTGGCCTCCTCTGCTTCTATTCTCATGAGACCATCCCGAACCATAGGCTGATTTTCCTTCCTAGGGTTAATGTTTGAGTTTCGCCTAGGGTAAGAGGTCTATTAACCAGAAGGACCAGAGTTCCAAGAACACAGCAGCTGCGAAGGACTAGCCAAGAAGAGCACAAAAGTACCACAACATGCCTGCCTCCACAGCTTTTTCCTTGGGGACATGCCTAATTCCTGGCTGATTTGCCTTTCTCGTCTTAGGGTTGGGGTTCGGCCTAGGGCTAGGATATTTTTAACTAGGAAGCCCTGAGTTCCAGGCTTACTGCATCTGCCAAAGGCATCCCAAAGGGAGAGCAGAAGTGCCACAACATGGCTGCTTTCACGGCTTTTCCCTTAGGAAGAACCCTAATACGCGGCTGATTTACCTTCCTAGGGTTACTGTTAGGCTTAGGCCTAGGACTTTTAAAACCAGGAAGCCCTGGGCTCCAGGCACACTGCAGCTGCGAAAGGCATCCCAAGGGGAGTGCAAAAGTGACGCAACTTGGCTGCCACCACTGATATTTCCATGAGACCATCCCGAACCATAGGCTGATTTTCCTTCCTAGGGTTAAGGTTTGAGTTACGCCTAGGGTAAGGGTTCTATTAACCAGAAAGCCCTGAGTTCCAAGAACACAGCAGCTGCGAAGGACTACCCAAGAAGAGCGCAAAAGTACCACAACATGCCTGCGTCGATAGCTTTTTCCTTGGGGACATGCCTAATTCCTGGCTGATTTGCCTTTCTCGTCTTAGGGTTGGGGTTCGGCCTAGGGCTAGGATATTTTTAACTAGGAAGCCCTGAGTTCCAGGCTTACTGCATCTGCCAAAGGCATCCCAAAGGGAGTGCAGAAGTGCCACAACATGGCTGCTTTCACGGCTTTTCCCTTAGGAAGAACCCTAATACGCGGCTGATTTACCTTCCTAGGGTTACTGTTAGGCTTAGGCCTAGGACTTTTAAAACCAGGAAGCCCTGGGCTCCAGGCACACTGCAGCTGCGAAAGGCATCCGAAGGGGAGTGCAAAAGTGACGCAACTTGGCTGCCACCACTGATATTTCCATGAGACCATCCCGAACCATAGGCTGATTTTCCTTCCTAGGGTTAAGGTTTGAGTTACGCCTAGGGTAAGGGTTCTATTAACCAGAAAGCCCTGAGTTCCAAGAACACAGCAGCTGCGAAGGACTACCCAAGAAGAGCGCAAAAGTACCACAACATGCCTGCGTCGATAGCTTTTTCCTTGGGGACATGCCTAATTCCTGGCTGATTTGCCTTTCTCGTCTTAGGGTTGGGGTTCGGCCTAGGGCTAGGATTTTTAAAATCAGGAAGCCCTGAGTTCCAGGCACACTGGCGCTGTGAAAGGCATCCAAAAGGGAGTGCAAAAGTGCCACAACATGGCTGCTTTCACGGCTTTTTCCTTGGCAAGAAGCCTAACACCAGGCTGATTTCCCTTCCCAGGGTTACTGTAAGGCTTAGGCCTAGGGCTAGGATATTTAAAACTAGGAAGCCCTTAGATCCAGGCACACTGCAGCTGTTCAAGGCATCCCAAGGGGAGTACTAAAGTACCACAACATGGCAGCTTTCACAGCTTTTTCCTTGGCACCATCCCTATACCTAGGCTGTTTTATCTGCCTAGGGTTAGGGTTAGGGTTCAGCCTAGGGCTTGGAGTTTTTTAACCAGGAAGCCCTGAGTTCCAGGCTTACTGCATCTGCCAAATGCATCCCAAAGGGAGTGCAAAAGTGCCACAACATGGCTGCTTTCACGGCTTTTCCCTTAGGAAGAACCCTAATACGCGGCTGATTTACCTTCCTAGGGTTACTGTTAGGCTTAGGCCTAGGACTTTTAAAACCAGGAAGCCCTGGGCTCCAGGCACACTGCAGCTGTTAAAGGCATCCCAAGAGGGCCGCAGAAGTGACACAACTTGGCTGCCTCTGCTTCTATTCTCATGAGACCATCCTGAACCATAGGCTGATTTTCCTTCCTAGGGTTAATGTTTGAGTTACGCCTAGGGTAAGAGGTCTATTAACCAGAAAGCCCTGAGTTCCAAGAACACAGCAGCTGCGAAGGACTTCCCAAGAAGAGCGCAAAAGTACCACAACATGCCTGCCTCCACAGTTTTTTCCTTGGGGACATGCCTAATTCCTGGCTGATTTGCCTTTCTCGTCTTAGGGTTGGGGTTCGGCCTAGGGCTAGGATATTTTTAACTAGGAAGCCCTGAGTTCCAGGCTTACTGCATCTGCCAAAGGCATCCCAAAGGGAGTGCAGAAGTGCCACAACATGGCTGCTTTCACGGCTTTTCCCTTAGGAAGAACCCTAATACCCGGCTGATTTACCTTCCTAGGGTTACTGTTAGGCTTAGGCCTAGGACTTTTAAAACCAGGAAGCCCTGGGCTCCAGGCACACTGCAGCTGCGAAAGGCATCCCAAGGGGAGCGCAAAAGTGACACAACTTGGCTGCCACCACTGATATTTCCATGAGACCATCCCGAACCATAGGCTGATTTTCCTTCCTAGGGTTAAGGTTTGAGTTACGCCTAGGGTAAGGGTTCTATTAACCAGAAAGCCCTGAGTTCCAAGAACACAGCAGCTGCGAAGGACTAGCCAAGAAGAGCGCAAAAGTACCACAACATGCCTGCCTCCACAGCTTTTTCCTTGGGGACATGCCTAATTCCTGGCTGATTTATCTGCCTAGGGTTAGGGTTAGGCTTCAGCCTAGGGCTTGGAGTTTTTTAACCAGGAAGCCCTGAGTTCCAGGCTTACTGCATCTGCCAAAGACATCCCAAAGGGAGTGCAAAAGTGCCACAACATGGCTGCTTTCACAGCTTTTCCCTTAGGAAGAACCCTAATACGCGGCTGATTTACCTTCCTAGGGTTACTGTTAGGCTTAGGCCTAGGACTTTTAAAACCAGGAAGCCCTGGGCTCCAGGCACACTGCAGCTGTTAAAGGCATCCCAAGAGGGCCGCAGAAGTGACACAACTTGGCTGCCTCTGCTTCTATTCTCATGAGACCATCCTGAACCATAGGCTGATTTTCCTTCCTAGGGTTAATGTTTGAGTTTCGCCTAGGGTAAGAGGTCTATTAACCAGAAGGACCAGAGTTCCAAGAACACAGCAGCTGCGAAGGACTAGCCAAGAAGAGCGCAAAAGTACCACAACATGCCTGCCTCCACAGCTTTTTCCTTGGGGACATGCCTAATTCCTGGCTGATTTGCCTTTCTCGTCTTAGGGTTGGGGTTCGGCCTAGGGCTAGGATATTTTTAACTAGGAAGCCCTGAGTTCCAGGCTTACTGCATCTGCCAAAGGCATCCCAAAGGGAGAGCAGAAGTGCCACAACATGGCTGCTTTCACGGCTTTTCCCTTAGGAAGAACCCTAATACGCGGCTGATTTACCTTCCTAGGGTTACTGTTAGGCTTAGGCCTAGGACTTTTAAAACCAGGAAGCCCTGGGCTCCAGGCACACTGCAGCTGCGAAAGGCATCCCAAGGGGAGTGCAAAAGTGACGCAACTTGGCTGCCACCACTGATATTTCCATGAGACCATCCCGAACCATAGGCTGATTTTCCTTCCTAGGGTTAAGGTTTGAGTTACGCCTAGGGTAAGGGTTCTATTAACCAGAAAGCCCTGAGTTCCAAGAACACAGCAGCTGCGAAGGACTAGCCAAGAAGAGCGCAAAAGTACCACAACATGCCTGCCTCCACAGCTTTTTCCTTGGGGACATGCCTAATTCCTGGCTGATTTGCCTTTCTCGTCTTAGGGTTGGGGTTCGGCCTAGGGCTAGGATATTTTTAACTAGGAAGCCCTGAGTTCCAGGCTTACTGCATCTGCCAAAGGCATCCCAAAGGGAGTGCAGAAGTGCCACAACATGGCTGCTTTCACGGCTTTTCCCTTAGGAAGAACCCTAATACGCGGCTGATTTACCTTCCTAGGGTTACTGTTAGGCTTAGGCCTAGGACTTTTAAAACCAGGAAGCCCTGGGCTCCAGGCACATGCAGCTGTTCAAGGCATCCCAAGAGGGCCGCAGAAGTGACACAACTTGGCTGCCTCTGTTGCTATTCTCATGAGACCATCCCGAACCATAGGCTGATTTTCCTTCCTAGGGTTAATGTTTGAGTTACGCCTAGGGTAAGAGTTCTATTAACCAGAAAGCCCTGAGTTCCAAGAACACAGCAGCTGCGAAGGACTAGCCAAGAAGAGCGCAAAAGTACCACAACGTGCCTGCCTCCACAGCTTTTTCCTTGGGGACATGCCTAATTCCTGGCTGATTTGCCTTTCTCGTCTTAGGGTTGGGGTTCGGCCTAGGGCTAGGATATTTTTAACTAGGAAGCCCTGAGTTCCAGGCTTACTGCATCTGCCAAAGGCATCCCAAAGGGAGAGCAGAAGTGCCACAACATGGCTGCTTTCACGGCTTTTCCCTTAGGAAGAACCCTAATACGCGGCTGATTTACCTTCCTAGGGTTACTGTTAGGCTTAGGCCTAGGACTTTTAAAACCAGGAAGCCCTGGGCTCCAGGCACACTGCAGCTGCGAAAGGCATCCCAAGGGGAGTGCAAAAGTGACGCAACTTGGCTGCCACCACTGATATTTCCATGAGACCATCCCGAACCATAGGCTGATTTTCCTTCCTAGGGTTAAGGTTTGAGTTACGCCTAGGGTAAGGGTTCTATTAACCAGAAAGCCCTGAGTTCCAAGAACACAGCAGCTGCGAAGGACTACCCAAGAAGAGCGCAAAAGTACCACAACATGCCTGCGTCGATAGCTTTTTCCTTGGGGACATGCCTAATTCCTGGCTGATTTGCCTTTCTCGTCTTAGGGTTGGGGTTCGGCCTAGGGCTAGGATATTTTTAACTAGGAAGCCCTGAGTTCCAGGCTTACTGCATCTGCCAAAGGCATCCCAAAGGGAGTGCAGAAGTGCCACAACATGGCTGCTTTCACGGCTTTTCCCTTAGGAAGAACCCTAATACGCGGCTGATTTACCTTCCTAGGGTTACTGTTAGGCTTAGGCCTAGGACTTTTAAAACCAGGAAGCCCTGGGCTCCAGGCACACTGCAGCTGCGAAAGGCATCCGAAGGGGAGTGCAAAAGTGACGCAACTTGGCTGCCACCACTGATATTTCCATGAGACCATCCCGAACCATAGGCTGATTTTCCTTCCTAGGGTTAAGGTTTGAGTTACGCCTAGGGTAAGGGTTCTATTAACCAGAAAGCCCTGAGTTCCAAGAACACAGCAGCTGCGAAGGACTACCCAAGAAGAGCGCAAAAGTACCACAACATGCCTGCGTCGATAGCTTTTTCCTTGGGGACATGCCTAATTCCTGGCTGATTTGCCTTTCTCGTCTTAGGGTTGGGGTTCGGCCTAGGGCTAGGATTTTTAAAATCAGGAAGCCCTGAGTTCCAGGCACACTGGCGCTGTGAAAGGCATCCAAAAGGGAGTGCAAAAGTGCCACAACATGGCTGCTTTCACGGCTTTTTCCTTGGCAAGAAGCCTAACACCAGGCTGATTTCCCTTCCCAGGGTTACTGTAAGGCTTAGGCCTAGGGCTAGGATTTTTAAAACTAGGAAGCCCTTAGATCCAGGCACACTGCAGCTGTTCAAGGCATCCCAAGGGGAGTACTAAAGTACCACAACATGGCAGCTTTCACAGCTTTTTCCTTGGCACCATCCCTATACCTAGGCTGTTTTATCTGCCTAGGGTTAGGGTTAGGGTTCAGCCTAGGGCTTGGAGTTTTTTAACCAGGAAGCCCTGAGTTCCAGGCTTACTGCATCTGCCAAATGCATCCCAAAGGGAGTGCAAAAGTGCCACAACATGGCTGCTTTCACGGCTTTTCCCTTAGGAAGAACCCTAATACGCGGCTGATTTACCTTCCTAGGGTTACTGTTAGGCTTAGGCCTAGGACTTTTAAAACCAGGAAGCCCTGGGCTCCAGGCACACTGCAGCTGTTAAAGGCATCCCAAGAGGGCCGCAGAAGTGACACAACTTGGCTGCCTCTGCTTCTATTCTCATGAGACCATCCTGAACCATAGGCTGATTTTCCTTCCTAGGGTTAATGTTTGAGTTACGCCTAGGGTAAGAGGTCTATTAACCAGAAAGACCTGAGTTCCAAGAACACAGCAGCTGCGAAGGACTAGCCAAGAAGAGCGCAAAAGTACCACAACATGCCTGCCTCCACAGTTTTTTCCTTGGGGACATGCCTAATTCCTGGCTGATTTGCCTTTCTCGTCTTAGGGTTGGGGTTCGGCCTAGGGCTAGGATATTTTTAACTAGGAAGCCCTGAGTTCCAGGCTTACTGCATCTGCCAAAGGCATCCCAAAGGGAGTGCAGAAGTGCCACAACATGGCTGCTTTCACGGCTTTTCCCTTAGGAAGAACCCTAATACCCGGCTGATTTACCTTCCTAGGGTTACTGTTAGGCTTAGGCCTAGGACTTTTAAAACCAGGAAGCCCTGGGCTCCAGGCACACTGCAGCTGCGAAAGGCATCCCAAGGGGAGCGCAAAAGTGACACAACTTGGCTGCCACCACTGATATTTCCATGAGACCATCCCGAACCATAGGCTGATTTTCCTTCCTAGGGTTAAGGTTTGAGTTACGCCTAGGGTAAGGGTTCTATTAACCAGAAAGCCCTGAGTTCCAAGAACACAGCAGCTGCGAAGGACTAGCCAAGAAGAGCGCAAAAGTACCACAACATGCCTGCCTCCACAGCTTTTTCCTTGGGGACATGCCTAATTCCTGGCTGATTTATCTGCCTAGGGTTAGGGTTAGGCTTCAGCCTAGGGCTTGGAGTTTTTTAACCAGGAAGCCCTGAGTTCCAGGCTTACTGCATCTGCCAAAGACATCCCAAAGGGAGTGCAAAAGTGCCACAACATGGCTGCTTTCACGGCTTTTCCCTTAGGAAGAACCCTAATACCCGGCTGATTTACCTTCCTAGGGTTACTGTTAGGCTTAGGCCTAGGACTTTTAAAACCAGGAAGCCCTGGGCTCCAGGCACACTGCAGCTGTTAAAGGCATCCCAAGAGGGCCGCAGAAGTGACACAACTTGGCTGCCTCTGCTTCTATTCTCATGAGACCATCCCGAACCATAGGCTGATTTTCCTTCCTAGGGTTAATGTTTGAGTTTCGCCTAGGGTAAGAGGTCTATTAACCAGAAGGACCAGAGTTCCAAGAACACAGCAGCTGCGAAGGACTACCCAAGAAGAGCGCAAAAGTACCACAACATGCCTGCCTCCACAGCTTTTTCCTTGGGGACATGCCTAATTCCTGGCTGATTTGCCTTTCTCGTCTTAGGGTTGGGGTTCGGCCTAGGGCTAGGATATTTTTAACTAGGAAGCCCTGAGTTCCAGGCTTACTGCATCTGCCAAAGGCATCCCAAAGGGAGAGCAGAAGTGCCACAACATGGCTGCTTTCACGGCTTTTCCCTTAGGAAGAACCCTAATACGCGGCTGATTTACCTTCCTAGGGTTACTGTTAGGCTTAGGCCTAGGACTTTTAAAACCAGGAAGCCCTGGGCTCCAGGCACACTGCAGCTGCGAAAGGCATCCCAAGGGGAGCGCAAAAGTGACACAACTTGGCTGCCATCACTGATATTTCCATGAGACCATCCCAAATCATAGGCTGATTTTCCTTCCTAGGGTTAAGGTTTGAGTTACGCCTAGGGTAAGGGTTCTATTAACCAGAAAGCCCTGAGTTCCAAGAACACAGCAGCTGCGAAGGACTAGCCAAGAAGAGCGCAAAAGTACCACAACATGCCTGCCTCCACAGCTTTTTCCTTGGGGACATGCCTAATTCCTGGCTGATTTGCCTTTCTCGTCTTAGGGTTGGGGTTCGGCCTAGGGCTAGGATATTTTTAACTAGGAAGCCCTGAGTTCCAGGCTTACTGCATCTGCCAAAGGCATCCCAAAGGGAGTGCAGAAGTGCCACAACATGGCTGCTTTCACGGCTTTTCCCTTAGGAAGAACCCTAATACGCGGCTGATTTACCTTCCTAGGGTTACTGTTAGGCTTAGGCCTAGGACTTTTAAAACCAGGAAGCCCTGGGCTCCAGGCACATGCAGCTGTTCAAGGCATCCCAAGAGGGCCGCAGAAGTGACACAACTTGGCTGCCTCTGTTGCTATTCTCATGAGACCATCCCGAACCATAGGCTGATTTTCCTTCCTAGGGTTAATGTTTGAGTTACGCCTAGGGTAAGAGTTCTATTAACCAGAAAGCCCTGAGTTCCAAGAACACAGCAGCTGCGAAGGACTAGCCAAGAAGAGCGCAAAAGTACCACAACGTGCCTGCCTCCACAGCTTTTTCCTTGGGGACATGCCTAATTCCTGGCTGATTTGCCTTTCTCGTCTTAGGGTTGGGGTTCGGCCTAGGGCTAGGATTTTTTTAACTAGGAAGCCCTGAGTTCCAGGCTTACTGCATCTGCCAAAGGCATCCCAAAGGGAGTGCAGAAGTGCCACAACATGGCTGCTTTCACGGCTTTCCCCTTAGGAAGAACCCTAATACGCGGCTGATTTACCTTCCTAGGGTTACTGTTAGGCTTAGGCTTAGGACTTTTAAAACTAGGAAGCCCTTAGATCCAGGCACACTGCAGCTGTTCAAGGAATCCCAAAGGATGTACTAAAGTACCACAACATGGCAGCTTTCACAGCTTTTTCCTTGGCACCATCCCTATACATAGGCTGATTTATCTGCCTAGGGTTAGGGTTAGGGTTCAGCCTAGGGCTTGGAGTTTTTTAACCAGGAAGCCCTGAGTTCCAGGCTTACTGCATCTGCCAAAGGCATCCCAAAGGGAGTGCAGAAGTGCCACAACATGGCTGCTTTCACGGCTTTTCCCTTAGGAAGAACCCTAATACCCGGCTGATTTACCTTCCTAGGGTTACTGTTAGGCTTAGGCCTAGGACTTTTAAAACCAGGAAGCCCTGGGCTCCAGGCACACTGCAGCTGCGAAAGGCATCCCAAGGGGAGCGCAAAAGTGACACAACTTGGCTGCCACCACTGATATTTCCATGAGACCATCCCGAACCATAGGCTGATTTTCCTTCCTAGGGTTAAGGTTTGAGTTACGCCTAGGGTAAGGGTTCTATTAACCAGAAAGCCCTGAGTTCCAAGAACACAGCAGCTGCGAAGGACTTCCCAAGAAGAGCGCAAAAGTACCACAACATACCTGCCTCCACAGCTTTTTCCTTGGGGACATGCCTAATTCCTGGCTGATTTGCCTTTCTCGTCTTAGGGTTGGGGTTCGGCCTAGGGCTAGGATTTTTAAAATCAGGAAGCCCTGAGTTCCAGGCACACTGGCGCTGTGAAAGGCATCCAAAAGGGAGTGAAAAAGTGCCACAACATGGTTGCTTTCACGGCTTTTTCCTTGGCAAGAAGCTTAACACCAGGCTGATTTCCCTTCCCAGGGTTACTGTAAGGCTTAGGCCTAGGGCTAGGATTTTTAAAACTAGGAAGCCCTTAGATCCAGGCACACTGCAGCTGTTCAAGGCATCCCAAGGGGAGTACTAAAGTACCACAACATGGCAGCTTTCACAGCTTTTTCCTTGGCACCATCCCTATACCTAGGCTGATTTATCTGCCTAGGGTTAGGGTTAGGGTTCAGCCTAGGGCTTGGAGTTTTTTAACCAGGAAGCCCTGAGTTCCAGGCTTACTGCATCTGCCAAAGACATCCCAAAGGGAGTGCAAAAGTGCCACAACATGGCTGCTTTCACGGCTTTTACCTTAGGAAGAACCCTAATACCCGGCTGATTTACCTTCCTAGGGTTACTGTTAGGCTTAGGCCTAGGACTTTTAAAACCAGGAAGCCCTGGGCTCCAGGCACACTGCAGCTGTTAAAGGCATCCCAAGAGGGCCGCAGAAGTGACACAACTTGGCTGCCTCTGCTTCTATTCTCATGAGACCATCCCGAACCATAGGCTGATTTTCCTTCCTAGGGTTAATGTTTGAGTTTCGCCTAGGGTAAGAGGTCTATTAACCAGAAGGACCAGAGTTCCAAGAACACAGCAGCTGCGAAGGACTAGCCAAGAAGAGCGCAAAAGTACCACAACATGCCTGCCTCCACAGCTTTTTCCTTGGGGACATGCCTAATTCCTGGCTGATTTGCCTTTCTCGTCTTAGGGTTGGGGTTCGGCCTAGGGCTAGGATATTTTTAACTAGGAAGCCCTGAGTTCCAGGCTTACTGCATCTGCCAAAGGCATCCCAAAGGGAGAGCAGAAGTGCCACAACATGGCTGCTTTCACGGCTTTTCCCTTAGGAAGAACCCTAATACGCGGCTGATTTACCTTCCTAGGGTTACTGTTAGGCTTAGGCCTAGGACTTTTAAAACCAGGAAGCCCTGGGCTCCAGGCACACTGCAGCTGCGAAAGGCATCCCAAGGGGAGCGCAAAAGTGACGCAACTTGGCTGCCATCACTGATATTTCCATGAGACCATCCCAAATCATAGGCTGATTTTCCTTCCTAGGGTTAAGGTTTGAGTTACGCCTAGGGTAAGGGTTCTATTAACCAGAAAGCCCTGAGTTCCAAGAACACAGCAGCTGCGAAGGACTAGCCAAGAAGAGCGCAAAAGTACCACAACATGCCTGCCTCCACAGCTTTTTCCTTGGGGACATGCCTAATTCCTGGCTGATTTGCCTTTCTCGTCTTAGGGTTGGGGTTCGGCCTAGGGCTAGGATATTTTTAACTAGGAAGCCCTGAGTTCCAGGCTTACTGCATCTGCCAAAGGCATCCCAAAGGGAGTGCAGAAGTGCCACAACATGGCTGCTTTCACGGCTTTTCCCTTAGGAAGAACCCTAATACGCGGCTGATTTACCTTCCTAGGGTTACTGTTAGGCTTAGGCCTAGGACTTTTAAAACCAGGAAGCCCTGGGCTCCAGGCACATGCAGCTGTTCAAGGCATCCCAAGAGGGCCGCAGAAGTGACACAACTTGGCTGCCTCTGTTGCTATTCTCATGAGACCATCCCGAACCATAGGCTGATTTTCCTTCCTAGGGTTAATGTTTGAGTTACGCCTAGGGTAAGAGTTCTATTAACCAGAAAGCCCTGAGTTCCAAGAACACAGCAGCTGCGAAGGACTAGCCAAGAAGAGCGCAAAAGTACCACAACGTGCCTGCCTCCACAGCTTTTTCCTTGGGGACATGCCTAATTCCTGGCTGATTTGCCTTTCTCGTCTTAGGGTTGGGGTTCGGCCTAGGGCTAGGATTTTTTTAACTAGGAAGCCCTGAGTTCCAGGCTTACTGCATCTGCCAAAGGCATCCCAAAGGGAGTGCAGAAGTGCCACAACATGGCTGCTTTCACGGCTTTCCCCTTAGGAAGAACCCTAATACGCGGCTGATTTACCTTCCTAGGGTTACTGTTAGGCTTAGGCTTAGGACTTTTAAAACTAGGAAGCCCTTAGATCCAGGCACACTGCAGCTGTTCAAGGAATCCCAAAGGATGTACTAAAGTACCACAACATGGCAGCTTTCACAGCTTTTTCCTTGGCACCATCCCTATACATAGGCTGATTTATCTGCCTAGGGTTAGGGTTAGGGTTCAGCCTAGGGCTTGGAGTTTTTTAACCAGGAAGCCCTGAGTTCCAGGCTTACTGCATCTGCCAAAGGCATCCCAAAGGGAGTGCAGAAGTGCCACAACATGGCTGCTTTCACGGCTTTTCCCTTAGGAAGAACCCTAATACCCGGCTGATTTACCTTCCTAGGGTTACTGTTAGGCTTAGGCCTAGGACTTTTAAAACCAGGAAGCCCTGGGCTCCAGGCACTCTGCAGCTGTTAAAGGCATCCCAAGGGGAGCGCAAAAGTGACACAACTTGGCTGCCACCACTGATATTTCCATGAGACCATCCCGAACCATCGGCTGATTTTCCTTCCTAGGGTTAAGGTTTGAGTTACGCCTAGGGTAAGAGGTCTATTAACCACAAAGACCTGAGTTCCAAGAACACAGCAGCTGCGAAGGACTAGCCAAGAAGAGAGCAAAAGTACCACAACATGCCTGCCTCCACAGCTTTTTCCTTGGGGACATGTCTAATTCCTGGCTGATTTGCCTTTCTCGTCTTAGGGTTGGGGTTCGGCCTAGGGCTAGGATTTTTTTAACTAGGAAGCCCTGAGTTCCAGGCTTACTGCATCTGCCAAATGCATCCCAAAGGGAGTGTAGAAGTGCCACAACATGGCTCCTTTCACGGCTTTTCCCTTAGGAAGAACCCTAATACGCGGCTGATTTACCTTCCTAGGGTTACTGTTAGGCTTAGGCCTAGGACTTTTAAAACCAGGAAGCCCTGGGCTCCAGGCACATGCAGCTGTTCAAGGCATCCCAAGAGGGCCACAGAAGTGACACAACTTGGCTGCCTCTGTTGCTATTCTCATGAGACCATCCCGAACCATAGGCTGATTTTCCTTCCTAGGGTTAAGGTTTGAGTTACGCCTAGGGTAAGGGTTCTATTAACCAGAAAGCCCTGAGTTCCAAGAACACAGCAGCTGCGAAGGACTACCCAAGAAGAGCGCAAAAGTACCACAACATGCCTGCCTCCACAGCTTTTTCCTTGGGGACATGCCTAATTCCTGGCTGATTTGCCTTTCTCGTCTTAGGGTTGGGGTTCGGCCTAGGGCTTGGAGTTTTTTAACCAGGAAGCCCTGAGTTCCAGGCTTACTGCATCTGCCAAAGGCATCCCAAAGGGAGTGCAGAAGTGCCACAACATGGCTGCTTTCACGGCTTTTCCCTTAGGAAGAACCCTAATACGCGGCTGATTTACCTTCCTAGGGTTACTGTTAGGCTTAGGCCTAGGACTTTTAAAACCAGGAAGCCCTGGGCTCCAGGCACACTGCAGCTGCGAAAGGCATCCGAAGGGGAGTGCAAAAGTGACGCAACTTGGCTGCCACCACTGATATTTCCATGAGACCATCCCGAACCATAGGCTGATTTTCCTTCCTAGGGTTAAGGTTTGAGTTACGCCTAGGGTAAGGGTTCTATTAACCAGAAAGCCCTGAGTTCCAAGAACACAGCAGCTGCGAAGGACTAGCCAAGAAGAGCGCAAAAGTACCACAACATGCCTGCCTCCACAGCTTTTTCCTTGGGGACATGCCTAATTCCTGGCTGATTTGCCTTTCTCGTCTTAGGGTTGGGGTTTGGCCTAGGGCTAGGATTTTTAAAATCAGGAAGCCCTGAGTTCCAGGCACACTGGCGCTGTGAAAGGCATCCAAAAGGGAGTGCAAAAGTGCCACAACATGGCTGCTTTCACGGCTTTTTCCTTGGCAAGAAGCCTAACACCAGGCTGATTTCCCTTCCCAGGGTTACTGTAAGGCTTAGGCCTAGGGCTAGGATTTTTAAAACTAGGAAGCCCTTAGATCCAGGCACACTGCAGCTGTTCAAGGCATCCCAAGGGGAGTACTAAAGTACTACAACATGGCAGCTTTCACAGCTTTTTCCTTGGCACCATCCCTATACCTAGGCTGATTTGCCTTTCTCGTCTTAGGGTTGGGGTTCGGCCTAGGGCTTGGAGTTCTTTAACCAGGAAGCCCTGAGTTCCAGGCTTACTGCATCTGCCAAAGACATCCCAAAGGGAGTGCAAAAGTGCCACAACATGGCTGCTTTCACAGCTTTTCCCTTAGGAAGAACCCTAATACCCGTCTGATTTACCTTCCTAGGGTTACTGTTAGGCTTAGGCCTAGGACTTTTACAACCAGGAAGCCCTGGGCTCCAGGCACACTGCAGCTGTTAAAGGCATCCCAAGAGGGCCGCAGAAGTGACACAACTTGGCCTCCTCTGCTTCTATTCTCATGAGACCATCCCGAACCATAGGCTGATTTTCCTTCCTAGGGTTAATGTTTGAGTTTCGCCTAGGGTAAGAGGTCTATTAACCAGAAGGACCAGAGTTCCAAGAACACAGCAGCTGCGAAGGACTAGCCAAGAAGAGCGCAAAAGTACCACAACATGCCTGCCTCCACAGCTTTTTCCTTGGGGACATGCCTAATTCCTGGCTGATTTGCCTTTCTCGTCTTAGGGTTGGGGTTCGGCCTAGGGCTAGGATATTTTTAACTAGGAAGCCCTGAGTTCCAGGCTTACTGCATCTGCCAAAGGCATCCCAAAGGGAGAGCAGAAGTGCCACAACATGGCTGCTTTCACGGCTTTTCCCTTAGGAAGAACCCTAATACGCGGCTGATTTACCTTCCTAGGGTTACTGTTAGGCTTAGGCCTAGGACTTTTAAAACCAGGAAGCCCTGGGCTCCAGGCACACTGCAGCTGCGAAAGGCATCCCAAGGGGAGTGCAAAAGTGACGCAACTTGGCTGCCACCACTGATATTTCCATGAGACCATCCCGAACCATAGGCTGATTTTCCTTCCTAGGGTTAAGGTTTGAGTTACGCCTAGGGTAAGGGTTCTATTAACCAGAAAGCCCTGAGTTCCAAGAACACAGCAGCTGCGAAGGACTACCCAAGAAGAGCGCAAAAGTACCACAACATGCCTGCCTCCACAGCTTTTTCCTTGGGGACATGCCTAATTCCTGGCTGATTTGCCTTTCTCGTCTTAGGGTTGGGGTTCGGCCTAGGGCTAGGATATTTTTAACTAGGAAGCTCTGAGTTCCAGGCTTACTGCATCTGCCAAAGGCATCCCAAAGGGAGTGCAGAAGTGCCACAACATGGCTGCTTTCACGGCTTTTCCCTTAGGAAGAACCCTAATACGCGGCTGATTTACCTTCCTAGGGTTACTGTTAGGCTTAGGCCTAGGACTTTTAAAACCAGGAAGCCCTGGGCTCCAGGCACACTGCAGCTGCGAAAGGCATCCGAAGGGGAGTGCAAAAGTGACGCAACTTGGCTGCCACCACTGATATTTCCATGAGACCATCCCGAACCATAGGCTGATTTTCCTTCCTAGGGTTAAGGTTTGAGTTACGCCTAGGGTAAGGGTTCTATTAACCAGAAAGCCCTGAGTTCCAAGAACACAGCAGCTGCGAAGGACTACCCAAGAAGAGCGCAAAAGTACCACAACATGCCTGCGTCGATAGCTTTTTCCTTGGGGACATGCCTAATTCCTGGCTGATTTGCCTTTCTCGTCTTAGGGTTGGGGTTCGGCCTAGGGCTAGGATTTTTAAAATCAGGAAGCCCTGAGTTCCAGGCACTCTGGCGCTGTGAAAGGCATCCAAAAGGGAGTGCAAAAGTGCCACAACATGGCTGCTTTCACGGCTTTTTCCTTGGCAAGAAGCCTAACACCAGGCTGATTTCCCTTCCCAGGGTTACTGTAAGGCTTAGGCCTAGGGCTAGGATATTTAAAACTAGGAAGCCCTTAGATCCAGGCACACTGCAGCTGTTCAAGGCATCCCAAGGGGAGTACTAAAGTACCACAACATGGCAGCTTTCACAGCTTTTTCCTTGGCACCATCCCTATACCTAGGCTGTTTTATCTGCCTAGGGTTAGGGTTAGGGTTCAGCCTAGGGCTTGGAGTTTTTTAACCAGGAAGCCCTGAGTTCCAGGCTTACTGCATCTGCCAAATGCATCCCAAAGGGAGTGCAAAAGTGCCACAACATGGCTGCTTTCACGGCTTTTCCCTTAGGAAGAACCCTAATACGCGGCTGATTTACCTTCCTAGGGTTACTGTTAGGCTTAGGCCTAGGACTTTTAAAACCAGGAAGCCCTGGGCTCCAGGCACACTGCAGCTGTTAAAGGCATCCCAAGAGGGCCGCAGAAGTGACACAACTTGGCTGCCTCTGCTTCTATTCTCATGAGACCATCCTGAACCATAGGCTGATTTTCCTTCCTAGGGTTAATGTTTGAGTTACGCCTAGGGTAAGAGGTCTATTAACCAGAAAGACCTGAGTTCCAAGAACACAGCAGCTGCGAAGGACTAGCCAAGAAGAGCGCAAAAGTACCACAACATGCCTGCCTCCACAGTTTTTTCCTTGGGGACATGCCTAATTCCTGGCTGATTTGCCTTTCTCGTCTTAGGGTTGGGGTTCGGCCTAGGGCTAGGATATTTTTAACTAGGAAGCCCTGAGTTCCAGGCTTACTGCATCTGCCAAAGGCATCCCAAAGGGAGTGCAGAAGTGCCACAACATGGCTGCTTTCACGGCTTTTCCCTTAGGAAGAACCCTAATACGCGGCTGATTTACCTTCCTAGGGTTACTGTTAGGCTTAGGCCTAGGACTTTTAAAACCAGGAAGCCCTGGGCTCCAGGCACACTGCAGCTGCGAAAGGCATCCCAAGGGGAGCGCAAAAGTGACACAACTTGGCTGCCACCACTGATATTTCCATGAGACCATCCCGAACCATAGGCTGATTTTCCTTCCTAGGGTTAAGGTTTGAGTTACGCCTAGGGTAAGGGTTCTATTAACCAGAAAGCCCTGAGTTCCAAGAACACAGCAGCTGCGAAGGACTAGCCAAGAAGAGCGCAAAAGTACCACAACATGCCTGCCTCCACAGCTTTTTCCTTGGGGACATGCCTAATTCCTGGCTGATTTATCTACCTAGGGTTAGGGTTAGGCTTCAGCCTAGGGCTTGGAGTTTTTTAACCAGGAAGCCCTGAGTTCCAGGCTTACTGCATCTGCCAAAGACATCCCAAAGGGAGTGCAAAAGTGCCACAACATGGCTGCTTTCATGGCTTTTCCCTTAGGAAGAACCCTAATACCCGGCTGATTTACCTTCCTAGGGTTACTGTTAGGCTTAGGCCTAGGACTTTTAAAACCAGGAAGCCCTGGGCTCCAGGCACACTGCAGCTGTTAAAGGCATCCCAAGAGGGCCGTAGAAGTGACACAACTTGGCTGCCTCTGCTTCTATTCTCATGAGACCATCCCGAACCATAGGCTGATTTTCCTTCCTAGGGTTAATGTTTGAGTTTCGCCTAGGGTAAGAGGTCTATTAACCAGAAGGACCAGAGTTCCAAGAACACAGCAGCTGCGAAGGACTAGCCAAGAAGAGCGCAAAAGTACCACAACATGCCTGCCTCCACAGCTTTTTCCTTGGGGACATGCCTAATTCCTGGCTGATTTGCCTTTCTCGTCTTAGGGTTGGGGTTCGGCCTAGGGCTAGGATATTTTTAACTAGGAAGCCCTGAGTTCCAGGCTTACTGCATCTGCCAAAGGCATCCCAAAGGGAGTGCAGAAGTGCCACAACATGGCTGCTTTCACGGCTTTTCCCTTAGGAAGAACCCTAATACGCGGCTGATTTACCTTCCTAGGGTTACTGTTAGGCTTAGGCCTAGGACTTTTAAAACCAGGAAGCCCTGGGCTCCAGGCACACTGCAGCTGCGAAAGGCATCCCAAGGGGAGCGCAAAAGTGACACAACTTGGCTGCCACCACTGATATTTCCATGAGACCATCCCAAATCATAGGCTGATTTTCCTTCCTAGGGTTAAGGTTTGAGTTACGCCTAGGGTAAGGGTTCTATTAACCAGAAAGCCCTGAGTTCCAAGAACACAGCAGCTGCGAAGGACTAGCCAAGAAGAGCGCAAAAGTACCACAACATGCCTGCCTCCACAGCTTTTTCCTTGGGGACATGCCTAATTCCTGGCTGATTTGCCTTTCTCGTCTTAGGGTTGGGGTTCGGCCTAGGGCTAGGATATTTTTAACTAGGAAGCCCTGAGTTCCAGGCTTACTGCATCTGCCAAAGGCATCCCAAAGGGAGTGCAGAAGTGCCACAACATGGCTGCTTTCACGGCTTTTCCCTTAGGAAGAACCCTAATACGCGGCTGATTTACCTTCCTAGGGTTACTGTTAGGCTTAGGCCTAGGACTTTTAAAACCAGGAAGCCCTGGGCTCCAGGCACATGCAGCTGTTCAAGGCATCCCAAGAGGGCCGCAGAAGTGACACAACTTGGCTGCCTCTGTTGCTATTCTCATGAGACCATCCCGAACCATAGGCTGATTTTCCTTCCTAGGGTTAATGTTTGAGTTACGCCTAGGGTAAGAGTTCTATTAACCAGAAAGCCCTGAGTTCCAAGAACACAGCAGCTGCGAAGGACTAGCCAAGAAGAGCGCAAAAGTACCACAACGTGCCTGCCTCCACAGCTTTTTCCTTGGGGACATGCCTAATTCCTGGCTGATTTGCCTTTCTCGTCTTAGGGTTGGGGTTCGGCCTAGGGCTAGGATTTTTTTAACTAGGAAGCCCTGAGTTCCAGGCTTACTTCATCTGCCAAAGGCATCCCAAAGGGAGTGCAGAAGTGCCACAACATGGCTGCTTTCACGGCTTTCCCCTTAGGAAGAACCCTAATACGCGGCTGATTTACCTTCCTAGGGTTACTGTTAGGCTTAGGCCTAGGACTTTTAAAACTAGGAAGCCCTTAGATCCAGGCACACTGCAGCTGTTCAAGGAATCCCAAAGGATGTACTAAAGTACCACAACATGGCAGCTTTCACAGCTTTTTCCTTGGCACCATCCCTATACATAGGCTGATTTATCTGCCTAGGGTTAGGGTTAGGGTTCAGCCTAGGGCTTGGAGTTTTTTAACCAGGAAGCCCTGAGTTCCAGGCTTACTGCATCTGCCAAAGGCATCCCAAAGGGAGTGCAGAAGTGCCACAACATGGCTGCTTTCACGGCTTTTCCCTTAGGAAGAACCCTAATACCCGGCTGATTTACCTTCCTAGGGTTACTGTTAGGCTTAGGCCTAGGACTTTTAAAACCAGGAAGCCCTGGGCTCCAGGCACTCTGCAGCTGTTAAAGGCATCCCAAGGGGAGCGCAAAAGTGACGCAACTTGGCTGCCACCACTGATATTTCCATGAGACCATCCCGAACCATCGGCTGATTTTCCTTCCTAGGGTTAAGGTTTGAGTTACGCCTAGGGTAAGAGGTCTATTAACCACAAAGACCTGAGTTCCAAGAACACAGCAGCTGCGAAGGACTAGCCAAGAAGAGAGCAAAAGTACCACAACATGCCTGCCTCCACAGCTTTTTCCTTGGGGACATGCCTAATTCCTGGCTGATTTGCCTTTCTCGTCTTAGGGTTGGGGTTCGGCCTAGGGCTAGGATTTTTTTAACTAGGAAGCCCTGAGTTCCAGGCTTACTGCATCTGCCAAATGCATCCCAAAGGGAGTGTAGAAGTGCCACAACATGGCTCCTTTCACGGCTTTTCCCTTAGGAAGAACCCTAATACGCGGCTGATTTACCTTCCTAGGGTTACTGTTAGGCTTAGGCCTAGGACTTTTAAAACCAGGAAGCCCTGGGCTCCAGGCACATGCAGCTGTTCAAGGCATCCCAAGAGGGCCACAGAAGTGACACAACTTGGCTGCCTCTGTTGCTATTCTCATGAGACCATCCCGAACCATAGGCTGATTTTCCTTCCTAGGGTTAAGGTTTGAGTTACGCCTAGGGTAAGGGTTCTATTAACCAGAAAGCCCTGAGTTCCAAGAACACAGCAGCTGCGAAGGACTACCCAAGAAGAGCGCAAAAGTACCACAACATGCCTGCCTCCACAGCTTTTTCCTTGGGGACATGCCTAATTCCTGGCTGATTTGCCTTTCTCGTCTTAGGGTTGGGGTTCGGCCTAGGGCTAGGATTTTTTTAACTAGGAAGCCCTGAGTTCCAGGCTTACTTCATCTGCCAAAAGAATCCCAAAGGGAGTGCAGAAGTGCCACAACATGGCTGCTTTCACGGCTTTCCCCTTAGGAAGAACCCTAATACGCGGCCGATTTACCTTCCTAGGGTTACTGTTAGACTTAGGCCTAGGACTTTTAAAACTAGGAAGCCCTTAGATCCAGTCACACTGCAGCTGTTCAAGGCATCCCAAGGGGAGTACTAAAGTACCACAACATGGCAGCTTTCACAGCTTTTTCCTTGGCACCATCCCTATACATATGCTGATTTATCTGCCTAGGGTTAGGGTTAGGGTTCAGCCTAGGGCTTGGAGTTTTTTAACCAGGAAGCCCTGAGTTCCAGGCTTACTGCATCTGCCAAAGGCATCCCAAAGGGAGTGCAGAAGTGCCACAACATGGCTGCTTTCACGGCTTTTCCCTTAGGAAGAACCCTAATACGCGGCTGATTTACCTTCCTAGGGTTACTGTTAGGCTTAGGCCTAGGACTTTTAAAACCAGGAAGCCCTGGGCTCCAGGCACACTGCAGCTGCGAAAGGCATCCGAAGGGGAGTGCAAAAGTGATGCAACTTGGCTGCCACCACTGATATTTCCATGAGACCATCCCGAACCATAGGCTGATTTTCCTTCCTAGGGTTAAGGTTTGAGTTACGCCTAGGGTAAGGGTTCTATTAACCAGAAAGCCCTGAGTTCCAAGAACACAGCAGCTGCGAAGGACTAGCCAAGAAGAGCGCAAAAGTACCACAACATGCCTGCCTCCACAGCTTTTTCCTTGGGGACATGCCTAATTCCTGGCTGATTTGCCTTTCTCGTCTTAGGGTTGGGGTTCGGCCTAGGGCTAGGATTTTTAAAATCAGGAAGCCCTGAGTTCCAGGCACACTGGCGCTGTGAAAGGCATCCAAAAGGGAGTGCAAAAGTGCCACAACATGGCTGCTTTCACGGCTTTTTCCTTGGCAAGAAGCCTAACACCAGGCTGATTTCCCTTCCCAGGGTTACTGTTAGGCTTAGGCCTAGGGCTAGGATTTTTAAAACTAGGAAGCCCTTAGATCCAGGCACACTGCAGCTGTTCAAGGCATCCCAAGGGGAGTACTAAAGTACCACAACATGGCAGCTTTCACAGCTTTTTCCTTGGCACCATCCCTATACCTAGGCTGATTTATCTGCCTAGGGTTAGGGTTAGGGTTCAGCCTAGGGCTTGGAGTTTTTTAACCAGGAAGCCCTGAGTTCCAGGCTTACTGCATCTGCCAAAGACATCCCAAAGGGAGTGCAAAAGTGCCACAACATGGCTGCTTTCACAGCTTTTCCCTTAGGAAGAACCCTAATACCCGTCTGATTTACCTTCCTAGGGTTACTGTTAGGCTTAGGCCTAGGACTTTTAAAACCAGGAAGCCCTGGGCTCCAGGCACACTGCAGCTGTTAAAGGCATCCCAAGAGGGCCGCAGAAGTGACACAACTTGGCCTCCTCTGCTTCTATTCTCATGAGACCATCCCGAACCATAGGCTGATTTTCCTTCCTAGGGTTAATGTTTGAGTTTCGCCTAGGGTAAGAGGTCTATTAACCAGAAGGACCAGAGTTCCAAGAACACAGCAGCTGCGAAGGACTAGCCAAGAAGAGCGCAAAAGTACCACAACATGCCTGCCTCCACAGCTTTTTCCTTGGGGACATGCCTAATTCCTGGCTGATTTGCCTTTCTCGTCTTAGGGTTGGGGTTCGGCCTAGGGCTAGGATATTTTTAACTAGGAAGCCCTGAGTTCCAGGCTTACTGCATCTGCCAAAGGCATCCCAAAGGGAGTGCAGAAGTGCCACAACATGGCTGCTTTCACGGCTTTTCCCTTAGGAAGAACCCTAATACGCGGCTGATTTACCTTCCTAGGGTTACTGTTAGGCTTAGGCCTAGGACTTTTAAAACCAGGAAGCCCTGGGCTCCAGGCACACTGCAGCTGCGAAAGGCATCCCAAAGGGAGTGCAAAAGTGACGCAACTTGGCTGCCACCACTGATATTTCCATGAGACCATCCCGAACCATAGGCTGATTTTCCTTCCTAGGGTTAAGGTTTGAGTTACGCCTAGGGTAAGGGTTCTATTAACCAGAAAGCCCTGAGTTCCAAGAACACAGCAGCTGCGAAGGACTACCCAAGAAGAGCGCAAAAGTACCACAACATGCCTGCGTCGATAGCTTTTTCCTTGGGGACATGCCTAATTCCTGGCTGATTTGCCTTTCTCGTCTTAGGGTTGGGGTTCGGCCTAGGGCTAGGATATTTTTAACTAGGAAGCCCTGAGTTCCAGGCTTACTGCATCTGCCAAAGGCATCCCAAAGGGAGTGCAGAAGTGCCACCACATGGCTGCTTTCACGGCTTTTCCCTTAGGAAGAACCCTAATACGCGGCTGATTTACCTTCCTAGGGTTACTGTTAGGCTTAGGCCTAGGACTTTTAAAACCAGGAAGCCCTGGGCTCCAGGCACACTGCAGCTGCGAAAGGCATCCGAAGGGGAGTGCAAAAGTGACGCAACTTGGCTGCCACCACTGATATTTCCATGAGACCATCCCGAACCATAGGCTGATTTTCCTTCCTAGGGTTAAGGTTTGAGTTACGCCTAGGGTAAGGGTTCTATTAACCAGAAAGCCCTGAGTTCCAAGAACACAGCAGCTGCGAAGGACTACCCAAGAAGAGCGCAAAAGTACCACAACATGCCTGCGTCGATAGCTTTTTCCTTGGGGACATGCCTAATTCCTGGCTGATTTGCCTTTCTCGTCTTAGGGTTGGGGTTCGGCCTAGGGCTAGGATTTTTAAAATCAGGAAGCCCTGAGTTCCAGGCACACTGGCGCTGTGAAAGGCATCCAAAAGGGAGTGCAAAAGTGCCACAACATGGCTGCTTTCACGGCTTTTTCCTTGGCAAGAAGCCTAACACCAGGCTGATTTCCCTTCCCAGGGTTACTGTAAGGCTTAGGCCTAGGGCTAGGATTTTTAAAACTAGGAAGCCCTTAGATCCAGGCACACTGCAGCTGTTCAAGGCATCCCAAGGGGAGTACTAAAGTACCACAACATGGCAGCTTTCACAGCTTTTTCCTTGGCACCATCCCTATACCTAGGCTGTTTTATCTGCCTAGGGTTAGGGTTAGGGTTCAGCCTAGGGCTTGGAGTTTTTTAACCAGGAAGCACTGAGTTCCAGGCTTACTGCATCTGCCAAATGCATCCCAAAGGGAGTGCAAAAGTGCCACAACATGGCTGCTTTCACGGCTTTTCCCTTAGGAAGAACCCTAATACGCGGCTGATTTACCTTCCTAGGGTTACTGTTAGGCTTAGGCCTAGGACTTTTAAAACCAGGAAGCCCTGGGCTCCAGGCACACTGCAGCTGTTAAAGGCATCCCAAGAGGGCCGCAGAAGTGACACAACTTGGCTGCCTCTGCTTCTATTCTCATGAGACCATCCTGAACCATAGGCTGATTTTCCTTCCTAGGGTTAATGTTTGAGTTACGCCTAGGGTAAGAGGTCTATTAACCAGAAAGACCTGAGTTCCAAGAACACAGCAGCTGCAAAGGACTAGCCAAGAAGAGCGCAAAAGTACCACAACATGCCTGCCTCCACAGTTTTTTCCTTGGGGACATGCCTAATTCCTGGCTGATTTGCCTTTCTCGTCTTAGGGTTGGGGTTCGGCCTAGGGCTAGGATATTTTTAACTAGGAAGCCCTGAGTTCCAGGCTTACTGCATCTGCCAAAGGCATCCCAAAGGGAGTGCAGAAGTGCCACAACATGGCTGCTTTCACGGCTTTTCCCTTAGGAAGAATCCTAATACCCGGCTGATTTACCTTCCTAGGGTTACTGTTAGGCTTAGGCCTAGGACTTTTAAAACCAGGAAGCCCTGGGCTCCAGGCACACTGCAGCTGCGAAAGGCATCCCAAGGGGAGCGCAAAAGTGACACAACTTGGCTGCCACCACTGATATTTCCATGAGACCATCCCGAACCATAGGCTGATTTTCCTTCCTAGGGTTAAGGTTTGAGTTACGCCTAGGGTAAGGGTTCTATTAAGCAGAAAGCCCTGAGTTCCAAGAACACAGCAGCTGCGAAGGACTAGCCAAGAAGAGCGCAAAAGTACCACAACATGCCTGCCTCCACAGCTTTTTCCTTGGGGACATGCCTAATTCCTGGCTGATTTGCCTTTCTCGTCTTAGGGTTGGGGTTCGGCCTAGGGCTAGGATATTTTTAACTAGGAAGCCCTGAGTTCCAGGCTTACTGCATCTGCCAAAGGCATCCCAAAGGGAGTGCAGAAGTGCCACAACATGGCTGCTTTCACGGCTTTTCCCTTAGGAAGAACCCTAATACGCGGCTGATTTACCTTCCTAGGGTTACTGTTAGGCTTAGGCCTAGGACTTTTAAAACCAGGAAGCCCTGGGCTCCAGGCACATGCAGCTGTTCAAGGCATCCCAAGAGGGCCGCAGAAGTGACACAACTTGGCTGCCTCTGTTGCTATTCTCATGAGACCATCCCGAACCATAGGCTGATTTTCCTTCCTAGGGTTAATGTTTGAGTTACGCCTAGGGTAAGAGTTCTATTAACCAGAAAGCCCTGAGTTCCAAGAACACAGCAGCTGCGAAGGACTAGCCAAGAAGAGCGCAAAAGTACCACAACGTGCCTGCCTCCACAGCTTTTTCCCTGGGGACATGCCTAATTCCTGGCTGATTTGCCTTTCTCGTCTTAGGGTTGGGGTTCGGCCTAGGGCTAGGATTTTTTTAACTAGGAAGCCCTGAGTTCCAGGCTTACTTCATCTGCCAAAGGCATCCCAAAGGGAGTGCAGAAGTGCCACAACATGGCTGCTTTCACGGCTTTCCCCTTAGGAAGAACCCTAATACGCGGCTGATTTACCTTCCTAGGGTTACTGTTAGGCTTAGGCCTAGGACTTTTAAAACTAGGAAGCCCTTAGATCCAGGCACACTGCAGCTGTTCAAGGAATCCCAAAGGATGTAATAAAGTACCACAACATGGCAGCTTTCACAGCTTTTTCCTTGGCACCATCCCTATACATAGGCTGATTTATCTGCCTAGGGTTAGGGTTAGGGTTCAGCCTAGGGCTTGGAGTTTTTTAACCAGGAAGCCCTGAGTTCCAGGCTTACTGCATCTGCTAAAGGCATCCCAAAGGGAGTGCAGAAGTGCCACAACATGGCTGCTTTCACGGCTTTTCCCTTAGGAAGAACCCTAATACCCGGCTGATTTACCTTCCTAGGGTTACTGTTAGGCTTAGGCCTAGGACTTTTAAAACCAGGAAGCCCTGGGCTCCAGGCACACTGCAGCTGTTAAAGGCATCCCAAGAGGGCCGCAGAAGTGACACAACTTGGCTGCCACCACTGATATTTCCATGAGACCATCCCGAACCATAGGCTGATTTTCCTTCCTAGGGTTAAGGTTTGAGTTACGCCTAGGGTAAGAGGTCTATTAACCACAAAGCCCTGAGTTCCAAGAACACAGCAGCTGCGAAGGACTACCCAAGAAGAGAGCAAAAGTACCACAACATGCCTGCCTCCACAGCTTTTTCCTTGGGGACATGCCTAATTCCTGGCTGATTTGCCTTTCTCGTCTTAGGGTTGGGGTTCGGCCTAGGGCTAGGATTTTTTTAACTAGGAAGCCCTGAGTTCCAGGCTTACTGCATCTGCCAAATGCATCCCAAAGGGAGTGTAGAAGTGCCACAACATGGCTCCTTTCACGGCTTTTCCCTTAGGAAGAACCCTAATACGCGGCTGATTTACCTTCCTAGGGTTACTGTTAGGCTTAGGCCTAGGACTTTTAAAACCAGGAAGCCCTGGGCTCCAGGCACATGCAGCTGTTCAAGGCATCCCAAAGGGAGTGCAAAAGTGACGCAACTTGGCTGCCACCACTGATATTTCCATGAGACCATCCCGAACCATAGGCTGATTTTCCTTCCTAGGGTTAAGGTTTGAGTTACGCCTAGCGTAAGAGTTCTATTAACCAGAAAGCCCTGAGTTCCAAGAACACAGCAGCTGCGAAGGACTACCCAAGAAGAGCGCAAAAGTACCACAACATGCCTGCCTCCACAGCTTTTTCCTTGGGGACATGCCTAATTCCTGGCTGATTTGCCTTTCTCGTCTTAGGGTTGGGGTTCGGCCTAGGGCTAGGATTTTTTTAACTAGGAAGCCCTGAGTTCCAGGCTTACTTCATCTGCCAAAAGCATCCCAAAGGGAGTGCAGAAGTGCCACAACATGGCTGCTTTCACGGCTTTCCCCTTAGGAAGAACCCTAATACGCGGCTGATTTACCTTCCTAGGGTTACTGTTAGGCTAAGGCCTAGGACTTTTAAAACTAGGAAGCCCTTAGATCCAGTCACACTGCAGCTGTTCAAGGCATCCCAAGGGGAGTACTAAAGTACCACAACATGGCAGCTTTCACAGCTTTTTCCTTGGCACCATCCCTATACATATGCTGAATTATCTGCCTAGGGTTAGGGTTAGGGTTCAGCCTAGGGCTTGGAGTTTTTTAACCAGGAAGCCCTGAGTTCCAGGCTTACTGCATCTGCCAAAGGCATCCCTAAGGGAGTGCAGAAGTGCCACAACATGGCTGCTTTCACGGCTTTTCCCTTAGGAAGAACCCTAATACGCGGCTGATTTACCTTCCTAGGGTTACTGTTAGGCTTAGGCCTAGGACTTTTAAAACCAGGAAGCCCTGGGCTCCAGGCACACTGCAGCTGCGAAAGGCATCCCAAGGGGAGCGCAAAAGTGACACAACTTGGCTGCCACCACTGATATTTCCATGAGACCATCCCGAACCATAGGCTGATTTTCCTTCCTAGGGTTAAGGTTTGAGTTACGCCTAGGGTAAGGGTTCTATTAACCAGAAAGCCCTGAGTTCCAAGAACACAGCAGCTGCGAAGGACTAGCCAAGAAGAGCGCAAAAGTACCACAACATACCTGCCTCCACAGCTTTTTCCTTGGGGACATGCCTAATTCCTGGCTGATTTGCCTTTCTCGTCTTAGGGTTGGGGTTCGGCCTAGGGCTAGGATTTTTTTAACTAGGAAGCCCTGAGTTCCAGGCTTACTGCATCTGCCAAAGGCATCCCAAAGGGAGTGCAGAAGTGCCACAACATGGCTGCTTTCACGGCTTTTCCCTTAGGAAGAACCCTAATACGCGGCTGATTTACCTTCCTAGGGTTACTGTTAGGCTTAGGCCTAGGACTTTTAAAACCAGGAAGCCCTGGGCTCCAGGCACACTGCAGCTGCGAAAGGCATCCCAAGGGGAGCGCAAAAGTGACACAACTTGGCTGCCACCACTGATATTTCCATGAGACCATCCCGAACCATAGGCTGATTTTCCTTCCTAGGGTTAAGGTTTGAGTTTCGCCTAGGGTAAGAGGTCTATTAACCAGAAGGACCTGAGTTCCAAGAACACAGCAGCTGCGAAGGACTAGCCAAGAAGAGCGCAAAAGTACCACAACATGCCTGCCTCCACAGCTTTTTCCTTGGGGACATGCCTAATTCCTGGCTGATTTGCCTTTCTCGTCTTAGGGTTGGGGTTCGGCCTAGGGCTAGGATATTTTTAACTAGGAAGCCCTGAGTTCCAGGCTTACTGCATCTGCCAAAGGCATCCCAAAGGGAGTGCAGAAGTGCCACAACATGGCTGCTTTCACGGCTTTTCCCTTAGGAAGAACCCTAATACGCGGCTGATTTACCTTCCTAGGGTTACTGTTAGGCTTAGGCCTAGGACTTTTAAAACCAGGAAGCCCTGGGCTCCAGGCACACTGCAGCTGCGAAAGGCATCCCAAGGGGAGAGCAAAAGTGACACAACTTGGCTGCCACCACTGATATTTCCATGAGACCATCCCGAACCATAGGCTGATTTTCCTTCCTAGGGTTAAGGTTTGAGTTACGCCTAGGGTAAGGGTTCTATTAACCAGAAAGCCCTGAGTTCCAAGAACACAGCAGCTGCGAAGGACTTCCCAAGAAGAGCGCAAAAGTACCACAACATGCCTGCCTCCACAGCTTTTTCCTTGGGAACATGCCTAATTCCTGGCTGATTTGCCTTTCTCGTCTTAGGGTTGGGGTTCGGCCTAGGGCTAGGATTTTTAAAATCAGGAAGCCCTGAGTTCCAGGCACACTGGAGCTGTGAAAGGCATCCAAAAGGGAGTGCAAAAGTGCCACAACATGGCTGCTTTCACGGCTTTTTCCTTGGCAAGAAGCCTAACACCAGGCTGATTTCCCTTCCCAGGGTTACTGTAAGGCTTAGGCCTAGGGCTAGGATTTTTAAAACTAGGAAGCCCTTAGATCCAGGCACACTGCAGCTGTTCAAGGCATCCCAAGGGGAGTACAAAAGTGCAACAACATGGCAGCTTTCACAGCTTTTTCCTTGGCACCATCCCTATACCTAGGCTGATTTATCTGCCTAGGGTTAGGGTTAGGGTTCAGCCTAGGTCTTGGAGTTTTTCAACCAGGAAGCCCTGAGTTCCAGGCTTACTGCATCTGCCAAATGCATCCCAAAGGGAGTGCAGAAGTGCAACAACATGGCTGCTTTCACGGCTTTTCCCTTAGGAAGAACCCTAATACGCGGCTGATTTACCTTCCTAGGGTTACTGTTAGGCTTAGGCCTAGGACTTTTAAAACCAGGAAGCCCTGGGCTCCAGGCACACTGCAGCTGTTAAAGGCATCCCAAGAGGGCCGCAGAAGTGACACAACTTGGCTGCCTCTGTTGCTATTCTCATGAGACCATCCCGAACCATAGGCTGATTTTCCTTCCTAGGGTTAAGGTTTGAGTTACGCCTAGGGTAAGGGTTCTATTAACCAGAAAGCCCTGAGTTCCAAGAACACAGCAGCTGCGAAGGACTACCCAAGAAGAGCGCAAAAGTACCACAACATGCCTGCCTCCACAGCTTTTTCCTTGGGGACATGCCTAATTCCTGGCTGATTTGCCTTTCTCGTCTTAGGGTTGGGGTTCGGCCTAGGGCTAGGATTTTTTTAACTAGGAAGCCCTGAGTTCCAGGCTTACTTCATCTGCCAAAAGCATCCCAAAGGGAGTGCAGAAGTGCCACAACATGGCTGCTTTCACGGCTTTCCCCTTAGGAAGAACCCTAATACGCGGCTGATTTACCTTCCTAGGGTTACTGTTAGGCTAAGGCCTAGGACTTTTAAAACTAGGAAGCCCTTAGATCCAGTCACACTGCAGCTGTTCAAGGCATCCCAAGGGGAGTACTAAAGTACCACAACATGGCAGCTTTCACAGCTTTTTCCTTGGCACCATCCCTATACATATGCTGAATTATCTGCCTAGGGTTAGGGTTAGGGTTCAGCCTAGGGCTTGGAGTTTTTTAACCAGGAAGCCCTGAGTTCCAGGCTTACTGCATCTGCCAAAGGCATCCCTAAGGGAGTGCAGAAGTGCCACAACATGGCTGCTTTCACGGCTTTTCCCTTAGGAAGAACCCTAATACGCGGCTGATTTACCTTCCTAGGGTTACTGTTAGGCTTAGGCCTAGGACTTTTAAAACCAGGAAGCCCTGGGCTCCAGGCACACTGCAGCTGCGAAAGGCATCCCAAGGGGAGCGCAAAAGTGACACAACTTGGCTGCCACCACTGATATTTCCATGAGACCATCCCGAACCATAGGCTGATTTTCCTTCCTAGGGTTAAGGTTTGAGTTACGCCTAGGGTAAGGGTTCTATTAACCAGAAAGCCCTGAGTTCCAAGAACACAGCAGCTGCGAAGGACTTCCCAAGAAGAGCGCAAAAGTACCACAACATACCTGCCTCCACAGCTTTTTCCTTGGGGACATGCCTAATTCCTGGCTGATTTGCCTTTCTCGTCTTAGGGTTGGGGTTCGGCCTAGGGCTAGGATTTTTAAAATCAGGAAGCCCTGAGTTCCAGGCACACTGGCGCTGTGAAAGGCATCCAAAAGGGAGTGAAAAAGTGCCACAACATGGTTGCTTTCACGGCTTTTTCCTTGGCAAGAAGCTTAACACCAGGCTGATTTCCCTTCCCAGGGTTACTGTAAGGCTTAGGCCTAGGGCTAGGATTTTTAAAACTAGGAAGCCCTTAGATCCAGGCACACTGCAGCTGTTCAAGGCATCCCAAGGGGAGTACAAAAGTGCAACAACATGGCAGCTTTCACAGCTTTTTCCTTGGCACCATCCCCATACATAGGCTGATTTATCTGCCTAGGGTAAGGGTTAGGGTTCAGCCTAGGGCTTGGAGTTTTTCAACCAGGAAGCCCTGAGTTCCAGGCTTACTGCATCTGCCAAATCCATCCCAAAGGGAGTGCAGAAGTGCAACAACATGGCTGCTTTCACGGCTTTTCCCTTAGGAAAACCCTAATACGTGGCTGATTTACCTTCCTAGGGTTACTGTTAGGCTTAGGCCTAGGACTTTTAAAACCAGGAAGCCCTGGGCTCCAGGCACACTGCAGCTGTTAAAGGCATCCCAAGAGGGCCGCAGAAGTGACACAACTTGGCTGCCTCTGTTGCTATTCTCATGAGACCATCCCGAACCATAGGCTGATTTTCCTTCCTAGGGTTAAGGTTTGAGTTACGCCTAGGGTAAGGGTTCTATTAACCAGAAAGCCCTGAGTTCCAAGAACACTGCAGCTGCGAAGGACTAGCCAAGAAGAGCGCAAAAGTACCACAACATGCCTGCCTCCACAGCTTTTTCCTTGGGGACATGCCTAATTCCTGGCTGATTTGCCTTTCTCGTCTTAGGGTTGGGGTTCGGCCTAGGGCTAGGATTTTTTTAACTAGGAAGCCGTGAGTTCCAGGCTTACTGCATCTGCCAAAGGCATCCCAAAGGGAGTGCAGAAGTGCCACAACATGGCTGCTTTCACGGCTTTTCCCTTAGGAAGAACCCTAATACGCGGCTGATTTACCTTCCTAGGGTTACTGTTAGGCTTAGGCCTAGGACTTTTAAAACCAGGAAGCCCTGGGCTCCAGGCACACTGCAGCTGCGAAAGGCATCCCAAGGGGAGCGCAAAAGTGACACAACTTGGCTGCCACCACTGATATTTCCATGAGACCATCCCGAACCATAGGCTGATTTTCCTTCCTAGGGTTAAGGTTTGAGTTTCGCCTAGGGTAAGAGGTCTATTAACCAGAAGGACCTGAGTTCCAAGAACACAGCAGCTGCGAAGGACTAGCCAAGAAGAGCGCAAAAGTACCACAACATGCCTGCCTCCACAGCTTTTTCCTTGGGGACATGCCTAATTCCTGGCTGATTTGCCTTTCTCGTCTTAGGGTTGGGGTTCGGCCTAGGGCTAGGATATTTTTAACTAGGAAGCCCTGAGTTCCAGGCTTACTGCATCTGCCAAAGGCATCCCAAAGGGAGTGCAGAAGTGCCACAACATGGCTGCTTTCACGGCTTTTCCCTTAGGAAGAACCCTAATACGCGGCTGATTTACCTTCCTAGGGTTACTGTTAGGCTTAGGCCTAGGACTTTTAAAACCAGGAAGCCCTGGGCTCCAGGCACACTGCAGCTGCGAAAGGCATCCCAAGGGGAGAGCAAAAGTGACACAACTTGGCTGCCACCACTGATATTTCCATGAGACCATCCCGAACCATAGGCTGATTTTCCTTCCTAGGGTTAAGGTTTGAGTTACGCCTAGGGTAAGGGTTCTATTAACCAGAAAGCCCTGAGTTCCAAGAACACAGCAGCTGCGAAGGACTTCCCAAGAAGAGCGCAAAAGTACCACAACATGCCTGCCTCCACAGCTTTTTCCTTGGGAACATGCCTAATTCCTGGCTGATTTGCCTTTCTCGTCTTAGGGTTGGGGTTCGGCCTAGGGCTAGGATATTTTTAACTAGGAAGCCCTGAGTTCCAGGCTTACTGCATCTGCCAAAGGCATCCCAAAGGGAGTGCAGAAGTGCCACAACATGGCTGCTTTCACGGCTTTTCCCTTAGGAAGAACCCTAATACGCGGCTGATTTACCTTCCTAGGGTTACTGTTAGGCTTAGGCCTAGGACTTTTAAAACCAGGAAGCCCTGGGCTCCAGGCACACTGCAGCTGTGAAAGGCATCCGAAGGGGAGTGCAAAAGTGACGCAACTTGGCTGCCACCACTGATATTTCCATGAGACCATCCCGAACCATAGGCTGATTTTCCTTCCTAGGGTTAAGGTTTGAGTTACGCCTAGGGTAAGGGTTCTATTAACCAGAAAGCCCTGAGTTCCAAGAACACAGCAGCTGCGAAGGACTACCCAAGAAGAGCGCAAAAGTACCACAACATGCCTGCGTCGATAGCTTTTTCCTTGGGGACATGCCTAATTCCTGGCTGATTTGCCTTTCTCGTCTTAGGGTTGGGGTTCGGCCTAGGGCTAGGATTTTTAAAATCAGGAAGCCCTGAGTTCCAGGCACACTGGCGCTGTGAAAGGCATCCAAAAGGGAGTGCAAAAGTGCCACAACATGGCTGCTTTCACGGCTTTTTCCTTGGCAAGAAGCCTAACACCAGGCTGATTTCCCTTCCCAGGGTTACTGTAAGGCTTAGGCCTAGGGCTAGGATTTTTAAAACTAGGAAGCCCTTAGATCCAGGCACACTGCAGCTGTTCAAGGCATCCCAAGGGGAGTACTAAAGTACCACAACATGGCAGCTTTCACAGCTTTTTCCTTGGCACCATCCCTATACCTAGGCTGTTTTATCTGCCTAGGGTTAGGGTTAGGGTTCAGCCTAGGGCTTGGAGTTTTTTAACCAGGAAGCCCTGAGTTCCAGGCTTACTGCATCTGCCAAATGCATCCCAAAGGGAGTGCAAAAGTGCCACAACATGGCTGCTTTCACGGCTTTTCCCTTAGGAAGAACCCTAATACGCGGCTGATTTACCTTCCTAGGGTTACTGTTAGGCTTAGGCCTAGGACTTTTAAAACCAGGAAGCCCTGGGCTCCAGGCACACTGCAGCTGTTAAAGGCATCCCAAGAGGGCCGCAGAAGTGACACAACTTGGCTGCCTCTGTTGCTATTCTCATGAGACCATCCCGAACCATAGGCTGATTTTCCTTCCTAGGGTTAAGGTTTGAGTTACGCCTAGGGTAAGGGTTCTATTAACCAGAAAGCCCTGAGTTCCAAGAACACAGCAGCTGCGAAGGACTACCCAAGAAGAGCGCAAAAGTACCACAACATGCCTGCCTCCACAGCTTTTTCCTTGGGGACATGCCTAATTCCTGGCTGATTTGCCTTTCTCGTCTTAGGGTTGGGGTTCGGCCTAGGGCTAGGATTTTTTTAACTAGGAAGCCCTGAGTTCCAGGCTTACTTCATCTGCCAAAAGCATCCCAAAGGGAGTGCAGAAGTGCCACAACATGGCTGCTTTCACGGCTTTCCCCTTAGGAAGAACCCTAATACGCGGCTGATTTACCTTCCTAGGGTTACTGTTAGGCTAAGGCCTAGGACTTTTAAAACTAGGAAGCCCTTAGATCCAGTCACACTGCAGCTGTTCAAGGCATCCCAAGGGGAGTACTAAAGTACCACAACATGGCAGCTTTCACAGCTTTTTCCTTGGCACCATCCCTATACATATGCTGAATTATCTGCCTAGGGTTAGGGTTAGGGTTCAGCCTAGGGCTTGGAGTTTTTTAACCAGGAAGCCCTGAGTTCCAGGCTTACTGCATCTGCCAAAGGCATCCCTAAGGGAGTGCAGAAGTGCCACAACATGGCTGCTTTCACGGCTTTTCCCTTAGGAAGAACCCTAATACGCGGCTGATTTACCTTCCTAGGGTTACTGTTAGGCTTAGGCCTAGGACTTTTAAAACCAGGAAGCCCTGGGCTCCAGGCACACTGCAGCTGCGAAAGGCATCCCAAGGGGAGCGCAAAAGTGACACAACTTGGCTGCCACCACTGATATTTCCATGAGACCATCCCGAACCATAGGCTGATTTTCCTTCCTAGGGTTAAGGTTTGAGTTACGCCTAGGGTAAGGGTTCTATTAACCAGAAAGCCCTGAGTTCCAAGAACACAGCAGCTGCGAAGGACTTCCCAAGAAGAGCGCAAAAGTACCACAACATACCTGCCTCCACAGCTTTTTCCTTGGGGACATGCCTAATTCCTGGCTGATTTGCCTTTCTCGTCTTAGGGTTGGGGTTCGGCCTAGGGCTAGGATTTTTAAAATCAGGAAGCCCTGAGTTCCAGGCACACTGGCGCTGTGAAAGGCATCCAAAAGGGAGTGAAAAAGTGCCACAACATGGTTGCTTTCACGGCTTTTTCCTTGGCAAGAAGCTTAACACCAGGCTGATTTCCCTTCCCAGGGTTACTGTAAGGCTTAGGCCTAGGGCTAGGATTTTTAAAACTAGGAAGCCCTTAGATCCAGGCACACTGCAGCTGTTCAAGGCATCCCAAGGGGAGTACAAAAGTGCAACAACATGGCAGCTTTCACAGCTTTTTCCTTGGCACCATCCCCATACATAGGCTGATTTATCTGCCTAGGGTAAGGGTTAGGGTTCAGCCTAGGGCTTGGAGTTTTTCAACCAGGAAGCCCTGAGTTCCAGGCTTACTGCATCTGCCAAATCCATCCCAAAGGGAGTGCAGAAGTGCAACAACATGGCTGCTTTCACGGCTTTTCCCTTAGGAAAACCCTAATACGTGGCTGATTTACCTTCCTAGGGTTACTGTTAGGCTTAGGCCTAGGACTTTTAAAACCAGGAAGCCCTGGGCTCCAGGCACACTGCAGCTGTTAAAGGCATCCCAAGAGGGCCGCAGAAGTGACACAACTTGGCTGCCTCTGTTGCTATTCTCATGAGACCATCCCGAACCATAGGCTGATTTTCCTTCCTAGGGTTAAGGTTTGAGTTACGCCTAGGGTAAGGGTTCTATTAACCAGAAAGCCCTGAGTTCCAAGAACACTGCAGCTGCGAAGGACTAGCCAAGAAGAGCGCAAAAGTACCACAACATGCCTGCCTCCACAGCTTTTTCCTTGGGGACATGCCTAATTCCTGGCTGATTTGCCTTTCTCGTCTTAGGGTTGGGGTTCGGCCTAGGGCTAGGATTTTTTTAACTAGGAAGCCGTGAGTTCCAGGCTTACTGCATCTGCCAAAGGCATCCCAAAGGGAGTGCAGAAGTGCCACAACATGGCTGCTTTCACGGCTTTTCCCTTAGGAAGAACCCTAATACGCGGCTGATTTACCTTCCTAGGGTTACTGTTAGGCTTAGGCCTAGGACTTTTAAAACCAGGAAGCCCTGGGCTCCAGGCACACTGCAGCTGCGAAAGGCATCCCAAGGGGAGCGCAAAAGTGACACAACTTGGCTGCCACCACTGATATTTCCATGAGACCATCCCGAACCATAGGCTGATTTTCCTTCCTAGGGTTAAGGTTTGAGTTTCGCCTAGGGTAAGAGGTCTATTAACCAGAAGGACCTGAGTTCCAAGAACACAGCAGCTGCGAAGGACTAGCCAAGAAGAGCGCAAAAGTACCACAACATGCCTGCCTCCACAGCTTTTTCCTTGGGGACATGCCTAATTCCTGGCTGATTTGCCTTTCTCGTCTTAGGGTTGGGGTTCGGCCTAGGGCTAGGATATTTTTAACTAGGAAGCCCTGAGTTCCAGGCTTACTGCATCTGCCAAAGGCATCCCAAAGGGAGTGCAGAAGTGCCACAACATGGCTGCTTTCACGGCTTTTCCCTTAGGAAGAACCCTAATACGCGGCTGATTTACCTTCCTAGGGTTACTGTTAGGCTTAGGCCTAGGACTTTTAAAACCAGGAAGCCCTGGGCTCCAGGCACACTGCAGCTGCGAAAGGCATCCCAAGGGGAGAGCAAAAGTGACACAACTTGGCTGCCACCACTGATATTTCCATGAGACCATCCCGAACCATAGGCTGATTTTCCTTCCTAGGGTTAAGGTTTGAGTTACGCCTAGGGTAAGGGTTCTATTAACCAGAAAGCCCTGAGTTCCAAGAACACAGCAGCTGCGAAGGACTTCCCAAGAAGAGCGCAAAAGTACCACAACATGCCTGCCTCCACAGCTTTTTCCTTGGGAACATGCCTAATTCCTGGCTGATTTGCCTTTCTCGTCTTAGGGTTGGGGTTCGGCCTAGGGCTAGGATATTTTTAACTAGGAAGCCCTGAGTTCCAGGCTTACTGCATCTGCCAAAGGCATCCCAAAGGGAGTGCAGAAGTGCCACAACATGGCTGCTTTCACGGCTTTTCCCTTAGGAAGAACCCTAATACGCGGCTGATTTACCTTCCTAGGGTTACTGTTAGGCTTAGGCCTAGGACTTTTAAAACCAGGAAGCCCTGGGCTCCAGGCACACTGCAGCTGTGAAAGGCATCCGAAGGGGAGTGCAAAAGTGACGCAACTTGGCTGCCACCACTGATATTTCCATGAGACCATCCCGAACCATAGGCTGATTTTCCTTCCTAGGGTTAAGGTTTGAGTTACGCCTAGGGTAAGGGTTCTATTAACCAGAAAGCCCTGAGTTCCAAGAACACAGCAGCTGCGAAGGACTACCCAAGAAGAGCGCAAAAGTACCACAACATGCCTGCGTCGATAGCTTTTTCCTTGGGGACATGCCTAATTCCTGGCTGATTTGCCTTTCTCGTCTTAGGGTTGGGGTTCGGCCTAGGGCTAGGATTTTTAAAATCAGGAAGCCCTGAGTTCCAGGCACACTGGCGCTGTGAAAGGCATCCAAAAGGGAGTGCAAAAGTGCCACAACATGGCTGCTTTCACGGCTTTTTCCTTGGCAAGAAGCCTAACACCAGGCTGATTTCCCTTCCCAGGGTTACTGTAAGGCTTAGGCCTAGGGCTAGGATTTTTAAAACTAGGAAGCCCTTAGATCCAGGCACACTGCAGCTGTTCAAGGCATCCCAAGGGGAGTACTAAAGTACCACAACATGGCAGCTTTCACAGCTTTTTCCTTGGCACCATCCCTATACCTAGGCTGTTTTATCTGCCTAGGGTTAGGGTTAGGGTTCAGCCTAGGGCTTGGAGTTTTTTAACCAGGAAGCCCTGAGTTCCAGGCTTACTGCATCTGCCAAATGCATCCCAAAGGGAGTGCAAAAGTGCCACAACATGGCTGCTTTCACGGCTTTTCCCTTAGGAAGAACCCTAATACGCGGCTGATTTACCTTCCTAGGGTTACTGTTAGGCTTAGGCCTAGGACTTTTAAAACCAGGAAGCCCTGGGCTCCAGGCACACTGCAGCTGTTAAAGGCATCCCAAGAGGGCCGCAGAAGTGACACAACTTGGCTGCCTCTGCTTCTATTCTCATGAGACCATCCTGAACCATAGGCTGATTTTCCTTCCTAGGGTTAATGTTTGAGTTACGCCTAGGGTAAGAGGTCTATTAACCAGAAAGACCTGAGTTCCAAGAACACAGCAGCTGCAAAGGACTAGCCAAGAAGAGCGCAAAAGTACCACAACATGCCTGCCTCCACAGTTTTTTCCTTGGGGACATGCCTAATTCCTGGCTGATTTGCCTTTCTCGTCTTAGGGTTGGGGTTCGGCCTAGGGCTAGGATATTTTTAACTAGGAAGCCCTGAGTTCCAGGCTTACTGCATCTGCCAAAGGCATCCCAAAGGGAGTGCAGAAGTGCCACAACATGGCTGCTTTCACGGCTTTTCCCTTAGGAAGAACCCTAATACCCGGCTGATTTACCTTCCTAGGGTTACTGTTAGGCTTAGGCCTAGGACTTTTAAAACCAGGAAGCCCTGGGCTCCAGGCACACTGCAGCTGCGAAAGGCATCCCAAGGGGAGCGCAAAAGTGACACAACTTGGCTGCCACCACTGATATTTCCATGAGACCATCCCGAACCATAGGCTGATTTTCCTTCCTAGGGTTAAGGTTTGAGTTACGCCTAGGGTAAGGGTTCTATTAACCAGAAAGCCCTGAGTTCCAAGAACACAGCAGCTGCGAAGGACTACCCAAGAAGAGCGCAAAAGTACCACAACATGCCTGCCTCCACAGCTTTTTCCTTGGGGACATGCCTAATTCCTGGCTGATTTATCTGCTAAGGGTTAGGGTTAGGCTTCAGCCTAGGGCTTGGAGTTTTTTAACCAGGAAGCCCTGAGTTCCAGGCTTACTGCATCTGCCAAAGACATCCCAAAGGGAGTGCAAAAGTGCCACAACATGGCTGCTTTCACGGCTTTTCCCTTAGGAAGAACCCTAATACGCGGCTGATTTACCTTCCTAGGGTTACTGTTAGGCTTAGGCCTAGGACTTTTAAAACCAGGAAGCCCTGGGCTCCAGGCACACTGCAGCTGTTAAAGGCATCCCAAGAGGGCCGCAGAAGTGACACAACTTGGCTGCCTCTGCTTCTATTCTCATGAGACCATCCCGAACCATAGGCTGATTTTCCTTCCTAGGGTTAATGTTTGAGTTTCGCCTAGGGTAAGAGGTCTATTAACCAGAAGGACCAGAGTTCCAAGAACACAGCAGCTGCGAAGGACTAGCCAAGAAGAGCGCAAAAGTACCACAACATGCCTGCCTCCACAGCTTTTTCCTTGGGGACATGCCTAATTCCTGGCTGATTTGCCTTTCTCGTCTTAGGGTTGGGGTTCGGCCTAGGGCTAGGATATTTTTAACTAGGAAGCCCTGAGTTCCAGGCTTACTGCATCTGCCAAAGGCATCCCAAAGGGAGAGCAGAAGTGCCACAACATGGCTGCTTTCACGGCTTTTCCCTTAGGAAGAACCCTAATACGCGGCTGATTTACCTTCCTAGGGTTACTGTTAGGCTTAGGCCTAGGACTTTTAAAACCAGGAAGCCCTGGGCTCCAGGCACACTGCAGCTGCGAAAGGCATCCCAAGGGGAGCGCAAAAGTGACACAACTTGGCTGCCACCACTGATATTTCCATGAGACCATCCCAAATCATAGGCTGATTTTCCTTCCTAGGGTTAAGGTTTGAGTTACGCCTAGGGTAAGGGTTCTATTAACCAGAAAGCCCTGAGTTCCAAGAACACAGCAGCTGCGAAGGACTACCCAAGAAGAGCGCAAAAGTACCACAACATGCCTGCCTCCACAGCTTTTTCCCTGGGGACATGCCTAATTCCTGGCTGATTTGCCTTTCTCGTCTTAGGGTTGGGGTTCGGCCTAGGGCTAGGATTTTTTTAACTAGGAAGCCCTGAGTTCCAGGCTTACTTCATCTGCCTAAGGCATCCCAAAGGGAGTGCAGAAGTGCCACAACATGGCTGCTTTCACGGCTTTCCCCTTAGGAAGAACCCTAATACGCGGCTGATTTACCTTCCTAGGGTTACTGTTAGGCTTAGGCCTAGGACTTTTAAAACTAGGAAGCCCTTAGATCCAGGCACACTGCAGCTGTTCAAGGAATCCCAAAGGATGTACTAAAGTACCACAACATGGCAGCTTTCACAGCTTTTTCCTTGGCACCATCCCTATACATAGGCTGATTTATCTGCCTAGGGTTAGGGTTAGGGTTCAGCCTAGGGCTTGGAGTTTTTTAACCAGGAAGCCCTGAGTTCCAGGCTTACTGCATCTGCCAAAGGCATCCCAAAGGGAGTGCAGAAGTGCCACAACATGGCTGCTTTCACGGCTTTTCCCTTAGGAAGAACCCTAATACCCGGCTGATTTACCTTCCTAGGGTTACTGTTAGGCTTAGGCCTAGGACTTTTAAAACCAG
This sequence comes from Ammospiza maritima maritima, assembly GCA_036010785.1. Classification (NCBI taxonomy): domain Eukaryota; kingdom Metazoa; phylum Chordata; class Aves; order Passeriformes; family Passerellidae; genus Ammospiza; species Ammospiza maritima. The sequence continues at coordinate 2,795,198 of JAYKTQ010000493.1, forward strand.
GAAGCCCTGGGCTCCAGGCACACTGCAGCTGTTAAAGGCATCCCAAGAGGGCCGCAGAAGTGACACAACTTGGCTGCCACCACTGATATTTCCATGAGACCATCCCGAACCATAGGCTGATTTTCCTTCCTAGGGTTAAGGTTTGAGTTACGCCTAGGGTAAGAGGTCTATTAACCACAAAGACCGGAGTTCCAAGAACACAGCAGCTGCGAAGGACTACCCAAGAAGAGAGCAAAAGTACCACAACATGCCTGCCTCCACAGCTTTTTCCTTGGGGACATGCCTAATTCCTGGCTGATTTGCCTTTCTCGTCTTAGGGTTGGGGTTCGGCCTAGGGCTAGGATTTTTTTAACTAGGAAGCCCTGAGTTCCAGGCTTACTGCATCTGCCAAATGCATCCCAAAGGGAGTGTAGAAGTGCCACAACATGGCTCCTTTCACGGCTTTTCCCTTAGGAAGAACCCTAATACGCGGCTGATTTACCTTCCTAGGGTTACTGTTAGGCTTAGGCCTAGGACTTTTAAAACCAGGAAGCCCTGGGCTCCAGGCACATGCAGCTGTTCAAGGCATCCCAAGAGGGCCACAGAAGTGACACAACTTGGCTGCCTCTGTTGCTATTCTCATGAGACCATCCCGAACCATAGGCTGATTTTCCTTCCTAGGGTTAAGGTTTGAGTTACGCCTAGGGTAAGAGTTCTATTAACCAGAAAGCCCTGAGTTCCAAGAACACAGCAGCTGCGAAGGACTACCCAAGAAGAGCGCAAAAGTACCACAACATGCCTGCCTCCACAGCTTTTTCCTTGGGGACATGCCTAATTCCTGGCTGATTTGCCTTTCTCGTCTTAGGGTTGGGGTTCGGCCTAGGGCTAGGATTTTTTTAACTAGGAAGCCCTGAGTTCCAGGCTTACTTCATCTGCCAAAAGCATCCCAAAGGGAGTGCAGAAGTGCCACAACATGGCTGCTTTCACGGCTTTCCCCTTAGGAAGAACCCTAATACGCGGCTGATTTACCTTCCTAGGGTTACTGTTAGGCTAAGGCCTAGGACTTTTAAAACTAGGAAGCCCTTAGATCCAGTCACACTGCAGCTGTTCAAGGCATCCCAAGGGGAGTACTAAAGTACCACAACATGGCAGCTTTCACAGCTTTTTCCTTGGCACCATCCCTATACATATGCTGAATTATCTGCCTAGGGTTAGGGTTAGGGTTCAGCCTAGGGCTTGGAGTTTTTTAACCAGGAAGCCCTGAGTTCCAGGCTTACTGCATCTGCCAAAGGCATCCCTAAGGGAGTGCAGAAGTGCCACAACATGGCTGCTTTCACGGCTTTTCCCTTAGGAAGAACCCTAATACGCGGCTGATTTACCTTCCTAGGGTTACTGTTAGGCTTAGGCCTAGGACTTTTAAAACCAGGAAGCCTGGGCTCCAGGCACACTGCAGCTGCGAAAGGCATCCCAAGGGGAGCGCAAAAGTGACACAACTTGGCTGCCACCACTGATATTTCCATGAGACCATCCCGAACCATAGGCTGATTTTCCTTCCTAGGGTTAAGGTTTGAGTTACGCCTAGGGTAAGGGTTCTATTAACCAGAAAGCCCTGAGTTCCAAGAACACAGCAGCTGCGAAGGACTTCCCAAGAAGAGCGCAAAAGTACCACAACATACCTGCCTCCACAGCTTTTTCCTTGGGGACATGCCTAATTCCTGGCTGATTTGCCTTTCCTCGTCTTAGGGTTGGGGTTCGGCCTAGGGCTAGGATTTTTAAAATCAGGAAGCCCTGAGTTCCAGGCACACTGGCGCTGTGAAAGGCATCCAAAAGGGAGTGAAAAAGTGCCACAACATGGTTGCTTTCACGGCTTTTTCCTTGGCAAGAAGCTTAACACCAGGCTGATTTCCCTTCCCAGGGTTACTGTAAGGCTTAGGCCTAGGGCTAGGATTTTTAAAACTAGGAAGCCCTTAGATCCAGGCACACTGCAGCTGTTCAAGGCATCCCAAGGGGAGTACAAAAGTGCAACAACATGGCAGCTTTCACAGCTTTTTCCTTGGCACCATCCCCATACATAGGCTGATTTATCTGCCTAGGGTAAGGGTTAGGGTTCAGCCTAGGGCTTGGAGTTTTTCAACCAGGAAGCCCTGAGTTCCAGGCTTACTGCATCTGCCAAATCCATCCCAAAGGGAGTGCAGAAGTGCAACAACATGGCTGCTTTCACGGCTTTTCCCTTAGGAAGAACCCTAATACGTGGCTGATTTACCTTCCTAGGGTTACTGTTAGGCTTAGGCCTAGGACTTTTAAAACCAGGAAGCCCTGGGCTCCAGGCACACTGCAGCTGTTAAAGGCATCCCAAGAGGGCCGCAGAAGTGACACAACTTGGCTGCCTCTGTTGCTATTCTCATGAGACCATCCCGAACCATAGGCTGATTTTCCTTCCTAGGGTTAAGGTTTGAGTTACGCCTAGGGTAAGGGTTCTATTAACCAGAAAGCCCTGAGTTCCAAGAACACAGCAGCTGCGAAGGACTAGCCAAGAAGAGCGCAAAAGTACCACAACGTGCCTGCCTCCACAGCTTTTTCCTTGGGGACATGCCTAATTCCTGGCTGATTTGCCTTTCTCGTCTTAGGGTTGGGGTTCGGCCTAGGGCTAGGATTTTTTTAACTAGGAAGCCCTGAGTTCCAGGCTTACTGCATCTGCCAAAGGCATCCCAAAGGGAGTGCAGAAGTGCCACAACATGGCTGCTTTCACGGCTTTTCCCTTAGGAAGAACCCTAATACGCGGCTGATTTACCTTCCTAGGGTTACTGTTAGGCTTAGGCCTAGGACTTTTAAAACCAGGAAGCCCTGGGCTCCAGGCACACTGCAGCTGCGAAAGGCATCCCAAGGGGAGCGCAAAAGTGACACAACTTGGCTGCCACCACTGATATTTCCATGAGACCATCCCGAACCATAGGCTGATTTTCCTTCCTAGGGTTAAGGTTTGAGTTTCGCCTAGGGTAAGAGGTCTATTAACCAGAAGGACCTGAGTTCCAAGAACACAGCAGCTGCGAAGGACTAGCCAAGAAGAGCGCAAAAGTACCACAACATGCCTGCCTCCACAGCTTTTTCCTTGGGGACATGCCTAATTCCTGGCTGATTTGCCTTTCTCGTCTTAGGGTTGGGGTTCGGCCTAGGGCTAGGATATTTTTAACTAGGAAGCCCTGAGTTCCAGGCTTACTGCATCTGCCAAAGGCATCCCAAAGGGAGTGCAGAAGTGCCAGAACATGGCTGCTTTCACGGCTTTTCCCTTAGGAAGAACCCTAATACGCGGCTGATTTACCTTCCTAGGGTTACTGTTAGGCTTAGGCCTAGGACTTTTAAAACCAGGAAGCCCTGGGCTCCAGGCACACTGCAGCTGCGAAAGGCATCCCAAGGGGAGAGCAAAAGTGACACAACTTGGCTGCCACCACTGATATTTCCATGAGACCATCCCGAACCATAGGCTGATTTTCCTTCCTAGGGTTAAGGTTTGAGTTACGCCTAGGGTAAGGGTTCTATTAACCAGAAAGCCCTGAGTTCCAAGAACACAGCAGCTGCGAAGGACTTCCCAAGAAGAGCGCAAAAGTACCACAACATGCCTGCCTCCACAGCTTTTTCCTTGGGAACATGCCTAATTCCTGGCTGATTTGCCTTTCTCGTCTTAGGGTTGGGGTTCGGCCTAGGGCTAGGATTTTTAAAATCAGGAAGCCCTGAGTTCCAGGCACACTGGAGCTGTGAAAGGCATCCAAAAGGGAGTGCAAAAGTGCCACAACATGGTTGCTTTCACGGCTTTTTCCTTGGCAAGAAGCTTAACACCAGGCTGATTTCCCTTCCCAGGGTTACTGTAAGGCTTAGGCCTAGGGCTAGGATTTTTAAAACTAGGAAGCCCTTAGATCCAGGCACACTGCAGCTGTTCAAGGCATCCCAAGGGGAGTACAAAAGTGCAACAACATGGCAGCTTTCACAGCTTTTTCCTTGGCACCATCCCTATACCTAGGCTGATTTATCTGCCTAGGGTTAGGGTTAGGCTTCAGCCTAGGTCTTGGAGTTTTTCAACCAGGAAGCCCTGAGTTCCAGGCTTACTGCATCTGCCAAATGCATCCCAAAGGGAGTGCAGAAGTGCAACAACATGGCTGCTTTCACGGCTTTTCCCTTAGGAAGAACCCTAATACGCGGCTGATTTACCTTCCTAGGGTTACTGTTAGGCTTAGGCCTAGGACTTTTAAAACCAGGAAGCCCTGGGCTCCAGGCACACTGCAGCTGTTAAAGGCATCCCAAGAGGGCCGCAGAAGTGACACAACTTGGCTGCCTCTGTTGCTATTCTCATGAGACCATCCCGAACCATAGGCTGATTTTCCTTCCTAGGGTTAAGGTTTGAGTTACGCCTAGGGTAAGGGTTCTATTAACCAGAAAGCCCTGAGTTCCAAGAACACAGCAGCTGCGAAGGACTACCCAAGAAGAGCGCAAAAGTACCACAACATGCCTGCCTCCACAGCTTTTTCCTTGGGGACATGCCTAATTCCTGGCTGATTTGCCTTTCTCGTCTTAGGGTTGGGGTTCGGCCTAGGGCTAGGATATTTTTAACTAGGAAGCCCTGAGTTCCAGGCTTACTGCATCTGCCAAAGGCATCCCAAAGGGAGCGCAGAAGTGCCACCACATGGCTGCTTTCACGGCTTTTCCCTTAGGAAGAACCCTAATACCCGGCTGATTTACCTTCCTAGGGTTACTGTTAGGCTTAGGCCTAGGACTTTTAAAACCAGGAAGCCCTGGGCTCCAGGCACACTGCAGCTGTTAAAGGCATCCCAAGAGGGCCGCAGAAGTGACACAACTTGGCTGCCACCACTGATATTTCCATGAGACCATCCCGAACCATAGGCTGATTTTCCTTCCTAGGGTTAAGGTTTGAGTTACGCCTAGGGTAAGAGGTCTATTAACCACAAAGACCGGAGTTCCAAGAACACAGCAGCTGCGAAGGACTACCCAAGAAGAGAGCAAAAGTACCACAACATGCCTGCCTCCACAGCTTTTTCCTTGGGGACATGCCTAATTCCTGGCTGATTTGCCTTTCTCGTCTTAGGGTTGGGGTTCGGCCTAGGGCTAGGATTTTTTTAACTAGGAAGCCCTGAGTTCCAGGCTTACTGCATCTGCCAAATGCATCCCAAAGGGAGTGTAGAAGTGCCACAACATGGCTCCTTTCACGGCTTTTCCCTTAGGAAGAACCCTAATACGCGGCTGATTTACCTTCCTAGGGTTACTGTTAGGCTTAGGCCTAGGACTTTTAAAACCAGGAAGCCCTGGGCTCCAGGCACATGCAGCTGTTCAAGGCATCCCAAGAGGGCCACAGAAGTGACACAACTTGGCTGCCTCTGTTGCTATTCTCATGAGACCATCCCGAACCATAGGCTGATTTTCCTTCCTAGGGTTAAGGTTTGAGTTACGCCTAGGGTAAGAGTTCTATTAACCAGAAAGCCCTGAGTTCCAAGAACACAGCAGCTGCGAAGGACTACCCAAGAAGAGCGCAAAAGTACCACAACATGCCTGCCTCCACAGCTTTTTCCTTGGGGACATGCCTAATTCCTGGCTGATTTGCCTTTCTCGTCTTAGGGTTGGGGTTCGGCCTAGGGCTAGGATTTTTTTAACTAGGAAGCCCTGAGTTCCAGGCTTACTTCATCTGCCAAAAGCATCCCAAAGGGAGTGCAGAAGTGCCACAACATGGCTGCTTTCACGGCTTTCCCCTTAGGAAGAACCCTAATACGCGGCTGATTTACCTTCCTAGGGTTACTGTTAGGCTAAGGCCTAGGACTTTTAAAACTAGGAAGCCCTTAGATCCAGTCACACTGCAGCTGTTCAAGGCATCCCAAGGGGAGTACTAAAGTACCACAACATGGCAGCTTTCACAGCTTTTTCCTTGGCACCATCCCTATACATATGCTGAATTATCTGCCTAGGGTTAGGGTTAGGGTTCAGCCTAGGGCTTGGAGTTTTTTAACCAGGAAGCCCTGAGTTCCAGGCTTACTGCATCTGCCAAAGGCATCCCTAAGGGAGTGCAGAAGTGCCACAACATGGCTGCTTTCACGGCTTTTCCCTTAGGAAGAACCCTAATACGCGGCTGATTTACCTTCCTAGGGTTACTGTTAGGCTTAGGCCTAGGACTTTTAAAACCAGGAAGCCCTGGGCTCCAGGCACACTGCAGCTGCGAAAGGCATCCCAAGGGGAGCGCAAAAGTGACACAACTTGGCTGCCACCACTGATATTTCCATGAGACCATCCCGAACCATAGGCTGATTTTCCTTCCTAGGGTTAAGGTTTGAGTTACGCCTAGGGTAAGGGTTCTATTAACCAGAAAGCCCTGAGTTCCAAGAACACAGCAGCTGCGAAGGACTTCCCAAGAAGAGCGCAAAAGTTCCACAACATACCTGCCTCCACAGCTTTTTCCTTGGGGACATGCCTAATTCCTGGCTGATTTGCCTTTCTCGTCTTAGGGTTGGGGTTCGGCCTAGGGCTAGGATTTTTAAAATCAGGAAGCCCTGAGTTCCAGGCACACTGGCGCTGTGAAAGGCATCCAAAAGGGAGTGAAAAAGTGCCACAACATGGTGGCTTTCACGGCTTTTTCCTTGGCAAGAAGCTTAACACCAGGCTGATTTCCCTTCCCAGGGTTACTGTAAGGCTTAGGCCTAGGGCTAGGATTTTTAAAACTAGGAAGCCCTTAGATCCAGGCACACTGCAGCTGTTCAAGGCATCCCAAGGGGAGTACAAAAGTGCAACAACATGGCAGCTTTCACAGCTTTTTCCTTGGCACCATCCCCATACATAGGCTGATTTATCTGCCTAGGGTAAGGGTTAGGGTTCAGCCTAGGGCTTGGAGTTTTTCAACCAGGAAGCCCTGAGTTCCAGGCTTACTGCATCTGCCAAATCCATCCCAAAGGGAGTGCAGAAGTGCAACAACATGGCTGCTTTCACGGCTTTTCCCTTAGGAAGAACCCTAATACGTGGCTGATTTACCTTCCTAGGGTTACTGTTAGGCTTAGGCCTAGGACTTTTAAAACCAGGAAGCCCTGGGCTCCAGGCACACTGCAGCTGTTAAAGGCATCCCAAGAGGGCCGCAGAAGTGACACAACTTGGCTGCCTCTGTTGCTATTCTCATGAGACCATCCCGAACCATAGGCTGATTTTCCTTCCTAGGGTTAAGGTTTGAGTTACGCCTAGGGTAAGGGTTCTATTAACCAGAAAGCCCTGAGTTCCAAGAACACAGCAGCTGCGAAGGACTAGCCAAGAAGAGCGCAAAAGTACCACAACATGCCTGCCTCCACAGCTTTTTCCTTGGGGACATGCCTAATTCCTGGCTGATTTGCCTTTCTCGTCTTAGGGTTGGGGTTCGGCCTAGGGCTAGGATTTTTTTAACTAGGAAGCCCTGAGTTCCAGGCTTACTGCATCTGCCAAAGGCATCCCAAAGGGAGTGCAGAAGTGCCACAACATGGCTGCTTTCACGGCTTTTCCCTTAGGAAGAACCCTAATACGCGGCTGATTTACCTTCCTAGGGTTACTGTTAGGCTTAGGCCTAGGACTTTTAAAACCAGGAAGCCCTGGGCTCCAGGCACACTGCAGCTGTTAAAGGCATCCCAAGAGGGCCGCAGAAGTGACACAACTTGGCTGCCTCTGTTGCTATTCTCATGAGACCATCCCGAACCATAGGCTGATTTTCCTTCCTAGGGTTAAGGTTTGAGTTACGCCTAGGGTAAGGGTTCTATTAACCAGAAAGCCCTGAGTTCCAAGAACACAGCAGCTGCGAAGGACTAGCCAAGAAGAGCGCAAAAGTACCACAACGTGCCTGCCTCCACAGCTTTTTCCTTGGGGACATGCCTAATTCCTGGCTGATTTGCCTTTCTCGTCTTAGGGTTGGGGTTCGGCCTAGGGCTAGGATTTTTTTAACTAGGAAGCCCTGAGTTCCAGGCTTACTGCATCTGCCAAAGGCATCCCAAAGGGAGTGCAGAAGTGCCACAACATGGCTGCTTTCACGGCTTTTCCCTTAGGAAGAACCCTAATACGCGGCTGATTTACCTTCCTAGGGTTACTGTTAGGCTTAGGCCTAGGACTTTTAAAACCAGGAAGCCCTGGGCTCCAGGCACACTGCAGCTGCGAAAGGCATCCCAAGGGGAGCGCAAAAGTGACACAACTTGGCTGCCACCACTGATATTTCCATGAGACCATCCCGAACCATAGGCTGATTTTCCTTCCTAGGGTTAAGGTTTGAGTTTCGCCTAGGGTAAGAGGTCTATTAACCAGAAGGACCTGAGTTCCAAGAACACAGCAGCTGCGAAGGACTAGCCAAGAAGAGCGCAAAAGTACCACAACATGCCTGCCTCCACAGCTTTTTCCTTGGGGACATGCCTAATTCCTGGCTGATTTGCCTTTCTCGTCTTAGGGTTGGGGTTCGGCCTAGGGCTAGGATTTTTAAAATCAGGAAGCCCTGAGTTCCAGGCACACTGGAGCTGTGAAAGGCATCCAAAAGGGAGTGCAAAAGTGCCACAACATGGTTGCTTTCACGGCTTTTTCCTTGGCAAGAAGCTTAACACCAGGCTGATTTCCCTTCCCAGGGTTACTGTAAGGCTTAGGCCTAGGGCTAGGATTTTTAAAACTAGGAAGCCCTTAGATCCAGGCACACTGCAGCTGTTCAAGGCATCCCAAGGGGAGTACCAAAGTGCAACAACATGGCAGCTTTCACAGCTTTTTCCTTGGCACCATCCCTATACCTAGGCTGATTTATCTGCCTAGGGTCAGGGTTAGGATTCAGCCTAGGTCTTGGAGTTTTTCAACCAGGAAGCCCTGAGTTCCAGGCTTACTGCATCTGCCAAATGCATCTCAAAGGGAGTGCAGAAGTGCAACAACATGGCTGCTTTCACGGCTTTTCCCTTAGGAAGAACCCTAATACGCGGCTGATTTACCTTCCTAGGGTTACTGTTAGGCTTAGGCCTAGGACTTTTAAAACCAGGAAGCCCTGGGCTCCAGGCACACTGCAGCTGTTAAAGGCATCCCAAGAGGGCCGCAGAAGTGACACAACTTGGCTGCCTCTGTTGCTATTCTCATGAGACCATCCCGAACCATAGGCTGATTTTCCTTCCTAGGGTTAAGGTTTGAGTTACGCCTAGGGTAAGGGTTCTATTAACCAGAAAGCCCTGAGTCCCAAGAACACAGCAGCTGCGAAGGACTACCCAAGAAGAGCGCAAAAGTACCACAACATGCCTGCCTCCACAGCTTTTTCCTTGGGGACATGCCTAATTCCTGGCTGATTTGCCTTTCTCGTCTTAGGGTTGGGGTTCGGCCTAGGGCTAGGATTTTTTTAACTAGGAAGCCCTGAGTTCCAGGCTTACTGCATCTGCCAAAGGCATCCCAAAGGGAGTGCAGAAGTGCCACAACATGGCTGCTTTCACGGCTTTTCCCTTAGGAAGAACCCTAATACGCGGCTGATTTACCTTCCGAGGGTTACTGTTAGGCTTAGGCCTAGGACTTTTAAAACCAGGAAGCCCTGGGCTCCAGGCACACTGCAGCTGCGAAAGGCATCCCAAGGGGAGCGCAAAAGTGACACAACTTGGCTGCCACCACTGATATTTCCATGAGACCATCCCGAACCATAGGCTGATTTTCCTTCCTAGGGTTAATGTTTGAGTTTCGCCTAGGGTAAGAGGTCTATTAACCAGAAGGACCTGAGTTCCAAGAACACAGCAGCTGCGAAGGACTAGCCAAGAAGAGCGCAAAAGTACCACAACATGCCTGCCTCCACAGCTTTTTCCTTGGGGACATGCCTAATTCCTGGCTGATTTGCCTTTCTCGTCTTAGGGTTGGGGTTCAGCCTAGGGCTAGGATATTTTTAACTAGGAAGCCCTGAGTTCCAGGCTTACTGCATCTGCCAAAGGCATCCCAAAGGGAGTGCAGAAGTGCCACAACATGGCTGCTTTCACGGCTTTTCCCTTAGGAAGAACCCTAATACGCGGCTGATTTACCTTCCTAGGGTTACTGTTAGGCTTAGGCCTAGGACTTTTAAAACCAGGAAGCCCTGGGCTCCAGGCACATGCAGCTGTTCAAGGCATCCCAAGAGGGCCGCAGAAGTGACACAACTTGGCTGCCTCTGTTGCTATTCTCATGAGACCATCCCGAACCATAGGCTGATTTTCCTTCCTAGGGTTAATGTTTGAGTTACGCCTAGGGTAAGAGTTCTATTAACCAGAAAGCCCTGAGTTCCAAGAACACAGCAGCTGCGAAGGACTAGCCAAGAAGAGCGCAAAAGTACCACAACGTGCCTGCCTCCACAGCTTTTTCCTTGGGGACATGCCTAATTCCTGGCTAATTTGCCTTTCTCGTCTTAGGGTTGGGGTTCGGCCTAGTACTAGGATTTTTAAAATCAGGAAGCCCTGAGTTCCAGGCACACTGGAGCTGTGAAAGGCATCCAAAAGGGAGTGCAGAAGTGCCACAACATGGCTGCTTTCACGGCTTTTTCCTTGGCAAGTATCCTAACACCAGGCTGATTTCCCTTCCCAGGGTTACTGTAAGGCTTAGGCCTAAGGCTAGGATTTTTAAAACTAGGAAGCCAATAGATCCAGGCACACTGCAGCTGTTCAAGGCATCCCAAGAGGAGTACAAAAGTGCAACAACATGGCAGCTTTCACAGCTTTTTCCTTCGCACCATCCCTATACCTAGGCTGATTTATCTGCCTAGGGTTAGGGTTAGGCTTCAGCCTAGGGCTTGGAGTTTTTTAACCAGGAAGCCCTGAGTTCCAGGCTTACTGCATCTGCCAAAGGCATCCCAAAGGGAGTGCAAAAGTGCCACAACATGGCTGCTTTCACGGCTTTTCCCTTAGGAAGAACCCTAATACGCGGCTGATTTACCTTCCTAGGGTTACTGTTAGGCTTAGGCCTAGGACTTTTAAAACCAGGAAGCCCTGGGCTCCAGGCACACTGCAGCTGCGAAAGGCATCCCAAGGGGAGCGCAAAAGTGACACAACTTGGCTGCCACCACTGATATTTCCATGAGACCATCCCGAACCATAGGCTGATTTTCCTTCCTAGGGTTAAGGTTTGAGTTTCGCCTAGGGTAAGAGGTCTATTAACCAGAAAGACCTGAGTTCCAAGAACACAGCAGCTGCGAAGGACTACCCAAGAAGAGCGCAAAAGTACCACAACATGCCTGCCTCCACAGCTTTTTCCTTGGGGACATGCCTAATTCCTGGCTGATTTGCCTTTCTCGTCTTAGGGTTGGGGTTCGGCCTAGGGCTAGGATTTTTAAAATCAGGAAGCCTTGAGTTCCAGGCACACTGGCGCTGTGAAAGGCATCCCTAAGGGAGTGCAAAAGTGCCACAACATGGCTGCTTTCACGGCTTTTTCCTTGGCAAGAAGCCTAACACCAGGCTGATTTCCCTTCCCAGGGTTCCTGTAAGGCTTAGGCCTAGGGCTAGGATTTTTAAAACTAGGAAGCCCTTAGATCCAGGCACACTGCAGCTGTTCAAGGCATCCCAAGGGGAGTACTAAAGTACCACAACATGGCAGCTTTCACAGCTTTTTCCTTGGCACCATCCCTATACCTAGGCTGTTTTATCTGCCTAGGGTTAGGGTTAGGGTTCAGCCTAGGGCTTGGAGTTTTTTAACCAGGAAGCCCTGAGTTCCAGGCTTACTGCATCTGCCAAATGCATCCCAAAGGGAGTGCAAAAGTGCCACAACATGGCTGCTTTCACGGCTTTTCCCTTAGGAAGAACCCTAATACGCGGCTGATTTACCTTCCTAGGGTTACTGTTAGGCTTAGGCCTAGGACTTTTAAAACCAGGAAGCCCTGGGCTCCAGGCACACTGCAGCTGTTAAAGGCATCCCAAGAGGGCCGCAGAAGTGACACAACTTGGCTGCCTCTGTTGCTATTCTCATGAGACCATCCCGAATCATAGGCTGATTTTCCTTCCTAGGGTTAAGGTTTGAGTTACGCCTAGGGTAAGGGTTCTATTAACCAGAAAGCCCTGAGTCCCAAGAACACAGCAGCTGCGAAGGACTAGCCAAGAAGAGCGCAAAAGTACCACAACATGCCTGCCTCCACAGCTTTTTCCTTGGGGACATGCCTAATTCCTGGGTGATTTGCCTTTCTCGTCTTAGGGTTGGGGTTCGGCCTAGGGCTAGGATTTTTTTAACTAGGAAGCCCTGAGTTCCAGGCTTACTGCATCTGCCAAAGGCATCCCAAAGGGAGTGCAGAAGTGCCACAACATGGCTGCTTTCACGGCTTTTCCCTTAGGAAGAACCCTAATACGCGGCTGATTTACCTTCCTAGGGTTACTGTTAGGCTTAGGCCTAGGACTTTTAAAACCAGGAAGCCCTGGGCTCCAGGCACACTGCAGCTGCGAAAGGCATCCCAAGGGGAGCGCAAAAGTGACACAACTTGGCTGCCACCACTGATATTTCCATGAGACCATCCCGAACCATAGGCTGATTTTCCTTCCTAGGGTTAATGTTTGAGTTTCGCCTAGGGTAAGAGGTCTATTAACCAGAAGGACCTGAGTTCCAAGAACACAGCAGCTGCGAAGGACTAGCCAAGAAGAGCGCAAAAGTACCACAACATGCCTGCCTCCACAGCTTTTTCCTTGGGGACATGCCTAATTCCTGGCTGATTTGCCTTTCTCGTCTTAGGGTTGAGGTTCGGCCTAGGGCTAGGATTTTTAAAATCAGGAAGCCTTGAGTTCCAGGCACACTGGCGCTGTGAAAGGCATCCCTAAGGGAGTGCAAAAGTGCCACAACATGGCTGCTTTCACGGCTTTTTCCTTGGCAAGAAGCCTAACACCAGGCTGATTTCCCTTCCCAGGGTTACTGTAAGGCTTAGGCCTAGGGCTAGGATTTTTAAAACTAGGAAGCCCTTAGATCCAGGCACACTGCAGCTGTTCAAGGCATCCCAAGGGGAGTACTAAAGTACCACAACATGGCAGCTTTCACAGCTTTTTCCTTGGCACCATCCCTATACCTAGGCTGTTTTATCTGCCTAGGGTTAGGGTTAGGGTTCAGCCTAGGGCTTGGAGTTTTTTAACCAGGAAGCCCTGAGTTCCAGGCTTACTGCATCTGCCAAAGGCATCCCAAAGGGAGTGCAAAAGTGCCACAACATGGCTGCTTTCACGGCTTTTCCCTTAGGAAGAACCCTAATACGCGGCTGATTTACCTTCCTAGGGTTACTGTTAGGCTTAGGCCTAGGACTTTTAAAACCAGGAAGCCCTGGGCTCCAGGCACACTGCAGCTGTTCAAGGCATCCCAAGAGGGCCGCAGAAGTGACACAACTTGGCTGCCTCTGCTTCTATTCTCATGAGACCATCCTGAACCATAGGCTGATTTTCCTTCCTAGGGTTAAGGTTTGAGTTACGCCTAGGGTAAGGGTTCTATTAACCAGAAAGCCCTGAGTCCCAAGAACACAGCAGCTGCGAAGGACTACCCAAGAAGAGCGCAAAAGTACCACAACATGCCTGCCTCCACAGTTTTTTCATTGGGGACATGCCTAATTCCTGGCTGATTTGCCTTTCTCGTCTTAGGGTTGGGGTTCGGCCTAGGGCTAGGATATTTTTAACTAGGAAGCCCTGAGTTCCAGGCTTACTGCATCTGCCAAAGGCATCCCTAAGGGAGTGCAGAAGTTCCACAACATGGCTGCTTTCACGGCTTTTCCCTTAGGAAGAACCCTAATATGCGGCTGATTTACCTTCCTAGGGTTACTGTTAGGCTTAGGCCTAGGACTTTTAAAACCAGGAAGCCCTGGGCTCCAGGCACACTGCAGCTGCGAAAGGCATCCCAAGGGGAGCGCAAAAGTGACACAACTTGGCTGCCACCACTGATATTTCCAAGAGACCATCCCGAACCATAGGCTGATTTTCCTTCCTAGGGTTAAGGTTTGAGTTACGCCTAGGGTAAGGGTTCTATTAACCAGAAAGCCCTGAGTTCCAAGAACACAGCAGCTGCGAAGGACTAGCCAAGAAGAGCGCAAAAGTACCACAACATGCCTGCCTCCACAGCTTTTTCCTTGGGGACATGCCTAATTCCTGGCTGATTTCTCTGCCTAGGGTTAGGGTTAGGCTTCAGCCTAGGGCTTGGAGTTTTTTAACCAGGAAGCCCTGAGTTCCAGGCTTACTGCATCTGCCAAAGACATCCCAAAGGGAGTGCAAAAGTGCCACAACATGGCTGCTTTCACAGCTTTTCCCTTAGGAAGAACCCTAATACCCGTCTGATTTACCTTCCTAGGGTTACTGTTAGGCTTAGGCCTAGGACTTTTAAAACCAGGAAGCCCTGGGCTCCAGGCACACTGCAGCTGTTAAAGGCATCCCAAGAGGGCCGCAGAAGTGACACAACTTGGCTGCCTCTGCTTCTATTCTCATGAGACCATCCCGAACCATAGGCTGATTTTCCTTCCTAGGGTTAATGTTTGAGTTTCGCCTAGGGTAAGAGGTCTATTAACCAGAAGGACCAGAGTCCCAAGAACACAGCAGCTGCGAAGGACTAGCCAAGAAGAGCGCAAAAGTACCACAACATGCCTGCCTCCACAGCTTTTTCCTTGGGGACATGCCTAATTCCTGGCTGATTTGCCTTTCTCGTCTTAGGGTTGGGGTTCGGCCTAGGGCTAGGATATTTTTAACTAGGAAGCCCTGAGTTCCAGGCTTACTGCATCTGCCAAAGGCATCCCTAAGGGAGAGCAGAAGTGCCACAACATGGCTGCTTTCACGGCTTTTCCCTTAGGAAGAACCCTAATACGCGGCTGATTTACCTTCCTAGGGTTACTGTTAGGCTTAGGCCTAGGACTTTTAAAACCAGGAAGCCCTGGGCTCCAGGCACACTGCAGCTGCGAAAGGCATCCCAAGGGGAGCGCAAAAGTGACACAACTTGGCTGCCACCACTGATATTTCCATGAGACCATCCCAAATCATAGGCTGATTTTCCTTCCTAGGGTTAAGGTTTGAGTTACGCCTAGGGTAAGGGTTCTATTAACCAGAAAGCCCTGAGTTCCAAGAACACAGCAGCTGCGAAGGACTAGCCAAGAAGAGCGCAAAAGTACCACAACATGCCTGCCTCCACAGCTTTTTCCTTGGGGACATGCCTAATTCCTGGCTGATTTGCCTTTCTCGTCTTAGGGTTGGGGTTCGGCCTAGGGCTAGGATATTTTTAACTAGGAAGCCCTGAGTTCCAGGCTTACTGCATCTGCCAAAGGCATCCCAAAGGGAGTGCAGAAGTGCCACAACATGGCTGCTTTCACGGCTTTTCCCTTAGGAAGAACCCTAGTAC
This sequence comes from Ammospiza maritima maritima, assembly GCA_036010785.1. NCBI lineage: Eukaryota > Metazoa > Chordata > Aves > Passeriformes > Passerellidae > Ammospiza > Ammospiza maritima. Next base: position 2,810,471 of record JAYKTQ010000493.1, read on the forward strand.
GCGGCTGATTTACCTTCCTAGGGTTACTGTTAGGCTTAGGCCTAGGACTTTTAAAACCAGGAAGCCCTGGGCTCCAGGCACATGCAGCTGTTCAAGGCATCCCAAGAGGGCCGCAGAAGTGACACAACTTGGCTGCCTCTGTTGCTATTCTCATGAGACCATCCCGAACCATCGGCTGATTTTCCTTCCTAGGGTTAAGGTTTGAGTTACGCCTAGGGTAAGAGTTCTATTAACCAGAAAGCCCTGAGTTCCAAGAACACAGCAGCTGCGAAGGACTACCCAAGAAGAGCGCAAAAGTACCACAACGTGCCTGCCTCCACAGCTTTTTCCTTGGGGACATGCCTAATTCCTGGCTGATTTGCCTTTCTCGTCTTAGGGTTGGGGTTCGGCCTAGGGCTAGGATTTTTTTAACTAGGAAGCCCTGAGTTCCAGGCTTACTTCATCTGCCAAAGGCATCCCAAAGGGAGTGCAGAAGTGCCACAACATGGCTGCTTTCACGGCTTTCCCCTTAGGAAGAACCCTAATACGCGGCTGATTTACCTTCCTAGGGTTACTGTTAGGCTTAGGCCTAGGACTTTTAAAACTAGGAAGCCCTTAGATCCAGGCACACTGCAGCTGTTCAAGGAATACCAAGGGGAGTACTAAAGTACCACAACATGGTAGCTTTCACAGCTTTTTCCTTGGCACCATCCCTATACATAGGCTGATTTATCTGCCTAGGGTTAGGGTTAGGGTTCAGCCTAGGGCTTGGAGTTTTTTAACCAGGAAGCCCTGAGTTCCAGGCTTACTGCATCTGCCAAAGGCATCCCAAAGGGAGTGCAGAAGTGCCACAACATGGCTGCTTTCACGGCTTTTCCCTTAGGAAGAACCCTAATACGCGGCTGATTTACCTTCCTAGGGTTACTGTTAGGCTTAGGCCTAGGACTTTTAAAACCAGGAAGCCCTGGGCTCCAGGCACTCTGCAGCTGTTAAAGGCATCCCAAGGGGAGCGCAAAAGTGACGCAACTTGGCTGCCACCACTGATATTTCCATGAGACCATCCCGAACCATAGGCTGATTTTCCTTCCTAGGGTTAAGGTTTGAGTTACGCCTAGGGTAAGGGTTCTATTAACCAGAAAGCCCTGAGTTCCAAGAACACAGCAGCTGCGAAGGACTACCCAAGAAGAGCGCAAAAGTACCACAACATGCCTGCCTCCACAGCTTTTTCCTTGGGGACATGCCTAATTCCTGGCTGATTTGCCTTTCTCGTCTTAGGGTTGGGGTTCGGCCTAGGGCTAGGATATTTTTAACTAGGAAGCCCTGAGTTCCAGGCTTACTGCATCTGCCAAAGGCATCCCTAAGGGAGTGCAGAAGTTCCACAACATGGCTGCTTTCACGGCTTTTCCCTTAGGAAGAACCCTAATATGCGGCTGATTTACCTTCCTAGGGTTACTGTTAGGCTTAGGCCTAGGACTTTTAAAACCAGGAAGCCCTGGGCTCCAGGCACACTGCAGCTGCGAAAGGCATCCCAAGGGGAGCGCAAAAGTGACACAACTTGGCTGCCACCACTGATATTTCCAAGAGACCATCCCGAACCATAGGCTGATTTTCCTTCCTAGGGTTAAGGTTTGAGTTACGCCTAGGGTAAGGGTTCTATTTACCAGAAAGCCCTGAGTTCCAAGAACACAGCAGCTGCGAAGGACTAGCCAAGAAGAGCGCAAAAGTACCACAACATGCCTGCCTCCACAGCTTTTTCCTTGGGGACATGCCTAATTCCTGGCTGATTTATCTGCCTAGGGTTAGGGTTAGGCTTCAGCCTAGGGCTTGGAGTTTTTTAACCAGGAAGCCCTGAGTTCCAGGCTTACTGCATCTGCCAAAGACATCCCAAAGGGAGTGCAAAAGTGCCACAACATGGCTGCTTTCACAGCTTTTCCCTTAGGAAGAACCCTAATACCCGTCTGATTTACCTTCCTAGGGTTACTGTTAGGCTTAGGCCTAGGACTTTTAAAACCAGGAAGCCCTGGGCTCCAGGCACACTGCAGCTGTTAAAGGCATCCCAAGAGGGCCGCAGAAGTGACACAACTTGGCTGCCTCTGCTTCTATTCTCATGAGACCATCCCGAACCATAGGCTGATTTTCCTTCCTAGGGTTAATGTTTGAGTTTCGCCTAGGGTAAGAGGTCTATTAACCAGAAGGACCAGAGTCCCAAGAACACAGCAGCTGCGAAGGACTACCCAAGAAGAGCGCAAAAGTACCACAACATGCCTGCCTCCACAGCTTTTTCCTTGGGGACATGCCTAATTCCTGGCTGATTTGCCTTTCTCGTCTTAGGGTTGGGGTTCGGCCTAGGGCTAGGATATTTTTAACTAGGAAGCCCTGAGTTCCAGGCTTACTGCATCTGCCAAAGGCATCCCTAAGGGAGAGCAGAAGTGCCACAACATGGCTGCTTTCACGGCTTTTCCCTTAGGAAGAACCCTAATACGCGGCTGATTTACCTTCCTAGGGTTACTGTTAGGCTTAGGCCTAGGACTTTTAAAACCAGGAAGCCCTGGGCTCCAGGCACACTGCAGCTGCGAAAGGCATCCCAAGGGGAGCGCAAAAGTGACACAACTTGGCTGCCACCACTGATATTTCCATGAGACCATCCCAAATCATAGGCTGATTTTCCTTCCTAGGGTTAAGGTTTGAGTTACGCCTAGGGTAAGGGTTCTATTAACCAGAAAGCCCTGAGTTCCAAGAACACAGCAGCTGCGAAGGACTAGCCAAGAAGAGCGCAAAAGTACCACAACATGCCTGCCTCCACAGCTTTTTCCTTGGGGACATGCCTAATTCCTGGCTGATTTGCCTTTCTCGTCTTAGGGTTGGGGTTCGGCCTAGGGCTAGGATATTTTTAACTAGGAAGCCCTGAGTTCCAGGCTTACTGCATCTGCCAAAGGCATCCCAAAGGGAGTGCAGAAGTGCCACAACATGGCTGCTTTCACGGCTTTTCCCTTAGGAAGAACCCTAGTACGCGGCTGATTTACCTTCCTAGGGTTACTGTTAGGCTTAGGCCTAGGACTTTTAAAACCAGGAAGCCCTGGGCTCCAGGCACATGCAGCTGTTCAAGGCATCCCAAGAGGGCCGCAGAAGTGACACAACTTGGCTGCCTCTGTTGCTATTCTCATGAGACCATCCCGAACCATCGGCTGATTTTCCTTCCTAGGGTTAAGGTTTGAGTTACGCCTAGGGTAAGAGTTCTATTAACCAGAAAGCCCTGAGTTCCAAGAACACAGCAGCTGCGAAGGACTACCCAAGAAGAGCGCAAAAGTACCACAACGTGCCTGCCTCCACAGCTTTTTCCTTGGGGACATGCCTAATTCCTGGCTGATTTGCCTTTCTCGTCTTAGGGTTGGGGTTCGGCCTAGGGCTAGGATTTTTTTAACTAGGAAGCCCTGAGTTCCAGGCTTACTTCATCTGCCAAAGGCATCCCAAAGGGAGTGCAGAAGTGCCACAACATGGCTGCTTTCACGGCTTTCCCCTTAGGAAGAACCCTAATACGCGGCTGATTTACCTTCCTAGGGTTACTGTTAGGCTTAGGCCTAGGACTTTTAAAACTAGGAAGCCCTTAGATCCAGGCACACTGCAGCTGTTCAAGGAATACCAAGGGGAGTACTAAAGTACCACAACATGGTAGCTTTCACAGCTTTTTCCTTGGCACCATCCCTATACATAGGCTGATTTATCTGCCTAGGGTTAGGGTTAGGGTTCAGCCTAGGGCTTGGAGTTTTTTAACCAGGAAGCCCTGAGTTCCAGGCTTACTGCATCTGCCAAAGGCATCCCAAAGGGAGTGCAGAAGTGCCACAACATGGCTGCTTTCACGGCTTTTCCCTTAGGAAGAACCCTAATACGCGGCTGATTTACCTTCCTAGGGTTACTGTTAGGCTTAGGCCTAGGACTTTTAAAACCAGGAAGCCCTGGGCTCCAGGCACTCTGCAGCTGTTAAAGGCATCCCAAGGGGAGCGCAAAAGTGACGCAACTTGGCTGCCACCACTGATATTTCCATGAGACCATCCCGAACCATAGGCTGATTTTCCTTCCTAGGGTTAAGGTTTGAGTTACGCCTAGGGTAAGGGTTCTATTAACCAGAAAGCCCTGAGTTCCAAGAACACAGCAGCTGCGAAGGACTACCCAAGAAGAGCGCAAAAGTACCACAACATGCCTGCCTCCACAGCTTTTTCCTTGGGGACATGCCTAATTCCTGGCTGATTTGCCTTTCTCGTCTTAGGGTTGGGGTTCGGCCTAGGGCTAGGATTTTTTTAACTAGGAAGCCCTGAGTTCCAGGCTTACTGCATCTGCCAAAGGCATCCCTAAGGGAGTGCAGAAGTTCCACAACATGGCTGCTTTCACGGCTTTTCCCTTAGGAAGAACCCTAATATGCGGCTGATTTACCTTCCTAGGGTTACTGTTAGGCTTAGGCCTAGGACTTTTAAAACCAGGAAGCCCTGGGCTCCAGGCACACTGCAGCTGCGAAAGGCATCCCAAGGGGAGCGCAAAAGTGACACAACTTGGCTGCCACCACTGATATTTCCAAGAGACCATCCCGAACCATAGGCTGATTTTCCTTCCTAGGGTTAAGGTTTGAGTTACGCCTAGGGTAAGGGTTCTATTTACCAGAAAGCCCTGAGTTCCAAGAACACAGCAGCTGCGAAGGACTAGCCAAGAAGAGCGCAAAAGTACCACAACATGCCTGCCTCCACAGCTTTTTCCTTGGGGACATGCCTAATTCCTGGCTGATTTATCTGCCTAGGGTTAGGGTTAGGCTTCAGCCTAGGGCTTGGAGTTTTTTAACCAGGAAGCCCTGAGTTCCAGGCTTACTGCATCTGCCAAAGACATCCCAAAGGGAGTGCAAAAGTGCCACAACATGGCTGCTTTCACAGCTTTTCCCTTAGGAAGAACCCTAATACCCGTCTGATTTACCTTCCTAGGGTTACTGTTAGGCTTAGGCCTAGGACTTTTAAAACCAGGAAGCCCTGGGCTCCAGGCACACTGCAGCTGTTAAAGGCATCCCAAGAGGGCCGCAGAAGTGACACAACTTGGCTGCCTCTGCTTCTATTCTCATGAGACCATCCCGAACCATAGGCTGATTTTCCTTCCTAGGGTTAATGTTTGAGTTTCGCCTAGGGTAAGAGGTCTATTAACCAGAAGGACCAGAGTCCCAAGAACACAGCAGCTGCGAAGGACTACCCAAGAAGAGCGCAAAAGTACCACAACATGCCTGCCTCCACAGCTTTTTCCTTGGGGACATGCCTAATTCCTGGCTGATTTGCCTTTCTCGTCTTAGGGTTGGGGTTCGGCCTAGGGCTAGGATATTTTTAACTAGGAAGCCCTGAGTTCCAGGCTTACTGCATCTGCCAAAGGCATCCCTAAGGGAGAGCAGAAGTGCCACAACATGGCTGCTTTCACGGCTTTTCCCTTAGGAAGAACCCTAATACGCGGCTGATTTACCTTCCTAGGGTTACTGTTAGGCTTAGGCCTAGGACTTTTAAAACCAGGAAGCCCTGGGCTCCAGGCACACTGCAGCTGCGAAAGGCATCCCAAGGGGAGCGCAAAAGTGACACAACTTGGCTGCCACCACTGATATTTCCATGAGACCATCCCAAATCATAGGCTGATTTTCCTTCCTAGGGTTAAGGTTTGAGTTACGCCTAGGGTAAGGGTTCTATTAACCAGAAAGCCCTGAGTTCCAAGAACACAGCAGCTGCGAAGGACTAGCCAAGAAGAGCGCAAAAGTACCACAACATGCCTGCCTCCACAGCTTTTTCCTTGGGGACATGCCTAATTCCTGGCTGATTTGCCTTTCTCGTCTTAGGGTTGGGGTTCGGCCTAGGGCTAGGATTTTTTTAACTAGGAAGCCCTGAGTTCCAGGCTTACTGCATCTGCCAAAGGCATCCCAAAGGGAGTGCAGAAGTGCCACAACATGGCTGCTTTCACGGCTTTTCCCTTAGGAAGAACCCTAGTACGCGGCTGATTTACCTTCCTAGGGTTACTGTTAGGCTTAGGCCTAGGACTTTTAAAACCAGGAAGCCCTGGGCTCCAGGCACATGCAGCTGTTCAAGGCATCCCAAGAGGGCCGCAGAAGTGACACAACTTGGCTGCCTCTGTTGCTATTCTCATGAGACCATCCCGAACCATAGGCTGATTTTCCTTCCTAGGGTTAAGGTTTGAGTTACGCCTAGGGTAAGAGTTCTATTAACCAGAAAGCCCTGAGTTCCAAGAACACAGCAGCTGCGAAGGACTACCCAAGAAGAGCGCAAAAGTACCACAACGTGCCTGCCTCCACAGCTTTTTCCTTGGGGACATGCCTAATTCCTGGCTGATTTGCCTTTCTCGTCTTAGGGTTGGGGTTCGGCCTAGGGCTAGGATTTTTTTAACTAGGAAGCCCTGAGTTCCAGGCTTACTTCATCTGCCAAAGGCATCCCAAAGGGAGTGCAGAAGTGCCACAACATGGCTGCTTTCACGGCTTTCCCCTTAGGAAGAACCCTAATACGCGGCTGATTTACCTTCCTAGGGTTACTGTTAGGCTTAGGCCTAGGACTTTTAAAACTAGGAAGCCCTTAGATCCAGGCACACTGCAGCTGTTCAAGGAATACCAAGGGGAGTACTAAAGTACCACAACATGGCAGCTTTCACAGCTTTTTCCTTGGCACCATCCCTATACATAGGCTGATTTATCTGCCTAGGGTTAGGGTTAGGGTTCAGCCTAGGGCTTGGAGTTTTTTAACCAGGAAGCCCTGAGTTCCAGGCTTACTGCATCTGCCAAAGGCATCCCAAAGGGAGTGCAGAAGTGCCACAACATGGCTGCTTTCACGGCTTTTCCCTTAGGAAGAACCCTAATACGCGGCTGATTTACCTTCCTAGGGTTACTGTTAGGCTTAGGCCTAGGACTTTTAAAACCAGGAAGCCCTGGGCTCCAGGCACTCTGCAGCTGTTAAAGGCATCCCAAGGGGAGCGCAAAAGTGACGCAACTTGGCTGCCACCACTGATATTTCCATGAGACCATCCCGAACCATAGGCTGATTTTCCTTCCTAGGGTTAAGGTTTGAGTTACACCTAGGGTAAGGGTTCTATTAACCAGAAAGCCCTGAGTTCCAAGAACACAGCAGATGCGAAGGACTACCCAAGAAGAGCGCAAAAGTACCACAACATGCCTGCCTCCACAGCTTTTTCCTTGGGGACATGCCTAATTCCTGGCTGATTTGCCTTTCTCGTCTTAGGGTTGGGGTTCGGCCTAGTGCTAGGATTTTTAAAATCAGGAAGCCCTGAGTTCCAGGCACACTGGAGCTGTGAAAGGCATCCAAAAGGGAGTGCAAAAGTGCCACAACATGGCTGCTTTCACGGCTTTTTCCTTGGCGAGAAGCCTAACACCAGGCTGATTTCCCTTCCCAGGGTTACTGTAAGGCTTAGGCCTAGGGCTAGTATTTTTAAAACTAGGAAGCCATTAGATCCAGGCACACTGCAGCTGTTCAAGGCATCCCAAGAGGAGTACAAAAGTGCAACAACATGGCAGCTTTCACAGCTTTTTCCTTGGCACCATCCCTATACCTAGGCTGATTTATCTGCCTAGGGTTAGGGTTAGGCTTCAGCCTAGGGCTTGGAGTTTTTTAACCAGGAAGCCCTGAGTTCCAGGCTTACTGCATCTGCCAAAGGCATCCCAAAGGGAGTGCAAAAGTGCCACAACATGGCTGCTTTCACGGCTTTTCCCTTAGGAAGAACCCTAATACGCGGCTGATTTACCTTCCTAGGGTTACTGTTAGGCTTAGGCCTAGGACTTTTAAAACCAGGAAGCCCTGGGCTCCAGGCACACTGCAGCTGCGAAAGGCATCCCAAGGGGAGCGCAAAAGTGACACAACTTGGCTGCCACCACTGATATTTCCATGAGACCATCCCGAACCATAGGCTGATTTTCCTTCCTAGGGTTAAGGTTTGAGTTTGGCCTAGGGTAAGAGGTCTATTAACCAGAAAGCCCTGAGTTCCAAGAACACAGCAGCTGCGAAGGACTACCCAAGAAGAGCGCAAAAGTACCACAACATGCCTGCCTCCACAGCTTTTTCCTTGGGGACATGCCTAATTCCTGGCTGATTTGCCTTTCTCGTCTTAGGGTTGGGGTTCGGCCTAGTGCTAGGATTTTTAAAATCAGGAAGCCCTGAGTTCCAGGCACACTGGAGCTGTGAAAGGCATCCAAAAGGGAGTGCAAAAGTGCCACAACATGGCTGCTTTCACGGCTTTTTCCTTGGCAAGTATCCTAACACCAGGCTGATTTCCCTTCCCAGGGTTACTGTAAGGCTTAGGCCTAGGGCTAGGATTTTTAAAACTAGGAAGCCATTAGATCCAGGCACACTGCAGCTGTTCAAGGCATCCCAAGAGGAGTACAAAAGTGCAACAACATGGCAGCTTTCACAGCTTTTTCCTTGGCACCATCCCTATACCTAGGCTGATTTATCTGCCTAGGGTTAGGGTTAGGCTTCAGCCTAGGGCTTGGAGTTTTTTAACCAGGAAGCCCTGAGTTCCAGGCTTACTGCATCTGCCAAAGGCATCCCAAAGGGAGTGCAAAAGTGCCACAACATGGCTGCTTTCACGGCTTTTCCCTTAGGAAGAACCCTAATACGCGGCTGATTTACCTTCCTAGGGTTACTGTTAGGCTTAGGCCTAGGACTTTTAAAACCAGGAAGCCCTGGGCTCCAGGCACACTGCAGCTGCGAAAGGCATCCCAAGGGGAGCGCAAAAGTGACACAACTTGGCTGCCACCACTGATATTTCCATGAGACCATCCCGAACCATAGGCTGATTTTCCTTCCTAGGGTTAAGGTTTGAGTTTCGCCTAGGGTAAGAGGTCTATTAACCAGAAAGACCTGAGTTCCAAGAACACAGCAGCTGCGAAGGACTAGCCAAGAAGAGCGCAAAAGTACCACAACATGCCTGCCTCCACAGCTTTTTCCTTGAGGACATGCCTAATTCCTGGCTGATTTGCCTTTCTCGTCTTAGGGTTGGGGTTCGGCCTAGGGCTAGGATATTTTTAACTAGGAAGCCCTGAGTTCCAGGCTTACTGCATCTGCCAAATGCATCCCAAAGGGAGTGCAGAAGTGCCACAACATGGCTGCTTTCACGGCTTTTCCCTTAGGAAGAACCCTAATACGCGGCTGATTTACCTTCCTAGGGTTACTGTTAGGCTTAGGCCTAGGACTTTTAAAACCAGGAAGCCCTGGACTCCAGGCACATGCAGCTGTTCAAGGCATCCCAAGAGGGCCACAGAAGTGACACAACTTGGCTGCCTCTGTTGCTATTCTCATGAGACCATCCCGAACCATAGGCTGATTTTCCTTCCTAGGGTTAAGGTTTGAGTTACGCCTAGGGTAAGAGTTCTATTAACCAGAAAGCCCTGAGTTCCAAGAACACAGCAGCTGCGAAGGACTACCCAAGAAGAGCGCAAAAGTACCACAACGTGCCTGCCTCCACAGCTTTTTCCTTGGGGACATGCCTAATTCCTGGCTGATTTGCCTTTCTCGTCTTAGGGTTGGGGTTCGGCCTAGGGCTAGGATTTTTTTAACTAGGAAGCCCTGAGTTCCAGGCTTACTTCATCTGCCAAAAGCATCCCAAAGGGAGTGCAGAAGTGCCACAACATGGCTGCTTTCACAGCTTTTCCCTTAGGAAGAACCCTAATACGCGGCTGATTTACCTTCCTAGGGTTACTGTAAGGCTTAGGCCTAGGACTTTTAAAACTAGGAAGCCCTTAGATCCAGTCACACTGCAGCTGTTCAAGGCATCCCAAGGGGAGTACTAAAGTACCACAACATGGCAGCTTTCACAGCTTTTTCCTTGGCACCATCCCTATACATATGCTGATTTATCTGCCTAGGGTTAGGGTTAGGGTTCAGCCTAGGGCTTGGAGTTTTTTAACCAGGAAGCCCTGAGTTCCAGGCTTACTTCATCTGCCAAAGGCATCCCAAAGGGAGTGCAGAAGTGCCACAACATGGCTGCTTTCACGGCTTTTCCCTTAGGAAGAACCCTAATACGCGGCTGATTTACCTTCCTAGGGTTACTGTTAGGCTTAGGCCTAGGACTTTTAAAACCAGGAAGCCCTGGGCTCCAGGCACACTGCAGCTGCGAAAGGCATCCCAAGGGGAGTGCACAAGTGACGCAACTTGGCTGCCACCACTGATATTTCCATGAGACCATCCCGAACCATAGGCTGATTTTCCTTCCTAGGGTTAAGGTTTGAGTTACGCCTAGGGTAAGGGTTCTATTAACCAGAAAGCCCTGAGTTCCAAGAATACAGCAGCTGCGAAGGACTACCCAAGAAGAGCGCAAAAGTACCACAACATGCCTGCCTCCACAGCTTTTTCCTTGGGGACATGCCTAATTCCTGGCTGATTTGCCTTTTTCGTCTTAGGGTTGGGGTTCGGCCTAGGGCTAGGATTTTTAAAATCAGGAAGCCCTGAGTTCCAGGCACACTGGCGCTGTGAAAGGCATCCAAAAGGGAGTGCAAAAGTGCCACAACATGGCTGCTTTCACGGCTTTTTCCTTGGCAAGAAGCCTAACACCAGGCTGATTTCCCTTCCCAGGGTTACTGTAAGGCTTAGGCCTAGGGCTAGGATTTTTAAAACTAGGAAGCCCTTAGATCCAGGCACACTGCAGCTGTTCAAGGCATCCCAAGGGGAGTACTAAAGTACCACAACATGGCAGCTTTCACAGCTTTTTCCTTGGCACCATCCCTATAACTAGGCTGTTTTATCTGCCTAGGGTTAGGGTTAGGGTTCAGCCTAGGGCTTGGAGTTTTTTAACCAGGAAGCCCTGAGTTCCAGGCTTACTGCATCTGCCAAATGCATCCCAAAGGGAGTGCAAAAGTGCCACAACATGGCTGCTTTCACGGCTTTTCCCTTAGGAAGAACCCTAATACGCGGCTGATTTACCTTCCTAGGGTTACTGTTAGGCTTAGGCCTAGGACTTTTAAAACCAGGAAGCCCTGGGCTCCAGGCACACTGCAGCTGTTAAAGGCATCCCAAGAGGGCCGCAGAAGTGACACAACTTGGCTGCCTCTGCTTCTATTCTCATGAGACCATCCTGAACCATAGGCTGATTTTCCTTCCTAGGGTTAATGTTTGAGTTACGCCTAGGGTAAGAGGTCTATTAACCAGAAAGACCTGAGTTCCAAGAACACAGCAGCTGCGAAGGACTAGCCAAGAAGAGCGCAAAAGTACCACAACATGCCTGCCTCCACAGTTTTTTCATTGGGGACATGCCTAATTCCTGGCTGATTTGCCTTTCTCGTCTTAGGGTTGGGGTTCGGCCTAGGGCTAGGATATTTTTAACTAGGAAGCCCTGAGTTCCAGGCTTACTGCATCTGCCAAAGGCATCCCTAAGGGAGTGCAGAAGTGCCACAACATGGCTGCTTTCACGGCTTTTCCCTTAGGAAGAACCCTAATACCCGGCTGATTTACCTTCCTAGGGTTACTGTTAGGCTTAGGCCTAGGACTTTTAAAACCAGGAAGCCCTGGGTTCCAGGCACACTGCAGCTGCGAAAGGCATCCCAAGGGGAGCGCAAAAGTGACACAACTTGGCTGCCACCACTGATATTTCCATGAGACCATCCCGAACCATAGGCTGATTTTCCTTCCTAGGGTTAAGGTTTGAGTTACGCCTAGGGTAAGGGTTCTATTAACCAGAAAGCCCTGAGTTCCAAGAACACAGCAGCTGCGAAGGACTAGCCAAGAAGAGCGCAAAAGTACCACAACATGCCTGCCTCCACAGCTTTTTCCTTGGGGACATGCCTAATTCCTGGCTGATTTATCTGCCTAGGGTTAGGGTTAGGCTTCAGCCTAGGGCTTGGAGTTTTTTAACCAGGAAGCCCTGAGTTCCAGGCTTACTGCATCTGCCAAATGCATCCCAAAGGGAGTGCAAAAGTGCCACAACATGGCTGCTTTCACGGCTTTTCCCTTAGGAAGAACCCTAATACCCGGCTGATTTACCTTCCTAGGGTTACTGTTAGGCTTAGGCCTAGGACTTTTAAAACCAGGAAGCCCTGGGCTCCAGGCACACTGCAGCTGTTCAAGGCATCCCAAGAGGGCCACAGAAGTGACACAACTTGGCTGCCTCTGCTTCTATTCTCATGAGACCATCCTGAACCATAGGCTGATTTTCCTTCCTAGGGTTAATGTTTGAGTTACGCCTAGGGTAAGAGGTCTATTAACCAGAAAGACCTGAGTTCCAAGAACACAGCAGCTGTGAAGGACTAGCCAAGAAGAGCGCAAAAGTACCACAACATGCCTGCCTCCAAAGTTTTTTCATTGGGGACATGCCTAATTCCCGGCTGATTTGCCTTTCTCGTCTTAGGGTTGGGGTTCGGCCTAGGGCTAGGATATTTTTAACTAGGAAGCCCTGAGTTCCAGGCTTACTGCATCTGCCAAAGGCATCCCTAAGGGAGTGCAGAAGTGCCACAACATGGCTGCTTTCACGGCTTTTCCCTTAGGAAGAACCCTAATACCCGGCTGATTTACCTTCCTAGGGTTACTGTTAGGCTTAGGCCTAGGACTTTTAAAACCAGGAAGCCCTGGGCTCCAGGCACACTGCAGCTGCGAAAGGCATCCCAAGGGGAGCGCAAAAGTGACACAACTTGGCTGCCACCACTGATATTTCCATGAGACCATCCCGAACCATCGGCTGATTTTCCTTCCTAGGGTTAAGGTTTGAGTTACGCCTAGGGTAAGGGTTCTATTAACCAGAAAGCCCTGAGTTCCAAGAACACAGCAGCTGCGAAGGACTACCCAAGAAGAGCGCAAAAGTACCACAACATGCCTGCCTCCACAGCTTTTTCGTTGGGGACATGCCTAATTCCTGGCTGATTTATCTGCCTAGGGTTAGGGTTAGGCTTCAGCCTAGGGCTTGGAGTTTTTTAACCAGGAAGCCCTGAGTTCCAGGCTTACTGCATCTGCCAAAGACATCCCAAAGGGAGTGCAAAAGTGCCACAACATGGCTGCTTTCACAGCTTTTCCCTTAGGAAGAACCCTAATACCCGGCAGATTTACCTTCCTAGGGTTACTGTTAGGCTTAGGCCTAGGACTTTTAAAACCAGGAAGCCCTGGGCTCCAGGCACACTGCAGCTGTTAAAGGCATCCCAAGAGGGCCGCAGAAGTGACACAACTTGGCTGCCTCTGCTTCTATTCTCATGAGACCATCCCGAACCATAGGCTGATTTTCCTTCCTAGGGTTAATGTTTGAGTTTCGCCTAGGGTAAGAGGTCTATTAACCAGAAGGACCAGAGTTCCAAGAACACAGCAGCTGCGAAGGACTAGCCAAGAAGAGCGCAAAAGTACCACAACATGCCTGCCTCCACAGCTTTTTCCTTGGGGACATGCCTAATTCCTGGCTGATTTGCCTTTCTCGTCTTAGGGTTGGGGTTCGGCCTAGGGCTAGGATATTTTTAACTAGGAAGCCCTGAGTTCCAGGCTTACTGCATCTGCCAAAGGCATCCCAAAGGGAGAGCAGAAGTGCCACAACATGGCTGCTTTCACGGCTTTTCCCTTAGGAAGAACCCTAATACGCGGCTGATTTACCTTCCTAGGGTTACTGTTAGGCTTAGGCCTAGGACTTTTAAAACCAGGAAGCCCTGGGCTCCAGGCACACTGCAGCTGCGAAAGGCATCCCAAGGGGAGCGCAAAAGTGACACAACTTGGCTGCCACCACTGATATTTCCATGAGACCATCCCAAATCATAGGCTGATTTTCCTTCCTAGGGTTAAGGTTTGAGTTACGCCTAGGGTAAGGGTTCTATTAACCAGAAAGCCCTGAGTTCCAAGAACACAGCAGCTGCGAAGGACTAGCCAAGAAGAGCGCAAAAGTACCACAACATGCCTGCCTCCACAGCTTTTTCCTTGGGGACATGCCTAATTCCTGGCTGATTTGCCTTTCTCGTCTTAGGGTTGGGGTTCGGCCTAGGGCTAGGATTTTTAAAATCAGGAAGCCCTGAGTTCCAGGCACACTGGCGCTGTGAAAGGCATCCAAAAGGGAGTGCAAAAGTGCCACAACATGGCTGCTTTCACGGCTTTTTCCTTGGCAAGAAGCCTAACACCAGGCTGATTTCCCTTCCCAGGGTTACTGTAAGGCTTAGGCCTAGGGCTAGGATTTTTAAAACTAGGAAGCCCTTAGATCCAGGCACACTGCAGCTGTTCAAGGCATCCCAAGGGGAGTACTAAAGTACCACAACATGGCAGCTTTCACAGCTTTTTCCTTGGCACCATCCCTATACCTAGGCTGTTTTATCTGCCTAGGGTTAGGGTTAGGGTTCAGCCTAGGGCTTGGAGTTTTTTAACCAGGAAGCCCTGAGTTCCAGGCTTACTGCATCTGTCAAAGGCATCCCAAAGGGAGTGCAAAAGTGCCACAACATGGCTGCTTTCACGGCTTTTCCCTTAGGAAGAACCCTAATACGCGGCTGATTTACCTTCCTAGGGTTACTGTTAGGCTTAGGCCTAGGACTTTTAAAACCAGGAAGCCCTGGTCTCCAGGCACACTGCAGCTGTTAAAGGCATCCCAAGAGGGCCGCAGAAGTGACACAACTTGGCTGCCTCTGCTTCTATTCTCATGAGACCATCCTGAACCATAGGCTGATTTTCCTTCCTAGGGTTAAGGTTTGAGTTACGCCTAGGGTAAGGGTTCTATTAACCAGAAAGCCCTGAGTTCCAAGAACACAGCAGCTGTGAAGGACTACCCAAGAAGAGCGCAAAAGTACCACAACATGCCTGCCTCCACAGCTTTTTCCTTGGGGACATGCCTAATTCCTGGCTGATTTGCCCTTCTCGTCTTAGGGTTGGGGTTCAGCCTAGGGCTAGGATATTTTTAACTAGGAAGCCCTGAGTTCCAGGCTTACTTCATCTGCCAAAGGCATCCCAAAGGGAGTGCAGAAGTGCCACAACATGGCTGCTTTCACGGCTTTTCCCTTAGGAAGAACCCTAATACGCGGCTGATTTACCTTCCTAGGGTTACTGTTAGGCTTAGGCCTAGGACTTTTAAAACCAGGAAGCCCTGGGCTCCAGGCACATGCAGCTGTTCAAGGCATCCCAAGAGGGCCGCAGAAGTGACACAACTTGGCTGCCTCTGTTGCTATTCTCATGAGACCATCCCGAGCCATAGGCTGATTTTCCTTCCTAGGGTTAAGTTTTGAGTTACGCCTAGGGTAAGAGTTCTATTAACCAGAAAGCCCTGAGTTCCAAGAACACAGCAGCTGCGAAGGACTAGCCAAGAAGAGCGCAAAAGTACCACAACGTGCCTGCCTCCACAGCTTTTTCCTTGGGGACATGCCTAATTCCTGGCTGATTTGCCTTTCTCGTCTTAGGGTTGGGGTTCGGCCTAGGGCTAGGATTTTTTTAACTAGGAAGCCCTGAGTTCCAGGCTTACTTCATCTGCCAAAGGCATCCCAAAGGGAGTGCAGAAGTGCCACAACATGGCTACTTTCATGGCTTGCCCCTTAGGAAGAACCCTAATACGCGGCTGATTTACCTTCCTAGGGTTACTGTTAGGCTTACGCCTAGGACTTTTAAAACTAGGAAGCCCTTAGATCCAGGCACACTGCAGCTGTTCAAGGAATCCCAAGGGGATTACTAAAGTACCACAACATGGCAGCTTTCACAGCTTTTTCCTTGGCACCATCCCTATACATAGGCTGATTTATCTGCCTAGGGTTAGGGTTAGGGTTCAGCCTAGGGCTTGGAGTTTTTTAACCAGGAAGCCCTGAGTTCCAGGCTTACTGCATCTGCCAAAGGCATCCCAAAGGGAGTGCAGAAGTGCCACAACATGGCTGCTTTCACGGCTTTTCCCTTAGGAAGAACCCTAATACGCGGCTGATTTACCTTCCTAGGGTTACTGTTAGGCTTAGGCCTAGGACTTTTAAAACCAGGAAGCCCTGGGCTCCAGGCACACTGCAGCTGCGAAAGGCATCCCAAGGGGAGTGCAAAAGTGACGCAACTTGGCTGCCACCACTGATATTTCCATGAGACCATCCCGAACCATAGGCTGATTTTCCTTCCTAGGGTTAAGGTTTGAGTTACGCCTAGGGTAAGGGTTCTATTAACCAGAAAGCCCTGAGTTCCAAGAACACAGCAGCTGCGAAGGACTACCCAAGAAGAGCGCAAAAGTACCACAATATGCCTGCGTCGATAGCTTTTTCCTTGGGGACATGCCTAATTCCTGGCTGATTTGCCTTTCTCGTCTTAGGGTTGGGGTTCGGCCTAGGGCTAGGATTTTTAAAATCAGGAAGCCCTGAGTTCCAGGTACACTGGCGCTGTGAAAGGCATCCAAAAGGGAGTGCAAAAGTGCCACAACATGGCTGCTTTCACGGCTTTTTCCTTGGCAAGAAGCCTAACACCAGGCTGATTTCCCTTCCCAGGGTTACTGTAAGGCTTAGGCCTAGGGCTAGGATTTTTAAAACTAGGAAGCCCTTAGATCCAGGCACACTGCAGCTGTTCAAGGCATCCCAAGGGGAGTACTAAAGTACCACAACATGGCAGCTTTCACAGCTTTTTCCTTGGCACCATCCCTATACCTAGGCTGTTTTATCTGCCTAGGGTTAGGGTTAGGGTTCAGCCTAGGGCTTGGAGTTTTTTAACCAGGAAGCCCTGAGTTCCAGGCTTACTGCATCTGCCAAATGCATCCCAAAGGGAGTGCAAAAGTGCCACAACATGGCTGCTTTCACGGCTTTTCCCTTAGGAAGAACCCTAATACGCGGCTGATTTACCTTCCTAGGGTTACTGTTAGGCTTAGGCCTAGGACTTTTAAAACCAGGAAGCCCTGGTCTCCAGGCACACTGCAGCTGTTAAAGGCATCCCAAGAGGGCCGCAGAAGTGACACAACTTGGCTGCCTCTGCTTCTATTCTCATGAGACCATCCTGAACCATAGGCTGATTTTCCTTCCTAGGGTTAATGTTTGAATTACGCCTAGGGTAAGAGGTCTATTAACCAGAAAGACCTGAGTTCCAAGAACACAGCAGCTGCGAAGGAGTAGCCAAGAAGAGCGCAAAAGTACCACAACATGCCTGCCTCCACAGTTTTTTCATTGGGGACATGCCTAATTCCTGGCTGATTTGCCTTTCTCGTCTTAGGGTTGGGGTTCGGCCTAGGGCTAGGATATTTTTAACTAGGAAGCCCTGAGTTCCAGGCTTACTGCATCTGCCAAAGGCATCCCTAAGGGAGTGCAGAAGTGCCACAACATGGCTGCTTTCACGGCTTTTCCCTTAGGAAGAACCCTAATACCCGGCTGATTTACCTTCCTAGGGTTACTGTTAGGCTTAGGCCTAGGACTTTTAAAACCAGGAAGCCCTGGGCTCCAGGCACACTGCAGCTGCGAAAGGCATCCCAAGGGGAGCGCAAAAGTGACACAACTTGGCTGCCACCACTGATATTTCCATGAGACCATCCCGAACCATCGGCTGATTTTCCTTCCTAGGGTTAAGGTTTGAGTTACGCCTAGGGTAAGGGTTCTATTAACCAGAAAGCCCTGAGTTCCAAGAACACAGCAGCTGCGAAGGACTACCCAAGAAGAGCGCAAAAGTACCACAACATGCCTGCCTCCACAGCTTTTTCCTTGGGGACATGCCTAATTCCTGGCTGATTTGCCTTTCTCGTCTTAGGGTTGGGGTTCGGCCTAGGGCTAGGATATTTTCACTAGGAAGCCATGAGTTCCAGGCTTACTGCATTTGCCAAAGGCATCCCAAAGGGAGTGCAGAAGTGCCACAACATGGCTGCTTTCACGGCTTTTCCCTTAGGAAGAACCCTAATACGCGGCTGATTTACCTTCCTAGGGTTACTGTTAGGCTTAGGCCTAGGACTTTTAAAACCAGGAAGCCCTGGGCTCCAGGCACATGCAGCTGTTCAAGGCATCCCAAGAGGGCCGCAGAAGTGACACAACTTGGCTGCCTCTGTTGCTATTCTCATGAGACCATCCCGAACCATAGGCTGATTTTCCTTCCTAGGGTTAAGGTTTGAGTTACGCCTAGGGTAAGAGTTCTATTAACCAGAAAGCCCTGAGTTCCAAGAACACAGCAGCTGCGAAGGACTAGCCAAGAAGAGCGCAAAAGTACCACAACGTGCCTGCCTCCACAGCTTTTTCCTTGGGGACATGCCTAATTCCTGGCTGATTTGCCTTTCTCGTCTTAGGGTTGGGGTTCGTCCTAGGGCTAGGATTTTTTTAACTAGGAAGCCCTGAGTTCCAGGCTTACTTCATCTGCCAAAGGCATCCCAAAGGGAGTGCAGAAGTGCCACAACATGGCTGCTTTCACGGCTTTTCCCTTAGGAAGAACCCTAATACGCGGCTGATTTACCTTCCTAGGGTTACTGTTAGGCTTAGGCCTAGGACTTTTAAAACTAGGAAGCCCTTAGATCCAGGCACACTGCAGCTGTTCAAGGAATCCCAAGGGGAGTACTAAAGTACCACAACATGGCAGCTTTCACAGCTTTTTCCTTGGCACCATCCCTATACATAAGCTGATTTATCTGCCTAGGGTTAGGGTTAGGGTTCAGCCTAGGGCTTGGAGTTTTTTAACCAGGAAGCCCTGAGTTCCAGGCTTACTGCATCTGCCAAAGGCATCCCAAAGGGAGTGCAAAGGTGCCACAACATGGCTGCTTTCACGGCTTTTCCCTTAGGAAGAACCCTAATACGCGGCTGATTTACCTTCCTAGGGTTACTGTTAGGCTTAGGCCTAGGACTTTTAAAACCAGGAAGCCCTGGGCTCCAGGCACACTGCAGCTGCGAAAGGCATCCCAAGGGGAGCGCAAAAGTGACACAACTTGGCTGCCACCACTGATATTTCCATGAGACCATCCCGAACCATAGGCTGATTTTCCTTCCTAGGGTTAAGGTTTGAGTTACGCCTAGGGTAAGGGTTCTATTAACCAGAAAGCCCTGAGTTCCAAGAACACAGCAGCTGCGAAGGACTTCCCAAGAAGAGCGCAAAAGTACCACAACATGCCTGCCTCCACAGCTTTTTCCTTGGGAACATGCCTAATTCCTGGCTGATTTGCCTTTCTCGTCTTAGGGTTGGGGTTCGGCCTAGGGCTAGGATTTTTAAAATCAGGAAGCCCTGAGTTCCAGGCACACTGGAGCTGTGAAAGGCATCCAAAAGGGAGTGCAAAAGTGCCACAACATGGCTGCTTTCACGGCTTTTCCCTTAGGAAGAACCCTAATACGCGGCTGATTTACCTTCCTAGGGTTACTGTTAGGCTTAGGCCTAGGACTTTTAAAACCAGGAAGCCCTGGGCTCCAGGCACACTGCAGCTGTTAAAGGCATCCCAAGAGGGCCGCAGAAGTGACACAACTTGGCTGCCTCTGTTGCTATTCTCATGAGACCATCCCGAACCATAGGCTGATTTTCCTTCCTAGGGTTAATGTTTGAGTTTCCCCTAGGGTAAGAGGTCTATTAACCAGAAGGACCAGAGTTCCAAGAACACAGCAGCTGCGAAGGACTACCCAAGAAGAGCGCAAAAGTACCACAACATGCCTGCCTCCACAGCTTTTTCCTTGGGGACATGCCTAATTCCTGGCTGATTTGCCTTTCTCGTCTTAGGGTTGGGGTTTTGCCTAGTGCTAGGATATTTTTAACCAGGAAGCCCTGAGTTCCAGGCTTACTGCATCTGCCAAAGACATCCCAAAGGGAGTGCAAAAGTGCCACAACATGGCTGCTTTCACAGCTTTTCCCTTAGGAAGAACCCTAATACCCGGCTGATTTACCTTCCTAGGGTTACTGTTAGGCTTAGGCCTAGGACTTTTAAAACCAGGAAGCCCTGGGCTCCAGGCACACTGCAGCTGTTTAAGGCATCCCAAGAGGGCCGCAGAAGTGACACAACTTGGCTGCCTCTGCTTCTATTCTCATGAGACCATCCCGAACCATAGGCTGATTTTCCTTCCTAGGGTTAAGGTTTGAGTTACGCCTAGGGTAAGGGTTCTATTAACCAGAAAGCCCTGAGTTCCAAGAACACAGCAGCTGCGAAGGACTACCCAAGAAGAGCGCAAAAGTACCACAACATGCCTGCCTCCACAGCTTTTTCCTTGGGGACATGCCTAATTCCTGGCTGATTTGCCTTTCTCGTCTTAGGGTTGGGGTTCGGCCTAGGGCTAGGATATTTTTAACTAGGAAGCCCTGAGTTCCAGGCTTACTGCATCTGCCAAAGGCATCCCAAAGGGAGAGCAGAAGTGCCACAACATGGCTGCTTTCACGGCTTTTCCCTTAGGAAGAACCCTAATACGCGGCTGATTTACCTTCCTAGGGTTACTGTTAGGCTTAGGCCTAGGACTTTTAAAACCAGGAAGCCCTGGGCTCCAGGCACACTGCAGCTGCGAAAGGCATCCCAAGGGGAGCGCAAAAGTGACACAACTTGGCTGCCACCACTGATATTTCCATGAGACCATCCCAAATCATAGGCTGATTTTCCTTCCTAGGGTTAAGGTTTGAGTTACGCCTAGGGTAAGGGTTCTATTAACCAGAAAGCCCTGAGTTCCAAGAACACAGCAGCTGCGAAGGACTAGCCAAGAAGAGCGCAAAAGTACCACAACATGCCTGCCTCCACAGCTTTTTCCTTGGGGACATGCCTAATTCCTGGCTGATTTGCCTTTCTCGTCTTAGGGTTGGGGTTCGGCCTAGGGCTAGGATATTTTTAACTAGGAAGCCCTGAGTTCCAGGCTTACTGCATCTGCCAAAGGCATCCCAAAGGGAGTGCAGAAGTGCCACAACATGGCTGCTTTCACGGCTTTTCCCTTAGGAAGAACCCTAATACGCGGCTGATTTACCTTCCTAGGGTTACTGTTAGGCTTAGGCCTCGGACTTTTAAAACCAGGAAGCCCTGGGCTCCAGGCACATGCAGCTGTTCAAGGCATCCCAAGAGGGCCGCAGAAGTGACACAACTTGGCTGCCTCTGTTGCTATTCTCATGAGACCATCCCGAACCATAGGCTGATTTTCCTTCCTAGGGTTAAGGTTTGAGTTACGCCTAGGGTAAGGGTTCTATTAACCAGAAAGCCCTGAGTTCCAAGAACACAGCAGCTGCGAAGGACTAGCCAAGAAGAGCGCAAAAGTACCACAACATGCCTGCCTCCACAGCTTTTTCCTTGGGGACATGCCTAATTCCTGGCTGATTTGCCTTTCTCGTCTTAGGGTTGGGGTTCGGCCTAGGGCTAGGATTTTTTTAACTAGGAAGCCCTGAGTTCCAGGCTTACTTCATCTGCCAAAGGCATCCCAAAGGGAGTGCAGAAGTGCCACAACATGGTTGCTTTCACGGCTTTCCCCTTAGGAAGAACCCTAGTACGCGGCTGATTTACCTTCCTAGGGTTACTGTTAGGCTTAGGCCTAGGACTTTTAAAACTAGGAAGCCCTTAGATCCAGGCACACTGCAGCTGTTCAAGGAATCCCAAGGGGAGTACTAAAGTACCACAACATGGCAGCTTTCACAGCTTTTTCCTTGGCACCATCCCTATACATAGGCTGATTTATCTGCCTAGGGTTAGGGTTAGGGTTCAGCCTAGGGCTTGGAGTTTTTT
Organism: Ammospiza maritima maritima; assembly: GCA_036010785.1. Classification (NCBI taxonomy): domain Eukaryota; kingdom Metazoa; phylum Chordata; class Aves; order Passeriformes; family Passerellidae; genus Ammospiza; species Ammospiza maritima. Next base: position 2,831,999 of record JAYKTQ010000493.1, read on the forward strand.
AACCAGGAAGCCCTGAGTTCCAGGCTTACTGCATCTGCCAAAGGCATCCCAAAGGGAGTGCAGAAGTGCCACAACATGGCTGCTTTCACGGCTTTTCCCTTAGGAAGAACCCTAATACGCGGCTGATTTACCTTCCTAGGGTTACTGTTAGGCTTAGGCCTAGGACTTTTAAAACCAGGAAGCCCTGGGCTCCAGGCACACTGCAGCTGCGAAAGGCATCCCAAGGGGAGCGCAAAAGTGACGCAACTTGCCTGCCACCACTGATACTTCCATGAGACCATCCCGAACCATAGGCTGATTTTCCTTCCTAGGGTTAAGGTTTGAGTTACGCCTAGGGTAAGGGTTCTATTAACCAGAAAGCCCTGAGTTCCAAGAACACAGCAGCTGCAAAGGACTACCCAAGAAGAGCGCAAAAGTACCACAACATGCCTGCCTCCACAGTTTTTTCCTTGGGGACATGCCTAATTCCTGGCTGATTTGCCTTTCTCGTCTTAGGGTTGGGGTTCGGCCTAGTGCTAGGATTTTTAAAATCAGGAAGCCCTGAGTTCCAGGCACACTGGAGCTGTGAAGGCATCCAAAAGGGAGTGCAAAAGTGCCACAACATGGCTGCTTTCACGGCTTTTTCCTTGGCAAGAAGCCTAACACCAGGCTGATTTCCCTTCCCAGGGTTACTGTAAGGCTTAGGCCTAGGGCTAGGATTTTTAAAACTAGGAAGCCATTAGATCCAGGCACACTGCAGCTGTTCAAGGCATCCCAAGAGGAGTACAAAAGTGCAACAACATGGCAGCTTTCACAGCTTTTTCCTTGGCACCATCCCTATACCTAGGCTGATTTATCTGCCTAGGGTTAGGGTTAGGGTTCAGCCTAGGGCTTGGAGTTTTTTAACCAGGAAGCCCTGAGTTCCAGGCTTACTGCATCTGCCAAATGCATCCCAAAGGGAGTGCAAAAGTGCCACAACATGGCTGCTTTCACGGCTTTTCCCTTAGGAAGATCCCTAATACGCGGCTGATTTACCTTCCTAGGGTTACTGTTAGGCTTAGGCCTAGGACTTTTAAAACCAGGAAGCCCTGGGCTCCAGGCACACTGCAGCTGTTAAAGGCATCCCAAGAGGGCCGCAGAAGTGACACAACTTGGCTGCCTCTGCTTCTATTCTCATGAGACCATCCTGAACCATAGGCTGATTTTCCTTCCTAGGGTTAATGTTTGAGTTAGGCCTAGGGTAAGAGGTCTATTAACCAGAAAGACCTGAGTTCCAAGAACACAGCAGCTGCGAAGGACTAGCCAAGAAGAGCGCAAAAGTACCACAACATGCCTGCCTCCACAGTTTTTTCCTTGGGGACATGCCTAATTCCTGGCTGATTTGCCTTTCTCGTCTTAGGGTTGGGGTTCGGCCTAGGGCTAGGATATTTTTAACTAGGAAGCCCTGAGTTCCAGGCTTACTGCATCTGCCAAAGGCATCCCTAAGGGAGTGCAGAAGTGCCACAACATGGTTGCTTTCACGGCTTTTCCCTTAGGAAGAACCCTAATACGCGGCTGATTTACCTTCCTAGGGTTACTGTTAGGCTTAGGCCTAGGACTTTTAAAACCAGGAAGCCCTGGGCTCCAGGCACACTGCAGCTGCGAAAGGCATCCCAAGGGGAGCGCAAAAGTGACACAACTTGGCTGCCACCACTGATATTTCCATGAGACCATCCCGAACCATCGGCTGATTTTCCTTCCTAGGGTTAAGGTTTGAGTTACGCCTAGGGAAAGGGTTCTATTAACCAGAAAGCCCTGAGTTCCAAGAACACAGCAGCTGCGAAGGACTACCCAAGAAGAGCGCAAAAGTACCACAACATGCCTGCCTCCACAGCTTTTTCCTTGGGGACATGCCTAATTCCTGGCTGATTTATCTGCCTAGGGTTAGGGTTAGGCTTCAGCCTAGGGCTTGGAGTTTTTTAACCAGGAAGCCCTGAGTTCCAGGCTTACTGCATCTGCCAAAGACATCCCAAAGGGAGTGCAAAAGTGCCACAACATGGCTGCTTTCACAGCTTTTCCCTTAGGAAGAACCCTAATACCCGGCTGATTTACCTTCCTAGGGTTACTGTTAGGCTTAGGCCTAGGACTTTTAAAACCAGGAAGCCCTGGGCTCCAGGCACACTGCAGCTGTTAAAGGCATCCCAAGGGGAGCGCAAAAGTGACACAACTTGGCTGCCACCACTGATATTTCCATGAGACCATCCCAAATCATAGGCTGATTTTCCTTCCTAGGGTTAAGGTTTGAGTTACGCCTAGGGTAAGGGTTCTATTAACCAGAAAGCCCTGACTTCCAAGAACACAGCAGCTGCGAAGGACTAGCCAAGAAGAGCGCAAAAGTACCACAACATGCCTGCCTCCACAGCTTTTTCCTTGGGGACATGCCTAATTCCTGGCTGATTTGCCTTTCTCGTCTTAGGGTTGGGGTTCGGCCTAGGGCTAGGATTTTTAAAATCAGGAAGCCCTGAGTTCCAGGCACACTGGACCTGTGAAAGGCATCCAAAAGGGAGTGCAAAAGTGCCACAACATGGTTGCTTTCACGGCTTTTTCCTTGGCAAGAAGCTTAACACCAGGCTGATTTCCCTTCCCAGGGTTACTGTAAGGCTTAGGCCTAGGGCTAGGATTTTTAAAACCAGGAAGCCCTGGGCTCCAGGCACACTGCAGCTGTTCAAGGCATCCCAAGAGGAGTACCAAAGTGCAACAACATGGCAGCTTTCACAGCTTTTTCCTTGGCACCATCCCTATACCTAGGCTGATTTATCTGCCTAGGGTTAGGGTTAGGGTTCAGCCTAGGTCTTGGAGTTTTTCAACCAGGAAGCCCTGAGTTCCAGGCTTACTGCATCTGCCAAATGCATCCCAAAGGGAGTGCAGAAGTGCCACAACATGGCTGCTTTCACGGCTTTTCCCTTAGGAAGAACCCTAATACGCGGCTGATTTACCTTCCTAGGGTTACTGTTAGGATTAGGCCTAGGACTTTTAAAACCAGGAAGCCCTGGGCTCCAGGCACACTGCAGCTGTTAAAGGCATCCCAAGAGGGCCGCAGAAGTGACACAACTTGGCTGCCTCTGTTGCTATTCTCATGAGACCATCCCGAACCATAGGCTGATTTTCCTTCCTAGGGTTAATGTTTGAGTTTCCCCTAGGGTAAGAGGTCTATTAACCAGAAGGACCAGAGTTCCAAGAACACAGCAGCTGCGAAGGACTACCCAAGAAGAGCGCAAAAGTACCACAACATGCCTGCCTCCACAGCTTTTTCCTTGGGGACATGCCTAATTCCTGGCTGATTTGCCTTTCTCGTCTTAGGGTTGGGGTTTGGCCTAGTGCTAGAATATTTTTAACCAGGAAGCCCTGAGTTCCAGGCTTACTGCATCTGCCAAAGACATCCCAAAGGGAGTGCAAAAGTGCCACAACATGGCTGCTTTCACAGCTTTTCCCTTAGGAAGAACCCTAATACCCGGCTGATTTACCTTCCTAGGGTTACTGTTAGGCTTAGGCCTAGGACTTTTAAAACCAGGAAGCCCTGGGCTCCAGGCACACTGCAGCTGTTTAAGGCATCCCAAGAGGGCCGCAGAAGTGACACAACTTGGCTGCCTCTGCTTCTATTCTCATGAGACCATCCCGAACCATAGGCTGATTTTCCTTCCTAGGGTTAAGGTTTGAGTTACGCCTAGGGTAAGGGTTCTATTAACCAGAAAGCCCTGAGTTCCAAGAACACAGCAGCTGTGAAGGACTACCCAAGAAGAGCGCAAAAGTACCACAACATGCCTGCCTCCACAGCTTTTTCCTTGGGGACATGCCTAATTCCTGGCTGATTTGCCTTTCTCGTCTTAGGGTTGGGGTTCGGCCTAGGGCTAGGATATTTTTAACTAGGAAGCCCTGAGTTCCAGGCTTACTGCATCTGCCAAAGGCATCCCAAAGGGAGTGCAGAAGTGCCACAACATGGCTGCTTTCACGGCTTTTCCCTTAGGAAGAACCCTAATACGCGGCTGATTTACCTTCCGAGGGTTACTGTTAGGCTTAGGCCTAGGACTTTTAAAACCAGGAAGCCCTGGGCTCCAGGCACACTGCAGCTGCGAAAGGCATCCCAAGGGGAGCGCAAAAGTGACACAACTTGGCTGCCACCACTGATATTTCCATGAGACCATCCCGAACCATAGGCTGATTTTCCTTCCTAGGGTTAAGGTTTGAGTTACGCCTAGGGTAAGGGTTCTATTAACCAGAAAGCTCTGAGTTCCAAGAACACAGCAGCTGCGAAGGACTAGCCAAGAAGAGCGCAAAAGTACCACAACATGCCTGCCTCCACAGCTTTTTCCTTGGGGACATGCCTAATTCCTGGCTGATTTGCCTTTCTCGTCTTAGGGTAGGGGTTCGGCCTAGGGCTAGGATTTTTAAAATCAGGAAGCCCTGAGTTCCAGGCACACTGGAGCTGTGAAAGGCATCCAAAAGGGAGTGCAAAAGTGCCACAACATGGCTGCTTTCACGGCTTTTTCCTTGGCAAGAAGCTTAACACCAGGCTGATTTCCCTTCCCAGGGTTACTGTAAGGCTTAGGCCTAGGGCTAGGATTTTTAAAACTAGGAAGCCCTTAGATCCAGGCACACTGCAGCTGTTCAAGGCATCCCAAGGGGAGTACAAAAGTGCAACAACATGGCAGCTTTCACAGCTTTTTCCTTGGCACCATCCCTATACCTAGGCTGATTTATCTGCCTAGGGTTAGGGTTAGGGTTCAGCCTAGGGCTTGGAGTTTTTTAACCAGGAAGCCCTGAGTTCCAGGCTTACTGCATCTGCCAAAGGCATCCCAAAGGGAGTGCAGAAGTGCCACAACATGGCTGCTTTCACGGCTTTTCCCTTAGGAAGAACCCTAATACGCGGCTGATTTACCTTCCTAGGGTTACTGTTAGGCTTAGGCCTAGGACTTTTAAAACCAGGAAGCCCTGGGCTCCAGGCACACTGCAGCTGCGAAAGGCATCCCAAGGGGAGCGCAAAAGTGACACAACTTGGCTGCCACCACTGATATTTCCATGAGACCATCCCGAACCATAGGCTGATTTTCCTTCCTAGGGTTAAGGTTTGAGTTACGCCTAGGGTAAGGGTTCTATTAACCAGAAAGCCCTGAGTTCCAAGAACACAGCAGCTGCGAAGGACTACCCAAGAAGAGCGCAAAAGTACCACAACATGCCTGCCTCCACAGCTTTTTCCTTGGGGACATGCCTAATTCCTGGCTGATTTGCCTTTCTGGTCTTAGGGTTGGGGTTCGGCCTAGGGCTAGGATATTTTTAACCAGGAAGCCCTGAGTTCCAGGCTTACTGCATCTGCCAAAGGCATCCCAAAGGGAGTGCAAAAGTGCCACAACATGGCTGCTTTCACAGCTTTTCCCTTAGGAAGAACCCTAATACGCGGCTGATTTACCTTCCTAGGGTTACTGTTAGGCTTAGGCCTAGGACTTTTAAAACCAGGAAGCCCTGGGCTCCAGGCACACTGCAGCTGTTAAAGGCATCCCAAGAGGGCCGCAGAAGTGACACAACTTGGCTGCCTCTGCTTCTATTCTCATGAGACTATCCCGAACCATAGGCTGATTTTCCTTCCTAGGGTTAAGGTTTGAGTTTCGCCTAGGGTAAGAGGTCTATTAACCAGAAAGACCTGAGTTCCAAGAACACAGCAGCTGCGAAGGACTACTCAAGAAGAGCGCAAAAGCTCCACAACATGCCTGCCTCCACAGCTTTTTCCTTGGGGACATGCCTAATTCCTGGCTGATTTGCCTTTCTCGTCTTAGGGTTGGGGTTCGGCCTAGGGCTAGGATATTTTTAACTAGGAAGCCCTGAGTTCCAGGCTTACTGCATCTGCCAAAGGCATCCCAAAGGGAGTGCAGAAGTGCCACAACATGGCTGCTTTCACGGCTTTTCCCTTAGGAAGAACCCTAATACGCGGCTGATTTACCTTCCTAGGGTTACTGTTAGGCTTAGGCCTAGGACTTTTAAAACCAGGAAGCCCTGGGCTCCAGGCACACTGCAGCTGCGAAAGGCATCCCAAGGGGAGCGCAAAAGTGACACAACTTGGCTGCCACCACTGATATTTCCATGAGACCATCCCGAACCATAGGCTGATTTTCCTTCCTAGGGTTAAGGTTTGAGTTACGCCTAGGGTAAGGGTTCTATTAACCAGAAAGCCCTGAGTTCCAAGAACACAGCAGCTGCGAAGGACTAGCCAAGAAGAGCGCAAAAGTACCACAACATGCCTGCCTCCACAGCTTTTTCCTTGGGGACATGCCTAATTCCTGGCTGATTTGCCTTTCTCGTCTTAGGGTTGGGGTTCGGCCTAGGGCTAGGATTTTTAAAATCAGGAAGCCCTGAGTTCCAGGCACACTGGAGCTGTGAAAGGCATCCAAAAGGGAGTGCAAAAGTGCCACAACATGGTTGCTTTCACGGCTTTTTCCTTGGCAAGAAGCTTTACACCAGGCTGATTTCCCTTCCCAGGGTTACTGTAAGGCTTAGGCCTAGGGCTAGGATTTTTAAAACTAGGAAGCCCTTAGATCCAGGCACACTGCAGCTGTTCAAGGCATCCCAAGGGGAGTACAAAAGTGCAACAACATGGCAGCTTTCACAGCTTTTTCCTTGGCACCATCCCTATACCTAGGCTGATTTATCTGCCTAGGGTTAGGGTTAGGGTTCAGCCTAGGGCTTGGAGTTTTTTAACCAGGAAGCCCTGAGTTCCAGGCTTACTGCATCTGCCAAAGGCATCCCAAAGGGAGTGCAAAAGTGCCACAACATGGCTGCTTTCACAGCTTTTCCCTTAGGAAGAACCCTAATACGCGGCTGATTTACCTTCCTAGGGTTACTGTTAGGCTTAGGCCTAGGACTTTTAAAACCAGGAAGCCCTGGGCTCCAGGCACACTGCAGCTGTTAAAGGCATCCCAAGAGGGCCGCAGAAGTGACACAACTTGGCTGCCTCTGCTTCTATTCTCATGAGACCATCCCGAACCATAGGCTGATTTTCCTTCCTAGGGTTAATGTTTGAGTTTCGCCTAGGGTAAGAGGTCTATTAACCAGAAAGACCAGAGTTCCAAGAACACAGCAGCTGCGAAAGGACTACCCAAGAAGAGCGCAAAAGTACCACAACATGCCTGCCTCCACAGCTTTTTCCTTGGGGACATGCCTAATTCCTGGCTGATTTGCCTTTCTCGTCTTAGGGTTGGGGTTCGGCCTAGGGCTAGGATATTTTTAACTAGGAAGCCCTGAGTTCCAGGCTTACTGCATCTGCCAAAGGCATCCCAAAGGGAGTGCAGAAGTGCCACAACATGGCTGCTTTCACGGCTTTTCCCTTAGGAAGAACCCTAATACGCAGCTGATTTACCTTCCTAGGGTTACTGTTAAGCTTAGGCCTAGGACTTTTAAAACCAGGAAGCCCTGGGCTCCAGGCACATGCAGCTGTTCAAGGCATCCAAAGAGGGCCGCAGAAGTGACACAACTTGGCTGCCTCTGTTACTATTCTCATGAGACCATCCCGAACCATAGGCTGATTTTCCTTCCTAGGGTTAAGGTTTGAGTTACGCCTAGGGTAAGGGTTCTATTAACCAGAAAGCCCTGAGTTCCAAGAACACAGCAGCTGCGAAGGACTAGCCAAGAAGAGCGCAAAAGTACCACAACATGCCTGCCTCCACAGCTTTTTCCTTGGGGACATGCCTAATTCCTGGCTGATTTGCCTTTCTCGTCTTAGGGTTGGGGTTCGGCCTAGGGCTAGGATTTTTAAAATCAGGAAGCCCTGAGTTCCAGGCACACTGGAGCTGTGAAAGGCATCCAAAAGGGAGTGCAAAAGTGCCACAACATGGCTGCTTTCACGTCTTTTTCCTTGGCAAGAAGCTTAACACCAGGCTGATTTCCCTTCCCAGGGTTACTGTAAGGCTTAGGCCTAGGGCTAGGATTTTTAAAAACTAGGAAGCCCTTAGATCCAGGCACACTGCAGCTGTTCAAGGCATCCCAAGGGGAGTACAAAAGTGCAACAACATGGCAGCTTTCACAGCTTTTTCCTTGGCACCATCCCTATACCTAGGCTGATTTATCTGCCTAGGGTTAGGGTTAGGGTTCAGCCTAGGGCTTGGAGTTTTTTAACCAGGAAGCCCTGAGTTCCAGGCTTACTGCATCTGCCAAAGGCATCCCAAAGGGAGTGCAGAAGTGCCACAACATGGCTGCTTTCACGGCTTTTCCCTTAGGAAGAACCCTAATACGCGGCTGATTTACCTTCCTAGGGTTACTGTTAGGCTTAGGCCTAGGACTTTTAAAACCAGGAAGCCCTGGGCTCCAGGCACACTGCAGCTGCGAAAGGCATCCCAAGGGGAGCGCAAAAGTGACACAACTTGGCTGCCACCACTGATATTTCCATGAGACCATCCCGAACCATAGGCTGATTTTCCTTCCTAGGGTTAAGGTTTGAGTTACGCCTAGGGTAAGGGTTCTATTAACCAGAAAGACCTGAGTTCCAAGAACACAGCAGCTGCGAAGGACTAGCCAAGAAGAGCGCAAAAGTACCACAACATGCCTGCCTCCACAGCTTTTTCCTTGGGGACATGCCTAATTCCTGGCTGATTTGCCTTTCTCGTCTTAGGGTTGGGGTTCGGCCTAGGGCTAGGATTTTTAAAATCAGGAAGCCCTGAGTTCCAGGCACACTGGAGCTGTGAAAGGCATCCAAAAGGGAGTGCAAAAGTGCCACAACATGGTTGCTTTCACGGCTTTTTCCTTGGCAAGAAGCTTAACACCAGGCTGATTTCCCTTCCCAGGGTTACTGTAAGGCTTAGGCCTAGGGCTAGGATTTTTAAAACTAGGAAGCCCTTAGATCCAGGCACACTGCAGCTGTTCAAGGCATCCCAAGGGGAGTACAAAAGTGCAACAACATGGCAGCTTTCACAGCTTTTTCCTTGGCACCATCCCTATACCTAGGCTGATTTATCTGCCTAGGGTTAGGGTTAGGGTTCAGCCTAGGGCTTGGAGTTTTTTAACCAGGAAGCCCTGAGTTCCAGGCTTACTGCATCTGCCAAAGGCATCCCAAAGGGAGTGCAAAAGTGCCACAACATGGCTGCTTTCACGGCTTTTCCCTTAGGAAGAACCCTAATACGCGGCTGATTTACCTTCCTAGGGTTACTGTTAGGCTTAGGCCTAGGACTTTTAAAACCAGGAAGCCCTGGGCTCCAGGCACACTGCAGCTGCGAAAGGCATCCCAAGAGGGCCGCAGAAGTGACACAACTTGGCTGCCTCTGCTTCCATTCTCATGAGACCATCCCGAACCATAGGCTGATTTTCCTTCCTAGGGTTAATGTTTGAGTTACGCCTAGGGTAAGAGGTCTATTAACCAGAAAGACCAGAGTTCCAAGAACACAGCAGCTGCGAAGGACTACCCAAGAAGAGCGCAAAAGTACCACAACATGCCTGCCTCCACAGCTTTTTCCTTGGGGACATGCCTAATTCCTGGCTGATTTGCCTTTCTCGTCTTAGGGTTGGGGTTCGGCCTAGGGCTAGGATTTTTTTAACTAGGAAGCCCTGAGTTCCAGGCTTACTGCATCTGCCAAATGCATCCCAAAGGGAGTGCAGAAGTGCCACAACATGGCTGCTTTCACGGCTTTTCCCTTAGGAAGAACCCTAATACGCAGCTGATTTACCTTCCTAGGGTTACTGTTAAGCTTAGGCCTAGGACTTTTAAAACCAGGAAGCCCTGGGCTCCAGGCACATGCAGCTGTTCAAGGCATCCAAAGAGGGCCGCAGAAGTGACACAACTTGGCTGCCTCTGTTACTATTCTCATGAGACCATCCCGAACCATAGGCTGATTTTCCTTCCTAGGGTTAAGGTTTGAGTTTCGCCTAGGGTAAGGGTTCTATTAACCAGAAAGACCTGAGTTCCAAGAACACAGCAGCTGCGAAGGACTAGCCAAGAAGAGTGCAAAAGTACCACAACATGCCTGCCTCCACAGCTTTTTCCTTGGGGACATGCCTAATTCCTGGCTGATTTGCCTTTCTCGTCTTAGGGTTGGGGTTCGGCCTAGGGCTAGGATTTTTAAAATCAGGAAGCCCTGAGTTCCAGGCACACTGGAGCTGTGAAAGGCATCCAAAAGGGAGTGCAAAAGTGCCACAACATGGTTGCTTTCACGGCTTTTTCCTTGGCAAGAAGCTTAACACCAGGCTGATTTCCCTTCCCAGGGTTACTGTAAGGCTTAGGCCTAGGGCTAGGATTTTTAAAACTAGGAAGCCCTTAGATCCAGGCACACTGCAGCTGTTCAAGGCATCCCAAGGGGAGTACAAAAGTGCAACAACATGGCAGCTTTCACAGCTTTTTCCTTGGCACCATCCCTATACCTAGGCTGATTTATCTGCCTAGGGTTAGGGTTAGGGTTCAGCCTAGGGCTTGGAGTTTTTTAACCAGGAAGCCCTGAGTTCCAGGCTTACTGCATCTGCCAAAGGCATCCCAAAGGGAGTGCAAAAGTGCCACAACATGGCTGCTTTCACGGCTTTTCCCTTAGGAAGAACCCTAATACGCGGCTGATTTACCTTCCTAGGGTTACTGTTAGGCTTAGGCCTAGGACTTTTAAAACCAGGAAGCCCTGGGCTCCAGGCACACTGCAGCTGCGAAAGGCATCCCAAGAGGGCCGCAGAAGTGACACAACTTGGCTGCCTCTGCTTCCATTCTCATGAGACCATCCCGAACCATAGGCTGATTTTCCTTCCTAGGGTTAATGTTTGAGTTACGCCTAGGGTAAGAGGTCTATTAACCAGAAAGACCTGAGTTCCAAGAACACAGCAGCTGCGAAGGACTACCCAAGAAGAGCGCAAAAGTACCACAACGTTCCTGCCTCCACAGCTTTTTCCTTGGGTACATGCCTAATTCCTGGCTGATTTGCCTTTCTCGTCTTAGGGTTGGGGTTCGGCCTAGGGCTAGGATTTTTTTAACCATGAAGCCCTGAGTTCCAGGCTTACTGCATCTGCCAAAGGCATCCCAAAGGGAGTGCAGAAGTGCCACAACATGGCTGCTTTCACGGCTTTTCCCTTAGGAAGAACCCTAATACTCGGCTGATTTACCTTCCTAGGGTTACTGTTAGGCTTAGGCCTAGGACTTTTAAAACCAGGAAGCCCTGGGCTCCAGGCACACTGCAGCTGCGAAAGGCATCCCAAGGGGAGCACAAAAGTGACACAACTTGGCTGCCACCACTGATATTTCCATGAGACCATCCCGAACCATAGGCTGATTTTCCTTCCTAGGGTTAAGGTTTGAGTTACGCCTAGGGTAAGGGTTCTATTAACCAGAAAGCCCTGAGTTCCAAGAACACAGCAGCTGCGAAGGACTAGCCAAGAAGAGCGCAAAAGTACCACAACATGCCTGCCTCCACAGCTTTTTCCTTGGGGACATGCCTAATTCCTGGCTGATTTGCCTTTCTCGTCTTAGGGTTGGGGTTCGGCCTAGGGCTAGGATATTTTTAACTAGGAAGCCCTGAGTTCCAGGCTTACTGCATCTGCCAAAGGCATCCCAAAGGGAGTGCAGAAGTGCCACAACATGGCTGCTTTCACGGCTTTTCCCTTAGGAAGAACCCTAATACGCGGCTGATTTACCTTCCTAGGGTTACTGTTAGGCTTAGGCCTAGGACTTTTAAAACCAGGAAGCCCTGGGCTCCAGGCACACTGCAGCTGCGAAAGGCATCCCAAGGGGAGCGCAAAAGTGACACAACTTGGCTGCCGCCACTGATATTTCCATGAGACCATCCCGAACCATAGGCTGATTTTCCTTCCTAGGGTTAAGGTTTGAGTTACGCCTAGGGTAAGGGTTCTATTAACCAGAAAGCCCTGAGTTCCAAGAACACAGCAGCTGCGAAGGACTAGCCAAGAAGAGCGCAAAAGTACCACAACATGCCTGCCTCCACAGCTTTTTCCTTGGGGACATGCCTAATTCCTGGCTGATTTGCCTTTCTCGTCTTAGGGTTGGGGTTCGGCCTAGGGCTAGGATTTTTAAAATCAGGAAGCCCTGAGTTCCAGGCACACTGGAGCTGTGAAAGGCATCCAAAAGGGAGTTCAAAAGTGCCACAACATGGTTGCTTTCACGGCTTTTTCCTTGGCAAGAAGCTTAACACCAGGCTGATTTCCCTTCCCAGGGTTACTGTAAGGCTTAGGCCTAGGGCTAGGATTTTTAAAACTAGGAAGCCCTTAGATCCAGGCACACTGCAGCTGTTCAAGGCATCCCAAGGGGAGTACAAAAGTGCAACAACATGGCAGCTTTCACAGCTTTTTCCTTGGCACCATCCCTATACCTAGGCTGATTTATCTGCCTAGGGTTAGGGTTAGGGTTCAGCCTAGGGCTTGGAGTTTTTTAACCAGGAAGCCCTGAGTTCCAGGCTTACTGCATCTGCCAAAGGCATCCCAAAGGGAGTGCAAAAGTGCCACAACATGCCTGCTTTCACGGCTTTTCCCTTAGGAAGAACCCTAATACGCGGCTGATTTACCTTCCTAGGGTTACTGTTAGGCTTAGGCCTAGGACTTTTAAAACCAGGAAGCCCTGGGCTCCAGGCACACTGCAGCTGCGAAAGGCATCCCAAGAGGGCCGCAGAAGTGACACAACTTGGCTGCCTCTGCTTCTATTCTCATGAGACCATCCCGAACCATAGGCTGATTTTCCTTCCTAGGGTTAATGTTTGAGTTACGCCTAGGGTAAGAGGTCTATTAACCAGAAAGACCTGAGTTCCAAGAACACAGCAGCTGCGAAGGACTACCCAAGAATAGCGCAAAAGTACCACAACATGCCTGCCTCCACAGCTTTTTCCTTGGGGACATGCCTAATTCCTGGCTGATTTGCCTTTCTCGTCTTAGGGTTGGGGTTCGGCCTAGGGCTAGGATTTTTTTAACCATGAAGCCCTGAGTTCCAGGCTTACTGCATCTGCCAAAGGCATCCCAAAGGGAGTGCAGAAGTGCCACAACATGGCTGCTTTCACGGCTTTTCCCTTAGGAAGAACCCAATACGCGGCTGATTTACCTTCCTAGGGTTACTGTTAGGCTTAGGCCTAGGACTTTTAAAACCAGGAAGCCCTGGGCTCCAGGCACACTGCAGCTGCGAAAGGCATCCCAAGGGGAGCGCAAAAGTGACACAACTTGGCTGCCGCCACTGATATTTCCATGAGACCATCCCGAACCATAGGCTGATTTTCCTTCCTAGGGTTAAGGTTTGAGTTACGCCTAGGGTAAGGGTTCTATTAACCAGAAAGCCCTGAGTTCCAAGAACACAGCAGCTGCGAAGGACTAGCCAAGAAGAGCGCAAAAGTACCACAACATGCCTGCCTCCACAGCTTTTTCCTTGGGGACATGCCTAATTCCTGGCTGATTTGCCTTTCTCGTCTTAGGGTTGGGGTTCGGCCTAGGGCTAGGATTTTTAAAATCAGGAAACCCTGAGTTCCAGGCACACTGGAGCTGTGAAAGGCATCCAAAAGGGAGTTCAAAAGTGCCACAACATGGTTGCTTTCACGGCTTTTTCCTTGGCAAGAAGCTTAACACCAGGCTGATTTCCCTTCCCAGGGTTACTGTAAGGCTTAGGCCTAGGGCTAGGATTTTTAAAACTAGGAAGCCCTTAGATCCAGGCACACTGCAGCTGTTCAAGGCATCCCAAGGGGAGTACAAAAGTGCAACAACATGGCAGCTTTCACAGCTTTTTCCTTGGCACCATCCCTATACCTAGGCTGATTTATCTGCCTAGGGTTAGGGTTAGGGTTCAGCCTAGGGCTTGGAGTTTTTTAACCAGGAAGCCCTGAGTTCCAGGCTTACTGCATCTGCCAAAGGCATCCCAAAGGGAGTGCAAAAGTGCCACAACATGGCTGCTTTCACGGCTTTTCCCTTAGGAAGAACCCTAATACGCGGCTGATTTACCTTCCTAGGGTTACTGTTAGGCTTAGGCCTAGGACTTTTAAAACCAGGAAGCCCTGGGCTCCAGGCACACTGCAGCTGCGAAAGGCATCCCAAGAGGGCCGCAGAAGTGACACAACTTGGCTGCCTCTGCTTCTATTCTCATGAGACCATCCCGAACCATAGGCTGATTTTCCTTCCTAGGGTTAATGTTTGAGTTTCGCCTAGGGTAAGAGGTCTATTAACCAGAAAGACCTGAGTTCCAAGAACACAGCAGCTGCGAAGGACTACCCAAGAAGAGCGCAAAAGTACCACAACATGCCTGCCTCCACAGCTTTTTCCTTGGGGACATGCCTAATTCCTGGCTGATTTGCCTTTCTCGTCTTAGGGTTGGGGTTCGGCCTAGGGCTAGGATTTTTTTAACCATGTAGCCCTGAGTTCCAGGCTTACTGCATCTGCCAAAGGCATCCCAAAGGGAGTGCAGAAGTGCCACAACATGGCTGCTTTCACGGCTTTTCCCTTAGGAAGAACCCTAATACGCGGCTGATTTACCTTCCTAGGGTTACTGTTAGGCTTAGGCCTAGGACTTTTAAAACTAGGAAGCCCTTAGATCCAGGCACACTGCAGCTGTTCAAGGCATCCCAAGGGGAGCACTAAAGTACCACAACATGGCAGCTTTCACGGCTTTTCCCTTAGGAAGAACCCTAATACCCGGCTGATTTACCTTCCTAGGGTTACTGTTAGGCTTAGGCCTAGGACTTTTAAAACCAGGAAGCCCTGGGCTCCAGGCACTCTTCAGCTGCGAAAGGCATCCCAAGGAAAGCGCAAAAGTGACGCAACTTGGCTGCCACCACTGATATTTCCATGAGACCATCCCGAACCATAGGCTGATTTTCCTTCCTAGGGTTAAGGTTTGAGTTACGCCTAGGGTAAGGGTTCTATTAACCAGAAAGCCCTGAGTTCCAAGAACACAGCAGCTGCGAAGGACTAGCCAAGAAGAGCGCAAAAGTACCACAACGTGCCTGCCTTCACAGCTTTTTCCTTGGGGACATGCCTAATTCCTGGCTGATTTGCCTTTCTCGTCTTTGGGTTGGGGTTCGGCCTAGTGCTAGGATTTTTAAAATCAGGAAGCCCTGAGTTCCAGGCACACTGGAGCTGTGAAAGGCATCCAAAAGGGAGTGCAAAAGTGCCACAACATGGCTGGTTTCACGGCTTTTTCCTTGGCAAGAAGCCTAACACCAGGCTGATTTCCCTTCCCAGGGTTACTGTAAGGCTTAGGCCTAGGGCTAGGATTTTTAAAACTAGGAAGCCATTAGATCCAGGCACACTGCAGCTGTTCAAGGCATCCCAAGAGGAGTACAAAAGTGCAACAACATGGCAGCTTTCACAGCTTTTTCCTTGGCACCATCCCTATACCTAGGCTGATTTATCTGCCTAGGGTTAGGGTAAGGGTTCAGCCTAGGGCTTGGAGTTTTTTAACCAGGAAGCCCTGAGTTCCAGGCTTACTGCATCTGCCAAAGGCATCCCAAAGGGAGTGCAAAAGTGCCACAACATGGCTGCTTTCACAGCTTTTCCCTTAGGAAGAACCCTAATACGCGGCTGATTTACCTTCCTAGGGTTACTGTTAGGCTTAGGCCTAGGACTTTTAAAACCAGGAAGCCCTGGGCTCCAGGCACACTGCAGCTGCGAAAGGCATCCCAAGAGGGCCGCAGAAGTGACACAACTTGGCTGCCTCTGCTTCCATTCTCATGAGACCATCCCGAACCATAGGCTGATTTTCCTTCCTAGGGTTAATGTTTGAGTTACGCCTAGGGTAAGAGGTCTATTAACCAGAAAGACCTGAGTTCCAAGAACACAGCAGCTGCGAAGGACTACCCAAGAAGAGCGCAAAAGTACCACAACGTTCCTGCCTCCACAGCTTTTTCCTTGGGTACATGCCTAATTCCTGGCTGATTTGCCTTTCTCGTCTTAGGGTTGGGGTTCGGCCTAGGGCTAGGATTTTTTTAACCATGAAGCCCTGAGTTCCAGGCTTACTGCATCTGCCAAAGGCATCCCAAAGGGAGTGCAGAAGTGCCACAACATGGCTGCTTTCACGGCTTTTCCCTTAGGAAGAACCCTAATACTCGGCTGATTTACCTTCCTAGGGTTACTGTTAGGCTTAGGCCTAGGACTTTTAAAACCAGGAAGCCCTGGGCTCCAGGCACACTGCAGCTGCGAAAGGCATCCCAAGGGGAGCACAAAAGTGACACAACTTGGCTGCCACCACTGATATTTCCATGAGACCATCCCGAACCATAGGCTGATTTTCCTTCCTAGGGTTAAGGTTTGAGTTACGCCTAGGGTAAGGGTTCTATTAACCAGAAAGCCCTGAGTTCCAAGAACACAGCAGCTGCGAAGGACTAGCCAAGAAGAGCGCAAAAGTACCACAACATGCCTGCCTCCACAGCTTTTTCCTTGGGGACATGCCTAATTCCTGGCTGATTTGCCTTTCTCGTCTTAGGGTTGGGGTTCGGCCTAGGGCTAGGATATTTTTAACTAGGAAGCCCTGAGTTCCAGGCTTACTGCATCTGCCAAAGGCATCCCAAAGGGAGTGCAGAAGTGCCACAACATGGCTGCTTTCACGGCTTTTCCCTTAGGAAGAACCCTAATACGCGGCTGATTTACCTTCCTAGGGTTACTGTTAGGCTTAGGCCTAGGACTTTTAAAACCAGGAAGCCCTGGGCTCCAGGCACACTGCAGCTGCGAAAGGCATCCCAAGGGGAGCGCAAAAGTGACACAACTTGGCTGCCGCCACTGATATTTCCATGAGACCATCCCGAACCATAGGCTGATTTTCCTTCCTAGGGTTAAGGTTTGAGTTACGCCTAGGGTAAGGGTTCTATTAACCAGAAAGCCCTGAGTTCCAAGAACACAGCAGCTGCGAAGGACTACCCAAGAAGAGCGCAAAAGTACCACAACATGCCTGCCTCCACAGCTTTTTCCTTGGGGACATGCCTAATTCCTGGCTGATTTGCCTTTCTCGTCTTAGGGTTGGGGTTCGGCCTAGGGCTAGGATTTTTAAAATCAGGAAGCCCTGAGTTCCAGGCACACTGGAGCTGTGAAAGGCATCCAAAAGGGAGTTCAAAAGTGCCACAACATGGTTGCTTTCACGGCTTTTTCCTTGGCAAGAAGCTTAACACCAGGCTGATTTCCCTTCCCAGGGTTACTGTAAGGCTTAGGCCTAGGGCTAGGATTTTTAAAACTAGGAAGCCCTTAGATCCAGGCACACTGCAGCTGTTCAAGGCATCCCAAGGGGAGTACAAAAGTGCAACAACATGGCAGCTTTCACAGCTTTTTCCTTGGCACCATCCCTATACCTAGGCTGATTTATCTGCCTAGGGTTAGGGTTAGGGTTCAGCCTAGGGCTTGGAGTTTTTTAACCAGGAAGCCCTGAGTTCCAGGCTTACTGCATCTGCCAAAGGCATCCCAAAGGGAGTGCAAAAGTGCCACAACATGCCTGCTTTCACGGCTTTTCCCTTAGGAAGAACCCTAATACGCGGCTGATTTACCTTCCTAGGGTTACTGTTAGGCTTAGGCCTAGGACTTTTAAAACCAGGAAGCCCTGGGCTCCAGGCACACTGCAGCTGCGAAAGGCATCCCAAGAGGGCCGCAGAAGTGACACAACTTGGCTGCCTCTGCTTCTATTCTCATGAGACCATCCCGAACCATAGGCTGATTTTCCTTCCTAGGGTTAATGTTTGAGTTACGCCTAGGGTAAGAGGTCTATTAACCAGAAAGACCTGAGTTCCAAGAACACAGCAGCTGCGAAGGACTACCCAAGAATAGCGCAAAAGTACCACAACATGCCTGCCTCCACAGCTTTTTCCTTGGGGACATGCCTAATTCCTGGCTGATTTGCCTTTCTCGTCTTAGGGTTGGGGTTCGGCCTAGGGCTAGGATTTTTTTAACCATGAAGCCCTGAGTTCCAGGCTTACTGCATCTGCCAAAGGCATCCCAAAGGGAGTGCAGAAGTGCCACAACATGGCTGCTTTCACGGCTTTTCCCTTAGGAAGAACCCAATACGCGGCTGATTTACCTTCCTAGGGTTACTGTTAGGCTTAGGCCTAGGACTTTTAAAACCAGGAAGCCCTGGGCTCCAGGCACACTGCAGCTGCGAAAGGCATCCCAAGGGGAGCGCAAAAGTGACACAACTTGGCTGCCGCCACTGATATTTCCATGAGACCATCCCGAACCATAGGCTGATTTTCCTTCCTAGGGTTAAGGTTTGAGTTACGCCTAGGGTAAGGGTTCTATTAACCAGAAAGCCCTGAGTTCCAAGAACACAGCAGCTGCGAAGGACTAGCCAAGAAGAGCGCAAAAGTACCACAACATGCCTGCCTCCACAGCTTTTTCCTTGGGGACATGCCTAATTCCTGGCTGATTTGCCTTTCTCGTCTTAGGGTTGGGGTTCGGCCTAGGGCTAGGATTTTTAAAATCAGGAAGCCCTGAGTTCCAGGCACACTGGAGCTGTGAAAGGCATCCAAAAGGGAGTTCAAAAGTGCCACAACATGGTTGCTTTCACGGCTTTTTCCTTGGCAAGAAGCTTAACACCAGGCTGATTTCCCTTCCCAGGGTTACTGTAAGGCTTAGGCCTAGGGCTAGGATTTTTAAAACTAGGAAGCCCTTAGATCCAGGCACACTGCAGCTGTTCAAGGCATCCCAAGGGGAGTACAAAAGTGCAACAACATGGCAGCTTTCACAGCTTTTTCCTTGGCACCATCCCTATACCTAGGCTGATTTATCTGCCTAGGGTTAGGGTTAGGGTTCAGCCTAGGGCTTGGAGTTTTTTAACCAGGAAGCCCTGAGTTCCAGGCTTACTGCATCTGCCAAAGGCATCCCAAAGGGAGTGCAAAAGTGCCACAACATGGCTGCTTTCACGGCTTTTCCCTTAGGAAGAACCCTAATACGCGGCTGATTTACCTTCCTAGGGTTACTGTTAGGCTTAGGCCTAGGACTTTTAAAACCAGGAAGCCCTGGGCTCCAGGCACACTGCAGCTGCGAAAGGCATCCCAAGAGGGCCGCAGAAGTGACACAACTTGGCTGCCTCTGCTTCTATTCTCATGAGACCATCCCGAACCATAGGCTGATTTTCCTTCCTAGGGTTAAGGTTTGAGTTTCGCCTAGGGTAAGAGGTCTATTAACCAGAAAGACCTGAGTTCCAAGAACACAGCAGCTGCGAAGGACTACCCAAGAAGAGCGCAAAAGTACCACAACATGCCTGCCTCCACAGCTTTTTCCTTGGGGACATGCCTAATTCCTGGCTGATTTGCCTTTCTCGTCTTAGGGTTGGGGTTCGGCCTAGGGCTAGGATTTTTTTAACCATGTAGCCCTGAGTTCCAGGCTTACTGCATCTGCCAAAGGCATCCCAAAGGGAGTGCAGAAGTGCCACAACATGGCTGCTTTCACGGCTTTTCCCTTAGGAAGAACCCTAATACGCGGCTGATTTACCTTCCTAGGGTTACTGTTAGGCTTAGGCCTAGGACTTTTAAAACTAGGAAGCCCTTAGATCCAGGCACACTGCAGCTGTTCAAGGCATCCCAAGGGGAGCACTAAAGTACCACAACATGGCAGCTTTCACGGCTTTTCCCTTAGGAAGAACCCTAATACCCGGCTGATTTACCTTCCTAGGGTTACTGTTAGGCTTAGGCCTAGGACTTTTAAAACCAGGAAGCCCTGGGCTCCAGGCACTCTTCAGCTGCGAAAGGCATCCCAAGGAAAGCGCAAAAGTGACGCAACTTGGCTGCCACCACTGATATTTCCATGAGACCATCCCGAACCATAGGCTGATTTTCCTTCCTAGGGTTAAGGTTTGAGTTACGCCTAGGGTAAGGGTTCTATTAACCAGAAAGCCCTGAGTTCCAAGAACACAGCAGCTGCGAAGGACTAGCCAAGAAGAGCGCAAAAGTACCACAACGTGCCTGCCTTCACAGCTTTTTCCTTGGGGACATGCCTAATTCCTGGCTGATTTGCCTTTCTCGTCTTTGGGTTGGGGTTCGGCCTAGTGCTAGGATTTTTAAAATCAGGAAGCCCTGAGTTCCAGGCACACTGGAGCTGTGAAAGGCATCCAAAAGGGAGTGCAAAAGTGCCACAACATGGCTGGTTTCACGGCTTTTTCCTTGGCAAGAAGCCTAACACCAGGCTGATTTCCCTTCCCAGGGTTACTGTAAGGCTTAGGCCTAGGGCTAGGATTTTTAAAACTAGGAAGCCATTAGATCCAGGCACACTGCAGCTGTTCAAGGCATCCCAAGAGGAGTACAAAAGTGCAACAACATGGCAGCTTTCACAGCTTTTTCCTTGGCACCATCCCTATACCTAGGCTGATTTATCTGCCTAGGGTTAGGGTAAGGGTTCAGCCTAGGGCTTGGAGTTTTTTAACCAGGAAGCCCTGAGTTCCAGGCTTACTGCATCTGCCAAAGGCATCCCAAAGGGAGTGCAAAAGTGCCACAACATGGCTGCTTTCACAGCTTTTCCCTTAGGAAGAACCCTAATACGCGGCTGATTTACCTTCCTAGGGTTACTGTTAGGCTTAGGCCTAGGACTTTTAAAACCAGGAAGCCCTGGGCTCCAGGCACACTGCAGCTGTTAAAGGCATCCCAAGAGGGCCGCAGAAGTGACACAACTTGGCTGCCTCTGCTTCTATTCTCTTGAGACCATCCCGAACCATAGGCTGATTTTCCTTCCTAGGGTTAAGGTTTGAGTTTCGCCTAGGGTAAGAGGTCTATTAACCAGAAAGACCTGAGTTCCAAGAACACAGCAGCTGCGAAGGACTACCCAAGAAGAGCGCAAAAGTACCACAACATGCCTGCCTCCACAGCTCTTTCCTTGGGGACATGCCTAATTCCTGGCTGATTTGCCTTTCTCGTCTTAGGGTTGGGGTTCGGCCTAGGGCTAGGATTTTTTTAACTAGGAAGCCCTGAGTTCCAGGCTTACTGCATCTGCCAAAGGCATCCCAAAGGGAGTGCAGAAGTGCCACAACATGGCTGCTTTCACGGCTTTTCCCTTAGGAAGAACCCTAATACGCGGCTGATTTACCTTCCTAGGGTTACTGTTAGGCTTAGGCCTAGGACTTTTAAAACCAGGAAGCCCTGGGCTCCAGGCACACTGCAGCTGCGAAAGGCATCCTAAGGGGAGCGCAAAAGTGACACAACTTGGCTGCCACCACTGATATTTCCATGAGACCATCCCGAACCATAGGCTGATTTTCCTTCCTAGGGTTAAGGTTTGAGTTTCGCCTAGGGTAAGAGGTCTATTAACCAGAAAGACCTGAGTTCCAAGAACACAGCAGCTGCGAAGGACTAGCCAAGAAGAGCGCAAAAGTACCACAACATGCCTGCCTCCACAGCTTTTTCCTTGGGGACATGCCTAATTCCGGGCTGATTTGCCTTTCTCGTCTTAGGGTTGGGGTTCGGCCTAGGGCTAGGATATTTTTAACCAGGAAGCCCTGAGTTCCAGGCTTACTGCATCTGCCAAAGGCATCCCAAAGGGAGTGCAAAAGTGCCACAACATGCCTGCTTTCACAGCTTTTCCCTTAGGAAGAACCCTAATACGCGGCTGATTTACCTTCCTAGGGTTACTGTTAGGCTTAGGCCTAGGACTTTTAAAACCAGGAAGCCCTGGGCTCCAGGCACACTGCAGCTGTTAAAGGCATCCCAAGAGGGCCGCAGAAGTGACACAACTTGGCTGCCTCTGCTTCTATTCTCATGAGACCATCCCGAACCATAGGCTGATTTTCCTTCCTAGGGTTAAGGTTTGAGTTTCGCCTAGGGTAAGAGGTCTATTAACCAGAAAGACCTGAGTTCCAAGAACACAGCAGCTGCGAAGGACTACCCAAGAAGAGCGCAAAAGTACCACAACATGCCTGCCTCCACAGCTTTTTCCTTGGGGACATGCCTAATTCCTGGCTGATTTGCCTTTCTCGTCTTAGGGTTGGGGTTCGGCCTAGGGCTAGGATTTTTTTAACTAGGAAGCCCTGAGTTCCAGGCTTACTTCATCTGCCAAAAGCATCCCAAAGGGAGTGCAGAAGTGCCACAACATGGCTGCTTTCACGGCTTTTCCCTTAGGAAGAACCCTAATACGCGGCTGATTTACCTTCCTAGGGTTACTGTTAGGCTTAGGCCTAGGACTTTTAAAACCAGGAAGCCCTGGGCTCCAGGCACTCTGCAGCTGCGAAAGGCATCCCAAGGGGAGCGCAAAAGTGACACAACTTGGCTGCCACCACTGATATTTCCATGAGACCATCCCGAACCATAGGCTGATTTTCCTTCTTAGGGTTAAGGTTTGAGTTTCGCCTAGGGTAAGAGGTCTATTAACCAGAAATACCTGAGTTCCAAGAACACAGCAGCTGCGAAGGACTACCCAAGAAGAGCGCAAAAGTACCACAACATGCCTGCCTCCACAGCTTTTTCCTTGGGGACATGCCTAATTCCTGGCTGATTTGCCTTTCTCGTCTTAGGGTTGGGGTTCGGCCTAGGGCTAGGATTTTTTTAACTAGGAAGCCCTGAGTTCCAGGCTTACTGCATCTGCCAAAGGCATCCCAAAGGGAGTGCAGAAGTGCCACAACATGGCTGCTTTCACGGCTTTTCCCTTAGGAAGAACCCTAATACGCGGCTGATTTACCTTCCTAGGGTTACTGTTAGGCTTAGGCCTAGGACTTTTAAAACCAGGAAGCCCTGGGCTCCAGGCACACTGCAGCTGCGAAAGGCATCCCAAGGGGAGCGCAAAAGTGACACAACTTGGCTGCCACCACTGATATTTCCATGAGACCATCCCGAACCATAGGCTGATTTTCCTTCCTAGGGTTAAGGTTTGAGTTTCGCCTAGGGTAAGAGGTCTATTAACCAGAAAGACCTGAGTTCCAAGAACACAGCAGCTGCGAAGGACTACCCAAGAAGAGCGCAAAAGTACCACAACATGCCTGCCTCCACAGCTTTTTCCTTGGGGACATGCCTAATTCCTGGCTGATTTGCCTTTCTCGTCTTAGGGTTGGGGTTCGGCCTAGGGCTAGGATATTTTTAACCAGGAAGCCCTGAGTTCCAGGCTTACTGCATCTGCCAAAGGCATCCCAAAGGGAGTGCAAAAGTGCCACAACATGCCTGCTTTCACAGCTTTTCCCTTAGGAAGAACCCTAATACCCGGCTGATTTACCTTCCTAGGGTTACTGTTAGGCTTAGGCCTAGGACTTTTAAAACCAGGAAGCCCTGGGCTCCAGGCACACTGCAGCTTTTAAAGGCATCCCAAGAGGGCCGCAGAAGTGACACAACTTGGCTGCCTCTGCTTCTATTCTCATGAGACCATCCCGAACCATAGGCTGATTTTCCTTCCTAGGGTTAAGGTTTGAGTTTCGCCTAGGGTAAGAGGTCTATTAACCAGAAAGACCTGAGTTCCAAGAACACAGCAGCTGCGAAGGACTACCCAAGAAGAGCGCAAAAGTACCACAACATGCCTGCCTCCACAGCTTTTTCCTTGGGGACATGCCTAATTCCTGGCTGATTTGCCTTTCTCGTCATAGGGTTGGGGTTCGGCCTAGGGCTAGGATTTTTTTAACTAGGAAGCCCTGAGTTCCAGGCTTACTTCATCTGCCAAAAGCATCCCAAAGGGAGTGCAGAAGTGCCACAACATGGCTGCTTTCACGGCTTTTCCCTTAGGAAGAACCCTAATACCCGGCTGATTTACCTTCCTAGGGTTACTGTTAGGCTTAGGCCTAGGACTTTTAAAACCAGGAAGCCCTGGGCTCCAGGCACTCTGCAGCTGCGAAAGGCATCCCAAGGGGAGCGCAAAAGTGACACAACTTGGCTGCCACCACTGATATTTCCATGAGACCATCCCGAACCATAGGCTGATTTTCCTTCCTAGGGTTAAGGTTTGAGTTACGCCTAGGGTAAGGGTTCTATTAACCAGAAAGCCCTGAGTTCCAAGAACACAGCAGCTGCGAAGGACTACCCAAGAAGAGCGCAAAAGTATCACAACATGCCTGCCTCCACAGCTTTTTCCTTGGGGACATGCCTAATTCCTGGCTGATTTGCCTTTCTCGTCTTAGGGTTGGGGTTCGGCCTAGGGCTAGGATATTTTTAACTAGGAAGCCCTGAGTTCCAGGCTTACTTCATCTGCCAAAGGCATCCCAAAGGGAGTGCAGAAGTGCCACAACATGGCTGCTTTCACGGCTTTCCCCTTAGGAAGAACCCTAATACGCGGCTGATTTACCTTCCTAGGGTTACTGTTAGGCTTAGGCCTAGGACTTTTAAAACCAGGAAGCCCTGGGCTCCAGGAACATGCAGCTGTTAAAGGCATCCCAAGAGGGCCGCAAAAGTGACGCAACTTGGCTGCCACCACTGATATTTCCATGAGACCATCCCGAACCATAGGCTGATTTTCCTTCCTAGGGTTAAGGTTTGAGTTACGCCTAGGGTAAGGGTTCTATTAACCAGAAAGCCCTGAGTTCCAAGAACACAGCAGCTGCGAAGGACTAGCCAAGAAGAGCGCAAAAGTACCACAACGTGCCTGCCTTCACAGCTTTTTCCTTGGGGACATGCCTAATTCCTGGCTGATTTGCCTTTCTCGTCTTTGGGTTGGGGTTCGGCCTAGTGCTAGGATTTTTAAAATCAGGAAGCCCTGAGTTCCAGGCACACTGGAGCTGTGAAAGGCATCCAAAAGGGAGTGCAAAAGTGCCACAACATGGCTGGTTTCACGGCTTTTTCCTTGGCAAGAAGCTTAACACCAGGCTGATTTCCCTTCCCAGGGTTACTGTAAGGCTTAGGCCTAGGGCTAGGATTTTTAAAACTAGGAAGCCATTAGATCCAGGCACACTGCAGCTGTTCAAGGCATCCCAAGAGGAGTACAAAAGTGCAACAACATGGCAGCTTTCACAGCTTTTTCCTTGGCACCATCCCTATACCTAGGCTGATTTATCTGCCTAGGGTTAGGGTAAGGGTTCAGCCTAGGGCTTGGAGTTTTTTAACCAGGAAGCCCTGAGTTCCAGGCTTACTGCATCTGCCAAAGGCATCCCAAAGGGAGTGCAAAAGTGCCACAACATGGCTGCTTTCACAGCTTTTCCCTTAGGAAGAACCCTAATACGCGGCTGATTTACCTTCCTAGGGTTACTGTTAGGCTTAGGCCTAGGACTTTTAAAACCAGGAAGCCCTGGGCTCCAGGCACACTGCAGCTGTTAAAGGCATCCCAAGAGGGCCGCAGAAGTGACACAACTTGGCTGCCTCTGCTTCTATTCTCTTGAGACCATCCCGAACCATAGGCTGATTTTCCTTCCTAGGGTTAAGGTTTGAGTTTCGCCTAGGGTAAGAGGTCTATTAACCAGAAAGACCTGAGTTCCAAGAACACAGCAGCTGCGAAGGACTACCCAAGAAGAGCGCAAAAGTACCACAACATGCCTGCCTCCACAGCTCTTTCCTTGGGGACATGCCTAATTCCTGGCTGATTTGCCTTTCTCGTCTTAGGGTTGGGGTTCGGCCTAGGGCTAGGATTTTTTTAACTAGGAAGCCCTGAGTTCCAGGCTTACTGCATCTGCCAAAGGCATCCCAAAGGGAGTGCAGAAGTGCCACAACATGGCTGCTTTCACGGCTTTTCCCTTAGGAAGAACCCTAATACGCGGCTGATTTACCTTCCTAGGGTTACTGTTAGGCTTAGGCCTAGGACTTTTAAAACCAGGAAGCCCTGGGCTCCAGGCACACTGCAGCTGCGAAAGGCATCCCAAGGGGAGCGCAAAAGTGACACAACTTGGCTGCCACCACTGATATTTCCATGAGACCATCCCGAACCATAGGCTGATTTTCCTTCCTAGGGTTAAGGTTTGAGTTTCGCCTAGGGTAAGAGGTCTATTAACCAGAAAGACCTGAGTTCCAAGAACACAGCAGCTGCGAAGGACTACCCAAGAAGAGCGCAAAAGTACCACAACATGCCTGCCTCCACAGCTTTTTCCTTGGGGACATGCCTAATTCCGGGCTGATTTGCCTTTCTCGTCTTAGGGTTGGGGTTCGGCCTAGGGCTAGGATATTTTTAACCAGGAAGCCCTGAGTTCCAGGCTTACTGCATCTGCCAAAGGCATCCCAAAGGGAGTGCAAAAGTGCCACAACATGCCTGCTTTCACAGCTTTTCCCTTAGGAAGAAACCTAATACGCGGCTGATTTACCTTCCTAGGGTTACTGTTAGGCTTAGGCCTAGGACTTTTAAAACCAGGAAGCCCTGGGCTCCAGGCACACTGCAGCTGTTAAAGGCATCCCAAGAGGGCCGCAGAAGTGACACAACTTGGCTGCCTCTGCTTCTATTCTCATGAGACCATCCCGAACCATAGGCTGATTTTCCTTCCTAGGGTTAAGGTTTGAGTTTCGCCTAGGGTAAGAGGTCTATTAACCAGAAAGACCTGAGTTCCAAGAACACAGCAGCTGCGAAGGACTACCCAAGAAGAGCGCAAAAGTACCACAACATGCCTGCCTCCACAGCTTTTTCCTTGGGGACATGCCTAATTCCTGGCTGATTTGCCTTTCTCGTCTTAGGGTTGGGGTTCGGCCTAGGGCTAGGATTTTTTTAACTAGGAAGCCCTGAGTTCCAGGCTTACTTCATCTGCCAAAAGCATCCCAAAGGGAGTGCAGAAGTGCCACAACATGGCTGCTTTCACGGCTTTTCCCTTAGGAAGAACCCTAATACGCGGCTGATTTACCTTCCTAGGGTTACTGTTAGGCTTAGGCCTAGGACTTTTAAAACCAGGAAGCCCTGGGCTCCAGGCACTCTGCAGCTGCGAAAGGCATCCCAAGGGGAGCGCAAAAGTGACACAACTTGGCTGCCACCACTGATATTTCCATGAGACCATCCCGAACCATAGGCTGATTTTCCTTCTTAGGGTTAAGGTTTGAGTTTCGCCTAGGGTAAGAGGTCTATTAACCAGAAATACCTGAGTTCCAAGAACACAGCAGCTGCGAAGGACTACCCAAGAAGAGCGCAAAAGTACCACAACATGCCTGCCTCCACAGCTTTTTCCTTGGGGACATGCCTAATTCCTGGCTGATTTGCCTTTCTCGTCTTAGGGTTGGGGTTCGGCCTAGGGCTAGGATTTTTTTAACTAGGAAGCCCTGAGTTCCAGGCTTACTGCATCTGCCAAAGGCATCCCAAAGGGAGTGCAGAAGTGCCACAACATGGCTGCTTTCATGGCTTTTCCCTTAGGAAGAACCCTAATACGCGGCTGATTTACCTTCCTAGGGTTACTGTTAGGCTTAGGCCTAGGACTTTTAAAACCAGGAAGCCCTGGGCTCCAGGCACACTGCAGCTGCGAAAGGCATCCCAAGGGGAGCGCAAAAGTGACACAACTTGGCTGCCACCACTGATATTTCCATGAGACCATCCCGAACCATAGGCTGATTTTCCTTCCTAGGGTTAAGGTTTGAGTTTCGCCTAGGGTAAGAGGTCTATTAACCAGAAAGACCTGAGTTCCAAGAACACAGCAGCTGCGAAGGACTACCCAAGAAGAGCGCAAAAGTACCACAACATGCCTGCCTCCACAGCTTTTTCCTTGGGGACATGCCTAATTCCTGGCTGATTTGCCTTTCTCGTCTTAGGGTTGGGGTTCGGCCTAGGGCGAGGATATTTTTAACCAGGAAGCCCTGAGTTCCAGGCTTACTGCATCTGCCAAAGGCATCCCAAAGGGAGTGCAAAAGTGCCACAACATGCCTGCTTTCACAGCTTTTCCCTTAGGAAGAACCCTAATACCCGGCTGATTTACCTTCCTAGGGTTACTGTTAGGCTTAGGCCTAGGACTTTTAAAACCAGGAAGCCCTGGGCTCCAGGCACACTGCAGCTGTTAAAGGCATCCCAAGAGGGCCGCAGAAGTGACACAACTTGGCTGCCTCTGCTTCTATTCTCATGAGACCATCCCGAACCATAGGCTGATTTTCCTTCCTAGGGTTAAGGTTTGAGTTTCGCCTAGGGTAAGAGGTCTATTAACCAGAAAGACCTGAGTTCCAAGAACACAGCAGCTGCGAAGGACTACCCAAGAAGAGCGCAAAAGTACCACAACATGCCTGCCTCCACAGCTTTTTCCTTGGGGACATGCCTAATTCCTGGCTGATTTGCCTTTCTCGTCTTAGGGTTGGGGTTCGGCCTAGGGCTAGGATTTTTTTAACTAGGAAGCCCTGAGTTCCAGGCTTACTTCATCTGCCAAAAGCATCCCAAAGGGAGTGCAGAAGTGCCACAACATGGCTGCTTTCACGGCTTTTCCCTTAGGAAGAACCCTAATACCCGGCTGATTTACCTTCCTAGGGTTACTGTTAGGCTTAGGCCTAGGACTTTTAAAACCAGGAAGCCCTGGGCTCCAGGCACTCTGCAGCTGCGAAAGGCATCCCAAGGGGAGCGCAAAAGTGACACAACTTGGCTGCCACCACTGATATTTCCATGAGACCATCCCGAACCATAGGCTGATTTTCCTTCCTAGGGTTAAGGTTTGAGTTTCGCCTAGGGTAAGAGGTCTATTAACCAGAAAGACCTGAGTTCCAAGAACACAGCAGCTGCGAAGGACTACCCAAGAAGAGCGCAAAAGTACCACAACATGCCTGCCTCCACAGCTTTTTCCTTGGGGACATGCCTAATTCCTGGCTGATTTGCCTTTCTCGTCTTAGGGTTGGGGTTCGGCCTAGGGCTAGGATTTTTTTAACTAGGAAGCCCTGAGTTCCAGGCTTACTGCATCTGCCAAAGGCATCCCAAAGGGAGTGCAGAAGTGCCACAACATGGCTGCTTTCACGGCTTTTCCCTTAGGAAGAACCCTAATGCGCGGCTGATTTACCTTCCTAGGGTTACTGTTAGGCTTAGGCCTAGGACTTTTAAAACCAGGAAGCCCTGGGCTCCAGGCACACTGCAGCTGCGAAAGGCATCCCAAGGGGAGCGCAAAAGTGACACAACTTGGCTGCCACCACTGATATTTCCATGAGACCATCCCGAACCATAGGCTGATTTTCCTTCCTAGGGTTAAGGTCTGAGTTTCGCCTAGGGTAAGAGGTCTATTAACCAGAAAGACCTGAGTTCCAAGAACACAGCAGCTGCGAAGGACTACCCAAGAAGAGCGCAAAAGTACCACAACATGCCTGCCTCCACAGCTTTTTCCTTGGGGACATGCCTAATTCCTGGCTGATTTGCCTTTCTCGTCTTAGGGTTGGGGTTCGGCCTAGGGCTAGGATATTTTTAACCAGGAAGCCCTGAGTTCCAGGCTTACTGCATCTGCCAAAGGCATCCCAAAGGGAGTGCAAAAGTGCCACAACATGGCTGCTTTCACGGCTTTTCCCTTAGGAAGAACCCTAATACGCGGCTGATTTACCTTCCTAGGGTTACTTTTAGGCTTAGTCCTAGGACTTTTAAAACCAGGAAGCCCTGGGCTCCAGGCACACTGCAGCTGTTAAAGGCATCCCAAGAGGGCCGCAGAAGTGACACAACTTGGCTGCCTCTGCTTCTATTCTCATGAGACCATCCCGAACCATAGGCTGATTTTCCTTCCTAGGGTTAATGTTTGAGTTTCGCCTAGGGTAAGAGGTCTATTAACCAGAAAGACCTGAGTTCCAAGAACACAGCAGCTGCGAAGGACTACCCAAGAAGAGCGCAAAAGTACCACAACATGCCTGCCTCCACAGCTTTTTCCTTGGGGACATGCCTAATTCCTGGCTGATTTGCCTTTCTCGTCTTAGGGTTGGGGTTCGGCCTAGGGCTAGGATATTTTTAACCAGGAAGCCCTGAGTTCCAGGCTTACTGCATCTGCCAAAGGCATCCCAAAGGGAGTGCAAAAGTGCCACAACATGGCTGCTTTCACAGCTTTTCCCTTAGGAAGAACCCTAATACCCGGCTGATTTACCTTCCTAGGGTTACTGTTAGGCTTAGGCCTAGGACTTTTAAAACCAGGAAGCCCTGGGCTCCAGGCACATGCAGCTGTTAAAGGCATCCCCAGAGGGCCGCAGAAGTGACACAACTTGGCTGCCTCTGCTGCTATTCTCATGAGACCATCCCGAACCATAGGCTGATTTTCCTTCCTAGGGTTAAGGTTTGAGTTACGCCTAGGGTAAGGGTTCTATTAACCAGAAAGCCCTGAGTTCCAAGAACACAGCAGCTGCGAAGGACTACCCAAGAAGAGCGCAAAAGTACCACAACATGCCTGCCTCCACAGCTTTTTCCTTGGGGACATGCCTAATTCCTGGCTGATTTGCCTTTCTCGTCTTAGGGTTGGGGTTCGGCCTAGGGCTAGGATTTTAAAAATCAGGAAGCCCTGAGTTCCAGGCACACTGGAGCTGTGAAAGGCATCCAAAAGGGAGTGCAAAAGTGCCACAACATGGCTGCTTTCACGGCTTTTTCCTTGGCAAGAAGCTTAACACCAGGCTGATTTCCCTTCCCAGGGTTACTGTAAGGCTTAGGCCTAGGGCTAGGATTTTTAAAACTAGGAAGCCCTTAGATCCAGGCACACTGCAGCTGTTCAAGGCATCCCAAGGGGAGTACAAAAGTGCAACAACATGGCAGCTTTCACAGCTTTTTCCTTGGCACCATCCCTATACCTAGGCTGTTTTATCTGCCTAGGGTTATGGTTAGGGTTCAGCCTAGGGCTTGGAGTTTTTTAACCAGGAAGCCCTGAGTTCCAGGCTTACTGCATCTGCCAAATGCATCCCAAAGGGAGTGCAAATGTGCCACAACATGGCTGCTTTCACGGCTTTTCCCTTAGGAAGAACCCTAATACGCGGCTGATTTACCTTCCTAGGGTTACTTTTAGGCTTAGTCCTAGGACTTTTAAAACCAGGAAGCCCTGGGCTCCAGGCACACTGCAGCTGTTAAAGGCATCCCAAGAGGGCCGCAGAAGTGACACAACTTGGCTGCCTCTGCTTCTATTCTCATGAGACCATCCCGAACCATAGGCTGATTTTCCTTCCTAGGGTTAATGTTTGAGTTTCGCCTAGGGTAAGAGGTCTATTAACCAGAAAGACCTGAGTTCCAAGAACACAGCAGCTGCGAAGGACTACCCAAGAAGAGCGCAAAAGTACCACAACATGCCTGCCTCCACAGCTTTTTCCTTGGGGACATGCCTAATTCCTGGCTGATTTGCCTTTCTCGTCTTAGGGTTGGGGTTCGGCCTAGGGCTAGGATATTTTTAACTAGGAAGCCCTGAGTTCCAGGCTTACTGCATCTGCCAAAGGCATCCCAAAGGGAGTGCAGAAGTGCCACAACATGGCTGCTTTCACGGCTTTTCCCTTAGGAAGAACCCTAATGCGCGGCTGATTTACCTTCCTAGGGTTACTGTTAGGCTTAGGCCTAGGACTTTTAAAACCAGGAAGCCCTGGGCTCCAGGCACACTGCTGCTGCGAAAGGCATCCCAAGGGGAGCGCAAAAGTGACACAACTTGGCTGCCACCACTGATATTTCCATGAGACCATCCCGAACCATAGGCTGATTTTCCTTCCTAGGGTTAAGGTTTGAGTTACGCCTAGGGTAAGGGTTCTATTAACCAGAAAGCTCTGAGTTCCAAGAACACAGCAGCTGCGAAGGACTACCCAAGAAGAGCGCAAAAGTACCACAACATGCCTGCCTCCACAGCTTTTTCCTTGGGGACATTCCTAATTCCTGGCTGATTTGCCTTTCTCGTCTTAGGGTAGGGGTTCGGCCTAGGGCTAGGATTTTTAAAATCAGGAAGCCCTGAGTTCCAGGCACACTGGAGCTGTGAAAGGCATCCAAAAGGGAGTGCAAAAGTGCCACAACATGGTTGCTTTCACGGCTTTTTCCTTGGCAAGAAGCTTAACACCAGGCTGATTTCCCTTCCCAGGGTTACTGTAAGGCTTAGGCCTAGGGCTAGGATTTTTAAAACTAGGAAGCCCTTAGATCCAGGCACACTGCAGCTGTTCAAGGCATCCCAAGGGGAGTACAAAAGTGCAACAACATGGCAGCTTTCACAGCTTTTTCCTTGGCACCATCCCTATACCTAGGCTGATTTATCTGCCTAGGGTTAGGGTTAGGGTTCAGCCTAGGGCTTGGAGTTTTTTAACCAGGAAGCCCTGAGTTCCAGGCTTACTGCATCTGCCAAAGGCATCCCAAAGGGAGTGCAGAAGTGCCACAACATGGCTGCTTTCACGGCTTTTCCCTTAGGAAGAACCCTAATACGCGGCTGATTTACCTTCCTAGGGTTACTGTTAGGCTTAGGCCTAGGACTTTTAAAACCAGGAAGCCCTGGGCTCCAGGCACACTGCAGCTGTTAAAGGCATCCCAAGAGGGCCGCAGAAGTGACACAACTTGGCTGCCTCTGCTTCTATTCTCATGAGACCATCCCGAACCATAGGCTGATTTTCCTTCCTAGGGTTAATGTTTGAGTTACGCCTAGGGTAAGAGGTCTATTAACCAGAAAGACCTGAGTTCCAAGAACACAGCAGCTGCGAAGGACTACCCAAGAAGAGCGCAAAAGTACCACAACATGCCTGCCTCCACAGCTTTTTCCTTGGGAACATGCCTAATTCCTGGCTGATTTGCCTTTCTCGTCTTAGGGTTGGGGTTCGGCCTAGGGCTAGGATATTTTTAATCAGGAAGCCCTGAGTTCCAGGCTTACTGCATCTGCCAAAGGCATCCCAAAGGGAGTGCAAAAGTGCCACAACATGGCTGCTTTCACAGCTTTTCCCTTAGGAAGAACCCTAATACCCGGCTGATTTACCTTCCTAGGGTTACTGTTAGGCTTAGGCCTAGGACTTTTAAAACCAGGAAGCCCTGGGCTCCAGGCACACTGCAGCTGTTAAAGGCATCCCAAGAGGGCCGCAGAAGTGACACAACTTGGCTGCCTCTGCTTCTATTCTCATGAGACCATCCCGAACCATAGGCTGATTTTCCTTCCTAGGGTTAATGTTTGAGTTTCGCCTAGGGTAAGAGGTCTATTAACCAGAAAGACCTGAGTTCCAAGAACACAGCAGCTGCGAAGGACTACCCAAGAAGAGCGCAAAAGTACCACAACATGCCTGCCTCCACAGCTTTTTCCTTGGGGACATGCCTAATTCCTGGCTGATTTGCCTTTCTCGTCTTAGGGTTGGGGTTCGGCCTAGGGCTAGGATTTTTTTAACTAGGAAGCCCTGAGTTCCAGGCTTACTTCATCTGCCAAAAGCATCACAAAGGGAGTGCAGAAGTGCCACAACATGGCTGCTTTCACGGCTTTTCCCTTAGGAAGAACCCTAATACGCGGCTGATTTACCTTCCTAGGGTTACTGTTAGGCTTAGGCCTAGGACTTTTAAAACCAGGAAGCCCTGGGCTCCAGGCACTCTGCAGCTGCGAAAGGCATCCCAAGGGGAGCGCAAAAGTGACACAACTTGGCTGCCACCACTGATATTTCCATGAGACCATCCCGAACCATAGGCTGATTTTCCTTCCTAGGGTTAAGGTTTGAGTTACGCCTAGGGTAAGGGTTCTATTAACCAGAAAGCCCTGAGTTCCAAGAACACAGCCGCTGCGAAGGACTACCCAAGAAGAGCGCAAAAGTATCACAACATGCCTGCCTCCACAGCATTTTCCTTGGGGACATGCCTAATTCCTGGCTGATTTGCCTTTCTCGTCTTAGGGTTGGGGTTCGGCCTAGGGCTAGGATATTTTTAACTAGGAAGCCCTGAGTTCCAGGCTTACTTCATCTGCCAAAGGCATCCCAAAAAGAGTGCAGAAGTGCCACAACATGGCTGCTTTCACGGCTTTCCCCTTAGGAAGAACCCTAATACGCGGCTGATTTACCTTCCTAGGGTTACTGTTAGGCTTAGGCCTAGGACTTTTAAAACCAGGAAGCCCTGGGCTCCAGGCACATGCAGCTGTTCAAGGCATCCCAAGAGGGCCGCAGAAGTGACACAACTTGGCTGCCTCTGCTGCTATTCTCATGAGACCATCCCGAACCATAGGCTGATTTTCCTTCCTAGGGTTAAGGTTTGAGTTACGCCTAGGGTAAGGGTTCTATTAACCAGAAAGCCCTGAGTTCCAAGAACACAGCAGCTGCGAAGGACTAGACAAGAAGAGCGCAAAAGTACCACAACATGCCTGCCTCCACAGCTTTTTCCTTGGGGACATGCCTAATTCCTGGCTGATTTGCCTTTCTCGTCTTAGGGTTGGGGTTCGGCCTAGGGCTAGGATTTTAAAAATCAGGAAGCCCTGAGTTCCAGGCACACTGGAGCTGTGAAAGGCATCCCAAAGGGAGTGCAGAAGTGCCACAACATGGTTGCTTTCACGGCTTTTTCCTTGGCAAGAAGCTTAACACCAGGCTGCTTTCCCTTCCCAGGGTTACTGTTAGGCTTAGGCCTAGGACTTTTAAAACCAGGAAGCCCTGGGCTCCAGGCACACTGCAGCTGTTAAAGGCATCCCAAGAGGGCCGCAGAAGTGACACAACTTGGCTGCCTCTGCTTCTATTCTCATGAGACCATCCCGAACCATAGGCTGATTTTCCTTCCTAGGGTTAAGGTTTGAGTTTCGCCTAGGGTAAGAGTTCTATTAACCAGAAAGACCTGAGTTCCAAGAACACAGCAGCTGCGAAGGACTACCCAAGAAGAGCGCAAAAGTACCACAACATGCCTGCCTCCACAGCTTTTTCCTTGGGGACATGCCTAATTCCTGGCTGATTTGCCTTTCTCGTCTTAGGGTTGGGGTTCGGCCTAGGGCTAGGATATTTTTAACTAGGAAGCCCTGAGTTCCAGGCTTACTGCATCTGCCAAAGGCATCCCAAAGGGAGTGCAGAAGTGCCACAACATGGCTGCTTTCACGGCTTTTCCCTTAGGAAGAACCCTAATACGCGGCTGATTTACCTTCCTAGGGTTACTGTTAGGCTTAGGCCTAGGACTTTTAAAACCAGGAAGCCCTGGGCTCCAGGCACACTGCAGCTGCGAAAGGCATCCCAAGGGCAGCGCAAAAGTGACACAACTTGGCTGCCTCTTCTTCTATTCTCATGAGACCATCCCGAACCATAGGCTGATTTTCCTTCCTAGGGTTAAGGTTTGAGTTACGCCTAGGGTAAGGGTTCTATTAACCAGAAAGCCCTGAGTTCCAAGAACACAGCAGCTGCGAAGGACTACCCAAGAAGAGCGCAAAAGTACCACAACATGCCTGCCTCCACAGCTTTTTCCTTGGGGACATGCCTAATTCCTGGCTGATTTGCCTTTCTCGTCTTAGGGTTGGGGTTCGGCCTAGGGCTAGGATTTTTAAAATCAGGAAGCCCTGAGTTCCAGGCACACTGGAGCTGTGAAAGGCATCCAAAAGGGAGTGCAAAAGTGCCACAACATGGTTGCTTTCACGGCTTTTTCCTTGGCAAGAAGCTTAACACCAGGCTGATTTCCCTTCCCAGGGTTACTGTAAGGCTTAGGCCTAGGGCTAGGATTTTTAAAACTAGGAAGCCCTTAGATCCAGGCACACTGCAGCTGTTCAAGGCATCCCAAGGGGAGTACAAAAGTGCAACAACATGGCAGCTTTCACAGCTTTTTCCTTGGCACCATCCCTATACCTAGGCTGATTTATCTGCCTAGGGTTAGGGTTAGGGTTCAGCCTAGGGCTTGGAGTTTTTTAACCAGGAAGCCCTGAGTTCCAGGCTTACTGCATCTGCCAAATGCATCCCAAAGGGAGTGCAAAAGTGCCACAACATGGCTGCTTTCACGGCTTTTCCCTTAGGAAGAACCCTAATACCCGGCTGATTTACCTTCCTAGGGTTACTGTTAGGCTTAGGCCTAGGACTTTTAAAACCAGGAAGCCCTGGGCTCCAGGCACACTGCAGCTGTTAAAGGCATCCCAAGAGGGCCGCAGAAGTGACACAACTTGGCTGCCTCTGCTTCTATTCTCATGAGACCATCCCGAACCATAGGCTGATTTTCCTTCCTAGGGTTAATGTTTGAGTTTCGCCTAGGGTAAGAGATCTATTAACCAGAAAGACCAGAGTTCCAAGAACACAGCAGCTGCGAAGGACTACCCAAGAAGAGCGCAAAAGTACCACAACATGCCTGCCTCCACAGCTTTTTCCTTGGGGACATGCCTAATTCCTGGCTGATTTGCCTTTCTCGTCTTAGGGTTGGGGTTCGGCCTAGGGCTAGGATTTTTTTAACTAGGAAGCCCTGAGTTCCAGGCTTACTGCATCTGCCAAAGGCATCCCAAAGGGAGTGCAGAAGTGCCACAACATGGCTGCTTTCACGGCTTTTCCCTTAGGAAGAACCCTAATACGCAGCTGATTTACCTTCCTAGGGTTACTGTTAAGCTTAGGCCTAGGACTTTTAAAACCAGGAAGCCCTGGGCTCCAGGCACATGCAGCTGTTCAAGGCATCCAAAGAGGGCCGTAGAAGTGACACAACTTGGCTTCCTCTGTTACTATTCTCATGAGACCATCCCGAACCATAGGCTGATTTTCCTTCCTAGGGTTAAGGTTTGAGTTATGCCTAGGGTAAGGGTTCTATTAACCAGAAAGCTCTGAGTTCCAAGAACACAGCAGCTGCGAAGGACTAGCCAAGAAGAGCGCAAAAGTACCACAACATGCCTGCCTCCACAGCTTTTTCCTTGGGGACATGCCTAATTCCTGGCTGATTTGCCTTTCTCGTCTTAGGGTTGGGGTTCGGCCTAGGGCTAGGATTTTTAAAATCAGGAAGCCCTGAGTTCCAGGCACACTGGAGCTGTGAAAGGCATCCAAAAGGGAGTGCAAAAGTGCCACAACATGGTTGCTTTCACGGCTTTTTCCTTGGCAAGAAGCTTAACACCAGGCTGATTTCCCTTCCCAGGGTTACTGTTAGGCTTAGGCCTAGGACTTTTAAAACCAGGAAGCCCTGGGCTCCAGGCACACTGCAGCTGCGAAAGGCATCCCAAGGGGAGCGCAAAAGTGACACAACTTGGCTGCCACCACTGATATTTCCATGAGACCATCCCGAACCATAGGCTGATTTTCCTTCCTAGGGTTAAGGTTTGAGTTACGCCTAGGGTAAGGGTTCTATTAACCAGAAAGCCCTGAGTTCCAAGAACACAGCAGCTGCGAAGGACTAGCCAAGAAGAGCGCAAAAGTACCACAACATGCCTGCCTCCACAGCTTTTTCCTTGGGGACATGCCTAATTCCTGGCTGATTTGCCTTTCTCGTCTTAGGGTTGGGGTTCGGCCTAGGGCTAGGATTTTTTTAACTAGGAAGCCCTGAGTTCCAGGCTTACTGCATCTGCCAAAGGCATCCCAAAGGGAGTGCAGAAGTGCCACAACATGGCTGCTTTCACGGCTTTTCCCTTAGGAAGAACCCTAATACGCGGCTGATTTACCTTCCTAGGGTTACTGTTAGGCTTAGGCCTAGGACTTTTAAAACCAGGAAGCCCTGGGCTCCAGGCACACTGCAGCTGCGAAAGGCATCCCAAGGGGAGCGCAAAAGTGACACAACTTGGCTGCCTCTTCTTCTATTCTCATGAGACCATCCCGAACCATAGGCTGATTTTCCTTCCTAGGGTTAAGGTTTGAGTTACGCCTAGGGTAAGGGTTCTATTAACCAGAAAGCCCTGAGTTCCAAGAACACAGCAGCTGCGAAGGACTAGCCAAGAAGAGTGCAAAAGTACCACAACATGCCTGCCTCCACAGCTTTTTCCTTGGGGACATGCCTAATTCCTGGCTGATTTGCCTTTCTCGTCTTAGGGTTGGGGTTCGGCCTAGGGCTAGGATTTTTAAAATCAGGAAGCCCTGAGTTCCAGGCACACTGGAGCTGTGAAAGGCATCCAAAAGGGAGTGCAAAAGTGCCACAACATGGTTGCTTTCACGGCTTTTTCCTTGGCAAGAAGCTTAACACCAGGCTGATTTCCCTTCCCAGGGTTACTGTAAGGCTTAGGCCTAGGGCTAGGATTTTTAAAACTAGGAAGCCCTTAGATCCAGGCACACTGCAGCTGTTCAAGGCATCCCAAGGGGAGTACAAAAGTGCAACAACATGGCAGCTTTCACAGCTTTTTCCTTGGCACCATCCCTATACCTAGGCTGATTTATCTGCCTAGGGTTAGGGTTAGGGTTCAGCCTAGGGCTTGGAGTTTTTTAACCAGGAAGCCCTGAGTTCCAGGCTTACTGCATCTGCCAAAGGCATCCCAAAGGGAGTGCAAAAGTGCCACAACATGGCTGCTTTCACGGCTTTTCCCTTAGGAAGAACCCTAATACCCGGCTGATTTACCTTCCTAGGGTTACTGTTAGGCTTAGGCCTAGGACTTTTAAAACCAGGAAGCCCTGGGCTCCAGGCACACTGCAGCTGTTAAAGGCATCCCAAGAGGGCCGCAGAAGTGACACAACTTGGCTGCCTCTGCTTCTATTCTCATGAGACCATCCCGAACCATAGGCTGATTTTCCTTCCTAGGGTTAATGTTTGAGTTTCGCCTAGGGTAAGAGGTCTATTAACCAGAAAGACCAGAGTTCCAAGAACACAGCAGCTGCGAAGGACTACCCAAGAAGAGCGCAAAAGTACCACAACATGCCTGCCTCCACAGCTTTTTCCTTGGGGACATGCCTAATTCCTGGCTGATTTGCCTTTCTCGTCTTAGGGTTGGGGTTCGGCCTAGGGCTAGGATTTTTTTAACTAGGAAGCCCTGAGTTCCAGGCTTACTGCATCTGCCAAAGGCATCCCAAAGGGAGTGCAGAAGTGCCACAACATGGCTGCTTTCACGGCTTTTCCCTTAGGAAGAACCCTAATACGCAGCTGATTTACCTTCCTAGGGTTACTGTTAAGCTTAGGCCTAGGACTTTTAAAACCAGGAAGCCCTGGGCTCCAGGCACATGCAGCTGTTCCAGGCATCCAAAGAGGGCCGCAGAAGTGACACAACTTGGCTGCCTCTGTTACTATTCTCATGAGACCATCCCGAACCATAGGCTGATTTTCCTTCCTAGGGTTAAGGTTTGAGTTACGCCTAGGGTAAGGGTTCTATTAACCAGAAAGCTCTGAGTTCCAAGAACACAGCAGCTGCGAAGGACTAGCCAAGAAGAGCGCAAAAGTACCACAACATGCCTGCCTCCACAGCTTTTTCCTTGGGGACATGCCTAATTCCTGGCTGATTTGCCTTTCTCGTCTTAGGGTTGGGGTTCGGCCTAGGGCTAGGATTTTTAAAATCAGGAAGCCCTGAGTTCCAGGCACACTGGAGCTGTGAAAGGCATCCAAAAGGGAGTGCAAAAGTGCCACAACATGGTTGCTTTCACGGCTTTTTCCTTGGCAAGAAGCTTAACACCAGGCTGATTTCCCTTCCCAGGGTTACTGTAAGGCTTAGGCCTAGGGCTAGGATTTTTAAAACTAGGAAGCCCTTAGATCCAGGCACACTGCAGCTGTTCAAGGCATCCCAAGGGGAGTACAAAAGTGCAACAACATGGCAGCTTTCACAGCTTTTTCCTTGGCACCATCCCTATACCTAGGCTGATTTATCTGCCTAGGGTTAGGGTTAGGGTTCAGCCTAGGGCTTGGAGTTTTTTAACCAGGAAGCCCTGAGTTCCAGGCTTACTGCATCTGCCAAATGCATCCCAAAGGGAGTGCAGAAGTGCCACAACATGGCTGCTTTCACGGCTTTTCCCTTAGGAAGAACCCTAATACGCGGCTGATTTACCTTCCTAGGGTTACTGTTAGGCTTAGGCCTAGGACTTTTAAAACCAGGAAGCCCTGGGCTCCAGGCACACTGCAGCTGCGAAAGGCATCCCAAGAGGGCCGCAGAAGTGACACAACTTGGCTGCCTCTGCTTCCATTCTCTGAGACCATCCCGAACCATAGGCTGATTTTCCTTCCTAGGGTTAATGTTTGAGTTACGCCTAGGGTAAGAGGTCTATTAACCAGAAAGACCTGAGTTCCAAGAACACAGCAGCTGCGAAGGACTACCCAAGAAGAGCGCAAAAGTACCACAACATGCCTGCCTCCACAGCTTTTTCCTTGGGGACATGCCTAATTCCTGGCTGATTTGCCTTTCTCGTCTTAGGGTTGGGGTTCGGCCTAGGGCTAGGATTTTTTTAACCATGAAGCCCTGAGTTCCAGGCTTACTGCATCTGCCAAAGGCATCCCAAAGGGAGTGCAGAAGTGCCACAACATGGCTGCTTTCACGGCTTTTCCCTTAGGAAGAACCCTAATACGCGGCTGATTTACCTTCCTAGGGTTACTGTTAGGCTTAGGCCTAGGACTTTTAAAACCAGGAAGCCCTGGGCTCCAGGCACACTGCAGCTGCGAAAGGCATCCCAAGGGGAGCGCAAAAGTGACACAACTTGGCTGCCACCACTGATATTTCCATGAGACCATCCCGAACCATAGGCTGATTTTCCTTCCTAGGGTTAAGGTTTGAGTTACGCCTAGGGTAAGGGTTCTATTAACCAGAAAGCCCTGAGTTCCAAGAACACAGCAGCTGCGAAGGACTACCCAAGAAGAGCGCAAAAGTACCACAACATGCCTGCCTCCACAGCTTTTTCCTTGGGGACATGCCTAATTCCTGGCTGATTTGCCTTTCTCGTCTTAGGGTTGGGGTTCGGCCTAGGGCTAGGATATTTTTAACCAGGAAGCCCTGAGTTCCAGGCTTACTGCATCTGCCAAAGGCATCCCAAAGGGAGTGCAAAAGTGCCACAACATGGCTGCTTTCACAGCTTTTCCCTTAGGAAGAACCCTAATACCCGGCTGATTTACCTTCCTAGGGTTACTGTTAGGCTTAGGCCTAGGACTTTTAAAACCAGGAAGCCCTGGGCTCCAGGCACACTGCAGCTGTTAAAGGCATCCCAAGGGGAGCACAAAAGTGACACAACTTGGCTGCCTCTGCTTCTATTCTCATGAGACCATCCCGAACCATAGGCTGATTTTCCTTCCTAGGGTTAATGTTTGAGTTTCGCCTAGGGTAAGAGTTCTATTAACCAGAAAGACCTGAGTTCCAAGAACACAGCAGCTGCGAAGGGCTACCCAAGAAGAGCGCAAAAGTACCACAACATGCCTGCCTCCACAGCTTTTTCCTTGGGGACATGCCTAATTCCTGGCTGATTTGCCTTTCTCGTCTTAGGGTTGGGGTTCGGCCTAGGGCTAGGATTTTTTTAACTAGGAAGCCCTGAGTTCCAGGCTTACTGCATCTGCCAAAGGCATCCCAAAGGGAGTGCAGAAGTGCCACAACATGGCTGCTTTCACGGCTTTTCCCTTAGGAAGAACCCTAATACGCGGCTGATTTACCTTCCTAGGGTTACTGTTAGGCTTAGGCCTAGGACTTTTAAAACCAGGAAGCCCTGGGCTCCAGGCACACTGCAGCTGCGAAAGGCATCCCAAGGGCAGCGCAAAAGTGACACAACTTGGCTGCCACCACTGATATTTCCATGAGACCATCCCGAACCATAGGCTGATTTTCCTTCCTAGGGTTAAGGTTTGAGTTACGCCTAGGGTAAGGGTTCTATTAACCAGAAAGCCCTGAGTTCCAAGAACACAGCAGCTGCGAAGGACTAGCCAAGAAGAGCGCAAAAGTACCACAACATGCCTGCCTCCACAGCTTTTTCCTTGGGGACATGCCTAATTCCTGGCTGATTTGCCTTTCTCGTCTTAGGGTTGGGGTTCGGCCTAGGGCTAGGATTTTTAAAATCAGGAAGCCCTGAGTTCCAGGCACACTGGAGCTGTGAAAGGCATCCAAAAGGGAGTGCAAAAGTGCCACAACATGTTTGCTTTCACGGCTTTTTCCTTGGCAAGAAGCTTAACACCAGGCTGATTTCCCTTCCCAGGGTTACTGTAAGGCTTAGGCCTAGGGCTAGGATTTTTAAAACTAGGAAGCCCTTAGATCCAGGCACACTGCAGCTGTTCAAGGCATCCCAAGGGGAGTACAAAAGTGCAACAACATGGCAGCTTTCACAGCTTTTTCCTTGGCACCATCCCTATACCTAGGCTGATTTATCTTCCTAGGGTTAGGGTTAGGGTTCAGCCTAGGGCTTGGAGTTTTTTAACCAGGAAGCCCTGAGTTCCAGGCTTACTGCATCTGCCAAATGCATCCCAAAGGGAGTGCAAAAGTGCCACAACATGGCTGCTTTCACAGCTTTTCCCTTAGGTAGAACCCTAATACCCGGCTGATTTACCTTCCTAGGGTTACTGTTAGGCTTAGGCCTAGGACTTTTAAAACCAGGAAGCCCTGGGCTCCAGGCACACTGCAGCTGTTAAAGTCATCCCCAGAGGGCCGCAGAAGTGACACAACTTGGCTGCCTCTGCTTCTATTCTCATGAGACCATCCCGAACCATAGGCTGATTTTCCTTCCTAGGGTTAATGTTTGAGTTTCGCCTAGGGTAAGAGGTCTATTAACCAGAAAGACCAGAGTTCCAAGAACACAGCAGCTGCGAAGGACTACCCAAGAAGAGCGCAAAAGTACCACAACATGCCTGCCTCCACAGCTTTTTCCTTGGGGACATGCCTAATTCCTGGCTGATTTGCCTTTCTCGTCTTAGGGTTGGGGTTCGGCCTAGGGCTAGGATTTTTTTAACTAGGAAGCCCTGAGTTCCAGGCTTACTGCATCTGCCAAAGGCATCCCAAAGGGAGTGCAGAAGTGCCACAACATGGCTGCTTTCACGGCTTTTCCCTTAGGAAGAACCCTAATACGCAGCTGATTTACCTTCCTAGGGTTACTGTTAAGCTAAGGCCTAGGACTTTTAAAACCAGGAAGCCCTGGGCTCCAGGCACATGCAGCTGTTCAAGGCATCCAAAGAGGGCCGCAGAAGTGACACAACTTGGCTGCCTCTGTTACTATTCTCATGAGACCATCCCGAACCATAGGCTGATTTTCCTTCCTAGGGTTAAGGTTTGAGTTACGCCTAGGGTAAGGGTTCTATTAACCAGAAAGCTCTGAGTTCCAAGAACACAGCAGCTGCGAAGGACTAGCCAAGAAGAGCGCAAAAGTACCACAACATGCCTGCCTCCACAGCTTTTTCCTTGGGGACATGCCTAATTCCTGGCTGATTTGCCTTTCTCGTCTTAGGGTTGGGGTTCGGCCTAGGGCTAGGATTTTTAAAATCAGGAAGCCCTGAGTTCCAGGCACACTGGAGCTGTGAAAGGCATCCAAAAGGGAGTGCAAAAGTGCCACAACATGGTTGCTTTCACGGCTTTTTCCTTGGCAAGAAGCTTAACACGAGGCTGATTTCCCTTCCCAGGGTTACTGTAAGGCTTAGGCCTAGGGCTAGGATTTTTAAAACTAGGAAGCCCTTAGATCCAGGCACACTGCAGCTGTTCAAGGCATCCCAAGGGGAGTACAAAAGTGCAACAACATGGCAGCTTTCACAGCTTTTTCCTTGGCACCATCCCTATACCTAGGCTGATTTATCTGCCTAGGGTTAGGGTTAGGGTTCAGCCTAGGGCTTGGAGTTTTTTAACCAGGAAGCCCTGAGTTCCAGGCTTACTGCATCTGCCAAATGCATCCCAAAGGGAGTGCAGAAGTGCCACAACATGGCTGCTTTCACGGCTTTTCCCTTAGGAAGAACCCTAATACGCGGCTGATTTACCTTCCTAGGGTTACTGTTAGGCTTAGGCCTAGGACTTTTAAAACCAGGAAGCCCTGGGCTCCAGGCACACTGCAGCTGCGAAAGGCATCCCAAGAGGGCCGCAGAAGTGACACAACTTGGCTGCCTCTGCTTCCATTCTCATGAGACCATCCCGAACCATAGGCTGATTTTCCTTCCTAGGGTTAATGTTTGAGTTACGCCTAGGGTAAGAGGTCTATTAACCAGAAAGACCTGAGTTCCAAGAACACAGCAGCTGCGAAGGACTACCCAAGAAGAGCGCAAAAGTACCACAACGTTCCTGCCTCCACAGCTTTTTCCTTGGGGACATGCCTAATTCCTGGCTGATTTGCCTTTCTCGTCTTAGGGTTGGGGTTCGGCCTAGGGCTAGGATTTTTTTAACCATGAAGCCCTGAGTTCCAGGCTTACTGCATCTGCCAAAGGCATCCCAAAGGGAGTGCAGAAGTGCCACAACATGGCTGCTTTCACGGCTTTTCCCTTAGGAAGAACCCTAATACGCGGCTGATTTACCTTCCTAGGGTTACTGTTAGGCTTAGGCCTAGGACTTTTAAAACCAGGAAGCCCTGGGCTCCAGGCACACTGCAGCTGCGAAAGGCATCCCAAGGGGAGCACAAAAGTGACACAACTTGGCTGCCACCACTGATATTTCCATGAGACCATCCCGAACCATAGGCTGATTTTCCTTCCTAGGGTTAAGGTTTGAGTTACGCCTAGGGTAAGGGTTCTATTAACCAGAAAGCCCTGAGTTCCAAGAACACAGCAGCTGCGAAGGACTAGCCAAGAAGAGCGCAAAAGTACCACAACATGCCTGCCTCCACAGCTTTTTCCTTGGGGACATGCCTAATTCCTGGCTGATTTGCCTTTCTCGTCTTAGGGTTGGGGTTCGGCCTAGGGCTAGGATATTTTTAACTAGGAAGCCCTGAGTTCCAGGCTTACTGCATCTGCCAAAGGCATCCCAAAGGGAGTGCAGAAGTGCCACAACATGGCTGCTTTCACGGCTTTTCCCTTAGGAAGAACCCTAATACGCGGCTGATTTACCTTCCTAGGGTTACTGTTAGGCTTAGGCCTAGGACTTTTAAAACCAGGAAGCCCTGGGCTCCAGGCACACTGCAG
Source organism: Ammospiza maritima maritima (assembly GCA_036010785.1). Taxonomy (NCBI): domain Eukaryota; kingdom Metazoa; phylum Chordata; class Aves; order Passeriformes; family Passerellidae; genus Ammospiza; species Ammospiza maritima. The sequence goes on from JAYKTQ010000493.1 coordinate 2,876,447, forward strand.
CTGAGAAAGGCATCCCAAGGGGAGCGCAAAAGTGACACAACTTGGCTGCCGCCACTGATATTTCCATGAGACCATCCCGAACCATAGGCTGATTTTCCTTCCTAGGGTTAAGGTTTGAGTTTCGCCTAGGGTAAGAGGTCTATTAACCAGAAAGCCCTGAGTTCCAAGAACACAGCAGCTGCGAAGGCCTACCCAAGAAGAGCGCAAAAGTACCACAACATGCCTGCCTCCACAGCTCTTTCCTTGGGGACATGCCTAATTCCTGGCTGATTTGCCTTTCTCGTCTTAGGGTTGGGGTTCGGCCTAGGGCTAGGATATTTTTAACTAGGAAGCCCTGAGTTCCAGGCTTACTGCATCTGCCAAAGGCATCCTAAAGGGAGTGCAAAAGTGCCACAACATGGCTGCTTTCACAGCTTTTCCCTTAGGAAGAACCCTAATACCCGGCTGATTTACCTTCCTAGGGTTACTGTTAGGCTTAGGCCTAGGACTTTTAAAACCAGGAAGCCCTGGGCTCCAGGCACATGCAGCTGTTAAAGGCATCCCAAGAGGGCCGCAGAAGTGACACAACTTGGCTGCCTCTGCTTCTATTCTCATGAGACCATCCCGAACCATAGGCTGATTTTCCTTCCTAGGGTTAAGGTTTGAGTTACGCCTAGGGTAAGGGTTCTATTAACCAGAAAGCCCTGAGTTCCAAGAACACAGCAGCTGCGAAGGACTAGCCAAGAAGAGCGCAAAAGTACCACAACATGCCTGCCTCCACAGCTTTTTCCTTGGGGACATGCCTAATTCCTGGCTGATTTGCCTTTCTCGTCTTAGGGTTGGGGTTCGGCCTAGGGCTAGGATTTTTAAAATCAGGAAGCCCTGAGTTCCAGGCACACTGGAGCTGTGAAAGGCATCCAAAAGGGAGTGCAAAAGTGCCACAACATGGTTGCTTTCACGGCTTTTTCCTTGGCAAGAAGCTTAACCCCAGGCTGATTTCCCTTCCCAGGGTTACTGTAAGGCTTAGGCCTAGGGCTAGGATTTTTAAAACTAGGAAGCCCTTAGATCCAGGCACACTGCAGCTGTTCAAGGCATCCCAAGGGGAGTACAAAAGTGCAACAACATGGCAGCTTTCACAGCTTTTTCCTTGGCACCATCCCTATACCTAGGCTGATTTATCTGCCTAGGGTTAGGGTTAGGGTTCAGCCTAGGGCTTGGAGTTTTTTAACCAGGAAGCCCTGAGTTCCAGGCTTACTGCATCTGCCAAAGGCATCCCAAAGGGAGTGCAAAAGTGCCACAACATGGCTGCTTTCACGGCTTTTCCCTTAGGAAGAACCCTAATACGCGGCTGATTTACCTTCCTAGGGTTACTGTTAGGCTTAGGCCTAGGACTTTTAAAACCAGGAAGCCCTGGGCTCCAGGCACACTGCAGCTGCGAAAGGCATCCCACGAGGGCCGCAGAAGTGACACAACTTGGCTGCCTCTGCTTCTATTCTCATGAGACCATCCCGAACCATAGGCTGATTTTCCTTCCTAGGGTTAATGTTTGAGTTACGCCTAGGGTAAGAGGTCTATTAACCAGAAAGACCTGAGTTCCAAGAACACAGCAGCTGCGAAGGACTACCCAAGAAGAGCGCAAAAGTACCACAACATGCCTGCCTCCACAGCTTTTTCCTTGGGGACATGCCTAATTCCTGGCTGATTTGCCTTTCTCGTCTTAGGGTTGGGGTTCGGCCTAGGGCTAGGATTTTTTTAACCATGAAGCCCTGAGTTCCAGGCTTACTGCATCTGCCAAAGGCATCCCAAAGGGAGTGCAAAAGTGCCACAACATGGCTGCTTTCACAGCTTTTCCCTTAGGAAGAACCCTAATACGCGGCTGATTTACCTTCCTAGGGTTACTGTTAGGCTTAGGCCTAGGACTTTTAAAACCAGGAAGCCCTGGGCTCCAGGCACACTGCAGCTGCGAAAGGCATCCCAAGAGGGCCGCAGAAGTGACACAACTTGGCTGCCTCTGCTTCTATTCTCATGAGACCATCCCGAACCATAGGCTGATTTTCCTTCCTAGGGTTAAGGTTTGAGTTACGCCTAGGGTAAGAGGTCTATTAACCAGAAAGACCTGAGTTCCAAGAACACAGCAGCTGCGAAGGACTACCCAAGAAGAGCGCAAAAGTACCACAACATGCCTGCCTCCACAGCTTTTTCCTTGGGGACATGCCTAATTCCGGGCTGATTTGCCTTTCTCGTCTTAGGGTTGGGGTTCGGCCTAGGGCTAGGATTTTTTTAACCATGAAGCCCTGAGTTCCAGGCTTACTGCATCTGCCAAAGGCATCCCAAAGGGAGTGCAGAAGTGCCACAACATGGCTGCTTTCACGGCTTTTCCCTTAGGAAGAACCCTAATACGCGGCTGATTTACCTTCCTAGGGTTACTGTTAGGCTTAGGCCTAGGACTTTTAAAACCAGGAAGCCCTGGGCTCCAGGCACACTGCAGCTGCGAAAGGCATCCCAAGGGGAGCGCAAAAGTTACACAACTTGGCTGCCGCCACTGATATTTCCATGAGACCATCCCGAACCATAGGCTGATTTTCCTTCCTAGGGTTAAGGTTTGAGTTACGCCTAGGGTAAGGGTTCTATTAACCAGAAAGCCCTGAGTTCCAAGAACACAGCAGCTGCGAAGGACTACCCAAGAAGAGCGCAAAAGTACCACAACATGCCTGCCTCCACAGCTTTTTCCTTGGGGACATGCCTAATTCCTGGCTGATTTGCCTTTCTCGTCTTAGGGTTGGGGTTCGGCCTAGGGCTAGGATATTTTTAACTAGGAAGCCCTGAGTTCCAGGCTTACTGCATCTGCCAAAGGCATCCCAAAGGGAGTGCAGAAGTGCCACAACATGGCTGCTTTCACGGCTTTCCCCTTAGGAAGAACCCTAATACGCGGCTGATTTACCTTCCTAGGGTTACTGTTAGGCTTAGGCCTAGGACTTTTAAAACTAGGAAGCCCTTAGATCCAGGCACACTGCAGCTGTTCAAGGCATCCCAAGGGGAGCACTAAAGTACCACAACATGGCAGCTTTCACAGCTTTTTCCTTGGCACCATCCCTATACATAGGCTGATTTATCTGCCTAGGGTTAGGGTTAGGGTTCAGCCTAGGGCTTGGAGTTTTTTAACCAGGAAGCCCTGAGTTCCAGGCTTACTGCATCTGCCAAAGGCATCCCAAAGGGAGTGCAGAAGTGCCACAACATGGCTGCTTTCACGGCTTTTCCCTTAGGAAGAACCCTAATACGCGGCTGATTTACCTTCCTAGGGTTACTGTTAGGCTTAGGCCTAGGACTTTTAAAACCAGGAAGCCCTGGGCTCCAGGCACTCTTCAGCTGCGAAAAGCATCCCAAGGGGAGCGCAAAAGTGACGCAACTTGGCTGCCACCACTGATATTTCCATGAGACCATCCCGAACCATAGGCTGATTTTCCTTCCCAGGGTTAAGGTTTGAGTTACGCCTAGGGTAAGGGTTCTATTAACCAGAAAGCCCTGAGTTCCAAGAACACAGCAGCTGCGAAGGACTAGCCAAGAAGAGCGCAAAAGTACCACAACGTGCCTGCCTCCACAGCTTTTTCCTTGGGGACATGCCTAATTCCTGGCTGATTTGCCTTTCTCGTCTTAGGGTTGGGGTTCGGCCTAGTGCTAGGATTTTTAAAATCAGGAAGCCCTGAGTTCCAGGCACACTGGAGCTGTGAAAGGCATCCAAAAGGGAGTGCAAAAGTGCCACAACATGGCTGCTTTCACGGCTTTTTCCTTGGCAAGAAGCCTAACACCAGGCTGATTTCCCTTCCCAGGGTTACTGTAAGGCTTAGGCCTAGGGCTAGGATTTTTAAAACTAGGAAGCCATTAGATCCAGGCAGACTGCAGCTGTTCAAGGCATCCCAAGAGGAGTACAAAAGTGCAAAAACATGGCAGCTTTCACAGCTTTTTCCTTGGCACCATCCCTATACCTAGGCTGATTTATCTGCCTAGGGTTAGGGTAAGGGTTCAGCCTAGGGCTTGGAGTTTTTTAACCAGGAAGCCCTGAGTTCCAGGCTTACTGCATCTGCCAAAGGCATCCCAAAGGGAGTGCAAAAGTGCCACGACATGGCTGCTTTCACGGCTTTTCCCTTAGGAAGAACCCTAATACCCGGCTGATTTACCTTCCTAGGGTTACTGTTAAGCTTAGGCCTAGGACTTTTAAAACCAGGAAGCCCTGGGCTCCAGGCACACTGCAGCTGTTAAAGGCATCCCAAGAGGGCCGCAGAAGTGACACAACTTGGCTGCCTCTGCTTCTATTCTCATGAGACCATCCCGAACCATAGGCTGATTTTCCTTCCTAGGGTTAAGGTTTGAGTTTCGCCTAGGGTAAGAGGTCTATTAACCAGAAAGACCTGAGTTCCAAGAACACAGCAGCTGCGAAGGACTACCCAAGAAGAGCGCAAAAGTACCACAACATGCCTGCCTCCACAGCTTTTTCCTTGGGGACATGCCTAATTCCTGGCTGATTTGCCTTTCTCGTCTTAGGGTTGGGGTTCGGCCTAGGGCTAGGATATTTTTAACTAGGAAGCCCTGAGTTCCAGGCTTACTGCATCTGCCAAAGGCATCCCAAAGGGAGTGCAGAAGTGCCACAACATGGCTGCTTTCACGGCTTTTCCCTTAGGAAGAACCCTAATACGCGGCTGATTTACCTTCCTAGGGTTACTGTTAAGCTTAGGCCTAGGACTTTTAAAACCAGGAAGGCCTGGGCTCCAGGCACATGCAGCTGTAAAAGGCATCCCAAGGGGAGCGCAAAAGTGACACAACTTGGCTGCCTCTGTTGCTATTCTCATGAGACCATCCCGAACCATAGGCTGATTTTCCTTCCTAGGGTTAAGGTTTGAGTTACGCCTAGGGTAAGAGTTCTATTAACCAGAAAGCCCTGAGTTCCAAGAACACAGCAGCTGCGAAGGACTACCCAAGAAGAGCGCAAAAGTACCACAACATGCCTGCCTCCACAGCTTTTTCCTTGGGGACATGCCTAATTCCTGGCTGATTTGCCTTTCTCGTCTTAGGGTTGGGGTTCGGCCTAGGGCTAGGATATTTTTAACCAGGAAGCCCTGAGTTCCAGGCTTACTGCATCTGCCAAAGGCATCCCAAAGGGAGTGCAAAAGTGCCACAACATGGCTGCTTTCACAGCTTTCCCCTTAGGAAGAACCCTAATACCCGGCTGATTTCCCTTCCTAGGGTTACTGTTAGGCTTAGGCCTAGGACTTTTAAAACTAGGATGCCCTTAGATCCAGGCACACTGCAGCTGTTCAAGGCATCCCAAGAGGGCCGCAGAAGTGACACAACTTGGCTGCCTCTGCTTCTATTCTCATGAGACCATCCCGAACCATAGGCTGATTTTCCTTCCTAGGGTTAAGGTTTGAGTTTCGCCTAGGGTAAGAGGTCTATTAACCAGAAAGACCTGAGTTCCAAGAACACAGCAGCTGCGAAGGACTACCCAAGAAGAGCGCAAAAGTACCACAACATGCCTGCCTCCACAGCTTTTTCCTTGGGGACATGCCTAATTCCTGGCTGATTTGCCTTTCTCGTCTTAGGGTTGGGGTTCGGCCTAGGGCTAGGATATTTTTAACTAGGAAGCCCTGAGTTCCAGGCTTACTGCATCTGCCAAAGGCATCCCAAAGGGAGTGCAGAAGTGCCACAACATGGCTGCTTTCACGGCTTTTCCCTTAGGAAGAACCCTAATACGCGGCTGATTTACCTTCCTAGGGTTACTGTTAAGCTTAGGCCTAGGACTTTTAAAACCAGGAAGGCCTGGGCTCCAGGCACATGCAGCTGTTCAAGGCATCCCAAGAGGGCCGCAGAAGTGACACAACTTGGCTGCCTCTGTTGCTATTCTCATGAGACCATCCCGAACCATAGGCTGATTTTCCTTCCTAGGGTTAAGGTTTGAGTTACGCCTAGGGTAAGAGTTCTATTAACCAGAAAGCCCTGAGTTCCAAGAACACAGCAGCTGCGAAGGACTACCCAAGAAGAGCGCAAAAGTACCACAACGTGCCTGCCTCCACAGCTTTTTCCTTGGGGACATGCCTAATTCCTGGCTGATTTGCCTTTCTCGTCTTAGGGTTGGGGTTCGGTTTAGGGCTAGGATTTTTTTAACTAGGAAGCCCTGAGTTCCAGGCTTACTTCATCTGCCAAAGGCATCCCAAAGGGAGTGCAGAAGTGCCACAACATGGCTGCTTTCACGGCTTTTCCCTTAGGAAGAACCCTAATACGCGGCTGATTTACCTTCCTAGGGTTACTGTTAGGCTTAGGCCTAGGACTTTTAAAACTAGGAAGCCCTTAGATCCAGGCACACTGCAGCTGTTCAAGGCATCCCAAGGGGAGCACTAAAGTACCACAACATGGCAGCTTTCACAGCTTTTTCCTTGGCACCATACCTATACATAGGCTGATTTATCTGCCTAGGGTTAGGGTTAGGGTTCAGCCTAGGGCTTGGAGTTTTTTAACCTGGAAGCCCTGAGTTCCAGGCTTACTGCATCTGCCAAAGGCATCCCAAAGGGTGTGCAGAAGTGCCACAACATGGCTGCTTTCACGGCTTTTCCCTTAGGAAGAACCCTAATACCCGGCTGAATTACCTTCCTAGGGTTACTGTTAGGCTTAGGCCTAGGACTTTTAAAACCAGGAAGCCCTGGGCTCCAGGCACTCTTCAGCTGCGAAAGGCATCCCAAGGGGAGCGCAAAAGTGACGCAACTTGGCTGCCACCACTGATATTTCCATGAGACCATCCCGAACCATAGGCTGATTTTCCTTCCTAGGGTTAAGGTTTGAGTTACGCCTAGGGTAAGGGTTCTATTAACCAGAAAGCCCTGAGTTCCAAGAACACAGCAGCTGCGAAGGACTACCCAAGAAGAGCGCAAAAGTACCACAACATGCCTGCCTCCACAGCTTTTTCCTTGGGGACATGCCTAATTCCTGGCTGATTTGCCTTTCCCGTCTTAGGGTTGGGGTTCGGCCTAGGGCTAGGATATTTTTAACTAGGAAGCCCTGAGTTCCAGGCTTACTGCATCTGCCAAAGGCATCCCAAAGGGAGTGCAGAAGTGCCACAACATGGCTGCTTTCACGGCTTTTCCCTTAGGAAGAACCCTAATACGCGGCTGATTTACCTTCCTAGGGTTACTGTTAGGCTTAGGCCTAGGACTTTTAAAACCAGGAAGCCCTGGGCTCCAGGCACACTGCAGCTGAGAAAGGCATCCCAAGGGGAGCGCAAAAGTGACACAACTTGGCTGCCGCCACTGATATTTCCATGAGACCATCCCGATCCATAGGCTGATTTTCCTTCCTAGGGTTAAGGTTTGAGTTTCGCCTAGGGTAAGAGGTCTATTAACCAGAAAGCCCTGAGTTCCAAGAACAGAGCAGCTGCGATGGACTACCCAAGAAGAGCGCAAAAGTACCACAACATGCCTGCCTCCACAGCTTTTTCCTTGGGGACATGCCTAATTCCTGGCTGATTTGCCTTTCTCGTCTTAGGGTTGGGGTTCGGCCTAGGGCTAGGATTTTTTTAACCATGAAGCCCTGAGTTCCAGGCTTACTGCATCTGCCAAAGGCATCCCAAAGGGAGTGCAGAAGTGCCACAACATGGCTGCTTTCACGGCTTTTCCCTTAGGAAGAACCCTAATACGCGGCTGCTTTACCTTCCTAGGGTTACTGTTAGGCTTAGGCCTAGGACTTTTAAAACCAGGAAGCCCTGGGCTCCAGGCACACTGCAGCTGAGAAAGGCATCCCAAGGGGAGCGCAAAAGTGACACAACTTGGCTGCCGCCACTGATATTTCCATGAGACCATCCCGAACCATAGGCTGATTTTCCTTCCTAGGGTTAAGGTTTGAGTTACGCCTAGGGTAAGGGTTCTATTAACCAGAAAGCCCTGAGTTCCAAGAACACAGCAGCTGCGAAGGACTACCCAAGAAGAGCGCAAAAGTACCACAACATGCCTGCCTCCACAGCTTTTTCCTTGGGGACATGCCTAATTCCTGGCTGATTTGCCTTTCTCGTCTTAGGGTTGGGGTTCGGCCTAGGGCTAGGATATTTTTAACTAGGAAGCCCTGAGTTCCAGGCTTACTGCATCTGCCAAAGGCATCCCAAAGGGAGTGCAGAAGTGCCACAACATGGCTGCTTTCACGGCTTTCCCCTTAGGAAGAACCCTAATACGCGGCTGATTTACCTTCCTAGGGTTACTGTTAGGCTTAGGCCTAGGACTTTTAAAACTAGGAAGCCCTTAGATCCAGGCACACTGCAGCTGTTCAAGGCATCCCAAGGGGAGCACTAAAGTACTACAACATGGCAGCTTTCACAGCTTTTTCCTTGGCACCATCCCTATAAATAGGCTGATTTATCTGCCTAGGGTTAGGGTTAGGGTTCAGCCTAGGGCTTGGAGTTTTTTAACCAGGAAGCCCTGAGTTCCAGGCTTACTGCATCTGCCAAAGGCATCCCAAAGGGAGTGCAGAAGTGCCACAACATGGCTGCTTTCACGGCTTTTCCCTTAGGAAGAACCCTAATACCCGGCTGATTTACCTTCCTAGGGTTACTGTTAGGCTTAGGCCTAGGACTTTTAAAACCAGGAAGCCCTGGGCTCCAGGCACTCTTCAGCTGCGAAAGGCATCCCAAGGGGAGCGCAAAAGTGACGCAACTTGGCTGCCACCACTGATATTTCCATGAGACCATCCCGAACCATAGGCTGATTTTCCTTCCTAAGGTTAAGGTTTGAGTTACGCCTAGGGTAAGGGTTCTATTAACCAGAAAGCCCTGAGTTCCAAGAACACAGCAGCTGCGAAGGACTACCCAAGAAGAGCGCAAAAGTACCACAACGTGCCTGCCTCCACAGCTTTTTCCTTGGGGACATGCCTAATTCCTGGCTGATTTGCCTTTCTCGTCTTAGGGTTGGGGTTCGGACTAGTGCTAGGATTTTTAAAATCAGGAAGCCCTGAGTTCCAGGCACACTGGAGCTGTGAAAGGCATCCAAAAGGGAGTGCAAAAGTGCCACAACATGGCTGCTTTCACGGCTTTTTCCTTGGCAAGAAGCCTAACACCAGGCTGATTTCCCTTCCCAGGGTTACTGTAAGGCTTAGGCTTAGGGCTAGGATTTTTAAAACTAGGAAGCCATTAGATCCAGGCAGACTGCAGCTGTTCAAGGCATCCCAAGAGGAGTACAAAAGTGCAACAACATGGCAGCTTTCACAGCTTTTTCCTTGGCACCATCCCTATACCTAGGCTGATTTATCTGCCTAGGGTTAGGGTAAGGGTTCAGCCTAGGGCTTGGAGTTTTTTAACCAGGAAGCCCTGAGTTCCAGGCTTACTGCATCTGCCAAAGGCATCCCAAAGGGAGTGCAAAAGTGCCACAACATGGCTGCTTTCACAGCTTTTCCCTTAGGAAGAACCCTAATACCCGGCTGATTTACCTTCCTAGGGTTACTGTTAAGCTTAGGCCTAGGACTTTTAAAACCAGGAAGCCCTGGGCTCCAGGCACACTGCAGCTGTTAAAGGCATCCCAAGAGGGCCGCAGAAGTGACACAACTTGGCTGCCTCTGCTTCTATTCTCATGAGACCATCCCGAACCATAGGCTGATTTTCCTTCCTAGGGTTAAGGTTTGAGTTTCGCCTAGGGTAAGAGGTCTATTAACCAGAAAGCCCTGAGTTCCAAGAACACAGCAGCTGCGAAGGACTACCCAAGAAGAGCGCAAAAGTACCACAACATGCCTGCGTCGATAGCTTTTTCCTTGGGGACATGCCTAATTCCTGGCTGATTTGCCTTTCTCGTCTTAGGGTTGGGGTTCGGCCTAGGGCTAGGATTTTTTTAACTAGGAAGCCCTGAGTTCCAGGCTTACTGCATCTGCCAAAGGCATCCCAAAGGGAGTGCAGAAGTGCCACAACATGGCTGCTTTCACGGCTTTTCCCTTAGGAAGAACCCTAATACGCGGCTGATTTACCTTCCTAGGGTTACTGTTAAGCTTAGGCCTAGGACTTTTAAAACCAGGAAGGCCTGGGCTCCAGGCACATGCAGCTGTTAAAGGCATCCCAAGAGGGCCGCAGAAGTGACACAACTTGGCTGCCTCTGTTGCTATTCTCATGAGACCATCCCGAACCATAGGCTGATTTTCCTTCCTAGGGTTAAGGTTTGAGTTACGCCTAGGGTAAGAGTTCTATTAACCAGAAAGCCCTGAGTTCCAAGAACACAGCAGCTGCGAAGGACTACCCAAGAAGAGCGCAAAAGTACCACAACGTGCCTGCCTCCACAGCTTTTTCCTTGGGGACATGCCTAATTCCTGGCTGATTTGCCTTTCTCGTCTTAGGGTTGGGGTTCGGCCTAGGGCTAGGATTTTTTTAACCATGAAGCCCTGAGTTCCAGGCTTACTGCATCTGCCAAAGGCATCCCAAAGGGAGTGCAGAAGTGCCACAACATGGCTGCTTTCACGGCTTTCCCCTTAGGAAGAACCCTAATACCCGGCTGATTTCCCTTCCCAGGGTTACTGTTAGGCTTAGGCCTAGGACTTTTAAAACTAGGAAGCCCTTAGATCCAGGCACACTGCAGCTGTTCAAGGCATCCCAAGGGGAGCACTAAAGTACCACAACATGGCAGCTTTCACAGCTTTTTCCTTGGCACCATCCCTATACCTAGGCTGATTTATCTGCCTAGGGTTAGGGTTAGGGTTCAGCCTAGGGCTTGGAGTTTTTTAACCAGGAAGCCCTGAGTTCCAGGCTTACTGCATCTGCCAAAGGCATCCCAAAGGGAGTGCAGAAGTGCCACAACATGGCTGCTTTCACAGCTTTTCCCTTAGGAAGAACCCTAATACGCGGCTGATTTACCTTCCTAGGGTTACTGTTAGGCTTAGGCCTAGGACTTTTAAAACCAGGAAGCCCTGGGCTCCAGGCACACTGCAGCTGCGAAAGGCATCCCAAGGGGAGCGCAAAAGTGACACAACTTGGCTGCCGCCACTGATATTTCCATGAGACCATCCCGAACCATAGGCTGATTTTCCTTCCTAGGGTTAAGGTTTGAGTTTCGCCTAGGGTAAGAGGTCTATTAACCAGAAAGACCTGAGTTCCAAGAACACAGCAGCTGCGAAGGACTACCCAAGAAGAGCGCAAAAGTACCACAACATGCCTGCCTCCACAGCTTTTTCCTTGGGGACATGCCTAATTCCTGGCTGATTTGCCTTTCTCGTCTTAGGGTTGGGGTTCGGTTTAGGGCTAGGATTTTTTTAACTAGGAAGCCCTGAGTTCCAGGCTTACTTCATCTGCCAAAGGCATCCCAAAGGGAGTGCATAAGTGCCACAACATGGCTGCTTTCACGGCTTTTCCCTTAGGAAGAACCCTAATACGCGGCTGATTTACCTTCCTAGGGTTACTGTTAGGCTTAGGCCTAGGACTTTTAAAACTAGGAAGCCCTTAGATCCAGGCACACTGCAGCTGTTCAAGGCATCCCAAGGGGAGCACTAAAGTACCACAACATGGCAGCTTTCACAGCTTTTTCCTTGGCACCATCCCTATACATAGGCTGATTTATCTGCCTAGGGTTAGGGTTAGGGTTCAGCCTAGGGCTTGGAGTTTTTTAACCTGGAAGCCCTGAGTTCCAGGCTTACTGCATCTGCCAAAGGCATCCCAAAGGGTGTGCAGAAGTGCCACAACATGGCTGCTTTCACGGCTTTTCCCTTAGGAAGAACCCTAATACCCGGCTGAATTACCTTCCTAGGGTTACTGTTAGGCTTAGGCCTAGGACTTTTAAAACCAGGAAGCCCTGGGCTCCAGGCACTCTTCAGCTGCGAAAGGCATCCCAAGGGGAGCACAAAAGTGACGCAACTTGGCTGCCACCACTGATATTTCCATGAGACCATCCCGAACCATAGGCTGATTTTCCTTCCTAGGGTTAAGGTTTGAGTTACGCCTAGGGTAAGGGTTCTATTAACCAGAAAGCCCTGAGTTCCAAGAACACAGCAGCTGCGAAGGACTAGCCAAGAAGAGCGCAAAAGTACCACAACATGCCTGCCTCCACAGCTTTTTCCTTGGGGACATGCCTAATTCCTGGCTGATTTGCCTTTCTCGTCTTAGGGTTGGGGTTCGGCCTAGTGCTAGGATTTTTAAAATCAGGAAGCCCTGAGTTCCAGGCTTACTGCATCTGTGAAAGGCATCCAAAAGGGAGCGCAAAAGTGCCACAACATGGCTGCTTTCACGGCTTTTTCCTTGGCAAGAAGCCTAACACCAGGCTGATTTCCCTTCCCAGGGTTACTGTAAGGCTTAGGCCTAGGGCTAGGATTTTTAAAACTAGGAAGCCATTAGATCCAGGCACACTGCAGCTGTTCAAGGCATCCCAAGAGGAGTACAAAAGTGCAACAACATGGCAGCTTTCACAGCTTTTTCCTTGGCACCATCCCTATACCTAGGCTGATTTATCTGCCTAGGGTTAGGGTAAGGGTTCAGCCTAGGTCTTGGAGTTTTTTAACCTGGAAGCCCTGAGTTCCAGGCTTACTGCATCTGCCAAAGGCATCCCAAAGGGAGTGCAAAAGTGCCACAACATGGCTGCTTTCACGGCTTTTCCCTTAGGAAGAACCCTAATACGCGGCTGATTTACCTTCCTAGGGTTACTGTTAGGCTTAGGCCTAGGACTTTTAAAACCAGGAAGCCCTGGGCTCCAGGCACATGCAGCTGTTCAAGGCATCCCAAGAGGGCCGCAGAAGTGACACAACTTGGCTGCCTCTGTTGCTATTCTCATGAGACCATCCCGAACCATAGGCTGATTTTCCTTCCTAGGGTTAAGGTTTGAGTTACGCCTAGGGTAAGAGTTCTATTAACCAGAAAGCCCTGAGTTCCAAGAACACAGCAGCTGCGAAGGACTACCCAAGAAGAGCGCAAAAGTACCACAACGTGCCTGCCTCCACAGCTTTTTCCTTGGGGACATGCCTAATTCCTGGCTGATTTGCCTTTCTCGTCTTAGGGTTGGGGTTCGGCCTAGGGCTAGGATATTTTTAACTAGGAAGCCCTGTGTTCCAGGCTTACTTCATCTGCCAAAAGCATCCCAAAGGGAGTGCAGAAGTGCCACAACATGGCTGCTTTCACGGCTTTTCCCTTAGGAAGAACCCTAATACCCGGCTGATTTACCTTCCTAGGGTTACTGTTAGGCTTAGGCCTAGGACTTTTAAAACCAGGAAGCCCTGGGCTCCAGGCACACTGCAGCTGCGAAAGGCATCCCAAGGGGAGCGCAAAAGTGACGCAACTTGGCTGCCACCACTGATATTTCCATGAGACCATCCCGAACCATAGGCTGATTTTCCTTCCTAGGGTTAATGTTTGAGTTACGCCTAGGGTAAGGGTTCTATTAACCAGAAAGCCCTGAGTTCCAAGAACACAGCAGCTGCGAAGGACTACCCAAGAAGAGCGCAAAAGTACCACAACATGCCTGCCTCCACAGCTTTTTCCTTGGGGACATGCCTAATTCCTGGCTGATTTGCCTTTCTCGTCTTAGGGTTGGGGTTCGGCCTAGGGCTAGGATATTTTTAACTAGGAAGCCCTGAGTTCCAGGCTTACTGCATCTGCAAAAAGCATCCCAAAGGGAGTGCAGAAGTGCCACAACATGGCTGCTTTCACGGCTTTTCCCTTAGGAAGAACCCTAATACGCGGCTGATTTACCTTCCTAGGGTTACTGTTAGGCTTAGGCCTAGGACTTTTAAAACCAGGAAGCCCTGGGCTCCAGGCACATGCAGCTGTTCAAGGCATCCCAAGAGGGCCGCAGAAGTGACACAACTTGGCTGCCTCTGTTGCTATTCTCATGAGACCATCCCGAACCATAGGCTGATTTTCCTTCCTAGGGTTAAGGTTTGAGTTACGCCTAGGGTAAGAGTTCTATTAACCAGAAAGCCCTGAGTTCCAAGAACACAGCAGCTGCGAAGGACTACCCAAGAAGAGCGCAAAAGTACCACAACGTGCCTGCCTCCACAGCTTTTTCCTTGGGGACATGCCTAATTCCTGGCTGATTTGCCTTTCTCGTCTTAGGGTTGGGGTTCGGCCTAGGGCTAGGATATTTTTAACAAGGAAGCCCTGTGTTCCAGGCTTACTTCATCTGCCAAAAGCATCCCAAAGGGAGTGCAGAAGTGCCACAACATGGTTGCTTTCACGGCTTTTTCCTTGGCAAGAAGCTTAACACCAGGCTGATTTCCCTTCTCAGGGTTACTGTAAGGCTTAGGCCTAGGGCTAGGATTTTCAAAACTAGGAAGCCCTTAGCTCCAGGCACACTGCAGCTGTTCAAGGCATCCCAAGGGGAGTACAAAAGTGCAACAACATGGCAGCTTTCACAGCTTTTTCCTTGGCACCATCCCTATACCTAGGCTGTTTTATCTGCCTAGGGTTAGGGTTAGGGTTCAGCCTAGGGCTTGGAGTTTTTTAACCAGGAAGCCCTGAGTTCCAGGCTTACTGCATCTGCCAAAGGCATTCCAAAGAGAGTGCAAAAGTGCCACAACATGGCTGCTTTCACGGCTTTTCCCTTAGGAAGAATCCTAATACCCGGCTGATTTACCTTCCTAGGGTTACTGTTAGGCTTAGGCCTAGGACTTTTAAAACCAGGAAGCCCTGGGCTCCAGGCACACTGCAGCTGCGAAAGGCATCCCAAGGGGAGCGCAAAAGTGACGCAACTTGGCTGCCACCACTGATATTTCCATGAGACCATCCCGAACCATAGGCTGATTTTCCTTCCTAGGGTTAAGGTTTGAGTTACGCCTAGGGTAAGGGTTCTATTAACCAGAAAGCCCTGAGTTCCAAGAACACAGCAGCTGCGAAGGACTAGCCAAGAAGAGCGCAAAAGTACCACAACATGCCTGCCTCCACAGCTTTTTCCTTGGGGACATGCCTAATTCCTGGCTGATTTGCCTTTCTCGTCTTAGGTTATGGGTTCGGCCTAGTGCTAGGATTTTTAAAATCAGGAAGCCCTGACTTCCAGGCACACTGGAGCTGTGAAAGGCATCCAAAAGGGAGTGCAAAAGTGCCACAACATGGTTGCTTTCACGGCTTTTTCCTTGGCACCATCCCTATACCTAGGCTGATTTATCTGCCTAGGGTTAGGGTTAGGGTTCAGCCTAGGGCTTGGAGTTTTTTAACCAGGAAGCCCTGAGTTCCAGGCTTACTGCATCTGCCAAAGGCATCCCAAAGGGAGTGCAAAAGTGCCACAACATGGCTGCTTTCACGGCTTTTCCCCTAGGAAGAACCCTAATACGCGGCTGATTTACCTTCCTAGGGTTACTGTTAGGCTTAGGCCTAGGACTTTTAAAACCAGGAAGCCCTGGGCTCCAGGCACACTGCAGCTGTTAAAGGCATCCCAAGAGGGCCGCAGAAGTGACACAACTTGGCTGCCTCTGCTTCTATTCTCATGAGACCATCCCGAACCATAGGCTGATTTTCCTTCCTAGGGTTAATGTTTGAGTTTCGCCTAGGGTAAGAGGTCTATTAACCAGAAAGACCTGAGTTCCAAGAACACAGCAGCTGCGAAGGACTAGCCAAGAAGAGCGCAAAAGTACCACAACATGCCTGCCTCCACAGCTTTTTCCTTGGGGACATGCCTAATTCCTGGCTGATTTGCCTTTCTCGTCTTAGGGTTGGGGTTCGGCCTAGGGCTAGGATATTTTTAACTAGGAAGCCCTGAGTTCCAGGCTTACTGCATCTGCCAAAGGCATCCCAAAGGGAGTGCAGAAGTGCCACAACATGGCTGCTTTCACGGCTTTTCCCTTAGGAAGAACCCTAATACGCGGCTGATTTACCTTCCTAGGGTTACTGTTAGGCTTAGGCCTAGGACTTTTAAAACCAGGAAGCCCTGGGCTCCAGGCACATTCAGCTGTTCAAGGCATCCCAAGAGGGCCGCAGAAGTGACACAACTTGGCTGCCTCTGTTGCTATTCTCATGAGACCATCCCGAACCATAGGCTGATTTTCCTTCCTAGGGTTAAGGTTTGAGTTAGGCCTAGGGTAAGAGTTCTATTAACCAGAAAGCCCTGAGTTCCAAGAACACAGCAGCTGCGAAGGACTACCCAAGAAGAGCGCAAAAGTACCACAACGTGCCTGCCTCCACAGCTTTTTCCTTGGGGACATGCCTAATTCCTGGCTGATTTGCCTTTCTCGTCTTAGGGTTGGGGTTCGGCCTAGGGCTAGGATTTTTTTAACTAGGAAGCCCTGAGTTCCAGGCTTACTTCATCTGCAAAAAGCATCCCAAAGGGAGTGCATAAGTGCCACAACATGGCTGCTTTCACGGCTTTCCCCTTAGGAAGAACCCTAATACCCTGCTGATTTACCTTCCTAGGGTTACTGTTAGGCTTAGGCCTAGGACTTTTAAAACCAGGAAGCCCTGGGCTCCAGGCACTCTGCAGCTGCGAAAGGCATCCCAAGGGGAGCGCAAAAGTGACACAACTTGGCTGCCACCACTGATATTTCCATGAGACCATCCCGAACCATAGGCTGATTTTCCTTCCTAGGGTTAAGGTTTGAGTTACGCCTAGGGTAAGGGTTCTATTAACCAGAAAGCCCTGAGTTCCAAGAACACAGCAGCTGCGAAGGACTAGCCAAGAAGAGCGCAAAAGTACCACAACATGCCTGCCTCCACAGCTTTTTCCTTGGGGACATGCCTAATTCCTGGCTGATTTGCCTTTCTCGTCTTAGGGTTGGGGTTCGGCCTAGGGCTAGGATATTTTTAACTAGGAAGCCCTGAGTTCCAGGCTTACTGCATCTGCCAAAGGCATCCCAAAAAGAGTGCAGAAGTGCCACAACATGGCTGCTTTCACGGCTTTTCCCTTAGGAAGAACCCTAATACGCGGCTGATTTACCTTCCTAGGGTTACTGTTAGGCTTAGGCCTAGGACTTTTAAAACCAGGAAGCCCAGGGCTCCAGGCACATGCAGCTGTTCAAGGCATCCCAAGAGGGCCGCAGAAGTGACACAACTTGGCTGCCTCTGCTGCTATTCTCATGAGACCATCCCGAACCATAGGCTGATTTTCCTTCCTAGGGTTAAGGTTTGAGTTACGCCTAGGGTAAGGGTTCTATTAACCAGAAAGCCCTGAGTTCCAAGAACACAGCAGCTGCGAAGGACTAGCCAAGAAGAGCGCAAAAGTACCACAACATGCCTGCCTCCACAGCTTTTTCCTTGGGGACATGCCTAATTCCTGGCTGATTTGCCTTTCTCGTCTTAGGGTTGGGGTTCGGCCTAGGGCTAGGATTTTTAAAATCAGGAAGCCCTGACTTCCAGGCACACTGGAGCTGTGAAAGGCATCCAAAAGGGAGTGCAAAAGTGCCACAACATGGTTGCTTTCACGGCTTTTTCCTTGGCAAGAAGCTTAACACCAGGCTGATTTCCCTTCCCAGGGTTACTGTAAGGCTTAGGCCTAGGGCTAGGATTTTTAAAACTAGGAAGCCCTTAGCTCCAGGCACACTGCAGCTGTTCAAGACATCCCAAGGGGAGTACAAAAGTGCAACAACATGGCAGCTTTCACAGCTTTTTCCTTGGCACCATCCCTATACCTAGGCTGATTTATCTGCCTAGGGTTAGGGTTAGGGTTCAGCCTAGGGCTTGGAGTTTTTTAACCAGGAAGCCCTGAGTTCCAGGCTTACTGCATCTGCCAAATGCATCCCAAAGGGAGTGCAAAAGTGCCACAACATGGCTGCTTTCACAGCTTTTCCCTTAGGAAGAACCCTAATACGCGGCTGATTTACCTTCCTAGGGTTACTGTTAGGCTTAGTCCTAGGACTTTTAAAACCAGGAAGCCCTGGGCTCCAGGCACACTGCAGCTGTTAAAGGCATCCCAAGAGGGCCGCAGAAGTGACACAACTTGGCTGCCTCTGCTTCTATTCTCATGAGACCATCCCGAACCATAGGCTGATTTTCCTTCCTAGGGTTAATGTTTGAGTTTCGCCTAGGGTAAGAGGTCTATTAACCAGAAAGACCTGAGTTCCAAGAACACAGCAGCTGCGAAGGACTAGCCAAGAAGAGCGCAAAAGTACCACAACATGCCTGCCTCCACAGCTTTTTCCTTGGGGACATGCCTAATTCCTGGCTGATTTGCCTTTCTCGTCTTAGGGTTGGGGTTCGGCCTAGGGCTAGGATATTTTTAACTAGGAAGCCCTGAGTTCCAGGCTTAATGCATCTGCCAAAGGCATCCCAAAGGGAGTGCAGAAGTGCCACAACATGGCTGCTTTCACGGCTTTTCCCTTAGGAAGAATCCTAATACCCGGCTGATTTACCTTCCTAGGGTTACTGTTAGGCTTAGGCCTAGGACTTTTAAAACCAGGAAGCCCTGGGCTCCAGGCACACTGCAGCTGCGAAAGGCATCCCAAGGGGAGCGCAAAAGTGACACAACTTGGCTGCCACCACTGATATTTCCATGAGACAATCCCGAACCATAGGCTGATTTTCCTTCCTAAGGTTAAGGTTTGAGTTACGCCTAGGGTACGGGTTCTATTAACCAGAAAGACCTGAGTTCCAAGAACACAGCAGCTGCGAAGGACTACCCAAGAAGAGCGCAAAAGTACCACAACATGCCTGCCTCCACAGCTTTTTCCTTGGGGACATGCCTAATTCCTGGCTGATTTGCCTTTCTCGTCTTAGGGTTGGGGTTCGGCCTAGGGCTAGGATTTTTAAAATCAGGAAGCCCTGAGTTCCAGGCACACTGGAGCTGTGAAAGGCATCCAAAAGGGAGTGCAAAAGTGCCACAACATGGTTGCTTTCACGGCTTTTTCCTTGGCAAGAAGCTTAACACCAGGCTGATTTCCCTTCCCAGGGTTACTGTAAGGCTTAGGCCTAGGGCTAGCATTTTTAAAACTAGGAAGCCCTTAGATCCAGGCACACTGCAGCTGTTCAAGGCATCCCAAGGGGAGTACAAAAGTGCAACAACATGGCAGCTTTCACAGCTTTTTCCGTGGCACCATCCCTATACCTAGGCTGATTTATCTGCCTAGGGTTAGGGTTAGGGTTCAGCCTAGGGCTTGGAGTTTTTTAACCAGGAAGCCCTGAGTTCCAGGCTTACTGCATCTGCCAAAGGCATCCCAAAGGGAGTGCAAAAGTGCCACAACATGGCTGCTTTCACGGCTTTTCCCTTAGGAAGAACCCTAATACCCGGCTGATTTACCTTCCTAGGGTTACTGTTAGGCTTAGGCCTAGGACTTTTAAAACCAGGAAGCCCTGGGCTCCAGGCACACTGCAGCTGTTAAAGGCATCCCAAGAGGGCCGCAGAAGTGACACAACTTGGCTGCCTCTGCTTCTATTCTCATGAGACCATCCCGAACCATAGGCTGATTTTCCTTCCTAGGGTTAATGTTTGAGTTACGCCTAGGGTAAGAGGTCTATTAACCAGAAAGCCCTGAGTTCCAAGAACACAGCAGCTGCGAAGGACTACCCAAGAAGAGCGCAAAAGTACCACAACATGCCTGCCTCCACAGCTTTTTCCTTGGGGACATGCCTAATTCCTGGCTGATTTGCCTTTCTCGTCTTAGGGTTGGGGTTCGGCCTAGGGCTAGGATATTTTTAACTAGGAAGCCCTGAGTTCCAGGCTTACTGCATCTGCCAAAGGCATCCCAAAGGGAGTGCAGAAGTGCCACAACATGGCTGCTTTCACGGCTTTTCCCTTAGGAAGAACCCTAATACGCGGCTGCTTTACCTTCCTAGGGTTACTGTTAGGCTTAGGCCTAGGACTTTTAAAACCAGGAAGCCCTGGGCTCCAGGCACACTGCAGCTGCGAAAGGCATCCCAAGGGGAGCGCAAAAGTGACACAACTTGGCTGCCACCACTGATATTTCCATGAGACCATCCCGAACCATAGGCTGATTTTCCTTCCTAGGGTTAAGGTTTGAGTTACGCCTAGGGTAAGGGTTCTATTAACCAGAAAGCCCTGAGTTCCAAGAACACAGCAGCTGCGAAGGGCTACCCAAGAAGAGCGCAAAAGTACCACAACATGCCTGCCTCCACAGCTTTTTCCTTGGGGACATGCCTAATTCCTGGCTGATTTGCCTTTCTCGTCTTAGGGTTGGGGTTCGGCCTAGGGCTAGGATTTTTTTAACTAGGAAGCCCTGAGTTCCAGGCTTACTGCATCTGCCAAAGGCATCCCAAAGGGAGTGCAGAAGTGCCACAACATGGCTGCTTTCACGGCTTTTCCCTTAGGAAGAACCCTAATACGCGGCTGATTTACCTTCCTAGGGTTACTGTTAGGCTTAGGCCTAGGACTTTTAAAACCAGGAAGCCCTGGGCTCCAGGCACATGCAGCTGTTAAAGGCATCCCAAGAGGGCCGCAGAAGTGACACAACTTGGCTGCCTCTGCTGCTATTCTCATGAGACCATCCCGAACCATAGGCTGATTTTCATTCCTAGGGTTAAGGTTTGAGTTACGCCTAGGGTAAGGGTTCTATTAACCAGAAAGCCCTGAGTTCCAAGAACACAGCAGCTGCGAAGGACTAGCCAAGAAGAGCGCAAAAGTACCACAACATGCCTGCCTCCACAGCTTTTTCCTTGGGGACATGCCTAATTCCTGGCTGATTTGCCTTTCTCGTCTTAGGGTTGGGGTTCGGCCTAGGGCTAGGATTTTAAAAATCAGGAAGCCCTGAGTTCCAGGCACACTGGAGCTGTGAAAGGCATGCAAAAGGGAGTGCAAAAGTGCCACAACATGGTTGCTTTCACGGCTTTTTCCTTGGCAAGAAACTTAACACCAGGCTGATTTCCCTTCCCAGGGTTACTGTAAGGCTTAGGCCTAGGGCTAGGATTTTTAAAACTAGGAAGCCATTAGATCCAGGCACACTGCAGCTGTTCAAGGCATCCCAAGGGGAGTACAAAAGTGCAACAACATGGCAGCTTTCACAGCTTTTTCCTTGGCACCATCCCTATACCTAGGCTGATTTATCTGCCTAGGGTTAGGGTTAGGGTTCAGCCTAGGTCTTGGAGTTTTTTAACCAGGACGCCCTGAGTTCCAGGCTTACTGCATCTGCCAAAGGCATCCCAAAGGGAGTGCAGAAGTGCCACAACATGGCTGCTTTCATGGCTTTTCCCTTAGGAAGAACCCTAATACGCGGCTGATTTACCTTCCTAGGGTTACTGTTAGGCTTAGGCCTAGGACTTTTAAAACCAGGAAGCCCTGGGCTCCAGGCACACTGCAGCTGCGAAAGGCATCCCAAGGGGAGCGCAAAAGTGACACAACTTGGCTGCCACCACTGATATTTCCATGAGACCATCCCGAACCATAGGCTGATTTTCCTTCCTAGGGTTAAGGTTTGAGTTACGCCTAGGGTAAGGGTTCTATTAACCAGAAAGCCCTGAGTTCCAAGAACACAGCAGCTGCGAAGGACTACCCAAGAAGAGCGCAAAAGTACCACAACATGCCTGCGTCGATAGCTTTTTCCTTGGGGACATGCCTAATTCCTGGCTGATTTGCCTTTCTCGTCTTAGGGTTGGGGTTCGGCCTAGGGCTAGGATATTTTTAACTAGGAAGCCCTGAGTTCCAGGCTTACTGCATCTGCCAAAGGCATCCCAAAGGGAGTGCAGAAGTGCCACAACATGGCTGCTTTCACGGCTTTTCCCTTAGGAAGAACCCTAATACGCGGCTGATTTACCTTCCTAGGGTTACTGTTAGGCTTAGGCCTAGGACTTTTAAAACCAGGAAGCCCTGGGCTCCAGGCACACTGCAGCTGCGAAAGGCATCCCAAGGGGAGCGCAAAAGTGACACAACTTGGCTGCCTCTGTTGCTATTCTCATGAGACCATCCCGAACCATAGGCTGATTTTCCTTCCTACGGTTAATGTTTGAGTTACGCCTAGGGTAAGAGTTCTATTAACCAGAAAGCCCTGAGTTCCAAGAACACAGCAGCTGCGAAGGACTACCCAAGAAGAGCGCAAAAGTACCACAACGTGCCTGCCTCCACAGCTTTTTCCTTGGGGACATGCCTAATTCCTGGCTGATTTGCCTTTCTCGTCTTAGGGTTGGGGTTCGGCCTAGGGCTAGGATATTTTTAACTAGGAAGCCCTGAGTTCCAGGCTTACTGCATCTGCCAAAGGCATCCCAAAGGGAGTGCAGAAGTGCCACAACATGGTTGCTTTCCCGGCTTTTTCCTTGGCAAGAAGCTTAACACCAGGCTGATTTCCCTTCTCAGGGTTACTGTAAGGCTTAGGCCTAGGGCTAGGATTTTCAAAACTAGGAAGCCCTTAGCTCCAGGCACACTGCAGCTGTTCAAGGCATCCCAAGGGGAGTACAAAAGTGCAACAACATGGCAGCTTTCACAGCTTTTTCCTTGGCAACATCCCTATACCTAGGCTGTTTTATCTGCCTAGGGTTAGGGTTAGGGTTCAGCCTAGGGCTTGGAGTTTTTTAACCAGGAAGCCCTGAGTTCCAGGCTTACTGCATCTGCCAAAGGCATCCCAAAGAGAGTGCAAAAGTGCCACAACATGGCTGCTTTCACGGCTTTTCCCTTAGGAAGAATCCTAATACCCGGCTGATTTACCTTCCTAGGGTTACTGTTAGGCTTAGGCCTAGGACTTTTAAAACCAGGAAGCCCTGGGCTCCAGGCACACTGCAGCTGCGAAAGGCATCCCAAGGGGAGCGCAAAAGTGACGCAACTTGGCTGCCACCACTGATATTTCCATGAGACCATCCCGAACCATAGGCTGATTTTCCTTCCTAGGGTTAAGGTTTGAGTTACGCCTAGGGTAAGGGTTCTATTAACCAGAAAGCCCTGAGTTCCAAGAACACAGCAGCTGCGAAGGACTAGCCAAGAAGAGCGCAAAAGTACCACAACATGCCTGCCTCCACAGCTTTTTCCTTGGGGACATGCCTAATTCCTGGCTGATTTGCCTTTCTCGTCTTAGGTTATGGGTTCGGCCTAGTGCTAGGATTTTTAAAATCAGGAAGCCCTGAGTTCCAGGCACACTGGAGCTGTGAAAGGCATCCAAAAGGGAGTGCAAAAGTGCCACAACATGGCTGCTTTCACGGCTTTTTCCTTGGCAAGAAGCCTAACACCAGGCTGATTTCCCTTCCCAGGGTTACTGTAAGGCTTAGGCCTAGGGCTAGGATTTTTAAAACTAGGAAGCCCTTAGATCCAGGCACACTGCAGCTGTTCAAGGCATCCCAAGGGGAGTACAAAAGTGCAACAACATGGCAGCTTTCACAGCTTTTTCCTTGGCACCATCCCTATACCTAGGCTGATTTATCTGCCTAGGGTTAGGGTTAGGGTTCAGCCTAGGGCTTGGAGTTTTTTAACCAGGAAGCCCTGAGTTCCAGGCTTACTGCATCTGCCAAATGCATCCCAAAGGGAGTGCAGAAGTGCCACAACATGGCTGCTTTCACGGCTTTTCCCTTAGGAAGAACCCTAATACGCGGCTGATTTACCTTCCTAGGGTTACTGTTAGGCTTAGGCCTAGGACTTTTAAAACCAGGAAGCCCTGGGCTCCAGGCACACTGCAGCTGCGAAAGGCATCCCAAGGGGAGCGCAAAAGTGACACAACTTGGCTGCCTCTGTTGCTATTCTCATGAGACCATCCCGAACCATAGGCTGATTTTCCTTCCTAGGGTTAATGTTTGAGTTACGCCTAGGGTAAGAGTTCTATTAACCAGAAAGCCCTGAGTTCCAAGAACACAGCAGCTGCGAAGGACTACCCAAGAAGAGCGCAAAAGTACCACAACGTGCCTGCCTCCACAGCTTTTTCCTTGGGGACATGCCTAATTCCTGGCTGATTTGCCTTTCTCGTCTTAGGGTTGGGGTTCGGCCTAGGGCTAGGATATTTTTAACAAGGAAGCCCTGTGTTCCAGGCTTACTTCATCTGCCAAAAGCATCCCAAAGGGAGTGCAGAAGTGCCACAACATGGCTGCTTTCACGGCTTTTCCCTTAGGAAGAATCCTAATACCCGGCTGATTTACCTTCCTAGGGTTACTGTTAGGCTTAGGCCTAGGACTTTTAAAACCAGGAAGCCCTGGGCTCCAGGCACACTGCAGCTGCGAAAGGCATCCCAAGGGGAGCGCAAAAGTGACGCAACTTGGCTGCCACCACTGATATTTCCATGAGACCATCCCGAACCATAGGCTGATTTTCCTTCCTAGGGTTAAGGTTTGAGTTACGCCTAGGGTAAGGGTTCTATTAACCAGAAAGCCCTGAGTTCCAAGAACACAGCAGCTGCGAAGGACTAGCCAAGAAGAGCGCAAAAGTACCACAACATGCCTGCCTCCACAGCTTTTTCCTTGGGGACATGCCTAATTCCTGGCTGATTTGCCTTTCTCGTCTTAGGTTATGGGTTCGGCCTAGTGCTAGGATTTTTAAAATCAGGAAGCCCTGAGTTCCAGGCACACTGGAGCTGTGAAAGGCATCCAAAAGGGAGTGCAAAAGTGCCACAACATGGCTGCTTTCACGGCTTTTTCCTTGGCAAGAAGCCTAACACCAGGCTGATTTCCCTTCCCAGGGTTACTGTAAGGCTTAGGCCTAGGGCTTGGATTTTTAAAACTAGGAAGCCATTAGATCCAGGCACACTGCAGCTGTTCAAGGCATCCCAAGGGGAGTACAAAAGTGCAACAACATGGCAGCTTTCACAGCTTTTTCCGTGGCACCATCCCTATACCTAGGCTGATTTATCTGCCTAGGGTTAGGGTTAGGCTTCAGCCTAGGGCTTGGAGTTTTTTAACCAGGAAGCCCTGAGTTCCAGGCTTACTGCATCTGCCAAAGGCATCCCAAAGGGAGTGCAAAAGTGCCACAACATGGCTGCTTTCACGGCTTTTCCCCTAGGAAGAACCCTAATACGCGGCTGATTTACCTTCCTAGGGTTACTGTTAGGCTTAGGCCTAGGACTTTTAAAACCAGGAAGCCCTGGGCTCCAGGCACACTGCAGCTGTTAAAGGCATCCCAAGAGGGCCGCAGAAGTGACACAACTTGGCTGCCTCTGCTTCTATTCTCATGAGACCATCCCGAACCATAGGCTGATTTTCCTTCCTAGGGTTAATGTTTGAGTTTCGCCTAGGGTAAGAGGTCTATTAACCAGAAAGACCTGAGTTCCAAGAACACAGCAGCTGCGAAGGACTACCCAAGAAGAGCGCAAAAGTACCACAACATGCCTGCCTCCACAGCTTTTTCCTTGGGGACATGCCTAATTCCTGGCTGATTTGCCTTTCTCGTCTTAGGGTTGGGGTTCGGCCTAGGGCTAGGATATTTTTAACTAGGAAGCCCTGAGTTCCAGGCTTACTGCATCTGCCAAAGGCATCCCAAAGGGAGTGCAGAAGTGCCACAACATGGCTGCTTTCACGGCTTTTCCCTTAGGAAGAACCCTAATACGCGGCTGATTTACCTTCCTAGGGTTACTGTTAGGCTTAGGCCTAGGACTTTTAAAACCAGGAAGCCCTGGGCTCCAGGCACATTCAGCTGTTCAAGGCATCCCAAGAGGGCCGCAGAAGTGACACAACTTGGCTGCCTCTGTTGCTATTCTCATGAGACCATCCCGAACCATAGGCTGATTTTCCTTCCTAGGGTTAAGGTTTGAGTTACGCCTAGGGTAAGAGTTCTATTAACCAGAAAGCCCTGAGTTCCAAGAACACAGCAGCTGCGAAGGACTACCCAAGAAGAGCGCAAAAGTACCACAACGTGCCTGCCTCCACAGCTTTTTCCTTGGGGACATGCCTAATTCCTGGCTGATTTGCCTTTCTCGTCTTAGGGTTGGGGTTCGGCCTAGGGCTAGGATATTTTTAACTAGGAAGCCCTGAGTTCCAGGCTTACTTCATCTGCAAAAAGCATCCCAAAGGGAGTGCATAAGTGCCACAACATGGCTGCTTTCACGGCTTTCCCCTTAGGAAGAACCCTAATACCCTGCTGATTTACCTTCCTAGGGTTACTGTTAGGCTTAGGCCTAGGACTTTTAAAACCAGGAAGCCCTGGGCTCCAGGCACTCTGCAGCTGCGAAAGGCATCCCAAGGGGAGCGCAAAAGTGACACAACTTGGCTGCCACCACTGATATTTCCATGAGACCATCCCGAACCATAGGCTGATTTTCCTTCCTAGGGTTAAGGTTTGAGTTACGCCTAGGGTAAGGGTTCTATTAACCAGAAAGCCCTGAGTTCCAAGAACACAGCAGCTGCGAAGGACTAGCCAAGAAGAGCGCAAAAGTACCACAACATGCCTGCCTCCACAGCTTTTTCCTTGGGGACATGCCTAATTCCTGGCTGATTTGCCTTTCTCGTCTTAGGGTTGGGGTTCGGCCTAGGGCTAGGATATTTTTAACTAGGAAGCCCTGAGTTCCAGGCTTACTGCATCTGCCAAAGGCATCCCAAAAAGAGTGCAGAAGTGCCACAACATGGCTGCTTTCACGGCTTTTCCCTTAGGAAGAACCCTAATACGCGGCTGATTTACCTTCCTAGGGTTACTGTTAGGCTTAGGCCTAGGACTTTTAAAACCAGGAAGCCCTGGGCTCCAGGCACATGCAGCTGTTAAAGGCATCCCAAGAGGGCCGCAGAAGTGACACAACTTGGCTGCCTCTGCTGCTATTCTCATGAGACCATCCCGAACCATAGGCTGATTTTCATTCCTAGGGTTAAGGTTTGAGTTACGCCTAGGGTAAGGGTTCTATTAACCAGAAAGCCCTGAGTTCCAAGAACACAGCAGCTGCGAAGGACTAGCCAAGAAGAGCGCAAAAGTACCACAACAT
The DNA here is from genome assembly GCA_036010785.1 of Ammospiza maritima maritima. Taxonomy (NCBI): domain Eukaryota; kingdom Metazoa; phylum Chordata; class Aves; order Passeriformes; family Passerellidae; genus Ammospiza; species Ammospiza maritima. The sequence goes on from JAYKTQ010000493.1 coordinate 2,903,093, forward strand.
GCCTGCCTCCACAGCTTTTTCCTTGGGGACATGCCTAATTCCTGGCTGATTTGCCTTTCTCGTCTTAGGGTTGGGGTTCGGCCTAGGGCTAGGATTTTTAAAATCAGGAAGCCCTGAGTTCCAGGCACACTGGAGCTGTGAAAGGCATCCAAAAGGGAGTGCAAAAGTGCCACAACATGGTTGCTTTCACGGCTTTTTCCTTGGCAAGAAGCTTAACACCAGGCTGATTTCCCTTCCCTGGGTTACTGTAAGGCTTAGGCCTAGGGCTAGGATTTTCAAAACTAGGAAGCCCTTAGCTCCAGGCACACTGCAGCTGTTCAAGGCATCCCAAGGGGAGTACAAAAGTGCAACAACATGGCAGCTTTCACAGCTTTTTCCTTGGCACCATCCCTATACCTAGGCTGTTTTATCTGCCTAGGGTTAGGGTTAGGGTTCAGCCTAGGGCTTGGAGTTTTTTAACCAGGAAGCCCTGAGTTCCAGGCTTACTGCATCTGCCAAATGCATCCCAAAGGGAGTGCAAAAGTGCCACAACATGGCTGCTTTCACAGCTTTTCCCTTAGGAAGAACCCTAATACGCGGCTGATTTACCTTCCTAGGGTTACTGTTAGGCTTAGTCCTAGGACTTTTAAAACCAGGAAGCCCTGGGCTCCAGGCACACTGCAGCTGTTAAAGGCATCCCAAGAGGGCCGCAGAAGTGACACAACTTGGCTGCCTCTGCTTCTATTCTCATGAGACCATCCCGAACCATAGGCTGATTTTCCTTCCTAGGGTTAATGTTTGAGTTACGCCTAGGGTAAGAGGTCTATTAACCAGAAAGACCAGAGTTCCAAGAACACAGCAGCTGCGAAGGACTTCCCAAGAAGAGCGCAAAAGTACCACAACATGCCTGCCTCCACAGCTTTTTCCTTGGGGACATGCCTAATTCCTGGCTGATTTGCCTTTCTCGTCTTAGGGTTGGGGTTCGGCCTAGGGCTAGGATATTTTTAACTAGGAAGCCCTGAGTTCCAGGCTTACTGCATCTGCCAAAGGCATCCCAAAGGGAGTGCAGAAGTGCCACAACATGGCTGCTTTCACGGCTTTTCCCTTAGGAAGAATCCTAATACGCGGCTGATTTACCTTCCTAGGGTTACTGTTAGGCTTAGGCCTAGGACTTTTAAAACCAGGAAGCCCTGGGCTCCAGGCACACTGCAGCTGTTAAAGGCATCCCAAGAGGGCCGCAGAAGTGACACAACTTGGCTGCCTCTGCTTCTATTCTCATGAGACCATCCCGAACCATAGGCTGCTTTTCCTTCCTAGGGTTAATGTTTGAGTTACGCCTAGGGTAAGAGGTCTATTAACCAGAAAGCCCTGAGTTCCAAGAACACAGCAGCTGCGAAGGACTAGCCAAGAAGAGCGCAAAAGTACCACAACATGCCTGCCTCCACAGCTTTTTCCTTGGGGACATGCCTAATTCCTGGCTGATTTGCCTTTCTCGTCTTAGGGTTGGGGTTCGGCCTAGGGCTAGGATATTTTTAACTAGGAAGCCCTGAGTTCCAGGCTTACTGCATCTGCCAAAGGCATCCCAAAGGGAGTGCAGAAGTGCCACAACATGGCTGCTTTCACGGCTTTTCCCTTAGGAAGAACCCTAATACGCGGCTGCTTTACCTTCCTAGGGTTACTGTTAGGCTTAGGCCTAGGACTTTTAAAACCAGGAAGCCCTGGGCTCCAGGCACACTGCAGCTGCGAAAGGCATCCCAAGGGGAGCGCAAAAGTGACACAACTTGGCTGCCACCACTGATATTTCCATGAGACCATCCCGAACCATAGGCTGATTTTCCTTCCTAGGGTTAAGGTTTGAGTTACGCCTAGGGTAAGGGTTCTATTAACCAGAAAGCCCTGAGTTCCAAGAACACAGCAGCTGCGAAGGGCTACCCAAGAAGAGCGCAAAAGTACCACAACATGCCTGCCTCCACAGCTTTTTCCTTGGGGACATGCCTAATTCCTGGCTGATTTGCCTTTCTCGTCTTAGGGTTGGGGTTCGGCCTAGGGCTAGGATTTTTTTAACTAGGAAGCCCTGAGTTCCAGGCTTACTGCATCTGCCAAAGGCATCCCAAAGGGAGTGCAGAAGTGCCACAACATGGCTGCTTTCACGGCTTTTCCCTTAGGAAGAACCCTAATACGCGGCTGATTTACCTTCCTAGGGTTACTGTTAGGCTTAGGCCTAGGACTTTTAAAACCAGGAAGCCCTGGGCTCCAGGCACATGCAGCTGTTAAAGGCATCCCAAGAGGGCCGCAGAAGTGACACAACTTGGCTGCCTCTGCTGCTATTCTCATGAGACCATCCCGAACCATAGGCTGATTTTCATTCCTAGGGTTAAGGTTTGAGTTACGCCTAGGGTAAGGGTTCTATTAACCAGAAAGCCCTGAGTTCCAAGAACACAGCAGCTGCGAAGGACTAGCCAAGAAGAGCGCAAAAGTACCACAACATGCCTGCCTCCACAGCTTTTTCCTTGGGGACATGCCTAATTCCTGGCTGATTTGCCTTTCTCGTCTTAGGGTTGGGGTTCGGCCTAGGGCTAGGATTTTTAAAATCAGGAAGCCCTGAGTTCCAGGCACACTGGAGCTGTGAAAGGCATCCAAAAGGGAGTGCAAAAGTGCCACAACATGGTTGCTTTCACGGCTTTTTCCTTGGCAAGAAACTTAACACCAGGCTGATTTCCCTTCCCAGGGTTACTGTAAGGCTTAGGCCTAGGGCTAGGATTTTTAAAACTAGGAAGCCATTAGATCCAGGCACACTGCAGCTGTTCAAGGCATCCCAAGGGGAGTACAAAAGTGCAACAACATGGCAGCTTTCACAGCTTTTTCCTTGGCACCATCCCTATACCTAGGCTGATTTATCTGCCTAGGGTTAGGGTTAGGGTTCAGCCTAGGTCTTGGAGTTTTTTAACCAGGACGCCCTGAGTTCCAGGCTTACTGCATCTGCCAAAGGCATCCCAAAGGGAGTGCAGAAGTGCCACAACATGGCTGCTTTCATGGCTTTTCCCTTAGGAAGAACCCTAATACGCGGCTGATTTACCTTCCTAGGGTTACTGTTAGGCTTAGGCCTAGGACTTTTAAAACCAGGAAGCCCTGGGCTCCAGGCACACTGCAGCTGCGAAAGGCATCCCAAGGGGAGCGCAAAAGTGACACAACTTGGCTGCCAGCACTGATATTTCCATGAGACCATCCCGAATCATAGGCTGATTTTCCTTCCTAGGGTTAAGGTTTGAGTTACGCCTAGGGTAAGGGTTCTATTAACCAGAAAGCCCTGAGTTCCAAGAACACAGCAGCTGCGAAGGACTAGCCAAGAAGAGCGCAAAAGTACCACAACATGCCTGCCTCCACAGCTTTTTCCTTGGGGACATGCCTAATTCCTGGCTGATTTGCCTTTCTCGTCTTAGGGTTGGGGTTCGGCCTAGGGCTAGGATATTTTTAACTAGGAAGCCCTGAGTTCCAGGCTTACTGCATCTGCCAAAGGCATCCCAAAGGGAGTGCAGAAGTGCCACAACATGGCTGCTTTCACGGCTTTTCCCTTAGGAAGAACCCTAATACGCGGCTGATTTACCTTCCTAGGGTTACTGTTAGGCTTAGGCCTAGGACTTTTAAAACCAGGAAGCCCTGGGCTCCAGGCACACTGCAGCTGCGAAAGGCATCCCAAGGGGAGCGCAAAAGTGACACAACTTGGCTGCCTCTGTTGCTATTCTCATGAGACCATCCCGAACCATAGGCTGATTTTCCTTCCTAGGGTTAATGTTTGAGTTACGCCTAGGGTAAGAGTTCTATTAACCAGAAAGCCCTGAGTTCCAAGAACACAGCAGCTGCGAAGGACTACCCAAGAAGAGCGGAAAAGTACCACAACGTGCCTGCCTCCACAGCTTTTTCCTTGGGGACATGCCTAATTCCTGGCTGATTTGCCTTTCTCGTCTTAGGGTTGGGGTTCGGCCTAGGGCTAGGATTTTTTTAACTAGGAAGCCCTGAGTTCCAGGCTTACTTCATCTGCTAGAAGCATCCCAAAGGGAGTGCAGAAGTGCCACAACAGGGCTGCTTTCACGGCTTTCCCCTTAGGAAGAACCCTAATACGTGGCTGATTTACCTTCCTAGGGTTACTGTTAGGCTTAGGCCTAGGACTTTTAAAACTAGGAAGCCCTTAGATCCAGGCACACTGCAGCTGTTCATGGCATCCCAAGGGGAGTACTAAAGTACCACAACATGGCAGCTTTCACAGCTTTTTCCTTGGCACCATCCCTATACCTAGGCTGATTTATCTGCCTAGGGTTAGGGTTAGGGTTCAGCCTAGGGCTTGGAGTTTTTTAACCAGGAAGCCCTGAGTTCCAGGCTTACTGCATCTGCCAAAGGCATCCCAAAGGGAGTGCAGAAGTGCCACAACATGGCTGCTTTCACGGCTTTTCCCTTAGGAAGAACCCTAATACGCGGCTGATTTACCTTCCTAGGGTTACTGTTAGGCTTAGGCCTAGGACTTTTAAAACCAGGAAGCCCTGGGCTCCAGGCACATGCAGCTGTTAAAGGCATCCCAAGAGGGCCGCAGAAGTGACACAACTTGGCTGCCTCTGCTGCTATTCTCATGAGACCATCTTGAACCATAGGCTGATTTTCATTCCTAGGGTTATGGTTTGAGTTACGCCTAGGGTAAGGGTTCTATTAACCAGAAAGCCCTGAGTTCCAAGAACACAGCAGCTGCGAAGGACTAGCCAAGAAGAGCGCAAAAGTACCACAACATGCCTGCCTCCACAGCTTTTTCCTTGGGGACATGCCTAATTCCTGGCTGATTTGCCTTTCTCGTCTTAGGGTTGGGGTTCGGCCTAGGGCTAGGATTTTTAAAATCAGGAAGCCCTGAGTTCCAGGCACACTGGAGCTGTGAAAGGCATCCAAAAGGGAGTGCAAAAGTGCCACAACATGGTTGCTTTCACGGCTTTTTCCTTGGCAAGAAACTTAACACCAGGCTGATTTCCCTTCCCAGGGTTACTGTAAGGCTTAGGCCTAGGGCTAGGATTTTTAAAACTAGGAAGCCATTAGATCCAGGCACACTGCAGCTGTTCAAGGCATCCCAAGGGGAGTACAAAAGTGCAACAACATGGCAGCTTTCACAGCTTTTTCCTTGGCACCATCCCTATACCTAGGCTGATTTATCTGCCTAGGGTTAGGGTTAGGGTTCAGCCTAGGTCTTGGAGTTTTTTAACCAGGACGCCCTGAGTTCCAGGCTTACTGCATCTGCCAAAGGCATCCCAAAGGGAGTGCAGAAGTGCCACAACATGGCTGCTTTCATGGCTTTTCCCTTAGGAAGAACCCTAATACGCGGCTGATTTACCTTCCTAGGGTTACTGTTAGGCTTAGGCCTAGGACTTTTAAAACCAGGAAGCCCTGGGCTCCAGGCACACTGCAGCTGCGAAAGGCATCCCAAGGGGAGCGCAAAAGTGACACAACTTGGCTGCCACCACTGATATTTCCATGAGACCATCCCGAACCATAGGCTGATTTTCCTTCCTAGGGTTAAGGTTTGAGTTACGCCTAGGGTAAGGGTTCTATTAACCAGAAAGCCCTGAGTTCCAAGAACACAGCAGCTGCGAAGGACTACCCAAGAAGAGCGCAAAAGTACCACAACATGCCTGCCTCCACAGCTTTTTCCTTGGGGACATGCCTAATTCCTGGCTGATTTGCCTTTCTCGTCTTAGGGTTGGGGTTCGGCCTAGGGCTAGGATATTTTTAACTAGGAAGCCCTGAGTTCCAGGCTTACTGCATCTGCCAAAGGCATCCCAAAGGGAGTGCAGAAGTGCCACAACATGGCTGCTTTCACGGCTTTTCCCTTAGGAAGAACCCTAATACGCGGCTGCTTTACCTTCCTAGGGTTACTGTTAGGCTTAGGCCTAGGACTTTTAAAACCAGGAAGCCCTGGGCTCCAGGCACACTGCAGCTGCGAAAGGCATCCCAAGGGGAGCGCAAAAGTGACACAACTTGGCTGCCTCTGTTGCTATTCTCATGAGACCATCCCGAACCATAGGCTGATTTTCCTTCCTAGGGTTAAGGTTTGAGTTACGCCTAGGGTAAGAGTTCTATTAACCAGAAAGCCCTGAGTTCCAAGAACACAGCAGCTGCGAAGGACTACCCAAGAAGAGCGCAAAAGTACCACAACGTGCCTGCCTCCACAGCTTTTTCCTTGGGGACATGCCTAATTCCTGGCTGATTTGCCTTTCTCGTCTTAGGGTTGGGGTTCGGCCTAGGGCTAGGATATTTTTAACTAGGAAGCCCTGAGTTCCAGGCTTACTTCATCTGCCAAAGGCATCCCAAAGGGAGTGCAGAAGTGCCACAACATGGCTGCTTTCACGGCTTTCCCCTTAGGAAGAACCCTAATACCCGGCTGATTTACCTTCCTAGGGTTACTGTTAGGCTTAGGCCTAGGACTTTTAAAACTAGGAAGCCCTTAGATCCAGGCACACTGCAGCTGTTCAAGGCATCCCAAGGGGAGCACTAAAGTACCACAACATGGCAGCTTTCACAGCTTTTTCCTTGGCACCATCCCTATACATAGGCTGATTTATCTGCCTAGGGTTAGGGTTAGGGTTCAGCCTAGGGCTTGGAGTTTTTTAACCAGGAAGCCCTGAGTTCCAGGCTTACTGCATCTGCCAAAGGCATCCCAAAGGGAGTGCAGAAGTGCCACAACATGGCTGCTTTCACGGCTTTTCCCTTAGGAAGAACCCTAATACGCGGCTGATTTACCTTCCTAGGGTTACTGTTAGGCTTAGGCCTAGGACTTTTAAAACCAGGAAGCCCTGGGCTCCAGGCACACTGCAGCTGCGAAAGGCATCCCAAGGGGAGCGCAAAAGTGACACAACTTGGCTGCCGCCACTGATATTTCCATGAGACCATCCCGAACCATAGGCTGATTTTCCTTCCTAGGGTTAAGGTTTGAGTTACGCCTAGGGTAAGGGTTCTATTAACCAGAAAGCCCTGAGTTCCAAGAACACAGCAGCTGCGAAGGACTAGCCAAGAAGAGCGCAAAAGTACCACAACATGCCTGCCTCCACAGCTTTTTCCTTGGGGACATGCCTAATTCCTGGCTGATTTGCCTTTCTCGTCTTAGGGTTGGGGTTCGGCCTAGTGCTAGGATTTTTAAAATCAGGAAGCCCTGAGTTCCAGGCTTACTGCATCTGCCAAAGGCATCCCAAAGGGAGTGCAGAAGTGCCACAACATGGCTGCTTTCACGGCTTTTCCCTTAGGAAGAACCCTAATACGCGGCTGATTTACCTTCCTAGGGTTACTGTTAGGCTTAGGCCTAGGACTTTTAAAACCAGGAAGCCCTGGGCTCCAGGCACACTGCAGCTGCGAAAGGCATCCCAAGAGGGCCGCAGAAGTGACACAACTTGGCTGCCTCTGCTGCTATTCTCATGAGACCATCCCGAACCATAGGCTGATTTTCCTTCCTAGGGTTAAGGTTTGAGTTTCGCCTAGGGTAAGAGTTCTATTAACCAGAAAGCCCTGAGTTCCAAGAACACAGCAGCTGCGAAGGACTTCCCAAGAAGAGCGCAAAAGTACCACAACATGCCTGCCTCCACAGCTTTTTCCTTGGGGACATGCCTAATTCAAGGCTGATTTGCCTTTCTCGTCTTAGGGTTGGGGTTCGGCCTAGGGCTAGGATTTTTAAAATCAGGAAGCCCTGAGTTCCAGGCACACTGGAGCTGTGAAAGTCATCCAAAAGGGAGTGCAAAAGTGCCACAACATGGTTGCTTTCACGGCTTTTTCCTTGGCAAGAAGCCTAACACGAGTCTGATTTATCTTCCCAGGGTTACTGTAAGGCTTTCGCCTAGGGCTAGGATTTTTAAAACTAGGAAGCCCTTAGATCCAGGCACACTGCAGCTGTTCAAGGCATCCCAAGAGGAGTACAAAAGTGCAACAACATCTCAGCTTTCACAGCTTTTTCCTTGGCACCATCCCTATACCTAGGCTGATTTATCTGCCTAGGGTTAGGGTTAGGCTTCAGCCTAGGTCTTGGAGTTTTTTAACCAGGAAGCCCTGAGTTCCAGGCTTACTGCATCTGCCAAAGGCATCCTAAAGGGAGTGCAGAAGTGCCACAACATGGCTTCTTTCACGGCTTTTCCCTTAGGAAGAACCCTAATACGCGGCTGATTTACCTTCCTAGGGTTACTGTTAGGCTTAGGCCTAGGACTTTTAAAACCAGGAAGCCCTGGGCTCCAGGCACACTGCAGCTGTGAAAGGCATCCCAAGGGGAGCGCAAAAGTGACACAACTTGGCTGCCTCTGCTTCTATTCTCATGAGACCATCCCGAACCATAGGCTGATTTTCCTTCCTAGGGTTAATGTTTGAGTTTCACCTAGGGTAAGAGGTCTATTAACCAGAAAGACCTGAGTTCCAAGAACACAGCAGCTGCGAAGGACTAGCCAAGAAGAGCGCAAAAGTACAACAACATGCCTGCCTCCACAGCTTTTTCCTTGGGGACATGCCTAATTCCTGGCTGATTTGCCTTTCTCGTCTTAGGGTTGGGGTTCGGCCTAGGGCTAGGATATTTTTAACTAGGAAGCCCTGAGTTCCAGGCTTACTGCATCTGCCAAATGCATCCCAAAGGTAGTGCAAAAGTGCCACAACATGGCTGCTTTCACGGCTTTCCCCTTAGGAAGAACCCTAATACGCGGCTGATTTACCTTCCTAGGGTTACTGTTAGGCTTAGGCCTAGGACTTTTAAAACCAGGAAGCCCTGGGCTCCAGGCACACTGCAGCTGTTAAAGGCATCCCAAGGGGAGCGCAGAAGTGACACAACTTGGCTGCCACCACTGATATTTCCATGAGACCATCCCAAATCATAGGCTGATTTTCCTTCCTAGGGTTAAGGTTTGAGTTACGCCTAGGGTAAGGGTTCTATTAACCAGAAAGCCCTGAGTTCCAAGAACACAGCAGCTGCGAAGGACTAGCCAAGAAGAGCGCAAAAGTACCACAACATGCCTGCCTCCACAGCTTTTTCCTTGGGGACATGCCTAATTCCTGGCTGATTTGCCTTTCTCGTCTTAGGGTTGGGGTTCGGCCTAGGGCTAGGATATTTTTAACTAGGAAGCCCTGAGTTCCAGGCTTACTGCATCTGCCAAAGGCATCCCAAAGGGAGTGCAGAAGTGCCACAACATGGCTGCTTTCACGGCTTTTCCCTTAGGAAGAACCCTAATGCGCGGCTGATTTACCTTCCTAGGGTTACTGTTAGGCTTAGGCCTAGGACTTTTAAAACCAGGAAGCCCTGGGCTCCAGGCACACTGCAGCTGCGAAAGGCATCCCAAGGGGAGCGCAAAAGTGACACAACTTGGCTGCCACCACTGATATTTCCATGAGACCATCCCGAACCATAGGCTGATTTTTCCTTCCTAGGGTTAAGGTTTGAGTTACGCCTAGGGTAAGGGTTCTATTAACCAGAAAGCCCTGAGTTCCAAGAACACAGCAGCTGCGAAGGACTAGCCAAGAAGAGCGCAAAAGTACCACAACATGCCTGCCTCCACAGCTTTTTCCTTGGGGACATGCCTAATTCCTGGCTGATTTGCCTTTCTCGTCTTAGGGTTGGGGTTCGGCCTAGGGCTAGGATTTTTAAAATCAGGAAGCCCTGAGTTCCAGGCACACTGGAGCTGTGAAAGGCATCCAAAAGGGAGTGCAAATGTGCCACAACATGTTTGCTTTCACGGCTTTTTCCTTGGCAAGAAGCTTAACACCAGGCTGATTTCCCTTCCCAGGGTTACTGTAAGGCTTAGGCCTAGGGCTAGGATTTTTAAAACTAGGAAGCCCTTAGATCCAGGCACACTGCAGCTGTTCAAGGCATCCCTAGGGGAGTACAAAAGTGCAACAACATGGCAGCTTTCACAGCTTTTTCCTTGGCACCATCCCTATACCTAGGCTGATTTATCTGCCTAGGGTTAGGGTTAGGGTTCAGCCTAGGGCTTGGAGCTTTTTAACCAGGGAGCCCTGAGTTCCAGGCTTACTGCATCTGCCAAAAGCATCCCAAAGGGAGTGCAGAAGTGCCACAACATGGCTGCTTTCACGGCTTTTCCCTTAGGAAGAACCCTAATACGCGGCTGATTTACCTTCCTAGGGTTACTGTTAGGCTTAGGCCTAGGACTTTTAAAACCAGGAAGCCCTGGGCTCCAGGCACACTGCAGCTGCGAAAGGCATCCCAAGGGGAGCGCAAAAGTGACACAACTTGGCTGCCACCACTGATATTTCCATGAGACCATCCCGAACCATAGGCTGATTTTCCTTCCTAGGGTTAAGTTTTGAGTTTCGCCTAGGGTAAGAGGTCTATTAACCAGAAAGCCCTGAGTTCCAAGAACACAGCAGCTGCGAAGGACTACCCAAGAAGAGCGCAAAAGTACCACAACATGCCTGCCTCCACAGCTTTTTCCTTGGGGACATGCCTAATTCCTGGCTGATTTGCCTTTCTCTTCTTAGGGTTGGGGTTCGGCCTACGGCTAGGATATTTTTAACTAGGAAGCCCTGAGTTCCAGGCTTACTGCATCTGCCAAAGGCATCCCAAAGGGAGTGCAGAAGTGCCACAACATGGCTGCTTTCACGGCTTTTCCCTTAGGAAGAACCCTAATACGCGGCTGATTTACCTTCCTAGGGTTACTGTTATGCTTAGGCCTAGGACTTTTAAAACCAGGAAGCCCTGGGCTCCAGGCACATGCAGCTGTTGAAGGCATCCCAAGAGGGCCGCAGAAGTGACACAACTTGGCTGCCTCTGTTGCTATTCTCAGGAGACCATCCCGAACCATAGGCTGATTTTCCTTCCTAGGGTTAAGGTTTGAGTTACGCCTAGGGTAAGAGTTCTATTAACCAGAAAGCCCTGAGTTCCAGGAACACAGCAGCTGCGAAGGACTTCCCAAGAAGAGCGCAAAAGTACCAGAACATGCCTGCCTCCACAGCTTTTTCCTTGGGGACATGCCTAATTCCTGGCTGATTTGCCTTTCTCGTCTTAGGGTTGGGGTTCGGCCTAGGGCTAGGATTTTTAAAATCAGGAAGCCCTGAGTTCCAGGCACACTGGAGCTGTGAAAGGCATCCAAAAGGGAGTGCAAAAGTGCCACAACATGTTTGCTTTCACGGCTTTTTCCTTGGCAAGAAGCTTAACACCAGGCTGATTTCCCTTCCCAGGGTTACTGTAAGGCTTAGGCCTACGGCTAGGATTTTTAAAACTAGGAAGCCCTTAGATCCAGGCACACTGCAGCTGTTCAAGGCATCCCAAGAGGAGTACAAAAGTGAAACAACATGGCAGCTTTCACAGCTTTTTCCTTGGCACCATCCCTATACCTAGGCTGTTTTATCTGCCTAGGGTTAGGGTTAGGGTTCAGCCTAGGGCTTGGAGTTTTTTAACCAGGAAGCCCTGAGTTCCAGGCTTACTGCATCTGCCAAAAGAATCCCAAAGGGAGTGCAGAAGTGCCACAACATGGCTGCTTTCACGGCTTTTCCCTTAGGAAGAACCCTAATACGCGGCTGATTTACCTTCCTAGGGTTACTGTTAGGCTTAGGCCTAGGACTTTTAAAACCAGGAAGCCCTGGGCTCCAGGCACACTGCAGCTGCGAAAGGCATCCCAAGGGGAGCGCAAAAGTGACACAACTTGGCTGCCACCACTGATATTTCCATGAGACCATCCCGAACCATAGGCTGATTTTCCTTCCTAGGGTTAAGGTTTGAGTTTCGCCTAGGGTAAGAGGTCTATTAACCAGAAAGCCCTGAGTTCCAAGAACACAGCAGCTGCGAAGGACTACCCAAGAAGAGCGCAAAAGTACCACAACATGCCTGCCTCCACAGCTTTTTCCTTGGGGACATGCCTAATTCCTGGCTGATTTGCCTTTCTCGTCTTAGGGTTGGGGTTCGGCCTAGGGCTAGGATATTTTTAACTAGGAAGCCCTGAGTTCCAGGCTTACTGCATCTGCCAAAGGCATCCCAAAGGGAGTGCAGAAGTGCCACAACATGGCTGCTTTCACGGCTTTTCCCTTAGGAAGAACCCTAATACGCGGCTGATTTACCTTCCTAGGGTTACTGTTAAGCTTAGGCCTAGGACTTTTAAAACCAGGAAGCCCTGGGCTCCAGGCACATGCAGCTGTTCAAGGCATCCCAAGAGGGCCGCAGAAGTGACACAACTTGGCTGCCTCTGTTGCTATTCTCATGAGACCATCCCGAATCATAGGCTGATTTTCCTACCTAGGGTTAAGGTTTGAGTTACGCCTAGGGTAAGAGTTCTATTAACCAGAAAGCCCTGAGTTCCAAGAACACAGCAGCTGCGAAGGACTACCCAAGAAGAGCGCAAAAGTACCACAACGTGCCTGCCTCCACAGCTTTTTCCTTGGGGACATGCCTAATTCCTGGCTGATTTGCCTTTCTCGTCTTAGGGTTGGGGTTCGGCCTAGGGCTAGGATATTTTTAACTAGGAAGCCCTGAGTTCCAGGCTTACTTCATCTGCCAAAGGCATCCCAAAGGGAGTGCAGAAGTGCCACAACATGGCTGCTTTCACGGCTTTCCCCTTTGGAAGAACCCTAATACGCGGCTGATTTACCTTCCTAGGGTTACTGTTAGGCTTAGGCCTAGGACTTTTAAAACTAGGAAGCCCTTAGATCCAGGCACACTGCAGCTGTTCAAGGCATCCCAAGGGGAGCACTAAAGTACCACAACATGGCAGCTTTCACAGCTTTTTCCTTGGCACCCTCCCGATACATAGGCTGATTTATCTGCCTGGGGTTAGGGTAAGGGTTCAGCCTAGGTCTTGGAGTTTTTTAACCTGGAAGCCCTGAGTTCCAGGCTTACTGCATCTGCCAAAGGCATCCCAAAGGGAGTGCAAAAGTGCCACAACATGGCTGCTTTCACGGCTTTTCCCTTAGGAAGAACCCTAATACGCGGCTGATTTACCTTCCTAGGGTTACTGTTAGGCTTAGGCCTAGGACTTTTAAAACCAGGAAGCCCTGGGCTCCAGGCACACTGCAGCTGTTAAAGGCATCCCAAGAGGGCCGCAGAAGTGACACAACTTGGCTGCCTCTGCTTCTATTCTCATGAGACCATCCCGAACCATAGGCTGATTTTCCTTCCTAGGGTTAAGGTTTGAGTTTCGCCTAGGGTAAGAGGTCTATTAACCAGAAAGCTCTGAGTTCCAAGAACACAGCAGCTGCGAAGGACTAGCCAAGAAGAGCGCAAAAGTACCACAACATGCCTGCCTCCACAGCTTTTTCCTTGGGGACATGCCTAATTCCTGGCTGATTTGCCTTTCTCGTCTTAGGGTTGGGGTTCGGCCTAGGGCTAGGATATTTTTAACTAGGAAGCCCTGAGTTCCAGGCTTACTGCATCTGCAAAAAGCATCCCAAAGGGAGTGCAGAAGTGCCACAACATGGCTGCTTTCACGGCTTTTCCCTTAGGAAGAACCCTAATACGCGGCTGATTTACCTTCCTAGGGTTACTGTTAGGCTTAGGCCTAGGACTTTTAAAACCAGGAAGCCCTGGGCTCCAGGCACACTGCAGCTGCGAAAGGCATCCCAAGAGGGCCGCAGAAGTGACACAACTTGGCTGCCTCTGCTGCTATTCTCATGAGACCATCCCGAACCATAGGCTGATTTTCCTTCCTAGGGTTAAGGTTTGAGTTTCGCCTAGGGTAAGAGTTCTATTAACCAGAAAGCCCTGAGTTCCAAGAACACAGCAGCTGCGAAGGACTTCCCAAGAAGAGCGCAAAAGTACCACAACATGCCTGCCTCCACAGCTTTTTCCTTGGGGACATGCCTAATTCAAGGCTGATTTGCCTTTCTCGTCTTAGGGTTGGGGTTCTGCCTAGGGCTAGGATTTTTAAAATCAGGAAGCCCTGAGTTCCTGGCACACTGGAGCTGTGAAAGTCATCCAAAAGGGAGTGCAAATGTGCCACAACATGGTTGCTTTCACGGCTTTTTCCTTGGCAAGAAGCCTAACACGAGTCTGATTTATCTTCCCAGGGTTACTGTAAGGCTTTCGCCTAGGGCTAGGATTTTTAAAACTAGGAAGCCCTTAGATCCAGGCACACTGCAGCTGTTCAAGGCATCCCTAGGGGAGTACAAAAGTGCAACAACATCTCAGCTTTCACAGCTTTTTCCTTGGCACCATCCCTATACCTAGGCTGATTTATCTGCCTAGGGTTAGGGTTAGGCTTCAGCCTAGGTCTTGGAGTTTTTTAACCAGGAAGCCCTGAGTTCCAGGCTTACTGCATCTGCCAAAGGCATCCTAAAGGGAGTGCAGAAGTGCCACAACATGGCTGCTTTCACGGCTTTTCCCTTAGGAAGAACCCTAATACGCGGCTGATTTACCTTCCTAGGGTTACTGTTAGGCTTAGGCCTAGGACTTTTAAAACCAGGAAGCCCTGGGCTCCAGGCACACTGCAGCTGTGAAAGGCATCCCAAGGGGAGCGCAAAAGTGACACAACTTGGCTGCCTCTGCTTCTATTCTCATGAGACCATCCCGAACCATAGGCTGATTTTCCTTCCTAGGGTTAATGTTTGAGTTTCACCTAGGGTAAGTGGTCTATTAACCAGAAAGACCTGAGTTCCAAGAACACAGCAGCTGCGAAGGACTAGCCAAGAAGAGCGCAAAAGTACCACAACATGCCTGCCTCCACAGCTTTTTCCTTGGGGACATGCCTAATTCCTGGCTGATTTGCCTTTCTCGTCTTAGGGTTGGGGTTCGGCCTAGGGCTAGGATATTTTTAACTAGGAAGCCCTGAGTTCCAGGCTTACTTCATCTGCCAAAGGCATCCCAAAGGGAGTGCAGAAGTGCCACAACATGGCTGCTTTCACGGCTTTCCCCTTTGGAAGAACCCTAATACGCGGCTGATTTACCTTCCTAGGGTTACTGTTAGGCTTAGGCCTAGGACTTTTAAAACTAGGAAGCCCTTAGATCCAGGCACACTGCAGCTGTTCAAGGCATCCCAAGGGGAGCACTAAAGTACCACAACATGGCAGCTTTCACAGCTTTTTCCTTGGCACCTTCCCGATACATAGGCTGATTTATCTGCCTGGGGTTAGGGTAAGGGTTCAGCCTAGGTCTTGGAGTTTTTTAACCTGGAAGCCCTGAGTTCCAGGCTTACTGCATCTGCCAAAGGCATCCCAAAGGGAGTGCAGAAGTGCCACAACATGGCTGCTTTCACGGCTTTTCCCTTAGGAAGAACCCTAATACGCGGCTGATTTACCTTCCTAGGGTTACTGTTAGGCTTAGGCCTAGGACTTTTAAAACCAGGAAGCCCTGGGCTCCAGGCACACTGCAGCTGTTAAAGGCATCCCAAGAGGGCCGCAGAAGTGACACAACTTGGCTGCCTCTGCTTCTATTCTCATGAGACCATCCCGAACCATAGGCTGATTTTCCTTCCTAGGGTTAAGGTTTGAGTTTCGCCTAGGGTAAGAGGTCTATTAACCAGAAAGCTCTGAGTTCCAAGAACACAGCAGCTGCGAAGGACTAGCCAAGAAGAGCGCAAAAGTACCACAACATGCCTGCCTCCACAGCTTTTTCCTTGGGGACATGCCTAATTCCTGGCTGATTTGCCTTTCTCGTCTTAGGGTTGGGGTTCGGCCTAGGGCTAGGATATTTTTAACTAGGAAGCCCTGAGTTCCAGGCTTACTGCATCTGCAAAAAGCATCCCAAAGGGAGTGCAGAAGTGCCACAACATGGCTGCTTTCACGGCTTTTCCCTTAGGAAGAACCCTAATACGCGGCTGATTTACCTTCCTAGGGTTACTGTTAGGCTTAGGCCTAGGACTTTTAAAACCAGGAAGCCCTGGGCTCCAGGCACACTGCAGCTGCGAAAGGCATCCCAAGAGGGCCGCAGAAGTGACACAACTTGGCTGCCTCTGCTGCTATTCTCATGAGACCATCCCGAACCATAGGCTGATTTTCCTTCCTAGGGTTAAGGTTTGAGTTTCGCCTAGGGTAAGAGTTCTATTAACCAGAAAGCCCTGAGTTCCAAGAACACAGCAGCTGCGAAGGACTTCCCAAGAAGAGCGCAAAAGTACCACAACATGCCTGCCTCCACAGCTTTTTCCTTGGGGACATGCCTAATTCAAGGCTGATTTGCCTTTCTCGTCTTAGGGTTGGGGTTCTGCCTAGGGCTAGGATTTTTAAAATCAGGAAGCCCTGAGTTCCTGGCACACTGGAGCTGTGAAAGTCATCCAAAAGGGAGTGCAAATGTGCCACAACATGGTTGCTTTCACGGCTTTTTCCTTGGCAAGAAGCCTAACACGAGTCTGATTTATCTTCCCAGGGTTACTGTAAGGCTTTCGCCTAGGGCTAGGATTTTTAAAACTAGGAAGCCCTTAGATCCAGGCACACTGCAGCTATTCAAGGCATCCCTAGGGGAGTACAAAAGTGCAACAACATCTCAGCTTTCACAGCTTTTTCCTTGGCACCATCCCTATACCTAGGCTGATTTATCTGCCTAGGGTTAGGGTTAGGCTTCAGCCTAGGTCTTGGAGTTTTTTAACCAGGAAGCCCTGAGTTCCAGGCTTACTGCATCTGCCAAAGGCATCCTAAAGGGAGTGCAGAAGTGCCACAACATGGCTTCTTTCACGGCTTTTCCCTTAGGAAGAACCCTAATACGCGGCTGATTTACCTTCCTAGGGTTACTGTTAGGCTTAGGCCTAGGACTTTTAAAACCAGGAAGCCCTGGGCTCCAGGCACACTGCAGCTGTGAAAGGCATCCCAAGGGGAGCGCAAAAGTGACACAACTTGGCTGCCTCTGCTTCTATTCTCATGAGACCATCCCGAACCATAGGCTGATTTTCCTTCCTAGGGTTAATGTTTGAGTTTCACCTAGGGTAAGTGGTCTATTAACCAGAAAGACCTGAGTTCCAAGAACACAGCAGCTGCGAAGGACTAGCCAAGAAGAGCGCAAAAGTACCACAACATGCCTGCCTCCACAGCTTTTTCCTTGGGGACATGCCTAATTCCTGGCTGATTTGCCTTTCTCGTCTTAGTGTTGGGGTTCGGCCTAGGGCTAGGATATTTTTAACTAGGAAGCCCTGAGTTCCAGGCTTACTGCATCTGCCAAATGCATCCCAAAGGTAGTGCAAAAGTGCCACAACATGGCTGCTTTCACGGCTTTCCCCTTAGGAAGAACCCTAATACGCGGCTGATTTACCTTCCTAGGGTTACTGTTAGGCTTAGGCCTAGGACTTTTAAAACCAGGAAGCCCTGGGCTCCAGGCACACTGCAGCTGTTAAAGGCATCCCAAGGGGAGCGCAGAAGTGACACAACTTGGCTGCCACCACTGATATTTCCATGAGACCATCCCAAATCATAGGCTGATTTTCCTTCCTAGGGTTAAGGTTTGAGTTACGCCTAGGGTAAGGGTTCTATTAACCAGAAAGCCCTGAGTTCCAAGAACACAGCAGCTGCGAAGGACTACCCAAGAAGAGCGCAAAAGTACCACAACATGCCTGCCTCCACAGCTTTTTCCTTGGGGACATGCCTAATTCCTGGCTGATTTGCCTTTCTCGTCTTAGGGTTGGGGTTCGGCCTAGGGCTAGGATTTTTAAAATCAGGAAGCCCTGAGTTCCAGGCACACTGGAGCTGTGAAAGGCATCCAAAAGGGAGTGCAAATGTGCCACAACATGTTTGCTTTCACGGCTTTTTCCTTGGCAAGAAGCTTAACACCAGGCTGATTTCCCTTCCCAGGGTTACTGTAAGGCTTAGGCCTAGGGCTAGGATTTTTAAAACTAGGAAGCCCTTAGATCCAGGCACACTGCAGCTGTTCAAGGCATCCCTAGGGGAGTACAAAAGTGCAACAACATGGCAGCTTTCACAGCTTTTTCCTTGGCACCATCCCTATACCTAGGCTGATTTATCTGCCTAGGGTTAGGGTTAGGGTTCAGCCTAGGGCTTGGAGCTTTTTAACCAGGGAGCCCTGAGTTCCAGGCTTACTGCATCTGCCAAAAGCATCCCAAAGGGAGTGCAGAAGTGCCACAACATGGCTGCTTTCACGGCTTTTCCCTTAGGAAGAACCCTAATACGCGGCTGATTTACCTTCCTAGGGTTACTGTTAGGCTTAGGCCTAGGACTTTTAAAACCAGGAAGCCCTGGGCTCCAGGCACACTGCAGCTGCGAAAGGCATCCCAAGAGGGCCGCAGAAGTGACACAACTTGGCTGCCACCACTGATATTTCCATGAGACCATCCCGAACCATAGGCTGATTTTCCTTCCTAGGGTTAAGTTTTGAGTTTCGCCTAGGGTAAGAGGTCTATTAACCAGAAAGACCAGAGTTCCAAGAACACAGCAGCTGCGAAGGACTACCCAAGAAGAGCGCAAAAGTACCACAACATGCCTGCCTCCACAGCTTTTTCCTTGGGGACATGCCTAATTCCTGGCTGATTTGCCTTTCTCTTCTTAGGGTTGGGGTTCGGCCTACGGCTAGGATATTTTTAACTAGGAAGCCCTGAGTTCCAGGCTTACTGCATCTGCCAAAGGCATCCCAAAGGGAGTGCAGAAGTGCCACAACATGGCTGCTTTCACGGCTTTTCCCTTAGGAAGAACCCTAATACGCGGCTGATTTACCTTCCTAGGGTTACTGTTAAGCTTAGGCCTAGGACTTTTAAAACCAGGAAGCCCTGGGCTCCAGGCACATGCAGCTGTTCAAGGCATCCCAAGAGGGCCGCAGAAGTGACACAACTTGGCTGCCTCTGTTGTTATTCTCAGGAGACCATCCCGAACCATAGGCTGATTTTCCTTCCTAGGGTTAAGGTTTGAGTTACGCCTAGGGTAAGAGTTCTATTAACCAGAAAGCCCTGAGTTCCAGGAACACAGCAGCTGCGAAGGACTTCCCAAGAAGAGCGCAAAAGTACCACAACATGCCTGCCTCCACAGCTTTTTCCTTGGGGACATGCCTAATTCCTGGCTGATTTGCCTTTCTCGTCTTAGGGTTGGGGTTCGGCCTAGGGCTAGGATTTTTAAAATCAGGAAGCCCTGAGTTCCAGGCACACTGGAGCTGTGAAAGGCATCCAAAAGGGAGTGCAAAAGTGCCACAACATGTTTGCTTTCACGGCTTTTTCCTTGGCAAGAAGCTTAACACCAGGCTGATTTCCCTTCCCAGGGTTACTGTAAGGCTTAGGCCTAGGGCTAGGATTTTTAAAACTAGGAAGCCCTTAGATCCAGGCACACTGCAGCTGTTCAAGGCATCCCAAGGGGAATACAAAAGTGCAACAACATGGCAGCTTTCACAGCTTTTTCCTTGGCACCATCCCTATACCTAGGCTGTTTTATCTGCCTAGGGTTAGGGTTAGGGTTCAGCCTAGGGCTTGGAGTTTTATAACCAGGAAGCCCTGAGTTCCAGGCTTACTGCATCTGCCAAAAGAATCCCAAAGGGAGTGCAGAAGTGCCACAACATGGCTGCTTTCACGGCTTTTCCCTTAGGAAGAACCCTAATACGCGGCTGATTTACCTTCCTAGGGTTACTGTTAGGCTTAGGCCTAGGACTTTTAAAACCAGGAAGCCCTGGGCTCCAGGCACACTGCAGCTGTTAAAGGCATCCCAAGGGGAGCGCAAAAGTGACACAACTTGGCTGCCACCACTGATATTTCCATGAGACCATCCCGAACCATAGGCTGATTTTCCTTCCTAGGGTTAAGGTTTGAGTTTCGCCTAGGGTAAGAGGTCTATTAACCAGAAAGCCCTGAGTTCCAAGAACACAGCAGCTGCGAAGGACTACCCAAGAAGAGCGCAAAAGTACCACAACATGCCTGCCTCCACAGCTTTTTCCTTGGGGACATGCCTAATTCCTGGCTGATTTGCCTTTCTCGTCTTAGGGTTGGGGTTCGGCCTAGGGCTAGGATATTTTTAACTAGGAAGCCCTGAGTTCCAGGCTTACTGCATCTGCCAAAGGCATCCCAAAGGGAGTGCAGAAGTGCCACAACATGGCTGCTTTCACGGCTTTTCCCTTAGGAAGAACCCTAATAGGCGGCTGATTTACCTTCCTAGGGTTACTGTTAAGCTTAGGCCTAGGACTTTTAAAACCAGGAAGCCCTGGGCTCCAGGCACATGCAGCTGTTCAAGGCATCCCAAGAGGGCCGCAGAAGTGACACAACTTGGCTGCCTCTGTTGCTATTCTCATGAGACCATCCCGAATCATAGGCTGATTTTCCTACCTAGGGTTAAGGTTTGAGTTACGCCTAGGGTAAGAGTTCTATTAACCAGAAAGCCCTGAGTTCCAAGAACACAGCAGCTGCGAAGGACTACCCAAGAAGAGCGCAAAAGTACCACAACGTGCCTGCCTCCACAGCTTTTTCCTTGGGGACATGCCTAATTCCTGGCTGATTTGCCTTTCTCGTCTTAGGGTTGGGGTTCGGCCTAGGGCTAGGATATTTTTAACTAGGAAGCCCTGAGTTCCAGGCTTACTTCATCTGCCAAAGGCATCCCAAAGGGAGTGCAAAAGTGCCACAACATGGCTGCTTTCACGGCTTTCCCCTTTGGAAGAACCCTAATACCCGGCTGATTTACCTTCCTAGGGTTACTGTTAGGCTTAGGCCTAGGACTTTTAAAACTAGGAAGCCCTTAGATCCAGGCACACTGCAGCTGTTCAAGGCATCCCAAGGGGAGCACTAAAGTACCACAACATGGCAGCTTTCACAGCTTTTTCCTTGGCACCCTCCCGATACATAGGCTGATTTATCTGCCTGGGGTTAGGGTTAGGGTTCAGCCTAGGGCTTGGAGTTTTTTAACCAGGAAGCCCTGAGTTCCAGGCTTACTGCATCTGCCAAAGGCATCCCAAAGGGAGTGCAGAAGTGCCACAACATGGCTGCTTTCACGGCTTTCCCCTTAGGAAGAACCCTAATACGCGGCTGATTTACCTTCCTAGGGTTACTGTTAGGCTTAGGCCTAGGACTTTTAAAACCAGGAAGCCCTGGGCTCCAGGCACACTGCAGCTGTGAAAGGCATCCCAAGGGGAGCGCAAAAGTGACACAACTTGGCTGCCTCTGCTTCTATTCTCATGAGACCGACCCGAAACATAGGCTGATTTTCCTTCCTAGGGTTAAGGTTTGAGTTTCACCTAGGGTAAGAGGTCTATTAACCAGAAAGACCTGAGTTCCAAGAACACAGCAGCTGCGAAGGACTACCCAAGAAGAGCGCAAAAGTACCACAACATGCCTGCCTCCACAGCTTTTTCCTTGGGGACATGCCTAATTCCTGGCTGATTTGCCTTTCTCGTCTTAGGGTTGGGGTTCGGCCTAGGGCTAGGATATTTTTAACTAGGAAGCCCTGAGTTCCAGGCTTACTGCATCTGCCAAAGGCATCCCAAAGGGAGTGCAGAAGTGCCACAACATGGCTGCTTTCATGGCTTTTCCCTTAGGAAGGACCCTAATACGCGGCTGATTTACCTTCCTAGGGTTACTGTTAGGCTTAGGCCTAGGACTTTTAAAACCAGGAAGCCCTGGGCTCCAGGCACACTGCAGCTGCGAAAGGCATCCCAAGGGGACCGCAAAAGTGACACAACTTGGCTGCCACCACTGATATTTCCATGAGACCATCCCGAACCATAGGCTGATTTTCCTTCCTAGGGTTAAGGTTTGAGTTACGCCTAGGGTAAGGGTTCTATTAACCAGAAAGCCCTGAGTTCCAAGAACACAGCAGCTGCGAAGGACTAGCCAAGAAGAGCGCAAAAGTACCACAACATGCCTGCCTCCACAGCTTTTTCCATGGGGACATGCCTAATTCCTGGCTGATTTGCCTTTCTCGTCTTAGGGTTGGGGTTCGGCCTAGGGCTAGGATTTTTAAAATCAGGAAGCCCTGAGTTCCAGGCACACTGGAGCTGTGAAAGGCATCCAAAAGGGAGTGCAAAAGTGCCACAACATGGCTGCTTTCACGGCTTTTCCCTTAGGAAGAACCCTAATACGCGGCTGATTTACCTTCCTAGGGTTACTGTTAAGCTTAGGCCTAGGACTTTTAAAACCAGGAAGCCCTGGGCTCCAGGCACATGCAGCTGTTCAAGGCATCCCAAGAGGGCCGCAGAAGTGACACAACTTGGCTGCCTCTGTTGCTATTCTCATGAGACCATCCCGAACCATAGGCTGATTTTCCTTCCTAGGGTTAAGGTTTGAGTTACGCCTAGGGTAAGTGTTCTATTAACCAGAAAGACCTGAGTTCCAAGAACACAGCAGCTGCGAAGGACTACCCAAGAAGAGCGCAAAAGTACCACAACGTGCCTGCCTCCACAGCTTTTTCCTTGGGGACATGCCTAATTCCTGGCTGATTTGCCTTTCTCGTCTTAGGGTTGGGGTTCGGCCTAGGGCTAGGATATTTTTAACTAGGAAGCCCTGAGTTCCAGGCTTACTGCATCTGCCAAAGGCATCCCAAAGGGAGTGCAGAAGTGCCACAACATGGCTGCTTTCACGGCTTTTCCCTTAGGAAGAACCCTAATACGCAGCTGATTTACCTTCCTAGGGTTACTGTTAGGCTTAGGCCTAGGACTTTTAAAACCAGGAAGCCCTGGGCTCCAGGCACACTGCAGCTGCGAAAGGCATCCCAAGCGGAGCGCAAAAGTGACACAACTTGGCTGCCACCACTGATATTTCCATGAGACCATCCCGAACCATAGGCTGATTTTCCTTCCTAGGGTTAAGGTTTGAGTTTCGCCTAGGGTAAGAGGTCTATTAACCAGAAAGACCTGAGTTCCAAGAACACAGCAGCTGCGAAGGACTACCCAAGAAGAGCGCAAAAGTACCACAACATGCCTGCCTCCACAGCTTTTTCCTTGGGGACATGCCTAATTCCTGGCTGATTTGCCTTTCTCGTCTTAGGGTTGGGGTTCGGCCTAGGGCTAGGATATTTTTAACTAGGAAGCCCTGAGTTCCAGGCTTACTGCATCTGCCAAAGGCATCCCAAAGGGAGTGCAGAAGTGCCACAACATGGCTGCTTTCACGGCTTTTCCCTTAGGAAGAACCCTAATACGCGGCTGATTTACCTTCCTAGGGTTACTGTTAAGCTTAGGCCTAGGACTTTTAAAACCAGGAAGCCCTGGGCTCCAGGCACATGCAGCTGTTCAAGGCATCCCAAGAGGGCCGCAGAAGTGACACAACTTGGCTGCCTCTGTTGCTATTCTCATGAGACCATCCCGAACCATAGGCTGATTTTCCTTCCTAGGGTTAAGGTTTGAGTTACGCCTAGGGTAAGAGTTCTATTAACCAGAAAGCCCTGAGTTCCAAGAACACAGCAGCTGCGAAGGACTTCCCAAGAAGAGCGCAAAAGTACCACAACATGCCTGCCTCCACAGCTTTTTCCTTGGGGACATGCCTAATTCCTGGCTGATTTGCCTTTCTCGTCTTAGGGTTGGGGTTCGGCCTAGGGCTAGGATTTTTAAAATCAGGAAGCCCTGAGTTCCAGGCACACTGGAGCTGTGAAAGTCATCCAAAAGGGAGTGCAAAAGTGCCACAACATGTTTGCTTTCACGGCTTTTTCCTTGGCAAGAAGCTTAACACCAGGCTGATTTCCCTTCCCAGGGTTACTGTAAGGCTTAGGCCTAGGGCTAGGATTTTTAAAACAAGGAAGCCCTTAGATCCAGGCACACTGCAGCTGTTCAAGGCATCCCAAGGGGAGTACAAAAGTGCAACAACATGGCAGCTTTCACAGCTTTTTCCTTGGCACCATCCCTATACCTAGGCTGATTTATCTGCCTAGGGTTAGGGTTAGGGTTCAGCCTAGGGCTTGGAGTTTTTTAACCAGGGAGCCCTGAGTTCCAGGCTTACTGCATCTGCCAAAAGCATCCCAAAGGGAGTGCAGAAGTGCCACAACATGGCTGCTTTCACGGCTTTTCCCTTAGGAAGAACCCTAATACGCGGCTGATTTACCTTCCTAGGGTTACTGTTAGGCTTAGGCCTAGGACTTTTAAAACCAGGAAGCCCTGGGCTCCAGGCACACTGCAGCTGTTAAAGGCATCCCAAGGGGAGCGCAAAAGTGACACAACTTGGCTGCCACCACTGATATTTCTATGAGACCATCCCGAACCATAGGCTGATTTTCCTTCCTAGGGTTAAGGTTTGAGTTTCGCCTAGGGTAAGAGGTCTATTAACCAGAAAGCCCTGAGTTCCAAGAACACAGCAGCTGCGAAGGACTACCCAAGAAGAGCGCAAAAGTACCACAACATGCCTGCCTCCACAGCTTTTTCCTTGGGGACATGCCTAATTCCTGGCTGATTTGCCTTTCTCGTCTTAGGGTTGGGGTTCGGCCTAGGGCTAGGATATTTTTAACTAGGAAGCCCTGAGTTCCAGGCTTACTGCATCTGCCAAAGGCATCCCAAAGGGAGTGCAGAAGTGCCACAACATGGCTGCTTTCACGGCTTTTCCCTTAGGAAGAACCCTAATACGCGGCTGATTTACCTTCCTAGGGTTACTGTTAGGCTTAGGCCTAGGACTTTTAAAACCAGGAAGCCCTGGGCTCCAGGCACATGCAGCTGTTCAAGGCATCCCAAGAGGGCCGCAGAAGTGACACAACTTGGCTGCCTCTGTTGCTATTCTCATGAGACCATCCCGAACCATAGGCTGATTTTCCTTCCTAGGGTTAAGGTTTGAGTTACGCCTAGGGTAAGAGTTCTATTAACCAGAAAGCCCTGAGTTCCAAGAACACCGCAGCTGCGAAGGACTACCCAAGAAGAGCGCAAAAGTACCACAACGTGCCTGCCTCCACAGCTTTTTCCTTGGGGACATGCCTAATTCCTGGCTGATTTGCCTTTCTCGTCTTAGGGTTGGGGTTCGGCCTAGGGCTAGGATTTTTTTAACTAGGAAGCCCTGAGTTCCAGGCTTACTTCATCTGCCAAAGGCATCCCAAAGGGAGTGCAGAAGTGCCACAACATGGCTGCTTTCACGGCTTTCCCCTTAGGAAGAACCCTAATACCCGGCTGATATACCTTCCTAGGGTTACTGTTAGGCTTAGGCCTAGGACTTTTAAAACTAGGAAGCCCTTAGATCCAGGCACACTGCAGCTGTTCAAGGCATCCCAAGGGGAGCACTAAAGTACCACAACATGGCAGCTTTCACAGCTTTTTCCTTGGCACCATCCCTATACATAGGCTGATTTATCGGCCTAGGGTTAGGGTTAGGGTTCAGCCTAGGGCTTGGAGTTTTTTAACCAGGAAGCCCTGAGTTCCAGGCTTACTGCATCTGCCAAAGGCATCCCAAAGGGAGTGCAGAAGTGCCACAACATGGCTGCTTTCACGGCTTTTCCCTTAGGAAGAACCCTAATACCCGGCTGATTTACCTTCCTAGGGTTACTGTTAGGCTTAGGCCTAGGACTTTTAAAACCAGGAAGCCCTGGGCTCCAGGCACACTGCAGCTGCGAAAGGCATCCCAAGGGGAGCGCAAAAGTGACACAACTTGGCTGCCGCCACTGATATTTCCATGAGACCATCCCGAACCATAGGCTGATTTTCCTTCCTAGGGTTAAGGTTTGAGTTTCGCCTAGGGTAAGAAGTCGATTAACCAGAAAGCCCTGAGTTCCAAGAACACAGCAGCTGCGAAGGACTACCCAAGAAGAGCGCAAAAGTACCACAACGTGCCTGCCTCCACAGCTTTTTCCTTGGGGACATGCCTAATTCCTGGCTGATTTGCCTTTCTCTTCTTAGGGTTGGGGTTCGGCCTAGTGCTAGGATTTTTAAAATCAGGAAGCCCTGAGTTCCAGGCACACTGGAGCTGTGAAAGGCATCCAAAAGGGAGTGCAAAAGTGCCACAACATGGCTGCTTTCACAGCTTTTTCCTTGGCAAGAAGCCTAACACCAGGCTGATTTCCCTTCCCAGGGTTACTGTAAGGCTTAGGCCTACGGCTAGGATTTTTAAAACTAGGAAGCCATTAGATCCAGGCACACTGCAGCTGTTCAAGGCATCCCAAGAGGAGTACAAAAGTGCAACAACATGGCAGCTTTCACAGCTTTTTCTTTGGCACCATCCCTATACTTAGGCTGATTTATCTGCCTAGGGTTAGGGTAAGGGTTCAGCCTAGGTCTTGGAGTTTTTTAACCTGGAAGCCCTGTGTTCCAGGCTTACTTCATCTGCCAAAAGCATCCCAAAGGGAGTGCAGAAGTGCCACAACATGGCTGCTTTCACGGCTTTTCCCTTAGGAAGAACCCTAATGCGCGGCTGATTTACCTTCCTAGGGTTACTGTTAGGCTTAGGCCTAGGACTTTTAAAACCAGGAAGCCCTGGGCTCCAGGCACACTGCAGCTGCGAAAGGCATCCCAAGGGGAGCGCAAAAGTGACGCAACTTGGCTGCCACCACTGATATTTCCATGAGACCATCCCGAACCATAGGCTGATTTTCCTTCCTAGGGTTAAGGTTTGAGTTACGCCTAGGGTAAGGGTTCTATTAACCAGAAAGCCCTGAGTTCCAAGAACACAGCAGCTGCGAAGGACTAGCCAAGAAGAGCGCAAAAGTACCACAACACGGCTGCGTCGATAGCTTTTTCCTTGGGGACATGCCTAATTCCTGGCTGATTTGCCTTTCTCGTCTTAGGGTTGGGGTTCGGCCTAGGGCTAGGATATTTTTAACTAGGAAGCCCTGAGTTCCAGGCTTACTGCATCTGCCAAAGGCATCCCAAAGGGAGTGCAGAAGTGCCACAACATGGCTGCTTTCACGGCTTTTCCCTTAGGAAGAACCCTAATGCGCGGCTGATTTACCTTCCTAGGGTTACTGTTAGGCTTAGGCCTAGGACTTTTAAAACCAGGAAGCCCTGGGCTCCAGGCACACTGCAGCTGTTCAAGGCATCCCAAGAGGGCCGCAGAAGTGACACAACTAGCTGCCTCTGTTGCTATTCTCATGAGACCATCCCGAACCATAGGCTGATTTTCCTTCCTAGGGTTAAGGTTTGAGTTACGCCTAGGGTAAGGGTTCTATTAACCAGAAAGCCCTGAGTTCCAAGAACACAGCAGCTGCGAAGGACTAGCCAAGAAGAGCGCAAAAGTACCACAACATGCCTGCCTCCACAGCTTTTTCCTTGGGGACATGCCTAATTCCTGGCTGATTTGCCTTTCTCGTCTTAGGGTTGGGGTTCGGCCTAGGGCTAGGATTTTTAAAATCAGGAAGCCCTGAGTTCCAGGCACACTGGAGCTGTGAAAGGCATCCAAAAGGGAGTGCAAAAGTGCCACAACATGGTTGCTTTCACGGCTTTTTCCTTGGCAAGAAGCTTAACACCAGGCTGATTTCCCTTCCCAGGGTTAATGTAAGGCTTAGGCCTAGGGCTAGGATTTTCAAAACTAGGAAGCCCTTAGCTCCAGGCACACTGCAGCTGTTCAAGGCATCCCAAGGGGAGTACAAAAGTGCAACAACATGGCAGCTTTCACAGCTTTTTCCTTGGCACCATCCCTATTCCTAGGCTGATTTATCTGCCTAGGGTTAGGGTTAGGGTTCAGCCTAGGGCTTGGAGTTTTTTAACCAGGGAGCCCTGAGTTCCAGGCTTACTGCATCTGCCAAAAGCATCCCAAAGGGAGTGCAGAAGTGCCACAACATGGCTGCTTTCACGGCTTTTCCCTTAGGAAGAACCCTAATACGCGGCTGATTTACCTTCCTAGGGTTACTGTTAGGCTTAGGCCTAGGACTTTTAAAACCAGGAAGCCCTGGGCTCCAGGCACACTGCAGCTGCGAAAGGCATCCCAAGGGGAGCCCAAAAGTGACACAACTTGGCTGCCACCACTGATATTTCCATGAGACCATCCCGAACCATAGGCTGATTTTCCTTCCTAGGGTTAAGGTTTGAGTTTCGCCTAGGGTAAGAGGTCTATTAACCAGAAAGATCTGAGTTCCAAGAACACAGCAGCTGCGAAGGACTACCCAAGAAGAGCGCAAAAGTACCACAACATGCCTGCCTCCACAGCTTTTTCCTTGGGGACATGCCTAATTCCTGGCTGATTTGCCTTTCTCGTCTTAGGGTTGGGGTTCGGCCTAGGGCTAGGATTTTTTTAACTAGGAAGCCCTGAGTTCCAGGCTTACTGCATCTGCCAAAGGCATCCCAAAGGGAGTGCAGAAGTGCCACAACATGGCTGCTTTCACGGCTTTTCCCTTAGGAAGAACCCTAATACGCGGCTGATTTACCTTCCTAGGGTTACTGTTAAGCTTAGGCCTAGGACTTTTAAAACCAGGAAGCCCTGGGCTCCAGGCACATGCAGCTGTTCAAGGCATCCCAAGAGGGCCGCAGAAGTGACACAACTTGGCTGCCTCTGTTGCTATTCTCATGAGACCATCCCGAACCATAGGCTGATTTTCCTTCCTAGGGTTAAGGTTTGAGTTACGCCTAGGGTAAGAGTTCTATTAACCAGAAAGACCTGAGTTCCAAGAACACAGCAGCTGCGAAGGACTACCCAAGAAGAGCGCAAAAGTACCACAACGTGCCTGCCTCCACAGCTTTTTCCTTGGGGACATGCCTAATTCCTGGCTGATTTGCCTTTCTCGTCTTAGGGTTGGGGTTCGGCCTAGGGCTAGGATTTTTTTAACTAGGAAGCCCTGAGTTCCAGGCTTACTTCATCTGCAAAAGGCATCCCAAAGGGAGTGCAGAAGTGCCACAACATGGCTGCTTTCACGGCTTTTCCCTTAGGAAGAACCCTAATACGCGGCTGCTTTACCTTCCTAGGGTTACTGTTAGGCTTAGGCCTAGGACTTTTAAAACTAGGAAGCCCTTAGATCCAGGCACACTGCAGCTGTTCAAGGCATCCCAAGGGGAGCACTAAAGTACAACATCATGGCAGCTTTCACAGCTTTTTCCTTGGCTCCATCCCTATACATAGGCTGATTTATCTGCCTAGGGTTAGGGTTAGGGTTCAGCCTAGGGCTTGGAGTTTTTTAACCAGGAAGCCCTGAGTTCCAGGCTTACTGCATCTGCCAAAGGCATCCCAAAGGGAGTGCAGAAGTGCCACAACATGGCTGCTTTCACGGCTTTTCCCTTAGGAAGAACCCTAATACGCGGCTGATTTACATTCCTAGGGTTACTGTTAGGCTTAGGCCTAGGACATTTAAAACCAGGAAGCCCTGGGCTCCAGGCACACTGCAGCTGCGAAAGGCATCCCAAGGGGAGCGCAAAAGTGACACAACTTGGCTGCCGCCACTGATATTTCCATGAGACCATCCCGAACCATAGGCTGATTTTCCTTCCTAGGGTTAAGGTTTGAGTTACGCCTAGGGTAAGAGGTCTATTAACCAGAAAGACCTGAGTTCCAAGAACACAGCAGCTGCGAAGGACTACCCAAGAAGAGCGCAAAAGTACCACAACATGCCTGCCTCCACAGCTTTTTCCTTGGGGACATGCCTAATTCCTGGCTGATTTGCCTTTCTCGTCTTAGGGTTGGGGTTCGGCCTAGGGCTAGGATATTTTTAACTAGGAAGCCCTGAATTCCAGGCTTACTGCATCTGCCAAAGGCATCCCAAAGGGAGTGCAGAAGTGCCACAACATGGCTGCTTTCACGGCTTTTCCCTTAGGAAGAACCCTAATACGCGGCTGATTTACCTTCCTAGGGTTACTGTTAAGCTTAGGCCTAGGACTTTTAAAACCAGGAAGCCCTGGGCTCCAGGCACATGCAGCTGTTCAAGGCATCCCAAGAGGGCCGCAGAAGTGACACAACTTGGCTGCCTCTGTTGCTATTCTCATGAGACCATCCCGAACCATAGGCTGATTTTCCTTCCTAGGGTTAAGGTTTGAGTTACGCCTAGGGTAAGAGTTCTATTAACCAGAAAGCCCTGAGTTCCAAGAACACAGCAGCTGCGAAGGACTACCCAAGAAGAGCGCAAAAGTACCACAACGTGCCTGCCTCCACAGCTTTTTCCTTGGGGACATGCCTAATTCCTGGCTGATTTGCCTTTCTCGTCTTAGGGTTGGGGTTCGGCCTAGGGCTAGGATTTTTTTAACTAGGAAGCCCTGAGTTCCAGGCTTACTTCATCTGCCAAAGGCATCCCAAAGGGAGTGCAGAAGTGCCACAACATGGCTGCTTTCACGGCTTTCCCCTTAGGAAGAACCCTAATACCCGGCTGATTTACCTTCCTAGGGTTACTGTTAGGCTTAGGCCTAGGACTTTTAAAACTAGGAAGCCCTTAGATCCAGGCACACTGCAGCTGTTCAAGGCATCCCATGGGGAGCACTAAAGTACCACAACATGGCAGCTTTCACTGCTTTTTCCTTGGCACCATCCCTATACATCGGCTGATTTATCTGCCTTGGGTTAGGGGTAGGGTTCAGCCTAGGGCTTGGAGTTTTTTAACTAGGAAGCCCTGAGTTCCAGGCTTACTGCATCTGCCAAAGGCATCCCAAAGGGAGTGCAGAAGTGCCACAACATGGCTGCTTTCACGGCTTTCCCCTTAGGAAGAACCCTAATACGCGGCTGATTTACCTTCCTAGGGTTACTGTTAGGCTTAGGCCTAGGACTTTTAAAACTAGGAAGCCCTTAGATCCAGGCACACTGCAGCTGTTCAAGGCATCCCAAGGGGAGCGCAAAAGTGACACAACTTGGCTGCCACCACTGATATTTCCATGAGACCATCCCGAACCATAGGCTGATTTTCCTTCCTAGGGTTAAGGTTTGAGTTACGCCTAGGGTAAGGGTTCTATTAACCAGAAAGCCCTGAGTTCCAAGAACACAGCAGCTGCGAAGGACTACCCAAGAAGAGCGCAAAAGTACCACAACATGCATGCCTCCACAGTTTTTTCCTTGGGGACATGCCTAATTCCTGGCTGATTTGCCTTTCTCTTCTTAGGGTTGGGGTTCGGCCTAGTGCTAGGATTTTTAAAATCAGGAAGCCCTGAGTTCCAGGCACACTGGAGCTGTGAAAGGCATCCAAAAGGGAGTGCAAAAGTACCACAACATGGCTGCTTTCACGGCTTTTTCCTTGGCAAGAAGCCTAACACCGGGCTGATTTCCCTTCCCAGGGTTACTGTAAGGCTTAGGCCTACGGCTAGGATTTTTAAAACTAGGAAGCCATTAGATCCAGGCACACTGCAGCTGTTCAAGGCATCCCAAGGGGAGTACAAAAGTGCAACAACATGGCAGCTTTCACAGCTTTTTCCTTGGCACCATCCGTATACTTAGGCTGATTTATCTGCCTTGGGTTAGGGTAAGGGTTCAGCCTAGGTCTTGGATATTTTTAACCTGGAAGCCCTGAGTTCCAGGCTTACTGCATCTGCCAAAGGCATCCCAAAGGGAGTGCAAAAGTGCCACAACATGGCTGCTTTCACGGCTTTTCCCTTAGGAAGAACCCTAATACCCGGCTGATTTACCTTCCTAGGGTTACTGTTAGGCTTAGGCCTAGGACTTTTAAAACCAGGAAGCCCTGGGCTCCAGGCACACTGCAGCTGCGAAAGGCATCCCAAGGGGAGCGCAAAAGTGACGCAACTTGGCTGCCACCACTGATATTTCCATGAGACCATCCCGAACCATAGGCTGATTTTCCTTCCTAGGGTTAAGGTTTGAGTTACGCCTAGGGTAAGGGTTCTATTAACCAGAAAGCCCTGAGTTCCAAGAACACAGCAGCTGCGAAGGACTAGCCAAGAAGAGCGCAAAAGTACCACAACATGCCTGCCTCCACAGCTTTTTCCTTGGGGACATGCCTAATTCCTGGCTGATTTGCCTTTCTCGTCTTAGGGTTGGGGTTCGGCCTAGGGCTAGGATTTTTTTAACTAGGAAGCCCTGAGTTCCAGGCTTACTTCATCTGCCAAAGGCATCCCAAAGGGAGTGCAGAAGTGCCACAACATGACTGCTTTCACGGCTTTCCCCTTAGGAAGAACCCTAACACGCGGCTGATTTACCTTCCTAGGGTTACTGTTAGGCTTAGGCCTAGGACTTTTAAAACCAGGAAGCCCTGGGCTCCAGGCACATGCAGCTGTTAAAGGCATCCCAAGAGGGCCGCAGAAGTGACACAACTTGGCTGCCTCTGCTGCTATTCTCATGAGACCATCCCGAACCATAGGCTGATTTTCCTTCCTAGGGTTAAGGTTTGAGTTTCGCCTAGGGTAAGGGTTCTATTAACCAGAAAGCCCTGAGTTCCAAGAACACAGCAGCTGCGAAGGACTAGCCAAGAAGAGCGCAAAAGTACCACAACATGCCTGCCTCCACAGCTTTTTCCTTGGGGACATGCCTAATTCCTGGCTGATTTGCCTTTCTCGTCTTAGGGTTGGGGTTCGGCCTAGGGCTAGGATTTTTAAAATCAGGAAGCCCTGAGTTCCAGGCACACTGGAGCTGTGAAAGGCATCCAAAAGGGAGTGCAAAAGTGCCACAACATGGTTGCTTTCACGGCTTTTTCCTTGGCAAGAAGCTTAACACCAGGCTGATTTCCCTTCCCAGGGTTACTGTAAGGCTTAGGCCTAGGGCTAGGATTTTTAAAACTAGGAAGCCCTTAGATCCAGGCACACTGCAGCTGTTCAAGGCATCCCAAGGGGAGTACAAAAGTGCAACAACATGGCAGCTTTCACAGCTTTTTCCTTGGCACCATCCCTATACCTAGGCTGATTTATCTGCCTAGGGTTAGGGTTAGGGTTCAGCCTAGGGCTTGGAGTTTTTTAACCAGGAAGCCCTGAGTTCCAGGCTTACTGCATCTGCCAAATGCATCCCAAAGGGAGTGCAAAAGTGCCACAACATGGCTGCTTTCACGGCTTTTCCCTTAGGAAGAACCCTAATACGCGGCTGATTTACCTTCCTAGGGTTACTGTTAGGCTTAGGCCTAGGACTTTTAAAACCAGGAAGCCCTGGGCTCCAGGCACTCTGCAGCTGCGAAAGGCATCCCAAGGGGAGCGCAAAAGTGACACAACTTGGCTGCCACCACTGATATTTCCATGAGACCATCCCGAACCATAGGCTGATTTTCCTTCCTGGGGTTAAGGTTTGAGTTACGCCTAGGGTAAGGGTTCTATTAACCAGAAAGCCCTGAGTTCCAAGAACACAGCAGCTGCGAAGGACTACCCAAGAAGAGCGCAAAAGTACCACAACATGCATGCCTCCACAGTTTTTTCCTTGGGGACATGCCTAATTCCTGGCTGATTTGCCTTTCTCTTCTTAGGGTTGGGGTTCGGCCTAGTGCTAGGATTTTTAAAATCAGGAAGCCCTGAGTTCCAGGCACACTGGAGCTGTGAAAGGCATCCAAAAGGGAGTGCAAAAGTACCACAACATGGCTGCTTTCACGGCTTTTTCCTTGGCAAGAAGCCTAACACCAGGCTGATTTCCCTTCCCAGGGTTACTGTAAGGCTTAGGCCTACGGCTAGGATTTTTAAAACTAGGAAGCCATTAGATCCAGGCACACTGCAGCTGTTCAAGGCATCCCAAGGGGAGTACAAAAGTGCAACAACATGGCAGCTTTCACAGCTTTTTCCTTGGCACCATCCGTATACTTAGGCTGATTTATCTGCCTTGGGTTAGGGTAAGGGTTCAGCCTAGGTCTTGGATATTTTTAACCTGGAAGCCCTGAGTTCCAGGCTTACTGCATCTGCCAAAGGCATCCCAAAGGGAGTGCAAAAGTGCCACAACATGGCTGCTTTCACGGCTTTTCCCTTAGGAAGAACCCTAATACCCGGCTGATTTACCTTCCTAGGGTTACTGTTAGGCTTAGGCCTAGGACTTTTAAAACCAGGAAGCCCTGGGCTCCAGGCACACTGCAGCTGCGAAAGGCATCCCAAGGGGAGCGCAAAAGTGACGCAACTTGGCTGCCACCACTGATATTTCCATGAGACCATCCCGAACCATAGGCTGATTTTCCTTCCTAGGGTTAAGGTTTGAGTTACGCCTAGGGTAAGGGTTCTATTAACCAGAAAGCCCTGAGTTCCAAGAACACAGCAGCTGCGAAGGACTAGCCAAGAAGAGCGCAAAAGTACCACAACATGCCTGCCTCCACAGCTTTTTCCTTGGGGACATGCCTAATTCCTGGCTGATTTGCCTTTCTCGTCTTAGGGTTGGGGTTCGGCCTAGGGCTAGGATTTTTTTAACTAGGAAGCCCTGAGTTCCAGGCTTACTTCATCTGCCAAAGGCATCCCAAAGGGAGTGCAGAAGTGCCACAACATGACTGCTTTCACGGCTTTCCCCTTAGGAAGAACCCTAATACGCGGCTGATTTACCTTCCTAGGGTTACTGTTAGGCTTAGGCCTAGGACTTTTAAAACCAGGAAGCCCTGGGCTCCAGGCACATGCAGCTGTTAAAGGCATCCCAAGAGGGCCGCAGAAGTGACACAACTTGGCTGCCTCTGCTGCTATTCTCATGAGACCATCCCGAACCATAGGCTGATTTTCCTTCCTAGGGTTAAGGTTTGAGTTTCGCCTAGGGTAAGGGTTCTATTAACCAGAAAGCCCTGAGTTCCAAGAACACAGCAGCTGCGAAGGACTAGCCAAGAAGAGCGCAAAAGTACCACAACATGCCTGCCTCCACAGCTTTTTCCTTGGGGACATGCCTAATTCCTGGCTGATTTGCCTTTCTCGTCTTAGGGTTGGGGTTCGGCCTAGGGCTAGGATTTTTAAAATCAGGAAGCCCTGAGTTCCAGGCACACTGGAGCTGTGAAAGGCATCCAAAAGGGAGTGCAAAAGTGCCACAACATGGTTGCTTTCACGGCTTTTTCCTTGGCAAGAAGCTTAACACCAGGCTGATTTCCCTTCCCAGGGTTACTGTAAGGCTTAGGCCTAGGGCTAGGATTTTTAAAACTAGGAAGCCCTTAGATCCAGGCACACTGCAGCTGTTCAAGGCATCCCAAGGGGAGTACAAAAGTGCAACAACATGGCAGCTTTCACAGCTTTTTCCTTGGCACCATCCCTATACCTAGGCTGATTTATCTGCCTAGGGTTAGGGTTAGGGTTCAGCCTAGGGCTTGGAGTTTTTTAACCAGGAAGCCCTGAGTTCCAGGCTTACTGCATCTGCCAAATGCATCCCAAAGGGAGTGCAAAAGTGCCACAACATGGCTGCTTTCACGGCTTTTCCCTTAGGAAGAACCCTAATACGCGGCTGATTTACCTTCCGAGGGTTACTGTTAGGCTTAGGCCTAGGACTTTTAAAACCAGGAAGCCCTGGGCTCCAGGCACACTGCAGCTGTTAAAGGCATCCCAAGAGGGCCGCAGAAGTGACACAACTTGGCTGCCTCTGCTTCTATTCTCATGAGACCATCCCGAACCATAGGCTGATTATCCTTCCTAGGGTTAAGGTTTGAGTTTCGCCTAGGGTAAGAGGTCTATTAACCAGAAAGACCTCAGTTCCAAGAACACAGCAGCTGCGAAGGACTACCCAAGAAGAGCGCAAAAGTACCACAACATGCCTGCCTCCACAGCTTTTTCCTTGGGGACATGCCTAATTCCTGGCTGATTTGCCTTTCTCGTCTTAGGGTTGGGGTTCGGCCTAGGGCTAGGATATTTTTAACTAGGAAGCCCTGAGTTCCAGGCTTACTGCATCTGCAAAAAGCATCCCAAAGGGAGTGCAGAAGTGCCACAACATGGCTGCTTTCACGGCTTTTCCCTTAGGAAGAACCCTAATACGCGGCTGATTTACCTTCCTCTGGTTACTGTTAGGCTTAGGCCTAGGACTTTTAAAACCAGGAAGCCCTGGGCTCCAGGCACATGCAGCTGTTCAAGGCATCCCAAGAGGGCCGCAGAAGTGACACAACTTGGCTGCCTCTGTTGCTATTCTCATGAGACCATCCCGAACCATAGGCTGATTTTCCTTCCTAGGGTTAAGGTTTGAGTTTCGCCTAGGGTAAGAGGTCTATTAACCAGAAAGATCTGAGTTCCAAGAACACAGCAGCTGCGAAGGACTACCCAAGAAGAGCGCAAAAGTACCACAACGTGCCTGCCTCCACAG
Source organism: Ammospiza maritima maritima (assembly GCA_036010785.1). NCBI lineage: Eukaryota > Metazoa > Chordata > Aves > Passeriformes > Passerellidae > Ammospiza > Ammospiza maritima. The sequence goes on from JAYKTQ010000493.1 coordinate 2,938,873, forward strand.
CTTTTTCCTTGGGGACATGCCTAATTCCTGGCTGATTTGCCTTTCTCGTCTTAGGGTTGGGGTTCGGCCTAGGGCTAGGATATTTTTAACTAGGAAGCCCTGTGTTCCAGGCTTACTTCACCTGCCAAAAGCATCCCAAAGGGAGTGCAGAAGTGCCACAACATGGCTGCTTTCACGGCTTTTCCCTTAGGAAGAACCCTAATACCCGGCTGATTTACCTTCCTAGGGTTACTGTTAGGCTTAGGCCTAGGACTTTTAAAACCAGGAAGCCCTGGGCTCCAGGCACACTGCAGCTGCGAAAGGCATCCCAAGGGGAGCGCAAAAGTGACGCAACTTGGCTGCCACCACTGATATTTCCATGAGACCATCCCGAACCATAGGCTGATTTTCCTTCCTAGGGTTAAGGTTTGAGTTACGCCTAGGGTAAGGGTTCTATTAACCAGAAAGCCCTGAGTTCCAAGAACACAGCAGCTGCGAAGGACTACCCAAGAAGAGCGCAAAAGTACCACAACACGGCTGCGTCGATAGCTTTTTCCTTGGGGACATGCCTAATTCCTGGCTGATTTGCCTTTCTCGTCTTAGGGTTGGGGTTCGGCCTAGGGCTAGGATATTTTTAACTAGGAAGCCCTGAGTTCCAGGCTTACTGCATCTGCCAAAGGCATCCCAAAGGGAGTGCAGAAGTGCCACAACATGGCTGCTTTCACGGCTTTTCCCTTAGGAAGAACCCTAATGCGCGGCTGATTTACCTTCCTAGGGTTACTGTTAGGCTTAGGCCTAGGACTTTTAAAACCAGGAAGCCCTGGGCTCCAGGCACACTGCAGCTGTTCAAGGCATCCCAAGAGGGCCGCAGAAGTGACACAACTAGCTGCCTCTGTTGCTATTCTCATGAGACCATCCCGAACCATAGGCTGATTTTCCTTCCTAGGGTTAAGGTTTGAGTTTCGCCTAGGGTAAGGGTTCTATTAACCAGAAAGCCCTGAGTTCCAAGAACACAGCAGCTGCGAAGGACTAGCCAAGAAGAGCGCAAAAGTACCACAACGTGCCTGCCTCCACAGCTTTTTCCTTGGGGACATGCCTAATTCCTGGCTGATTTGCCTTTCTCGTCTTAGGGTTGGGGTTCGGCCTAGGGCTAGGATTTTTAAAATCAGGAAGCCCTGAGTTCCAGGCACACTGGAGCTGTGAAAGGCATCCAAAAGGGAGTGCAAAAGTGCCACAACATGGTTGCTTTCACGGCTTTTTCCTTGGCAAGAAGCTTAACACCAGGCTGATTTCCCTTCCCAGGGTTACTGTAAGGCTTAGGCCTAGGGCTAGGATTTTCAAAACTAGGAAGCCCTTAGCTCCAGGCACACTGCAGCTGTTCAAGGCATCCCAAGGGGAGTACAAAAGTGCAACAACATGGCAGCTTTCACAGCTTTTTCCTTGGCACCATCCCTATACCTAGGCTGATTTATCTGCCTAGGGTTAGGGTTAGGGTTCAGCCTAGGGCTTGGAGTTTTTTAACCAGGAAGCCCTGAGTTCCAGGCTTACTGCATCTGCCAAATGCATCCCAAAGGGAGTGCAAAAGTGCCACAACATGGCTGCTTTCACGGCTTTTCCCTTAGGAAGAACCCTAATACGCGGCTGATTTACCTTCCTAGGGTTACTGTTAAGCTTAGGCCTAGGACTTTTAAAACCAGGAAGCCCTGGGCTCCAGGCACATGCAGCTGTTCAAGGCATCCCAAGAGGGCCGCAGAAGTGACACAACTTGGCTGCCTCTGTTGCTATTCTCATGAGACCATCCCGAACCATAGGCTGATTTTCCTTCCTAGGGTTAAGGTTTGAGTTACGCCTAGGGTAAGAGTTCTATTAACCAGAAAGCCCTGAGTTCCAAGAACACCGCAGCTGCGAAGGACTACCCAAGAAGAGCGCAAAAGTACCACAACGTGCCTGCCTCCACAGCTTTTTCCTTGGGGACATGCCTAATTCCTGGCTGATTTGCCTTTCTCGTCTTAGGGTTGGGGTTCGGCCTAGGGCTAGGATTTTTTTAACCAGGAAGCCCTGAGTTCCAGGCTTACTGCATCTGCCAAATGCATCCCAAAGGGAGTGCAAAAGTGCCACAACATGGCTGCTTTCACGGCTTTTCCCTTAGGAAGAACCCTAATACGCGGCTGATTTACCTTCCTAGGGTTACTGTTAGGCTTAGGCCTAGGACTTTTAAAACCAGGAAGCCCTGGGCTCCAGGCACACTGCAGCTGTTAAAGGCATCCCAAGGGGAGCGCAAAAGTGACACAACTTGGCTGCCACCACTGATATTTCTATGAGACCATCCCGAACCATAGGCTGATTTTCCTTCCTAGGGTTAATGTTTTAGTTTCGCCTAGGGTAAGAGGTCTATTAACCAGAAAGATCTGAGTTCCAAGAACACAGCAGCTGCGAAGGACTACCCAAGAAGAGCGCAAAAGTACCACAACGTGCCTGCCTCCACAGCTTTTTCCTTGGGGACATGCCTAATTCCTGGCTGATTTGCCTTTCTCGTCTTAGGGTTGGGGTTCGGCCTAGGGCTAGGATATTTTTAACTAGGAAGCCCTGAGTTCCAGGCTTACTGCATCTGCCAAAGGCATCCCAAAGGGAGTGCAGAAGTGCCACAACATGGCTGCTTTCACGGCTTTTCCCTTAGGAAGAACCCTAATACGCGGCTGATTTACCTTCCTAGGGTTACTGTTAGGCTTAGGCCTAGGACTTTTAAAACCAGGAAGCCCTGGGCTCCAGGCACATGCAGCTGTTCAAGGCATCCCAAGAGGGCCGCAGAAGTGACACAACTTGGCTGCCTCTGTTGCTATTCTCATGAGACCATCCCGAACCATAGGCTGATTTTCCTTCCTAGGGTTAAGGTTTGAGTTACGCCTAGGGTAAGAGTTCTATTAACCAGAAAGCCCTGAGTTCCAAGAACACCGCAGCTGCGAAGGACTACCCAAGAAGAGCGCAAAAGTACCACAACGTGCCTGCCTCCACAGCTTTTTCCTTGGGGACATGCCTAATTCCTGGCTGATTTGCCTTTCTCGTCTTAGGGTTGGGGTTCGGCCTAGGGCTAGGATTTTTTTAACTAGGAAGCCCTGAGTTCCAGGCTTACTTCATCTGCCAAAGGCATCCCAAAGGGAGTGCAGAAGTGCCACAACATGGCTGCTTTCACGGCTTTCCCCTTAGGAAGAACACTTATACCCGGCGGATTTACCTTCCTAGGGTTACTGTTAGGCTTAGGCCTAGGACTTTTAAAACTAGGAAGCCCTTAGATCCAGGCACACTGCAGCTGTTCAAGGCATCCCAAGGGGAGCACTAAAGTACCACAACATGGCAGCTTTCACAGCTTTTTCCTTGGCACCATCCCTATACGTAGGCTGATTTATCGGCCTAGGGTTAGGGTTAGGGTTCAGCCTAGGGCTTGGAGTTTTTTAACCAGGAAGCCCTGAGTTCCAGGCTTACTGCATCTGCCAAAGGCATCCCAAAGGGAGTGCAGAAGTGCCACAACATGGCTGCTTTCACGGCTTTTCCCTTAGGAAGAACCCTAATACGCGGCTGATTTACCTTCCTAGGGTTACTGTTAGGCTTAGGCCTAGGACTTTTAAAACCAGGAAGCCCTGGGCTCCAGGCACACTGCAGCTGCGAAAGGCATCCCAAGGGGAGCGCAAAAGTGACACAACTTGGCTGCCGCCACTGATATTTCCATGAGACCATCCCGAACCATAGGCTGATTTTCCTTCCTAGGGTTAAGGTTTGAGTTTCGCCTAGGGTAAGAAGTCTATTAACCAGAAAGCCCTGAGTTCCAAGAACACAGCAGCTGCGAAGGACTACCCAAGAAGAGCGCAAAAGTACCACAACGTGCCTGCCTCCACAGCTTTTTCCTTGGGGACATGCCTAATTCCTGGCTGATTTGCATTTCTCTTCTTAGGGTTGGGGTTCGGCCTAGTGCTAGGATTTTTAAAATCAGGAAGCCCTGAGTTCCAGGCACACTGGAGCTGTGAAAGGCATCCAAAAGGGAGTGCAAAAGTGCCACAACATGGCTGCTTTCACGGCTTTTTCCTTGGCAAGAAGCCTAACACCAGGCTGATTTCCCTTCCCAGGGTTACTGTAAGGCTTAGGCCTACGGCTAGGATTTTTAAAACTAGGAAGCCATTAGATCCAGGCACACTGCAGCTGTTCAAGGCATCCCAAGAGGAGTACAAAAGTGCAACAACATGGCAGCTTTCACAGCTTTTTCTTTGGCACCATCCCTATACTTAGGCTGATTTATCTGCCTAGGGTTAGGGTAAGGGTTCAGCCTAGGTCTTGGAGTTTTTTAACCTGGAAGCCCTGTGTTCCAGGCTTACTTCGTCTGCCAAAAGCAACCCAAAGGGAGTGCAGAAGTGCCACAACATGGCTGCTTTCACGGCTTTTCCCTTAGGAAGAACCCTAATACCCGGCTGATTTACCTTCCTAGGGTTACTGTTAGGCTTAGGCCTAGGACTTTTAAAACCAGGAAGCCCTGGGCTCCAGGCACACTGCAGCTGCGAAAGGCATCCCAAGGGGAGCGCAAAAGTGACGCAACTTGGCTGCCACCACTGATATTTCCATGAGAGCATCCCGAACCATAGGCTGATTTTCCTTCCTAGGGTTAAGGTTTGAGTTACGCCTAGGGTAAGGGTTCTATTAACCAGAAAGCCCTGAGTTCCAAGAACACAGCAGCTGCGAAGGACTAGCCAAGAAGAGCGCAAAAGTACCACAACACGGCTGCGTCGATAGCTTTTTCCTTGGGGACATGCCTAATTCCTGGCTGATTTGCCTTTCTCGTCTTAGGGTTGGGGTTCGGCCTAGGGCTAGGATATTTTTAACTAGGAAGCCCTGAGTTCCAGGCTTACTGCATCTGCCAAAGGCATCCCAAAGGGAGTGCAGAAGTGCCACAACATGGCTGCTTTCACGGCTTTTCCCTTAGGAAGAACCCTAATGCGCGGCTGATTTACCTTCCTAGGGTTACTGTTAGGCTTAGGCCTAGGACTTTTAAAACCAGGAAGCCCTGGGCTCCAGGCACACTGCAGCTGTTCAAGGCATCCCAAGAGGGCCGCAGAAGTGACACAACTAGCTGCCTCTGTTGCTATTCTCATGAGACCATCCCGAACCATAGGCTGATTTTCCTTCCTAGGGTTAAGGTTTGAGTTTCGCCTAGGGTAAGGGTTCTATTAACCAGAAAGACCTGAGTTCCAAGAACACAGCAGCTGCGAAGGACTAGCCAAGAAGAGCGCAAAAGTACCACAACATGCCTGCCTCCACAGCTTTTTCCTTGGGGACATGCCTAATTCCTGGCTGATTTGCCTTTCTCGTCTTAGGGTTGGGGTTCGGCCTAGGGCTAGGATTTTTAAAATCAGGAAGCCCTGAGTTCCAGGCACACTGGAGCTGTGAAAGGCATCCAAAAGGGAGTGCAAAAGTGCCACAACATGGTTGCTTTCACGGCTTTTTCCTTGGCAAGAAGCTTAACACCAGGCTGATTTCCCTTCCCAGGGTTACTGTAAGGCTTAGGCCTAGGGCTAGGATTTTCAAAACTAGGAAGCCCTTAGCTCCAGGCACACTGCAGCTGTTCAAGGCATCCCAAGGGGAGTACAAAAGTGCAACAACATGGCAGCTTTCACAGCTTTTTCCTTGGCACCATCCCTATACCTAGGCTGATTTATCTGCCTAGGGTTAGGGTTAGGGTTCAGCCTAGGGCTTGGAGTTTTTTAACCAGGAAGCCCTGAGTTCCAGGCTTACTGCATCTGCCAAATGCATCCCAAAGGGAGTGCAAAAGTGCCACAACATGGCTGCTTTCACGTCTTTTCCCTTAGGAAGAACCCTAATACGCGGCTGATTTACCTTCCTAGGGTTACTGTTAGGCTTAGGCCTAGGACTTTTAAAACCAGGAAGCCCTGGGCTCCAGGCACACTGCAGCTGTTAAAGGCATCCCAAGGGGAGCGCAAAAGTGACACAACTTGGCTGCCACCACTGATATTTCTATGAGACCATCCCGAACCATAGGCTGATTTTCCTTCCTAGGGTTAAGGTTTGAGTTTCGCCTAGGGTAAGAGGTCTATTAACCAGAAAGATCTGAGTTCCAAGAACACAGCAGCTGCGAAGGACTACCCAAGAAGAGCGCAAAAGTACCACAACATGCCTGCCTCCACAGCTTTTTCCTTGGGGACATGCCTAATTCCTGGCTGATTTGCCTTTCTCGTCTTAGGGTTGGGGTTCGGCCTAGGGCTAGGATATTTTTAACTAGGAAGCCCTGAGTTCCAGGCTTACTGCATCTGCCAAAGGCATCCCAAAGGGAGTGCAGAAGTGCCACAACATGGCTGCTTTCACGGCTTTTCCCTTAGGAAGAACCCTAATACGCGGCTGATTTACCTTCCTAGGGTTACTGTTAGGCTTAGGCCTAGGACTTTTAAAACCAGGAAGCCCTGGGCTCCAGGCACATGCAGCTGTTCAAGGCATCCCAAGAGGGCCGCAGAAGTGACACAACTTGGCTGCCTCTGTTGCTATTCTCATGAGACCATCCCGAACCATAGGCTGATTTTCCTTCCTAGGGTTAAGTTTTGAGTTACGCCTAGGGTAAGAGTTCTATTAACCAGAAAGCCCTGAGTTCCAAGAACACCGCAGCTGCGAAGGACTACCCAAGAAGAGCGCAAAAGTACCACAACGTGCCTGCCTCCACAGCTTTTTCCTTGGGGACATGCCTAATTCCTGGCTGATTTGCCTTTCTCGTCTTAGGGTTGGGGTTCGGCCTAGGGCTAGGATTTTTTTAACCAGGAAGCCCTGAGTTCCAGGCTTACTGCATCTGCCAAATGCATCCCAAAGGGAGTGCAAAAGTGCCACAACATGGCTGCTTTCACGGCTTTTCCCTTAGGAAGACCCCTAATACGCGGCTGATTTACCTTCCTAGGGTTACTGTTAGGCTTAGGCCTAGGACTTTTAAAACCAGGAAGCCCTGGGCTCCAGGCACACTGCAGCTGTTAAAGGCATCCCAAGGGGAGCGCAAAAGTGACACAACTTGGCTGCCACCACTGATATTTCTATGAGACCATCCCGAACCATAGGCTGATTTTCCTTCCTAGGGTTAAGGTTTGAGTTTCGCCTAGGGTAAGAGGTCTATTAACCAGAAAGATCTGAGTTCCAAGAACACAGCAGCTGCGAAGGACTACCCAAGAAGAGCGCAAAAGTACCACAACATGCCTGCCTCCACAGCTTTTTCCTTGGGGACATGCCTAATTCCTGGCTGATTTGCCTTTCTCGTCTTAGGGTTGGGGTTCGGCCTAGGGCTAGGATATTTTTAACTAGGAAGCCCTGAGTTCCAGGCTTACTGCATCTGCCAAAGGCATCCCAAAGGGAGTGCAGAAGTGCCACAACATGGCTGCTTTCACGGCTTTTCCCTTAGGAAGAACCCTAATACGCGGCTGATTTACCTTCCTAGGGTTACTGTTAGGCTTAGGCCTAGGACTTTTAAAACCAGGAAGCCCTGGGCTCCAGGCACATGCAGCTGTTCAAGGCATCCCAAGAGGGCCGCAGAAGTGACACAACTTGGCTGCCTCTGTTGCTATTCTCATGAGACCATCCCGAACCATAGGCTGATTTTCCTTCCTAGGGTTAAGGTTTGAGTTACGCCTAGGGTAAGAGTTCTATTAACCAGAAAGCCCTGAGTTCCAAGAACACCGCAGCTGCGAAGGACTACCCAAGAAGAGCGCAAAAGTACCACAACGTGCCTGCCTCCACAGCTTTTTCCTTGGGGACATGCCTAATTCCTGGCTGATTTGCCTTTCTCGTCTTAGGGTTGGGGTTCGGCCTAGGGCTAGGATTTTTTTAACTAGGAAGCCCTGAGTTCCAGGCTTACTTCATCTGCCAAAGGCATCCCAAAGGGAGTGCAGAAGTGCCACAACATGGCTGCTTTCACGGCTTTCCCCTTAGGAAGAACCCTAATACCCGGCTGATATACCTTCCTAGGGTTACTGTTAGGCTTAGGCCTAGGACTTTTAAAACTAGGAAGCCCTTAGATCCAGGCACACTGCAGCTGTTCAAGGCATCCCAAGGGGAGCACTAAAGTACCACAACATGGCAGCTTTCACAGCTTTTTCCTTGGCACCATCCCTATACATAGGCTGATTTATCGGCCTAGGGTTAGGGTTAGGGTTCAGCCTAGGGCTTGGAGTTTTTTAACCAGGAAGCCCTGAGTTCCAGGCTTACTGCATCTGCCAAAGGCATCCCAAAGGGAGTGCAGAAGTGCCACAACATGGCTGCTTTCACGGCTTTTCCCTTAGGAAGAACCCTAATACCCGGCTGATTTACCTTCCTAGGGTTACTGTTAGGCTTAGGCCTAGGACTTTTAAAACCAGGAAGCCCTGGGCTCCAGGCACACTGCAGCTGCGAAAGGCATCCCAAGGGGAGCGCAAAAGTGACACAACTTGGCTGCCGCCACTGATATTTCCATGAGACCATCCCGAACCATAGGCTGATTTTCCTTCCTAGGGTTAAGGTTTGAGTTTCGCCTAGGGTAAGAAGTCTATTAACCAGAAAGCCCTGAGTTCCAAGAACACAGCAGCTGCGAAGGACTACCCAAGAAGAGCGCAAAAGTACCACAACGTGCCTGCCTCCACAGCTTTTTCCTTGGGGACATGCCTAATTCCTGGCTGATTTGCCTTTCTCTTCTTAGGGTTGGGGTTCGGCCTAGTGCTAGGATTTTTAAAATCAGGAAGCCCTGAGTTCCAGGCACACTGGAGCTGTGAAAGGCATCCAAAAGGGAGTGCAAAAGTGCCACAACATGGCTGCTTTCACAGCTTTTTCCTTGGCAAGAAGCCTAACACCAGGCTGATTTCCCTTCCCAGGGTTACTGTAAGGCTTAGGCCTACGGCTAGGATTTTTAAAACTAGGAAGCCATTAGATCCAGGCACACTGCAGCTGTTCAAGGCATCCCAAGAGGAGTACAAAAGTGCAACAACATGGCAGCTTTCACAGCTTTTTCTTTGGCACCATCCCTATACTTAGGCTGATTTATCTGCCTAGGGTTAGGGTAAGGGTTCAGCCTAGGTCTTGGAGTTTTTTAACCTGGAAGCCCTGTGTTCCAGGCTTACTTCATCTGCCAAAAGCATCCCAAAGGGAGTGCAGAAGTGCCACAACATGGCTGCTTTCACGGCTTTTCCCTTAGGAAGAACCCTAATACGCGGCTGATTTACCTTCCTAGGGTTACTGTTAGGCTTAGGCCTAGGACTTTTAAAACCAGGAAGCCCTGGGCTCCAGGCACACTGCAGCTGCGAAAGGCATCCCAAGGGGAGCGCAAAAGTGACGCAACTTGGCTGCCACCACTGATATTTCCATGAGACCATCCCGAACCATAGGCTGATTTTCCTTCCTAGGGTTAAGGTTTGAGTTACGCCTAGGGTAAGGGTTCTATTAACCAGAAAGCCCTGAGTTCCAAGAACACAGCAGCTGCGAAGGACTAGCCAAGAAGAGCGCAAAAGTACCACAACACGGCTGCGTCGATAGCTTTTTCCTTGGGGACATGCCTAATTCCTGGCTGATTTGCCTTTCTCGTCTTAGGGTTGGGGTTCGGCCTAGGGCTAGGATATTTTTAACTAGGAAGCCCTGAGTTCCAGGCTTACTGCATCTGCCAAAGGCATCCCAAAGGGAGTGCAGAAGTGCCACAACATGGCTGCTTTCACGGCTTTTCCCTTAGGAAGAACCCTAATGCGCGGCTGATTTACCTTCCTAGGGTTACTGTTACGCTTAGGCCTAGGACTTTTAAAACCAGGAAGCCCTGGGCTCCAGGCACACTGCAGCTGTTCAAGGCATCCCAAGAGGGCCGCTGAAGTGACACAACTAGCTGCCTCTGTTGCTATTCTCATGAGACCATCCCGAACCATAGGCTGATTTTCCTTCCTAGGGTTAAGGTTTGAGTTACGCCTAGGGTAAGGGTTCTATTAACCAGAAAGCCCTGAGTTCCAAGAACACAGCAGCTGCGAAGGACTAGCCAAGAAGAGCGCAAAAGTACCACAACATGCCTGCCTCCACAGCTTTTTCCTTGGGGACATGCCTAATTCCTGGCTGATTTGCCTTTCTCGTCTTAGGGTTGGGGTTCGGCCTAGGGCTAGGATTTTTAAAATCAGGAAGCCCTGAGTTCCAGGCACACTGGAGCTGTGAAAGGCATCCAAAAGGGAGTGCAAAAGTGCCACAACATGGTTGCTTTCACGGCTTTTTCCTTGGCAAGAAGCTTAACACCAGGCTGATTTCCCTTCCCAGGGTTACTGTAAGGCTTAGGCCTAGGGTTAGGATTTTCAAAACTAGGAAGCCCTTAGCTCCAGGCACACTGCAGCTGTTCAAGGCATCCCAAGGGGAGTACAAAAGTGCAACAACATGGCAGCTTTCACAGCTTTTTCCTTGGCACCATCCCTATTCCTAGGCTGATTTATCTGCATAGGGTTAGGGTTAGGGTTCAGCCTAGGGCTTGGAGTTTTTTAACCAGGGAGCCCTGAGTTCCAGGCTTACTGCATCTGCCAAAAGCATCCCAAAGGGAGTGCAGAAGTGCCACAACATGGCTGCTTTCACGGCTTTTCCCTTAGGAAGAACCCTAATACGCGGCTGATTTACCTTCCTAGGGTTACTGTTAGGCTTAGGCCTAGGACTTTTAAAACCAGGAAGCCCTGGGCTCCAGGCACACTGCAGCTGCGAAAGGCATCCCAAGGGGAGCCCAAAAGTGACACAACTTGGCTGCCACCACTGATATTTCCATGAGACCATCCCGAACCATAGGCTGATTTTCCTTCCTAGGGTTAAGGTTTGAGTTTCGCCTAGGGTAAGAGGTCTATTAACCAGAAAGATCTGAGTTCCAAGAACACAGCAGCTGCGAAGGACTACCCAAGAAGAGCGCAAAAGTACCACAACATGCCTGCCTCCACAGCTTTTTCCTTGGGGACATGCCTAATTCCTGGCTGATTTGCCTTTCTCGTCTTAGGGTTGGGGTTCGGCCTAGGGCTAGGATTTTTTTAACTAGGAAGCCCTGAGTTCCAGGCTTACTGCATCTGCCAAAGGCATCCCAAAGGGAGTGCAGAAGTGCCACAACATGGCTGCTTTCACGGCTTTTCCCTTAGGAAGAACCCTAATACGCGGCTGATTTACCTTCCTAGGGTTACTGTTAAGCTTAGGCCTAGGACTTTTAAAACCAGGAAGCCCTGGGCTCCAGGCACATGCAGCTGTTCAAGGCATCCCAAGAGGGCCGCAGAAGTGACACAACTTGGCTGCCTCTGTTGCTATTCTCATGAGACCATCCCGAACCATAGGCTGATTTTCCTTCCTAGGGTTAAGGTTTGAGTTACGCCTAGGGTAAGAGTTCTATTAACCAGAAAGACCTGAGTTCCAAGAACACAGCAGCTGCGAAGGACTACCCAAGAAGAGCGCAAAAGTACCACAACGTGCCTGCCTCCACAGCTTTTTCCTTGGGGACATGCCTAATTCCTGGCTGATTTGCCTTTCTCGTCTTAGGGTTGGGGTTCGGCCTAGGGCTAGGATTTTTTTAACTAGGAAGCCCTGAGTTCCAGGCTTACTTCATCTGCAAAAGGCATCCCAAAGGGAGTGCAGAAGTGCCACAACATGGCTGCTTTCACGGCTTTTCCCTTAGGAAGAACCCTAATACGCGGCTGCTTTACCTTCCTAGGGTTACTGTTAGGCTTAGGCCTAGGACTTTTAAAACTAGGAAGCCCTTAGATCCAGGCACACTGCAGCTGTTCAAGGCATCCCAAGAGGAGTACAAAAGTGCAACAACATGGCAGCTTTCACAGCTTTTTCTTTGGCACCATCCCTATACTTAGGCTGATTTATCTGCCTAGGGTTAAGGTAAGGGTTCAGCCTAGGTCTTGGAGTTTTTTAACCTGGAAGCCCTGTGTTCCAGGCTTACTTCATCTGCCAAAAGCATCCCAAAGGGAGTGCAGAAGTGCCACAACATGGCTGCTTTCACGGCTTTTCCCTTAGGAAGAACCCTAATACGCGGCTGATTTACCTTCCTAGGGTTACTGTTAGGCTTAGGCCTAGGACTTTTAAAACCAGGAAGCCCTGGGCTCCAGGCACACTGCAGCTGCGAAAGGCATCCCAAGGGGAGCGCAAAAGTGACGCAACTTGGCTGCCACCACTGATATTTCCATGAGACCATCCCGAACCATAGGCTGATTTTCCTTCCTAGGGTTAAGGTTTGAGTTACGCCTAGGGTAAGGGTTCTATTAACCAGAAAGCCCTGAGTTCCAAGAACACAGCAGCTGCGAAGGACTAGCCAAGAAGAGCGCAAAAGTACCACAACACGGCTGCGTCGATAGCTTTTTCCTTGGGGACATGCCTAATTCCTGGCTGATTTGCCTTTCTCGTCTTAGGGTTGGGGTTCGGCCTAGGGCTAGGATATTTTTAACTAGGAAGCCCTGAGTTCCAGGCTTACTGCATCTGCCAAAGGCATCCCAAAGGGAGTGCAGAAGTGCCACAACATGGCTGCTTTCACGGCTTTTCCCTTAGGAAGAACCCTAATGCGCGGCTGATTTACCTTCCTAGGGTTACTGTTACGCTTAGGCCTAGGACTTTTAAAACCAGGAAGCCCTGGGCTCCAGGCACACTGCAGCTGTTCAAGGCATCCCAAGAGGGCCGCTGAAGTGACACAACTAGCTGCCTCTGTTGCTATTCTCATGAGACCATCCCGAACCATAGGCTGATTTTCCTTCCTAGGGTTAAGGTTTGAGTTACGCCTAGGGTAAGGGTTCTATTAACCAGAAAGCCCTGAGTTCCAAGAACACAGCAGCTGCGAAGGACTAGCCAAGAAGAGCGCAAAAGTACCACAACATGCCTGCCTCCACAGCTTTTTCCTTGGGGACATGCCTAATTCCTGGCTGATTTGCCTTTCTCGTCTTAGGGTTGGGGTTCGGCCTAGGGCTAGGATTTTTAAAATCAGGAAGCCCTGAGTTCCAGGCACACTGGAGCTGTGAAAGGCATCCAAAAGGGAGTGCAAAAGTGCCACAACATGGTTGCTTTCACGGCTTTTTCCTTGGCAAGAAGCTTAACACCAGGCTGATTTCCCTTCCCAGGGTTACTGTAAGGCTTAGGCCTAGGGTTAGGATTTTCAAAACTAGGAAGCCCTTAGCTCCAGGCACACTGCAGCTGTTCAAGGCATCCCAAGGGGAGTACAAAAGTGCAACAACATGGCAGCTTTCACAGCTTTTTCCTTGGCACCATCCCTATTCCTAGGCTGATTTATCTGCATAGGGTTAGGGTTAGGGTTCAGCCTAGGGCTTGGAGTTTTTTAACCAGGGAGCCCTGAGTTCCAGGCTTACTGCATCTGCCAAAAGCATCCCAAAGGGAGTGCAGAAGTGCCACAACATGGCTGCTTTCACGGCTTTTCCCTTAGGAAGAACCCTAATACGCGGCTGATTTACCTTCCTAGGGTTACTGTTAGGCTTAGGCCTAGGACTTTTAAAACCAGGAAGCCCTGGGCTCCAGGCACACTGCAGCTGCGAAAGGCATCCCAAGGGGAGCCCAAAAGTGACACAACTTGGCTGCCACCACTGATATTTCCATGAGACCATCCCGAACCATAGGCTGATTTTCCTTCCTAGGGTTAAGGTTTGAGTTTCGCCTAGGGTAAGAGGTCTATTAACCAGAAAGATCTGAGTTCCAAGAACACAGCAGCTGCGAAGGACTACCCAAGAAGAGCGCAAAAGTACCACAACATGCCTGCCTCCACAGCTTTTTCCTTGGGGACATGCCTAATTCCTGGCTGATTTGCCTTTCTCGTCTTAGGGTTGGGGTTCGGCCTAGGGCTAGGATTTTTTTAACTAGGAAGCCCTGAGTTCCAGGCTTACTGCATCTGCCAAAGGCATCCCAAAGGGAGTGCAGAAGTGCCACAACATGGCTGCTTTCACGGCTTTTCCCTTAGGAAGAACCCTAATACGCGGCTGATTTACCTTCCTAGGGTTACTGTTAAGCTTAGGCCTAGGACTTTTAAAACCAGGAAGCCCTGGGCTCCAGGCACATGCAGCTGTTCAAGGCATCCCAAGAGGGCCGCAGAAGTGACACAACTTGGCTGCCTCTGTTGCTATTCTCATGAGACCATCCCGAACCATAGGCTGATTTTCCTTCCTAGGGTTAAGGTTTGAGTTACGCCTAGGGTAAGAGTTCTATTAACCAGAAAGACCTGAGTTCCAAGAACACAGCAGCTGCGAAGGACTACCCAAGAAGAGCGCAAAAGTACCACAACGTGCCTGCCTCCACAGCTTTTTCCTTGGGGACATGCCTAATTCCTGGCTGATTTGCCTTTCTCGTCTTAGGGTTGGGGTTCGGCCTAGGGCTAGGATTTTTTTAACTAGGAAGCCCTGAGTTCCAGGCTTACTTCATCTGCAAAAGGCATCCCAAAGGGAGTGCAGAAGTGCCACAACATGGCTGCTTTCACGGCTTTTCCCTTAGGAAGAACCCTAATACGCGGCTGCTTTACCTTCCTAGGGTTACTGTTAGGCTTAGGCCTAGGACTTTTAAAACTAGGAAGCCCTTAGATCCAGGCACACTGCAGCTGTTCAAGGCATCCCAAGGGGAGCACTAAAGTACCACATCATGGCAGCTTTCACAGCTTTTTCCTTGGCACCATCCCTATACATAGGCTGATTTATCTGCCTAGGGTTAGGGTTAGGGTTCAGCCTAGGGCTTGGAGTTTTTTAACCAGGAAGCCCTGAGTTCCAGGCTTACTGCATCTGCCAAAGGCATCCCAAAGGGAGTGCAGAAGTGCCACAACATGGCTGCTTTCACGGCTTTTCCCTTAGGAAGAACCCTAATACGCGGCTGATTTACATTCCTAGGGTTACTGTTAGGCTTAGGCCTAGGACATTTAAAACCAGGAAGCCCTGGGCTCCAGGCACACTGCAGCTGCGAAAGGCATCCCAAGGGGAGCGCAAAAGTGACACAACTTGGCTGCCGCCACTGATATTTCCATGAGACCATCCCGAACCATAGGCTGATTTTCCTTCCTAGGGTTAAGGTTTGAGTTACGCCTAGGGTAAGAGGTCTATTAACCAGAAAGACCTGAGTTCCAAGAACACAGCAGCTGCGAAGGACTACCCAAGAAGAGCGCAAAAGTACCACAACATGCCTGCCTCCACAGCTTTTTCCTTGGGGACATGCCTAATTCCTGGCTGATTTGCCTTTCTCGTCTTAGGGTTGGGGTTCGGCCTAGGGCTAGGATATTTTTAACTAGGAAGCCCTGAATTCCAGGCTTACTGCATCTGCCAAAGGCATCCCAAAGGGAGTGCAGAAGTGCCACAACATGGCTGCTTTCACGGCTTTTCCCTTAGGAAGAACCCTAATACGCGGCTGATTTACCTTCCTAGGGTTACTGTTAAGCTTAGGCCTAGGACTTTTAAAACCAGGAAGCCCTGGGCTCCAGGCACATGCAGCTGTTCAAGGCATCCCAAGAGGGCCGCAGAAGTGACACAACTTGGCTGCCTCTGTTGCTATTCTCATGAGACCATCCCGAACCATAGGCTGATTTTCCTTCCTAGGGTTAAGTTTTGAGTTACGCCTAGGGTAAGAGTTCTATTAACCAGAAAGCCCTGAGTTCCAAGAACACAGCAGCTGCGAAGGACTAGCCAAGAAGAGCGCAAAAGTACCACAACGTGCCTGCCTCCACAGCTTTTTCCTTGGGGACATGCCTAATTCCTGGCTGATTTGCCTTTCTCGTCTTAGGGTTGGGGTTCGGCCTAGGGCTAGGATTTTTTTAACTAGGAAGCCCTGAGTTCCAGGCTTACTTCATCTGCCAAAGGCATCCCAAAGGGAGTGCAGAAGTGCCACAACATGGCTGCTTTCACGGCTTTCCCCTTAGGAAGAACCCTAATACCCGGCTGATTTACCTTCCTAGGGTTACTGTTAGGCTTAGGCCTAGGACTTTTAAAACTAGGAAGCCCTTAGATCCAGGCACACTGCAGCTGTTCAAGGCATCCCATGGGGAGCACTAAAGTACCACAACATGGCAGCTTTCACTGCTTTTTCCTTGGCACCATCCCTATACATCGGCTGATTTATCTGCCTAGGGTTAGGGGTAGGGTTCAGCCTAGGGCTTGGAGTTTTTTAACTAGGAAGCCCTGAGTTCCAGGCTTACTGCATCTGCCAAAGGCATCCCAAAGGGAGTGCAGAAGTGCCACAACATGGCTGCTTTCACGGCTTTCCCCTTAGGAAGAACCCTAATACCCGGCTGATTTACCTTCCTAGGGTTACTGTTAGGCTTAGGCCTAGGACTTTTAAAACTAGGAAGCCCTTAGATCCAGGCACACTGCAGCTGTTCAAGGCATCCCAAGGGGAGCACTAATGTACCACAACATGGCAGCTTTCACAGCTTTTTCCTTGGCACCATCCCTATACATAGGCTGATTTATCTGCCTAGGGTTAGGGTTAGGCTTCAGCCTAGGGCTTGGAGTTTTTTAACTAGGAAGCCCTGAGTTCCAGGCTTACTGCATCTGCCAAAGGCATCCCAAAGGGAGTGCAGAAGGTCCACAACATGGCTGCTTTCACGGCTTTTCCCTTAGGAAGGACCCTAATACGCGGCTGATTTACCTTCCTAGGGTTACTGTTAGGCTTAGGCCTAGGACTTTTAAAACCAGGAAGCCCTGGGCTCCAGGCACTCTGCAGCTGCGAAAGGCATCCCAAGGGGAGCGCAAAAGTGACACAACTTGGCTGCCACCACTGATATTTCCATGAGACCATCCCGAACCATAGGCTGATTTTCCTTCCTAGGGTTAAGGTTTGAGTTACGCCTAGGGTAAGGGTTCTATTAACCAGAAAGCCCTGAGTTCCAAGAACACAGCAGCTGCGAAGGACTAGCCAAGAAGAGCGCAAAAGTACCACAACATGCCTGCCTCCACAGCTTTTTCCTTGGGGACATGCCTAATTCCTGGCTGATTTGCCTTTCTCGTCTTAGGGTTGGGGTTCGGCCTAGGGCTAGGATTTTTAAAATCAGGAAGCCCTGAGTTCCAGGCACACTGGAGCTGTGAAAGGCATCCAAAAGGGAGTGCAAAAGTGCCACAACATGGTTGCTTTCACGGCTTTTTCCTTGGCAAGAAGCTTAACACCAGGCTGATTTCCCTTCCCAGGGTTACTGTAAGGCTTAGGCCTAGAGCTAGGATTTTTAAAACTAGGAAGCCCTTAGATCCAGGCACACTGCAGCTGTTCAAGGCATCCCAAGGGGAGTACAAAAGTGCAACAACATGGCAGCTTTCACAGCTTTTTCCTTGGCACCATCCCTATACCTAGGCTGATTTATCTGCCTAGGGTTAGGGTTAGGGTTCAGCCTAGGGCTTGGAGTTTTTTAACCAGGAAGCCCTGAGTTCCAGGCTTACTGCATCTGCCAAATGCATCCCAAAGGGAGTGCAAAAGTGCCACAACATGGCTGCTTTCACGGCTTTTCCCTTAGGAAGAACCCTAATACGCGGCTGATTTACCTTCCGAGGGTTACTGTTAGGCTTAGGCCTAGGACTTTTAAAACCAGGAAGCCCTGGGCTCCAGGCACACTGCAGCTGTTAAAGGCATCCCAAGAGGGCCGCAGAAGTGACACAACTTGGCTGCCTCTGCTTCTATTCTCATGAGACCATCCCGAACCATAGGCTGATTATCCTTCCTAGGGTTAAGGTTTGAGTTTCGCCTAGGGTAAGAGGTCTATTAACCAGAAAGACCTGAGTTCCAAGAACACAGCAGCTGCGAAGGACTACCCAAGAAGAGCGCAAAAGTACCACAACATGCCTGCCTCCACAGCTTTTTCCTTGGGGACATGCCTAATTCCTGGCTGATTTGCCTTTCTCGTCTTAGGGTTGGGGTTCGGCCTAGGGCTAGGATATTTTTAACTAGGAAGCCCTGAGTTCCAGGCTTACTGCATCTGCCAAATGCATCCCAAAGGGAGTGCAAAAGTGCCACAACATGGCTGCTTTCACGGCTTTTCCCTTAGGAAGAACCCTAATACGCGGCTGATTTACCTTCCTAGGGTTACTGTTAAGCTTAGGCCTAGGACTTTTAAAACCAGGAAGCCCTGGGCTCCAGGCACATGCAGCTGTTCAAGGCATCCCAAGAGGGCCGCAGAAGTGACACAACTTGGCTGCCTCTGTTGCTATTCTCATGAGACCATCCCGAACCATAGGCTGATTTTCCTTCCTAGGGTTAAGGTTTGAGTTACGCCTAGGGTAAGAGTTCTATTAACCAGAAAGCCCTGAGTTCCAAGAACACCGCAGCTGCGAAGGACTACCCAAGAAGAGCGCAAAAGTACCACAACGTGCCTGCCTCCACAGCTTTTTCCTTGGGGACATGCCTAATTCCTGGCTGATTTGCCTTTCTCGTCTTAGGGTTGGGGTTCGGCCTAGGGCTAGGATTTTTTTAACCAGGAAGCCCTGAGTTCCAGGCTTACTGCATCTGCCAAATGCATCCCAAAGGGAGTGCAAAAGTGCCACAACATGGCTGCTTTCACGGCTTTTCCCTTAGGAAGAACCCTAATACGCGGCTGATTTACCTTCCTAGGGTTACTGTTAGGCTTAGGCCTAGGACTTTTAAAACCAGGAAGCCCTGGGCTCCAGGCACACTGCAGCTGTTAAAGGCATCCCAAGGGGAGCGCAAAAGTGACGCAACTTGGCTGCCACCACTGATATTTCCATGAGACCATCCCGAACCATAGGCTGATTTTCCTTCCTAGGGTTAAGGTTTTAGTTTCGCCTAGGGTAAGAGGTCTATTAACCAGAAAGATCTGAGTTCCAAGAACACAGCAGCTGCGAAGGACTACCCAAGAAGAGCGCAAAAGTACCACAACATGCCTGCCTCCACAGCTTTTTCCTTGGGGACATGCCTAATTCCTGGCTGATTTGCCTTTCTCGTCTTAGGGTTGAGGTTCGGCCTAGGGCTAGGATATTTTTAACTAGGAAGCCCTGAGTTCCAGGCTTACTGCATCTGCCAAAGGCATCCCAAAGGGAGTGCAGAAGTGCCACAACATGGCTGCTTTCACGGCTTTTCCCTTAGGAAGAACCCTAATACGCGGCTGATTTACCTTCCTAGGGTTACTGTTAGGCTTAGGCCTAGGACTTTTAAAACCAGGAAGCCCTGGGCTCCAGGCACATGCAGCTGTTCAAGGCATCCCAAGAGGGCCGCAGAAGTGACACAACTTGGCTGCCTCTGTTGCTATTCTCATGAGACCATCCCGAACCATAGGCTGATTTTCCTTCCTAGGGTTAAGGTTTGAGTTACGCCTAGGGTAAGAGTTCTATTAACCAGAAAGCCCTGAGTTCCAAGAACACCGCAGCTGCGAAGGACTACCCAAGAAGAGCACAAAAGTACCACAACGTGCCTGCCTCCACAGCTTTTTCCTTGGGGACATGCCTAATTCCTGGCTGATTTGCCTTTCTCGTCTTAGGGTTGGGGTTCGGCCTAGGGCTAGGATTTTTTTAACTAGGAAGCCCTGAGTTCCAGGCTTACTTCATCTGCCAAAGGCATCCCAAAGGGAGTGCAGAAGTGCCACAACATGGCTGCTTTCACGGCTTTCCCCTTAGGAAGAACACTTATACCCGGCTGATTTACCTTCCTAGGGTTACTGTTAGGCTTAGGCCTAGGACTTTTAAAACTAGGAAGCCCTTAGATCCAGGCACACTGCAGCTGTTCAAGGCATCCCAAGGGGAGCACTAAAGTACCACAACATGGCAGCTTTCACAGCTTTTTCCTTGGCACCATCCCTATACATAGGCTGATTTATCTGCCTAGGGTTAGGGTTAGGGTTCAGCCTAGGGCTTGGAGTTTTTTAACCAGGAAGCCCTGAGTTCCAGGCTTACTGCATCTGCCAAAGGCATCCCAAAGGGAGTGCAGAAGTGCCACAACATGGCTGCTTTCACGGCTTTTCCCTTAGGAAGAACCCTAATACGCGGCTGATTTACCTTCCTAGGGTTACTGTTAGGCTTAGGCCTAGGACTTTTAAAACCAGGAAGCCCTGGGCTCCAGGCACACTGCAGCTGTTAAAGGCATCCCAAGGGGAGCGCAAAAGTGACACAACTTGGCTGCCACCACTGATATTTCTATGAGACCATCCCGAACCATAGGCTGATTTTCCTTCCTAGGGTTAAGGTTTGAGTTTCGCCTAGGGTAAGAGGTCTATTAACCAGAAAGATCTGAGTTCCAAGAACACAGCAGCTGCGAAGGACTACCCAAGAAGAGCGCAAAAGTACCACAACGTGCCTGCCTCCACAGCTTTTTCCTTGGGGACATGCCTAATTCCTGGCTGATTTGCCTTTCTCGTCTTAGGGTTGGGGTTCGGCCTAGGGCTAGGATATTTTTAAAACTAGGAAGCCCTGAGTTCCAGGCTTACTGCATCTGCCAAAGGCATCCCAAAGGGAGTGCAGAAGTGCCACAACATGGCTGCTTTCACGGCTTTTCCCTTAGGAAGAACCCTAATGCGCGGCTGATTTACCTTCCTAGGGTTACTGTTAGGCTTAGGCCTAGGACTTTTAAAACCAGGAAGCCCTGGGCTCCAGGCACACTGCAGCTGTTCAAGGCATCCCAAGAGGGCCGCAGAAGTGACACAACTAGCTGCCTCTGTTGCTATTCTCATGAGACCATCCCGAACCATAGGCTGATTTTCCTTCCTAGGGTTAAGGTTTGAGTTTCGCCTAGGGTAAGGGTTCTATTAACCAGAAAGCCCTGAGTTCCAAGAACACAGCAGCTGCGAAGGACTAGCCAAGAAGAGCGCAAAAGTACCACAACATGCCTGCCTCCACAGCTTTTTCCTTGGGGACATGCCTAATTCCTGGCTGATTTGCCTTTCTCGTCTTAGGGTTGGGGTTCGGCCTAGGGCTAGGATTTTTAAAATCAGGAAGCCCTGAGTTCCAGGCACACTGGAGCTGTGAAAGGCATCCAAAAGGGAGTGCAAAAGTGCCACAACATGGTTGCTTTCACGGCTTTTTCCTTGGCAAGAAGCCTAACACCAGGCTGATTTCCCTTCCCAGGGTTATTGTAAGGCTTAGGCCTAGGGCTAGGATTTTCAAAACTAGGAAGCCCTTAGCTCCAGGCACACTGCAGCTGTTCAAGGCATCCCAAGGGGAGTACAAAAGTGCAACAACATGGCAGCTTTCACAGCTTTTTCCTTGGCACCATCCCTATACCTAGGCTGATTTATCTGCCTAGGGTTAGGGTTAGGGTTCAGCCTAGGGCTTGGAGTTTTTTAACCAGGAAGCCCTGAGTTCCAGGCTTACTGCATCTGCCAAATGCATCCCAAAGGGAGTGCAAAAGTGCCACAACATGGCTGCTTTCACGGCTTTTCCCTTAGGAAGAACCCTAATACGCGGCTGATTTACCTTCCTAGGGTTACTGTTAGGCTTAGGCCTAGGACTTTTAAAACCAGGAAGCCCTGGGCTCCAGGTACACTGCAGCTGCGAAAGGCATCCCAAGGGGAGCGCAAAAGTGACACAACTTGGCTGCCACCACTGATATTTCCATGAGACCATCCCGAACCATAGGCTGATTTTCCTTCCTAGGGTTAAGGTTTGAGTTACGCCTAGAGTAAGGGTTCTATTAACCAGAAAGCCCTGAGTTCCAAGAACACAGCAGCTGCGAAGGACTACCCAAGAAGAGCGCAAAAGTACCACAACATGCCTGCGTCGATAGCTTTTTCCTTGGGGACATGCCTAATTCCTGGCTGATTTGCCTTTCTCGTCTTAGGGTAGGGGTTCGGCCTAGGGCTAGGATTTTTAAAATCAGGAAGCCCTGAGTTCCAGGCACACTGGAGCTGTGAAAGGCATCCAAAAGGGAGTGCAAAAGTGCCACAACATGGTTGCTTTCACGGCTTTTTCCTTGGCAAGAAGCTTAACACCAGGCTGATTTCCCTTCCCAGGGTTACTGTAAGGCTTAGGCCTAGGGCTAGGATTTTCAAAACTAGGAAGGCCTTAGCTCCAGGCACACTGCAGCTGTTCAAGGCATCCCAAGGGGAGTACAAAAGTGCAACAACATGGCAGCTTTCACAGCTTTTTCCTTGGCACCATCCCTATACCTAGGCTGATTTATTTGCCTAGGGTTAGGGTAAGGGTTCAGCCTAGGTCTTGGAGTTTTTTAACCTGGAAGCCCTGAGTTCCAGGCTTACTGCATCTGCCAAAGGCATCCCAAAGGGAGTGCAAAAGTGCCACAACATGGCTGCTTTCACGGCTTTTCCCTTAGGAAGAACCCTAATACCCGGCTGATTTACCTTCCTAGGGTTACTGTTAGGCTTAGGCCTAGGACTTTTAAAACCAGGAAGCCCTGGGCTCCAGGCACACTGCAGCTGTTAAAGGCATCCCAAGAGGGCCGCAGAAGTGACACAACTTGGCTGCCTCTGCTTCTATTCTCATGAGACCATCCCGAACCATAGGCTGATTTTCCTTCCTAGGGTTAAGGTTTGAGTTTCGCCTAGGGTAAGAGGTCTATTAACCAGAAAGACCTGAGTTCCAAGAACACAGCAGCTGCGAAGGACTAGCCAAGAAGAGCGCAAAAGTACCACAACACGGCTGCGTCGATAGCTTTTTCCTTGGGGACATGCCTAATTCCTGGCTGATTTGCCTTTCTCGTCTTAGGGTTGGGGTTCGGCCTAGGGCTAGGATTTTTAAAATCAGGAAGCCCTGAGTTCCAGGCACACTGGAGCTGTGAAAGGCATCCAAAAGGGAGTGCAAAAGTGCCACAACATGGTTGCTTTCACGGCTTTTTCCTTGGCAAGAAGCTTAACACCAGGCTGATTTCCCTTCTCAGGGTTACTGTAAGGCTTAGGCCTAGGGCTAGGACTTTTAAAACCAGGAAGCCCTGGGCTCCAGGCACACTGCAGCTGTTCAAGGCATCCCAAGGGGAGTACAAAAGTGCAACAACATGGCAGCTTTCACAGCTTTTTCCTTGGCACCATCCCTATACCTAGGCTGATTTATCTGCCTAGGGTTAGGGTTAGGGTTCAGCCTAGGGCTTGGAGTTTTTTAACCAGGAAGCCCTGAGTTCCAGGCTTACTGCATCTGCCAAATGCATCCCAAAGGGAGTGCAAAAGTGCCACAACATGGCTGCTTTCACAGCTTTTCCCTTAGGAAGAACCCTAATACGCGGCTGATTTACCTTCCTAGGGTTACTGTTAGGCTTAGGCCTAGGACTTTTAAAACCAGGAAGCCCTGGGCTCCAGGCACACTGCAGCTGTTCAAGGCATCCCAAGAGGGCCGCAGAAGTGACACAACTTGGCTGCCTCTGCTTCTATTCTCATGAGACCATCCCGAACCATAGGCTGATTTTCCTTCCTAGGGTTAATGTTTGAGTTACGCCTAGGGTAAGAGGTCTATTAACCAGAAAGACCTGAGTTCCAAGAACACAGCAGCTGCAAAGGACTAGCCAAGAAGAGCGCAAAAGTACCACAACACGGCTGCGTCGATAGCTTTTTCCTTGGGGACATGCCTAATTCCTGGCTGATTTGCCTTTCTCGTCTTAGGGTTGGGGTTCGGACTAGGGCTAGGATTTTTAAAATCAGGAAGCCCTGAGTTCCAGGCACACTGGAGCTGTGAAAGGCATCCAAAAGGGAGTGCAAAAGTGCCACAACATGGTTGCTTTCACGGCTTTTTCCTTGGCAAGAAGCTTAACACCAGGCTGATTTCCCTTCTCAGGGTTACTGTAAGGCTTAGGCCTAGGGCTAGGATTTTCAAAACTAGGAAGCCCTTAGCTCCAGGCACACTGCAGCTGTTCAAGGCATCCCAAGGGGAGTACAAAAGTGCAACAACATGGCAGCTTTCACAGCTTTTTCCTTGGCACCATCCCTATACCTAGGCTGATTTATCTGCCTAGGGTTAGGGTTAGGGTTCAGCCTAGGGCTTGGAGTTTTTTAACCAGGAAGCCCTGAGTTCCAGGCTTACTGCATCTGCCAAATGCATCCCAAAGGGAGTGCAAAAGTGCCACAACATGGCTGCTTTCACGGCTTTTCCCTTAGGAAGAACCCTAATACGCGGCTGATTTACCTTCCTAGGGTTACTGTTAGGCTTAGGCCTAGGACTTTTAAAACCAGGAAGCCCTGGGCTCCAGGCACACTGCAGCTGTTAAAGGCATCCCAAGAGGGCCGCAGAAGTGACACAACTTGGCTGCCTCTGCTTCTATTCTCATGAGACCATCCCGAACCATAGGCTGATTTTCCTTCCTAGGGTTAATGTTTGAGTTACGCCTAGGGTAAGAGGTCTATTAACCAGAAAGACCTGAGTTCCAAGAACACAGCAGCTGCGAAGGACTACCCAAGAAGAGCGCAAAAGTACCACAACATGCCTGCCTCCACAGCTTTTTCCTTGGGGACATGCCTAATTCCTGGCTGATTTGCCTTTCTCGTCTTAGGGTTGGGGTTCGGCCTAGGGCTAGGATTTTTTTAACTAGGAAGCCCTGAGTTCCAGGCTTACTGCATCTGCCAAAGGCATCCCAAAGGGAGTGCAGAAGTGCCACAACATGGCTGCTTTCACGGCTTTTCCCTTAGGAAGAACCCTAATGCGCGGCTGATTTACCTTCCTAGGGTTACTGTTAGGCTTAGGCCTAGGACTTTTAAAACCAGGAAGCCCTGGGCTCCAGGCACACTGCAGCTGCGAAAGGCATCCCAAGGGGATCGCAAAAGTGACACAACTTGGCTGCCACCACTGATATTTCCATGAGACCATCCCGAACCATAGGCTGATTTTCCTTCCTAGGGTTAAGGTTTGAGTTACGCCTAGAGTAAGGGTTCTATTAACCAGAAAGCCCTGAGTTCCAAGAACACAGCAGCTGCGAAGGACTAGCCAAGAAGAGCGCAAAAGTACCACAACATGCCTGCCTCCACAGCTTTTTCCTTGGGGACATGCCTAATTCCTGGCTGATTTGCCTTTCTCGTCTTAGGGTTGGGGTTCGGCCTAGGGCTAGGATTTTTAAAATCAGGAAGCCCTGAGTTCCAGGCACACTGGAGCTGTGAAAGGCATCCCAAAGGGAGTGCAAAAGTGCCACAACATGGTTGCTTTCACGGCTTTTTCCTTGGCAAGAAGCTTAACACCAGGCTGATTTCCCTTCCCAGGGTTACTGTAAGGCTTAGGCCTAGGGCTAGGATTTTCAAAACTAGGAAGCCCTTAGCTCCAGGCACACTGTAGCTGTTCAAGGCATCCCAAGGGGAGTACAAAAGTGCAACAACATGGCAGCTTTCACAGCTTTTTCCTTGGCACCATCCCTATACCTAGGCTGATTTATCTGCCTAGGGTTAGGGTTAGGGTTAGGGTTCAGCCTAGGGCTTGGAGTTTTTTAACCAGGAAGCCCTGAGTTCCAGGCTTACTGCATCTGCCAAATGCATCCCAAAGGGAGTGCAAAAGTGCCACAACATGGCTGCTTTCACGGCTTTTCCCTTAGGAAGAACCCTAATACGCGGCTGATTTACCTTCCTAGGGTTACTGTTAGGCTTAGGCCTAGGACTTTTAAAACCAGGAAGCCCTGGGCTCCAGGCACACTGCAGCTGTTAAAGACATCCCAAGAGGGCCGCAGAAGTGACACAACTTGGCTGCCTCTGCTTCTATTCTCATGAGACCATCCCGAACCATAGGCTGATTTTCCTTCCTAGGGTTAATGTTAGAGTTAGGCCTAGGGTAAGAGGTCTATTAACCAGAAAGACCTGAGTTCCAAGAACACAGCAGCTGCGAAGGACTAGCCAAGAAGAGCGCAAAAGTACCACAACATGCCTGCCTCCACAGCTTTTTCCTTGGGGACATGCCTAATTCCTGGCTGATTTGCCTTTCTCGTCTTAGGGTTGGGGTTCGGCCTAGGGCTAGGATATTTTTAACTAGGAAGCCCTGAGTTCCAGGCTTACTGCATCTGCCAAAGGCATCCCAAAGGGAGTGCAGAAGTGCCACAACATGGCTGCTTTCACGGCTTTTCCCTTAGGAAGAACCCTAATGCGCGGCTGATTTACCTTCCTAGGGTTACTGTTAGGCTTAGGCCTAGGACTTTTAAAACCAGGAAGCCCTGGGCTCCAGGCACACTGCAGCTGCGAAAGGCATCCCAAGGGGATCGCAAAAGTGACACAACTTGGCTGCCACCACTGATATTTCCATGAGACCATCCCGAACCATAGGCTGATTTTCCTTCCTAGGGTTAAGGTTTGAGTTACGCCTAGGGTAAGGGTTCTATTAACCAGAAAGCCCTGAGTTCCAAGAACACAGCAGCTGCGAAGGACTAGCCAAGAAGAGTGCAAAAGTACCACAACATGCCTGCCTCCACAGCTTTTTCCTTGGGGACATGCCTAATTCCTGGCTGATTTGCCTTTCTCGTCTTAGGGTTGGGGTTCGGCCTAGTGCTAGGATTTTTAAAATCAGGAAGCCCTGAGTTCCAGGCACACTGGAGCTGTGAAAGGCATCCAAAAGGGAGTGGAAAAGTGCCACAACATGGCTGCTTTCACGGCTTTTTCCTTGGCAAGAAGCCTAACACCAGGCTGATTTCCCTTCCCAGGGTTACTGTAAGGCTTAGGCCTACGGCTAGGATTTTTAAAACTAGGAAGCCATTAGATCCAGGCACACTGCAGCTGTTCAAGGCATCCCAAGAGGAGTACAAAAGTGCAACAACATGGCAGCTTTCACAGCTTTTTCCTTGGCACCATCCCTATACCTAGGCTGATTTATCTGCCTAGGGTTAGGGTAAGGGTTCAGCCTAGGTCTTGGAGTTTTTTAACCTGGAAGCCCTGAGTTCCAGGCTTACTGCATCTGCCAAAGGCATCCCAAAGGGAGTGCAAAAGTGCCACAACATGGCTGCTTTCACGGCTTTTCCCTTAGGAAGAACCCTAATACGCGGCTGATTTACCTTCCTAGGGTTACTGTTAGGCTTAGGCCTAGGACTTTTAAAACCAGGAAGCCCTGGGCTCCAGGCACACTGCAGCTGTTAAAGGCATCCCAAGAGGGCCGCAAAAGTGACACAACTTGGCTGCCTCTGCTTCTATTCTCATGAGACCATCCCGAACCATAGGCTGATTTTCCTTCCTAGGGTTAAGGTTTGAGTTTCGCCTAGGGTAAGAGGTCTATTAACCAGAAAGACCTGAGTTCCAAGAACACAGCAGCTGCGAAGGACTACCCAAGAAGAGCGCAAAAGTACCACAACATGCCTGCCTCCACAGCTTTTTCCTTGGGGACATGCCTAATTCCTGGCTGATTTGCCTTTCTCGTCTTAGGGTTGGGGTTCGGCCTAGGGCTAGGATATTTTTAACTAGGAAGCCCTGAGTTCCAGGCTTACTGCATCTGCAAAAAGCATCCCAAAGGGAGTGCAGAAGTGCCACAACATGGCTGCTTTAACGGCTTTTCCCTTAGGAAGAACCCTAATACGCGGCTGATTTACCTTCCTCGGGTTACTGTTAGGCTTAGGCCTAGGACTTTTAAAACCAGGAAGCCCTGGGCTCCAGGCACATGCAGCTGTTCAAGGCATCCCAAGAGGGCCGCAGAAGTGACACAACTTGGCTGCCTCTGTTGCTATTCTCATGAGACCATCCCGAACCATAGGCTGATTTTCCTTCCTAGGGTTAAGGTTTGAGTTACGCCTAGGGTAAGAGTTCTATTAACCAGAAAGACCTGAGTTCCAAGAACACAGCAGCTGCGAAGGACTACCCAAGAAGAGCGCAAAAGTACCACAACGTGCCTGCCTCCACAGCTTTTTCCTTGGGGACATGCCTAATTCCTGGCTGATTTGCCTTTCTCGTCTTAGGGTTGGGGTTCGGCCTAGGGCTAGGATATTTTTAACTAGGAAGCCCTGTGTTCCAGGCTTACTTCATCTGCCAAAAGCATCCCAAAGGGAGTGCAGAAGTGCCACAACATGGCTGCTTTCACGGCTTTTCCCTTAGGAAGAACCCTAATACGCGGCTGATTTACCTTCCTAGGGTTACTGTTAGGCTTAGGCCTAGGACTTTTAAAACCAGGAAGCCCTGGGCTCCAGGCACACTGCAGCTGCGAAAGGCATCCCAAGGGGAGCGTAAAAGTGACACAACTTGGCTGCCACCACTGATATTTCCATGAGACCATCCCGAACCATAGGCTGATTTTCCTTCCTAGGGTTAAGGTTTGAGTTACGCCTAGGGTAAGGGTTCTATTAACCAGAAAGCCCTGAGTTCCAAGAACACAGCAGCTGCGAAGGACTAGCCAAGAAGAGCGCAAAAGTACCACAACACGCCTGCGTCGATAGCTTTTTCCTTGGGGACATGCCTAATTCCTGGCTGATTTGCCTTTCTCGTCTTAGGGTTGGGGTTCGGCCTAGGGCTAGGATTTTTAAAATCAGGAAGCCCTGAGTTCCAGGCACACTGGAGCTGTGAAAGGCATCCAAAAGGGAGTGCAAAAGTGCCACAACATGGCTGCTTTCACGGCTTTTTCCTTGGCAAGAAGCCTAACACCAGGCTGATTTCCCTTCCCAGGGTTACTGTAAGGCTTAGGCCTACGGCTAGGATTTTTAAAACTAGGAAGCCATTAGATCCAGGCACACTGCAGCTGTTCAAGGCATCCCAAGAGGAGTACAAAAGTGCAACAACATGGCAGCTTTCACAGCTTTTTCCTTGGCACCATCCCTATACCTAGGCTGATTTATCTGCCTAGGGTTAGGGTAAGGGTTCAGCCTAGGTCTTGGAGTTTTTTAACCTGGAAGCCCTGAGTTCCAGGCTTACTGCATCTGCCAAAGGCATCCCAAAGGGAGTGCAAAAGTGCCACAACATGGCTGCTTTCACGGCTTTTCCCTTAGGAAGAACCCTAATACCCGGCTGATTTACCTTCCTAGGGTTACTGTTAGGCTTAGGCCTAGGACTTTTAAAACCAGGAAGCCCTGGGCTCCAGGCACACTGCAGCTGTTAAAGGCATCCCAAGAGGGCCGCAGAAGTGACACAACTTGGCTGCCTCTGCTTCTATTCTCATGAGACCATCCCGAATCATAGGCTGATTTTCCTTCCTAGGGTTAAGGTTTGAGTTTCGCCTACGGTAAGAGGTCTATTAACCAGAAAGACCTGAGTTCCAAGAACACAGCAGCTGCGAAGGACTACCCAAGAAGAGCGCAAAAGTACCACAACATGCCTGCCTCCACAGCTTTTTCCTTGGGGACATGCCTAATTCCTGGCTGATTTGCCTTTCTCGTCTTAGGGTTGGGGTTCGGCCTAGGGCTAGGATATTTTTAACTAGGAAGCCCTGAGTTCCAGGCTTACTGCATCTGCAAAAAGCATCCCAAAGGGAGTGCAGAAGTGCCACAACATGGCTGCTTTCACGGCTTTTCCCTTAGGAAGAACCCTAATACGCGGCTGATTTACCTTCCTCGGGTTACTGTTCGGCTTAGGCCTAGGTCTTTTAAAACCAGGAAGCCCTGGGCTCCAGGCACATGCAGCTGTTCAAGGCATCCCAAGAGGGCCGCAGAAGTGACACAACTTGGCTGCCTCTGTTGCTATTCTCATGAGACCATCCCGAACCATAGGCTGATTTTCCTTCCTAGGGTTAAGGTTTGAGTTACGCCTAGGGTAAGAGTTCTATTAACCAGAAAGCCCTGAGTTCCAAGAACACAGCAGCTGCGAAGGACTACCCAAGAAGAGCGCAAAAGTACCACAACGTGCCTGCCTCCACAGCTTTTTCCTTGGGGACATGCCTAATTCCTGGCTGATTTGCCTTTCTCGTCTTAGGGTTGGGGTTCGGCCTAGGGCTAGGATATTTTTAACTAGGAAGCCCTGAGTTCCAGGCTTACTGCATCTGCCAAAGGCATCCCAAAGGGAGTGCAGAAGTGCCACAACATGGCTGCTTTCACGGCTTTTCCCTTAGGAAGAACCCTAATACGCGGCTGATTTACCTTCCTAGGGTTACTGTTAGGCTTAGGCCTAGGACTTTTAAAACCAGGAAGCCCTGGGCTCCAGGCACACTGCAGCTGCGAAAGGCATCCCAAGGGGAGCGCAAAAGTGACACAACTTGGCTGCCACCACTGATATTTCCATGAGACCATCCCGAACCATAGGCTGATTTTCCTTCCTAGGGTTAAGGTTTGAGTTACGCCTAGGGTAAGGGTTCTATTAACCAGAAAGCCCTGAGTTCCAAGAACACAGCAGCTGCGAAGGACTACCCAAGAAGAGCGCAAAAGTACCACAACATGCCTGCCTCCACAGCTTTTTCCTTGGGGACATGCCTAATTCCTGGCTGATTTGCCTTTCTCGTCTTAGGGTTGGGGTTCGGCCTAGGGCTAGGATTTTTAAAATCAGGAAGCCCTGAGTTCCAGGCACACTGGAGCTGTGAAAGGCATCCAAAAGGGAGTGCAAAAGTGCCACAACATGGCTGGTTTCACGGCTTTTTCCTTGGCAAGAAGCTTAACACCAGGCTGATTTCCCTTCCCAGGGTTACTGTAAGGCTTAGGCCTAGGGCTAGGATTTTCAAAACTAGGAAGCCCTTAGCTCCAGGCACACTGCAGCTGTTTAAGGCATCCCAAGGGGAGTACAAAAGTGCAACAACATGGCAGCTTTCACAGCTTTTTCCTTGGCACCATCCCTATACCTAGGCTGATTTATCTGCCTAGGGTTAGGGTTAGGGTTCAGCCTAGGGCTTGGAGTTTTTTAACCAGGAAGCCCTGAGTTCCAGGCTTACTGCATCTGCCAAATGCATCCCAAAGGGAGTGCAAAAGTGCCACAACATGGCTGCTTTCACGGCTTTTCCCTTAGGAAGAACCCTAATACGCGGCTGATTTACCTTCCTAGGGTTACTGTTAGGCTTAGGCCTAGGACTTTTAAAACCAGGAAGCCCTGGGCTCCAGGCACACTGCAGCTGTTAAAGGCATCCCAAGAGGGCCGCAGAAGTGACACAACTTGGCTGCCTCTGCTTCTATTCTCATGAGACCATCCCGAACCATAGGCTGATTTTCCTTCCTAGGGTTAATGTTAGAGTTACGCCTAGGGTAAGAGGTCTATTAACCAGAAAGCCCTGAGTTCCAAGAACACAGCAGCTGCGAAGGACTACCCAAGAAGAGCGCAAAAGTACCACAACATGCCTGCCTCCACAGCTTTTTCCTTGGGGACATGCCTAATTCCTGGCTGATTTGCCTTTCTCGTCTTAGGGTTGGGGTTCGGCCTAGGGCTAGGATATTTTTAACTAGGAAGCCCTGAGTTCCAGGCTTACTGCATCTGCCAAAGGCATCCCAAAGGGAGTGCAGAAGTGCCACAACATGGCTGCTTTCACGGCTTTTCCCTTAGGAAGAACCATAATACGCGGCTGATTTACCTTCCTAGGGTTACTGTTAGGCTTAGGCCTAGGACTTTTAAAACCAGGAAGCCCTGGGCTCCAGGCACACTGCAGCTGCGAAAGGCATCCCAAGGAGAGCGCAACAGTGACACAACTTGGCTGCCACCACTGATATTTCCATGAGACCATCCCGAACCATAGGCTGATTTTCCTTCCTAGGGTTAAGGTTTGAGTTACGCCTAGGGTAAGGGTTCTATTAACCAGAAAGCCCTGAGTTCCAAGAACACAGCAGCTGCGAAGGACTACCCAAGAAGAGCGCAAAAGTACCACAACATGCCTGCCTCCACAGCTTTTTCCTTGGGGACATGCCTAATTCCTGGCTGATTTGCCTTTCTCGTCTTAGGGTTGGGGTTCGGCCTAGGGCTAGGATTTTTAAAATCAGGAAGCCCTGAGTTCCAGGCACACTGGAGCTGTGAAAGGCATCCAAAAGGGAGTGCAAAAGTGCCACAACATGGTTGCTTTCACGGCTTTTTCCTTGGCAAGAAGCTTAACACCAGGCTGATTTCCCTTCCCAGGGTTACTGTAAGGCTTAGGCCTAGGGCTAGGATTTTCAAAACTAGGAAGCCCTTAGCTCCAGGCACACTGCAGCTGTTCAAGGCATCCCAAGGGGAGTACAAAAGTGCAACAACATGGCAGCTTTCACAGCTTTTTCCTTGGCACCATCCCTATACCTAGGCTGATTTATCTGCCTAGGGTTAGGGTTAGGGTTCAGCCTAGGGCTTGGAGTTTTTTAACCAGGAAGCCCTGAGTTCCAGGCTTACTGCATCTGCCAAATGCATCCCAAAGGGAGTGCAAAAGTGCCACAACATGGCTGCTTTCACGGCTTTTCCCTTAGGAAGAACCCTAATACGCGGCTGATTTACCTTCCTAGGGTTACTGTTAGGCTTAGGCCTAGGACTTTTAAAACCAGGAAGCCCTGGGCTCCAGGCACACTGCAGCTGTTAAAGGCATCCCAAGAGGGCCGCAGAAGTGACACAACTTGGCTGCCTCTGCTTCTATTCTCATGAGACCATCCCGAACCATAGGCTGATTTTCCTTCCTAGGGTTAATGTTTGAGTTATGCCTAGGGTAAGAGGTCTATTAACCAGAAAGCCCTGAGTTCCAAGAACACAGCAGCTGCGAAGGACTACCCAAGAAGAGCGCAAAAGTACCACAACATGCCTGCCTCCACAGCTTTTTCCTTGGGGACATGCCTAATTCCTGGCTGATTTGCCTTTCTCGTCTTAGGGTTGGGGTTCGGCCTAGGGCTAGGATATTTTTAACTAGGAAGCCCTGAGTTCCAGGCTTACTGCATCTGCCAAAGGCATCCCAAAGGGAGTGCAGAAGTGCCACAACATGGCTGCTTTCACGGCTTTTCCCTTAGGAAGAACCCTAATGCGCGGCTGATTTACCTTCCTAGGGTTACTGTTAGGCTTAGGCCTAGGACTTTTAAAACCAGGAAGCCCTGGGCTCCAGGCACACTGCAGCTGTTAAAGGCATCCCAAGAGGGCCGCAGAAGTGACACAACTTGGCTGCCTCTGCTTCTATTCTCATGAGACCATCCCGAACCATAGGCTGATTTTCCTTCCTAGGGTTAATGTTAGAGTTACGCCTAGGGTAAGAGGTCTATTAACCAGAAAGCCCTGAGTTCCAAGAACACAGCAGCTGCGAAGGACTACCCAAGAAGAGCGCAAAAGTACCACAACATGCCTGCCTCCACAGCTTTTTCCTTGGGGACATGCCTAATTCCTGGCTGATTTGCCTTTCTCGTCTTAGGGTTGGGGTTCGGCCTAGGGCTAGGATATTTTTAACTAGGAAGCCCTGAGTTCCAGGCTTACTGCATCTGCCAAAGGCATCCCAAAGGGAGTGCAGAAGTGCCACAACATGGCTGCTTTCACGGCTTTTCCCTTAGGAAGAACCATAATACGCGGCTGATTTACCTTCCTAGGGTTACTGTTAGGCTTAGGCCTAGGACTTTTAAAACCAGGAAGCCCTGGGCTCCAGGCACACTGCAGCTGCGAAAGGCATCCCAAGGAGAGCGCAACAGTGACACAACTTGGCTGCCACCACTGATATTTCCATGAGACCATCCCGAACCATAGGCTGATTTTCCTTCCTAGGGTTAAGGTTTGAGTTACGCCTAGGGTAAGGGTTCTATTAACCAGAAAGCCCTGAGTTCCAAGAACACAGCAGCTGCGAAGGACTACCCAAGAAGAGCGCAAAAGTACCACAACATGCCTGCCTCCACAGCTTTTTCCTTGGGGACATGCCTAATTCCTGGCTGATTTGCCTTTCTCGTCTTAGGGTTGGGGTTCGGCCTAGGGCTAGGATTTTTAAAATCAGGAAGCCCTGAGTTCCAGGCACACTGGAGCTGTGAAAGGCATCCAAAAGGGAGTGCAAAAGTGCCACAACATGGTTGCTTTCACGGCTTTTTCCTTGGCAAGAAGCTTAACACCAGGCTGATTTCCCTTCCCAGGGTTACTGTAAGGCTTAGGCCTAGGGCTAGGATTTTCAAAACTAGGAAGCCCTTAGCTCCAGGCACACTGCAGCTGTTCAAGGCATCCCAAGGGGAGTACAAAAGTGCAACAACATGGCAGCTTTCACAGCTTTTTCCTTGGCACCATCCCTATACCTAGGCTGATTTATCTGCCTAGGGTTAGGGTTAGGGTTCAGCCTAGGGCTTGGAGTTTTTTAACCAGGAAGCCCTGAGTTCCAGGCTTACTGCATCTGCCAAATGCATCCCAAAGGGAGTGCAAAAGTGCCACAACATGGCTGCTTTCACGGCTTTTCCCTTAGGAAGAACCCTAATACGCGGCTGATTTACCTTCCTAGGGTTACTGTTAGGCTTAGGCCTAGGACTTTTAAAACCAGGAAGCCCTGGGCTCCAGGCACACTGCAGCTGTTAAAGGCATCCCAAGAGGGCCGCAGAAGTGACACAACTTGGCTGCCTCTGCTTCTATTCTCATGAGACCATCCCGAACCATAGGCTGATTTTCCTTCCTAGGGTTAATGTTTGAGTTATGCCTAGGGTAAGAGGTCTATTAACCAGAAAGCCCTGAGTTCCAAGAACACAGCAGCTGCGAAGGACTACCCAAGAAGAGCGCAAAAGTACCACAACATGCCTGCCTCCACAGCTTTTTCCTTGGGGACATGCCTAATTCCTGGCTGATTTGCCTTTCTCGTCTTAGGGTTGGGGTTCGGCCTAGGGCTAGGATATTTTTAACTAGGAAGCCCTGAGTTCCAGGCTTACTGCATCTGCCAAAGGCATCCCAAAGGGAGTGCAGAAGTGCCACAACATGGCTGCTTTCACGGCTTTTCCCTTAGGAAGAACCCTAATGCGCGGCTGATTTACCTTCCTAGGGTTACTGTTAGGCTTAGGCCTAGGACTTTTAAAACCAGGAAGCCCTGGGCTCCAGGCACACTGCAGCTGTTCAAGGCATCCCAAGAGGGCCGCAGAAGTGACACAACTAACTGCCTCTGTTGCTATTCTCATGAGACCATCCCGAACCATAGGCTGATTTTCCTTCCTAGGGTTAAGGTTTGAGTTACGCCTAGGGTAAGGGTTCTATTAACCAGAAAGCCCTGAGTTCCAAGAACACAGCAGCTGCGAAGGACTACCCAAGAAGAGCGCAAAAGTACCACAACATGCCTGCCTCCACAGCTTTTTCCTTGGGGACATGCCTAATTCCTGGCTGATTTGCCTTTCTCGTCTTAGGGTTGGGGTTCGGCCTAGGGCTAGGATTTTTAAAATCAGGAAGCCCTGAGTTCCAGGCACACTGGAGCTGTGAAAGGCATCCAAAAGGGAGTGCAAAAGTGCCACAACATGGTTGCTTTCACGGCTTTTTCCTTGGCAAGAAGCTTAACACCAGGCTGATTTCCCTTCCCAGGGTTACTGTAAGGCTTAGGCCTAGGGCTAGGATTTTTAAAACTAGGAAGCCCTTAGCTCCAGGCACACTGCAGCTGTTCAAGGCATCCCAAGGGGAGTACAAAAGTGCAACAACATGGCAGCTTTCACAGCTTTTTCCTTGGCACCATCCCTATACCTAGGCTGATTTATCTGCCTAGGGTTAGGGTTAGGGTTCAGCCTAGGGCTTGGAGTTTTTTAACCAGGAAGCCCTGAGTTCCAGGCTTACTGCATCTGCCAAATGCATCCCAAAGGGAGTGCAAAAGTGCCACAACATGGCTGCTTTCACGGCTTTTCCCTTAGGAAGAACCCTAATACGCGGCTGATTTACCTTCCTAGGGTTACTGTTAGGCTTAGGCCTAGGACTTTTAAAACCAGGAAGCCCTGGGCTCCAGGCACACTGCAGCTGTTAAAGGCATCCCAAGAGGGCCGCAGAAGTGACACAACTTGGCTGCCTCTGCTTCTATTCTCATGAGACCATCCCGAACCATAGGCTGATTTTCCTTCCTAGGGTTAATGTTTGAGTTACGCCTAGGGTAAGAGGTCTATTAACCAGAAAGCCCTGAGTTCCAAGAACACAGCAGCTGCGAAGGACTACCCAAGAAGAGCGCAAAAGAACCACAACATGCCTGCCTCCACAGCTTTTTCCTTGGGGACATGCCTAATTCCTGGCTGATTTGCCTTTCTCGTCTTAGGGTTGGGGTTCGGCCTAGGGCTAGGATTTTTTTAACTAGGAAGCCCTGAGTTCCAGGCTTACTGCATCTGCCAAAGGCATCCCAAAGGGAGTGCAGAAGTGCCACAACATGGCTGCTTTCACGGCTTTTCCCTTAGGAAGAACCCTAATGCGCGGCTGATTTACCTTCCTAG
The DNA here is from genome assembly GCA_036010785.1 of Ammospiza maritima maritima. Taxonomy (NCBI): domain Eukaryota; kingdom Metazoa; phylum Chordata; class Aves; order Passeriformes; family Passerellidae; genus Ammospiza; species Ammospiza maritima. Next base: position 2,974,876 of record JAYKTQ010000493.1, read on the forward strand.
GGTTACTGTTAGGCTTAGGCCTAGGACTTTTAAAACCAGGAAGCCCTGGGCTCCAGGCACACTGCAGCTGTTCAAGGCATCCCAAGAGGGCCGCAGAAGTGACACAACTAACTGCCTCTGTTGCTATTCTCATGAGACCATCCCGAACCATAGGCTGATTTTCCTTCCTAGGGTTAAGGTTTGAGTTACGCCTAGGGTAAGGGTTCTATTAACCAGAAAGCCCTGAGTTCCAAGAACACAGCAGCTGCGAAGGACTACCCAAGAAGAGCGCAAAAGTACCACAACATGCCTGCCTCCACAGCTTTTTCCTTGGGGACATGCCTAATTCCTGGCTGATTTGCCTTTCTCGTCTTAGGGTTGGGGTTCGGCCTAGGGCTAGGATTTTTAAAATCAGGAAGCCCTGAGTTCCAGGCACACTGGAGCTGTGAAAGGCATCCAAAAGGGAGTGCAAAAGTGCCACAACATGGTTGCTTTCACGGCTTTTTCCTTGGCAAGAAGCTTAACACCAGGCTGATTTCCCTTCCCAGGGTTACTGTAAGGCTTAGGCCTAGGGCTAGGATTTTTAAAACTAGGAAGCCCTTAGCTCCAGGCACACTGCAGCTGTTCAAGGCATCCCAAGGGGAGTACAAAAGTGCAACAACATGGCAGCTTTCACAGCTTTTTCCTTGGCACCATCCCTATACCTAGGCTGATTTATCTGCCTAGGGTTAGGGTTAGGGTTCAGCCTAGGGCTTGGAGTTTTTTAACCAGGAAGCCCTGAGTTCCAGGCTTACTGCATCTGCCAAATGCATCCCAAAGGGAGTGCAAAAGTGCCACAACATGGCTGCTTTCACGGCTTTTCCCTTAGGAAGAACCCTAATACGCGGCTGATTTACCTTCCTAGGGTTACTGTTAGGCTTAGGCCTAGGACTTTTAAAACCAGGAAGCCCTGGGCTCCAGGCACACTGCAGCTGTTAAAGGCATCCCAAGAGGGCCGCAGAAGTGACACAACTTGGCTGCCTCTGCTTCTATTCTCATGAGACCATCCCGAACCATAGGCTGATTTTCCTTCCTAGGGTTAATGTTTGAGTTACGCCTAGGGTAAGAGGTCTATTAACCAGAAAGCCCTGAGTTCCAAGAACACAGCAGCTGCGAAGGACTACCCAAGAAGAGCGCAAAAGAACCACAACATGCCTGCCTCCACAGCTTTTTCCTTGGGGACATGCCTAATTCCTGGCTGATTTGCCTTTCTCGTCTTAGGGTTGGGGTTCGGCCTAGGGCTAGGATTTTTTTAACTAGGAAGCCCTGAGTTCCAGGCTTACTGCATCTGCCAAAGGCATCCCAAAGGGAGTGCAGAAGTGCCACAACATGGCTGCTTTCACGGCTTTTCCCTTAGGAAGAACCCTAATGCGCGGCTGATTTACCTTCCTAGGGTTACTGTTAGGCTTAGGCCTAGGACTTTTAAAACCAGGAAGCCCTGGGCTCCAGGCACACTGCAGCTGTTCAAGGCATCCCAAGAGGGCCGCAGAAGTGACACAACTAACTGCCTCTGTTGCTATTCTCATGAGACCATCCCGAACCATAGGCTGATTTTCCTTCCTAGGGTTAAGGTTTGAGTTACGCCTAGGGTAAGGGTTCTATTAACCAGAAAGCCCTGAGTTCCAAGAACACAGCAGCTGCGAAGGACTACCCAAGAAGAGCGCAAAAGAACCACAACATGCCTGCCTCCACAGCTTTTTCCTTGGGGACATGCCTAATTCCTGGCTGATTTGCCTTTCTCGTCTTAGGGTTGGGGTTCGGCCTAGGGCTAGGATTTTTAAAATCAGGAAGCCCTGAGTTCCAGGCACACTGGAGCTGTGAAAGGCATCCAAAAGGGAGTGCAAAAGTGCCACAACATGGCTAGTTTCACGGCTTTTTCCTTGGCAAGAAGCTTAACACCAGGCTGATTTCCCTTCCCAGGGTTACTGTAAGGCTTAGGCCTAGGGCTAGGATTTTCAAAACTAGGAAGCCCTTAGCTCCAGGCACACTGCAGCTGTTCAAGGCATCCCAAGGGGAGTACAAAAGTGCAACAACATGGCAGCTTTCACAGCTTTTTCCTTGGCACCATCCCTATACCTAGGCTGATTTATCTGCCTAGGGTTAGGGTTAGGGTTCAGCCTAGGGCTTGGAGTTTTTTAACCAGGAAGCCCTGAGTTCCAGGCTTACTGCATCTGCCAAATGCATCCCAAAGGGAGTGCAAAAGTGCCACAACATGGCTGCTTTCACGGCTTTTCCCTTAGGAAGAACCCTAATACGCGGCTGATTTACCTTCCTAGGGTTACTGTTAGGCTTAGGCCTAGGACTTTTAAAACCAGGAAGCCCTGGGCTCCAGGCACACTGCAGCTGCGAAAGGCATCCCAAGGGGAGCGCAAAAGTGACACAACTTGGCTGCCACCACTGATATTTCCATGAGACCATCCCGAACCATAGGCTGATTTTCCTTCCTAGGGTTAAGGTTTGAGTTACGCCTAGGGTAAGGGTTCTATTAACCAGAAAGCCCTGAGTTCCAAGAACACAGCAGCTGCGAAGGACTACCCAAGAAGAGCGCAAAAGTACCACAACATGCCTGCCTCCACAGCTTTTTCCTTGGGGACATGCCTAATTCCTGGCTGATTTGCCTTTCTCGTCTTAGGGTTGGGGTTCGGCCTAGGGCTAGGATTTTTAAAATCAGGAAGCCCTGAGTTCCAGGCACACTGGAGCTGTGAAAGGCATCCAAAAGGGAGTGCAAAAGTGCCACAACATGGCTGGTTTCACGGCTTTTTCCTTGGCAAGAAGCTTAACACCAGGCTGATTTCCCTTCCCAGGGTTACTGTAAGGCTTAGGCCTAGGGCTAGGATTTTCAAAACTAGGAAGCCCTTAGCTCCAGGCACACTGCAGCAGTTCAAGGCATCCCAAGGGGAGTACAAAAGTGCAACAACATGGCAGCTTTCACAGCTTTTTCCTTGGCACCATCCCTATACCTAGGCTGATTTATCTGCCTAGGGTTAGGGTTAGGGTTCAGCCTAGGGCTTGGAGTTTTTTAACCAGGAAGCCCTGAGTTCCAGGCTTACTGCATCTGCCAAATGCATCCCAAAGGGAGTGCAAAAGTGCCACAACATGGCTGCTTTCACGGCTTTTCCCTTAGGAAGAACCCTAATACGCGGCTGATTTACCTTCCTAGGGTTACTGTTAGGCTTAGGCCTAGGACTTTTAAAACCAGGAAGCCCTGGGCTCCAGGCACACTGCAGCTGTTAAAGGCATCCCAAGAGGGCCGCAGAAGTGACACAACTTGGCTGCCTCTGCTTCTATTCTCATGAGACCATCCCGAACCATAGGCTGATTTTCCTTCCTAGGGTTAATGTTAGAGTTACGCCTAGGGTAAGGGTTCTATTAACCAGAAAGCCCTGAGTTCCAAGAACACAGCAGCTGCGAAGGACTACCCAAGAAGAGCGCAAAAGTACCACAACATGCCTGCCTCCACAGCTTTTTCCTTGGGGACATGCCTAATTCCTGGCTGATTTGCCTTTCTCGTCTTAGGGTTGGGGTTCGGCCTAGGGCTAGGATTTTTAAAATCAGGAAGCCCTGAGTTCCAGGCACACTGGAGCTGTGAAAGTCATCCAAAAGGGAGTGCAAAAGTGCCACAACATGGCTGGTTTCACGGCTTTTTCCTTGGCAAGAAGCTTAACACCAGGCTGATTTCCCTTCCCAGGGTTACTGTAAGGCTTAGGCCTAGGGCTAGGATTTTCAAAACTAGGAAGCCCTTAGCTCCAGGCACACTGCAGCTGTTTAAGGCATCCCAAGGGGAGTACAAAAGTGCAACAACATGGCAGCTTTCACAGCTTTTTCCTTGGCACCATCCCTATACCTAGGCTGATTTATCTGCCTAGGGTTAGGGTTAGGGTTCAGCCTAGGGCTTGGAGTTTTTTAACCAGGAAGCCCTGAGTTCCAGGCTTACTGCATCTGCCAAATGCATCCCAAAGGGAGTGCAAAAGTGCCACAACATGGCTGCTTTCACGGCTTTTCCCTTAGGAAGAACCCTAATACGCGGCTGATTTACCTTCCTAGGGTTACTGTTAGGCTTAGGCCTAGGACTTTTAAAACCAGGAAGCCCTGGGCTCCAGGCACACTGCAGCTGTTAAAGGCATCCCAAGAGGGCCGCAGAAGTGACACAACTTGGCTGCCTCTGCTTCTATTCTCATGAGACCATCCCGAACCATAGGCTGATTTTCCTTCCTAGGGTTAATGTTAGAGTTACGCCTAGGGTAAGAGTTCTATTAACCAGAAAGCCCTGAGTTCCAAGAACACAGCAGCTGCGAAGGACTACCCAAGAAGAGCGCAAAAGTACCACAACATGCCTGCCTCCACAGCTTTTTCCTTGGGGACATGCCTAATTCCTGGCTGATTTGCCTTTCTCGTCTTAGGGTTGGGGTTCGGCCTAGGGCTAGGATTTTTTTAACTAGGAAGCCCTGAGTTCCAGGCTTACTGCATCTGCCAAAGGCATCCCAAAGGGAGTGCAGAAGTGCCACAACATGGCTGCTTTCACGGCTTTTCCCTTAGGAAGAACCATAATACGCGGCTGATTTACCTTCCTAGGGTTACTGTTAGGCTTAGGCCTAGGACTTTTAAAACCAGGAAGCCCTGGGCTCCAGGCACACTGCAGCTGCAAAAGGCATCCCAAGGAGAGCGCAACAGTGACACAACTTGGCTGCCACCACTGATATTTCCATGAGACCATCCCGAACCATAGGCTGATTTTCCTTCCTAGGGTTAAGGTTTGAGTTACGCCTAGGGTAAGGGTTCTATTAACCAGAAAGCCCTGAGTTCCAAGAACACAGCAGCTGCGAAGGACTACCCAAGAAGAGAGCAAAAGTACCACAACATGCCTGCCTCCACAGCTTTTTCCTTGGGGACATGCCTAATTCCTGGCTGATTTGCCTTTCTCGTCTTAGGGTTGGGGTTCGGCCTAGGGCTAGGATTTTTAAAATCAGGAAGCCCTGAGTTCCAGGCACACTGGAGCTGTGAAAGGCATCCAAAAGGGAGTGCAAAAGTGCCACAACATGGTTGCTTTCACGGCTTTTTCCTTGGCAAGAAGCTTAACACCAGGCTGATTTCCCTTCCCAGGGTTACTGTAAGGCTTAGGCCTAGGGCTAGGATTTTCAAAACTAGGAAGCCCTTAGCTCCAGGCACACTGCAGCTGTTCAAGGCATCCCAAGGGGAGTACAAAAGTGCAACAACATGGCAGCTTTCACAGCTTTTTCCTTGGCACCATCCCTATACCTAGGCTGATTTATCTGCCTAGGGTTAGGGTTAGGGTTCAGCCTAGGGCTTGGAGTTTTTTAACCAGGAAGCCCTGAGTTCCAGGCTTACTGCATCTGCCAAATGCATCCCAAAGGGAGTGCAAAAGTGCCACAACATGGCTGCTTTCACGGCTTTTCCCTTAGGAAGAACCCTAATACGCGGCTGATTTACCTTCCTAGGGTTACTGTTAGGCTTAGGCCTAGGACTTTTAAAACCAGGAAGCCCTGGGCTCCAGGCACACTGCAGCTGTTAAAGGCATCCCAAGAGGGCCGCAGAAGTGACACAACTTGGCTGCCTCTGCTTCTATTCTCATGAGACCATCCCGAACCATAGGCTGATTTTCCTTCCTAGGGTTAATGTTAGAGTTACGCCTAGGGTAAGAGTTCTATTAACCAGAAAGCCCTGAGTTCCAAGAACACAGCAGCTGCGAAGGACTACCCAAGAAGAGCGCAAAAGTACCACAACATGCCTGCCTCCACAGCTTTTTCCTTGGGGACATGCCTAATTCCTGGCTGATTTGCCTTTCTCGTCTTAGGGTTGGGGTTCGGCCTAGGGCTAGGATATTTTTAACTAGGAAGCCCTGAGTTCCAGGCTTACTGCATCTGCCAAAGGCATCCCAAAGGGAGTGCAGAAGTGCCACAACATGGCTGCTTTCACGGCTTTTCCCTTAGGAAGAACCCTAATGCGCGGCTGATTTACCTTCCTAGGGTTACTGTTAGGCTTAGGCCTAGGACTTTTAAAACCAGGAAGCCCTGGGCTCCAGGCACACTGCAGCTGTTCAAGGCATCCCAAGAGGGCCGCAGAAGTGACACAACTAACTGCCTCTGTTGCTATTCTCATGAGACCATCCCGAACCATAGGCTGATTTTCCTTCCTAGGGTTAAGGTTTGAGTTACGCCTAGGGTAAGGGTTCTATTAACCAGAAAGCCCTGAGTTCCAAGAACACAGCAGCTGCGAAGGACTACCCAAGAAGAGCGCAAAAGTACCACAACATGCCTGCCTCCACAGCTTTTTCCTTGGGGACATGCCTAATTCCTGGCTGATTTGCCTTTCTCGTCTTAGGGTTGGGGTTCGGCCTAGGGCTAGGATATTTTTAACTAGGAAGCCCTGAGTTCCAGGCTTACTGCATCTGCCAAAGGCATCCCAAAGGGAGTGCAGAAGTGCCACAACATGGCTGCTTTCACGGCTTTTCCCTTAGGAAGAACCATAATACGCGGCTGATTTACCTTCCTAGGGTTACTGTTAGGCTTAGGCCTAGGACTTTTAAAACCAGGAAGCCCTGGGCTCCAGGCACACTGCAGCTGCGAAAGGCATCCCAAGGAGAGCGCAACAGTGACACAACTTGGCTGCCACCACTGATATTTCCATGAGACCATCCCGAACCATAGGCTGATTTTCCTTCCTAGGGTTAAGGTTTGAGTTACGCCTAGGGTAAGGGTTCTATTAACCAGAAAGCCCTGAGTTCCAAGAACACAGCAGCTGCGAAGGACTACCCAAGAAGAGCGCAAAAGTACCACAACATGCCTGCCTCCACAGCTTTTTCCTTGGGGACATGCCTAATTCCTGGCTGATTTGCCTTTCTCGTCTTAGGGTTGGGGTTCGGCCTAGGGCTAGGATTTTTAAAATCAGGAAGCCCTGAGTTCCAGGCACACTGGAGCTGTGAAAGGCATCCAAAAGGGAGTGCAAAAGTGCCACAACATGGTTGCTTTCACGGCTTTTTCCTTGGCAAGAAGCTTAACACCAGGCTGATTTCCCTTCCCAGGGTTACTGTAAGGCTTAGGCCTAGGGCTAGGATTTTCAAAACTAGGAAGCCCTTAGCTCCAGGCACACTGCAGCTGTTCAAGGCATCCCAAGGGGAGTACAAAAGTGCAACAACATGGCAGCTTTCACAGCTTTTTCCTTGGCACCATCCCTATACCTAGGCTGATTTATCTGCCTAGGGTTAGGGTTAGGGTTCAGCCTAGGGCTTGGAGTTTTTTAACCAGGAAGCCCTGAGTTCCAGGCTTACTGCATCTGCCAAATGCATCCCAAAGGGAGTGCAAAAGTGCCACAACATGGCTGCTTTCACGGCTTTTCCCTTAGGAAGAACCCTAATACGCGGCTGATTTACCTTCCTAGGGTTACTGTTAGGCTTAGGCCTAGGACTTTTAAAACCAGGAAGCCCTGGGCTCCAGGCACACTGCAGCTGTTAAAGGCATCCCAAGAGGGCCGCAGAAGTGACACAACTTGGCTGCCTCTGCTTCTATTCTCATGAGACCATCCCGAACCATAGGCTGATTTTCCTTCCTAGGGTTAATGTTTGAGTTATGCCTAGGGTAAGAGGTCTATTAACCAGAAAGCCCTGAGTTCCAAGAACACAGCAGCTGCGAAGGACTACCCAAGAAGAGCGCAAAAGTACCACAACATGCCTGCCTCCAAAGCTTTTTCCTTGGGGACATGCCTAATTCCTGGCTGATTTGCCTTTCTCGTCTTAGGGTTGGGGTTCGGCCTAGGGCTAGGATATTTTTAACTAGGAAGCCCTGAGTTCCAGGCTTACTGCATCTGCCAAAGGCATCCCAAAGGGAGTGCAGAAGTGCCACAACATGGCTGCTTTCACGGCTTTTCCCTTAGGAAGAACCCTAATGCGCGGCTGATTTACCTTCCTAGGGTTACTGTTAGGCTTAGGCCTAGGACTTTTAAAACCAGGAAGCCCTGGGCTCCAGGCACACTGCAGCTGTTCAAGGCATCCCAAGAGGGCCGCAGAAGTGACACAACTAACTGCCTCTGTTGCTATTCTCATGAGACCATCCCGAACCATAGGCTGATTTTCCTTCCTAGGGTTAAGGTTTGAGTTACGCCTAGGGTAAGGGTTCTATTAACCAGAAAGCCCTGAGTTCCAAGAACACAGCAGCTGCGAAGGACTACCCAAGAAGAGCGCAAAAGTACCACAACATGCCTGCCTCCACAGCTTTTTCCTTGGGGACATGCCTAATTCCTGGCTGATTTGCCTTTCTCGTCTTAGGGTTGGGGTTCGGCCTAGGGCTAGGATTTTTAAAATCAGGAAGCCCTGAGTTCCAGGCACACTGGAGCTGTGAAAGGCATCCAAAAGGGAGTGCAAAAGTGCCACAACATGGTTGCTTTCACGGCTTTTTCCTTGGCAAGAAGCTTAACACCAGGCTGATTTCCCTTCCCAGGGTTACTGTAAGGCTTAGGCCTAGGGCTAGGATTTTTAAAACTAGGAAGCCCTTAGCTCCAGGCACACTGCAGCTGTTCAAGGCATCCCAAGGGGAGTACAAAAGTGCAACAACATGGCAGCTTTCACAGCTTTTTCCTTGGCACCATCCCTATACCTAGGCTGATTTATCTGCCTAGGGTTAGGGTTAGGGTTCAGCCTAGGGCTTGGAGTTTTTTAACCAGGAAGCCCTGAGTTCCAGGCTTACTGCATCTGCCAAATGCATCCCAAAGGGAGTGCAAAAGTGCCACAACATGGCTGCTTTCACGGCTTTTCCCTTAGGAAGAACCCTAATACGCGGCTGATTTACCTTCCTAGGGTTACTGTTAGGCTTAGGCCTAGGACTTTTAAAACCAGGAAGCCCTGGGCTCCAGGCACACTGCAGCTGTTAAAGGCATCCCAAGAGGGCCGCAGAAGTGACACAACTTGGCTGCCTCTGCTTCTATTCTCATGAGACCATCCCGAACCATAGGCTGATTTTCCTTCCTAGGGTTAATGTTTGAGTTACGCCTAGGGTAAGAGGTCTATTAACCAGAAAGCCCTGAGTTCCAAGAACACAGCAGCTGCGAAGGACTACCCAAGAAGAGCGCAAAAGAACCACAACATGCCTGCCTCCACAGCTTTTTCCTTGGGGACATGCCTAATTCCTGGCTGATTTGCCTTTCTCGTCTTAGGGTTGGGGTTCGGCCTAGGGCTAGGATTTTTTTAACTAGGAAGCCCTGAGTTCCAGGCTTACTGCATCTGCCAAAGGCATCCCAAAGGGAGTGCAGAAGTGCCACAACATGGCTGCTTTCACGGCTTTTCCCTTAGGAAGAACCCTAATGCGCGGCTGATTTACCTTCCTAGGGTTACTGTTAGGCTTAGGCCTAGGACTTTTAAAACCAGGAAGCCCTGGGCTCCAGGCACACTGCAGCTGTTCAAGGCATCCCAAGAGGGCCGCAGAAGTGACACAACTAACTGCCTCTGTTGCTATTCTCATGAGACCATCCCGAACCATAGGCTGATTTTCCTTCCTAGGGTTAAGGTTTGAGTTACGCCTAGGGTAAGGGTTCTATTAACCAGAAAGCCCTGAGTTCCAAGAACACAGCAGCTGCGAAGGACTACCCAAGAAGAGCGCAAAAGTACCACAACATGCCTGCCTCCACAGCTTTTTCCTTGGGGACATGCCTAATTCCTGGCTGATTTGCCTTTCTCGTCTTAGGGTTGGGGTTCGGCCTAGGGCTAGGATTTTTAAAATCAGGAAGCCCTGAGTTCCAGGCACACTGGAGCTGTGAAAGGCATCCAAAAGGGAGTGCAAAAGTGCCACAACATGGTTGCTTTCACGGCTTTTTCCTTGGCAAGAAGCTTAACACCAGGCTGATTTCCCTTCCCAGGGTTACTGTAAGGCTTAGGCCTAGGGCTAGGATTTTTAAAACTAGGAAGCCCTTAGCTCCAGGCACACTGCAGCTGTTCAAGGCATCCCAAGGGGAGTACAAAAGTGCAACAACATGGCAGCTTTCACAGCTTTTTCCTTGGCACCATCCCTATACCTAGGCTGATTTATCTGCCTAGGGTTAGGGTTAGGGTTCAGCCTAGGGCTTGGAGTTTTTTAACCAGGAAGCCCTGAGTTCCAGGCTTACTGCATCTGCCAAATGCATCCCAAAGGGAGTGCAAAAGTGCCACAACATGGCTGCTTTCACGGCTTTTCCCTTAGGAAGAACCCTAATACGCGGCTGATTTACCTTCCTAGGGTTACTGTTAGGCTTAGGCCTAGGACTTTTAAAACCAGGAAGCCCTGGGCTCCAGGCACACTGCAGCTGTTAAAGGCATCCCAAGAGGGCCGCAGAAGTGACACAACTTGGCTGCCTCTGCTTCTATTCTCATGAGACCATCCCGAACCATAGGCTGATTTTCCTTCCTAGGGTTAATGTTTGAGTTACGCCTAGGGTAAGAGGTCTATTAACCAGAAAGCCCTGAGTTCCAAGAACACAGCAGCTGCGAAGGACTACCCAAGAAGAGCGCAAAAGAACCACAACATGCCTGCCTCCACAGCTTTTTCCTTGGGGACATGCCTAATTCCTGGCTGATTTGCCTTTCTCGTCTTAGGGTTGGGGTTCGGCCTAGGGCTAGGATTTTTTTAACTAGGAAGCCCTGAGTTCCAGGCTTACTGCATCTGCCAAAGGCATCCCAAAGGGAGTGCAGAAGTGCCACAACATGGCTGCTTTCACGGCTTTTCCCTTAGGAAGAACCCTAATGCGCGGCTGATTTACCTTCCTAGGGTTACTGTTAGGCTTAGGCCTAGGACTTTTAAAACCAGGAAGCCCTGGGCTCCAGGCACACTGCAGCTGTTCAAGGCATCCCAAGAGGGCCGCAGAAGTGACACAACTAACTGCCTCTGTTGCTATTCTCATGAGACCATCCCGAACCATAGGCTGATTTTCCTTCCTAGGGTTAAGGTTTGAGTTACGCCTAGGGTAAGGGTTCTATTAACCAGAAAGCCCTGAGTTCCAAGAACACAGCAGCTGCGAAGGACTACCCAAGAAGAGCGCAAAAGAACCACAACATGCCTGCCTCCACAGCTTTTTCCTTGGGGACATGCCTAATTCCTGGCTGATTTGCCTTTCTCGTCTTAGGGTTGGGGTTCGGCCTAGGGCTAGGATTTTTAAAATCAGGAAGCCCTGAGTTCCAGGCACACTGGAGCTGTGAAAGGCATCCAAAAGGGAGTGCAAAAGTGCCACAACATGGCTAGTTTCACGGCTTTTTCCTTGGCAAGAAGCTTAACACCAGGCTGATTTCCCTTCCCAGGGTTACTGTAAGGCTTAGGCCTAGGGCTAGGATTTTCAAAACTAGGAAGCCCTTAGCTCCAGGCACACTGCAGCTGTTCAAGGCATCCCAAGGGGAGTACAAAAGTGCAACAACATGGCAGCTTTCACAGCTTTTTCCTTGGCACCATCCCTATACCTAGGCTGATTTATCTGCCTAGGGTTAGGGTTAGGGTTCAGCCTAGGGCTTGGAGTTTTTTAACCAGGAAGCCCTGAGTTCCAGGCTTACTGCATCTGCCAAATGCATCCCAAAGGGAGTGCAAAAGTGCCACAACATGGCTGCTTTCACGGCTTTTCCCTTAGGAAGAACCCTAATACGCGGCTGATTTACCTTCCTAGGGTTACTGTTAGGCTTAGGCCTAGGACTTTTAAAACCAGGAAGCCCTGGGCTCCAGGCACACTGCAGCTGCGAAAGGCATCCCAAGGGGAGCGCAAAAGTGACACAACTTGGCTGCCACCACTGATATTTCCATGAGACCATCCCGAACCATAGGCTGATTTTCCTTCCTAGGGTTAAGGTTTGAGTTACGCCTAGGGTAAGGGTTCTATTAACCAGAAAGCCCTGAGTTCCAAGAACACAGCAGCTGCGAAGGACTACCCAAGAAGAGCGCAAAAGTACCACAACATGCCTGCCTCCACAGCTTTTTCCTTGGGGACATGCCTAATTCCTGGCTGATTTGCCTTTCTCGTCTTAGGGTTGGGGTTCGGCCTAGGGCTAGGATTTTTAAAATCAGGAAGCCCTGAGTTCCAGGCACACTGGAGCTGTGAAAGGCATCCAAAAGGGAGTGCAAAAGTGCCACAACATGGCTGGTTTCACGGCTTTTTCCTTGGCAAGAAGCTTAACACCAGGCTGATTTCCCTTCCCAGGGTTACTGTAAGGCTTAGGCCTAGGGCTAGGATTTTCAAAACTAGGAAGCCCTTAGCTCCAGGCACACTGCAGCAGTTCAAGGCATCCCAAGGGGAGTACAAAAGTGCAACAACATGGCAGCTTTCACAGCTTTTTCCTTGGCACCATCCCTATACCTAGGCTGATTTATCTGCCTAGGGTTAGGGTTAGGGTTCAGCCTAGGGCTTGGAGTTTTTTAACCAGGAAGCCCTGAGTTCCAGGCTTACTGCATCTGCCAAATGCATCCCAAAGGGAGTGCAAAAGTGCCACAACATGGCTGCTTTCACGGCTTTTCCCTTAGGAAGAACCCTAATACGCGGCTGATTTACCTTCCTAGGGTTACTGTTAGGCTTAGGCCTAGGACTTTTAAAACCAGGAAGCCCTGGGCTCCAGGCACACTGCAGCTGTTAAAGGCATCCCAAGAGGGCCGCAGAAGTGACACAACTTGGCTGCCTCTGCTTCTATTCTCATGAGACCATCCCGAACCATAGGCTGATTTTCCTTCCTAGGGTTAATGTTAGAGTTACGCCTAGGGTAAGGGTTCTATTAACCAGAAAGCCCTGAGTTCCAAGAACACAGCAGCTGCGAAGGACTACCCAAGAAGAGCGCAAAAGTACCACAACATGCCTGCCTCCACAGCTTTTTCCTTGGGGACATGCCTAATTCCTGGCTGATTTGCCTTTCTCGTCTTAGGGTTGGGGTTCGGCCTAGGGCTAGGATTTTTAAAATCAGGAAGCCCTGAGTTCCAGGCACACTGGAGCTGTGAAAGTCATCCAAAAGGGAGTGCAAAAGTGCCACAACATGGCTGGTTTCACGGCTTTTTCCTTGGCAAGAAGCTTAACACCAGGCTGATTTCCCTTCCCAGGGTTACTGTAAGGCTTAGGCCTAGGGCTAGGATTTTCAAAACTAGGAAGCCCTTAGCTCCAGGCACACTGCAGCTGTTTAAGGCATCCCAAGGGGAGTACAAAAGTGCAACAACATGGCAGCTTTCACAGCTTTTTCCTTGGCACCATCCCTATACCTAGGCTGATTTATCTGCCTAGGGTTAGGGTTAGGGTTCAGCCTAGGGCTTGGAGTTTTTTAACCAGGAAGCCATGAGTTCCAGGCTTACCGCATCTGCCAAATGCATCCCAAAGGGAGTGCAAAAGTGCCACAACATGGCTGCTTTCACGGCTTTTCCCTTAGGAAGAACCCTAATACGCGGCTGATTTACCTTCCTAGGGTTACTGTTAGGCTTAGGCCTAGGACTTTTAAAACCAGGAAGCCCTGGGCTCCAGGCACACTGCAGCTGTTAAAGGCATCCCAAGAGGGCCGCAGAAGTGACACAACTTGGCTGCCTCTGCTTCTATTCTCATGAGACCATCCCGAACCATAGGCTGATTTTCCTTCCTAGGGTTAATGTTAGAGTTACGCCTAGGGTAAGAGTTCTATTAACCAGAAAGCCCTGAGTTCCAAGAACACAGCAGCTGCGAAGGACTACCCAAGAAGAGCGCAAAAGTACCACAACATGCCTGCCTCCACAGCTTTTTCCTTGGGGACATGCCTAATTCCTGGCTGATTTGCCTTTCTCGTCTTAGGGTTGGGGTTCGGCCTAGGGCTAGGATTTTTTTAACTAGGAAGCCCTGAGTTCCAGGCTTACTGCATCTGCCAAAGGCATCCCAAAGGGAGTGCAGAAGTGCCACAACATGGCTGCTTTCACGGCTTTTCCCTTAGGAAGAACCATAATACGCGGCTGATTTACCTTCCTAGGGTTACTGTTAGGCTTAGGCCTAGGACTTTTAAAACCAGGAAGCCCTGGGCTCCAGGCACACTGCAGCTGCAAAAGGCATCCCAAGGAGAGCGCAACAGTGACACAACTTGGCTGCCACCACTGATATTTCCATGAGACCATCCCGAACCATAGGCTGATTTTCCTTCCTAGGGTTAAGGTTTGAGTTACGCCTAGGGTAAGGGTTCTATTAACCAGAAAGCCCTGAGTTCCAAGAACACAGCAGCTGCGAAGGACTACCCAAGAAGAGAGCAAAAGTACCACAACATGCCTGCCTCCACAGCTTTTTCCTTGGGGACATGCCTAATTCCTGGCTGATTTGCCTTTCTCGTCTTAGGGTTGGGGTTCGGCCTAGGGCTAGGATTTTTAAAATCAGGAAGCCCTGAGTTCCAGGCACACTGGAGCTGTGAAAGGCATCCAAAAGGGAGTGCAAAAGTGCCACAACATGGTTGCTTTCACGGCTTTTTCCTTGGCAAGAAGCTTAACACCAGGCTGATTTCCCTTCCCAGGGTTACTGTAAGGCTTAGGCCTAGGGCTAGGATTTTCAAAACTAGGAAGCCCTTAGCTCCAGGCACACTGCAGCTGTTCAAGGCATCCCAAGGGGAGTACAAAAGTGCAACAACATGGCAGCTTTCACAGCTTTTTCCTTGGCACCATCCCTATACCTAGGCTGATTTATCTGCCTAGGGTTAGGGTTAGGGTTCAGCCTAGGGCTTGGAGTTTTTTAACCAGGAAGCCCTGAGTTCCAGGCTTACTGCATCTGCCAAATGCATCCCAAAGGGAGTGCAAAAGTGCCACAACATGGCTGCTTTCACGGCTTTTCCCTTAGGAAGAACCCTAATACGCGGCTGATTTACCTTCCTAGGGTTACTGTTAGGCTTAGGCCTAGGACTTTTAAAACCAGGAAGCCCTGGGCTCCAGGCACACTGCAGCTGTTAAAGGCATCCCAAGAGGGCCGCAGAAGTGACACAACTTGGCTGCCTCTGCTTCTATTCTCATGAGACCATCCCGAACCATAGGCTGATTTTCCTTCCTAGGGTTAATGTTAGAGTTACGCCTAGGGTAAGAGTTCTATTAACCAGAAAGCCCTGAGTTCCAAGAACACAGCAGCTGCGAAGGACTACCCAAGAAGAGCGCAAAAGTACCACAACATGCCTGCCTCCACAGCTTTTTCCTTGGGGACATGCCTAATTCCTGGCTGATTTGCCTTTCTCGTCTTAGGGTTGGGGTTCGGCCTAGGGCTAGGATATTTTTAACTAGGAAGCCCTGAGTTCCAGGCTTACTGCATCTGCCAAAGGCATCCCAAAGGGAGTGCAGAAGTGCCACAACATGGCTGCTTTCACGGCTTTTCCCTTAGGAAGAACCCTAATGCGCGGCTGATTTACCTTCCTAGGGTTACTGTTAGGCTTAGGCCTAGGACTTTTAAAACCAGGAAGCCCTGGGCTCCAGGCACACTGCAGCTGTTCAAGGCATCCCAAGAGGGCCGCAGAAGTGACACAACTAACTGCCTCTGTTGCTATTCTCATGAGACCATCCCGAACCATAGGCTGATTTTCCTTCCTAGGGTTAAGGTTTGAGTTACGCCTAGGGTAAGGGTTCTATTAACCAGAAAGCCCTGAGTTCCAAGAACACAGCAGCTGCGAAGGACTACCCAAGAAGAGCGCAAAAGTACCACAACATGCCTGCCTCCACAGCTTTTTCCTTGGGGACATGCCTAATTCCTGGCTGATTTGCCTTTCTCGTCTTAGGGTTGGGGTTCGGCCTAGGGCTAGGATTTTTAAAATCAGGAAGCCCTGAGTTCCAGGCACACTGGAGCTGTGAAAGGCATCCAAAAGGGAGTGCAAAAGTGCCACAACATGGTTGCTTTCACGGCTTTTTCCTTGGCAAGAAGCTTAACACCAGGCTGATTTCCCTTCCCAGGGTTACTGTAAGGCTTAGGCCTAGGGCTAGGATTTTTAAAACTAGGAAGCCCTTAGCTCCAGGCACACTGCAGCTGTTCAAGGCATCCCAAGGGGAGTACAAAAGTGCAACAACATGGCAGCTTTCACAGCTTTTTCCTTGGCACCATCCCTATACCTAGGCTGATTTATCTGCCTAGGGTTAGGGTTAGGGTTCAGCCTAGGGCTTGGAGTTTTTTAACCAGGAAGCCCTGAGTTCCAGGCTTACTGCATCTGCCAAATGCATCCCAAAGGGAGTGCAAAAGTGCCACAACATGGCTGCTTTCACGGCTTTTCCCTTAGGAAGAACCCTAATACGCGGCTGATTTACCTTCCTAGGGTTACTGTTAGGCTTAGGCCTAGGACTTTTAAAACCAGGAAGCCCTGGGCTCCAGGCACACTGCAGCTGTTAAAGGCATCCCAAGAGGGCCGCAGAAGTGACACAACTTGGCTGCCTCTGCTTCTATTCTCATGAGACCATCCCGAACCATAGGCTGATTTTCCTTCCTAGGGTTAATGTTTGAGTTACGCCTAGGGTAAGAGGTCTATTAACCAGAAAGCCCTGAGTTCCAAGAACACAGCAGCTGCGAAGGACTACCCAAGAAGAGCGCAAAAGAACCACAACATGCCTGCCTCCACAGCTTTTTCCTTGGGGACATGCCTAATTCCTGGCTGATTTGCCTTTCTCGTCTTAGGGTTGGGGTTCGGCCTAGGGCTAGGATTTTTTTAACTAGGAAGCCCTGAGTTCCAGGCTTACTGCATCTGCCAAAGGCATCCCAAAGGGAGTGCAGAAGTGCCACAACATGGCTGCTTTCACGGCTTTTCCCTTAGGAAGAACCCTAATGCGCGGCTGATTTACCTTCCTAGGGTTACTGTTAGGCTTAGGCCTAGGACTTTTAAAACCAGGAAGCCCTGGGCTCCAGGCACACTGCAGCTGTTCAAGGCATCCCAAGAGGGCCGCAGAAGTGACACAACTAACTGCCTCTGTTGCTATTCTCATGAGACCATCCCGAACCATAGGCTGATTTTCCTTCCTAGGGTTAAGGTTTGAGTTACGCCTAGGGTAAGGGTTCTATTAACCAGAAAGCCCTGAGTTCCAAGAACACAGCAGCTGCGAAGGACTACCCAAGAAGAGCGCAAAAGAACCACAACATGCCTGCCTCCACAGCTTTTTCCTTGGGGACATGCCTAATTCCTGGCTGATTTGCCTTTCTCGTCTTAGGGTTGGGGTTCGGCCTAGGGCTAGGATTTTTAAAATCAGGAAGCCCTGAGTTCCAGGCTCACTGGAGCTGTGAAAGGCATCCAAAAGGGAGTGCAAAAGTGCCACAACATGGCTAGTTTCACGGCTTTTTCCTTGGCAAGAAGCTTAACACCAGGCTGATTTCCCTTCCCAGGGTTACTGTAAGGCATAGGCCTAGGGCTAGGATTTTCAAAACTAGGAAGCCCTTAGATCCAGGCACACTGCAGCTGTTCAAGGCATCCCAAGGGGAGTACAAAAGTGCAACAACATGGCAGCTTTCACAGCTTTTTCCTTGGCACCATCCCTATACCTAGGCTGATTTATCTGCCTAGGGTTAGGGTTAGGGTTCAGCCTAGGGCTTGGAGTTTTTTAACCAGGAAGCCCTGAGTTCCAGGCTTACTGCATCTGCCAAATGCATCCCAAAGGGAGTGCAAAAGTGCCACAACATGGCTGCTTTCACGGCTTTTCCCTTAGGAAGAACCCTAATACGCGGCTGATTTACCTTCCTAGGGTTACTGTTAGGCTTAGGCCTAGGACTTTTTAAACCAGGAAGCCCTGGGCTCCAGGCACACTGCAGCTGTTAAAGGCATCCCAAGAGGGCCGCAGAAGTGACACAACTTGGCTGCCTCTGCTTCTATTCTCATGAGACCATCCCGAACCATAGGCTGATTTTCCTTCCTAGGGTTAATGTTAGAGTTACGCCTAGGGTAAGAGGTCTATTAACCAGAAAGCCCTGAGTTCCAAGAACACAGCAGCTGCGAAGGACTACCCAAGAAGAGCGCAAAAGTACCACAACATGCCTGCCTCCACAGCTTTTTCCTTGGGGACATGCCTAATTCCTGGCTGATTTGCCTTTCTCGTCTTAGGGTTGGGGTTCGGCCTAGGGCTAGGATATTTTTAACTAGGAAGCCCTGAGTTCCAGGCTTACTGCATCTGCCAAAGGCATCCCAAAGGGAGTGCAGAAGTGCCACAACATGGCTGCTTTCACGGCTTTTCCCTTAGGAAGAACCCTAATACGCGGCTGATTTACCTTCCTAGGGTTACTGTTAGGCTTAGGCCTAGGACTTTTAAAACCAGGAAGCCCTGGGCTCCAGGCACACTGCAGCTGTTCAAGGCATCCCAAGAGGGCCGCAGAAGTGACACAACTAACTGCCTCTGTTGCTATTCTCATGAGACCATCCCGAACCATAGGCTGATTTTCCTTCCTAGGGTTAAGGTTTGAGTTACGCCTAGGGTAAGGGTTCTATTAACCAGAAAGCCCTGAGTTCCAAGAACACAGCAGCTGCGAAGGACTACCCAAGAAGAGCGCAAAAGTACCACAACATGCCTGCCTCCACAGCTTTTTCCTTGGGGACATGCCTAATTCCTGGCTGATTTGCCTTTCTCGTCTTAGGGTTGGGGTTCGGCCTAGGGCTAGGATTTTTAAAATCAGGAAGCCCTGAGTTCCAGGCACACTGGAGCTGTGAAAGGCATCCAAAAGGGAGTGCAAAAGTGCCACAACATGGTTGCTTTCACGGCTTTTTCCTTGGCAAGAAGCTTAACACCAGGCTGATTTCCCTTCCCAGGGTTACTGTAAGGCTTAGGCCTAGGGCTAGGATTTTTAAAACTAGGAAGCCCTTAGCTCCAGGCACACTGCAGCTGTTCAAGGCATCCCAAGGGGAGTACAAAAGTGCAACAACATGGCAGCTTTCACAGCTTTTTCCTTGGCACCATCCCTATACCTAGGCTGATTTATCTGCCTAGGGTTAGGGTTAGGGTTCAGCCTAGGGCTTGGAGTTTTTTAACCAGGAAGCCCTGAGTTCCAGGCTTACTGCATCTGCCAAATGCATCCCAAAGGGAGTGCAAAAGTGCCACAACATGGCTGCTTTCACGGCTTTTCCCTTAGGAAGAACCCTAATACGCGGCTGATTTACCTTCCTAGGGTTACTGTTAGGCTTAGGCCTAGGACTTTTAAAACCAGGAAGCCCTGGGCTCCAGGCACACTGCAGCTGTTAAAGGCATCCCAAGAGGGCCGCAGAAGTGACACAACTTGGCTGCCTCTGCTTCTATTCTCATGAGACCATCCCGAACCATAGGCTGATTTTCCTTCCTAGGGTTAATGTTTGAGTTACGCCTAGGGTAAGAGGTCTATTAACCAGAAAGCCCTGAGTTCCAAGAACACAGCAGCTGCGAAGGACTACCCAAGAAGAGCGCAAAAGAACCACAACATGCCTGCCTCCACAGCTTTTTCCTTGGGGACATGCCTAATTCCTGGCTGATTTGCCTTTCTCGTCTTAGGGTTGGGGTTCGGCCTAGGGCTAGGATTTTTTTAACTAGGAAGCCCTGAGTTCCAGGCTTACTGCATCTGCCAAAGGCATCCCAAAGGGAGTGCAGAAGTGCCACAACATGGCTGCTTTCACGGCTTTTCCCTTAGGAAGAACCCTAATGCGCGGCTGATTTACCTTCCTAGGGTTACTGTTAGGCTTAGGCCTAGGACTTTTAAAACCAGGAAGCCCTGGGCTCCAGGCACACTGCAGCTGTTCAAGGCATCCCAAGAGGGCCGCAGAAGTGACACAACTAACTGCCTCTGTTGCTATTCTCATGAGACCATCCCGAACCATAGGCTGATTTTCCTTCCTAGGGTTAAGGTTTGAGTTACGCCTAGGGTAAGGGTTCTATTAACCAGAAAGCCCTGAGTTCCAAGAACACAGCAGCTGCGAAGGACTACCCAAGAAGAGCGCAAAAGAACCACAACATGCCTGCCTCCACAGCTTTTTCCTTGGGGACATGCCTAATTCCTGGCTGATTTGCCTTTCTCGTCTTAGGGTTGGGGTTCGGCCTAGGGCTAGGATTTTTAAAATCAGGAAGCCCTGAGTTCCAGGCTCACTGGAGCTGTGAAAGGCATCCAAAAGGGAGTGCAAAAGTGCCACAACATGGCTAGTTTCACGGCTTTTTCCTTGGCAAGAAGCTTAACACCAGGCTGATTTCCCTTCCCAGGGTTACTGTAAGGCATAGGCCTAGGGCTAGGATTTTCAAAACTAGGAAGCCCTTAGATCCAGGCACACTGCAGCTGTTCAAGGCATCCCAAGGGGAGTACAAAAGTGCAACAACATGGCAGCTTTCACAGCTTTTTCCTTGGCACCATCCCTATACCTAGGCTGATTTATCTGCCTAGGGTTAGGGTTAGGGTTCAGCCTAGGGCTTGGAGTTTTTTAACCAGGAAGCCCTGAGTTCCAGGCTTACTGCATCTGCCAAATGCATCCCAAAGGGAGTGCAAAAGTGCCACAACATGGCTGCTTTCACGGCTTTTCCCTTAGGAAGAACCCTAATACGCGGCTGATTTACCTTCCTAGGGTTACTGTTAGGCTTAGGCCTAGGACTTTTTAAACCAGGAAGCCCTGGGCTCCAGGCACACTGCAGCTGTTAAAGGCATCCCAAGAGGGCCGCAGAAGTGACACAACTTGGCTGCCTCTGCTTCTATTCTCATGAGACCATCCCGAACCATAGGCTGATTTTCCTTCCTAGGGTTAATGTTAGAGTTACGCCTAGGGTAAGAGGTCTATTAACCAGAAAGCCCTGAGTTCCAAGAACACAGCAGCTGCGAAGGACTACCCAAGAAGAGCGCAAAAGTACCACAACATGCCTGCCTCCACAGCTTTTTCCTTGGGGACATGCCTAATTCCTGGCTGATTTGCCTTTCTCGTCTTAGGGTTGGGGTTCGGCCTAGGGCTAGGATATTTTTAACTAGGAAGCCCTGAGTTCCAGGCTTACTGCATCTGCCAAAGGCATCCCAAAGGGAGTGCAGAAGTGCCACAACATGGCTGCTTTCACGGCTTTTCCCTTAGGAAGAACCCTAATACGCGGCTGATTTACCTTCCTAGGGTTACTGTTAGGCTTAGGCCTAGGACTTTTAAAACCAGGAAGCCCTGGGCTCCAGGCACACTGCAGCTGCGAAAGGCATCCCAAGGGGAGCGCAAAAGTGACACAACTTGGCTGCCACCACTGATATTTCCATGAGACCATCCCGAACCATAGGCTGATTTTCCTTCCTAGGGTTAAGGTTTGAGTTACGCCTAGGGTAAGGGTTCTATTAACCAGAAAGCCCTGAGTTCCAAGAACACAGCAGCTGCGAAGGACTACCCAAGAAGAGCGCAAAAGTACCACAACATGCCTGCCTCCACAGCTTTTTCCTTGGGGACATGCCTAAATCCTGGCTGATTTGCCTTTCTCGTCTTAGGGTTGGGGTTCGGCCTAGGGCTAGGATTTTTAAAATCAGGAAGCCCTGAGTTCCAGGCACACTGGAGCTCTGAAAGGCATCCAAAAGGGAGTGCAAAAGTGCCACAACATGGCTGCTTTCACGGCTTTTTCCTTGGCAAGAAGCTTAACACCAGGCTGATTTCCCTTCCCAGGGTTACTGTAAGGCTTAGGCCTAGGGCTAGGATTTTCAAAACTAGGAAGCCCTTAGCTCCAGGCACACTGCAGCTGTTCAAGGCATCCCAAGGGGAGTACAAAAGTGCAACAACATGGCAGCTTTCACAGCTTTTTCCTTGGCACCATCCCTATACCTAGGCTGATTTATCTGCCTAGGGTTAGGGTTAGGGTTAGGGTTCAGCCTAGGGCTTGGAGTTTTTTAACCAGGAAGCCCTGAGTTCCAGGCTTACTGCATCTGCCAAATGCATCCCAAAGGGAGTGCAAAAGTGCCACAACATGGCTGCTTTCACGGCTTTTCCCTTAGGAAGAACCCTAATACGCGGCTGATTTACCTTCCTAGGGTTACTGTTAGGCTTAGGCCTAGGACTTTTAAAACCAGGAAGCCCTGGGCTCCAGGCACACTGCAGCTGTTAAAGGCATCCCAAGAGGGCCGCAGAAGTGACACAACTTGGCTGCCTCTTCTTCTATTCTCATGAGACCATCCCGAACCATAGGCTGATTTTCCTTCCTAGGGTTAATGTTAGAGTTACGCCTAGGGTAAGAGGTCTATTAACCAGAAAGACCTGAGTTCCAAGAACACAGCAGCTGCGAAGGACTACCCAAGAAGAGCGCAAAAGTACCACAACATGCCTGCCTCCACAGCTTTTTCCTTGGGGACATGCCTAATTCCTGGCTGATTTGCCTTTCTCGTCTTAGGGTTGGGGTTCGGCCTAGGGCTAGGATATTTTTAACTAGGAAGCCCTGAGTTCCAGGCTTACTGCATCTGCCAAAGGCATCCCAAAGGGAGTGCAGAAGTGCCACAACATGGCTGCTTTCACGGCTTTTCCCTTAGGAAGAACCCTAATGCGCGGCTGATTTACCTTCCTAGGGTTACTGTTAGGCTTAGGCCTAGGACTTTTAAAACCAGGAAGCCCTGGGCTCCAGGCACACTGCAGCTGCGAAAGGCATCCCAAGGGGAGCGCAAAAGTGACACAACTTGGCTGCCACCACTGATATTTCCATGAGACCATCCCGAACCATAGGCTGATTTTCCTTCCTAGGGTTAAGGTTTGAGTTACGCCTAGGGTAAGGGTTCTATTAACCAGAAAGCCCTGAGTTCCAAGAACACAGCAGCTGCGAAGGACTTCCCAAGAAGAGCGCAAAAGTACCACAACATGCCTGCCTCCACAGCTTTTTCCTTGGGGACATGCCTAATTCCTGGCTGATTTGCCTTTCTCGTCTTAGGTTATGGGTTCGGACTAGGGCTAGGATTTTTAAAATCAGGAAGCCCTGAGTTCCAGGCACACTGGAGCTGTGAAAGGCATCCAAAAGGGAGTGCAAAACTGCCACAACATGGCTGCTTTCACGGCTTTTTCCTTGGCAAGAAGCCTTACACCAGGCTGATTTCCCTTCCCAGGGTTACTGTAAGGCTTAGGCCTAGGGCTTGGATTTTTAAAACTAGGAAGCCATTAGATCCAGGCACACTGCAGCTGTTCAAGGCATCCCAAGAGGAGTACAAAAGTGCAACAACATGGCAGCTTTCACAGCTTTTTCCTTGGCACCATCCCTATACCTAGGTTGATTTATCTGCCTAGGGTTAGGTTTAGGCTTCAGCCTAGGGCTTGGAGTTTTTTAATCAGGAAGCCCTGAGTTCCAGGCTTACTGCATCTGCCAAAGGCATCCCAAAGGGAGTGCAAAAGTGCCACAACATGCCTGCTTTCACAGCTTTTCCCCTAGGAAGAACCCTAATACGCGGCTGATTTACCTTCCTAGGGTTACTGTTAGGCTTAGGCCTAGGACTTTTAAAACCAGGAAGCCCTGGGCTCCAGGCACACTGCAGCTGTTAAAGGCATCCCAAGAGGGCCGCAGAAGTGACACAACTTGGCTGCCTCTGCTTCTATTCTCATGAGACCATCCCGAACCATAGGCTGATTTTCCTTCCTAGGGTTAAGGTTTGAGTTTCGCCTAGGGTAAGAGGTCTATTAACCAGAAAGACCTGAGTTCCAAGAACACAGCAGCTGCGAAGGACTTCCCAAGAAGAGCGCAAAAGTACCACAACATGCCTGCCTCCACAGCTTTTTCCTTGGGGACATGCCTAATTCCTGGCTGATTTGCCTTTCTCGTCTTAGGGTTGGGGTTCGGCCTAGGGCTAGGATATTTTTAACTAGGAAGCCCTGAGTTCCAGGCTTACTGCATCTGCCAAAGGCATCCCAAAGGGAGTGCAGAAGTGCCACAACATGGCTGCTTTCACGGCTTTTCCCTTAGGAAGAACCCTAATACGCGGCTGATTTACCTTCCTAGGGTTACTGTTAGGCTTAGGCCTAGGACTTTTAAAACCAGGAAGCCCTGGGCTCCAGGCACACTGCAGCTGTTAAAGGCATCCCAAGAGGGCCGCAGAAGTGACACAACTTGGCTGCCTCTGCTTCTATTCTCATGAGACCATCCCGAACCATAGGCTGATTTTCCTTCCTTGGGTTAATGTTAGAGTTACGCCTAGGGTAAGAGGTCTATTAACCAGAAAGCCCTGAGTTCCAAGAACACAGCAGCTGCGAAGGACTACCCAAGAAGAGCGCAAAAGTACCACAACATGCCTGCCTCCACAGCTTTTTCCTTGGGGACATGCCTAATTCCTGGCTGATTTGCCTTTCTCGTCTTAGGGTTGGGGTTCGGCCTAGGGCTAGGATTTTTTTAACTAGGAAGCCCTGAGTTCCAGGCTTACTGCATCTGCCAAAGGCATCCCAAAGGGAGTGCAGAAGTGCCACAACATGGCTGCTTTCACGGCTTTTCCCTTAGGAAGAACCCTAATACGCGGCTGATTTACCTTCCTAGGGTTACTGTTAGGCTTAGGCCTAGGACTTTTAAAACCAGGAAGCCCTGGGCTCCAGGCACACTGCAGCTGCGAAAGGCATCCCAAGGGGAGCCCAAAAGTGACACAACTTGGCTGCCAGCACTGATATTTCCATGAGACCATCCCGAACCATAGGCTGATTTTCCTTCCTAGGGTTAAGGTTTGAGTTACGCCTAGGGTAAGGGTTCTATTAACCAGAAAGCCCTGAGTTCCAAGAACACAGCAGCTGCGAAGGACTAGCCAAGAAGAGCGCAAAAGTACCAC
Organism: Ammospiza maritima maritima; assembly: GCA_036010785.1. Taxonomy (NCBI): domain Eukaryota; kingdom Metazoa; phylum Chordata; class Aves; order Passeriformes; family Passerellidae; genus Ammospiza; species Ammospiza maritima. Next base: position 2,999,515 of record JAYKTQ010000493.1, read on the forward strand.
AACATGCCTGCCTCCACAGCTTTTTCCTTGGGGACATGCCTAATTCCTGGCTGATTTGCCTTTCTCGTCTTAGGGTTGGGGTTCGGCCTAGGGCTAGGATTTTTAAAATCAGGAAGCCCTGAGTTCCAGGCACACTGGAGCTGTGAAAGGCATCCAAAAGGGAGTGCAAAAGTTCCACAACATGGTTGCTTTCACGGCTTTTTCCTTGGCAAGAAGCTTAACACCAGGCTGATTTCCCTTCCCAGGGTTACTGTAAGGCTTAGGCCTAGGGCTAGGATTTTCAAAACTAGGAAGCCCTTAGCTCCAGGCACACTGCAGCTGTTCAAGGCATCCCAAGGGGAGTACAAAAGTGCAACAACATGGCAGCTTTCACAGCTTTTTCCTTGGCACCATCCCTATACCTAGGCTGATTTATCTGCCTAGGGTTAGGGTTAGGGTTCAGCCTAGGGCTTGGAGTTTTTTAACCAGGAAGCCCTGAGTTCCAGGCTTACTGCATCTGCCAAATGCATCCCAAAGGGAGTGCAAAAGTGCCACAACATGGCTGCTTTCACGGCTTTTCCCTTAGGAAGAACCCTAATACGCGGCTGATTTACCTTCCTAGGGTTACTGTTAGGCTTAGGCCTAGGACTTTTAAAACCAGGAAGCCCTGGGCTCCAGGCACACTGCAGCTGTTAAAGGCATCCCAAGAGGGCCGCAGAAGTGACACAACTTGGCTGCCTCTGCTTCTATTCTCATGAGACCATCCCGAACCATAGGCTGATTTTCCTTCCTAGGGTTAATGTTAGAGTTAGGCCTAGGGTAAGAGGTCTATTAACCAGAAAGACCTGAGTTCCAAGAACACAGCAGCTGCGAAGGACTACCCAAGAAGAGCGCAAAAGTACCACAACATGCCTGCCTCCACAGCTTTTTCCTTGGGGACATGCCTAATTCCTGGCTGATTTGCCTTTCTCGTCTTAGGGTTGGGGTTCGGCCTAGGGCTAGGATATTTTTAACTAGGAAGCCCTGAGTTCCAGGCTTACTGCATCTGCCAAAGGCATCCCAAAGGGAGTGCAGAAGTGCCACAACATGGCTGCTTTCACGGCTTTTCCCTTAGGAAGAACCCTAATGCGCGGCTGATTTACCTTCCTAGGGTTACTGTTAGGCTTAGGCCTAGGACTTTTAAAACCAGGAAGCCCTGGGCTCCAGGCACACTGCAGCTGTTAAAGGCATCCCAAGAGGGCCGCAGAAGTGACACAACTTGGCTGCCTCTGCTTCTATTCTCATGAGACCATCCCGAACCATAGGCTGATTTTCCTTCCTAGGGTTAATGTTTGAGTTACGCCTAGGGTAAGAGGTCTATTAACCAGAAAGACCTGAGTTCCAAGAACACAGCAGCTGCGAAGGACTACCCAAGAAGAGCGCAAAAGTACCACAACATGCCTGCGTCGATAGCTTTTTCCTTGGGGACATGCCTAATTCCTGGCTGATTTGCCTTTCTCGTCTTAGGTTATGGGTTCGGCCTAGTGCTAGGATTTTTAAAATCAGGAAGCCCTGAGTTCCAGGCACACTGGAGCTGTGAAAGGCATCCAAAAGGGAGTGCAAAAGTGCCACAACATGGCTGCTTTCACGGCTTTTTCCTTGGCAAGAAGCCTAACACCAGGCTGATTTCCCTTCCCAGGGTTACTGTAAGGCTTAGGCATAGGGCTTGGATTTTTAAAACTAGGAAGCCATTAGATCCAGGCACACTGCAGCTGTTCAAGGCATCCCAAGAGGAGTACAAAAGTGCAACAACATGGCAGCTTTCACAGCTTTTTCCTTGGCACCATCCCTATACCTAGGCTGATTTATCTGCCTAGGGTTAGGTTTAGGCTTGGGCCTAGGGCTTGAAGTTTTTTAATCAGGAAGCCCTGAGTTCCAGGCTTACTGCATCTGCCAAATGCATCCCAAAGGGAGTGCAAAAGTGCCACAACATGGCTGCTTTCACGGCTTTTCCCTTAGGAAGAACCCTAATACGCGGCTGATTTACCTTCCTAGGGTTACTGTTAGGCTTAGGCCTAGGACTTTTAAAACCAGGAAGCCCTGGGCTCCAGGCACACTGCAGCTGTTAAAGGCATCCCAAGAGGGCCGCAGAAGTGACACAACTTGGCTGCCTCTGCTTCCATTCTCATGAGACCATCCCGAACCATAGGCTGATTTTCCTTCCTAGGGTTAAGGTTTGAGTTACGCCTAGGGTAAGAGGTCTATTAACCAGAAAGACCTGAGTTCCAAGAACACAGCAGCTGCGAAGGACTACCCAAGAAGAGCGCAAAAGTACCACAACATGCCTGCCTCCACAGCTTTTTCCTTGGGGACATGCCTAATTCCTGGCTGATTTGCCTTTCTCGTCTTAGGGTTGGGGTTCGGCCTAGGGCTAGGATATTTTTAACTAGGAAGCCCTGAGTTCCAGGCTTACTTCATCTGCCAAAGGCATCCCAAAGGGAGTGCAGAAGTGCCACAACATGGCTGCTTTCACGGCTTTTCCCTTAGGAAGAACCCTAATACGCGGCTGATTTACCTTCCTAGGGTTACTGTTAGGCTTAGGCCTAGGACTTTTAAAACCAGGAAGCCCTGGGCTCCAGGCACACTGCAGCTGCGAAAGGCATCCCAAGGGGAGCGCAAAAGTGACACAACTTGGCTGCCACCACTGATATTTCCATGAGACCATCCCGAACCATAGGCTGATTTTCCTTCCTAGGGTTAAGGTTTGAGTTACGCCTAGGGTAAGGGTTCTATTAACCAGAAAGCCCTGAGTTCCAAGAACACAGCAGCTGCGAAGGACTAGCCAAGAAGAGCGCAAAAGTACCACAACATGCCTGCCTCCACAGCTTTTTCCTTGGGGACATGCCTAATTCCTGGCTGATTTGCCTTTCTCGTCTTAGGGTTGGGGTTTGGCCTAGGGCTAGGATTTTTAAAATCAGGAAGCCCTGAGTTCCAGGCACACTGGAGCTGTGAAAGGCATCCAAAAGGGAGTGCAAAAGTGCCACAACATGGTTGCTTTCACGGCTTTTTCCTTGGCAAGAAGCTTAACACCAGGCTGATTTCCCTTCCCAGGGTTACTGTAAGGCTTAGGCCTACGGCTAGGATTTTTAAAACTAGGAAGCCCTTAGATCCAGGCACACTGCAGCTGTTCAAGGCATCCCAAGGGGAGTACAAAAGTGCAACAACATGGCAGCTTTCACAGCTTTTTCCTTGGCACCATCCCTATACCTAGGCTGATTTATCTGCCTAGGGTTAGGGTTAGGGTTCAGCCTAGGGCTTGGAGTTTTTTAACCAGGAAGCCCTGAGTTCCAGGCTTACTGCATCTGCCAAATGCATCCCAAAGGGAGTGCAGAAGTGCCACAACATGGCTGCTTTCACGGCTTTTCCCTTAGGAAGAACCCTAATACGCGGCTGATTTACCTTCCTAGGGTTACTGTTAGGCTTAGGCCTAGGACTTTTAAAACCAGGAAGCCCTGGGCTCCAGGCACATGCAGCTTTTCAAGGCATCCCAAGAGAGCCGCAGAAGTGACACAACTTGGCTGCCTCTGTTGCTATTCTCATGAGACCATCCCGAACCATAGGCTGATTTTCCTTCCTAGGGTTACGGTTTGAGTTACGCCTAGGGTAAGAGTTCTATTAACCAGAAAGCCCTGAGTTCCAAGAACACAGCAGCTGCGAAGGACTACCCAACAAGAGCGCAAAAGTACCACAACGTGCCTGCCTCCACAGCTTTTTCCTTGGGGACATGCCTAATTCCTGGCTGATTTGCCTTTCTCGTCTTAGGGTTGGGGTTCGGCCTAGGGCTAGGATTTTTTTAAATAGGAAGCCCTGAGTTCCAGGCTTACTTCATCTGCCAAAGGCATCCCAAAGGGAGTGCAGAAGTGCCACAACATGGCTGCTTTCACGGCTTTCCCCTTAGGAAGAACCCTAATACCCGGCTGATTTACCTTCCTAGGGTTACTGTTAGGCTTAGGCCTAGGACTTTTAAAACTAGGAAGCCCTTAGATCCAGGCACACTGCAGCTGCGAAAGGCATCCCAAGGGGAGCGCAAAAGTGACACAACTTGGCTGCCGCCACTGATATTTCCATGAGACCATCCCGAACCATAGGCTGATTTTCCTTCCTAGGGTTAAGGTTTGAGTTTCGCCTAGGGTTAGAGGTCTATTAACCAGAAAGACCTGAGTTCCAAGAACACAGCAGCTGCGAAGGACTACCCAAGAAGAGCGCAAAAGTACCACAACATGCCTGCCTCCACAGCTTTTTCCTTGGGGACATGCCTAATTCCTGGCTGATTTGCCTTTCTCGTCCTAGGGTTGGGGTTCGGCCTAGGGCTAGGATATTTTTAACTAGGAAGCCCTGAGTTCCAGGCTTACTGCATCTGCCAAAGGCATCCCAAAGGGAGTGCAGAAGTGCCACAACATGGCTGCTTTCACGGCTTTTCCCTTAGGAAGAGCCCTAATACCCGACTGATTTACCTTCCTAGGGTTACTGTTAAGCTTAGGCCTAGGACTTTTAAAACCAGGAAGCCCTGGGCTCCAGGCACATGCAGCTTTTCAAGGCATCCCAGGAGGGCCGCAGAAGTGACACAACTTGGCTGCCTCTGTTGCTATTCTCATGAGACCATCCCGAACCATAGGCTGATTTTCCTTCCTAGGGTTAAGGTTTGAGTTACGCCTAGGGTAAGAGTTCTATTAACCAGAAAGCCCTGAGTTCCAAGAACACAGCAGCTGCGAAGGACTACCCAAGAAGAGCGCAAAAGTACCACAACGTGCCTGCCTCCACAGCTTTTTCCTTGGGGACATGCCTAATTCCTGGCTGATTTGCCTTTCTCGTCTTAGGGTTGGGGTTCGGCCTAGGGCTAGGATTTTTTTAAATAGGAAGCCCTGAGTTCCAGACTTACTTCATCTGCCAAAGGCATCCCAAAGGGAGTGCAGAAGTGCCACAACATGGCTGCTTTCACGGCTTTCCCCTTAGGAAGAACCCTAATACCCGGCTGATTTACCTTCCTAGGGTTACTGTTAGGCTTAGGCCTAGGACTTTTAAAACTAGGAAGCCCTTAGATCCAGGCACACTGCAGCTGTTCAAGGCATCCCAAGGGGAGCACTAAAGTACCACCACATGGCACCTTTCACAGCTTTTTCCTTGGCACCATCCCTATACCTAGGCTGATTTATCTGCCTAGGGTTAGGGTTAGCGTTCAGCCTAGGGCTTGGAGTTTTTTAACCAGGAAGCCCTGAGTTCCAGGCTTACTGCATCTGCCAAAGGCATCCCAAAGGGAGTGCAAAAGTGCCACAACATGGCTGCTTTCACGGCTTTTCCCTTAGGAAGAACCCTAATACGCGGCTGATTTACCTTCCTAGGGTTACTGTTAGGCTTAGGCCTAGGACTTTTAAAACCAGGAAGCCCTGGGCTCCAGGCACACTGCAGCTGTGAAAGGCATCCCAAGGGGAGCGCAAAAGTGACAAAACTTGGCTGCCGCCACTGATATTTCCATGAGACCATCCCGAACCATAGGCTGATTTTCCTTCCTAGGGTTAAGGTTTGAGTTTCGCCTAGGGTAAGAGGTCTATTAACCAGAAAGACCTGAGTTCCAAGAACACAGCAGCTGCGAAGGACTACCCAAGAAGTGCGCAAAAGTACCACAACATGCCTGCCTCCACAGCTTTTTCCTTGGGGACATGCCTAATTCCTGGCTGATTTGCCTTTCTCGTCTTAGGGTTGGGGTTCGGCCTAGGGCTAGGATATTTTTAACTAGGAAGCCCTGAGTTCCAGGCTTACTGCATCTGCCAAAGGTATCCCAAAGGGAGTGCAAAAGTGCCACAACATGGTTGCTTTCACGGCTTTTTCCTTGGCAAGAAGCTTAACACCAGGCTGATTTCCCTTCCTAGGGTTAGTGTAAGGCTTAGGCCTAGGGCTAGGATTTTCAAAACTAGGAAGCCCTTAGCTCCAGGCACACTGCAGCTGTTCAAGGCATCCCAAGGGGAGTACAAAAGTGCAACAACATGGCATCTTTCACAGCTTTTTCCTTGGCACCATCCCTATACCTAGGCTGTTTTATCTGCCTAGGGTTAGGGTTAGGGTTCAGCCTAGGGCTTGGAGTTTTTTAACCAGGAAGCCCTGAGTTCCAGGCTTACTGCATCTGCCAAAGGCATCCCAAAGAGAGTGCAAAAGTGCCACAACATGGCTGCTTTCACGGCTTTTCCCTTAGGAAGAACCCTAATACGCGGCTGATTTACCTTCCTAGGGTTACTGTTAGGCTTAGGCCTAGGACTTTTAAAACCAGGAAGCCCTGGGCTCCAGGCACTCTGCAGCTGCGAAAGGCATCCCAAGGGGAGCGCAAAAGTGACGCAACTTGGCTGCCACCACTGATATTTCCATGAGACCATCCCGAACCATAGGCTGATTTTCCTTCCTAGGGTTAAGGTTTGAGTTACGCCTAGGGTAAGGGTTCTATTAACCAGAAAGCCCTGAGTTCCAAGAACACAGCAGCTGCGAAGGACTACCCAAGAAGAGCGCAAAAGTACCACAACATGCCTGCGTCGATAGCTTTTTCCTTCGGGACATGCCTAATTCCTGGCTGATTTGCCTTTCTCGGCTTAGGTTATGGGTTCGGCCTAGTGCTAGGATTTTTAAAATCAGGAAGCCCTGGGCTCCAGGCACACTGCAGCTGTTAAAGGCATCCCAAGAGGGCCGCAGAAGTGACACAACTTGGCTGCCTCTGCTTCTATTCTCATGAGACCATCCCGAACCATAGGCTGATTTTCCTTCCTAGGGTTAAGGTTTGAGTTTCGCCTAGGGTAAGAGGTCTATTAACCAGAAAGACCTGAGTTCCAAGAACACAGCAGCTGCGAAGGACTACCCAAGAAGAGCGCAAAAGTACCACAACATGCCTGCCTCCACAGCTTTTTCCTTGGGGACATGCCTAATTCCTGGCTGATTTGCCTTTCTCGTCTTAGGGTTGGGGTTCGGCCTAGGGCTAGGATATTTTTAACTAGGAAGCCCTGAGTTCCAGGCTTACTGCATCTGCCAAAGGCATCCCAAAGGGAGTGCAGAAGTGCCACAACATGGCTGCTTTCACGGCTTTTCCCTTAGGAAGAACCCTAATACGCGGCTGATTTACCTTCCTAGGGTTACTGTTAAGCTTAGGCCTAGGACTTTTAAAACCAGGAAGCCCTGGGCTCCAGGCACACTGCAGCTGCGAAAGGCATCCCAAGAGGGCCGCAGAAGTGACACAACTTGGCTGCCTCTGTTGCTATTCTCATGAGACCATCCCGAACCATAGGCTGATTTTCCTTCCTAGGGTTAAGGTTTGAGTTTCGCCTAGGGTAAGAGTTCTGTTAACCAAAAAGCCCTGAGTTCCAAGAACACAGCAGCTGCGAAGGACTACCCAAGAAGAGCGCAAAAGTACCACAACACGGCTGCGTCGATAGCTTTTTCCTTGGGGACATGCCTAATTCCTGGCTGATTTGCCTTTCTCGTCTTAGGGTTGGGGTTCGGCCTAGGGCTAGGATATTTTTAACTAGGAAGCCCTGAGTTCCAGGCTTACTGCATCTGCCAAAGGCATCCCAAAGGGAGTGCAGAAGTGCCACAACATGGCTGCTTTCACGGCTTTCCCCTTAGGAAGAACCCTAATACCCGGCTGATTTACCTTCCTAGGGTTACTGTTAGGCTTAGGCCTAGGACTTTTAAAACCAGGAAGCCCTGGGCTCCAGGCACACTGCAGCTGCGAAAGGCATCCCAAGGGGAGCGCAAAAGTGACACAACTTGGCTGCCACCACTGATATTTCCATGAGACCATCCCGAACCATAGGCTGATTTTCCTTCCTAGGGTTAAGGTTTGAGTTACGCCTAGGGTAAGGGTTCTATTAACCAGAAAGCCCTGAGTTCCAAGAACACAGCAGCTGCGAAGGACTACCCAAGAAGAGCGCAAAAGTACCACAACATGCCTGCCTCCACAGCTTTTTCCTTGGGGACATGCCTAATTCCTGGCTGATTTGCCTTTCTCGTCTTAGGGTTGGGGTTCGGCCTAGGGCTAGGATTTTTAAAATCAGGAAGCCCTGAGTTCCAGGCACACTGGAGCTGTGAAAGGCATCCAAAAGGGAGTGCAAAAGTGTAACAACATGGCTGCTTTCACGGCTTTTTCCTTGGCAAGAAGCCTAACACCATGTTGATTTCCCTTCCCAGGGTTACTGTAAGGCTTAGGCCTAGGGCTAGGATTTTTAAAACTAGGAAGCCATTAGATCCAGGCACACTGCAGCTGTTCAAGGCATCCCAAGGGGAGTACAAAAGTGCAACAACATGGCAGCTTTCACAGCTTTTTCCTTGGCACCATCCCTATACATAGGCTGGTTTATCTGCCTAGGGTTAGGGTTAGGGTTCAGCCTAGGTCTTGGAGTTTTTTAACCAGGAAGCCCTGAGTTCCAGGCTTACTGCATCTGCCAAAGGCATCCCAAAGGGAGTGCAGAAGTGCCACAACATGGCTGCTTTCACGGCTTTTCCCTTAGGAAGAACCCTAATACCCGGCTGATTTACCTTCCTAGGGTTACTGTTAGGCTTAGGCCTAGGACTTTTAAAACCAGGAAGCCCTGGGCTCCAGGCACACTGCAGCTGCGAAAGGCATCCCAAGGGGAGCGCAAAAGTGACACAACTTGGCTGCCACCACTGATATTTCCATGAGACCATCCCGAACCATAGGCTGATTTTCCTTCCTAGGGTTAAGGTTTGAGTTACGCCTGGGGTAAGGGTTCTATTAACCAGAAAGTCCTGAGTTCCAACAACACAGCAGCTGCGAAGGACTACCCAAGAAGAGCGCAAAAGTACCACAACATGCCTGCCTCCACAGCTTTTTCCTTGGGGACATGCCTAATTCCTGGCTGATTTGCCTTTCTCGTCTTAGGGTTGGGGTTCGGCCTAGGGCTAGGATTTTTAAAATCAGGAAGCCCTGAGTTCCAGGCACACTGGAGCTGTGAAAGGCATCCAAAAGGGAGTGCAAAAGTGCCACAACATGGCTGCTTTCACGGCTTTTTCCTTGGCAAGAAGCCTAACACCAGGCTGATTTCCCTTCCCAGGGTTACTGTAAGGCTTAGGCCTAGGGCTAGGATTTTTAAAACTAGGAAGCCATTAGATCCAGGCACACTGCAGCTGTTCAAGGCATCCCAAGGGGAGTACAAAAGTGCAACAACATGGCAGCTTTCACAGCTTTTTCCTTGGCACCATCCCTATACCTAGGCTGATTTATCTGCCTAGGGTTAGGGTAAGGGTTCAGCCTAGGTCTTGGAGTTTTTTAACTAGGAAGCCCTGAGTTCCAGGCTTACTGCATCTGCCAAAGGCATCCCAAAGGGAGTGCAAAAGTGCCACAACATGGCTGCTTTCACGGCTTTTCCCTTAGGAAGAACCCTAATACGCGGCTGATTTACCTTCCTAGGGTTACTGTTAGGCTTAGGCCTAGGACTTTTAAAACCAGGAAGCCCTGGGCTCCAGGCACACTGCAGCTGTTAAAGGCATCCCAAGAGGGCCGCAGAAGTGACACAACTTGGCTGCCTCTGCTTCTATTCTCATGAGACCATCCCGAACCATAGGCTGATTTTCCTTCCTAGGGTTAAGGTTTGAGTTTCGCCTAGGGTAAGAGGTCTATTAACCAGAAAGACCTGAGTTCCAAGAACACAGCAGCTGCAAAGGACTACCCAAGAAGAGCGCAAAAGTACCACAACATGCCTGCCTCCACAGCTTTTTCCTTGGGGACATGCCTAATTCCTGGCTGATTTGCCTTTCTCGTCTTAGGGTTGGGGTTCGGCCTAGGGCTAGGATATTTTTAACTAGGAAGCCCTGAGTTCCAGGCTTACTGCATCTGCCAAATGCATCCCAAAGGGAGTGCAGAAGTGCCACAACATGGCTGCTTTCACGGCTTTTCCCTTAGGAAGAACCCTAATACGCGGCTGATTTACCTTCCTAGGGTTACTGTTAGGCTTAGGCCTAGGACTTTTAAAACCAGGAAGCCCTGGGCTCCAGGCACACTGCAGCTGCGAAAGGCATCCCAAGAGGGCCGCAGAAGTGACACAACTTGGCTGCCTCTGCTTCTATTCTCATGAGACCATCCCGAAACATAGGCTGATTTTCCTTCCTAGGGTTAATGTTAGAGTTACGCCTAGGTTAAGAGGTCTATTAACCAGAAAGACCTGAGTTCCAAGAACACAGCAGCTGCGAAGGACTACCCAAGAAGAGCGCAAAAGTACCACAACGTGCCTGCCTCCACAGCTTTTTCCTTGGGGACATGCCTAATTCCTGGCTGATTTGCCTTTCTCGTCTTAGGGTTGGGGTTCGGCCTAGGGCTAGGATATTTTTAACTAGGAAGCCCTGAGTTCCAGGCTTACTGCATCTGCCAAAGGCATCCCAAAGGGAGTGCAGAAGTGCCACAACATGGCTGCTTTCACGGCTTTTCCCTTAGGAAGAACCCTAATACGCGGCTGATTTACCTTCCTAGGGTTACTGTTAGGCTTAGGCCTAGGACTTTTAAAACCAGGAAGCCCTGGGCTCCAGGCACACTGCAGCTGCGAAAGGCATCCCAAGGGGAGCGCAAAAGTGACACAACTTGGCTGCCACCACTGATATTTCCATGAGACCATCCCGAACCATAGGCTGATTTTCCTTCCTAGGGTTAAGGTTTGAGTTACGCCTAGGGTAAGGGTTCTATTAACCAGAAAGCCCTGAGTTCCAAGAACACAGCAGCTGCGAAGGACTACCCAAGAAGAGCGCAAAAGTACCACAACATGCCTGCCTCCACAGCTTTTTCCTTGGGGACATGCCTAATTCCTGGCTGATTTGCCTTTCTCGTCTTAGGGTTGGGGTTCGGCCTAGGGCTAGGATTTTTAAAATCAGGAAGCCCTGAGTTCCAGGCACACTGGAGCTGTGAAAGGCATCCAAAAGGGAGTGCAAAAGTGCCACAACATGGCTGCTTTCACGGCTTTTTCCTTGGCAAGAAGCCTAACACCAGGCTGGTTTCCCTTCCCAGGGTTACTGTAAGGCTTAGGCCTAGGGCTTGGATTTTTAAAACTAGGAAGCCATTAGATCCAGGCACACTGCAGCTGTTCAAGGCATCCCAAGGGGAGTACAAAAGTGCAACAACATGGCAGCTTTCACAGCTTTTTCCTTGGCACCATCCCTATACCTAGGCTAATTTATCTGCCTAGGGTTAGGGTTAGGCTTCAGCCTAGGTCTTGGAGTTTTTTAATCAGGAAGCCCTGAGTTCCAGGCTTACTGCATCTGCCAAAGGCATCCCAAAGGGAGTGCAAAAGTGCCACAACATGGCTGCTTTCACGGCTTTTCCCCTAGGAAGAACCCTTATACGCGGCTGATTTACCTTCCTAGGGTTACTGTTAGGCTTAGGCCTAGGACTTTTAAAACCAGGAAGCCCTGGGCTCCAGGCACACTGCAGCTGTTAAAGGCATCCCAAGAGGGCCGCAGAAGTGACACAACTTGGCTGCCTCTGCTTCTATTCTCATGAGACCATCCCGAACCATAGGCTGATTTTCCTTCCTAGGGTTAAGGTTTGAGTTTCGCCTAGGGTAAGAGTTCTATTAACCAGAAAGCCCTGAGTTCCAAGAACACAGCAGCTGCGAAGGACTACCCAAGAAGAGCGCAAAAGTACCACAACGTGCCTGCCTCCACAGCTTTTTCCTTGGGGACATGCCTAATTCCTGGCTGATTTGCCTTTCTCGTCTTAGGGTTGGGGTTCGGCCTAGGGCTAGGATATTTTTAACTAGGAAGCCCTGTGTTCCAGGCTTACTGCATCTGCCAAAAGCATCCCAAAGGGAGTGCAGAAGTGCCACAACATGGCTGCTTTCACGGCTTTTCCCTTAGGAAGAACCCTAATACCCGGCTGATTTACCTTCCTAGGGTTACTGTTAGGCTTAGGCCTAGGACTTTTAAAACCAGGAAGCCCTGGGCTCCAGGCACACTGCAGCTGCGAAAGGCATCCCAAGGGGAGCGCAAAAGTGACACAACTTGGCTGCCACCACTGATATTTCCATGAGACCATCCCGAACCATAGGCTGATTTTCCTTCCTAGGGTTAAGGTTTGAGTTACGCCTAGGGTAAGGGTTCTATTAACCAGAAAGCCCTGAGTTCCAAGAACACAGCAGCTGCGAAGGACTACCCAAGAAGAGCGCAAAAGTACCACAACATGCCTGCGTCGATAGCTTTTTCCTTGGGGACATGCCTAATTCCTGGCTGATTTGCCTTTCTCGTCTTAGGGTTGGGGTTCGGCCTAGGGCTAGGATTTTTAAAATCAGGAAGCCCTGAGTTCCAGGCACACTGGAGCTGTGAAAGGCATCCAAAAGGGAGTGCAAAAGTGCCACAACATGGTTGCTTTCACGGCTTTTTCCTTGGCAAGAAGCTTAACACCAGGCTGATTTCCCTTCCCAGGGTTACTGTAAGGCTTAGGCCTAGGGGTAGGATTTTCAAAACTAGGAAGCCCTTAGCTCCAGGCACACTGCAGCTGTTCAAGGCATCCCAAGGGGAGTACAAAAGTGCAACAACATGGCAGCTTTCACTGCTTTTTCCTTGGCACCATCCCTATACCTAGGCTGTTTTATCTGCCTAGGGTTAGGGTTAGGGTTCAGCCTAGGGCTTGGAGTTTTTTAACCAGGAAGCCCTGAGTTCCAGGCTTACTGCATCTGCCAAAGGCATCCCAAAGAGAGTGCAAAAGTGCCACAACATGGCTGCTTTCACGGCTTTTCCCTTAGGAAGAACCCTAATACCCGGCTGATTTACCTTCCTAGGGTTACTGTTAGGCTTAGGCCTAGGACTTTTAAAACCAGGAAGCCCTGGGCTCCAGGCACTCTGCAGCTGCGAAAGGCATCCCAAGGGGAGCGCAAAAGTGACGCAACTTGGCTGCCACTATTGATATTTCCATGAGACCATCCCGAACCATAGGCTGATTTTCCTTCCTAGGGTTAAGGTTTGAGTTACGCCTAGGGTAAGGGTTCTATTAACCAGAAAGCCCTGAGTTCCAAGAACACAGCAGCTGCGAAGGACTACCCAAGAAGAGCGCAAAAGTACCACAACATGCCTGCGTCGATAGCTTTTTCCTTCGGGACATGCCTAATTCCTGGCTGATTTGCCTTTCTCGGCTTAGGTTATGGGTTCGGCCTAGTGCTAGGATTTTTAAAATCAGGAAGCCCTGAGTTCCAGGCACACTGGAGCTGTGAAAGGCATCCAAAAGGGAGTGCAAAAGTGCCACAACATGGCTGCTTTCACGGCTTTTTCCTTGGCAAGAAGCCTAACACCAGGCTGGTTTCCCGTCCCAGGGTTACTGTAAGGCTTAGGCCTAGGGCTTGGATTTTTAAAACTAGGAAGCCATTAGATCCAGGCACACTGCAGCTGTTCAAGGCATCCCAAGGGGAGTACAAAAGTGCAACAACATGGCAGCTTTCACAGCTTTTTCCTTGGCACCATCCCTATACCTAGGCTGATTTATCTGCCTAGGGTTAGGGTTAGGCTTCAGCCTAGGGCTTGGAGTTTTTTAATCAGGAAGCCCTGAGTTCCAGGCTTACTGCATCTGCCAAAGGCATCCCAAAGGGAGTGCAAAAGTGCCACAACATGGCTGCTTTCACGGCTTTTCCCCTAGGAAGAACCCTAATACCGGGCTGATTTACCTTCCTAGGGTTACTGTTAGGCTTAGGCCTAGGACTTTTAAAACCAGGAAGCCCTGGGCTCCAGGCACACTGCAGCTGTTAAAGGCATCCCAAGAGGGCCGCAGAAGTGACACAACTTGGCTGCCTCTGCTTCTATTCTCATGAGACCATCCCGAACCATAGGCTGATTTTCCTTCCTAGGGTTAAGGTTTGAGTTTCGCCTAGGGTAAGAGGTCTATTAACCAGAAAGACCTGAGTTCCAAGAACACAGCAGCTGCGAAGGACTACCCAAGAAGAGCGCAAAAGTACCACAACATGCCTGCCTCCACAGCTTTTTCCTTGGGGACATGCCTAATTCCTGGCTGATTTGCCTTTCTCGTCTTAGGGTTGGGGTTCGGCCTAGGGCTAGGATATTTTTAACTAGGAAGCCCTGAGTTCCAGGCTTACTGCATCTGCCAAAGGCATCCCAAAGGGAGTGCAGAAGTGCCACAACATGGCTGCTTTCACGGCTTTTCCCTTAGGAAGAACCCTAATACCCGGTTTGATTTACCTTCCTAGGGTTACTGTTAAGCTTAGGCCTAGGACTTTTAAAACCAGGAAGCCCTGGGCTCCAGGCACATGCAGCTGTTCAAGGCATCCCAAGAGGGCCGCAGAAGTGACACAACTTGGCTGCCTCTGTTGCTATTCTCATGAGACCATCCCGAACCATAGGCTGATTTTCCTTCCTAGGGTTAAGGTTTGAGTTACGCCTAGGGTAAGAGTTCTATTAACCAGAAAGCCCTGAGTTCCAAGAACACAGCAGCTGCGAAGGACTACCCAAGAAGAGCGCAAAAGTACCACAACGTGCCTGCCTCCACAGCTTTTTCCTTGGGGACATGCCTAATTCCTGGCTGATTTGCCTTTCTCGTCTTAGGGTTGGGGTTCGGCCTAGGGCTAGGATTTTTTTAACTAGGAAGCCCTGAGTTCCAGGCTTACTTCATCTGCCAAAAGCATCCCAAAGGGAGTGCAGAAGTGCCACAACATGGCTGCTTTCACGGCTTTTCCCTTAGGAAGAACCCTAATACCCGGCTGATTTACCTTCCTAGGGTTACTGTTAGGCTTAGGCCTAGGACTTTTAAAACCAGGAAGCCCTGGGCTCCAGGCACTCTGCAGCTGCGAAAGGCATCCCAAGGGGAGCGCAAAAGTGACACAACTTGGCTGCCACCACTGATATTTCCATGAGACCATCCCGAACCATAGGCTGATTTTCCTTCCTAGGGTTAAGGTTTGAGTTACGCCTAGGGTAAGGGTTCTATTAACCAGAAAGCCCTGAGTTCCAAGAACACAGCAGCTGCGAAGGACTACCCAAGAAGAGCGCAAAAGTATCACAACATGCCTGCCTCCACAGCTTTTTCCTTGGGGACATGCCTAATTCCTGGCTGATTTGCCTTTCTCGTCTTAGGGTTGGGGTTCGGCCTAGGGCTAGGATATTTTTAACTAGGAAGCCCTGAGTTCCAGGCTTACTTCATCTGCCAAAGGCATCCCAAAAAGAGTGATGAAGTGCCACAACATGGCTGCTTTCACGGCTTTCCCCTTAGGAAGAACGAAGAACCCTAATACGCGGCTGATTTACCTTCCTAGGGTTACTGTTAGGCTTAGGCCTAGGACTTTTAAAACCAGGAAGCCCTGGGCTCCAGGCACACTGCAGCTGCGAAAGGCATCCCAAGGGGAGCGCAAAAGTGACACAACTTGGCTGCCACCACTGATATTTCCATGAGACCATCCCGAACCATAGGCTGATTTTCCTTCCTAGGGTTAAGGTTTGAGTTACGCCTAGGGTAAGGGTTCTATTAACCAGAAAGCCCTGAGTTCCAAGAACACAGCAGCTGCGAAGGACTAGCCAAGAAGAGCGCAAAAGTACCACAACATGCCTGCCT
The DNA here is from genome assembly GCA_036010785.1 of Ammospiza maritima maritima. Taxonomy (NCBI): domain Eukaryota; kingdom Metazoa; phylum Chordata; class Aves; order Passeriformes; family Passerellidae; genus Ammospiza; species Ammospiza maritima. The sequence continues at coordinate 3,015,059 of JAYKTQ010000493.1, forward strand.
CCACAGCTTTTTCCTTGGGGACATGCCTAATTCCTGGCTGATTTGCCTTTCTCGTCTTAGGTTATGGGTTCGGCCTAGTGCTAGGATTTTTAAAATCAGGAAGCCCTGAGTTCCAGGCACACTGGAGCTGTGAAAGGCATCCAAAAGGGAGTGCAAAAGTGACACAACATGGCTGCTTTCACGGCTTTTTCCTTGGCAAGAAGCCTAACACCAGGCTGGTTTCCCTTCCCAGGGTTACTGTAAGGCTTAGGCCTAGGGCTTGGATTTTTAAAACTAGGAAGCCATTAGATCCAGGCACACTGCAGCTGTTCAAGGCATCCCAAGGGGAGTACAAAAGTGCAACAACATGGCAGCTTTCACAGCTTTTTCCTTGGCACCATCCCTATACCTAGGCTGATTTATCTGCCTAGGGTTAGGGTTAGGGTTCAGCCTAGGGCTTGGAGTTTTTTAATCAGGAAGCCCTGAGTTCCAGGCTTACTGCATCTGCCAAAGGCATCCCAAAGGGAGTGCAAAAGTGCCACAACATGGCTGCTTTCACGGCTTTTCCCCTAGGAAGAACCCTAATACGCGGCTGATTTACCTTCCTAGGGTTACTGTTAGGCTTAGGCCTAGGACTTTTAAAACCAGGAAGCCCTGGGCTCCAGGCACACTGCAGCTGTTAAAGGCATCCCAAGAGGGCCGCAGAAGTGACACAACTTGGCTGCCTCTGCTTCTATTCTCATGAGACCATCCCGAACCATAGGCTGATTTTCCTTCCTAGGGTTAAGGTTTGAGTTTCGCCTAGGGTAAGAGGTCTATTAACCAGAAAGCCCTGAGTTCCAAGAACACAGCAGCTGCGAAGGACTACCCAAGAAGAGCGCAAAAGTACCACAACATGCCTGCCTCCACAGCTTTTTCCTTGGGGACATGCCTAATTCCTGGCTGATTTGCCTTTCTTGTCTTAGGGTTGGGGTTCGGCCTAGGGCTAGGATATTTAAAATCAGGAAGCCCTGAGTTCCAGGCACACTGGAGCTGTGAAAGGCATCCAAAAGGGAGTGCAAAAGTGCCACAACATGGTTGCTTTCACGGCTTTTTCCTTGGCAAGAAGCTTAACACCAGGCTGATTTCCCTTCCCAGGGTTACTGTAAGGCTTAGGCCTAGGGCTAGGATTTTTAAAACTAGGAAGCCCTTAGATCCAGGCACACTGCAGCTGTTCAAGGCATCCCAAGGGGAGTACAAAAGTGCAACAACATGGCAGCTTTCACAGCTTTTTCCTTGGCACCATCCCTATACCTAGGCTGATTTATCTGCCTAGGGTTAGGGTTAGGGTTCAGCCTAGGGCTTGGAGTTTTTTAACCTGGAAGCCCTGAGTTCCAGGCTTACTGCATCTGCCAAAGGCATCCCAAAGGGAGTGCAGAAGTGCCACAACATGGCTGCTTTCACGGCTTTTCCCTTAGGAAGAACCCTAATACGCGGCTGATTTACCTTCCTAGGGTTACTGTTAGGCTTAGGCCTAGGACTTTTAAAACCAGGAAGCCCTGGGCTCCAGGCACACTGCAGCTGCGAAAGGCATCCCAAGAGGGCCGCAGAAGTGACACAACTTGGCTGCCTCTGCTTCTATTCTCATGAGACCATCCCGAACCATAGGCTGATTTTCCTTCCTAGGGTTAAGGTTTGAGTTTCGCCTAGGGTAAGAGGTCTATTAACCAGAAAGACCTGAGTTCCAAGAACACAGCAGCTGCGAAGGACTACCCAAGAAGAGCGAAAAAGTACCACAACATGCCTGCCTCCACAGCTTTTTCCTTGGGGACATGCCTAATTCCTGGCTGATTTGCCTTTCTCCTCTTAGGGTTGGGGTTCGGCCTAGGGCTAGGATTTTTTTAACCATGAAGCCCTGAGTTCCAGGCTTACTGCATCTGCCAAAGGCATCCCAAAGGGAGTGCAAAAGTGCCACAACATGGCTGCTTTCACGGCTTTTCCCTTAGGAAGAACCCTAATACGCGGCTGATTTACCTTCCTAGGGTTACTGTTAGGCTTAGGCCTAGGACTTTTAAAACCAGGAAGCCCTGGGCTCCAGGCACACTGCAGCTGCGAAAGGCATCCCAAGGGGAGCGCAAAAGTGACACAACTTGGCTGCCACCACTGATATTTCCATGAGACCATCCCGAACCATAGGCTGATTTTCCTTCCTAGGGTTAAGGTTTGAGTTACGCCTAGGGTAAGAGGTCTATTAACCAGAAAGCCCTGAGTTCCAAGAACACAGCAGCTGCGAAGGACTAGCCAAGAAGAGCGCAAAAGTACCACAACATGCCTGCCTCCACAGCTTTTTCCTTGGGGACATGCCTAATTCCTGGCTGATTTGCCTTTCTCGTCTTAGGGTTGGGGTTCGGCCTAGTGCTAGGATATTTTTAACTAGGAAGCCCTGAGTTCCAGGCTTACTGCATCTCCCAAAGGCATCCCAAAGGGAGTGCAGAAGTGCCACAACATGGCTGCTTTCACGGCTTTTCCCTTAGGAAGAACCCTAATACCCGGCTGATTTACCTTCCTAGGGTTACTGTTAGGCTTAGGCCTAGGACTTTTAAAACCAGGAAGCCCTGGGCTCCAGGCACACTGCAGCTGCGAAAGGCATCCCAAGGGGAGCGCAAAAGTGACACAATTTGGCTGCCACCACTGATATTTCCATGAGACCATCCCGAATCATAGGCTGATTTTCCTTCCTAGGGTTAAGGTTTGAGTTACGCCTAGGGTAAGGGTTCTATTAACCAGAAAGACCTGAGTTCCAAGAACACAGCAGCTGCGAAGGACTACCCAAGAAGAGCGCAAAAGTACCACAACATGCCTGCCTCCACAGCTTTTTCCTTGGGGACATGCCTAATTCCTGGCTGATTTGCCTTTCTCGTCTTAGGGTTGGGGTTCGGCCTAGGGCTAGGATTTTTTTAACTAGGAAGCCCTGAGTTCCAGGCTTACTGCATCTGCCAAAGGCATCCCAAAGGGAGTGCAGAAGTGCCACAACATGGCTGCTTTCACGGCTTTTCCCTTAGGAAGAACCCTAATACGCGGCTGATTTACCTTCCTAGGGTTACTGTAAGGCTTAGGCCTAGGACTTTTAAAACCAGGAAGCCCTGGGCTCCAGGCACACTGCAGCTGCGAAAGGCATCCCAAGGGGAGCGCAAAAGTGACACAACTTGGCTGCCACCACTGATATTTCCATGAGACCATCCCGAACCATAGGCTGATTTTCCTTCCTAGGGTTAAGGTTTGAGTTACGCCTAGGGTAAGGGTTCTATTAACCAGAAAGCCCTGAGTTCCAAGAACACAGCAGCTGCGAAGGACTAGCCAAGAAGAGCGCAAAAGTACCACAACATGCCTGCCTCCACAGCTTTTTCCTTGGGGACATGCCTAATTCCTGGCTGATTTGCCTTTCTCGTCTTAGGGTAGGGGTTCGGCCTAGGGCTAGGATTTTTAAAATCAGGAAGCCCTGAGTTCCAGGCACACTGGAGCTGTGAAAGGCATCCAAAAGGGAGTGCAAAAGTGCCACAACATGGTTGCTTTCACGGCTTTTTCCTTGGCAAGAAGCTTAACACCAGGCTGATTTCCCTTCCCAGGGTTACTGTAAGGCTTAGGCCTAGGGCTAGGATTTTTAAAACTAGGAAGCCCTTAGCTCCAGGCACACTGCAGCTGTTCAAGGCATCCCAAGGGGAGTACAAAAGTGCAACAACATGGCAGCTTTCACAGCTTTTTCCTTGGCACCATCCCTATACCTAGGCTGATTTATCTGCCTAGGGTTAGGGTTAGGGTTCAGCCTAGGGCTTGGAGTTTTTTAACCAGGAAGCCCTGAGTTCCAGGCTTACTGCATCTGCCAAAGGCATCCCAAAGGGAGTGCAGAAGTGCCACAACATGGCTGCTTTCACGGCTTTTCCCTTAGGAAGAACCCTAATACGCGGCTGATTTACCTTCCTAGGGTTACTGTTAGGCTTAGGCCTAGGACTTTTAAAACCAGGAAGCCCTGGGCTCCAGGCACACTGCAGCTGCGAAAGGCATCCCAAGAGGGCCGCAGAAGTGACACAACTTGGCTGCCTCTGCTTCTATTCTCATGAGACCATCCCGAACCATAGGCTGATTTTCCTTCCTAGGGTTAATGTTTGAGTTACGCCTAGGGTAAGAGGTCTATTAACCAGAAAGACCTGAGTTCCAAGAACACAGCAGCTGCGAAGGACTACCCAAGAAGAGCGCAAAAGTACCACAACATGCCTGCCTCCACAGCTTTTTCCTTGGGGACATGCCTAATTCCTGGCTGATTTGCCTTTCTCGTCTTAGGGTTGGGGTTCGGACGAGGGCTAGGATTTTTTTAACTAGGAAGCCCTGAGTTCCAGGCTTACTGCATCTGCCAAAGGCATCCCAAAGGGAGTGCAGAAGTGCCACAACATGGCTGCTTTCACGGCTTTTCCCTTAGGAAGAACCCTAATACGCGGCTGATTTACCTTCCTAGGGTTACTGTTAGGCTTAGGCCTAGGACTTTTAAAACCAGGAAGCCCTGGGCTCCAGGCACACTGCAGCTGCGAAAGGCATCCCAAGGGGAGCGCAAAAGTGACACAACTTGGCTGCCACCACTGATATTTCCATGAGACCATCCCGAACCATAGGCTGATTTTCCTTCCTAGGGTTAAGGTTTGAGTTACGCCTAGGGTAAGGGTTCTATTAACCAGAAAGCCCTGAGTTCCAAGAACACAGCAGCTGCGAAGGACTAGCCAAGAAGAGCGCAAAAGTACCACAACATGCCTGCCTCCACAGCTTTTTCCTTGGGGACATGCCTAATTCCTGGCTGATTTGCCTTTCTCGTCTTAGGGTTGGGGTTCGGCCTAGGACTAGGATTTTTTTAACTAGGAAGCCCTGAGTTCCAGGCTTACTGCATCTGCCAAAGGCATCCCAAAGGGAGTGCAGAAGTGCCACAACATGGCTGCTTTCACGGCTTTTCCCTTAGGAAGAACCCTAATACGCGGCTGATTTACCTTCCTAGGGTTACTGTTAGGCTTAGGCCTAGGACTTTTAAAACCAGGAAGCCCTGGGCTCCAGGCACACTGCAGCTGCGAAAGGCATCCCAAGGGGAGCGCAAAAGTGACACAACTTGGCTGCCGCCACTGATATTTCCATGAGACCATCCCGAACCATAGGCTGATTTTCCTTCCTAGGGTTAAGGTTTCAGTTTCGCCTAGGGTAAGAGGTCTATTAACCAGAATGACCTGAGTTCCAAGAACACAGCAGCTGCGAAGGACTACCCAAGAAGAGCGCAAAAGTACCACAACATGCCTGCCTCCACAGCTTTTTCCTTGGGGACATGCCTAATTCCTGGCTGATTTGCCTTTCTCGTCTTAGGGTTGGGGTTCGGCCTAGGGCTAGGATATTTTTAACCAGGAAGCCCTGAGTTCCAGGCTTACTGCATCTGCCAAAGGCATCCCAAAGGGAGTGCAAAAGTGCCACAACATGGCTGCTTTCACGGCTTTTCCCTTAGGAAGAACCTTAATACGCGGCTGATTTACCTTCCTAGGGTTACTGTTAGGCTTAGGCCTAGGACTTTTAAAACCAGGAAGTCCTGGGCTCCAGGCACACTGCAGCTGTTAAAGGCATCCCAAGAGGGCCGCAGAAGTGACACAACTTGGCTGCCTCTGCTTCTATTCTCATGAGACCATCCCGAACCATAGGCTGATTTTCCTTCCTAGGGTTAAGGTTTGAGTTTCGCCTAGGGTAAGAGGTCTATTAACCAGAAAGACCTGAGTTCCAAGAACACAGCAGCTGCGAAGGACTACCCAAGAAGAGCACAAAAGTACCACAACATGCCTGCCTCCACAGCTTTTTCCTTGGGGACATGCCTAATTCCTGGCTGATTTGCCTTTCTCGTCTTAGGGTTGGGGTTCGGCCTAGGGCTAGGATATTTTTAACTAGGAAGCCCTGAGTTCCAGGCTTACTGCATCTGCCAAAGGCATCCCAAAGGGAGTGCAGAAGTGCCACAACATGGCTGCTTTCACGGCTTTTCCCTTAGGAAGAACCCTAATACGCGGCTGATTTACCTTCCTAGGGTTACTGTTAGGCTTAGGCCTAGGACTTTTAAAACCAGGAAGCCCTGGGCTCCAGGCACACTGCAGCTGCGAAAGGCATCCCAAGGGGAGCGCAAAAGTGACGCAACTTGGCTGCCACCACTGATATTTCCATGAGACCATCCCGAACCATAGGCTGATTTTCCTTCCTAGGGTTAAGGTTTGAGTTACGCCTAGGGTAAGGGTTCTATTAACCAGAAAGCCCTGAGTTCCAATAACACAGCAGCTGCGAAGGACTAGCCAAGAAGAGCGCAAAAGTACCACAACATGCCTGCCTCCACAGCTTTTTCCTTGGGGACATGCCTAATTCCTGGCTGATTTGCCTTTCTCGTCTTAGGGTTGGGGTTCGGCCTAGGGCTAGGATATTTTTAACTAGGAAGCCCTGAGTTCCAGGCTTACTGCATCTGCCAAAGGCATCCCAAAGGGAGTGCAGAAGTGCCACAACATGGCTGCTTTCACGGCTTTTCCCTTAGGAAGAACCCTAATACGCGGCTGATTTACCTTCCTAGGGTTACTGTTAGGCTTAGGCCTAGGACTTTTAAAACCAGGAAGCCCTGGGCTCCAGGCACACTGCAGCTGCGAAAGGCATCCCAAGGGGAGCGCAAAAGTGACACAACTTGGCTGCCACCACTGATATTTCCATGAGACCATCCCGAACCATAGGCTGATTTTCCTTCCTAGGGTTAAGGTTTGAGTTACGCCTAGGGTAAGGGTTCTATTAACCAGAAAGCCCTGAGTTCCAAGAACACAGCAGCTGCGAAGGACTACCCAAGAAGAGCGCAAAAGTACCACAACATGCCTGCCTCCACAGCTTTTTCCTTGGGGACATGCCTAATTCCTGGCTGATTTGCCTTTCTCGTCTTAGGGTTGGGGTTCGGCCTAGCGCTAGGATTTTTAAAATCAGGAAGCCCTGAGTTCCAGGCACACTGGAGCTGTGAAAGGCATCCAAAAGGGAGTGCAAAAGTGCCACAACATGGCTGCTTTCACGGCTTTTTCCTTGGCAAGAAGCCTAACACCAGGCTGATTTCCCTTCCCAGGGTTACTGTAAGGCTTAGGCCTACGGCTAGGATTTTTAAAACTAGGAAGCCCTTAGATCCAGGCACACTGCAGCTGTTCAAGGCATCCCAAGGGGAGTACAAAAGTGCAACAACATGGCAGCTTTCACAGCTTTTTCCTTGGCACCATCCCTATACCTAGGCTGATTTATCTGCCTAGGGTTAGGGTTAGGGTTCAGCCTAGGGCTTGGAGTTTTTTAACCAGGAAGCCCTGAGTTCCAGGCTTACTGCATCTGCCAAAGGCATCCCAAAGGGAGTGCAAAAGTGCCACAACATGGCTGCTTTCACAGCTTTTCCCTTAGGAAGAACCCTAATACCCGGCTGATTTACCTTCCTAGGGTTACTGTTAGGCTTAGGCCTAGGACTTTTAAAACCAGGAAGCCCTGGGCTCCAGGCACACTGCAGCTGTTAAAGGCATCCCAAGAGGGCCGCAGAAGTGACACAACTTGGCTGCCTCTGCCTCTATTCTCATGAGACCATCCCGAACCATAGGCTGATTTTCCTTCCTAGGGTTAATGTTTGAGTTTCGCCTAGGGTAAGAGGTCTATTAACCAGAAAGCCCTGAGTTCCAAGAACACAGCAGCTGCGAAGGACTAGCCAAGAAGAGCGCAAAAGTACCACAACATGCCTGCCTCCACAGCTTTTTCCTTGGGGACATGCCTAATTCCTGGCTGATTTGCCTTTCTCGTCTTAGGGTTGGGGTTCGGCCTAGGGCTAGGATTTTTTTAACTAGGAAGCCCTGAGTTCCAGGCTTACTGCATCTGCCAAAGGCATCCCAAAGGGAGTGCAGAAGTGCCACAACATGGCTGCTTTCACGGCTTTTCCCTTAGGAAGAACCCTAATGCGCGGCTGATTTACCTTCCGAGGGTTACTGTTAGGCTTAGGCCTAGGACTTTTAAAACCAGGAAGCCCTGGGCTCCAGGCACACTGCAGCTGCGAAAGGCATCCCAAGGGGAGCGCAAAAGTGACACAACTTGGCTGCCACCACTGATATTTCCATGAGACCATCCCGAACCATAGGCTGATTTTCCTTCCTAGGGTTAAGGTTTGAGTTACGCCTAGGGTAAGGGTTCTATTAACCAGAAAGCTCTGAGTTCCAAGAACACAGCAGCTGCGAAGGACTAGCCAAGAAGAGCGCAAAAGTACCACAACATGCCTGCCTCCACAGCTTTTTCCTTGGGGACATGCCTAATTCCTGGCTGATTTGCCTTTCTCGTCTTAGGGTTGGGGTTCGGCCTAGGGCTAGGATTTTTAAAATCAGGAAGCCCTGAGTTCCAGGCACACTGGAGCTGTGAAAGGCATCCAAAAGGGAGTGCAAAAGTGCCACAACATGTTTGCTTTCACGGCTTTTTCCTTGGCAAGAAGCTTAACACCAGGCTGATTTCCCTTCCCAGGGTTACTGTAAGGCTTAGGCCTAGGGCTAGGATTTTTAAAACTAGGAAGCCATTAGATCCAGGCACACTGCAGCTGTTCAAGGCATCCCAAGAGGAGTACAAAAGTGCAACAACATGGCAGCTTTCACAGCTTTTTCCGTGGCACCATCCCTATACCAAGGCTGATTTATCTGCCTAGGGTTAGGGTAAGGGTTCAGCCTAGGTCTTGGAGTTTTTTAACCTCGAAGCCCTGAGTTCCAGGCTTACTGCATCTGCCAAAGGCATCCCAAAGGGTGTGCAGAAGTGCCACAACATGGCTGCTTTCACGGCTTTTCCCTTAGGAAGAACCCTAATACGCGGCTGATTTACCTTCCTAGGGTTACTGTTAGGCTTAGGCCTAGGACTTTTAAAACCAGGAAGCCCTGGGCTCCAGGCACACTGCAGCTGTTCAAGGCATCCCAAGAGGGCCGCAGAAGTGACACAACTTGGCTGCCTCTGCTTCTATTCTCATGAGACCATCCCGAACCATAGGCTGATTTTCCTTCCTAGGGTTAAGGTTTGAGTTTCGCCTAGGGTAAGAGGTCTATTAACCAGAAAGACCTGAGTTCCAAGAACACAGCAGCTGCGAAGGACTACCCAAGAAGAGCGCAAAAGTACCACAACATGCCTGCCTCCACAGCTTTTTCCTTGGGGACATGCCTAATTCCTGGCTGATTTGCCTTTCTCGTCTTAGGGTTGGGGTTCGGCCTAGGGCTAGGATATTTTTAACTAGGAAGCCCTGAGTTCCAGGCTTACTGCATCTGCAAAAAGCATCCCAAAGGGAGTGCAGAAGTGCCACAACATGGCTGCTTTCACGGCTTTTCCCTTAGGAAGAACCCTAATACGCGGCTGATTTACCTTCCTAGGGTTACTGTTAGGCTTAGGCCTAGGACTTTTAAAACCAGGAAGCCCTGGGCTCCAGGCACATGCAGCTGTTCAAGGCATCCCAAGAGGGCCGCAGAAGTGACACAACTTGGCTGCCTCTGTTGCTATTCTCATGAGACCATCCCGAACCATAGGCTGATTTTCCTTCCTAGGGTTAAGGTTTGAGTTACGCCTAGGGTAAGAGTTCTATTAACCAGAAAGCCCTGAGTTCCAAGAACACAGCAGCTGCGAAGGACTACCCAAGAAGAGCGCAAAAGTACCACAACGTGCCTTCCTCCACAGCTTTTTCCTTGGGGACATGCCTAATTCCTGGCTGATTTGCCTTTCTCGTCTTAGGGTTGGGGTTCGGCCTAGGGCTAGGATTTTTTTAACTAGGAAGCCCTGTGTTCCAGGCTTACTTCATCTGCCAAAAGCATCCCAAAGGGAGTGCAGAAGTGCCACAACATGGCTGCTTTCACGGCTTTCCCCTTAGGAAGAACCCTAATACCCGGCTGATTTACCTTCCTAGGGTTACTGTTAGGCTTAGGCCTAGGACATTTAAAACTAGGAAGCCCTTAGATCCAGGCACACTGCAGCTGTTCAAGGCATCCCAAGGGGAGCACTAAAGTACCACAACATGGCAGCTTTCACAGCTTTTCCTTGGCACCATCCCTATACCTAGGCTGATTTATCTGCCTAGGGTTAGGGTTAGGCTTCAGCCTAGGGCTTGGAGTTTTTTAATCAGGAAGCCCTGAGTTCCAGGCTTACTGCATCTGCCAAAGGCATCCCAAAGGGAGTGCAGAAGTGCCACAACATGGCTGCTTTCACGGCTTTTCCCTTAGGAAGAACCCTAATACGCGGCTGATTTACCTTCCTAGGGTTACTGTTAGGCTTAGGCCTAGGACTTTTAAAACCAGGAAGCCCTGGGCTCCAGGCACTCTTCAGCTGCGAAAGGCATCCCAAGGGGAGCGCAAAAGTGACACAACTTGGCTGCCACCACTGATATTTCCATGAGACCATCCCGAACCATAGGCTGATTTTCCTTCCTAGGGTTAAGGTTTGAGTTACGCCTAGGGTAAGGGTTCTATTAACCAGAAAGCCCTGAGTTCCAAGAACACAGCAGCTGCGAAGGACTAGCCATGAAGAGCGCAAAAGTACCACAACGTGCCTGCCTCCACAGCTTTTTCCTTGGGGACATGCCTAATTCCTGGCTGATTTGCCTTTCTCGTCTTAGGGTTGGGGTTCGGCCTAGTGCTAGGATTTTTAAAATCAGGAAGCCCTGAGTTCCAGGCACACTGGAGCTGTGAAAGGCATCCAAAAGGGAGTGCAAAAGTGCCACAACATGGCTGCTTTCACGGCTTTTCCCTTAGGAAGAACCCTAATACGCGGCTGATTTCCCTTCCCAGGGTTACTGTAAGGCTTAGGCCTAGGGCTAGGATTTTTAAAACTAGGAAGCCATTAGATCCAGGCACACTGCAGCTGTTCAAGGCATCCCAAGAGGAGTACAAAAGTGCAACAACATTGCAGCTTTCACAGCTTTTTCCTAGGCACCATCCCTATACCTAGGCTGATTTATCTGCCTACGGTTAGGGTAAGGGTTCAGCCTAGGTCTTGGAGTTTTTTAACCAGGAAGCCCTGAGTTCCAGGCTTACTGCATCTGCCAAAGGCATCCCAAAGGGAGTGCAAAAGTGCCACAACATGGCTGCTTTCACGGCTTTTCCCTTAGGAAGAACCCTAATACGCGGCTGATTTACCTTCCTAGGGTTACTGTTAGGCTTAGGCCTCGGACTTTTAAAACTAGGAAGCCCTTAGATCCAGGCACACTGCAGCTGTTCAAGGCATCCCAAGGGGAGCACTAAAGTACCACAACATGGCAGCTTTCACAGCTTTTTCCTTGGCACCATCCCTATACATAGGCTGATTTATCTGCCTAGGGTTAGGGTTAGGGTTCAGCCTGGGGCTTGGAGTTTTTTAACCAGGAAGCCCTGAGTTCCAGGCTTACTGCATCTGCCAAAGGCATCCCAAAGGGAGTGCAGAAGTGCCACAACATGGCTGCTTTCACGGCTTTTCCCTTAGGAAGAACCCTAATACGCGGCTGATTTACCTTCCTAGGGTTACTGTTAGGCTTAGGGCTAGGACTTTTAAAACCAGGAAGCCCTTAGATCCAGGCACACTGCAGCTGTTCAAGGCATCCCAAGGGGAGCACTAAAGTACCACAACATGGCAGCTTTCACAGCTTTTTCCTTGGCACCATCCCTATACCTAGGCTGATTTATCTGCCTAGGGTTAGGGTTAGGGTTCAGCCTAGGGCTTGGAGTTTTTTAACCAGGAAGCCCTGAGTTCCAGGCTTACTGCATCTGCCAAAGGCATCCCAAAGGGTGTGCAGAAGTGCCACAACATGGCTGCTTTCACGGCTTTTCCCTAAGGAAGAACCCTAATACCCGGCTGTTTACCTTCCTAGGGTTACTGTTAGGCTTAGGCCTAGGACTTTTAAAACCAGGAAGCCCTGGGCTCCAGGCACTCTTCAGCTGCGAAAGGCATCCCAAGGGGAGCGCAAAAGTGACGCAACTTGGCTGCCACCACTGATATTTCCATGAGACCATCCCGAACCATAGGCTGATTTTCCTTCCTAGGGTTAAGGTTTGAGTTACGCCTAGGGTAAGGGTTCTATTAACCAGAAAGCCCTGAGTTCCAAGAACACAGCAGCTGCGAAGGACTAGCCAAGAAGAGCGCAAAAGTACCACAACATGCCTGCCACCACAGCTTTTACCTTGGGGACATGCCTAATTCCTGGCTGATTTGCCTTTCTCGTCTTAGGGTTGGTGTTCGGCCTAGGGCTAGGATTTTTTTAACTAGGAAGCACTGAGTTCCAGGCTTACTTCATCTGCCAAAGGCATCCCAAAGGGAGTGCAGAAGTGCCACAACATGGCTGCTTTCACGGCTTTCCCCTTAGGAAGAACCCTAATACGCGGCTGATTTACCTTCCTAGGGTTACTGTTAGGCTTAGGCCTAGGACTTTTAAAACCAGGAAGCCCTGGGCTCCAGGCACACTGCAGCTGTTAAAGGCATCCCAAGAGGGCCGCAGAAGTGACACAACTTGGCTGCCTCTGCTGCTATTCTCATGAGACCATCCCGAACCATAGGCTGATTTTCCTTCCTAGGGTTAAGGTTTGAGTTTCGCCTAGGGTAAGAGTTCTATTAACCAGAAAGCCCTGAGTTCCAAGAACACAGCAGCTGCGAAGGACTAGCCAAGAAGAGCGCAAAAGTACCACAACATGCCTGCCTCCACAGCTTTTTCCTTGGGGACATGCCTAATTCCTGGCTGATTTGCCTTTCTCGTCTTAGGGTTGGGGTTCGGCCTAGGGCTAGGATTTTTAAAATCAGGAAGCCCTGAGTTCCAGGCACACTGGAGCTGTGAAAGGCATCCAAAAGGTAGTGCAAAAGTGCCACAACATGGTTGCTTTCACGGCTTTTTCATTGGCAAGAAGCTTAACACCAGGCTGATTTCCCTTCCCAGGGTTACTGTAAGGCTTAGGCCTAGGGCTAGGATTTTCAAAACTAGGAAGCCCTTAGCTCCAAGCACACTGCAGCTGTTCAAGGCATCCCAAGGGGAGTACAAAAGTGCAACAACATGGCAGCTTTCACAGCTTTTTCCTTGGCACCATCCCTATACCTAGGCTGTTTTATCTGCCTAGGGTTAGGGTTAGGGTTCAGCCTAGGCCTAGGACGTTTAAAACCAGGAAGCCCTGGGCTCCAGGCACACTGCAGCTGCGAAAGGCATCCCAAGGGGAGCGCAAAAGTGACGCAACTTGGCTGCCACCACTGATATTTCCATGAGACCATCCCGAACCATAGGCTGATTTTCCTACCTAGGGTTAAGGTTTGAGTTACGCCTAGGTTAAGGGTTCTATTAACCAGAAAGCCCTGAGTTCCAAGAACACAGCAGCTGCGAAGGACTAGCCAAGAAGAGCGCAAAAGTACCACAACATGCCTGCGTCGATAGCTTTTTCCTTGGGGACATGCCTAATTCCTGGCTGATTTGCCTTTCTCGTCTTAGGTTATGGGTTCGGCCTAGTGCTAGGATTTTTAAAATCAGGAAGCCCTGAGTTCCAGGCACACTGGAGGTGTGAAAGGCATCCAAAAGGGAGTGCAAAAGTGCCACAACATGGCTGCTTTCACGGCTTTTCCCTTAGGAAGAATCCTAATACCCGGCTGATTTACCTTCCTAGGGTTACTGTTAGGCTTAGGCCTAGGACTTTTAAAACCAGGAAGCCCTGGGCTCCAGGCACACTGCAGCTGTTAAAGGCATCCCAAGAGGGCCGCAGAAGTGACACAACTTGGCTGCCTCTGCTTCTATTCTCATGAGACCATCCCGAACCATAGGCTGATTTTCCTTCCTAGGGTTAATGTTAGAGTTACGCCTAGGGTAAGAGGTCTATTAACCAGAAAGACCTGAGTTCCAAGAACACAGCAGCTGCGAAGGACTACCCAAGAAGAGCGCAAAAGTACCACAACATGCCTGCCTCCACAGCTTTTTCCTTGGGGACATGCCTAATTCCTGGCTGATTTGCCTTTCTCGTCTTAGGGTTGGGGTTCGGCCTAGGGCTAGGATTTTTTTAACTAGGAAGCCCTGAGTTCCAGGCTTACTGCATCTGCCAAAGGCATCCCAAAGGGAGTGCAGAAGTGCCACAACATGGCTGCTTTCACGGCTTTTCCCTTAGGAAGAACCCTAATACCCGGCTGATTTACCTTCCTAGGGTTACTGTTAGGCTTAGGCCTAGGACTTTTAAAACCAGGAAGCCCTGGGCTCCAGGCACATTCAGCTGTTCAAGGCATCCCAAGAGGGCCGCAGAAGTGACACAACTTGGCTGCCTCTGTTGCTATTCTCATGAGACCATCCCGAACCATAGGCTGATTTTCCTTCCTAGGGTTAAGGTTTGAGTTACGCCTAGGGTAAGAGTTCTATTAACCAGAAAGCCCTGAGTTCCAAGAACACCGCAGCTGCGAAGGACTACCCAAGAAGAGCGCAAAAGTACCACAACGTGCCTGCCTCCACAGCTTTTTCCTTGGGGACATGCCTAATTCCTGGCTGATTTGCCTTTCTCGTCTTAGGGTTGGGGTTCGGCCTAGGGCTAGGATTTTTTAACCATGAAGCCCTGAGTTCCAGGCTTACTTCATCTGCAAAAAGCATCCCAAAGGGAGTGCAGAAGTGCCACAACATGGCTGCTTTCACGGCTTTCCCCTTAGGAAGAACCCTAATACCCTGCTGATTTACCTTCCTAGGGTTACTGTTAGGCTTAGGCCTAGGACTTTTAAAACCAGGAAGCCCTGGGCTCCAGGCACTCTGCAGCTGCGAAAGGCATCCCAAGGGGAGCGCAAAAGTGACACAACTTGGCTGCCACCACTGATATTTCCATGAGACCATCCCGAACCATAGGCTGATTTTCCTTCCTAGGGTTAAGGTTTGAGTTACGCCTAGGGTAAGGGTTCTATTAACCAGAAAGCCCTGAGTTCCAAGAACACAGCAGCTGCGAAGGACTACCCAAGAAGAGCGCAAAAGTACCACAACATGCCTGCCTCCACAGCTTTTTCCTTGGGGACATGCCTAATTCCTGGCTGATTTGCCTTTCTCGTCTTAGGGTTGGGGTTCGGCCTAGGGCTAGGATATTTTTAACTAGGAAGCCCTGAGTTCCAGGCTTACTGCATCTGCCAAAGGCATCCCAAAGGGAGTGCAGAAGTGCCACAACATGGCTGCTTTCACGGCTTTCCCCTTAGGAAGAACCCTAATACCCGGCTGATTTACCTTCCTAGGGTTACTGTTAGGCTTAGGCCTAGGACATTTAAAACTAGGAAGCCCTTAGATCCAGGCACACTGCAGCTGTTCAAGGCATCCCAAGGGGAGCACTAAAGTACCACAACATGGCAGCTTTCACAGCTTTTCCTTGGCACCATCCCTATACCTAGGCTGATTTATCTGCCTAGGGTTAGGGTTAGGCTTCAGCCTAGGGCTTGGAGTTTTTTAATCAGGAAGCCCTGAGTTCCAGGCTTACTGCATCTGCCAAAGGCATCCCAAAGGGAGTGCAGAAGTGCCACAACATGGCTGCTTTCACGGCTTTTCCCTTAGGAAGAACCCTAATACGCGGCTGATTTACCTTCCTAGGGTTACTGTTAGGCTTAGGCCTAGGACTTTTAAAACCAGGAAGCCCTGGGCTCCAGGCACTCTTCAGCTGCGAAAGGCATCCCAAGGGGAGCGCAAAAGTGACACAACTTGGCTGCCACCACTGATATTTCCATGAGACCATCCCGAACCATAGGCTGATTTTCCTTCCTAGGGTTAAGGTTTGAGTTACGCCTAGGGTAAGGGTTCTATTAACCAGAAAGCCCTGAGTTCCAAGAACACAGCAGCTGCGAAGGACTAGCCATGAAGAGCGCAAAAGTACCACAACGTGCCTGCCTCCACAGCTTTTTCCTTGGGGACATGCCTAATTCCTGGCTGATTTGCCTTTCTCGTCTTAGGGTTGGGGTTCGGCCTAGTGCTAGGATTTTTAAAATCAGGAAGCCCTGAGTTCCAGGCACACTGGAGCTGTGAAAGGCATCCAAAAGGGAGTGCAAAAGTGCCACAACATGGCTGCTTTCACGGCTTTTCCCTTAGGAAGAACCCTAATACGCGGCTGATTTCCCTTCCCAGGGTTACTGTAAGGCTTAGGCCTAGGGCTAGGATTTTTAAAACTAGGAAGCCATTAGATCCAGGCACACTGCAGCTGTTCAAGGCATCCCAAGAGGAGTACAAAAGTGCAACAACATTGCAGCTTTCACAGCTTTTTCCTAGGCACCATCCCTATACCTAGGCTGATTTATCTGCCTACGGTTAGGGTAAGGGTTCAGCCTAGGTCTTGGAGTTTTTTAACCAGGAAGCCCTGAGTTCCAGGCTTACTGCATCTGCCAAAGGCATCCCAAAGGGAGTGCAAAAGTGCCACAACATGGCTGCTTTCACGGCTTTTCCCTTAGGAAGAACCCTAATACGCGGCTGATTTACCTTCCTAGGGTTACTGTTAGGCTTAGGCCTCGGACTTTTAAAACTAGGAAGCCCTTAGATCCAGGCACACTGCAGCTGTTCAAGGCATCCCAAGGGGAGCACTAAAGTACCACAACATGGCAGCTTTCACAGCTTTTTCCTTGGCACCATCCCTATACATAGGCTGATTTATCTGCCTAGGGTTAGGGTTAGGGTTCAGCCTGGGGCTTGGAGTTTTTTAACCAGGAAGCCCTGAGTTCCAGGCTTACTGCATCTGCCAAAGGCATCCCAAAGGGAGTGCAGAAGTGCCACAACATGGCTGCTTTCACGGCTTTTCCCTTAGGAAGAACCCTAATACGCGGCTGATTTACCTTCCTAGGGTTACTGTTAGGCTTAGGGCTAGGACTTTTAAAACCAGGAAGCCCTTAGATCCAGGCACACTGCAGCTGTTCAAGGCATCCCAAGGGGAGCACTAAAGTACCACAACATGGCAGCTTTCACAGCTTTTTCCTTGGCACCATCCCTATACCTAGGCTGATTTATCTGCCTAGGGTTAGGGTTAGGGTTCAGCCTAGGGCTTGGAGTTTTTTAACCAGGAAGCCCTGAGTTCCAGGCTTACTGCATCTGCCAAAGGCATCCCAAAGGGTGTGCAGAAGTGCCACAACATGGCTGCTTTCACGGCTTTTCCCTAAGGAAGAACCCTAATACCCGGCTGTTTACCTTCCTAGGGTTACTGTTAGGCTTAGGCCTAGGACTTTTAAAACCAGGAAGCCCTGGGCTCCAGGCACTCTTCAGCTGCGAAAGGCATCCCAAGGGGAGCGCAAAAGTGACGCAACTTGGCTGCCACCACTGATATTTCCATGAGACCATCCCGAACCATAGGCTGATTTTCCTTCCTAGGGTTAAGGTTTGAGTTACGCCTAGGGTAAGGGTTCTATTAACCAGAAAGCCCTGAGTTCCAAGAACACAGCAGCTGCGAAGGACTAGCCAAGAAGAGCGCAAAAGTACCACAACATGCCTGCCACCACAGCTTTTACCTTGGGGACATGCCTAATTCCTGGCTGATTTGCCTTTCTCGTCTTAGGGTTGGTGTTCGGCCTAGGGCTAGGATTTTTTTAACTAGGAAGCACTGAGTTCCAGGCTTACTTCATCTGCCAAAGGCATCCCAAAGGGAGTGCAGAAGTGCCACAACATGGCTGCTTTCACGGCTTTCCCCTTAGGAAGAACCCTAATACGCGGCTGATTTACCTTCCTAGGGTTACTGTTAGGCTTAGGCCTAGGACTTTTAAAACCAGGAAGCCCTGGGCTCCAGGCACACTGCAGCTGTTAAAGGCATCCCAAGAGGGCCGCAGAAGTGACACAACTTGGCTGCCTCTGCTGCTATTCTCATGAGACCATCCCGAACCATAGGCTGATTTTCCTTCCTAGGGTTAAGGTTTGAGTTACGCCTAGGGTAAGAGTTCTATTAACCAGAAAGCCCTGAGTTCCAAGAACACAGCAGCTGCGAAGGACTAGCCAAGAAGAGCGCAAAAGTACCACAACATGCCTGCCTCCACAGCTTTTTCCTTGGGGACATGCCTAATTCCTGGCTGATTTGCCTTTCTCGTCTTAGGGTTGGGGTTCGGCCTAGGGCTAGGATTTTTAAAATCAGGAAGCCCTGAGTTCCAGGCACACTGGAGCTGTGAAAGGCATCCAAAAGGTAGTGCAAAAGTGCCACAACATGGTTGCTTTCACGGCTTTTTCATTGGCAAGAAGCTTAACACCAGGCTGATTTCCCTTCTCAGGGTTACTGTAAGGCTTAGGCCTAGGGCTAGGATTTTCAAAACTAGGAAGCCCTTAGCTCCAGGCACACTGCAGCTGTTCAAGGCATCCCAAGGGGAGTACAAAAGTGCAACAACATGGCAGCTTTCACAGCTTTTTCCTTGGCACCATCCCTATACCTAGGCTGTTTTATCTGCCTAGGGTTAGGGTTAGGGTTCAGCCTAGGCCTAGGACGTTTAAAACCAGGAAGCCCTGGGCTCCAGGCACACTGCAGCTGCGAAAGGCATCCCAAGGGGAGCGCAAAAGTGACGCAACTTGGCTGCCACCACTGATATTTCCATGAGACCATCCCGAACCATAGGCTGATTTTCCTACCTAGGGTTAAGGTTTGAGTTACGCCTAGGGTAAGGGTTCTATTAACCAGAAAGCCCTGAGTTCCAAGAACACAGCAGCTGCGAAGGACTAGCCAAGAAGAGCGCAAAAGTACCACAACATGCCTGCGTCGATAGCTTTTTCCTTGGGGACATGCCTAATTCCTGGCTGATTTGCCTTTCTCGTCTTAGGTTATGGGTTCGGCCTAGTGCTAGGATTTTTAAAATCAGGAAGCCCTGAGTTCCAGGCACACTGGAGGTGTGAAAGGCATCCAAAAGGGAGTGCAAAAGTGCCACAACATGGCTGCTTTCACGGCTTTTCCCTTAGGAAGAATCCTAATACCCGGCTGATTTACCTTCCTAGGGTTACTGTTAGGCTTAGGCCTAGGACTTTTAAAACCAGGAAGCCCTGGGCTCCAGGCACACTGCAGCTGTTAAAGGCATCCCAAGAGGGCCGCAGAAGTGACACAACTTGGCTGCCTCTGCTTCTATTCTCATGAGACCATCCCGAACCATAGGCTGATTTTCCTTCCTAGGGTTAATGTTAGAGTTACGCCTAGGGTAAGAGGTCTATTAACCAGAAAGACCTGAGTTCCAAGAACACAGCAGCTGCGAAGGACTACCCAAGAAGAGCGCAAAAGTACCACAACATGCCTGCCTCCACAGCTTTTTCCTTGGGGACATGCCTAATTCCTGGCTGATTTGCCTTTCTCGTCTTAGGGTTGGGGTTCGGCCTAGGGCTAGGATTTTTTTAACTAGGAAGCCCTGAGTTCCAGGCTTACTGCATCTGCCAAAGGCATCCCAAAGGGAGTGCAGAAGTGCCACAACATGGCTGCTTTCACGGCTTTTCCCTTAGGAAGAACCCTAATACCCGGCTGATTTACCTTCCTAGGGTTACTGTTAGGCTTAGGCCTAGGACTTTTAAAACCAGGAAGCCCTGGGCTCCAGGCACATTCAGCTGTTCAAGGCATCCCAAGAGGGCCGCAGAAGTGACACAACTTGGCTGCCTCTGTTGCTATTCTCATGAGACCATCCCGAACCATAGGCTGATTTTCCTTCCTAGGGTTAAGGTTTGAGTTACGCCTAGGGTAAGAGTTCTATTAACCAGAAAGCCCTGAGTTCCAAGAACACCGCAGCTGCGAAGGACTACCCAAGAAGAGCGCAAAAGTACCACAACGTGCCTGCCTCCACAGCTTTTTCCTTGGGGACATGCCTAATTCCTGGCTGATTTGCCTTTCTCGTCTTAGGGTTGGGGTTCGGCCTAGGGCTAGGATTTTTTAACCATGAAGCCCTGAGTTCCAGGCTTACTTCATCTGCAAAAAGCATCCCAAAGGGAGTGCAGAAGTGCCACAACATGGCTGCTTTCACGGCTTTCCCCTTAGGAAGAACCCTAATACCCTGCTGATTTACCTTCCTAGGGTTACTGTTAGGCTTAGGCCTAGGACTTTTAAAACCAGGAAGCCCTGGGCTCCAGGCACTCTGCAGCTGCGAAAGGCATCCCAAGGGGAGCGCAAAAGTGACACAACTTGGCTGCCACCACTGATATTTCCATGAGACCATCCCGAACCATAGGCTGATTTTCCTTCCTAGGGTTAAGGTTTGAGTTACGCCTAGGGTAAGGGTTCTATTAACCAGAAAGCCCTGAGTTCCAAGAACACAGCAGCTGCGAAGGACTACCCAAGAAGAGCGCAAAAGTACCACAACATGCCTGCCTCCACAGCTTTTTCCTTGGGGACATGCCTAATTCCTGGCTGATTTGCCTTTCTCGTCTTAGGGTTGGGGTTCGGCCTAGGGCTAGGATATTTTTAACTAGGAAGCCCTGAGTTCCAGGCTTACTGCATCTGCCAAAGGCATCCCAAAAAGAGTGCAGAAGTGCCACAACATGGCTGCTTTCACGGCTTTCCCCTTAGGAAGAACCCTAATACGCGGCTGATCTACCTTCCTAGGGTTACTGTTAGGCTTAGGCCTAGGACTTTTAAAACCAGGAAGCCCTGGGCTCCAGGCACATGCAGCTGTTCAAGGCATCCCAAGAGGGCCGCAGAAGTGACACAACTTGGCTGCCTCTGCTGCTATTCTCATGAGACCATCCCGAACCATAGGCTGATTTTCCTTCCTAGGGTTAAGGTTTGTGTTACGCCTAGGGTAAGGGTTCTATTAACCAGAAAGCCCTGAGTTCCAAGAACACAGCAGCTGCGAAGGACTAGCCAAGAAGAGCGCAAAAGTACCACAACATGCCTGCCTCCACAGCTTTTTCCTTGGGGACATGCCTAATTCCTGGCTGATTTGCCTTTCTCGTCTTAGGGTTGGGGTTCGGCCTAGGGCTAGGATATTTTTAACTAGGAAGCCCTGAGTTCCAGGCTTACTGCATCTGCCAAAGGCATCCCAAAGGGAGTGCAAAAGTGCCACAACATGGTTGCTTTCACGGCTTTTTCCTTGGCAAGAAGCTTAACACCAGGCTGATTTCCCTTCCCAGGGTTACTGTAAGGCTTAGGCCTAGGGCTAGGATTTTTAAAACTAGGAAGCCCTTAGATCCAGGCACACTGCAGCTGTTCAAGGCATCCCAAGGGGAGTACAAAAGTGCAACAACATGGCAGCTTTCACAGCTTTTTCCTTGGCACCATCCCTATACCTAGGCTGATTTATCTGCCTAGGGTTAGGGTTAGGGTTCAGCCTAGGGCTTGGAGTTTTTTAACCAGGAAGCCCTGAGTTCCAGGCTTACTGCATCTGCCAAAGGCATCCCAAAGGGAGTGCAAAAGTGCCACAACATGGCTGCTTTCACAGCTTTTCCCTTAGGAAGAACCCTAATACGCGGCTGATTTACCTTCCTAGGGTTACTGTTAGGCTTAGGCCTAGGACTTTTAAAACCAGGAAGCCCTGGGCTCCAGGCACACTGCAGCTGCCAAAGGCATCCCAAGGGGAGCTCAAAAGTGACACAACTTGGCTGCCACCACTGATATTTCCATGAGACCATCCCGAACCATAGGCTGATTTTCCTTCCTAGGGTTAAGGTTTGAGTTACGCCTAGGGTAAGGGTTCTATTAACCAGAAAGCCCTGAGTTCCAAGAACACAGCAGCTGCGAAGGACTAGCCAAGAAGAGCGCAAAAGTACCACAACATGCCTGCCTCCACAGCTTTTTCCTTGGGGACATGCCTAATTCCTGGCTGATTTGCCTTTCTCGTCTTAGGGTTGGGGTTCGGCCTAGGGCTAGGATTTTTAAAATCAGGAAGCCCTGAGTTCCAGGCACACTGGAGCTGTGAAAGGCATCCAAAAGGGAGTGCAAAAGTGCCACAACATGGTTGCTTTCACGGCTTTTTCCTTGGCAAGAAGCTTAACACCAGGCTGATTTCCCTTCCCAGGGTTACTGTAAGGCTTAGGCCTAGGGCTAGGATTTTTAAAACTAGGAAGCCCTTAGATCCAGGCACACTGCAGCTGTTCAAGGCATCCCAAGGGGAGTACAAAAGTGCAACAACATGGCAGCTTTCACAGCTTTTTCCTTGGCACCATCCCTATACCTAGGCTGTTTTATCTGCCTAGGGTTAGGGTTAGGGTTCAGCCTAGGCCTAGGACATTTAAAACCAGGAAGCCCTGGGCTCCAGGCACACTGCAGCTGCGAAAGGCATCCCAAGGGGAGCGCAAAAGTGACGCAACTTGGCTGCCAACACTGATATTTCCATGAGACCATCCCGAACCATAGGCTGATTTTCCTACCTAGGGTTTAAGGTTTGAGTTACGCCTAGGGTAAGGGTTCTATTAACCAGAAAGCCCTGAGTTCCAAGAACACAGCAGCTGCGAAGGACTAGCCAAGAAGAGCGCAAAAGTACCACAACATGCCTGCGTCGATAGCTTTTTCCTTGGGGACATGCCTAATTCCTGGCTGATTTGCCTTTCTCGTCTTAGGTTATGGGTTCGGCCTAGTGCTAGGATTTTTAAAATCAGGAAGCCCTGAGTTCCAGGCACACTGGAGGTGTGAAAGGCATCCAAAAGGGAGTGCAAAAGTGCCACAACATGGCTGCTTTCACGGCTTTTTCCTTGGCAAGAAGCTTAACACCAGGCTGATTTCCCTTCCCAGGGTTACTGTAAGGCTTAGGCCTAGGGCTAGGATTTTTAAAACTAGGAAGCCCTTAGATCCAGACACACTGCAGCTGTTCAAGGCATCCCAAGGGGAGTACAAAAGTGCAACAACATGGCAGCTTTCACAGCTTTTTCCTTGGCACCATCCCTATACCTAGGCTGATTTATCTGCCTAGGGTTAGGGTTAGGGTTCAGCCTAGGGCTTGGAGTTTTTTAACCAGGAAGCCCTGAGTTCCAGGCTTACTGCATCTGCCAAAGGCATCCCAAAGGGAGTGCAAAAGTGCCACAACATGGCTGCTTTCACAGCTTTTCCCCTAGGAAGAACCCTAATACCCGGCTGATTTACCTTCCTAGGGTTACTGTTAGGCTTAGGCCTAGGACTTTTAAAACCAGGAAGCCCTGTGCTCCAGGCACACTGCAGCTTTTAAAGGCATCCCAAGAGGGCCGCAGAAGTGACACAACTTGGCTGCCTCTGCTTCTATTCTCATGAGACCATCCCGAACCATAGGCTGATTTTCCTTCCTAGGGTTAATGTTTGAGTTTCGCCTAGGGTAAGAGGTCTATTAACCAGAAAGACCAGAGTTCCAAGAACACAGCAGCTGCGAAGGACTAGCCAAGAAGAGCGCAAAAGTACCACAACATGCCTGCCTCCACAGCTTTTTCCTTGGGGACATGCCTAATTCCTGGCTGATTTGCCTTTCTCGTCTTAGGGTTGGGGTTCGGCCTAGGGCTAGGATATTTTTAACTAGGAAGCCCTGAGTTCCAGGCTTACTGCATCTGCCAAAGGCATCCCAAAGGGAGTGCAGAAGTGCCACAACATGGCTGCTTTCACGGCTTTTCCCTTAGGAAGAACCCTAATACGCGGCTGATTTACCTTCCTAGGGTTACTGTTAGGCTTAGGCCTAGGACTTTTAAAACCAGGAAGCCCTGGGCTCCAGGCACACTGCAGCTGTTCAAGGCATCCCAAGGGGAGCGCAAAAGTGACACAACTTGGCTGCCACCACTGATATTTCCGTGAGACCATCCCGAACCATAGGCTGATTTTCCTTCCTAGGGTTAAGGTTTGAGTTACGCCTAGGGTAAGGGTTCTATTAACCAGAAAGCCCTGAGTTCCAAGAACACAGCAGCTGCAAAGGACTAGCCAAGAAGAGCGCAAAAGTACCACAACATGCCTGCCTCCACAGCTTTTTCCTTGGGGACATGCCTAATTCCTGGCTGATTTGCCTTTCTCGTCTTAGGGTTGGGGTTCGGCCTAGGGCTAGGATTTTTAAAATCAGGAAGCCCTGAGTTCCAGGCACACTGGAGCTGTGAAAGGCATCCAAAAGGGAGTGAAAAAGTGCCACAACATGGTTGCTTTCACGGCTTTTTCCTTGGCAAGAAGCTTAACACCAGGCTGATTTCCCTTCCCAGGGTTACTGTAAGGCTTAGGCCTAGGGCTAGGATTTTTAAAACTAGGAAGCCCTGGGCTCCAGGCACACTGCAGCTGTTCAAGGCATCCCAAGGGGAGTACAAAAGTGCAACAACATGGCAGCTTTCACAGCTTTTTCCGTGGCACCATCCCTATACAAAGGCTGATTTATCAGCCTAGGGTTAGGGTTAGGGTTCAGCCTAGGGCTTGGAGTTTTTTAACCAGGGAGCCCTGAGTTCCAGGCTTACTGCATCTGCCAAATGCATCCCAAAGGGAGTGCAAAAGTGCCACAACATGGCTGCTTTCACGGCTTTTCCCTTAGGAAGAACCCTAATACGCGGCTGATTTACCTTCCTAGGGTTACTGTAAGGCTTAGGCCTAGGACTTTTAAAACCAGGAAGCCCTGGGCTCCAGGCACATGCAGCTGTTAAAGGCATCCCAAGAGGGCCGCAGAAGTGACACAACTTGGCTGCCTCTGCTGCTATTCCCATGAGACCATCCCGAACCATAGGCTGATTTTCCTTCCTAGGGTTAAGGTTTGAGTTACGCCTAGGGTAAGGGTTCTATTAACCAGAAAGACCTGAGTTCCAAGAACACAGCAGCTGCGAAGGACTAGCCAAGAAGAGCGCAAAAGTACCACAACATGCCTGCCTCCACAGCTTTTTCCTTGGGGACATGCCTAATTCCTGGCTGATTTGCCTTTCTCGTCTTAGGGTTGGGGTTCGGCCTAGGGCTAGGATTTTTAAAATCAGGAAGCCCTGAGTTCCAGGCACACTGGAGCTGTGAAAGGCATCCAAAAGGTAGTGCAAAAGTGCCACAACATGGTTTCTTTCACGGCTTTTTCCTTGGCAAGAAGCTTAACACCAGGCTGATTTCCCTTCTCAGGGTTACTGTAAGGCTTAGGCCTAGGGCTAGGATTTTCAAAACTAGGAAGCCCTTAGCTCCAGGCACACTGCAGCTGTTCAAGGCATCCCAAGGGGAGTACAAAAGTGCAACAACATGGCAGCTTTCACAGCTTTTTCCTTGGCACCATCCCTATACCTAGGCTGTTTTATCTGCCTAGGGTTAGGGTTAGGGTTCAGCCTAGGGCTTGGAGTTTTTTAACCAGGAAGCCCTGAGTTCCAGGCTTACTGCATCTGCCAAAGGCATCCCAAAGAGAGTGCAAAAGTGCCACAACATGGCTGCTTTCACGGCTTTTCCCTTAGGAAGAATCCTAATACCCGGCTGATTTACCTTCCTAGGGTTACTGTTAGGCTTAGGCCTAGGACTTTTAAAACCAGGAAACCCTGGGCTCCAGGCACACTGCAGCTGCGAAAGGCATCCCAAGGGGAGCGCAAAAGTGACGCAACTTGGCTGCCACCACTGATATTTCCATGAGACCATCCCGAACCATAGGCTGATTTTCCTTCCTAGGGTTAAGGTTTGAGTTACGCCTAGGGTAAGGGTTCTATTAACCAGAAAGCCCTGAGTTCCAAGAACACAGCAGCTGCGAAGGACTAGCCAAGAAGAGCGCAAAAGTACCACAACATGCCTGCGTCGATAGCTTTTTCCTTGGGGACATGCCTAATTCCTGGCTGATTTGCCTTTCTCGTCTTAGGTTATGGGTTCGGCCTAGTGCTAGGATTTTTAAAATCAGGAAGCCCTGAGTTCCAGGCACACTGGAGCTGTGAAAGGCATCCAAAAGGGAGTGCAAAAGTGCCACAACATGGCTGCTTTCACGGCTTTTTCCTTGGCAAGAAGCCTAACACCAGGCTGGTTTCCCTTCCCAGGGTTACTGTAAGGCTTAGGCGTAGGGCTTGGATTTTTAAAACTAGGAAGCCATTAGATCCAGGCACACTGCAGCTGTTCAAGGCATCCCAAGGGGAGTACAAAAGTGCAACAACATGGCAGCTTTCACAGCTTTTTCCTTGGCACCATCCCTATACCTAGGCTGATTTATCTGCCTAGGGTTAGGGTTAGGCTTCAGCCTAGGGCTTGGAGTTTTTTAATCAGGAAGCCCTGAGTTCCAGGCTTACTGCATCTGCCAAAGGCATCCCAAAGGGAGTGCAAAAGTGCCACAACATGGCTGCTTTCACGGCTTTTCCCCTAGGAAGAACCCTAATACGCGGCTGATTTACCTTCCTAGGGTTACTGTTAGGCTTAGGCCTAGGACTTTTAAAACCAGGAAGCCCTGGGCTCCAGGCACACTGCAGCTGTTAAAGGCATCCCAAGAGGGCCGCAGAAGTGACACAACTTGGCTGCCTCTGCTTCTATTCTCATGAGACCATCCCGAACCATAGGCTGATTTTCCTTCCTAGGGTTAATGTTTGAGTTTCGCCTAGGGTAAGAGGTCTATTAACCAGAAAGACCTGAGTTCCAAGAACACAGCAGCTGCGAAGGACTACCCAAGAAGAGCGCAAAAGTACCACAACATGCCTGCCTCCACAGCTTTTTCCTTGGGGACATGCCTAATTCCTGGCTGATTTGCCTTTCTCGTCTTAGGGTTGGGGTTCGGCCTAGGGCTAGGATATTTTTAACTAGGAAGCCCTGAGTTCCAGGCTTACTGCATCTGCCAAAGGCATCCCAAAGGGAGTGCAGAAGTGCCACAACATGGCTGCTTTCACGGCTTTTCCCTTAGGAAGAACCCTAATACGCGGCTGATTTACCTTCCTAGGGTTACTGTTAGGCTTAGGCCTAGGACTTTTAAAACCAGGAAGCCCTTAGCTCCAGGCACACTGCAGCTGCGAAAGGCATCCCAAGGGGAGCGCAAAAGTGACACAACTTGGCTGCCACCACTGATATTTCCATGAGACCATCCCGAACCATAGGCTGATTTTCCTTCCTAGGGTTAAGGTTTGAGTTACGCCTAGGGTAAGGGTTCTATTAACCAGAAAGCCCTGAGTTCCAAGAACACAGCAGCTGCGAAGGACTAGCCAAGAAGAGCGCAAAAGTACCACAACATGCCTGCCTCCACAGCTTTTTCCTTGGGGACATGCCTAATTCCTGGCTGATTTGCCTTTCTCGTCTTAGGGTTGGGGTTCGGCCTAGGGCTAGGATTTTTAAAATCAGGAAGCCCTGAGTTCCAGGCACACTGGAGCTGTGAAAGGCATCCAAAAGGGAGTGCAAAAGTGCCACAACATGGTTGCTTTCACGGCTTTTTCCTTGGCAAGAAGCTTAACACCAGGCTGATTTCCCTTCCCAGGGTTACTGTAAGGCTTAGGCCTAGGGCTAGGATTTTTAAAACTAGGAAGCCCTGGGCTCCAGGCACACTGCAGCTGTTCAAGGCATCCCAAGGGGAGTACAAAAGTGCAACAACATGGCAGCTTTCACTGCTTTTTCCGTGGCACCATCCCTATACAAAGGCTGATTTATCTGCCTAGGGTTAGGGTTAGGGTTCAGCCTAGGGCTTGGAGTTTTTTAACCAGGGAGCCCTGAGTTCCAGGCTTACTGCATCTGCCAAAGGCATCCCAAAGGGAGTGCAAAAGTGCCACAACATGGCTGCTTTCACGGCTTTTCCCTTAGGAAGAACCCTAATACGCGGCTGATTTACCTTCCTAGGGTTACTGTAAGGCTTAGGCCTAGGACTTTTAAAACCAGGAAGCCCTGGGCTCCAGGCACACTGCAGCTGCGAAAGGCATCCCAAGGGGAGCGCAAAAGTGACACAACTTGGCTGCCACCACTGATATTTCCATGAGACCATCCCGAACCCTAGGCTGATTTTCCTTCCTAGGGTTAAGGTTTGAGTTACGCCTAGGGTAAGAGTTCTATTAACCAGAAAGCCCTGAGTTCCAAGAACACAGCAGCTGCGAAGGACTACCCAAGAAGAGCGCAAAAGTACCACAACATGCCTGCCTCCACAGCTTTTTCCTTGGGGACATGCCTAATTCCTGGCTGATTTGCCTTTCTCGTCTTAGGGTTGGGGTTCGGCCTAGGGCTAGGATTTTTAAAATCAGGAAGCCCTGAGTTCCAGGCGCACTGGAGCTGTGAAAGGCATCCCAAAGGGAGTGAAAAAGTGCCACAACATGGTTGCTTTCACGGCTTTTTCCTTGGCAAGAAGCTTAACACCAGGCTGATTTCCCTTCCCAGGGTTACTGTAAGGCTTAGGCCTAGGGCTAGGATTTTTAAAACTAGGAAGCCCTTAGATCCAGGCACACAGCAGCTGTTCAAGGCATCCCAAGGGGAGTACAAAAGTGCAACAACATGGCAGCTATCACAGCTTTTTCCTTGGCACCATCCCTATACCTAGGCTGATTTATCTGCCTAGGGTTAGGGTTAGGGTTCAGCCTAGGGCTTGGAGTTTTTTAACCAGGAAGCCCTGAGTTCCAGGCTTACTGCATCTGCCAAAGGCATCCCAAAGGGAGTGCAAAAGTGCCACAACATGGCTGCTTTCACGGCTTTTCCCTTAGGAAGAACCCTAATACGCGGCTGATTTACCTTCCTAGGGTTACTGTTAGGCTTAGGCCTAGGACTTTTAAAACCAGGAAGCCCTGGGCTCCAGGCACACTGCAGCTGT
Source organism: Ammospiza maritima maritima (assembly GCA_036010785.1). Taxonomy (NCBI): domain Eukaryota; kingdom Metazoa; phylum Chordata; class Aves; order Passeriformes; family Passerellidae; genus Ammospiza; species Ammospiza maritima. The sequence goes on from JAYKTQ010000493.1 coordinate 3,043,580, forward strand.
TAAAGGCATCCCCAGAGGGCCGCAGAAGTGACACAACTTGGCTGCCTCTGCTTCTATTCTCATGAGACCATCCCGAACCATAGGCTGATTTTCCTTCCTAGGGTTAAGGTTTGAGTTATGCCTAGGGTAAGAGGTCTATTAACCAGAAAGCCCTGAGTTCCAAGAACACAGCAGCTGCGAAGGACTACCCAAGAAGAGCGCAAAAGTACCACAACATGCCTGCCTCCACAGCTTTTTCCTTGGGGACATGCCTAATTCCTGGCTGATTTGCCTTTCTCGTCTTAGGGTTGGGGTTCGGCCTAGGGCTAGGATATTTTTAACTAGGAAGCCCTGAGTTCCAGGCTTACTGCATCTGCCAAAGGCATCCCAAAGGGAATGCAAAAGTGCCACAACATGGCTGCTTTCACGGCTTTTCCCTTAGGAAGAACCCTAATACGCGGCTGATTTATTTACCTAGGGTTACTGTTAGGCTTAGGCCTAGGACTTTTAAAACCAGGAAGCCCTGGGCTCCAGGCACACTGCAGCTGCGAAAAGCATCCCAAGGGGAGCGCAAAAGTGACACAACTTGGCTGCCGCCACTGATATTTCCATGAGACCATCCTGAACCATAGGCTGATTTTCCTTCCTAGGGTTAAGGTTTGAGTTTCGCCTAGGGTAAGAGGTCTATTAACCAGAAAGACCTGAGTTCCAAGAACACAGCAGCTGCGAAGGACTACCCAAGAAGAGCGCAAAAGTACCACAACATGCCTGCCTCCACAGCTTTTTCCTTGGGGACATGCCTAATTCCTGGCTGATTTGCCTTTCTCGTCTTAGGGTTGGGGTTCGGCCTAGGGCTAGGATATTTTTAACTAGGAAGCCCTGAGTTCCAGGCTTACTGCATCTGCCAAAGGCATCCCAAAGGGAGTGCAGAAGTGCCACAACATGGCTGCTTTCACGGCTTTTCCCTTAGGAAGAACCCTAATACGCAGCTGATTTACCTTCCTAGGGTTACTGTTAAGCTTAGGCCTAGGACTTTTAAAACCAGGAAGCCCTGGGCTCCAGGCACATGCAGCTGTTCAAGGCATCCAAAGAGGGCCGCAGAAGTGACACAACTTGGCTGCCTCTGTTGCTATTCTCATGAGACCATCCCGAACCATAGGCTGATTTTCCTTCCTAGGGTTAAGGTTTGAGTTACGCCTAGGGTAAGAGTTCTATTAACCAGAAAGCCCTGAGTTCCAAGAACACAGCAGCTGCGAAGGACTAGCCAAGAAGAGCGCAAAAGTACCACAACGTGCCTGCCTCCACAGCTTTTTTCCTTGGGGACATGCCTAATTCCTGGCTGATTTGCCTTTCTCGTCTTAGGGTTGGGGTTCGGCCTAGGGCTAGGATTTTTAAAATCAGGAAGCCCTGAGTTCCAGGCACACTGGAGCTGTGAAAGGCATCCAAAAGGGAGTGCAAAAGTGCCACAACATGGTTGCTTTCACGGCTTTTTCCTTGGCAAGAAGCTTAACACCAGGCTGATTTCCCTTCCCAGGGTTACTGTAAGGCTTAGGCCTAGGGCTAGGATTTTTAAAACTAGGAAGCCCTTAGATCCAGGCACACTGCAGCTGTTCAAGGCATCCCAAGGGGAGTACAAAAGTGCAACAACATGGCAGCTTTCACAGCTTTTTCCTTGGCACCATCCCTATACCTAGGCTGATTTATCTGCCTAGGGTTAGGGTTAGGGTTCAGCCTAGGGCTTGGAGTTTTTTAACCAGGAAGCCCTGAGTTCCAGGCTTACTGCATCTGCCAAAGGCATCCCAAAGGGAGTGCAAAAGTGCCACAACATGGCTGCTTTCACAGCTTTTCCCTTAGGAAGAACCCTAATACGCGGCTGATTTACCTTCCTAGGGTTACTGTTAGGCTTAGGCCTAGGACTTTTAAAACCAGGAAGCCCTGGGCTCCAGGCACACTGCAGCTGCGAAAAGCATCCCAAGGGGAGCGCAAAAGTGACACAACTTGGCTGCCGCCACTGATATTTCCATGAGACCATCCTGAACCATAGGCTGATTTTCCTTCCTAGGGTTAAGGTTTGAGTTTCGCCTAGGGTAAGAGGTCTATTAACCAGAAAGACCTGAGTTCCAAGAACACAGCAGCTGCGAAGGACTACCCAAGAAGAGCGCAAAAGTACCACAACATGCCTGCCTCCACAGCTTTTTCCTTGGGGACATGCCTAATTCCTGGCTGATTTGCCTTTCTCGTCTTAGGGTTGGGGTTCGGCCTAGGGCTAGGATATTTTTAACTAGGAAGCCCTGAGTTCCAGGCTTACTGCATCTGCCAAAGGCATCCCAAAGGGAGTGCAGAAGTGCCACAACATGGCTGCTTTCACGGCTTTTCCCTTAGGAAGAACCCTAATACGCAGCTGATTTACCTTCCTAGGGTTACTGTTAAGCTTAGGCCTAGGACTTTTAAAACCAGGAAGCCCTGGGCTCCAGGCACATGCAGCTGTTCAAGGCATCCAAAGAGGGCCGCAGAAGTGACACAACTTGGCTGCCTCTGTTGCTATTCTCATGAGACCATCCCGAACCATAGGCTGATTTTCCTTCCTAGGGTTAAGGTTTGAGTTACGCCTAGGGTAAGAGTTCTATTAACCAGAAAGCCCTGAGTTCCAAGAACACAGCAGCTGCGAAGGACTACCCAAGAAGAGCGCAAAAGTACCACAACATGCCTGCCTCCACAGCTTTTTCCTTGGGGACATGCCTAATTCCTGGCTGATTTGCCTTTCTCGTCTTAGGGTTGGGGTTCGGCCTAGGGCTAGGATTTTTTTAACTAGGAAGCCCTGAGTTCCAGGCTTACTGCATCTGCCAAAGGCATCCCAAAGGGAGTGCAGAAGTGCCACAACATGGCTGCTTTCACGGCTTTTCCCTTAGGAAGAACCCTAATACGCGGCTGATTTACCTTCCTAGGGTTACTGTTAGGCTTAGGCCTAGGACTTTTAAAACCAGGAAGCCCTGGGCTCCAGGCACATTCAGCTGTTCAAGGCATCCCAAGAGGGCCGCAGAAGTGACACAACTTGGCTGCCTCTGTTGCTATTCTCATGAGACCATCCCGAACCATAGGCTGATTTTCCTTCCTAGGGTTAAGGTTTGAGTTACGCCTAGGGTAAGAGTTCTATTAACCAGAAAGCCCTGAGTTCCAAGAACACCGCAGCTGCGAAGGACTACCCAAGAAGAGCGCAAAAGTACCACAACGTGCCTGCCTCCACAGCTTTTTCCTTGGGGACATGCCTAATTCCTGGCTGATTTGCCTTTCTCGTCTTAGGGTTGGGGTTCGGCCTAGGGCTAGGATTTTTTAACCATGAAGCCCTGAGTTCCAGGCTTACTTCATCTGCAAAAAGCATCCCAAAGGGAGTGCAGAAGTGCCACAACATGGCTGCTTTCACGGCTTTCCCCTTAGGAAGAACCCTAATACCCTGCTGATTTACCTTCCTAGGGTTACTGTTAGGCTTAGGCCTAGGACTTTTAAAACCAGGAAGCCCTGGGCTCCAGGCACTCTGCAGCTGCGAAAGGCATCCCAAGGGGAGCGCAAAAGTGACACAACTTGGCTGCCACCACTGATATTTCCATGAGACCATCCCGAACCATAGGCTGATTTTCCTTCCTAGGGTTAAGGTTTGAGTTACGCCTAGGGTAAGGGTTCTATTAACCAGAAAGCCCTGAGTTCCAAGAACACAGCAGCTGCGAAGGACTACCCAAGAAGAGCGCAAAAGTACCACAACATGCCTGCCTCCACAGCTTTTTCCTTGGGGACATGCCTAATTCCTGGCTGATTTGCCTTTCTCGTCTTAGGGTTGGGGTTCGGCCTAGGGCTAGGATATTTTTAACTAGGAAGCCCTGAGTTCCAGGCTTACTGCATCTGCCAAAGGCATCCCAAAAAGAGTGCAGAAGTGCCACAACATGGCTGCTTTCACGGCTTTCCCCTTAGGAAGAACCCTAATACGCGGCTGATCTACCTTCCTAGGGTTACTGTTAGGCTTAGGCCTAGGACTTTTAAAACCAGGAAGCCCTGGGCTCCAGGCACATGCAGCTGTTCAAGGCATCCCAAGAGGGCCGCAGAAGTGACACAACTTGGCTGCCTCTGCTGCTATTCTCATGAGACCATCCCGAACCATAGGCTGATTTTCCTTCCTAGGGTTAAGGTTTGTGTTACGCCTAGGGTAAGGGTTCTATTAACCAGAAAGCCCTGAGTTCCAAGAACACAGCAGCTGCGAAGGACTAGCCAAGAAGAGCGCAAAAGTACCACAACATGCCTGCCTCCACAGCTTTTTCCTTGGGGACATGCCTAATTCCTGGCTGATTTGCCTTTCTCGTCTTAGGGTTGGGGTTCGGCCTAGGGCTAGGATATTTTTAACTAGGAAGCCCTGAGTTCCAGGCTTACTGCATCTGCCAAAGGCATCCCAAAGGGAGTGCAAAAGTGCCACAACATGGTTGCTTTCACGGCTTTTTCCTTGGCAAGAAGCTTAACACCAGGCTGATTTCCCTTCCCAGGGTTACTGTAAGGCTTAGGCCTAGGGCTAGGATTTTTAAAACTAGGAAGCCCTTAGATCCAGGCACACTGCAGCTGTTCAAGGCATCCCAAGGGGAGTACAAAAGTGCAACAACATGGCAGCTTTCACAGCTTTTTCCTTGGCACCATCCCTATACCTAGGCTGATTTATCTGCCTAGGGTTAGGGTTAGGGTTCAGCCTAGGGCTTGGAGTTTTTTAACCAGGAAGCCCTGAGTTCCAGGCTTACTGCATCTGCCAAAGGCATCCCAAAGGGAGTGCAAAAGTGCCACAACATGGCTGCTTTCACAGCTTTTCCCTTAGGAAGAACCCTAATACGCGGCTGATTTACCTTCCTAGGGTTACTGTTAGGCTTAGGCCTAGGACTTTTAAAACCAGGAAGCCCTGGGCTCCAGGCACACTGCAGCTGCCAAAGGCATCCCAAGGGGAGCTCAAAAGTGACACAACTTGGCTGCCACCACTGATATTTCCATGAGACCATCCCGAACCATAGGCTGATTTTCCTTCCTAGGGTTAAGGTTTGAGTTACGCCTAGGGTAAGGGTTCTATTAACCAGAAAGCCCTGAGTTCCAAGAACACAGCAGCTGCGAAGGACTAGCCAAGAAGAGCGCAAAAGTACCACAACATGCCTGCCTCCACAGCTTTTTCCTTGGGGACATGCCTAATTCCTGGCTGATTTGCCTTTCTCGTCTTAGGGTTGGGGTTCGGCCTAGGGCTAGGATTTTTAAAATCAGGAAGCCCTGAGTTCCAGGCACACTGGAGCTGTGAAAGGCATCCAAAAGGGAGTGCAAAAGTGCCACAACATGGTTGCTTTCACGGCTTTTTCCTTGGCAAGAAGCTTAACACCAGGCTGATTTCCCTTCCCAGGGTTACTGTAAGGCTTAGGCCTAGGGCTAGGATTTTTAAAACTAGGAAGCCCTTAGATCCAGGCACACTGCAGCTGTTCAAGGCATCCCAAGGGGAGTACAAAAGTGCAACAACATGGCAGCTTTCACAGCTTTTTCCTTGGCACCATCCCTATACCTAGGCTGTTTTATCTGCCTAGGGTTAGGGTTAGGGTTCAGCCTAGGCCTAGGACATTTAAAACCAGGAAGCCCTGGGCTCCAGGCACACTGCAGCTGCGAAAGGCATCCCAAGGGGAGCGCAAAAGTGACGCAACTTGGCTGCCAACACTGATATTTCCATGAGACCATCCCGAACCATAGGCTGATTTTCCTACCTAGGGTTTAAGGTTTGAGTTACGCCTAGGGTAAGGGTTCTATTAACCAGAAAGCCCTGAGTTCCAAGAACACAGCAGCTGCGAAGGACTAGCCAAGAAGAGCGCAAAAGTACCACAACATGCCTGCGTCGATAGCTTTTTCCTTGGGGACATGCCTAATTCCTGGCTGATTTGCCTTTCTCGTCTTAGGTTATGGGTTCGGCCTAGTGCTAGGATTTTTAAAATCAGGAAGCCCTGAGTTCCAGGCACACTGGAGGTGTGAAAGGCATCCAAAAGGGAGTGCAAAAGTGCCACAACATGGCTGCTTTCACGGCTTTTTCCTTGGCAAGAAGCTTAACACCAGGCTGATTTCCCTTCCCAGGGTTACTGTAAGGCTTAGGCCTAGGGCTAGGATTTTTAAAACTAGGAAGCCCTTAGATCCAGACACACTGCAGCTGTTCAAGGCATCCCAAGGGGAGTACAAAAGTGCAACAACATGGCAGCTTTCACAGCTTTTTCCTTGGCACCATCCCTATACCTAGGCTGATTTATCTGCCTAGGGTTAGGGTTAGGGTTCAGCCTAGGGCTTGGAGTTTTTTAACCAGGAAGCCCTGAGTTCCAGGCTTACTGCATCTGCCAAAGGCATCCCAAAGGGAGTGCAAAAGTGCCACAACATGGCTGCTTTCACAGCTTTTCCCCTAGGAAGAACCCTAATACCCGGCTGATTTACCTTCCTAGGGTTACTGTTAGGCTTAGGCCTAGGACTTTTAAAACCAGGAAGCCCTGTGCTCCAGGCACACTGCAGCTTTTAAAGGCATCCCAAGAGGGCCGCAGAAGTGACACAACTTGGCTGCCTCTGCTTCTATTCTCATGAGACCATCCCGAACCATAGGCTGATTTTCCTTCCTAGGGTTAATGTTTGAGTTTCGCCTAGGGTAAGAGGTCTATTAACCAGAAAGACCAGAGTTCCAAGAACACAGCAGCTGCGAAGGACTAGCCAAGAAGAGCGCAAAAGTACCACAACATGCCTGCCTCCACAGCTTTTTCCTTGGGGACATGCCTAATTCCTGGCTGATTTGCCTTTCTCGTCTTAGGGTTGGGGTTCGGCCTAGGGCTAGGATATTTTTAACTAGGAAGCCCTGAGTTCCAGGCTTACTGCATCTGCCAAAGGCATCCCAAAGGGAGTGCAGAAGTGCCACAACATGGCTGCTTTCACGGCTTTTCCCTTAGGAAGAACCCTAATACGCGGCTGATTTACCTTCCTAGGGTTACTGTTAGGCTTAGGCCTAGGACTTTTAAAACCAGGAAGCCCTGGGCTCCAGGCACACTGCAGCTGTTCAAGGCATCCCAAGGGGAGCGCAAAAGTGACACAACTTGGCTGCCACCACTGATATTTCCGTGAGACCATCCCGAACCATAGGCTGATTTTCCTTCCTAGGGTTAAGGTTTGAGTTACGCCTAGGGTAAGGGTTCTATTAACCAGAAAGCCCTGAGTTCCAAGAACACAGCAGCTGCAAAGGACTAGCCAAGAAGAGCGCAAAAGTACCACAACATGCCTGCCTCCACAGCTTTTTCCTTGGGGACATGCCTAATTCCTGGCTGATTTGCCTTTCTCGTCTTAGGGTTGGGGTTCGGCCTAGGGCTAGGATTTTTAAAATCAGGAAGCCCTGAGTTCCAGGCACACTGGAGCTGTGAAAGGCATCCAAAAGGGAGTGCAAAAGTGCCACAACATGGTTGCTTTCACGGCTTTTTCCTTGGCAAGAAGCTTAACACCAGGCTGATTTCCCTTCCCAGGGTTACTGTAAGGCTTAGGCCTAGGGCTAGGATTTTTAAAACTAGGAAGCCCTGGGCTCCAGGCACACTGCAGCTGTTCAAGGCATCCCAAGGGGAGTACAAAAGTGCAACAACATGGCAGCTTTCACAGCTTTTTCCGTGGCACCATCCCTATACAAAGGCTGATTTATCAGCCTAGGGTTAGGGTTAGGGTTCAGCCTAGGGCTTGGAGTTTTTTAACCAGGGAGCCCTGAGTTCCAGGCTTACTGCATCTGCCAAATGCATCCCAAAGGGAGTGCAAAAGTGCCACAACATGGCTGCTTTCACGGCTTTTCCCTTAGGAAGAACCCTAATACGCGGCTGATTTACCTTCCTAGGGTTACTGTAAGGCTTAGGCCTAGGACTTTTAAAACCAGGAAGCCCTGGGCTCCAGGCACATGCAGCTGTTAAAGGCATCCCAAGAGGGCCGCAGAAGTGACACAACTTGGCTGCCTCTGCTGCTATTCCCATGAGACCATCCCGAACCATAGGCTGATTTTCCTTCCTAGGGTTAAGGTTTGAGTTACGCCTAGGGTAAGGGTTCTATTAACCAGAAAGACCTGAGTTCCAAGAACACAGCAGCTGCGAAGGACTAGCCAAGAAGAGCGCAAAAGTACCACAACATGCCTGCCTCCACAGCTTTTTCCTTGGGGACATGCCTAATTCCTGGCTGATTTGCCTTTCTCGTCTTAGGGTTGGGGTTCGGCCTAGGGCTAGGATTTTTAAAATCAGGAAGCCCTGAGTTCCAGGCACACTGGAGCTGTGAAAGGCATCCAAAAGGTAGTGCAAAAGTGCCACAACATGGTTTCTTTCACGGCTTTTTCCTTGGCAAGAAGCTTAACACCAGGCTGATTTCCCTTCTCAGGGTTACTGTAAGGCTTAGGCCTAGGGCTAGGATTTTCAAAACTAGGAAGCCCTTAGCTCCAGGCACACTGCAGCTGTTCAAGGCATCCCAAGGGGAGTACAAAAGTGCAACAACATGGCAGCTTTCACAGCTTTTTCCTTGGCACCATCCCTATACCTAGGCTGTTTTATCTGCCTAGGGTTAGGGTTAGGGTTCAGCCTAGGGCTTGGAGTTTTTTAACCAGGAAGCCCTGAGTTCCAGGCTTACTGCATCTGCCAAAGGCATCCCAAAGAGAGTGCAAAAGTGCCACAACATGGCTGCTTTCACGGCTTTTCCCTTAGGAAGAATCCTAATACCCGGCTGATTTACCTTCCTAGGGTTACTGTTAGGCTTAGGCCTAGGACTTTTAAAACCAGGAAACCCTGGGCTCCAGGCACACTGCAGCTGCGAAAGGCATCCCAAGGGGAGCGCAAAAGTGACGCAACTTGGCTGCCACCACTGATATTTCCATGAGACCATCCCGAACCATAGGCTGATTTTCCTTCCTAGGGTTAAGGTTTGAGTTACGCCTAGGGTAAGGGTTCTATTAACCAGAAAGCCCTGAGTTCCAAGAACACAGCAGCTGCGAAGGACTAGCCAAGAAGAGCGCAAAAGTACCACAACATGCCTGCGTCGATAGCTTTTTCCTTGGGGACATGCCTAATTCCTGGCTGATTTGCCTTTCTCGTCTTAGGTTATGGGTTCGGCCTAGTGCTAGGATTTTTAAAATCAGGAAGCCCTGAGTTCCAGGCACACTGGAGCTGTGAAAGGCATCCAAAAGGGAGTGCAAAAGTGCCACAACATGGCTGCTTTCACGGCTTTTTCCTTGGCAAGAAGCCTAACACCAGGCTGGTTTCCCTTCCCAGGGTTACTGTAAGGCTTAGGCGTAGGGCTTGGATTTTTAAAACTAGGAAGCCATTAGATCCAGGCACACTGCAGCTGTTCAAGGCATCCCAAGGGGAGTACAAAAGTGCAACAACATGGCAGCTTTCACAGCTTTTTCCTTGGCACCATCCCTATACCTAGGCTGATTTATCTGCCTAGGGTTAGGGTTAGGCTTCAGCCTAGGGCTTGGAGTTTTTTAATCAGGAAGCCCTGAGTTCCAGGCTTACTGCATCTGCCAAAGGCATCCCAAAGGGAGTGCAAAAGTGCCACAACATGGCTGCTTTCACGGCTTTTCCCCTAGGAAGAACCCTAATACGCGGCTGATTTACCTTCCTAGGGTTACTGTTAGGCTTAGGCCTAGGACTTTTAAAACCAGGAAGCCCTGGGCTCCAGGCACACTGCAGCTGTTAAAGGCATCCCAAGAGGGCCGCAGAAGTGACACAACTTGGCTGCCTCTGCTTCTATTCTCATGAGACCATCCCGAACCATAGGCTGATTTTCCTTCCTAGGGTTAATGTTTGAGTTTCGCCTAGGGTAAGAGGTCTATTAACCAGAAAGACCTGAGTTCCAAGAACACAGCAGCTGCGAAGGACTACCCAAGAAGAGCGCAAAAGTACCACAACATGCCTGCCTCCACAGCTTTTTCCTTGGGGACATGCCTAATTCCTGGCTGATTTGCCTTTCTCGTCTTAGGGTTGGGGTTCGGCCTAGGGCTAGGATATTTTTAACTAGGAAGCCCTGAGTTCCAGGCTTACTGCATCTGCCAAAGGCATCCCAAAGGGAGTGCAGAAGTGCCACAACATGGCTGCTTTCACGGCTTTTCCCTTAGGAAGAACCCTAATACGCGGCTGATTTACCTTCCTAGGGTTACTGTTAGGCTTAGGCCTAGGACATTTAAAACCAGGAAGCCCTTAGCTCCAGGCACACTGCAGCTGCGAAAGGCATCCCAAGGGGAGCGCAAAAGTGACACAACTTGGCTGCCACCACTGATATTTCCATGAGACCATCCCGAACCATAGGCTGATTTTCCTTCCTAGGGTTAAGGTTTGAGTTACGCCTAGGGTAAGGGTTCTATTAACCAGAAAGCCCTGAGTTCCAAGAACACAGCAGCTGCGAAGGACTAGCCAAGAAGAGCGCAAAAGTACCACAACATGCCTGCCTCCACAGCTTTTTCCTTGGGGACATGCCTAATTCCTGGCTGATTTGCCTTTCTCGTCTTAGGGTTGGGGTTCGGCCTAGGGCTAGGATTTTTAAAATCAGGAAGCCCTGAGTTCCAGGCACACTGGAGCTGTGAAAGGCATCCAAAAGGGAGTGCAAAAGTGCCACAACATGGTTGCTTTCACGGCTTTTTCCTTGGCAAGAAGCTTAACACCAGGCTGATTTCCCTTCCCAGGGTTACTGTAAGGCTTAGGCCTAGGGCTAGGATTTTTAAAACTAGGAAGCCCTGGGCTCCAGGCACACTGCAGCTGTTCAAGGCATCCCAAGGGGAGTACAAAAGTGCAACAACATGGCAGCTTTCACTGCTTTTTCCGTGGCACCATCCCTATACAAAGGCTGATTTATCTGCCTAGGGTTAGGGTTAGGGTTCAGCCTAGGGCTTGGAGTTTTTTAACCAGGGAGCCCTGAGTTCCAGGCTTACTGCATCTGCCAAAGGCATCCCAAAGGGAGTGCAAAAGTGCCACAACATGGCTGCTTTCACGGCTTTTCCCTTAGGAAGAACCCTAATACGCGGCTGATTTACCTTCCTAGGGTTACTGTAAGGCTTAGGCCTAGGACTTTTAAAACCAGGAAGCCCTGGGCTCCAGGCACACTGCAGCTGCGAAAGGCATCCCAAGGGGAGCGCAAAAGTGACACAACTTGGCTGCCACCACTGATATTTCCATGAGACCATCCCGAACCCTAGGCTGATTTTCCTTCCTAGGGTTAAGGTTTGAGTTACGCCTAGGGTAAGAGTTCTATTAACCAGAAAGCCCTGAGTTCCAAGAACACAGCAGCTGCGAAGGACTACCCAAGAAGAGCGCAAAAGTACCACAACATGCCTGCCTCCACAGCTTTTTCCTTGGGGACATGCCTAATTCCTGGCTGATTTGCCTTTCTCGTCTTAGGGTTGGGGTTCGGCCTAGGGCTAGGATTTTTAAAATCAGGAAGCCCTGAGTTCCAGGCGCACTGGAGCTGTGAAAGGCATCCCAAAGGGAGTGAAAAAGTGCCACAACATGGTTGCTTTCACGGCTTTTTCCTTGGCAAGAAGCTTAACACCAGGCTGATTTCCCTTCCCAGGGTTACTGTAAGGCTTAGGCCTAGGGCTAGGATTTTTAAAACTAGGAAGCCCTTAGATCCAGGCACACAGCAGCTGTTCAAGGCATCCCAAGGGGAGTACAAAAGTGCAACAACATGGCAGCTATCACAGCTTTTTCCTTGGCACCATCCCTATACCTAGGCTGATTTATCTGCCTAGGGTTAGGGTTAGGGTTCAGCCTAGGGCTTGGAGTTTTTTAACCAGGAAGCCCTGAGTTCCAGGCTTACTGCATCTGCCAAAGGCATCCCAAAGGGAGTGCAAAAGTGCCACAACATGGCTGCTTTCACGGCTTTTCCCTTAGGAAGAACCCTAATACGCGGCTGATTTACCTTCCTAGGGTTACTGTTAGGCTTAGGCCTAGGACTTTTAAAACCAGGAAGCCCTGGGCTCCAGGCACACTGCAGCTGTTAAAGGCATCCCCAGAGGGCCGCAGAAGTGACACAACTTGGCTGCCTCTGCTTCTATTCTCATGAGACCATCCCGAACCATAGGCTGATTTTCCTTCCTAGGGTTAAGGTTTGAGTTATGCCTAGGGTAAGAGGTCTATTAACCAGAAAGCCCTGAGTTCCAACAACACAGCAGCTGCGAAGGACTACCCAAGAAGAGCGCAAAAGTACCACAACATGCCTGCCTCCACAGCTTTTTCCTTGGGGACATGCCTAATTCCTGGCTGATTTGCCTTTCTCGTCTTAGGGTTGGGGTTCGGCCTAGGGCTAGGATATTTTTAACTAGGAAGCCCTGAGTTCCAGGCTTACTGCATCTGCCAAAGGCATCCCAAAGGGAATGCAAAAGTGCCACAACATGGCTGCTTTCACGGCTTTTCCCTTAGGAAGAACCCTAATACGCGGCTGATTTATTTACCTAGGGTTACTGTTAGGCTTAGGCCTAGGACTTTTAAAACCAGGAAGCCCTGGGCTCCAGGCACACTGCAGCTGCGAAAAGCATCCCAAGGGGAGCGCAAAAGTGACACAACTTGGCTGCCGCCACTGATATTTCCATGAGACCATCCTGAACCATAGGCTGATTTTCCTTCCTAGGGTTAAGGTTTGAGTTTCGCCTAGGGTAAGAGGTCTATTAACCAGAAAGACCTGAGTTCCAAGAACACAGCAGCTGCGAAGGACTACCCAAGAAGAGCGCAAAAGTACCACAACATGCCTGCCTCCACAGCTTTTTCCTTGGGGACATGCCTAATTCCTGGCTGATTTGCCTTTCTCGTCTTAGGGTTGGGGTTCGGCCTAGGGCTAGGATATTTTTAACTAGGAAGCCCTGAGTTCCAGGCTTACTGCATCTGCCAAAGGCATCCCAAAGGGAGTGCAGAAGTGCCACAACATGGCTGCTTTCACGGCTTTTCCCTTAGGAAGAACCCTAATACGCAGCTGATTTACCTTCCTAGGGTTACTGTTAAGCTTAGGCCTAGGACTTTTAAAACCAGGAAGCCCTGGGCTCCAGGCACATGCAGCTGTTCAAGGCATCCAAAGAGGGCCGCAGAAGTGACACAACTTGGCTGCCTCTGTTGCTATTCTCATGAGACCATCCCGAACCATAGGCTGATTTTCCTTCCTAGGGTTAAGGTTTGAGTTACGCCTAGGGTAAGAGTTCTATTAACCAGAAAGCCCTGAGTTCCAAGAACACAGCAGCTGCGAAGGACTAGCCAAGAAGAGCGCAAAAGTACCACAACGTGCCTGCCTCCACAGCTTTTTTCCTTGGGGACATGCCTAATTCCTGGCTGATTTGCCTTTCTCGTCTTAGGGTTGGGGTTCGGCCTAGGGCTAGGATTTTTAAAATCAGGAAGCCCTGAGTTCCAGGCACACTGGAGCTGTGAAAGGCATCCAAAAGGGAGTGCAAAAGTGCCACAACATGGTTGCTTTCACGGCTTTTTCCTTGGCAAGAAGCTTAACACCAGGCTGATTTCCCTTCCCAGGGTTACTGTAAGGCTTAGGCCTAGGGCTAGGATTTTTAAAACTAGGAAGCCCTTAGATCCAGGCACACTGCAGCTGTTCAAGGCATCCCAAGGGGAGTACAAAAGTGCAACAACATGGCAGCTTTCACAGCTTTTTCCTTGGCACCATCCCTATACCTAGGCTGATTTATCTGCCTAGGGTTAGGGTTAGGGTTCAGCCTAGGGCTTGGAGTTTTTTAACCAGGAAGCCCTGAGTTCCAGGCTTACTGCATCTGCCAAAGGCATCCCAAAGGGAGTGCAAAAGTGCCACAACATGGCTGCTTTCACAGCTTTTCCCTTAGGAAGAACCCTAATACGCGGCTGATTTACCTTCCTAGGGTTACTGTTAGGCTTAGGCCTAGGACTTTTAAAACCAGGAAGCCCTGGGCTCCAGGCACACTGCAGCTGCGAAAAGCATCCCAAGGGGAGCGCAAAAGTGACACAACTTGGCTGCCGCCACTGATATTTCCATGAGACCATCCTGAACCATAGGCTGATTTTCCTTCCTAGGGTTAAGGTTTGAGTTTCGCCTAGGGTAAGAGGTCTATTAACCAGAAAGACCTGAGTTCCAAGAACACAGCAGCTGCGAAGGACTACCCAAGAAGAGCGCAAAAGTACCACAACATGCCTGCCTCCACAGCTTTTTCCTTGGGGACATGCCTAATTCCTGGCTGATTTGCCTTTCTCGTCTTAGGGTTGGGGTTCGGCCTAGGGCTAGGATATTTTTAACTAGGAAGCCCTGAGTTCCAGGCTTACTGCATCTGCCAAAGGCATCCCAAAGGGAGTGCAGAAGTGCCACAACATGGCTGCTTTCACGGCTTTTCCCTTAGGAAGAACCCTAATACGCAGCTGATTTACCTTCCTAGGGTTACTGTTAAGCTTAGGCCTAGGACTTTTAAAACCAGGAAGCCCTGGGCTCCAGGCACATGCAGCTGTTCAAGGCATCCAAAGAGGGCCGCAGAAGTGACACAACTTGGCTGCCTCTGTTGCTATTCTCATGAGACCATCCCGAACCATAGGCTGATTTTCCTTCCTAGGGTTAAGGTTTGAGTTACGCCTAGGGTAAGAGTTCTATTAACCAGAAAGCCCTGAGTTCCAAGAACACAGCAGCTGCGAAGGACTAGCCAAGAAGAGCGCAAAAGTACCACAACGTGCCTGCCTCCACAGCTTTTTTCCTTGGGGACATGCCTAATTCCTGGCTGATTTGCCTTTCTCGTCTTAGGGTTGGGGTTCGGCCTAGGGCTAGGATTTTTAAAATCAGGAAGCCCTGAGTTCCAGGCACACTGGAGCTGTGAAAGGCATCCAAAAGGGAGTGCAAAAGTGCCACAACATGGTTGCTTTCACGGCTTTTTCCTTGGCAAGAAGCTTAACACCAGGCTGATTTCCCTTCCCAGGGTTACTGTAAGGCTTAGGCCTAGGGCTAGGATTTTTAAAACTAGGAAGCCCTTAGATCCAGGCACACTGCAGCTGTTCAAGGCATCCCAAGGGGAGTACAAAAGTGCAACAACATGGCAGCTTTCACAGCTTTTTCCTTGGCACCATCCCTATACCTAGGCTGATTTATCTGCCTAGGGTTAGGGTTAGGGTTCAGCCTAGGGCTTGGAGTTTTTTAACCAGGAAGCCCTGAGTTCCAGGCTTACTGCATCTGCCAAAGGCATCCCAAAGGGAGTGCAAAAGTGCCACAACATGGCTGCTTTCACAGCTTTTCCCTTAGGAAGAACCCTAATACGCGGCTGATTTACCTTCCTAGGGTTACTGTTAGGCTTAGGCCTAGGACTTTTAAAACCAGGAAGCCCTGGGCTCCAGGCACACTGCAGCTGTTAAAGGCATCCCAAGAGGGCCGCAGAAGTGACACAACTTGGCTGCCTCTGCTTCTATTCTCATGAGACCATCCCGAACCATAGGCTGATTTTCCTTCCTAGGGTTAATGTTTGAGTTTCGCCTAGGGTAAGAGGTCTATTAACCAGAAAGCCCTGAGTTCCAAGAACACAGCAGCTGCGAAGGACTACCCAAGAAGAGCGCAAAAGTACCACAACATGCCTGCCACCACAGCTTTTTCCTTGGGGACATGCCTAATTCCTGGCTGATTTGCCTTTCTCGTCTTAGGGTTGGGGTTCGGCCTAGGGCTAGGATATTTTTAACTAGGAAGCCCTGAGTTCCAGGCTTACTTCATGTGCAAAAGGCATCCCAAAGGGAGTGCAGAAGTGCCACAACATGGCTGCTTTCACGGCTTTTCCCTTAGGAAGAACCCTAATACGCGGCTGATTTACCTTCCTAGGGTTACTGTTAGGCTTAGGCCTAGGACTTTTAAAACCAGGAAGCCCTGGGCTCCAGGCACATGCAGCTGTTAAAGGCATCCCAAGGGGAGCGCAAAAGTGACACAACTTGGCTGCCACCACTGATATTTCCATGAGACCATCCCAAATCATAGGCTGATTTTCCTTCCTAGGGTTAAGGTTTGAGTTACGCCTAGGGTAAGAGGTCTATTAACCAGAAAGACCTGAGTTCCAAGAACACAGCAGCTGCGAAGGACTACCCAAGAAGAGCGCAAAAGTACCACAACATGCCTGCCTCCACAGCTTTTTCCTTGGGGACATGCCTAATTCCTGGCTGATTTGCCTTTCTCGTCTTAGGGTTGGGGTTCGGCCTAGGGCTAGGATTTTTTTAACTAGGAAGCCCTGAGTTCCAGGCTTACTTCATCTGCCAAAGGCATCCCAAAGGGAGTGCAGAAGTGCCACAACATGGCTGCTTTCACGGCTTTCCCCTTAGGAAGAACCCTAATACGCGGCTGATTTACCTTCCTAGGGTTACTGTTAGGCTTAGGCCTAGGACTTTTAAAACCAGGAAGCCCTGGGCTCCAGGCACATGCAGCTGTTAAAGGCATCCCAAGAGGGCCGCAGAAGTGACACAACTTGGCTGCCTCTGCTGCTATTCCCATGAGACCATCCCGAACCATAGGCTGATTTTCCTTCCTAGGGTTAAGGTTTGAGTTACGCCTAGGGTAAGGGTTCTATTAACCAGAAAGACCTGAGTTCCAAGAACACAGCAGCTGCGAAGGACTACCCAAGAAGAGCGCAAAAGTACCACAACATGCCTGCCTCCACAGCTTTTTCCTTGGGGACATGCCTAATTCCTGGCTGATTTGCCTTTCTCGTCTTAGGGTTGGGGTTCGGCCTAGGGCTAGGATTTTTAAAATCAGGAAGCCCTGAGTTCCAGGCACACTGGAGCTGTGAAAGGCATCCAAAAGGGAGTGCAAAAGTGCCACAACATGGTTGCTTTCACGGCTTTTTCCTTGGCAAGAAGCTTAACACCAGGCTGATTTCCCTTCTCAGGGTTACTGTAAGGCTTAGGCCTAGGGCTAGGATTTTCAAAACTAGGAAGCCCTTAGCTCCAGGCACACTGCAGCTGTTCAAGGCATCCCAAGGGGAGTACAAAAGTGCAACAACATGGCAGCTTTCACAGCTTTTTCCTTGGCACCATCCCTATACCTAGGCTGTTTTATCTGCCTAGGGTTAGGGTTAGGGTTCAGCCTAGGGCTTGGAGTTTTTTAACCAGGAAGCCCTGAGTTCCAGGCTTACTGCATCTGCCAAAGGCATCCCAAAGAGAGTGCAAAAGTGCCACAACATGGCTGCTTTCACGGCTTTTCCCTTAGGAAGAACCCTAATACCCGGCTGATTTACCTTCCTAGGGTTACTGTTAGGCTTAGGCCTAGGACTTTTAAAACCAGGAAGCCCTGGGCTCCAGGCACACTGCAGCTGCGAAAGGCATCCCAAGGGGAGCGCAAAAGTTACGCAACTTGGCTGCCACCACTGATATTTCCATGAGACCATCCCGAACCATAGGCTGATTTTCCTTCCTAGGGTTAAGGTTTGAGTTACGCCTAGGGTAAGGGTTCTATTAACCAGAAAGCCCTGAGTTCCAAGAACACAGCAGCTGCGAAGGACTAGCCAAGAAGAGCGCAAAAGTACCACAACATGCCTGCGTCGATAGCTTTTTCCTTGGGGACATGCCTAATTCCTGGCTGATTTGCCTTTCTCGTCTTAGGTTATGGGTTCGGCCTAGTGCTAGGATTTTTAAAATCAGGAAGCCCTGAGTTCCAGGCACACTGGAGCTGTGAAAGGCATCCAAAAGGGAGTGCAAAAGTGCCACAACATGGCTGCTTTCACGGCTTTTTCCTTGGCAAGAAGCCTAACACCAGGCTGGTTTCCCTTCCCAGGGTTACCGTAAGGCTTAGGCGTAGGGCTTGGATTTTTAAAACTAGGAAGCCATTAGATCCAGGCACACTGCAGCTGTTCAAGGCATCCCAAGGGGAGTACAAAAGTGCAACAACATGGCAGCTTTCACAGCTTTTTCCTTGGCACCATCCCAATACCTAGGCTGATTTATCTGCCTAGGGTTAGGGTTAGGCTTCAGCCTAGGGCTTGGAGTTTTTTAATCAGGAAGCCCTGAGTTCCAGGCTTACTGCATCTGCCAAAGGCATCCCAAAGGGAGTGCAAAAGTGCCACAACATGGCTGCTTTCACGGCTTTTCCCCTAGGAAGAACCCTAATACGCGGCTGATTTACCTTCCTAGGGTTACTGTTAGGCTTAGGCCTAGGACTTTTAAAACCAGGAAGCCCTGGGCTCCAGGCACACTGCAGCTGTTAAAGGCATCCCAAGAGGGCCGCAGAAGTGACACAACTTGGCTGCCTCTGCTTCTATTCTCATGAGACCATCCCGAACCATAGGCTGATTTTCCTTCCTAGGGTTAATGTTTGAGTTTCGCCTAGGGTAAGAGGTCTATTAACCAGAAAGCCCTGAGTTCCAAGAACACAGCAGCTGCGAAGGACAACCCAAGAAGAGCGCAAAAGTACCACAACATGCCTGCCTCCACAGCTTTTTCCTTGGGGACATGCCTAATTCCTGGCTGATTTGCCTTTCTCGTCTTAGGGTTGGGGTTCGGCCTAGGGCTAGGATATTTTTAACTAGGAAGCCCTGAGTTCCAGGCTTACTGCATCTGCCAAAGGCATCCCAAAGGGAGTGCAGAAGTGCCACAACATGGCTGCTTTCACGGCTTTTCCCTTAGGAAGAACCCTAATACGCGGCTGATTTACCTTCCTAGGGTTACTGTTAGGCTTAGGCCTAGGACTTTTAAAACCAGGAAGCCCTGGGCTCCAGGCACACTGCAGCTGCGAAAGGCATCCCAAGGGGAGCGCAAAAGTGACACAACTTGGCTGCCACCACTGATATTTCCATGAGACCATCCCGAACCATAGGCTGATTTTCCTTCCTAGGGTTAAGGTTTGAGTTACGCCTAGGGTAAGGGTTCTATTAACCAGAAAGCCCTGAGTTCCAAGAACACAGCAGCTGCGAAGGACTAGCCAAGAAGAGCGCAAAAGTACCACAACATGCCTGCCTCCACAGCTTTTTCCTTGGGGACATGCCTAATTCCTGGCTGATTTGCCTTTCTCGTCTTAGGGTTGGGGTTCGGCCTAGGGCTAGGATTTTTAAAATCAGGAAGCCCTGAGTTCCAGGCACACTGGAGCTGTGAAAGGCATCCAAAAGGGAGAGCAAAAGTACCACAACATGGTTGCTTTCACGGCTTTTTCCTTGGCAAGAAGCTTAACACCAGGCTGATTTCCCTTCCCAGGGTTACTGTAAGGCTTAGGCCTAGGGCTAGGATTTTTAAAACTAGGAAGCCCTGGGCTCCAGGCACACTGCAGCTGTTCAAGGCATCCCAAGGGGAGTACAAAAGTGCAACAACATGGCAGCTTTCACTGCTTTTTCCGTGGCACCATCCCTATACAAAGGCTGATTTATCTGCCTAGGGTTAGGGTTAGGGTTCAGCCTAGGGCTTGGAGTTTTTTAACCAGGGAGCCCTGAGTTCCAGGCTTACTGCATCTGCCAAAGGCATCCCAAAGGGAGTGCAAAAGGGCCACAACATGGCTGCTTTCACGGCTTTTCCCTTAGGAAGAACCCTAATACGCGGCTGATTTACCTTCCTAGGGTTACTGTAAGGCTTAGGCCTAGGACTTTTAAAACCAGGAAGCCCTGGGCTCCAGGCACACTGCAGCTGCGAAAGGCATCCCAAGGGGAGCGCAAAAGTGACACAACTTGGCTGCCACCACTGATATTTCCATGAGACCATCCCGAACCCTAGGCTGATTTTCCTTCCTAGGGTTAAGGTTTGAGTTACGCCTAGGGTAAGAGTTCTATTAACCAGAAAGCCCTGAGTTCCAAGAACACAGCAGCTGCGAAGGACTACCCAAGAAGAGCGCAAAAGTACCACAACATGCCTGCCTCCACAGCTTTTTCCTTGGGGACATGCCTAATTCCTGGCTGATTTGCCTTTCTCGTCTTAGGGTTGGGGTTCGGCCTAGGGCTAGGATTTTTAAAATCAGGAAGCCCTGAGTTCCAGGCGCACTGGAGCTGTGAAAGGCATCCCAAAGGGAGTGAAAAAGTGCCACAACATGGTTGCTTTCACGGCTTTTTCCTTGGCAAGAAGCTTAACACCAGGCTGATTTCCCTTCCCAGGGTTACTGTAAGGCTTAGGCCTAGGGCTAGGATTTTTAAAACTAGGAAGCCCTTAGATCCAGGCACACTGCAGCTGTTCAAGGCATCCCAAGGGGAGTACAAAAGTGCAACAACATGGCAGCTTTCACAGCTTTTTCCTTGGCACCATCCCTATACCTAGGCTGATTTATCTGCCTAGGGTTAGGGTTAGGGTTCAGCCTAGGGCTTGGAGTTTTTTAACCAGGAAGCCCTGAGTTCCAGGCTTACTGCATCTGCCAAAGGCATCCCAAAGGGAGTGCAAAAGTGCCACAACATGGCTGCTTTCACGGCTTTTCCCTTAGGAAGAACCCTAATACGCGGCTGATTTACCTTCCTAGGGTTACTGTTAGGCTTAGGCCTAGGACTTTTAAAACCAGGAAGCCCTGGGCTCCAGGCACACTGCAGCTGTTAAAGGCATCCCCAGAGGGCCGCAGAAGTGACACAACTTGGCTGCCTCTGCTTCTATTCTCATGAGACCATCCCGAACCATAGGCTGATTTTCCTTCCTAGGGTTAAGGTTTGAGTTTCGCCTAGGGTAAGAGGTCTATTAACCAGAAAGACCTGAGTTCCAAGAACACAGCAGCTGCGAAGGACTACCCAAGAAGAGCGCAAAAGTACCACAACATGCCTGCCTCCACAGCTTTTTCCTTGGGGACATGCCTAATTCCTGGCTGATTTGCCTTTCTCGTCTTAGTGTTGGGGTTCGGCCTAGGGCTAGGATATTTTTAACTAGGAAGCCCTGAGTTCCAGGCTTACTGCATCTGCCAAAGGCATCCCAAAGGGAGTGCAAAAGTGCCACAACATGGCTGCTTTCACGGCTTTTCCCTTAGGAAGAACCCTAATACGCGGCTGATTTATTTTCCTAGGGTTACTGTTAGGCTTAGGCCTAGGACTTTTAAAACCAGGAAGCCCTGGGCTCCAGGCACACTGCAGCTGCGAAAAGCATCCCAAGGGGAGCGCAAAAGTGACACAACTTGGCTGCCGCCACTGATATTTCCATGAGACCATCCTGAACCATAGGCTGATTTTCCTTCCTAGGGTTAAGTTTTGAGTTTCGCCTAGGGTAAGAGGTCTATTAACCAGAAAGACCTGAGTTCCAAGAACACAGCAGCTGCGAAGGACTACCCAAGAAGAGCGCAAAAGTACCACAACATGCCTGCCTCCACAGCTTTTTCCTTGGGGACATGCCTAATTCCTGGCTGATTTGCCTTTCTCGTCTTAGGGTTGGGGTTCGGCCTAGGGCTAGGATTTTTTTAACTAGGAAGCCCTGAGTTCCAGGCTTACTGCATCTGCCAAAGGCATCCCAAAGGGAGTGCAGAAGTGCCACAACATGGCTGCTTTCACGGCTTTTCCCTTAGGAAGAACCCTAATACGCAGCTGATTTACCTTCCTAGGGTTACTGTTAAGCTTAGGCCTAGGACTTTTAAAACCAGGAAGCCCTGGGCTCCAGGCACATGCAGCTGTTCAAGGCATCCAAAGAGGGCCGCAGAAGTGACACAACTTGGCTGCCTCTGTTGCTATTCTCATGAGACCATCCCGAACCATAGGCTGATTTTCCTTCCTAGGGTTAAGGTTTGAGTTACGCCTAGGGTAAGAGTTCTATTAACCAGAAAGCCCTGAGTTCCAAGAACACAGCAGCTGCGAAGGACTAGCCAAGAAGAGCGCAAAAGTACCACAACGTGCCTGCCTCCACAGCTTTTTTCCTTGGGGACATGCCTAATTCCTGGCTGATTTGCCTTTCTCGTCTTAGGGTTGGGGTTCGGCCTAGGGCTAGGATTTTTAAAATCAGGAAGCCCTGAGTTCCAGGCACACTGGAGCTGTGAAAGGCATCCAAAAGGGAGTGCAAAAGTGCCACAACATGGTTGCTTTCACGGCTTTTTCCTTGGCAAGAAGCTTAACACCAGGCTGATTTCCCTTCCCAGGGTTACTGTAAGGCTTAGGCCTAGGGCTAGGATTTTTAAAACTAGGAAGCCCTTAGATCCAGGCACACTGCAGCTGTTCAAGGCATCCCAAGGGGAGTACAAAAGTGCAACAACATGGCAGCTTTCACAGCTTTTTCCTTGGCACCATCCCTATACCTAGGCTGATTTATCTGCCTAGGGTTAGGGTTAGGGTTCAGCCTAGGGCTTGGAGTTTTTTAACCAGGAAGCCCTGAGTTCCAGGCTTACTGCATCTGCCAAAGGCATCCCAAAGGGAGTGCAAAAGTGCCACAACATGGCTGCTTTCACAGCTTTTCCCTTAGGAAGAACCCTAATACGCGGCTGATTTACCTTCCTAGGGTTACTGTTAGGCTTAGGCCTAGGACTTTTAAAACCAGGAAGCCCTGGGCTCCAGGCACATGCAGCTGTTAAAGGCATCCCAAGGGGAGCGCAAAAGTGACACAACTTGGCTGCCACCACTGATATTTCCATGAGACCATCCCAAATCATAGGCTGATTTTCCTTCCTAGGGTTAAGGTTTGAGTTACGCCTAGGGTATGAGGTCTATTAACCAGAAAGACCTGAGTTCCAAGAACACAGCAGCTGCGAAGGACTACCCAAGAAGAGCGCAAAAGTACCACAACATGCCTGCCTCCACAGCTTTTTCCTTGGGGACATGCCTAATTCCTGGCTGATTTGCCTTTCTCGTCTTAGGGTTGGGGTTCGGCCTAGGGCTAGGATTTTTTTAACTAGGAAGCCCTGAGTTCCAGGCTTACTTCATCTGCCAAAGGCATCCCAAAGGGAGTGCAGAAGTGCCACAACATGGCTGCTTTCACGGCTTTTCCCTTAGGAAGAACCCTAATACGCGGCTGATTTACCTTCCTAGGGTTACTGTTAGGCTTAGGCCTAGGACTTTTAAAACCAGGAAGCCCTGGGCTCCAGGCACATGCAGCTGTTAAAGGCATCCCAAGAGGGCCGCAGAAGTGACACAACTTGGCTGCCTCTGCTGCTATTCCCATGAGACCATCCCGAACCATAGGCTGATTTTCCTTCCTAGGGTTAAGGTTTGAGTTACGCCTAGGGTAAGGGTTCTATTAACCAGAAAGACCTGAGTTCCAAGAACACAGCAGCTGCGAAGGACTAGCCAAGAAGAGCGCAAAAGTACCACAACATGCCTGCCTCCACAGCTTTTTCCTTGGGGACATGCCTAATTCCTGGCTGATTTGCCTTTCTCGTCTTAGGGTTGGGGTTCGGCCTAGGGCTAGGATTTTTAAAATCAGGAAGCCCTGAGTTCCAGGCACACTGGAGCTGTGAAAGGCATCCAAAAGGGAGTGCAAAAGTGCCACAACATGGTTGCTTTCACGGATTTTTCCTTGGCAAGAAGCTTAACACCAGGCTGATTTCCCTTCCCAGGGTTACTGTAAGGCTTAGGCCTAGGGCTAGGATTTTCAAAACTAGGAAGCCCTTAGCTCCAGGCACACTGCAGCTGTTCAAGGCATCCCAAGGGGAGTACAAAAGTGCAACAACATGGCAGCTTTCACAGCTTTTTCCTTGGCACCATCCCTATACCTAGGCTGTTTTATCTGCCTAGGGTTAGGGTTAGGGTTCAGCCTAGGGCTTGGAGTTTTTTAACCAGGAAGCCCTGAGTTCCAGGCTTACTGCATCTGCCAAAGGCATCCCAAAGAGAGTGCAAAAGTGCCACAACATGGCTGCTTTCACGGCTTTTCCCTTAGGAAGAACCCTAATACCCGGCTGATTTACCTTCCTAGGGTTACTGTTAGGCTTAGGCCTAGGACTTTTAAAACCAGGAAGCCCTGGGCTCCAGGCACACTGCAGCTGCGAAAGGCATCCCAAGGGGAGCGCAAAAGTTACGCAACTTGGCTGCCACCACTGATATTTCCATGAGACCATCCCGAACCATAGGCTGATTTTCCTTCCTAGGGTTAAGGTTTGAGTTACGCCTAGGGTAAGGGTTCTATTAACCAGAAAGCCCTGAGTTCCAAGAACACAGCAGCTGCGAAGGACTAGCCAAGAAGAGCGCAAAAGTACCACAACATGCCTGCGTCGATAGCTTTTTCCTTGGGGACATGCCTAATTCCTGGCTGATTTGCCTTTCTCGTCTTAGGTTATGGGTTCGGCCTAGTGCTAGGATTTTTAAAATCAGGAAGCCCTGAGTTCCAGGCACACTGGAGCTGTGAAAGGCATCCAAAAGGGAGTGCAAAAGTGCCACAACATGGCTGCTTTCACGGCTTTTTCCTTGGCAAGAAGCCTAACACCAGGCTGGTTTCCCTTCCCAGGGTTACCGTAAGGCTTAGGCGTAGGGCTTGGATTTTTAAAACTAGGAAGCCATTAGATCCAGGCACACTGCAGCTGTTCAAGGCATCCCAAGGGGAGTACAAAAGTGCAACAACATGGCAGCTTTCACAGCTTTTTCCTTGGCACCATCCCTATACCTAGGCTGATTTATCTGCCTAGGGTTAGGGTTAGGCTTCAGCCTAGGGCTTGGAGTTTTTTAATCAGGAAGCCCTGAGTTCCAGGCTTACTGCATCTGCCAAAGGCATCCCAAAGGGAGTGCAAAAGTGCCACAACATGGCTGCTTTCACGGCTTTTCCCCTAGGAAGAACCCTAATACGCGGCTGATTTACCTTCCTAGGGTTACTGTTAGGCTTAGGCCTAGGACTTTTAAAACCAGGAAGCCCTGGGCTCCAGGCACACTGCAGCTGTTAAAGGCATCCCAAGAGGGCCGCAGAAGTGACACAACTTGGCTGCCTCTGCTTCTATTCTCATGAGACCATCCCGAACCATAGGCTGATTTTCCTTCCTAGGGTTAATGTTTGAGTTTCGCCTAGGGTAAGAGGTCTATTAACCAGAAAGCCCTGAGTTCCAAGAACACAGCAGCTGCGAAGGACAACCCAAGAAGAGCGCAAAAGTACCACAACATGCCTGCCTCCACAGCTTTTTCCTTGGGGACATGCCTAATTCCTGGCTGATTTGCCTTTCTCGTCTTAGGGTTGGGGTTCGGCCTAGGGCTAGGATATTTTTAACTAGGAAGCCCTGAGTTCCAGGCTTACTGCATCTGCCAAAGGCATCCCAAAGGGAGTGCAGAAGTGCCACAACGTGGCTGCTTTCACGGCTTTTCCCTTAGGAAGAACCCTAATACGCGGCTGATTTACCTTCCTAGGGTTACTGTTAGGCTTAGGCCTAGGACTTTTAAAACCAGGAAGCCCTGGGCTCCAGGCACACTGCAGCTGCGAAAGGCATCCCAAGGGGAGCGCAAAAGTGACACAACTTGGCTGCCACCACTGATATTTCCATGAGACCATCCCGAACCATAGGCTGATTTTCCTTCCTAGGGTTAAGGTTTGAGTTACGCCTAGGGTAAGGGTTCTATTAACCAGAAAGCCCTGAGTTCCAAGAACACAGCAGCTGCGAAGGACTAGCCAAGAAGAGCGCAAAAGTACCACAACATGCCTGCCTCCACAGCTTTTTCCTTGGGGACATGCCTAATTCCTGGCTGATTTGCCTTTCTCGTCTTAGGGTTGGGGTTCGGCCTAGGGCTAGGATTTTTAAAATCAGGAAGCCCTGAGTTCCAGGCACACTGGAGCTGTGAAAGGCATCCAAAAGGGAGTGCAAAAGTGCCACAACATGGTTGCTTTCACGGATTTTTCCTTGGCAAGAAGCTTAACACCAGGCTGATTTCCCTTCCCAGGGTTACTGTAAGGCTTAGGCCTAGGGCTAGGATTTTTAAAACTAGGAAGCCCTGGGCTCCAGGCACACTGCAGCTGTTCAAGGCATCCCAAGGGGAGTACAAAAGTGCAACAACATGGCAGCTTTCACTGCTTTTTCCGTGGCACCATCCCTATACAAAGGCTGATTTATCTGCCTAGGGTTAGGGTTAGGGTTCAGCCTAGGGCTTGGAGTTTTTTAACCAGGGAGCCCTGAGTTCCAGGCTTACTGCATCTGCCAAAGGCATCCCAAAGGGAGTGCAAAAGGGCCACAACATGGCTGCTTTCACGGCTTTTCCCTTAGGAAGAACCCTAATACGCGGCTGATTTACCTTCCTAGGGTTACTGTAAGGCTTAGGCCTAGGACTTTTAAAACCAGGAAGCCCTGGGCTCCAGGCACACTGCAGCTGCGAAAGGCATCCCAAGGGGAGCGCAAAAGTGACACAACTTGGCTGCCACCACTGATATTTCCATGAGACCATCCCGAACCCTAGGCTGATTTTCCTTCCTAGGGTTAAGGTTTGAGTTACGCCTAGGGTAAGAGTTCTATTAACCAGAAAGCCCTGAGTTCCAAGAACACAGCAGCTGCGAAGGACTACCCAAGAAGAGCGCAAAAGTACCACAACATGCCTGCCTCCACAGCTTTTTCCTTGGGGACATGCCTAATTCCTGGCTGATTTGCCTTTCTCGTCTTAGGGTTGGGGTTCGGCCTAGGGCTAGGATTTTTAAAATCAGGAAGCCCTGAGTTCCAGGCGCACTGGAGCTGTGAAAGGCATCCCAAAGGGAGTGAAAAAGTGCCACAACATGGTTGCTTTCACGGCTTTTTCCTTGGCAAGAAGCTTAACACCAGGCTGATTTCCCTTCCCAGGGTTACTGTAAGGCTTAGGCCTAGGGCTAGGATTTTTAAAACTAGGAAGCCCTTAGATCCAGGCACACTGCAGCTGTTCAAGGCATCCCAAGGGGAGTACAAAAGTGCAACAACATGGCAGCTTTCACAGCTTTTTCCTTGGCACCATCCCTATACCTAGGCTGTTTTATCTGCCTAGGGTTAGGGTTAGGGTTCAGCCTAGGGCTTGGAGTTTTTTAACCAGGAAGCCCTGAGTTCCAGGCTTACTGCATCTGCCAAAGGCATCCCAAAGGGAGTGCAAAAGTGCCACAACATGGCTGCTTTCACGGCTTTTCCCTTAGGAAGAACCCTAATACGCGGCTGATTTACCTTCCTAGGGTTACTGTTAGGCTTAGGCCTAGGACTTTTAAAACCAGGAAGCCCTGGGCTCCAGGCACACTGCAGCTGTTAAAGGCATCCCCAGAGGGCCGCAGAAGTGACACAACTTGGCTGCCTCTGCTTCTATTCTCATGAGACCATCCCGAACCATAGGCTGATTTTCCTTCCTAGGGTTAAGGTTTGAGTTTCGCCTAGGGTAAGAGGTCTATTAACCAGAAAGACCTGAGTTCCAAGAACACAGCAGCTGCGAAGGACTACCCAAGAAGAGCGCAAAAGTACCACAACATGCCTGCCTCCACAGCTTTTTCCTTGGGGACATGCCTAATTCCTGGCTGATTTGCCTTTCTCGTCTTAGGGTTGGGGTTCGGCCTAGGGCTAGGATATTTTTAACTAGGAAGCCCTGAGTTCCAGGCTTACTGCATCTGCCAAAGGCATCCCAAAGGGAGTGCAAAAGTGCCACAACATGGCTGCTTTCACGGCTTTTCCCTTAGGAAGAACCCTAATACGCGGCTGATTTATTTTCCTAGGGTTACTGTTAGGCTTAGGCCTAGGACTTTTAAAACCAGGAAGCCCTGGGCTCCAGGCACACTGCAGCTGCGAAAAGCATCCCAAGGGGAGCGCAAAAGTGACACAACTTGGCTGCCGCCACTGATATTTCCATGAGACCATCCTGAACCATAGGCTGATTTTCCTTCCTAGGGTTAAGGTTTGAGTTTCGCCTAGGGTAAGAGGTCTATTAACCAGAAAGACCTGAGTTCCAAGAACACAGCAGCTGCGAAGGACTACCCAAGAAGAGCGCAAAAGTACCACAACATGCCTGCCTCCACAGCTTTTTCCTTGGGGACATGCCTAATTCCTGGCTGATTTGCCTTTCTCGTCTTAGGGTTGGGGTTCGGCCTAGGGCTAGGATTTTTTTAACTAGGAAGCCCTGAGTTCCAGGCTTACTGCATCTGCCAAAGGCATCCCAAAGGGAGTGCAGAAGTGCCACAACATGGCTGCTTTCACGGCTTTTCCCTTAGGAAGAACCCTAATACGCAGCTGATTTACCTTCCTAGGGTTACTGTTAAGCTTAGGCCTAGGACTTTTAAAACCAGGAAGCCCTGGGCTCCAGGCACATGCAGCTGTTCAAGGCATCCAAAGAGGGCCGCAGAAGTGACACAACTTGGCTGCCTCTGTTGCTATTCTCATGAGACCATCCCGAACCATAGGCTGATTTTCCTTCCTAGGGTTAAGGTTTGAGTTACGCCTAGGGTAAGAGTTCTATTAACCAGAAAGCCCTGAGTTCCAAGAACACAGCAGCTGCGAAGGACTAGCCAAGAAGAGCGCAAAAGTACCACAACGTGCCTGCCTCCACAGCTTTTTTCCTTGGGGACATGCCTAATTCCTGGCTGATTTGCCTTTCTCGTCTTAGGGTTGGGGTTCGGCCTAGGGCTAGGATTTTTAAAATCAGGAAGCCCTGAGTTCCAGGCACACTGGAGCTGTGAAAGGCATCCAAAAGGGAGTGCAAAAGTGCCACAACATGGTTGCTTTCACGGCTTTTTCCTTGGCAAGAAGCTTAACACCAGGCTGATTTCCCTTCCCAGGGTTACTGTAAGGCTTAGGCCTAGGGCTAGGATTTTTAAAACTAGGAAGCCCTTAGATCCAGGCACACTGCAGCTGTTCAAGGCATCCCAAGGGGAGTACAAAAGTGCAACAACATGGCAGCTTTCACAGCTTTTTCCTTGGCACCATCCCTATACCTAGGCTGATTTATCTGCCTAGGGTTAGGGTTAGGGTTCAGCCTAGGGCTTGGAGTTTTTTAACCAGGAAGCCCTGAGTTCCAGGCTTACTGCATCTGCCAAAGGCATCCCAAAGGGAGTGCAAAAGTGCCACAACATGGCTGCTTTCACAGCTTTTCCCTTAGGAAGAACCCTAATACGCGGCTGATTTACCTTCCTAGGGTTACTGTTAGGCTTAGGCCTAGGACTTTTAAAACCAGGAAGCCCTGGGCTCCAGGCACACTGCAGCTGTTAAAGGCATCCCAAGAGGGCCGCAGAAGTGACACAACTTGGCTGCCTCTGCTTCTATTCTCATGAGACCATCCCGAACCATAGGCTGATTTTCCTTCCTAGGGTTAATGTTTGAGTTTCGCCTAGGGTAAGAGGTCTATTAACCAGAAAGCCCTGAGTTCCAAGAACACAGCAGCTGCGAAGGACTAGCCAAGAAGAGCGCAAAAGTACCACAACATGCCTGCCTCCACAGCTTTTTCCTTGGGGACATGCCTAATTCCTGGCTGATTTGCCTTTCTCGTCTTAGGGTTGGGGTTCGGCCTAGGGCTAGGATATTTTTAACTAGGAAGCCCTGAGTTCCAGGCTTACTTCATGTGCAAAAGGCATCCCAAAGGGAGTGCAGAAGTGCCACAACATGGCTGCTTTCACGGCTTTTCCCTTAGGAAGAACCCTAATACGCGGCTGATTTACCTTCCTAGGGTTACTGTTAGGCTTAGGCCTAGGACTTTTAAAACCAGGAAGCCCTGGGCTCCAGGCACATGCAGCTGTTAAAGGCATCCCAAGGGGAGCGCAAAAGTGACACAACTTGGCTGCCACCACAGATATTTCCATGAGACCATCCCAAATCATAGGCTGATTTTCCTTCCTAGGGTTAAGGTTTGAGTTACGCCTAGGGTAAGGGTTCTATTAACCAGAAAGCCCTGAGTTCCAAGAACATAGCAGCTGCGAAGGACTAGCCAAGAAGAGCGCAAAAGTACCACAACATGCCTGCCTCCACAGCTTTTTCCTTGGGGACATGCCTAATTCCTGGCTGATTTGCCTTTCTCGTCTTAGGGTTGGGGTTCGGCCTAGGGCTAGGATATTTTTAACTAGGAAGCCCTGAGTTCCAGGCTTACTGCATCTGCCAAAGGCATCCCAAAGGGAGTGCAGAAGTGCCACAACATGGCTGCTTTCACGGCTTTTCCCTTAGGAAGAACCCTAATACGCAGCTGATTTACCTTCCTAGGGTTACTGTTAAGCTTAGGCCTAGGACTTTTAAAACCAGGAAGCCCTGGGCTCCAGGCACATGCAGCTGTTCAAGGCATCCAAAGAGGGCCGCAGAAGTGACACAACTTGGCTGCCTCTGTTGCTATTCTCATGAGACCATCCCGAACCATAGGCTGATTTTCCTTCCTAGGGTTAAGGTTTGAGTTACGCCTAGGGTAAGAGTTCTATTAACCAGAAAGCCCTGAGTTCCAAGAACACAGCAGCTGCGAAGGACTAGCCAAGAAGAGCGCAAAAGTACCACAACGTGCCTGCCTCCACAGCTTTTTTCCTTGGGGACATGCCTAATTCCTGGCTGATTTGCCTTTCTCGTCTTAGGGTTGGGGTTCGGCCTAGGGCTAGGATTTTTAAAATCAGGAAGCCCTGAGTTCCAGGCACACTGGAGCTGTGAAAGGCATCCAAAAGGGAGTGCAAAAGTGCCACAACATGGTTGCTTTCACGGCTTTTTCCTTGGCAAGAAGCTTAACACCAGGCTGATTTCCCTTCCCAGGGTTACTGTAAGGCTTAGGCCTAGGGCTAGGATTTTTAAAACTAGGAAGCCCTTAGATCCAGGCACACTGCAGCTGTTCAAGGCATCCCAAGGGGAGTACAAAAGTGCAACAACATGGCAGCTTTCACAGCTTTTTCCTTGGCACCATCCCTATACCTAGGCTGATTTATCTGCCTAGGGTTAGGGTTAGGGTTCAGCCTAGGGCTTGGAGTTTTTTAACCAGGAAGCCCTGAGTTCCAGGCTTACTGCATCTGCCAAAGGCATCCCAAAGGGAGTGCAAAAGTGCCACAACATGGCTGCTTTCACAGCTTTTCCCTTAGGAAGAACCCTAATACGCGGCTGATTTACCTTCCTAGGGTTACTGTTAGGCTTAGGCCTAGGACTTTTAAAACCAGGAAGCCCTGGGCTCCAGGCACACTGCAGCTGTTCAAGGCATCCCAAGAGGGCCGCAGAAGTGACACAACTTGGCTGCCTCTGCTTCTATTCTCATGAGACCATCCCGAACCATAGGCTGATTTTCCTTCCTAGGGTTAATGTTTGAGTTTCGCCTAGGGTAAGAGGTCTATTAACCAGAAAGCCCTGAGTTCCAAGAACACAGCAGCTGCGAAGGACTACCCAAGAAGAGCGCAAAAGTACCACAACATGCCTGCCTCCACAGCTTTTTCCTTGGGGACATGCCTAATTCCTGGCTGATTTGCCTTTCTCGTCTTAGGGTTGGGGTTCGGCCTAGGGCTAGGATATTTTTAACTAGGAAGCCCTGAGTTCCAGGCTTACTTCATGTGCAAAAGGCATCCCAAAGGGAGTGCAGAAGTGCCACAACATGGCTGCTTTCACGGCTTTTCCCTTAGGAAGAACCCTAATACGCGGCTGATTTACCTTCCTAGGGTTACTGTTAGGCTTAGGCCTAGGACTTTTAAAACCAGGAAGCCCTGGGCTCCAGGCACATGCAGCTGTTAAAGGCATCCCAAGGGGAGCGCAAAAGTGACACAACTTGGCTGCCACCACTGATATTTCCATGAGACCATCCCAAATCATAGGCTGATTTTCCTTCCTAGGGTTAAGGTTTGAGTTACGCCTAGGGTATGAGGTCTATTAACCAGAAAGACCTGAGTTCCAAGAACACAGCAGCTGCGAAGGACTACCCAAGAAGAGCGCAAAAGTACCACAACATGCCTGCCTCCACAGCTTTTTCCTTGGGGACATGCCTAATTCCTGGCTGATTTGCCTTTCTCGTCTTAGGGTTGGGGTTCGGCCTAGGGCTAGGATTTTTTTAACTAGGAAGCCCTGAGTTCCAGGCTTACTTCATCTGCCAAAGGCATCCCAAAGGGAGTGCAGAAGTGCCACAACATGGCTGCTTTCACGGCTTTTCCCTTAGGAAGAACCCTAATACGCGGCTGATTTACCTTCCTAGGGTTACTGTTAGGCTTAGGCCTAGGACTTTTAAAACCAGGAAGCCCTGGGCTCCAGGCACATGCAGCTGTTAAAGGCATCCCAAGAGGGCCGCAGAAGTGACACAACTTGGCTGCCTCTGCTGCTATTCCCATGAGACCATCCCGAACCATAGGCTGATTTTCCTTCCTAGGGTTAAGGTTTGAGTTACGCCTAGGGTAAGGGTTCTATTAACCAGAAAGACCTGAGTTCCAAGAACACAGCAGCTGCGAAGGACTACCCAAGAAGAGCGCAAAAGTACCACAACATGCCTGCCTCCACAGCTTTTTCCTTGGGGACATGCCTAATTCCTGGCTGATTTGCCTTTCTCGTCTTAGGGTTGGGGTTCGGCCTAGGGCTAGGATTTTTAAAATCAGGAAGCCCTGAGTTCCAGGCACACTGGAGCTGTGAAAGGCATCCAAAAGGGAGTGCAAAAGTGCCACAACATGGTTGCTTTCACGGCTTTTTCCTTGGCAAGAAGCTTAACACCAGGCTGATTTCCCTTCTCAGGGTTACTGTAAGGCTTAGGCCTAGGGCTAGGATTTTCAAAACTAGGAAGCCCTTAGCTCCAGGCACACTGCAGCTGTTCAAGGCATCCCAAGGGGAGTACAAAAGTGCAACAACATGGCAGCTTTCACAGCTTTTTCCTTGGCACCATCCCTATACCTAGGCTGTTTTATCTGCCTAGGGTTAGGGTTAGGGTTCAGCCTAGGGCTTGGAGTTTTTTAACCAGGAAGCCCTGAGTTCCAGGCTTACTGCATCTGCCAAAGGCATCCCAAAGAGAGTGCAAAAGTGCCACAACATGGCTGCTTTCACGGCTTTTCCCTTAGGAAGAACCCTAATACCCGGCTGATTTACCTTCCTAGGGTTACTGTTAGGCTTAGGCCTAGGACTTTTAAAACCAGGAAGCCCTGGGCTCCAGGCACACTGCAGCTGCGAAAGGCATCCCAAGGGGAGCGCAAAAGTTACGCAACTTGGCTGCCACCACTGATATTTCCATGAGACCATCCCGAACCATAGGCTGATTTTCCTTCCTAGGGTTAAGGTTTGAGTTACGCCTAGGGTAAGGGTTCTATTAACCAGAAAGCCCTGAGTTCCAAGAACACAGCAGCTGCGAAGGACTAGCCAAGAAGAGCGCAAAAGTACCACAACATGCCTGCGTCGATAGCTTTTTCCTTGGGGACATGCCTAATTCCTGGCTGATTTGCCTTTCTCGTCTTAGGTTATGGGTTCGGCCTAGTGCTAGGATTTTTAAAATCAGGAAGCCCTGAGTTCCAGGCACACTGGAGCTGTGAAAGGCATCCAAAAGGGAGTGCAAAAGTGCCACAACATGGCTGCTTTCACGGCTTTTTCCTTGGCAAGAAGCCTAACACCAGGCTGGTTTCCCTTCCCAGGGTTACCGTAAGGCTTAGGCGTAGGGCTTGGATTTTTAAAACTAGGAAGCCATTAGATCCAGGCACACTGCAGCTGTTCAAGGCATCCCAAGGGGAGTACAAAAGTGCAACAACATGGCAGCTTTCACAGCTTTTTCCTTGGCACCATCCCTATACCTAGGCTGATTTATCTGCCTAGGGTTAGGGTTAGGCTTCAGCCTAGGGCTTGGAGTTTTTTAATCAGGAAGCCCTGAGTTCCAGGCTTACTGCATCTGCCAAAGGCATCCCAAAGGGAGTGCAAAAGTGCCACAACATGGCTGCTTTCACGGCTTTTCCCCTAGGAAGAACCCTAATACGCGGCTGATTTACCTTCCTAGGGTTACTGTTAGGCTTAGGCCTAGGACTTTTAAAACCAGGAAGCCCTGGGCTCCAGGCACACTGCAGCTGTTAAAGGCATCCCAAGAGGGCCGCAGAAGTGACACAACTTGGCTGCCTCTGCTTCTATTCTCATGAGACCATCCCGAACCATAGGCTGATTTTCCTTCCTAGGGTTAATGTTTGAGTTTCGCCTAGGGTAAGAGGTCTATTAACCAGAAAGCCCTGAGTTCCAAGAACACAGCAGCTGCGAAGGACAACCCAAGAAGAGCGCAAAAGTACCACAACATGCCTGCCTCCACAGCTTTTTCCTTGGGGACATGCCTAATTCCTGGCTGATTTGCCTTTCTCGTCTTAGGGTTGGGGTTCGGCCTAGGGCTAGGATATTTTTAACTAGGAAGCCCTGAGTTCCAGGCTTACTGCATCTGCCAAAGGCATCCCAAAGGGAGTGCAGAAGTGCCACAACATGGCTGCTTTCACGGCTTTTCCCTTAGGAAGAACCCTAATACGCGGCTGATTTACCTTCCTAGGGTTACTGTTAGGCTTAGGCCTAGGACTTTTAAAACCAGGAAGCCCTGGGCTCCAGGCACACTGCAGCTGCGAAAGGCATCCCAAGGGGAGCGCAAAAGTGACACAACTTGGCTGCCACCACTGATATTTCCATGAGACCATCCCGAACCATAGGCTGATTTTCCTTCCTAGGGTTAAGGTTTGAGTTACGCCTAGGGTAAGGGTTCTATTAACCAGAAAGCCCTGAGTTCCAAGAACACAGCAGCTGCGAAGGACTAGCCAAGAAGAGCGCAAAAGTACCACAACATGCCTGCCTCCACAGCTTTTTCCTTGGGGACATGCCTAATTCCTGGCTGATTTGCCTTTCTCGTCTTAGGGTTGGGGTTCGGCCTAGGGCTAGGATTTTTAAAATCAGGAAGCCCTGAGTTCCAGGCACACTGGAGCTGTGAAAGGCATCCAAAAGGGAGTGCAAAAGTGCCACAACATGGTTGCTTTCACGGATTTTTCCTTGGCAAGAAGCTTAACACCAGGCTGATTTCCCTTCCCAGGGTTACTGTAAGGCTTAGGCCTAGGGCTAGGATTTTTAAAACTAGGAAGCCCTGGGCTCCAGGCACACTGCAGCTGTTCAAGGCATCCCAAGGGGAGTACAAAAGTGCAACAACATGGCAGCTTTCACTGCTTTTTCCGTGGCACCATCCCTATACAAAGGCTGATTTATCTGCCTAGGGTTAGGGTTAGGGTTCAGCCTAGGGCTTGGAGTTTTTTAACCAGGGAGCCCTGAGTTCCAGGCTTACTGCATCTGCCAAAGGCATCCCAAAGGGAGTGCAAAAGGGCCACAACATGGCTGCTTTCACGGCTTTTCCCTTAGGAAGAACCCTAATACGCGGCTGATTTACCTTCCTAGGGTTACTGTAAGGCTTAGGCCTAGGACTTTTAAAACCAGGAAGCCCTGGGCTCCAGGCACACTGCAGCTGCGAAAGGCATCCCAAGGGGAGCGCAAAAGTGACACAACTTGGCTGCCACCACTGATATTTCCATGAGACCATCCCGAACCCTAGGCTGATTTTCCTTCCTAGGGTTAAGGTTTGAGTTACGCCTAGGGTAAGAGTTCTATTAACCAGAAAGCCCTGAGTTCCAAGAACACAGCAGCTGCGAAGGACTACCCAAGAAGAGCGCAAAAGTACCACAACATGCCTGCCTCCACAGCTTTTTCCTTGGGGACATGCCTAATTCCTGGCTGATTTGCCTTTCTCGTCTTAGGGTTGGGGTTCGGCCTAGGGCTAGGATTTTTAAAATCAGGAAGCCCTGAGTTCCAGGCGCACTGGAGCTGTGAAAGGCATCCCAAAGGGAGTGAAAAAGTGCCACAACATGGTTGCTTTCACGGCTTTTTCCTTGGCAAGAAGCTTAACACCAGGCTGATTTCCCTTCCCAGGGTTACTGTAAGGCTTAGGCCTAGGGCTAGGATTTTTAAAACTAGGAAGCCCTTAGATCCAGGCACACTGCAGCTGTTCAAGGCATCCCAAGGGGAGTACAAAAGTGCAACAACATGGCAGCTTTCACAGCTTTTTCCTTGGCACCATCCCTATACCTAGGCTGTTTTATCTGCCTAGGGTTAGGGTTAGGGTTCAGCCTAGGGCTTGGAGTTTTTTAACCAGGAAGCCCTGAGTTCCAGGCTTACTGCATCTGCCAAAGGCATCCCAAAGGGAGTGCAAAAGTGCCACAACATGGCTGCTTTCACGGCTTTTCCCTTAGGAAGAACCCTAATACGCGGCTGATTTACCTTCCTAGGGTTACTGTTAGGCTTAGGCCTAGGACTTTTAAAACCAGGAAGCCCTGGGCTCCAGGCACACTGCAGCTGTTAAAGGCATCCCCAGAGGGCCGCAGAAGTGACACAACTTGGCTGCCTCTGCTTCTATTCTCATGAGACCATCCCGAACCATAGGCTGATTTTCCTTCCTAGGGTTAAGGTTTGAGTTTCGCCTAGGGTAAGAGGTCTATTAACCAGAAAGACCTGAGTTCCAAGAACACAGCAGCTGCGAAGGACTACCCAAGAAGAGCGCAAAAGTACCACAACATGCCTGCCTCCACAGCTTTTTCCTTGGGGACATGCCTAATTCCTGGCTGATTTGCCTTTCTCGTCTTAGGGTTGGGGTTCGGCCTAGGGCTAGGATATTTTTAACTAGGAAGCCCTGAGTTCCAGGCTTACTGCATCTGCCAAAGGCATCCCAAAGGGAGTGCAAAAGTGCCACAACATGGCTGCTTTCACGGCTTTTCCCTTAGGAAGAACCCTAATACGCGGCTGATTTATTTTCCTAGGGTTACTGTTAGGCTTAGGCCTAGGACTTTTAAAACCAGGAAGCCCTGGGCTCCAGGCACACTGCAGCTGCGAAAAGCATCCCAAGGGGAGCGCAAAAGTGACACAACTTGGCTGCCGCCACTGATATTTCCATGAGACCATCCTGAACCATAGGCTGATTTTCCTTCCTAGGGTTAAGGTTTGAGTTTCGCCTAGGGTAAGAGGTCTATTAACCAGAAAGACCTGAGTTCCAAGAACACAGCAGCTGCGAAGGACTACCCAAGAAGAGCGCAAAAGTACCACAACATGCCTGCCTCCACAGCTTTTTCCTTGGGGACATGCCTAATTCCTGGCTGATTTGCCTTTCTCGTCTTAGGGTTGGGGTTCGGCCTAGGGCTAGGATTTTTTTAACTAGGAAGCCCTGAGTTCCAGGCTTACTGCATCTGCCAAAGGCATCCCAAAGGGAGTGCAGAAGTGCCACAACATGGCTGCTTTCACGGCTTTTCCCTTAGGAAGAACCCTAATACGCAGCTGATTTACCTTCCTAGGGTTACTGTTAAGCTTAGGCCTAGGACTTTTAAAACCAGGAAGCCCTGGGCTCCAGGCACATGCAGCTGTTCAAGGCATCCCAAGAGGGCCGCAGAAGTGACACAACTTGGCTGCCTCTGTTGCTATTCTCATGAGACCATCCCGAACCATAGGCTGATTTTCCTTCCTAGGGTTAAGGTTTGAGTTACGCCTAGGGTAAGAGTTCTATTAACCAGAAAGCCCTGAGTTCCAAGAACACAGCAGCTGCGAAGGACTAGCCAAGAAGAGCGCAAAAGTACCACAACGTGCCTGCCTCCACAGCTTTTTTCCTTGGGGACATGCCTAATTCCTGGCTGATTTGCCTTTCTCGTCTTAGGGTTGGGGTTCGGCCTAGGGCTAGGATTTTTAAAATCAGGAAGCCCTGAGTTCCAGGCACACTGGAGCTGTGAAAGGCATCCAAAAGGGAGTGCAAAAGTGCCACAACATGGTTGCTTTCACGGCTTTTTCCTTGGCAAGAAGCTTAACACCAGGCTGATTTCCCTTCCCAGGGTTACTGTAAGGCTTAGGCCTAGGGCTAGGATTTTTAAAACTAGGAAGCCCTTAGATCCAGGCACACTGCAGCTGTTCAAGGCATCCCAAGGGGAGTACAAAAGTGCAACAACATGGCAGCTTTCACAGCTTTTTCCTTGGCACCATCCCTATACCTAGGCTGATTTATCTGCCTAGGGTTAGGGTTAGGGTTCAGCCTAGGGCTTGGAGTTTTTTAACCAGGAAGCCCTGAGTTCCAGGCTTACTGCATCTGCCAAAGGCATCCCAAAGGGAGTGCAAAAGTGCCACAACATGGCTGCTTTCACAGCTTTTCCCTTAGGAAGAACCCTAATACGCGGCTGATTTACCTTCCTAGGGTTACTGTTAGGCTTAGGCCTAGGACTTTTAAAACCAGGAAGCCCTGGGCTCC
This sequence comes from Ammospiza maritima maritima, assembly GCA_036010785.1. Classification (NCBI taxonomy): domain Eukaryota; kingdom Metazoa; phylum Chordata; class Aves; order Passeriformes; family Passerellidae; genus Ammospiza; species Ammospiza maritima. Next base: position 3,081,504 of record JAYKTQ010000493.1, read on the forward strand.
AGGCACACTGCAGCTGTTAAAGGCATCCCAAGAGGGCCGCAGAAGTGACACAACTTGGCTGCCTCTGCTTCTATTCTCATGAGACCATCCCGAACCATAGGCTGATTTTCCTTCCTAGGGTTAATGTTTGAGTTTCGCCTAGGGTAAGAGGTCTATTAACCAGAAAGCCCTGAGTTCCAAGAACACAGCAGCTGCGAAGGACTAGCCAAGAAGAGCGCAAAAGTACCACAACATGCCTGCCTCCACAGCTTTTTCCTTGGGGACATGCCTAATTCCTGGCTGATTTGCCTTTCTCGTCTTAGGGTTGGGGTTCGGCCTAGGGCTAGGATATTTTTAACTAGGAAGCCCTGAGTTCCAGGCTTACTTCATGTGCAAAAGGCATCCCAAAGGGAGTGCAGAAGTGCCACAACATGGCTGCTTTCACGGCTTTTCCCTTAGGAAGAACCCTAATACGCGGCTGATTTACCTTCCTAGGGTTACTGTTAGGCTTAGGCCTAGGACTTTTAAAACCAGGAAGCCCTGGGCTCCAGGCACATGCAGCTGTTAAAGGCATCCCAAGGGGAGCGCAAAAGTGACACAACTTGGCTGCCACCACAGATATTTCCATGAGACCATCCCAAATCATAGGCTGATTTTCCTTCCTAGGGTTAAGGTTTGAGTTACGCCTAGGGTAAGGGTTCTATTAACCAGAAAGCCCTGAGTTCCAAGAACATAGCAGCTGCGAAGGACTAGCCAAGAAGAGCGCAAAAGTACCACAACATGCCTGCCTCCACAGCTTTTTCCTTGGGGACATGCCTAATTCCTGGCTGATTTGCCTTTCTCGTCTTAGGGTTGGGGTTCGGCCTAGGGCTAGGATATTTTTAACTAGGAAGCCCTGAGTTCCAGGCTTACTGCATCTGCCAAAGGCATCCAAAAGGGAGTGCAGAAGTGCCACAACATGGCTGCTTTCACGGCTTTTCCCTTAGGAAGAACCCTAATACGCGGCTGATTTACCTTCCTAGGGTTACTGTTAGGCTTAGGCCTAGGACTTTTAAAACCAGGAAGCCCTGGGCTCCAGGCACACTGCAGCTGCGAAAGGCATCCCAAGGGGAGCGCAAAAGTGACACAACTTGGCTGCCTCTGCTTCTATTCTCCTGAGACCATCCCGAACCATAGGCTGATTTTCCTTCCTAGGGTTAAGGTTTGAGTTACGCCTAGGGTAAGGGTTCTATTAACCAGAAAGCCCTGAGTTCCAAGAACACAGCAGCTGCGAAGGACTAGCCAAGAAGAGCGCAAAAGTACCACAACATGCCTGCCTCCACAGCTTTTTCCTTGGGGACATGCCTAATTCCTGGCTGATTTGCCTTTCTCGTCTTAGGGTTGGGGTTCGGCCTAGGGCTAGGATTTTTAAAATCAGGAAGCCCTGAGTTCCAGGCACACTGGAGCTGTGAAAGGCATCCAAAAGGGAGTGCAAAAGTGCCACAACATGGTTGCTTTCACGGCTTTTTCCTTGGCAAGAAGCTTAACACCACGCTGATTTCCCTTCCCAGGGTTACTGTAAGGCTTAGGCCTAGGGCTAGGATTTTTAAAACTAGGAAGCCCTGGGCTCCAGGCACACTGCAGCTGTTCAAGGCATCCCAAGGGGAGTACAAAAGTGCAACAACATGGCAGCTTTCACAGCTTTTTCCGTGGCACCATCCCTATACCTAGGCTGATTTATCTGCCTAGGGTTAGGGTTAGGGTTCAGCCTAGGGCTTGGAGTTTTTTAACCAGGAAGCCCTGAGTTCCAGGCTTACTGCATCTGCCAAAGGCATCCCAAAGGGAGTGCAAAAGTGCCACAACATGGCTGCTTTCACGGCTTTCCCCTTAGGAAGAACCCTAATACCCTGCTGATTTACCTTCCTAGGGTTACTGTTAGGCTTAGGCCTAGGACTTTTAAAACCAGGAAGCCCTGGGCTCCAGGCACACTGCAGCTGTTAAAGGCATCCCCAGAGGGTCGCAGAAGTGACACAACTTGGCTGCCTCTGCTTCTATTCTCATGAGACCATCCCGAACCATAGGCTGATTTTCCTTCCTAGGATTAATGTTTGAGTTTGGCCTAGGGTAAGAGGTCTATTAACCAGAAAGCCCTGAGTTCCAAGAACACAGCAGCTGCGAAGGACTACCCAAGAAGAGCGCAAAAGTACCACAACATGCCTGCCTCCACAGCTTTTTCCTTGGGGACATGCCTAATTCCTGGCTGATTTGCCTTTCTCGTCTTAGGGTTGGGGTTCGGCCTAGGGCTAGGATATTTTTAACTAGGAAGCCCTGAGTTCCAGGCTTACTTCATGTGCAAAAGGCATCCCAAAGGGAGTGCAGAAGTGCCACAACATGGCTGCTTTCACGGCTTTTCCCTTAGGAAGAACCCTAATACGCGGCTGATTTACCTTCCTAGGGTTACTGTTGGGCTTAGGCCTAGGACTTTTAAAACCAGGAAGCCCTGGGCTCCAGGCACACTGCAGCTGCGAAAGGCATCCCAAGGGGAGCGCAAAAGTGACACAACTTGGCTGCCACCACTGATATTTCCATGAGACCATCCCAAATCATAGGCTGATTTTCCTTCCTAGGGTTAAAGTTTGATTTACGCCTAGGGTAAGGGTTCTATTAACCAGAAAGCCCTGAGTTCCAAGAACACAGCAGCTGCGAAGGACTAGCCAAGAAGAGCGCAAAAGTACCACAACATGCCTGCCTCCACAGCTTTTTCCTTGGGGACATGCCTAATTCCTGGCTGATTTGCCTTTCTCGTCTTAGGGTTGGGGTTCGGCCTAGGGCTAGGATATTTTTAACTAGGAAGCCCTGAGTTCCAGGCTTACTGCATCTTCCAAAGGCATCCCAAAGTGAGTGCAGAAGTGCCACAACATGGCTGCTTTCACGGCTTTTCCCTTAGGAAGAACCCTAATGCGCGGCTGATTTACCTTCCTAGGGTTACTGTAAGGCTTAGGCCTAGGGCTAGGATTTTTAAAACTAGGAAGCCCTTAGCTCCAGGCACACTGCAGCTGTTCAAGGCATCCCAAGAGGGCCGCAGAAGTGACACAACTTGGCTGCCTCTGCTGCTATTCTCATGAGTCCATCCCGAACCGTAGGCTGATTTTCCTTCCTAGGGTGAGGGTTAGAGTTACGCCTAGGGTTAGTGTTTTTTTAACCAGAAAGCCCTGAGTTCCAAGAACACAGCAGCAGCCAAGGGCTACCCAAGAGGAGGGGAAAAGTGCCACGACATGGCTGCCTCCAGCGCTTTTTCCTTGGGACCATCATTGAACCTAGGCTGATTTACTTGCCTCCAGTTGCACCTATGGTCACGCCAAGGGATAGGGATTTTAAATCAGTAAACCCTGAGCTCCAGACCCAGTGCAGCTGCAAAAGGCTTCCCAAGGGCAGCCAAAAATTGCCTCAACATGCTCCTTCCAGTGCTTTTTTCCTTGGGAACATCCCTATACCCAGGCTGATTTATCTGCCTAGGGTTAGGGTTAGGGTTCAGCCTAGAGATAGGATTTTTTCAAACAGGAAGCCCTGAATTCCAGGCACACTGCAGCTGTTAAAGGCAGTGTTTTACGTCAACCGCAACTTAGTCTGAAATAAATGCTTTTTCCCTGAGAGCATCTGAGAGGTTTGCATGAAGCACTGATATCTGACATTTGCAATTTTGAATAGGAGAGGAGAAAGAAAATGGGAAGAAGTTTTTAATTTTAGTGGTTTCAATGTTAATTTCCGTACACTTTTTCAAAACTTGTCAGCTCAAATGCCCATCAACATCTTTTAGTCATCTGTAAGTCAGTATTCATATAAAATGTGCTTCAAATCAAAAGAATTTCAAATTTGCACTCCAAATTTCTATGCCTAGATTTATGATTTCCTACATATATTAGATGAAAGGAAGGCCTTTTTTACTGTGGGAGTGCTGGAACACTGGAACAGGTTGCCCAGGGAAGTTGTGGGTGTCCCATCCCTGAAAGTATTCAAGGTCAGCTTGGACGGGGCTTGGAGCAGCAACAAAGGAGAAGCTTGATGGTAGAGAAACAAAGTTGGACTATAGAAGAAACTGGGATTGAAGTATAGGAGCAAGTTTTCTCTCAGCTCTTGGGGTAAATTCAAAGTTGTACAAAATGACATTTATCTGTGCTATTCACTACTGTAACAGAAATGTTCATGAAAACTGTACAGAAGATAGCAAATTTTAAAAGAGATAAGAATTACAGCATAAAATCCATGGGATGGGTTACAACATGAGACACTCTCTAAGAGAAAATCTCTGTGTTTCAGCACTTCATCATGGTAAGATTTCATGAAGTGCCAAAGAAGGCGGCAAAATATCATTCGGGACGTTATTTCCTGGAATTCAGCCTGGCCATTAGTAGGAACTGGGTTTGAACACATCATGTAGATATACCACACACACTTGCCCTTCACTGAAAAATGACTGTTTACAACGAAGAAGCAATTGACGATCAAAATTGATTGAAAGCATCTTAAACATGTCAAGTATTTTATTGTAGATGATCTGTGATCCAAATGCTTCTTCCACCTTCGAGAGGGACAGAACAATTCTTCCATATCATGATGGTTTAAAATTGTATCAACCAATGTTTTCTGCTGAAAAGATAGCATCTATTTTTTTCTATTTTTGGAAGAAAATATTCCTAGACATACAACAGGTGAGAACTAAGTAATTTTAAAGAAACAAATGAAAAGAAAATATTCTGTAAATAGAATGAAATGAAAAGCTGTGTTTTAAATAGGAGCTAAATATGAAACAGAATTTTTGTACCAGGCATTTGAATTACTGCACCAGCTCTTTTGCCCATCAAGAGAGGCGTTTAGCATTTCAGTCTTTTCCAAGGTGTTCATGATCTGCTATGCTGATCTCTGTGTGTGCCTAGGTGTGTGTGGAAGGGGGGGCATGTGAAGGGGAGTGTGTATGTTTGCTTTACAATTGTTGTGGCAGATTCATGCCTCAGCTCCACATTTTGTTTTAGAAAGGTCACACAGAGTGGATGTGAAGTTTACTATCAACAAGAGATCAATTCCCAAATCATCCATTTCACTCTACCTTATAAATCATGTGCTTTGTTGCATATTTTATCAAATCTACTTTCAAGCCAGATGGAGGAAGGAGGATGTGGCAATCCCTCCACCATCTTGCAACTTTTATGCAAGTAGGTTTTCAAGAAAATCATCATTTCTCTTTGAAATATGTCTGGAACAGGCATGATGGTAGTGTCAACCTGTTGGAGTTTTTGTTGCTGGAAGAAGTTATAGAAAAGGATTGGTTTTTACATTGACCAGTTACTGAATCAAGCTCAGGAATACATTGGAAATTCAACTGGGGCTTCCTTTCCCCGGCAGACTACTTCTAGAACGAGTTTGTACACTGAAGCTTACTCTTTTGCCCTCTTTTTGTTTCTTTCCTATTTTCTTGGCTTCTTTGCCACTCTCTAGACAATTTTGGAACTTTTTTCCCAACTCAAATGGTTTCAATAGTCTGATTGTGATCATACATTTTTACAAGGAATTTTTAAAATCTTTCCTCCAGTTAAGAAAGTCAAGGACTTAGGTCTTTTTCTTCCCTTATCAATATTGCAATGAAATTGATAAGTAAAGACCAACTCTTTCTTTTTGTTTTTAACCCAAGCAGATAATTCCCATCCATTCATCCATTTGGTGGACCAATAGTTGCCATTCTGATGGAAGTTGTCACTTCTTAACAATAGGCATTCTGTGACTATGTTGACAGCACTTTGGGTGAAGATCCTAACTGGTCTTAGATACACATAGGGAGAAATTTGCTCAGCCAGTGTCAGTCTTAAGCATGCGTATCAGAAGATCTTTCTAGAGCTGGGAATTTTCCCATGAAAGGGATTCAGTTAGGGAAGAGACACTTGCCCCAGAGGTTTACATTCTTCTTGAAGACTGCTTAAGGAACTTAGATGCCATGTCCATTTGGATCTGTGTCTGCACAGAACTTTGTCATGCCAGTGCTTGAAATGCATCTTGAAGAGAATTCACTAGCACAGAATGAATGAGAGTGGAAGGGGTTGGTGGGGCTAACCAGGCCCAACCCCCCTGCCTAAACCAGGATACCTAGAGCCCCTTGCCCAGGATTCTATCTGGGTGTACTTTTAATGTCTTCAAAGATCCAGGCTCCACAATCTTTCTGGGCAATCTGTGCCGTGGTTCACTCACCCTCACAGTAAAGAATAATTTCCTGATGTTCCTGTATTTCAGTGTGTGCCCACTGCCTCTTGTCTTTTCACTCAGCATCACTGAAAAGACACTGATTCCCTCCCCTTTGCACTATTGCTTCCATATGGATGTGTGCTGCCATGTAGAGATATGTCAAAAACCTCCCTGAAGCCCAGGCAGATAATATTCCCTTCATCTACCAGTCAAGTTGATTCATCAGAGGAGTTTAAAGTTATGTTCAGCATGAAATGCCCCTGAAAAATCATGCTAACTACATTATTGTGTCGTCTTGCATGTGCCTGGCAAGGTTTTCCAGGAAGAGCTGCTTCATCAACTTCCTGGGGATAAAAGAGAGGCTGGGTGGTTTGTACGATTGCGAGTCCTCCTAATTGCCTTTTTTGAAGATGAGTGTCATTTGCTTACATCCAGTCCTTAGCCTCTCTTGTCGTCTACATCTTAGCAAAAGGCTTTTCCACTATGTCTGGCAAGGAGAAATTGTGCCAGCACAGAAAACATCTCCTATCGTGTTCTAGACGTTGCACGGAGGTGTGCCGAGTGTTTGGCATGAAGGAAAGAAAAGTTGTCCAAAACAGCTTCCAATCGAATGTTCATGTGATTGGAAAAGTCAGGAGAGTGCAAAGGTACTGTTTTCTATCAGTTGGCAAGCTGCGCACACAATCCCAGTGTTGTACAGCTTCCTTCTTCACCTTTCCGAAGGTGCCGCTCTCTCCGGCTCCCGGAGGCGAAGAAGCGGCTTCTTCGCGCAAAGACGATTGTGCCGCTCACTGTGCACTCCTTAGCGCGGCTTCTGCCGAAAGACGCCCGGGAGCGGCTCTTAGCTCCGGACAGCATCGTACCTTCGTCTTTAGCGTCTCTTCTCGTCTACATCTTAGCAAAAAGCTTTTCCACTATGTCTGGCGAGGAAAAACTGTGCCAGCACAGAAAACATCTCCCATCGTGTTCTAGACGTTGCACGGAGGTGTGCCGAGTGTTTGGCATGAAGGAAAGAAAAGTTGTCCAAAACAGCTTCCAATCGAATGTTCATGTGATTGGAAAAGTCAGGAGAGTGCAAAGGTACTGTTTTCTAGCAGTTGGCAAGCTGCGCACACAATCCCAGTGTTGTACAGCTTCCTTCCTCACCTTTCAGAAGGTGTCGCTCTCTCCGGCTCCCGGAGGCGAAGAAGCGGCTTCTTCGCGCAAAGACGATTCTGCCGCTCACTGTGCACTCCTTAGCGCGGCTTCTGCCGAAAGACGCCCGGGAGCGGCTCTTAGCTCCGGAGAGCATCGTACCTTCGTCTTTAGCGTCTCTTCTCGTCTACATCTTAGCAAAAAGCTTTTCTACTATGTCTGGCGAGGAAAAACTGTGCCAGCACAGAAAACATCTCCCATCGTGTTCAAGACGTTGCACGGAGGTGTGCCGAGTGTTTGGCATGAAGGAAAGAAAACTTGTCCAAAACAGCTTCCAATCGAATGTTCATGTGATTGGAAAAGTCAGGAGAGTGCAAAGGTACTGTTTTCTATCAGTTGGCAAGCTGCGCACACAATCCCAGTGTTGTACAGTTTCCTTCTTCACCTTTCCGAAGGTGCCGCTCTCTCCGGCTCCCGGAGGCGAAGAAGCGGCTTCTTCGCGCAAAGACGATTGTGCCGCTCACTGTGCACTCCTTAGCGCGGCTTCTGCCGAAAGACGCCCCGGACCAGCTCTTAGCTCCGGACAGCATCGTACCTTCGTCTTTAGCGTCTCTTCTCGTCTACATCTTAGCAAAAAGCTTTTCTACTATGTCTGGCGAGGAAAAACTGTGCCAGCACAGAAAACATCTCCCATCGTGTTCTAGACGTTGCACGGAGGTGTGCCGAGTGTTTGGCATGAAGGAAAGAAAAGTTGTCCAAAACAGCTTCCAATCGAATGTTCATGTGATTGGAAAAGTCAGGAGAGTGCAAAGGTACTGTTTTCTATCAGTTGGCAAGCTGCGCACACAATCCCAGTGTTGTACAGCTTCCTTCTTCACCTTTCCGAAGGTGCCGCTCTCTCCGGCTCCCGGAGGCGAAGAAGCGGCTTCTTCGCGCAAAGACGATTGTGCCGCTCACTGTGCACTCCTTAGCGCGGCTTCTGCCGAAAGACGCCCGGGAGCGGCTCTTAGCTCCGGACAGCATCTTACCTTCGTCTTTAGCGTCTCTTCTCGTCTACATCTTAGCAAAAAGCTTTTCCACTATGTCTGGCGAGGAAAAACTGTGCCAGCACAGAAAACATCTCCCATCGTGTTCTAGACGTTGCACGGAGGTGTGCCGAGTGTTTGGCATGAAGGAAAGAAAAGTTGTCTAAAACAGCTTCCAATCGAATGTTCATGTGATTGGAAAAGTCAGGAGAGTGCAAAGGTACTGTTTTCTAGCAGTTGGCAAGCTGTGCACACAATCCCAGTGTTGTACAGCTTCCTTCTTCACCTTTCCGAAGGTGCCGCTCTCTCCGGCTCCCGGAGGCGAAGAAGCGGCTTCTTCGCGCAAAGACGATTGTGCCGCTCACTGTGCACTCCTTAGCGCGGCTTCTGCCGAAAGACGCCCGGGAGCGGCTCTTAGCTCCGGACAGCATCGTACCTTCGTCTTTAGCGTCTCTTCTCGTCTACATCTTAGCAAAAAGCTTTTACACTATGTCTGGCGAGGAAAAACTGTGCCAGCACAGAAAACATCTCCCATCGTGTTCTAGACGTTGCACGGAGGTGTGCCGAGTGTTTGGCATGAAGGAAAGAAAAGTTGTCCAAAACAGCTTCCAATCGAATGTTCATGTGATTGGAAAAGTCAGGAGAGTGCAAAGGTACTGTTTTCTATCAGTTGGCAAGCTGCGCACACAATCCCAGTGTTGTACAGCTTCCTTCTTCACCTTTCCGAAGGTGCCGCTCTCTCCGGCTCCCGGAGGCGAAGAAGCGGCTTCTTCGCGCAAAGACGATTGTGCCGCTCACTGTGCACTCCTTAGCGCGGCTTCTGCCGAAAGACGCCCGGGAGCGGCTCTTAGCTCCGGACAGCATCGTACCTTCGTCTTTAGCGTCTCTTCTCGTCTACATCTTAGCAAAAAGCTTTTCCACTATGTCTGGCGAGGAAAAACTGTGCCAGCACAGAAAACATCTCCCATCGTGTTCTAGACGTTGCACGGAGGTGTGCCGAGTGTTTGGCATGAAGGAAAGAAAAGTTGTCCAAAACAGCTTCCAATCGAATGTTCATGTGATTGGAAAAGTCAGGAGAGTGCAAAGGTACTGTTTTCTAGCAGTTGGCAAGCTGCGCACACAATCCCAGTGTTGTACAGCTTCCTTCTTCACCTTTCCGAAGGTGCCGCTCTCTCCGGCTCCCGGAGGCGAAGAAGCGGCTTCTTCGCGCAAAGACGATTGTGCCGCTCACTGTGCACTCCTTAGCGCGGCTTCTGCCGAAAGACGCCCGGGAGCGGCTCTTAGCTGCGGACAGCATCGTACCTTCGTCTTTAGCGTCTCTTCTCGTCTACATCTTAGCAAAAAGCTTTTCCACTATGTCTGGCGAGGAAAAACTGTGCCAGCACAGAAAACATCTCCCATCGTGTTCTAGACGTTGCACGGAGGTGTGCCGAGTGTTTGGCATGAAGGAAAGAAAAGTTGTCCAAAACAGCTTCCAATCGAATGTTCATGTGATTGGAAAAGTCAGGAGAGTGCAAAGGTACTGTTTTCTATCAGTTGGCAAGCTGCGCACACAATCCCAGTGTTGTACAGCTTCCTTCTTCACCTTTCCGATGCTGCCGCTCTCTCCGGCTCCCGGAGGCGAAGAAGCGGCTTCTTCGCGCAAAGACGATTATGCCGCTCACTGTGCACTCCTTAGCGCGGCTTCTGCCGAAAGACGCCCGGGAGCGGCTCTTAGCTCCGGACAGCATCGTACCTTCGTCTTTAGCGTCTCTTCTCGTCTACATCTTAGCAAAAAGCTTTTCCACTATGTCTGGCGAGGAAAAACTGTGCCAGCACAGAAAACATCTCCCATCGTGTTCTAGACGTTGCACGGAGGTGTGCCGAGTGTTTGGCATGAAGGAAAGAAAAGTTGTCCAAAACAGCTTCCAATCGAATATTCATGTGATTGGAAAAGTCAGGAGAGTGCAAAGGTACTGTTTTCTATCAGTTGGCAAGCTGCGCACACAATCCCAGTGTTGTACAGCTTCCTTCTTCACCTTTCCGAAGGTGCCGCTCTCTCCGGCTCCCGGAGGCGAAGAAGCGGCTTCTTCGCGCAAAGACGATTGTGCCGCTCACTGTGCACTCCTTAGCGCGGCTTCTGCCGAAAGACGCCCGGGAGCGGCTCTTAGCTCCGGACAGCATCGTACCTTCATCTTTAGCGTCTCTTCTCGTCTACATCTTAGCAAAAAACTTTTCCACTATGTCTGGCGAGGAAAAACTGTGCCAGCACAGAAAACATCTCCCATCGTGTTCTAGACGTTGCACGATCCCTATACTTAGCCTCATTTTCCTTCCTGGGGATAGGGTTAGGCTTCAGCCTAGGGCTTGGAGTTTTTTAACCATGAAGCCCTGAGTTCCAGGCTTACTGCATCTGCCAAAGGCATCTGAAAGGGAGCGCAGAAGTGCCACAACATGGTTGCTATCACGGCTATTCCCTTAGGAAGAACCCTAATACCCGGCTGATTTACCTTCCTAGGGTTACTGTTAGGCTTAGGCCTAGGACTTTTAAAACCAGGAAGCCCTGGGCTCCAGGCACACTGCAGCTGTTAAAGGCATCCCAAGGGGAGCGCAAAAGTGACACAACTTGGCTGCCACCACTGATATTTCCATGAGACCATCCCGAACCATCGGCTGATTTTCCTTCCTAGGGTAAAGGTTTGAGTTACGCCTAGGGTAAGGGTTCTATTAACCAGAAAGCCCTGAGTTCCAAGAACACAGCAGCTGCGAAGGACTACCCAAGAAGAGCGCAAAAGTACCACAACATGCCTGCCTCCACAGCTTTTTCCTTGGGGACATGCCTAATTCCTGGCTGATTTGCCTTTCTCGTCTTAGGGTTGGGGTTCGGCCTAGGGCTAGGATTTTTTTAACTAGGAAGCCCTGAGTTCCAGGCTTACTTCATCTGCCAAAAGCATCCCAAAGGGAGTGCAGAAGTGCCACAACATGGCTGCTTTCACGGCTTTTCCCTTAGGAAGAACCCTAATACGCGGCTGATTTACCTTCCTAGGGTTACTGTTAGGCTTAGGCCTAGGACTTTTAAAACCAGGAAGCCCTGGGCTCCAGGCACACTGCAGCTGCGAAAGGCATCCCAAGGGGAGCGCAAAAGTGACACAACTTGGCTGCCACCACTGATATTTCCATGAGACCATCCCGAACCATAGGCTGATTTTCCTTCCTAGGGTTAAGGTTTGAGTTACGCCTAGGGTAAGGGTTCTATTAACCAGAAAGACCTGAGTTCCAAGAACACAGCAGCTGCGAAGGACTACCCAAGAAGAGCGCAAAAGTACCACAACATGCCTGCCTCCACAGCTTTTTCCTTGGGGACATGCCTAATTCCTGGCTGATTTGCCTTTCTCGTCTTAGGGTTGGGGTTCGGCCTAGGGCTAGGATTTTTAAAATCAGGAAGCCCTGAGTTCCAGGCACACTGGAGCTGTGAAAGGCATCCAAAAGGGAGTGCAAAAGTGCCACAACATGGTTGCTTTCACGGCTTTTTCCTTGGCAAGAAGCTTAACACCAGGCTGATTTCCCTTCCCAGGGTTACTGTAAGGCTTAGGCCTAGGGCTAGGATTTTTAAAACTAGGAAGCCCTTAGATCCAGGCACACTGCAGCTGTTCAAGGCATCCCAAGGGGAGTACAAAAGTGCAACAACATGGCAGCTTTCACAGCTTTTTCCTTGGCACCATCCCTATACCTAGGCTGATTTATCTGCCTAGGGTTAGGGTTAGGGTTCAGCCTAGGGCTTGGAGTTTTTTAACCAGGAAGCCCTGAGTTCCAGGCTTACTGCATCTGCCAAATGCATCCCAAAGGGAGTGCAAAAGTGCCACAACATGGCTGCTTTCACGGCTTTTCCCTTAGGAAGAACCCTAATACGCGGCTGATTTACCTTCCTAGGGTTACTGTTAGGCTTAGGCCTAGGACTTTTAAAACCAGGAAGCCCTGGGCTCCAGGCACACTGCAGCTGTTAAAGGCATCCCCAGAGGGCCGCAGAAGTGACACAACTTGGCTGCCTCTGCTTCTATTCTCATGAGACCATCCCGAACCATAGGCTGATTTTCCTTCCTAGGGTTAAGGTTTGAGTTACGCCTAGGGTAAGAGGTCTATTAACCAGAAAGCCCTGAGTTCCAAGAACACAGCAGCTGCGAAGGACTACCCAAGAAGAGCGCAAAAGTACCACAACATGCCTGCCTCCACAGCTTTTTCCTTGGGGACATGCCTAATTCCTGGCTGATTTGCCTTTCTCGTCTTAGGGTTGGGGTTCGGCCTAGGGCTAGGATATTTTTAACTAGGAAGCCCTGAGTTCCAGGCTTACTTCATGTGCAAAAGGCATCCCAAAGGGAGTGCAGAAGTGCCACAACATGGCTGCTTTCACGGCTTTTCCCTTAGGAAGAACCCTAATACGCGGCTGATTTACCTTCCTAGGGTTACTGTTAGGCTTAGGCCTAGGACTTTTAAAACCAGGAAGCCCTGGGCTCCAGGCACACTGCAGCTGCGAAAGGCATCCCAAGGGGAGCTCAAAAGTGACACAACTTGGCTGCCACCACTGATATTTCCATGAGACCATCCCGAACCATAGGCTGATTTTCCTTCCTAGGGTTAAGGTTTGAGTTACGCCTAGGGTAAGGGTTCTATTAACCAGAAAGCCCTGAGTTCCAAGAACACAGCAGCTGCGAAGGACTACCCAAGAAGAGCGCAAAAGTACCACAACATGCCTGCCTCCACAGCTTTTTCCTTGGGGACATGCCTAATTCCTGGCTGATTTGCCTTTCTCGTCTTAGGGTTGGGGTTCGGCCTAGGGCTAGGATTTTTAAAATCAGGAAGCCCTGAATTCCAGGCACACTGGAGCTGTGAAAGGCATCCAAAAGGGAGTGCAAAAGTGCCACAACATGGTTGCTTTCACGGCTTTTTCCTTGGCAAGAAGCTTAACACCAGGCTGATTTCCCTTCCCAGGGTTACTGTAAGGCTTAGGCCTAGGGCTAGGATTTTTAAAACTAGGAAGCCCTGGGCTCCAGGCACACTGCAGCTGTTCAAGGCATCCCAAGGGGAGTACAAAAGTGCAAAACATGGCAGCTTTCACAGCTTTTTCCGTGGCACCATCCCTTTACCTAGGCTGATTTATCTGCCTAGGGTTAGGGTTAGGGTTCAGCCTAGGGCTTGGAGTTTTTTAACCAGGAAGCCCTGAGTTCCAGGCTTACTGCATCTGCCAAAGGCATCCCAAAGGGAGTGCAAAAGTGCCACAACATGGCTGCTTTCACGGCTTTTCCCTTAGGAAGAACCCTAATACGCGGCTGATTTACCTTCCTAGGGTTACTGTTAGGCTTAGGCCTAGGACTTTTAAAGCCAGGAAGCCCTGGGCTCCAGGCACACTGCAGCTGTTAAAGGCATCCCCAGAGGGCCGCAGAAGTGACACAACTTGGCTGCCTCTGCTTCTATTCTCATGAGACCATCCCGAACCATAGGCTGATTTTCCTTCCTAGGGTTAATGTTTGAGTTTGGCCTAGGGTAAGAGGTCTATTAACCAGAAAGCCCTGAGTTCCAAGAACACAGCAGCTGCGAAGGACTACCCAAGAAGAGCGCAAAAGTACCACAACATGCCTGCCTCCACAGCTTTTTCCTTGGGGACATGCCTAATTCCTGGCTGATTTGCCTTTCTCGTCTTAGGGTTGGGGTTCGGCCTAGGGCTAGGATTTTTAAAATCAGGAAGCCCTGAGTTCCAGGCTTACTTCATGTGCAAAAGGCATCCCAAAGGGAGTGCAGAAGTGCCACAACATGGCTGCTTTCACGGCTTTTCCCTTAGGAAGAACCCTAATACGCGGCTGATTTACCTTCCTAGGGTTACTGTTGGGCTTAGGCCTAGGACTTTTAAAACCAGGAAGCCCTGGGCTCCAGGCACACTGCAGCTGCGAAAGGCATCCCAAGGGGAGCGCAAAAGTGACACAACTTGGCTGCCACCACTGATATTTCCATGAGACCATCCCAAATCATAGGCTGATTTTCCTTCCTAGGGTTAAAGTTTGATTTACGCCTAGGGTAAGGGTTCTATTAACCAGAAAGCCCTGAGTTCCAAGAACACAGCAGCTGCGAAGGACTAGCCAAGAAGAGCGCAAAAGTACCACAACATGCCTGCCTCCACAGCTTTTTCCTTGGGGACATGCCTAATTCCTGGCTGATTTGCCTTTCTCGTCTTAGGGTTGGGGTTCGGCCTAGGGCTAGGATATTTTTAACTAGGAAGCCCTGAGTTCCAGGCTTACTGCATCTTCCAAAGGCATCCCAAAGTGAGTGCAGAAGTGCCACAACATGGCTGCTTTCACGGCTTTTCCCTTAGGAAGAACCCTAATGCGCGGCTGATTTACCTTCCTAGGGTTACTGTAAGGCTTAGGCCTAGGGCTAGGATTTTTAAAACTAGGAAGCCCTTAGCTCCAGGCACACTGCAGCTGTTCAAGGCATCCCAAGAGGGCCGCAGAAGTGACACAACTTGGCTGCCTCTGCTGCTATTCTCATGAGTCCATCCCGAACCGTAGGCTGATTTTCCTTCCTAGGGTGAGGGTTAGAGTTACGCCTAGGGTTAGTGTTTTTTTAACCAGAAAGCCCTGAGTTCCAAGAACACAGCAGCAGCCAAGGGCTACCCAAGAGGAGGGGAAAAGTGCCACGACATGGCTGCCTCCAGCGCTTTTTCCTTGGGACCATCATTGAACCTAGGCTGATTTACTTGCCTCCAGTTGCACCTATGGTCACGCCAAGGGATAGGGATTTTAAATCAGTAAACCCTGAGCTCCAGACCCAGTGCAGCTGCAAAAGGCTTCCCAAGGGCAGCCAAAAATTGCCTCAACATGCTCCTTCCAGTGCTTTTTTCCTTGGGAACATCCCTATACCCAGGCTGATTTATCTGCCTAGGGTTAGGGTTAGGGTTCAGCCTAGAGATAGGATTTTTTCAAACAGGAAGCCCTGAATTCCAGGCACACTGCAGCTGTTAAAGGCAGTGTTTTACGTCAACCGCAACTTAGTCTGAAATAAATGCTTTTTCCCTGAGAGCATCTGAGAGGTTTGCATGAAGCACTGATATCTGACATTTGCAATTTTGAATAGGAGAGGAGAAAGAAAATGGGAAGAAGTTTTTAATTTTAGTGGTTTCAATGTTAATTTCCGTACACTTTTTCAAAACTTGTCAGCTCAAATGCCCATCAACATCTTTTAGTCATCTGTAAGTCAGTATTCATATAAAATGTGCTTCAAATCAAAAGAATTTCAAATTTGCACTCCAAATTTCTATGCCTAGATTTATGATTTCCTACATATATTAGATGAAAGGAAGGCCTTTTTTACTGTGGGAGTGCTGGAACACTGGAACAGGTTGCCCAGGGAAGTTGTGGGTGTCCCATCCCTGAAAGTATTCAAGGTCAGCTTGGACGGGGCTTGGAGCAGCAACAAAGGAGAAGCTTGATGGTAGAGAAACAAAGTTGGACTATAGAAGAAACTGGGATTGAAGTATAGGAGCAAGTTTTCTCTCAGCTCTTGGGGTAAATTCAAAGTTGTACAAAATGACATTTATCTGTGCTATTCACTACTGTAACAGAAATGTTCATGAAAACTGTACAGAAGATAGCAAATTTTAAAAGAGATAAGAATTACAGCATAAAATCCATGGGATGGGTTACAACATGAGACACTCTCTAAGAGAAAATCTCTGTGTTTCAGCACTTCATCATGGTAAGATTTCATGAAGTGCCAAAGAAGGCGGCAAAATATCATTCGGGACGTTATTTCCTGGAATTCAGCCTGGCCATTAGTAGGAACTGGGTTTGAACACATCATGTAGATATACCACACACACTTGCCCTTCACTGAAAAATGACTGTTTACAACGAAGAAGCAATTGACGATCAAAATTGATTGAAAGCATCTTAAACATGTCAAGTATTTCATTGTAGATGATCTGTGATCCAAATGCTTCTTCCACCTTCGAGAGGGACAGAACAATTCTTCCATATCATGATGGTTTAAAATTGTATCAACCAATGTTTTCTGCTGAAAAGATAGCATCTATTTTTTTCTATTTTTGGAAGAAAATATTCCTAGACATACAACAGGTGAGAACTAAGTAATTTTAAAGAAACAAATGAAAAGAAAATATTCTGTAAATAGAATGAAATGAAAAGCTGTGTTTTAAATAGGAGCTAAATATGAAACAGAATTTTTGTACCAGGCATTTGAATTACTGCACCAGCTCTTTTGCCCATCAAGAGAGGCGTTTAGCATTTCAGTCTTTTCCAAGGTGTTCATGATCTGCTATGCTGATCTCTGTGTGTGCCTAGGTGTGTGTGGAAGGGGGGGCATGTGAAGGGGAGTGTGTATGTTTGCTTTACAATTGTTGTGGCAGATTCATGCCTCAGCTCCACATTTTGTTTTAGAAAGGTCACACAGAGTGGATGTGAAGTTTACTATCAACAAGAGATCAATTCCCAAATCATCCATTTCACTCTACCTTATAAATCATGTGCTTTGTTGCATATTTTATCAAATCTACTTTCAAGCCAGATGGAGGAAGGAGGATGTGGCAATCCCTCCACCATCTTGCAACTTTTATGCAAGTAGGTTTTCAAGAAAATCATCATTTCTCTTTGAAATATGTCTGGAACAGGCATGATGGTAGTGTCAACCTGTTGGAGTTTTTGTTGCTGGAAGAAGTTATAGAAAAGGATTGGTTTTTACATTGACCAGTTACTGAATCAAGCTCAGGAATACATTGGAAATTCAACTGGGGCTTCCTTTCCCCGGCAGACTACTTCTAGAACGAGCTTGTACACTGAAGCTTACTCTTTTGCCCTCTTTTTGTTTCTTTCCTATTTTCTTGGCTTCTTTGCCACTCTCTAGACAATTTTGGAACTTTTTTCCCAACTCAAATGGTTTCAATAGTCTGATTGTGATCATACATTTTTACAAGGAATTTTTAAAATCTTTCCTCCAGTTAAGAAAGTCAAGGACTTAGGTCTTTTTCTTCCCTTATCAATATTGCAATGAAATTGATAAGTAAAGACCAACTCTTTCTTTTTGTTTTTAACCCAAGCAGATAATTCCCATCCATTCATCCATTTGGTGGACCAATAGTTGCCATTCTGATGGAAGTTGTCACTTCTTAACAATAGGCATTCTGTGACTATGTTGACAGCACTTTGGGTGAAGATCCTAACTGGTCTTAGATACACATAGGGAGAAATTTGCTCAGCCAGTGTCAGTCTTAAGCATGCGTATCAGAAGATCTTTCTAGAGCTGGGAATTTTCCCATGAAAGGGATTCAGTTAGGGAAGAGACACTTGCCCCAGAGGTTTACATTCTTCTTGAAGACTGCTTAAGGAACTTAGATGCCATGTCCATTTGGATCTGTGTCTGCACAGAACTTTGTCATGCCAGTGCTTGAAATGCATCTTGAAGAGAATTCACTAGCACAGAATGAATGAGAGTGGAAGGGGTTGGTGGGGCTAACCAGGCCCAACCCCCCTGCCTAAACCAGGATACCTAGAGCCTCTTGCCCAGGATTCTATCTGGGTGTACTTTTAATGTCTTCAAAGATCCAGGCTCCACAATCTTTCTGGGCAATCTGTGCCGTGGTTCACTCACCCTCACAGTAAAGAATCATTTCCTGATGTTCCTGTATTTCAGTGTGTGCCCACTGCCTCTTGTCTTTTCACTCAGCATCACTGAAAAGACACTGATTCCCTCCCCTTTGCACTATTGCTTCCATATGGATGTGTGCTGCCATGTAGAGATATGTCAAAAACCTCCCTGAAGCCCAGGCAGATAATATTCCCTTCATCTACCAGTCAAGTTGATTCATCAGAGGAGTTTAAAGTTATGTTCAGCATGAAATGCCCCTGAAAAATCATGCTAACTACATTATTGTGTCGTCTTGCATGTGCCTGGCAAGGTTTTCCAGGAAGAGCTGCTTCATCAACTTCCTGGGGATAAAAGAGAGGCTGGCTGGTTTGTACGATTGCGAGTCCTCCTAATTGCCTTTTTTGAAGATGAGTGTCATTTGCTTACATCCAGTCCTTAGCCTCTCTTGTCGTCTACATCTTAGCAAAAGGCTTTTCCACTATGTCTGGCAAGGAGAAATTGTGCCAGCACAGAAAACATCTCCTATCGTGTTCTAGACGTTGCAAGGAGGTGTGCCGAGTGTTTGGCATGAAGGAAAGAAAAGTTGTCCAAAACAGCTTCCAATCGAATGTTCATGTGATTGGAAAAGTCAGGAGAGTGCAAAGGTACTGTTTTCTATCAGTTGGCAAGCTGCGCACACAATCCCAGTGTTGTACAGCTTCCTTCTTCACCTTTCCGAAGGTGCCGCTCTCTCCGGCTCCCGGAGGCGAAGAAGCGGCTTCTTCGCGCAAAGACGATTGTGCCGCTCACTGTGCACTCCTTAGCGCGGCTTCTGCCGAAAGACGCCCGGGAGCGGCTCTTAGCTCCGGACAGCATCGTACCTTCGTCTTTAGCGTCTCTTCTCGTCTACATCTTAGCAAAAAGCTTTTCCACTATGTCTGGCGAGGAAAAACTGTGCCAGCACAGAAAACATCTCCCATCGTGTTCTAGACGTTGCACGGAGGTGTGCCGAGTGTTTGGCATGAAGGAAAGAAAACTTGTCCAAAACAGCTTCCAATCGAATGTTCATGTGATTGGAAAAGTCAGGAGAGTGCAAAGGTACTGTTTTCTATCAGTTGGCAAGCTGCGCACAAAATCCCAGTGTTGTACAGCTTCCTTCTTCACCTTTCCGAAGGTGCCGCTCTCTCCGGCTCCCGGAGGCGAAGAAGCGGCTTCTTCGCGCAAAGACGATTGTGCCGCTCACTGTGCACTCCTTAGCGCGGCTTCTGCCGAAAGACGCCCGGGAGCGGCTCTTAGCTCCGGACAGCATCGTACCTTCGTCTTTAGCGTCTCTTCTCGTCTACATCTTAGCAAAAAGCTTTTCTACTATGTCTGGCGAGGAAAAACTGTGCCAGCACAGAAAACATCTCCCATCGTGTTCTAGACGTTGCACGGAGGTGTGCCGAGTGTTTGGCATGAAGGAAAGAAAAGTTGTCCAAAACAGCTTCCAATCGAATGTTCATGTGATTGGAAAAGTCAGGAGAGTGCAAAGGTACTGTTTTCTAGCAGTTGGCAAGCTGCACACACAATCCCAGTGTTGTACAGCTTCCTTCTTCACCTTTCCGAAGGTGCCGCTCTCTCCGGCTCCCGGAGGCGAAGAAGCGGCTTCTTCGCGCAAAGACGATTGTGCCGCTCACTGTGCACTCCTTAGCGCGGCTTCTGCCGAAAGACGCCCGGGAGCGGCTCTTAGCTCCGGACAGCATCTTACCTTCGTCTTTAGCGTCTCTTCTCGTCTACATCTTAGCAAAAAGCTTTTCCACTATGTCTGGCGAGGAAAAACTGTGCCAGCACAGAAAACATCTCCCATCGTGTTCTAGACGTTGCACGGAGGTGTGCCGAGTGTTTGGCATGAAGGAAAGAAAAGTTGTCCAAAACAGCTTCCAATCGAATGTTCATGTGATTGGAAAAGTCAGGAGAGTGCAAAGGTACTGTTTTCTAGCAGTTGGCAAGCTGCACACACAATCCCAGTGTTGTACAGCTTCCTTCTTCACCTTTCCGAAGGTGCCGCTCTCTCCGGCTCCCGGAGGCGAAGAAGCGGCTTCTTCGCGCAAAGACGATTGTGCCGCTCACTGTGCACTCCTTAGCGCGGCTTCTGCCGAAAGACGCCCGGGAGCGGCTCTTAGCTCCGGACAGCATCTTACCTTCGTCTTTAGCGTCTCTTCTCGTCTACATCTTAGCAAAAAGCTTTTCCACTATGTCTGGCGAGGAAAAACTGTGCCAGCACAGAAAACATCTCCCATCGTGTTCTAGACGTTGCACGGAGGTGTGCCGAGTGTTTGGCATGAAGGAAAGAAAAGTTGTCCAAAACAGCTTCCAATCGAATGTTCATGTGATTGGAAAAGTCAGGAGAGTGCAAAGGTACTGTTTTCTAGCAGTTGGCAAGCTGCACACACAATCCCAGTGTTGTACAGCTTCCTTCTTCACCTTTCCGAAGGTGCCGCTCTCTCCGGCTCCCGGAGGCGAAGAAGCGGCTTCTTCGCGCAAAGACGATTGTGCCGCTCACTGTGCACTCCTTAGCGCGGCTTCTGCCGAAAGACGCCCGGGAGCGGCTCTTAGCTCCGGACAGCATCTTACCTTCGTCTTTAGCGTCTCTTCTCGTCTACATCTTAGCAAAAAGCTTTTCCACTATGTCTGGCGAGGAAAAACTGTGCCAGCACAGAAAACATCTCCCATCGTGTTCTAGACGTTGCACGGAGGTGTGCCGAGTGTTTGGCATGAAGGAAAGAAAAGTTGTCCAAAACAGCTTCCAATCGAATGTTCATGTGATTGGAAAAGTCAGGAGAGTGCAAAGGTACTGTTTTCTAGCAGTTGGCAAGCTGTGCACACAATCCCAGTGTTGTACAGCTTCCTTCTTCACCTTTCCGAAGGTGCCGCTCTCTCCGGCTCCCGGAGGCGAAGAAGCGGCTTCTTCGCGCAAAGACGATTGTGCCGCTCACTGTGCACTCCTTAGCGCGGCTTCTGCCGAAAGACGCCCGGGAGCGGCTCTTAGCTGCGGACAGCATCGTACCTTCGTCTTTAGCGTCTCTTCTCGTCTACATCTTAGCAAAAAGCTTTTCTACTATGTCTGGCGAGGAAAAACTGTGCCAGCACAGAAAACATCTCCCATCGTGTTCAAGACGTTGCACGGAGGTGTGCCGAGTGTTTGGCATGAAGAAAAGAAAACTTGTCCAAAACAGCTTCCAATCGAATGTTCATGTGATTGGAAAAGTCAGGAGAGTGCAAAGGTACTGTTTTCTATCAGTTGGCAAGCTGCGCACACAATCCCAGTGTTGTACAGCTTCCTTCTTCACCTTTCCGAAGGTGCCGCTCTCTCCGGCTCCCGGAGGCGAAGAAGCGGCTTCTTCGCGCAAAGACGATTGTGCCGCTCACTGTGCACTCCTTAGCGCGGCTTCTGCCGAAAGACGCCCGGGAGCGGCTCTTAGCTCCGGACAGCATCGTACCTTCGTCTTTAGCGTCTCTTCTCGTCTACATCTTAGCAAAAAGCTTTTCCACTATGTCTGGCGAGGAAAAACTGTGCCAGCACAGAAAACATCTCCCATCGTGTTCTAGACGTTGCACGGAGGTATGCCGAGTGTTTGGCATGAAGGAAAGAAAAGTTGTCCAAAACAGCTTCCAATCGAATGTTCATGTGATTGGAAAAGTCAGGAGAGTGCAAAGGTACTGTTTTCTATCAGTTGGCAAGCTGCGCACACAATCCCAGTGTTGTACAGCTTCCTTCCTCACCTTTCAGAAGGTGTCGCTCTCTCCGGCTCCCGGAGGCGAAGAAGCGGCTTCTTCGCGCAAAGACGATTGTGCCGCTCACTGTGCACTCCTTAGCGCGGCTTCTGCCGAAAGACGCCCGGGAGCGGCTCTTAGCTCCGGAGAGCATCGTACCTTCGTCTTTAGCGTCTCTTCTCGTCTACATCTTAGCAAAAAGCTTTTCCACTATGTCTGGCGAGGAAAAACTGTGCCAGCACAGAAAACATCTCCCATCGTGTTCAAGACGTTGCACGGAGGTGTGCCGAGTGTTTGGCATGAAGGAAAGAAAACTTGTCCAAAACAGCTTCCAATCGAATGTTCATGTGATTGGAAAAGTCAGGAGAGTGCAAAGGTACTGTTTTCTATCAGTTGGCAAGCTGCGCACACAATCCCAGTGTTGTACAGCTTCCTTCTTCACCTTTCCGAAGGTGCCGCTCTCTCCGGCTCCCGGAGGCGAAGAAGCGGCTTCTTCGCGCAAAGACGATTGTGCCGCTCACTGTGCACTCCTTAGCGCGGCTTCTGCCGAAAGACGCCCGGGAGCGGCTCTTAGCTCCGGACAGCATCGTACCTTCGTCTTTAGCGTCTCTTCTCGTCTACATCTTAGCAAAAAGCTTTTCTACTATGTCTGGCGAGGAAAAACTGTGCCAGCACAGAAAACATCTCCCATCGTGTTCTAGACGTTGCACGGAGGTGTGCCGAGTGTTTGGCATGAAGGAAAGAAAAGTTGTCCAAAACAGCTTCCAATCGAATGTTCATGTGATTGGAAAAGTCAGGAGAGTGCAAAGGTACTGTTTTCTATCAGTTGGCAAGCTGCGCACACAATCCCAGTGTTGTACAGCTTCCTTCTTCACCTTTCCGAAGGTGCCGCTCTCTCCGGCTCCCGGAGGCGAAGAAGCGGCTTCTTCGCGCAAAGACGATTGTGCCGCTCACTGTGCACTCCTTAGCGCGGCTTCTGCCGAAAGACGCCCGGGAGCGGCTCTTAGCTCCGGACAGCATCTTACCTTCGTCTTTAGCGTCTCTTCTCGTCTACATCTTAGCAAAAAGCTTTTCTACTATGTCTGGCGAGGAAAAACTGTGCCAGCACAGAAAACATCTCCCATCGTGTTCTAGACGTTGCACGGAGGTGTGCCGAGTGTTTGGCATGAAGGAAAGAAAAGTTGTCCAAAACAGCTTCCAATCGAATGTTCATGTGATTGGAAAAGTCAGGAGAGTGCAAAGGTACTGTTTTCTAGCAGTTGGCAAGCTGTGCACACAATCCCAGTGTTGTACAGCTTCCTTCTTCACCTTTCCGAAGGTGCCGCTCTCTCCGGCTCCCGGAGGCGAAGAAGCGGCTTCTTCGCGCAAAGACGATTGTGCCGCTCACTGTGCACTCCTTAGCGCGGCTTCTGCCGAAAGACGCCCGGGAGCGGCTCTTAGCTCCGGACAGCATCGTACCTTCGTCTTTAGCGTCTCTTCTCGTCTACATCTTAGCAAAAAGCTTTTCTACTATGTCTGGCGAGGAAAAACTGTGCCAGCACAGAAAACATCTCCCATCGTGTTCAAGACGTTGCACGGAGGTGTGCCGAGTGTTTGGCATGAAGAAAAGAAAACTTGTCCAAAACAGCTTCCAATCGAATGTTCATGTGATTGGAAAAGTCAGGAGAGTGCAAAGGTACTGTTTTCTATCAGTTGGCAAGCTGCGCACACAATCCCAGTGTTGTACAGCTTCCTTCTTCACCTTTCCGAAGGTGCCGCTCTCTCCGGCTCCCGGAGGCGAAGAAGCGGCTTCTTCGCGCAAAGACGATTGTGCCGCTCACTGTGCACTCCTTAGCGCGGCTTCTGCCGAAAGACGCCCGGGAGCGGCTCTTAGCTCCGGACAGCATCGTACCTTCGTCTTTAGCGTCTCTTCTCGTCTACATCTTAGCAAAAGGCTTTTCCACTATGTCTGGCGAGGAAAAACTGTGCCAGCACAGAAAACATCTCCCATCGTGTTCTAGACGTTGCACGGAGGTGTGCCGAGTGTTTGGCATGAAGGAAAGAAAAGTTGTCTAAAACAGCTTCCAATCGAATGTTCATGTGATTGGAAAAGTCAGGAGAGTGCAAAGGTACTGTTTTCTAGCAGTTGGCAAGCTGTGCACACAATCCCAGTGTTGTACAGTTTCCTTCTTCACCTTTCCGATGCTGCCGCTCTCTCCGGCTCCCGGAGGCGAAGAAGCGGCTTCTTCGCGCAAAGACGATTGTGCCGCTCACTGTGCACTCCTTAGCGCGGCTTCTGCCGAAAGACGCCCGGGAGCGGCTCTTAGCTCCGGACAGCATCGTACCTTCGTCTTTAGCGTCTCTTCTCGTCTACATCTTAGCAAAAAGCTTTTCCACTATGTCTGGCGAGGAAAAACTGTGCCAGCACAGAAAACATCTCCCATCGTGTTCTAGACGTTGCACGGAGGTGTGCCGAGTGTTTGGCATGAAGAAAAGAAAAGTTGTCCAAAACAGCTTCCAATCGAATGTTCATGTGATTGGAAAAGTCAGGAGAGTGCAAAGGTACTGTTTTCTATCAGTTGGCAAGCTGCGCACACAATCCCAGTGTTGTACAGCTTCCTTCTTCACCTTTCCGAAGGTGCCGCTCTCTCCGGCTCCCGGAGGCGAAGAAGCGGCTTCTTCGCGCAAAGACGATTGTGCCGCTCACTGTGCACTCCTTAGCGCGGCTTCTGCCGAAAGACGCCCGGGAGCGGCTCTTAGCTCCGGACAGCATCGTACCTTCGTCTTTAGCGTCTCTTCTCGTCTACATCTTAGCAAAAAGCTTTTCCACTATGTCTGGCGAGGAAAAACTGTGCCAGCACAGAAAACATCTCCCATCGTGTTCTAGACGTTGCACGGAGGTGTGCCGAGTGTTTGGCATGAAGGAAAGAAAAGTTGTCCAAAACAGCTTCCAATCGAATGTTCATGTGATTGGAAAAGTCAGGAGAGTGCAAAGGTACTGTTTTCTAGCAGTTGGCAAGCTGCGCACACAATCCCAGTGTTGTACAGCTTCCTTCTTCACCTTTCCGAAGGTGCCGCTCTCTCCGGCTCCCGGAGGCGAAGAAGCGGCTTCTTCGCGCAAAGACGATTGTGCCGCTCACTGTGCACTCCTTAGCGCGGCTTCTGCCGAAAGACGCCCGGGAGCGGCTCTTAGCTGCGGACAGCATCGTACCTTCGTCTTTAGCGTCTCTTCTCGTCTACATCTTAGCAAAAAGCTTTTCCACTATGTCTGGCGAGGAAAAACTGTGCCAGCACAGAAAACATCTCCCATCGTGTTCTAGACGTTGCACGGAGGTGTGCCGAGTGTTTGGCATGAAGGAAAGAAAAGTTGTCCAAAACAGCTTCCAATCGAATGTTCATGTGATTGGAAAAGTCAGGAGAGTGCAAAGGTACTGTTTTCTATCAGTTGGCAAGCTGCGCACACAATCCCAGTGTTGTACAGCTTCCTTCTTCACCTTTCCGATGCTGCCGCTCTCTCCGGCTCCCGGAGGCGAAGAAGCGGCTTCTTCGCGCAAAGACGATTATGCCGCTCACTGTGCACTCCTTAGCGCGGCTTCTGCCGAAAGACGCCCGGGAGCGGCTCTTAGCTCCGGACAGCATCGTACCTTCGTCTTTAGCGTCTCTTCTCGTCTACATCTTAGCAAAAAGCTTTTCCACTATGTCTGGCGAGGAAAAACTGTGCCAGCACAGAAAACATCTCCCATCGTGTTCTAGACGTTGCACGGAGGTGTGCCGAGTGTTTGGCATGAAGGAAAGAAAAGTTGTCCAAAACAGCTTCCAATCGAATGTTCATGTGATTGGAAAAGTCAGGAGAGTGCAAAGGTACTGTTTTCTATCAGTTGGCAAGCTGCGCACACAATCCCAGTGTTGTACAGCTTCCTTCTTCACCTTTCCGAAGGTGCCGCTCTCTCCGGCTCCCGGAGGTGAAGAAGCGGCTTCTTCGCGCAAAGACGATTGTGCCGCTCACTGTGCACTCCTTAGCGCGGCTTCTGCCGAAAGACGCCCGGGAGCGGCTCTTAGCTCCGGACAGCATCGTACCTTCGTCTTTAGCGTCTCTTCTCGTCTACATCTTAGCAAAAAGCTTTTCCACTATGTCTGGCGAGGAAAAACTGTGCCAGCACAGAAAACATCTCCCATCGTGTTCTAGACGTTGCACGGAGGTGTGCCGAGTGTTTGGCATGAAGGAAAGAAAAGTTGTCCAAAACAGCTTCCAATCGAATGTTCATGCGATTGGAAAAGTCAGGAGAGTGCAAAGGTACTGTTTTCTAGCAGTTGGCAAGCTGTGCACACAATCCCAGTGTTGTACAGCTTCCTTCTTCACCTTTCCGATGCTGCCGCTCTCTCCGGCTCCCGGAGGCGAAGAAGCGGCTTCTTCGCGCAAAGACGATTGTGCCGCTCACTGTGCACTCCTTAGTGCGGCTTCAACCGAAAGACGCCCGGGAGCGGCTCTTAGCTCCGGACAGCATCGTACCTTCGTCTTTAGCGTCTCTTCTCGTCTACATCTTAGCAAAAAACTTTTCCACTATGTCTGGCGAGGAAAAACTGTGCCAGCACAGAAAACATCTCCCATCGTCTTCTAGACGTTGCACGATCCCTATACTTAGCCTCATTTTCCTTCCTGGGGATAGTGTTAGGCTTCAGCCTAGGGCTTGGAGTTTTTTAACCATGAAGCCCTGAGTTCCAGGCTTACTGCATCTGCCAAAGGCATCCGAAAGGGAGTGCAGAAGTGCCACAACATGGTTGCTATCACGGCTATTCCCTTAGGAAGAACCCTAATACGCGGCTGTTTTACCTTCCTAGGGTTACTGTTAGGCTTAGGCCTAGGACTTTTAAAACCAGGAAGCCCTGGGCTCCAGGCACACTGCAGCTGTTAAAGGCATCCCAAGGGGAGCGCAAAAGTGACACAACTTGGCTGCCACCACTGATATTTCCATGAGACCATCCCGAACCATCGGCTGATTTTCCTTCCTAGGGTTAAGGTTTTAATTACGCCTAGGGTAAGGGTTCTATTAACCAGAAAGCCCTGAGTTCCAAGAACACAGCAGCTGCGAAGGACTAGCCAAGAAGAGCGCAAAAGTACCACAACATGCCTGCCTCCACAGCTTTTTCCTTGGGGACATGCCTAATTCCTGGCTGATTTGCCTTTCTCGTCTTAGGGTTGGGGTTCGGCCTAGGGCTAGGATTTTTAAAATCAGGAAGCCCTGAGTTCCAGGCACACTGGAGCTGTGAAAGGCATCCAAAAGGGAGTGCAAAAGTGCCACAACATGGTTGCTTTCACGGCTTTTTCCTTGGCAAGAAGCTTAACACCAGGCTGATTTCCCTTCCCAGGGTTACTGTAAGGCTTAGGCCTAGGGCTAGGATTTTTAAAACTAGGAAGCCCTGGGCTCCAGGCACACTGCAGCTGTTAAAGGCATCCCAAGGGGAGCGCAAAAGTGACACAACTTGGCTGCCACCACTGATATTTCCATGAGACCATCCCGAACCATAGGCTGATTATCCTTCCTAGGGTTAAGGTTTGAGTTTCGCCTAGGGTAAGAGGTCTATTAACCAGAAAGACCTGAGTTCCAAGAACACAGCAGCTGCGAAGGACTACCCAAGAAGAGCGCAAAAGTACCACAACATGCCTGCCTCCACAGCTTTTTCCTTGGGGACATGCCTAATTCCTGGCTGATTTGCCTTTCTCGTCTTAGGGTTGGGGTTCGGCCTAGGGCTAGGATATTTTTAACTAGGAAGCCCTGAGTTCCAGGCTTACTGCATCTTCCAAAGGCATCCCAAAGTGAGTGCAGAAGTGCCACAACATGGCTGCTTTCACGGCTTTTCCCTTAGGAAGAACCCTAATGCACGGCTGATTTACCTTCCTAGGGTTACTGTAAGGCTTAGGCCTAGGGCTAGGATTTTTAAAACTAGGAAGCCCTTAGCTCCAGGCACTCTGCAGCTGTTCAAGGCATCCCAAGAGGGCCGCAGAAGTGACACAACTTGGCTGCCTCTGCTGCTATTCTCATGAGTCCATCCCGAACCGTAGGCTGATTTTCCTTCCTAGGGTGAGGGTTAGAGTTACGCCTAGGGTTAGTGTTTTTTTAACCAGAAAGCCCTGAGTTCCAAGAACACAGCAGCAGCCAAGGGCTACCCAAGAGGAGGGGAAAAGTGCCACAACATGGCTGCCTCCAGCGCTTTTTCCTTGGGACCATCATTGAACCTAGGCTGATTTACTTGCCTCCAGTTGCACCTATGGTCACGCCAAGGGATAGGGATTTTAAATCAGTAAACCCTGAGCTCCAGACCCAGTGCAGCTGCAAAAGGCTTCCCAAGGGCAGCCAAAAATTGCCTCAACATGCTCCTTCCAGTGCTTTTTTCCTTGGGAACATCCCTATACCCAGGCTGATTTATCTGCCTAGGGTTAGGGTCAGGGTTCAGCCTAGAGATAGGATTTTTTCAAACAGGAAGCCCTGAATTCCAGGCACACTGCAGCTGTTAAAGGCAGTGTTTTACGTCAACCGCAACTTAGTCTGAAATAAATGCTTTTTCCCTGAGAGCATCTGAGAGGTTTGCATGAAGCACTGATATCTGACATTTGCAATTTTGAATAGGAGAGGAGAAAGAAAATGGGAAGAAGTTTTTAATTTTAGTGGTTTCAATGTTAATTTCCGTACACTTTTTCAAAACTTGTCAGCTCAAATGCCCATCAACATCTTTTAGTCATCTGTAAGTCAGTATTCATATAAAATGTGCTTCAAATCAAAAGAATTTCAAATTTGCACTCCAAATTTCTATGCCTAGATTTATGATTTCCTACACATATTAGATGAAAGGAAGGCCTTTTTTACTGTGGGAGTGCTGGAACACTGGAACAGGTTGCCCAGGGAAGTTGTGGGTGTCCCATCCCTGAAAGTATTCAAGGTCAGCTTGGACGGGGCTTGGAGCAGCAACAAAGGAGAAGCTTGATGGTAGAGAAACAAAGTTGGACTATAGAAGAAACTGGGATTGAAGTATAGGAGCAAGTTTTCTCTCAGCTCTTGGGGTAAATTCAAAGTTGTACAAAATGACATTTATCTGTGCTATTCACTACTGTAACAGAAATGTTCATGAAAACTGTACAGAAGATAGCAAATTTTAAAAGAGATAAGAATTACAGCATAAAATCCATGGGATGGGTTACAACATGAGACACTCTCTAAGAGAAAATCTCTGTGTTTCAGCACTTCATCATGGTAAGATTTCATGAAGTGCCAAAGAAGGCGGCAAAATATCATTCGGGACGTTATTTCCTGGAATTCAGCCTGGCCATTAGTAGGAACTGGGTTTGAACACATCATGTAGATATACCACACACACTTGCCCTTCACTGAAAAATGACTGTTTACAACGAAGAAGCAATTGACGATCAAAATTGATTGAAAGCATCTTAAACATGTCAAGTATTTCATTGTAGATGATCTGTGATCCAAATGCTTCTTCCACCTTCGAGAGGGACAGAACAATTCTTCCATATCATGATGGTTTAAAATTGTATCAACCAATGTTTTCTGCTGAAAAGATAGCATCTATTTTTTTCTATTTTTGGAAGAAAATATTCCTAGACATACAACAGGTGAGAACTAAGTAATTTTAAAGAAACAAATGAAAAGAAAATATTCAGTAAATAGAATGAAATGAAAAGCTGTGTTTTAAATAGGAGCTAAATATGAAACAGAATTTTTGTACCAGGCATTTGAATTACTGCACCAGCTCTTTTGCCCATCAAGAGAGGCGTTTAGCATTTCAGTCTTTTCCAAGGTGTTCATGATCTGCTATGCTGATCTCTGTGTGTGCCTAGGTGTGTGTGGAAGGGGGGGCATGTGAAGGGGAGTGTGTATGTTTGCTTTACAATTGTTGTGGCAGATTCATGCCTCAGCTCCACATTTTGTTTTAGAAAGGTCACACAGAGTGGATGTGAAGTTTACTATCAACAAGAGATCAATTCCCAAATCATCCATTTCACTCTACCTTATAAATCATGTGCTTTGTTGCATATTTTATCAAATCTACTTTCAAGCCAGATGGAGGAAGGAGGATGTGGCAATCCCTCCACCATCTTGCAACTTTTATGCAAGTAGGTTTTCAAGAAAATCATCATTTCTCTTTGAAATATGTCTGGAACAGGCATGATGGTAGTGTCAACCTGTTGGAGTTTTTGTTGCTGGAAGAAGTTATAGAAAAGGATTGGTTTTTACATTGACCAGTTACTGAATCAAGCTCAGGAATACATTGGAAATTCAACTGGGGCTTCCTTTCCCCGGCAGACTACTTCTAGAACGAGCTTGTACACTGAAGCTTACTCTTTTGCCCTCTTTTTGTTTCTTTCCTATTTTCTTGGCTTCTTTGCCACTCTCTAGACAATTTTGGAACTTTTTTCCCAACTCAAATGGTTTCAATAGTCTGATTGTGATCATACATTTTTACAAGGAATTTTTAAAATCTTTCCTCCAGTTAAGAAAGTCAAGGACTTAGGTCTTTTTCTTCCCTTATCAATATTGCAATGAAATTGATAAGTAAAGACCAACTCTTTCTTTTTGTTTTTAACCCAAGCAGATAATTCCCATCCATTCATCCATTTGGTGGACCAATAGTTGCCATTCTGATGGAAGTTGTCACTTCTTAACAATAGGCATTCTGTGACTATGTTGACAGCACTTTGGGTGAAGATCCTAACTGGTCTTAGATACACATAGGGAGAAATTTGCTCAGCCAGTGTCAGTCTTAAGCATGCGTATCAGAAGATCTTTCTAGAGCTGGGAATTTTCCCATGAAAGGGATTCAGTTAGGGAAGAGACACTTGCCCCAGAGGTTTACATTCTTCTTGAAGACTGCTTAAGGAACTTAGATGCCATGTCCATTTGGATCTGTGTCTGCACAGAACTTTGTCATGCCAGTGCTTGAAATGCATCTTGAAGAGAATTCACTAGCACAGAATGAATGAGAGTGGAAGGGGTTGGTGGGGCTAACCAGGCCCAACCCCCCTGCCTAAACCAGGATACCTAGAGCCCCTTGCCCAGGATTCTATCTGGGTGTACTTTTAATGTCTTCAAAGATCCAGGCTCCACAATCTTTCTGGGCAATCTGTGCCGTGGTTCACTCACCCTCACAGTAAAGAATAATTTCCTGATGTTCCTGTATTTCAGTGTGTGCCCACTGCCTCTTGTCTTTTCACTCAGCATCACTGAAAAGACACTGATTCCCTCCCCTTTGCACTATTGCTTCCATATGGATGTGTGCTGCCATGTAGAGATATGTCAAAAACCTCCCTGAAGCCCAGGCAGATAATATTCCCTTCATCTACCAGTCAAGTTGATTCATCAGAGGAGTTTAAAGTTATGTTCAGCATGAAATGCCCCTGAAAAATCATGCTAACTACATTATTGTGTCGTCTTGCATGTGCCTGGCAAGGTTTTCCAGGAAGAGCTGCTTCATCAACTTCCTGGGGATAAAAGAGAGGCTGGCTGGTTTGTACGATTGCGAGTCCTCCTAATTGCCTTTTTTGAAGATGAGTGTCATTTGCTTACATCCAGTCCTTAGCCTCTCTTGTCGTCTACATCTTAGCAAAAGGCTTTTCCACTATGTCTGGCAAGGAGAAATTGTGCCAGCACAGAAAACATCTCCTATCGTGTTCTAGACGTTGCACGGAGGTGTGCCGAGTGTTTGGCATGAAGGAAAGAAAAGTTGTCCAAAACAGCTTCCAATCGAATGTTCATGTGATTGGAAAAGTCAGGAGAGTGCAAAGGTACTGTTTTCTAGCAGTTGGCAAGCTGCGCACACAATCCCAGTGTTGTACAGCTTCCTTCCTCACCTTTCAGAAGGTGTCGCTCTCTCCGGCTCCCGGAGGCGAAGAAGCGGCTTCTTCGCGCAAAGACGATTGTGCCGCTCACTGTGCACTCCTTAGCGCGGCTTCTGCCGAAAGACGCCCGGTAGCGGCTCTTAGCTGCGGACAGCATCGTACCTTCGTCTTTAGCGTCTCTTCTCGTCTACATCTTAGCAAAAAGCTTTTCTACTATGTCTGGCGAGGAAAAACTGTGC
Organism: Ammospiza maritima maritima; assembly: GCA_036010785.1. Lineage (NCBI taxonomy): Eukaryota > Metazoa > Chordata > Aves > Passeriformes > Passerellidae > Ammospiza > Ammospiza maritima. The sequence continues at coordinate 3,113,279 of JAYKTQ010000493.1, forward strand.
CAGCACAGAAAACATCTCCCATCGTGTTCTAGACGTTGCACGGAGGTGTGCCGAGTGTTTGGCATGAAGGAAAGAAAAGTTGTCCAAAACAGCTTCCAATCGAATGTTCATGTGATTGGAAAAGTCAGGAGAGTGCAAAGGTACTGTTTTCTATCAGTTGGCAAGCTGCGCACACAATCCCAGTGTTGTACAGCTTCCTTCTTCACCTTTCCGAAGGTGCCGCTCTCTCCGGCTCCCGGAGGCGAAGAAGCGGCTTCTTCGCGCAAAGACGATTGTGCCGCTCACTGTGCACTCCTTAGCGCGGCTTCTGCCGAAAGACGCCCGGGAGCGGCTCTTAGCTCCGGACAGCATCTTACCTTCGTCTTTAGCGTCTCTTCTCGTCTACATCTTAGCAAAAAGCTTTTCTACTATGTCTGACGAGGAAAAACTGTGCCAGCACAGAAAACATCTCCCATCGTGTTCTAGACGTTGCACAGAGGTGTGCCGAGTGTTTGGCATGAAGGAAAGAAAAGTTGTCCAAAACAGCTTCCAATCGAATGTTCATGTGATTGGAAAAGTCAGGAGAGTGCAAAGGTACTGTTTTCTAGCAGTTGGCAAGCTGTGCACACAATCCCAGTGTTGTACAGCTTCCTTCTTCACCTTTCCGAAGGTGCCGCTCTCTCCGGCTCCCGGAGGCGAAGAAGCGGCTTCTTCGCGCAAAGACGATTGTGCCGCTCACTGTGCACTCCTTAGCGCGGCTTCTGCCGAAAGACGCCCGGGAGCGGCTCTTAGCTCCGGACAGCATCGTACCTTCGTCTTTAGCGTCTCTTCTCGTCTACATCTTAGCAAAAAGCTTTTCTACTATGTCTGGCGAGGAAAAACTGTGCCAGCACAGAAAACATCTCCCATCGTGTTCAAGACGTTGCACGGAGGTGTGCCGAGTGTTTGGCATGAAGAAAAGAAAACTTGTCCAAAACAGCTTCCAATCGAATGTTCATGTGATTGGAAAAGTCAGGAGAGTGCAAAGGTACTGTTTTCTATCAGTTGGCAAGCTGCGCACACAATCCCAGTGTTGTACAGCTTCCTTCTTCACCTTTCCGAAGGTGCCGCTCTCTCCGGCTCCCGGAGGCGAAGAAGCGGCTTCTTCGCGCAAAGACGATTGTGCCGCTCACTGTGCACTCCTTAGCGCGGCTTCTGCCGAAAGACGCCCGGGAGCGGCTCTTAGCTCCGGACAGCATCGTACCTTCGTCTTTAGCGTCTCTTCTCGTCTACATCTTAGCAAAAAGCTTTTCCACTATGTCTGGCGAGGAAAAACTGTGCCAGCACAGAAAACATCTCCCATCGTGTTCTAGACGTTGCACGGAGGTGTGCCGAGTGTTTGGCATGAAGGAAAGAAAAGTTGTCCAAAACAGCTTCCAATCGAATGTTCATGTGATTGGAAAAGTCAGGAGAGTGCAAAGGTACTGTTTTCTATCAGTTGGCAAGCTGCGCACACAATCCCAGTGTTGTACAGCTTCCTTCTTCACCTTTCCGAAGGTGCCGCTCTCTCCGGCTCCCGGAGGCGAAGAAGCGGCTTCTTCGCGCAAAGACGATTGTGCCGCTCACTGTGCACTCCTTAGCGCGGCTTCTGCCGAAAGACGCCCGGGAGCGGCTCTTAGCTCCGGACAGCATCGTACCTTCGTCTTTAGCGTCTCTTCTCGTCTACATCTTAGCAAAAAGCTTTTCCACTATGTCTGGCGAGGAAAAACTGTGCCAGCACAGAAAACATCTCCCATCGTGTTCTAGACGTTGCACGGAGGTGTGCCGAGTGTTTGGCATGAAGGAAAGAAAAGTTGTCCAAAACAGCTTCCAATCGAATGTTCATGTGATTGGAAAAGTCAGGAGAGTGCAAAGGTACTGTTTTCTAGCAGTTGGCAAGCTGCGCACACAATCCCAGTGTTGTACAGCTTCCTTCTTCACCTTTCCGAAGGTGCCGCTCTCTCCGGCTCCCGGAGGCGAAGAAGCGGCTTCTTCGCGCAAAGACGATTGTGCCGCTCACTGTGCACTCCTTAGCGCGGCTTCAACCGAAAGACGCCCGGGAGCGGCTCTTAGCTCCGGACAGCATCGTACCTTCGTCTTTAGCGTCTCTTCTCGTCTACATCTTAGCAAAAAACTTTTCCACTATGTCTGGCGAGGAAAAACTGTGCCAGCACAGAAAACATCTCCCATCGTGTTCTAGACGTTGCACGATCCCTATACTTAGCCTCATTTTCCTTCCTGGGGATAGGGTTAGGCTTCAGCCTAGGGCTTGGAGTTTTTTAACCATGAAGCCCTGAGTTCCAGGCTTACTGCATCTGCCAAAGGCATCCGAAAGGGAGTGCAGAAGTGCCACAACATGGTTGCTATCACGGCTATTCCCTTAGGAAGAACCCTAATACCCGGCTGATTTACCTTCCTAGGGTTACTGTTAGGCTTAGGCCTAGGACTTTTAAAACCAGGAAGCCCTGGGCTCCAGGCACACTGCAGCTGTTAAAGGCATCCAAAGGGGAGCGCAAAAGTGACACAACTTGGCTGCCAGCACTGATATTTCCATGAGACCATCCCGAACCATCGGCTGATTTTCCTTCCTAGGGTTAAGGTTTGAGTTACGCCTAGGGTAAGGGTTCTATTAACCAGAAAGCCCTGAGTTCCAAGAACACAGCAGCTGCGAAGGACTACCCAAGAAGAGCGCAAAAGTACCACAACATGCCTGCCTCCACAGCTTTTTCCTTGGGGACATGCCTAATTCCTGGCTGATTTGCCTTTCTCGTCTTAGGGTTGGGGTTCGGCCTAGGGCTAGGATTTTTAAAATCAGGAAGCCCTGAGTTCCAGGCACACTGGAGCTGTGAAAGGCATCCCAAAGGGAGTGCAAATGTGCCACAACATGGTTGCTTTCACGGCTTTTTCCTTGGCAAGAAGCTTAACACCAGGCTGATTTCCCTTCCCAGGGTTACTGTAAGGCTTAGGCCTAGGGCTAGGATTTTTAAAACTAGGAAGCCCTGGGCTCCAGGCACACTGCAGCTGTTCAAGGCATCCCAAGGGGAGTACAAAAGTGCAACAACATGGCAGCTTTCACAGCTTTTTCCGTGGCACCATCCCTATACAAAGGCTGATTTATCTGCCTAGGGTTAGGGTTAGGGTTCAGCCTAGGGCTTGGAGTTTTTTAACCAGGGAGCCCTGAGTTCCAGGCTTACTGCATCTGCCAAAGGCATCCCAAAGGGAGTGCAAAAGTGCCACAACATGGCTGCTTTCACGGCTTTTCCCTTAGGAAGAACCCTAATACGCGGCTGATTTACCTTCCTAGGGTTACTGTAAGGCTTAGGCCTAGGACTTTTAAAGCCAGGAAGCCCTGGGCTCCAGGCACACTGCAGCTGCGAAAGGCATCCCAAGGGGAGCGCAAAAGTGACACAACTTGGCTGCCACCACTGATATTTCCATGAGACCATCCCGAACCATAGGCTGATTTTCCTTCCTAGGGTTAAGGTTTGAGTTACGCCTAGGGTAAGAGGTCTATTAACCAGAAAGCCCTGAGTTCCAAGAACACAGCAGCTGCGAAGGACTACCCAAGAAGAGCGCAAAAGTACCACAACATGCCTGCCTCCACAGCTTTTTCCTTGGGGACATGCCTAATTCCTGGCTGATTTGCCTTTCTCGTCTTAGGGTTGGGGTTCGGCCTAGGGCTAGGATATTTTTAACTAGGAAGCCCTGAGTTCCAGGCTTACTGCATCTGCCAAAGGCATCCCAAAGGGAGTGCAGAAGTGCCACAACATGGCTGCTTTCACGGCTTTTCCCTTAGGAAGAACCCTAATACGCGGCTGATTTACCTTCCTAGGGTTACTGTTAGGCTTAGGCCTAGGACTTTTTAAACCAGGAAGCCCTGGGCTCCAGGCACACTGCAGCTGCGAAAGGCATCCCAAGGGGAGCGCAAAAGTGACACAACTTGGCTGCCGCCACTGATATTTCCATGAGACCATCCTGAACCATAGGCTGATTTTCCTTCCTAGGGTTAAGGTTTGAGTTTCGCCTAGGGTAAGAGGTCTATTAACCAGAAAGACCTGAGTTCCAAGAACACAGCAGCTGCGAAGGACTAGCCAAGAAGAGCGCAAAAGTACCACAACATGCCTGCCTCCACAGCTTTTTCCTTGGGGACATGCCTAATTCCTGGCTGATTTGCCTTTCTCGTCTTAGGGTTGGGGTTCGGCCTAGGGCTAGGATATTTTTAACTAGGAAGCCCTGAGTTCCAGGCTTACTGCATCTGCCAAAGGCATCCCAAAGGGAGTGCAGAAGTGCCACAACATGGCTGCTTTCACGGCTTTTCCCTTAGGAAGAACCCTAATACGCAGCTGATTTACCTTCCTAGGGTTACTGTTAAGCTTAGGCCTAGGACTTTTAAAACCAGGAAGCCCTGGGCTCCAGGCACATGCAGCTGTTCAAGGCATCCAAAGAGGGCCGCAGAAGTGACACAACTTGGCTGCCTCTGTTGCTATTCTCATGAGACCATCCCGAACCATAGGCTGATTTTCCTTCCTAGGGTTAATGTTTGAGTTACGCCTAGGGTAAGAGTTCTATTAACCAGAAAGCCCTGAGTTCCAAGAACACAGCAGCTGCGAAGGACTAGCCAAGAAGAGCGCAAAAGTACCACAACGTGCCTGCCTCCACAGCTTTTTTCCTTGGGGACATGCCTAATTCCTGGCTGATTTGCCTTTCTCGTCTTAGGGTTGGGGTTCGGCCTAGGGCTAGGATTTTTAAAATCAGGAAGCCCTGAGTTCCAGGCACACTGGAGCTGTGAAAGGCATCCAAAAGGGAGTGCAAAAGTGCCACAACATGGTTGCTTTCACGGCTTTTTCCTTGGCAAGAAGCTTAACACCAGGCTGATTTCCCTTCCCAGGGTTACTGTAAGGCTTAGGCCTAGGGCTAGGATTTTTAAAACTAGGAAGCCCTTAGATCCAGGCACACTGCAGCTGTTCAAGGCATCCCAAGGGGAGTACAAAAGTGCAACAACATGGCAGCTTTCACAGCTTTTTCCTTGGCACCATCCCTATACCTAGGCTGATTTATCTGCCTAGCTTTAGGGTTAGGGTTCAGCCTAGGGCTTGGAGTTTTTTAACCAGGAAGCCCTGAGTTCCAGGCTTACTGCATCTGCCAAAGGCATCCCAAAGGGAGTGCAAAAGTGCCACAACATGGCTGCTTTCACAGCTTTTCCCTTAGGAAGAACCCTAATACGCGGCTGATTTACCTTCCTAGGGTTACTGTTAGGCTTAGGCCTAGGACTTTTAAAACCAGGAAGCCCTGGGCTCCAGGCACACTGCAGCTGTTAAAGGCATCCCAAGAGGGCCGCAGAAGTGACACAACTTGGCTGCCTCTGCTTCTATTCTCATGAGACCATCCCGAATCATAGGCTGATTTTCCTTCCTAGGGTTAATGTTTGAGTTACGCCTAGGGTAAGAGGTCTATTAACCAGAAAGCCCTGAGTTCCAAGAACACAGCAGCTGCGAAGGACTAGCCAAGAAGAGCGCAAAAGTACCACAACATGCCTGCCTCCACAGCTTTTTCCTTGGGGACATGCCTAATTCCTGGCTGATTTGCCTTTCTCGTCTTAGGGTTGGGGTTCGGCCTAGGGCTAGGATATTTTTAACTAGGAAGCCCTGAGTTCCAGGCTTACTGCATCTGCCAAAGGCATCCCAAAGGGAGTGCAGAAGTGCCACAACATGGCTGCTTTCACGGCTTTTCCCTTAGGAAGAACCCTAATACGCAGCTGATTTACCTTCCTAGGGTTACTGTTAGGCTTAGGCCTAGGACTTTTAAAACCAGGAAGCCCTGGGGTCCAGGCACATGCAGCTGTTAAAGGCATCCCAAGGGGAGCGCAAAAGTGACACAACTTGGCTGCCACCACTGATATTTCCATGAGACCATCCCGAACCATAGGCTGATTTTCCTTCCTAGGGTTAAGGTTTGAGTTACGCCTAGGGTAAGGGTTCTATTAACCAGAAAGCCCTGAGTTCCAAGAACACAGCAGCTGCGAAGGACTAGCCAAGAAGAGCGCAAAAGTACCACAACATGCCTGCCTCCACAGCTTTTTCCTTGGGGACATGCCTAATTCCTGGCTGATTTGCCTTTCTCGTCTTAGGGTTGGGGTTCGGCCTAGGGCTAGGATTTTTAAAATCAGGAAGCCCTGAGTTCCAGGCACACTGGAGCTGTGAAAGGCATCCAAAAGGGAGTGCAAAAGTGCCACAACATGGTTGCTTTCACGGCTTTTTCCTTGGCAAGAAGCTTAACACCAGGCTGATTTCCCTTCCCAGGGTTACTGTAAGGCTTAGGCCTAGGGCTAGGATTTTTAAAACTAGGAAGCCCTGGGCTCCAGGCACACTGCAGCTGTTCAAGGCATCCCAAGGGGAGTACAAAAGTGCAACAACATGGCAGCTTTCACAGCTTTTTCCGTGGCACCGTCCCTATACCTAGGCTGATTTATCTGCCTAGGGTTAGGGTTAGCGTTCAGCCTAGGGCTTGGAGTTTTTTAACCAGGAAGCCCTGAGTTCCAGGCTTACTGCATCTGCCAAAGGCATCCCAAAGGGAGTGCAAAAGTGCCACAACATGGCTGCTTTCACGGCTTTTCCCTTAGGAAGAGCCCTAATACCCGGCTGATTTACCTTCCTAGGGTTACTGTTAGGCTTAGGCCTAGGACTTTTAAAACCAGGAAGCCCTGGGCTCCAGGCACACTGCAGCTGTTAAAGGCATCCCCAGAGGGCCGCAGAAGTGACACAACTTGGCTGCCTCTGCTTCTATTCTCATGAGACCATCCCGAACCATAGGCTGATTTTCCTTCCTAGGGTTAATGTTTGAGTTACGCCTAGGGTAAGAGGTCTATTAACCAGAAAGACCTGAGTTCCAAGAACACAGCAGCTGCGAAGGACTACCCAAGAAGAGCGCAAAAGTACCACAACATGCCTGCCTCCACAGCTTTTTCCTTGGGGACATGCCTAATTCCTGGCTGATTTGCCTTTCTCGTCTTAGGGTTGGGGTTCGGCCTAGGGCTAGGATCTTTTTAACTAGGAAGCCCTGAGTTCCAGGCTTACTGCATCTTCCAAAGGCATCCCAAAGGGAGTGCAGAAGTGCCACAACATGGCTGCTTTCACGGCTTTTCCCTTAGGAAGAACCCTAATGCGCGGCTGATTTACCTTCCTAGGGTTACTGTAAGGCTTAGGCCTAGGGCTAGGATTTTTAAAACTAGGAAGCCCTTAGCTCCAGGCACACTGCAGGTGTTCAAGGCATCCCAAGAGGGCCGCAGAAGTGACACAACTTGGCTGCCTCTGCTGCTATTCTCATGTGTCCATCCCGAACCGTAGGCTGATTTTCCTTCCTAGGGTGAGAGTTAGAGTTACGCCTAGGGTTAGTGTTTTTTTAACCAGAAAGCCCTGAGTTCCAAGAACACAGCAGCAGCCAAGGGCTACCCAAGAGGAGGGGAAAAGTGCCACAACATGGCTGCCTCCAGCGCTTTTTCCTTGGGACCATCATTGAACCTAGGCTGATTTACTTGCCTCCAGTTGCACCTATGGTCACGCCAAGGGATAGGGATTTTAAATCAGTAAACCCTGAGCTCCAGACCCAGTGCAGCTGCAAAAGGCTTCCCAAGGGCAGCCAAAAATTGCCTCAACATGCTCCTTCCAGTGCTTTTTTCCTTGGGAACATCCCTATACCCAGGCTGATTTATCTGCCTAGGGTTAGGGTTAGGGTTCAGCCTAGAGATAGGGTTTTTTCAAACAGGAAGCCCTGAATTCCAGGCGCACTGCAGCTGTTAAAGGCAGTGTTTTACGTCAACCGCAACTTAGTCTGAAATAAATGCTTTTTCCCTGAGAGCATCTGAGAGGTTTGCATGAAGCACTGATATCTGACATTTGCAATTTTGAATAGGAGAGGAGAAAGAAAATGGGAAGAAGTTTTTAATTTTAGTGGTTTCAATGTTAATTTCCGTACACTTTTTCAAAACTTGTCAGCTCAAATGCCCATCAACATCTTTTAGTCATCTGTAAGTCAGTATTCATATAAAATGTGCTTCAAATCAAAAGAATTTCAAATTTGCACTCCAAATTTCTATGCCTAGATTTATGATTTCCTACATATATTAGATGAAAGGAAGGCCTTTTTTACTGTGGGAGTGCTGGAACACTGGAACAGGTTGCCCAGGGAAGTTGTGGGTGTCCCATCCCTGAAAGTATTCAAGGTCAGCTTGGACGGGGCTTGGAGCAGCAACAAAGGAGAAGCTTGATGGTAGAGAAACAAAGTTGGACTATAGAAGAAACTGGGATTGAAGTATAGGAGCAAGTTTTCTCTCAGCTCTTGGGGTAAATTCAAAGTTGTACAAAATGACATTTATCTGTGCTATTCACTACTGTAACAGAAATGTTCATGAAAACTGTACAGAAGATAGCAAATTTTAAAAGAGATAAGAATTACAGCATAAAATCCATGGGATGGGTTACAACATGAGACACTCTCTAAGAGAAAATCTCTGTGTTTCAGCACTTCATCATGGTAAGATTTCATGAAGTGCCAAAGAAGGCGGCAAAATATCATTCGGGACGTTATTTCCTGGAATTCAGCCTGGCCATTAGTAGGAACTGGGTTTGAACACATCATGTAGATATACCACACACACTTGCCCTTCACTGAAAAATGACTGTTTACAACGAAGAAGCAATTGACGATCAAAATTGATTGAAAGCATCTTAAACATGTCAAGTATTTCATTGTAGATGATCTGTGATCCAAATGCTTCTTCCACCTTCGAGAGGGACAGAACAATTCTTCCATATCATGATGGTTTAAAATTGTATCAACCAATGTTTTCTGCTGAAAAGATAGCATCTATTTTTTTCTATTTTTGGAAGAAAATATTCCTAGACATACAACAGGTGAGAACTAAGTAATTTTAAAGAAACAAATGAAAAGAAAATATTCTGTAAATAGAATGAAATGAAAAGCTGTGTTTTAAATAGGAGCTAAATATGAAACAGAATTTTTGTACCAGGCATTTGAATTACTGCACCAGCTCTTTTGCCCATCAAGAGAGGCGTTTAGCATTTCAGTCTTTTCCAAGGTGTTCATGATCTGCTATGCTGATCTCTGTGTGTGCCTAGGTGTGTGTGGAAGGGGGGGCATGTGAAGGGGAGTGTGTATGTTTGCTTTACAATTGTTGTGGCAGATTCATGCCTCAGCTCCACATTTTGTTTTAGAAAGGTCACACAGAGTGGATGTGAAGTTTACTATCAACAAGAGATCAATTCCCAAATCATCCATTTCACTCTACCTTATAAATCATGTGCTTTGTTGCATATTTTATCAAATCTACTTTCAAGCCAGATGGAGGAAGGAGGATGTGGCAATCCCTCCACCATCTTGCAACTTTTATGCAAGTAGGTTTTCAAGAAAATCATCATTTCTCTTTGAAATATGTCTGGAACAGGCATGATGGTAGTGTCAACCTGTTGGAGTTTTTGTTGCTGGAAGAAGTTATAGAAAAGGATTGGTTTTTACATTGACCAGTTACTGAATCAAGCTCAGGAATACATTGGAAATTCAACTGGGGCTTCCTTTCCCCGGCAGACTACTTCTAGAACGAGCTTGTACACTGAAGCTTACTCTTTTGCCCTCTTTTTGTTTCTTTCCTATTTTCTTGGCTTCTTTGCCACTCTCTAGACAATTTTGGAACTTTTTTCCCAACTCAAATGGTTTCAATAGTCTGATTGTGATCATACATTTTTACAAGGAATTTTTAAAATCTTTCCTCCAGTTAAGAAAGTCAAGGACTTAGGTCTTTTTCTTCCCTTATCAATATTGCAATGAAATTGATAAGTAAAGACCAACTCTTTCTTTTTGTTTTTAACCCAAGCAGATAATTCCCATCCATTCATCCATTTGGTGGACCAATAGTTGCCATTCTGATGGAAGTTGTCACTTCTTAACAATAGGCATTCTGTGACTATGTTGACAGCACTTTGGGTGAAGATCCTAACTGGTCTTAGATACACATAGGGAGAAATTTGCTCAGCCAGTGTCAGTCTTAAGCATGCGTATCAGAAGATCTTTCTAGAGCTGGGAATTTTCCCATGAAAGGGATTCAGTTAGGGAAGAGACACTTGCCCCAGAGGTTTACATTCTTCTTGAAGACTGCTTAAGGAACTTAGATGCCATGTCCATTTGGATCTGTGTCTGCACAGAACTTTGTCATGCCAGTGCTTGAAATGCATCTTGAAGAGAATTCACTAGCACAGAATGAATGAGAGTGGAAGGGGTTGGTGGGGCTAACCAGGCCCAACCCCCCTGCCTAAACCAGGATACCTAGAGCCTCTTGCCCAGGATTCTATCTGGGTGTACTTTTAATGTCTTCAAAGATCCAGGCTCCACAATCTTTCTGGGCAATCTGTGCCGTGGTTCACTCACCCTCACAGTAAAGAATCATTTCCTGATGTTCCTGTATTTCAGTGTGTGCCCACTGCCTCTTGTCTTTTCACTCAGCATCACTGAAAAGACACTGATTCCCTCCCCTTTGCACTATTGCTTCCATATGGATGTGTGCTGCCATGTAGAGATATGTCAAAAACCTCCCTGAAGCCCAGGCAGATAATATTCCCTTCATCTACCAGTCAAGTTGATTCATCAGAGGAGTTTAAAGTTATGTTCAGCATGAAATGCCCCTGAAAAATCATGCTAACTACATTATTGTGTCGTCTTGCATGTGCCTGGCAAGGTTTTCCAGGAAGAGCTGCTTCATCAACTTCCTGGGGATAAAAGAGAGGCTGGCTGGTTTGTACGATTGCGAGTCCTCCTAATTGCCTTTTTTGAAGATGAGTGTCATTTGCTTACATCCAGTCCTTAGCCTCTCTTGTCGTCTACATCTTAGCAAAAGGCTTTTCCACTATGTCTGGCAAGGAGAAATGGTGCCAGCACAGAAAACATCTCCTATCGTGTTCTAGACGTTGCACGGAGGTGTGCCGAGTGTTTGGCATGAAGGAAAGAAAAGTTGTCCAAAACAGCTTCCAATCGAATGTTCATGTGATTGGAAAAGTCAGGAGAGTGCAAAGGTACTGTTTTCTATCAGTTGGCAAGCTGCGCACACAATCCCAGTGTTGTACAGCTTCCTTCTTCACCTTTCCGAAGGTGCCGCTCTCTCCGGCTCCCGGAGGCGAAGAAGCGGCTTCTTCGCGCAAAGACGATTGTGCCGCTCACTGTGCACTCCTTAGCGCGGCTTCTGCCGAAAGACGCCCGGGAGCGGCTCTTAGCTCCGGACAGCATCGTACCTTCGTCTTTAGCGTCTCTTCTCGTCTACATCTTAGCAAAAAGCTTTTCCACTATGTCTGGCGAGGAAAAACTGTGCCAGCACAGAAAACATCTCCCATCGTGTTCTAGACGTTGCACGGAGGTGTGCCGAGTGTTTGGCATGAAGGAAAGAAAAGTCGTCCAAAACAGCTTCCAATCGAATGTTCATGTGATTGGAAAAGTCAGGAGAGTGCAAAGGTACTGTTTTCTATCAGTTGGCAAGCTGCGCACAAAATCCCAGTGTTGTACAGCTTCCTTCTTCACCTTTCCGAAGGTGCCGCTCTCTCCGGCTCCCGGAGGCGAAGAAGCGGCTTCTTCGCGCAAAGACGATTGTGCCGCTCACTGTGCACTCCTTAGCGCGGCTTCTGCCGAAAGACGCCCGGGAGCGGCTCTTAGCTCCGGACAGCATCGTACCTTCGTCTTTAGCGTCTCTTCTCGTCTACATCTTAGCAAAAAGCTTTTCCACTATGTCTGGCGAGGAAAAACTGTGCCAGCACAGAAAACATCTCCCATCGTGTTCTAGACGTTGCACGGAGGTGTGCCGAGTGTTTGGCATGAAGGAAAGAAAAGTTGTCCAAAACAGCTTCCAATCGAATGTTCATGTGATTGGAAAAGTCAGGAGAGTGTAAAGGTACTGTTTTCTAGCAGTTGGCAAGCTGCGCACACAATCCCAGTGTTGTACAGCTTCCTTCTTCACCTTTCCGAAGGTGCCGCTCTCTCCGGCTCCCGGAGGCGAAGAAGCGGCTTCTTCGCGCAAAGACGATTGTGCCGCTCACTGTGCACTCCTTAGCGCGGCTTCTGCCGAAAGACGCCCGGGAGCGGCTCTTAGCTCCGGACAGCATCGTACCTTCGTCTTTAGCGTCTCTTCTCGTCTACATCTTAGGAAAAAGCTTTTCTACTATGTCTGGCGAGGAAAAACTGTGCCAGCACAGAAAACATCTCCCATCGTGTTCAAGACGTTGCACGGAGGTGTGCCGAGTGTTTGGCATGAAGGAAAGAAAAGTTGTCCAAAACAGCTTCCAATCGAATGTTCATGTGATTGGAAAAGTCAGGAGAGTGCAAAGGTACTGTTTTCTATCAGTTGGCAAGCTGCGCACACAATCCCAGTGTTGTACAGCTTCCTTCTTCACCTTTCCGAAGGTGCCGCTCTCTCCGGCTCCCGGAGGCGAAGAAGCGGCTTCTTCGCGCAAAGACGATTGTGCCGCTCACTGTGCACTCCTTAGCGCGGCTTCTGCCGAAAGACGCCCGGGAGCGGCTCTTAGCTCCGGACAGCATCGTACCTTCGTCTTTAGCGTCTCTTCTCGTCTACATCTTAGCAAAAAGCTTTTCCACTATGTCTGGCGAGGAAAAACTGTGCCAGCACAGAAAACATCTCCCATCGTGTTCAAGACGTTGCACGGAGGTGTGCCGAGTGTTTGGCATGAAGGAAAGAAAAGTTGTCCAAAACAGCTTCCAATCGAATGTTCATGTGATTGGAAAAGTCAGGAGAGTGCAAAGGTACTGTTTTCTATCAGTTGGCAAGCTGCGCACACAATCCCAATGTTGTACAGCTTCCTTCTTCACCTTTCCGAAGGTGCCGCTCTCTCCGGCTCCCGGAGGCGAAGAAGCGGCTTCTTCGCGCAAAGACGATTGTGCCGCTCACTGTGCACTCCTTAGCGCGGCTTCTGCCGAAAGACGCCCGGGAGCGGCTCTTAGCTCCGGACAGCATCGTACCTTCGTCTTTAGCGTCTCTTCTCGTCTACATCTTAGGAAAAAGCTTTTCTACTATGTCTGGCGAGGAAAAACTGTGCCAGCACAGAAAACATCTCCCATCGTGTTCAAGACGTTGCACGGAGGTGTGCCGAGTGTTTGGCATGAAGAAAAGAAAACTTGTCCAAAACAGCTTCCAATCGAATGTTCATGTGATTGGAAAAGTCAGGAGAGTGCAAAGGTACTGTTTTCTAGCAGTTGGCAAGCTGCGCACACAATCCCAGTGTTGTACAGCTTCCTTCTTCACCTTTCCGAAGGTGCCGCTCTCTCCGGCTCCCGGAGGCGAAGAAGCGGCTTCTTCGCGCAAAGACGATTGTGCCGCTCACTGTGCACTCCTTAGCGCGGCTTCTGCCGAAAGACGCCCGGGAGCGGCTCTTAGCTCCGGACAGCATCGTACCTTCGTCTTTAGCGTCTCTTCTCGTCTACATCTTAGCAAAAAGCTTTTCCACTATGTCTGGCGAGGAAAAACTGTGCCAGCACAGAAAACATCTCCCATCGTGTTCTAGACGTTGCACGGAGGTGTGCCGAGTGTTTGGCATGAAGGAAAGAAAAGTTGTCCAAAACAGCTTCCAATCGACTGTTCATGTGATTGGAAAAGTCAGGAGAGTGCAAAGGTACTGTTTTCTAGCAGTTGGCAAGCTGCGCACACAATCCCAGTGTTGTACAGCTTCCTTCTTCACCTTTCCGAAGGTGCCGCTCTCTCCGGCTCCCGGAGGCGAAGAAGCGGCTTCTTCGCGCAAAGACGATTGTGCCGCTCACTGTGCACTCCTTAGCGCGGCTTCTGCCGAAAGACGCCCGGGAGCGGCTCTTAGCTGCGGACAGCATCGTACCTTCGTCTTTAGCGTCTCTTCTCGTCTACATCTTAGCAAAAAGCTTTTCCACTATGTCTGGCGAGGAAAAACTGTGCCAGCACAGAAAACATCTCCCATCGTGTTCTAGACGTTACACGGAGGTGTGCCGAGTGTTTGGCATGAAGGAAAGAAAAGTTGTCCAAAACAGCTTCCAATCGAATGTTCATGTGATTGGAAAAGTCAGGAGAGTGCAAAGGTACTGTTTTCTAGCAGTTGGCAAGCTGCGCACACAATCCCAGTGTTGTACAGCTTCCTTCTTCACCTTTCCGAAGGTGCCGCTCTCTCCGGCTCCCGGAGGCGAAGAAGCGGCTTCTTCGCGCAAAGACGATTGTGCCGCTCACTGTGCACTCCTTAGCGCGGCTTCTACCGAAAGACGCCCGGGAGCGGCTCTTAGCTCCGGACAGCATCGTACCTTCGTCTTTAGCGTCTCTTCTCGTCTACATCTTAGCAAAAAACTTTTCCACTATGTCTGGCGAGGAAAAACTGTGCCAGCACAGAAAACATCTCCCATCGTGTTCTAGACATTGCACGATCCCTATACTTAGCCTCATTTTCCTTCCTGGGGATAGGGTTAGGCTTCAGCCTAGGGCTTGGAGTTTTTTAACCAGGAAGCCCTGAGTTCCAGGCTTACTGCATCTGCCAAAGGCATCCGAAAGGGAGTGCAGAAGTGCCACAACATGGTTGCTTTCACGGCTATTCCCTTAGGAAGAACCCTAATACCCGGCTGATTTACCTTCCTAGGGTTACTGTTAGGCTTAGGCCTAGGACTTTTAAAACCAGGAAGCCCTGGGCTCCAGGCACATGCAGCTGTTAAAGGCATCCCAAGGGGAGCGCAAAAGTGACACAACTTGGCTGCCACCACTGATATTTCCATGAGACCATCCCGAACCATAGGCTGATTTTCCTTCCTAGGGTTAAGGTTTGAGTTACGCCTAGGGTAAGGGTTCTATTAACCAGAAAGCCCTGAGTTCCAAGAACACAGCAGCTGCGAAGGACTACCCAAGAAGAGCGCAAAAGTACCACAACATGCCTGCCTCCACAGCTTTTTCCTTGGGGACATGCCTAATTCCTGGCTGATTTGCCTTTCTCGTCTTAGGGTTGGGGTTCGGCCTAGGGCTAGGATTTTTTTAACTAGGAAGCCCTGAGTTCCAGGCTTACTTCATCTGCCAAAAGCATCCCAAAGGGAGTGCAGAAGTGCCACAACAGGGCTGCTTTCACGGCTTTCCCCTTAGGAAGAACCCTAATACGTGGTTGATTTACCTTCCTAGGGTTACTGTTAGGCTTAGGCCTAGGACTTTTAAAACTAGGAAGCCCTTAGATCCAGGCACACTGCAGCTGTTCAAGGCATCCCAAGGGGAGTACTAAAGTACCACAACATGGCAGCTTGCACAGCTTTTTCCTTGGCACCATCCCTATACATAAGCTGATTTATCTGCCTAGGGTTAGGGTTAGCGTTCAGCCTAGGGCTTGGAGTTTTTTAACCAGGAAGCCCTGAGTTCCAGGCTTACTGCATCTGCCAAAGGCATCCCAAAGGGAGTGCAGAAGTGCCACAACATGGCTGCTTTCACGGCTTTTCCCTTAGGAAGAACCCTAATACCCGGCTGATTTACCTTCCTAGGGTTACTGTTAGGCTTAGGCCTAGGACTTTTAAAACCAGGAAGCCCTGGGCTCCAGGCACACTGCAGCTGTTAAAGGCATCCCAAGAGGGCCGCAGAAGTGACACAACTTGGCTGCCTCTGCTTCTATTCTCATGAGACCATCCCGAACCATAGGCTGATTTTCCTTCCTAGGGTTAATGTTTGAGTTTCGCCTAGGGTAAGAGGTCTATTAACCAGAAAGACCAGAGTTCCAAGAACACAGCAGCTGCGAAGGACTACCCAAGAAGAGCGCAAAAGTACCACAACATGCCTGCCTCCACAGCTTTTTCCTTGGGGACATGCCTAATTCCTGGCTGATTTGCCTTTCTCGTCTTAGGGTTGGGGTTCGGCCTAGGGCTTGGAGTTTTTTAACTAGGAAGCCTTGAGTTCCAGGCTTACTGCATCTGCCAAAGGCATCCCAAAGGGAGTGCAGAAGTGCCACAACATGGTTGCTTTCACGGCTTTCCCCTTAGGAAGAACCCTAATACGCGGCTGATTTACCTTCCTAGGGTTACTGTTAGGCTTAGGCCTAGGA
Organism: Ammospiza maritima maritima; assembly: GCA_036010785.1. Lineage (NCBI taxonomy): Eukaryota > Metazoa > Chordata > Aves > Passeriformes > Passerellidae > Ammospiza > Ammospiza maritima. Next base: position 3,129,361 of record JAYKTQ010000493.1, read on the forward strand.
CTTTTAAAACCAGGAAGCCCTTGCCTCCAGGCACACTGCAGCTGTTAAAGGCATCCCAAGGGGAGCGCAAAAGTGACACAACTTGGCTGCCACCACTGATATTTCCATGAGACCATCCCGAACCATAGGCTGATTTTCCTTCCTAGGGTTAAGGTTTGAGTTACGCCTAGGGTAAGGGTTCTATTAACCAGAAAGCCCTGAGTTCCAAGAACACAGCAGCTGCGAAGGACTAGCCAAGAAGAGCGCAAAAGTACCACAACATGCCTGCCTCCACAGCTTTTTCCTTGGGGACATGCCTAATTCCTGGCTGATTTGCCTTTCTCGTCTTAGGGTTGGGGTTCGGCCTAGGGCTAGGATTTTTAAAATCAGGAAGCCCTGAGTTCCAGGCACACTGGAGCTGTGAAAGGCATCCCAAAGGGAGTGCAAAAGTGCCACAACATGGTTGCTTTCACGGCTTTTTCCTTGGCAAGAAGCCTAACACCAGGCTGATTTACCTTCCCAGGATTACTGTAAGGCTTAGGCCTAGGGCTAGGATTTTTAAAACTAGGAAGCCATTAGATCCAGGCACACTGCAGCTGTTCAAGGCATCCCAAGAGGAGTACAAAAGTGCAAAACATGGCAGCTTTCACAGCTTTTTCCTTGGCACCATCCCTATACATAGGCTGATTTATCTGCCTAGGGTTAGGGTTAGGCTTCAGCCTAGGGCTTGGAGTTTTTTAACCAGGAAGCCCTGAGTTCCAGGCTTACTGCATCTGCCAAAGACATCCCAAAGGGAGTGCAGAAGTGCCACAACATGGCTGCTTTCACGGCTTTTCCCTTAGGAAGAACCCTAATACGCGGCTGATTTACCTTCCTAGGGTTACTGTTAGGCTTAGGCCTAGGACTTTTAAAACCAGGAAGCCCTGGGCTCCAGGCACACTGCAGCTGCGAAAGGCATCCCAAGGGGAGCGCAAAAGTGACACAACTTGGCTGCCTCTGCTTCTATTCTCCTGAGACCATCCCGAACCATAGGCTGATTTTCCTTCCCATGGTTAATGTTTGAGTTTCGCCTAGGGTAAGAGGTCTATTAACCAGAAAGACCTGAGTTCCAAGAACACAGCAGCTGCGAAGGACTTCCCAAGAAGAGCGCAAAAGTACCACAACATGCCTGCCTCCACAGCTTTTTCCTTGGGGACATGCCTAATTCCTGGCTGATTTGCCTTTCTCGTCTTAGGGTTGGGGTTCGGCCTAGGGCTAGGATTTTTTTAACTAGGAAGCCTTGAGTTCCAGGCTTACTGCATCTGCCAAAGGCATCCCAAAGGGAGTGCAGAAGTGCCACAACATGGTTGCTTTCACGGCTTTTCCCTTAGGAAGAACCCTAATACGCGGCTGCTTTACCTTCCTAGGGTTACTGTTAGGCTTAGGCCTAGGACTTTTAAAACCAGGAAGCCCTGGGCTCCAGGCACACTGCAGCTGTTAAAGGCATCCCAAGGGGAGCGCAAAAGTGACACAACTTGGCTGCCACCACTGATATTTCCATGAGACCATCCCGAACCATAGGCTGATTTTCCTTCCTAGGGTTAAGGTTTGAGTTACGCCTAGGGTAAGGGTTCTATTAACCAGAAAGCTCTGAGTTCCAAGAACACAGCAGCTGCGAAGGACTTGCCAAGAAGAGCGCAAAAGTACCACAACATGCCTGCCTCCACAGCTTTTTCCTTGGGGACATGCCTAATTCCTGGCTGATTTGCCTTTCTCGTCTTAGGGTTGGGGTTCGGCCTAGGGCTAGGATATTTTTAACTAGGAAGCCCTGAGTTCCAGGCTTACTGCATCTGCCAAAGGCATCCCAAAGGGAGTGCAGAAGTGCCACAACATGGCTGCTTTCACGGCTTTTCCCTTAGGAAGAACCCTAATACGCGGCTGCTTTATCTTCCTAGGGTTACTGTTAGGCTTAGGCCTAGGACTTTTAAAACCAGGAAGCCCTGGGCTCACGGCACACTGCAGCTGCGAAAGGCATCCCAAGGGGAGCGCAAAAGTGACACAACTTGGCTGCCACCACTGATATTTCCATGAGACCATCCCGAACCATAGGCTGATTTTCCTTCCTAGGGTTAAGGTTTGAGTTTCGCCTAGGGTAAGGGTTCTATTAACCAGAAAGCCCTGAGTTCCAAGAACACAGCAGCTGCGAAGGACTACCCAAGAAGAGCGCAAAAGTACCACAACATGCCTGCCTCCACAGCTTTTTCCTTGGGGACATGCCTAATTCCTGGCTGATTTGCCTTTCTCGTCTTAGGGTTGGGGTTCGGCCTAGGGCTAGGATTTTTAAAATCAGGAAGCCCTGAGTTCCAGGCACACTGGAGCTGTGAAAGGCATCCAAAAGGGAGTGCAGAAGTGCCACAACATGGTTGCTTTCACGGCTTTTTCCTTGGCAAGAAGCTTAACACCAGGCTGATTTCCCTTCCCAGGGTTACTGTAAGGCTTAGGCCTAGGGCTAGGATTTTTAAAACTAGGAAGCCCTTAGATCCAGGCACACTGCAGCTGTTCAAGGCATCCCAAGGGGAGTACAAAAGTGCAACAACATGGCAGCTTTCACAGCTTTTTCCTTGGCACCATCCCTATACCTAGGCTGATTTATCTGCCTAGGGTTAGGGTTAGGGTTCAGCCTAGGTCTTGGAGTTTTTTAACCAGGAAGCCCTGAGTTCCAGGCTTACTGCATCTGCCAAATGCATCCCAAAGGGAGTGCAAAAGTGCCACAACATGGCTGCTTTCACGGCTTTTCCCTTAGGAAGAACCCTAATACGCGGCTGATTTACCTTCCTAGGGTTACTGTTAGGCTTAGGCCTAGGACTTTTAAAACCAGGAAGCCCTGGGCTCCAGGCACACTGCAGCTGTTAAAGGCATCCCAAGAGGGCCGCAGAAGTGACACAACTTGGCTGCCTCTGCTTCTATTCTCATGAGACCATCCCGAACCATAGGCTGATTTTCCTTCCTAGGGTTAAGGTTTGAGTTTCGCCTAGGGTAAGAGGTCTATTAACCAGAAAGACCTGAGTTCCAAGAACACAGCAGCAGCGAAGGACTACCCAAGAAGAGCGCAAAAGTACCACAACATGCCTGCCTCCACAGCTTTTTCCTTGGGGACATGCCTAATTCCTGGCTGATTTGCCTTTCTCGTCTTAGGGTTGGGGTTCGGCCTAGGGCTAGGATATTTTTAACTAGGAAGCCCTGAGTTCCAGGCTTACTGCATCTGCCAAAGGCATCCCAAAGGGAGTGCAGAAGTGCCACAACATGGCTGCTTTCACGGCTTTTCCCTTAGGAAGAACCCTAATACGCGGCTGATTTACCTTCCTAGGGTTACTGTTAGGCTTAGGCCTAGGACTTTTAAAACCAGGAAGCCCTGGGCTCCAGGCACACTGCAGCTGCGAAAGGCATCCCAAGGGGAGCGCAAAAGTGACACAACTTGGCTGCCTCTGCTTCTATTCTCCTGAGACCATCCCGAACCATAGGCTGATTTTCCTTCCTAGGGTTAATGTTTGAGTTTCGCCTAGGGTAAGAGGTCTATTAACCAGAAAGACCAGAGTTCCAAAAACACCGCAGCTGCGAAGGACTAGCCAAGAAGAGCGCAAAAGTACCACAACATGCCTGCCTCCACAGCTTTTTCCTTGGGGACATGCCTAATTCCTGGCTGATTTGCCTTTCTCGTCTTAGGGTTGGGGTTCGGCCTAGGGCTTGGATTTTTTTAACTAGGAAGCCTTGAGTTCCAGGCTTACTGCATCTGCCAAAGGCATCCCAAAGGGAGTGCAGAAGTGCCACAACATGGTTGCTTTCACGGCTTTTCCCTTAGGAAGAACCCTAATACGCGGCTGATTTACCTTCCTAGGGTTACTGTTAGGCTTAGGCCTAGGACTTTTAAAACCAGGAAGCCCTGGGCTCCAGGCACACTGCAGCTGTTAAAGGCATCCCAAGAGGGCCGCAGAAGTGACACAACTTGGCTGCCTCTGCTTCTATTCTCATGAGACCATCCCGAATCATAGGCTGATTTTCCTTCCTAGGGTTAATGTTTGAGTTACGCCTAGGGTAAGGGTTCTATTAACCAGAAAGCCCTGAGTTCCAAGAACACAGCAGCTGCGAAGGACTAGCCAAGAAAAGCGCAAAAGTACTACAACATGCCTGCCTCCACAGCTTCTTCCTTGGGGACATGCCTAATTCCTGGCTGATTTGCCTTTCTCGTCTTAGGGTTGGGGTTCGGCCTAGGGCTAGGATTTTTTTAACTAGGAAGCCTTGAGTTCCAGGCTTACTGCATCTGCCAAAGGCATCCCAAAGGGAGTGCAGAAGTGCCACAACATGGTTGCTTTCACGGCTTTTCCCTTAGGAAGAACCCTAATACGCGGCTGATTTACCTTCCTAGGGTTACTGTTAGGCTTAGGCCTAGGACTTTTAAAACCAGGAAGCCCTGGGCTCCAGGCACACTGCAGCTGTTAAAGGCATCCCAAGGGGAGCGCAAAAGTGACACAACTTGGCTGCCACCACTGATATTTCCATGAGACCATCCCGAACCATAGGCTGATTTTCCTTCCTAGGGTTAAGGTTTGAGTTACGCCTAGGGTAAGGGTTCTATTAACCAGAAAGCTCTGAGTTCCAAGAACACAGAAGCTGCGAAGGACTTGCCAAGAAGAGCGCAAAAGTACCACAACATGCCTGCCTCCACAGCTTTTTCCTTGGGGACATGCCTAATTCCTGGCTGATTTGCCTTTCTCGTCTTAGGGTTGGGGTTCGGCCTAGGGCTAGGATATTTTTAACTAGGAAGCCCTGAGTTCCAGGCTTACTGCATCTGCCAAAGGCATCCCAAAGGGAGTGCAGAAGTGCCACAACATGGCTGCTTTCACGGCTTTTCCCTTAGGAAGAACCCTAATACGCGGCTGCTTTACCTTCCTAGGGTTACTGTTAGGCTTAGGCCTAGGACTTTTAAAACCAGGAAGCCCTGGGCTCCAGGCACACTGCAGCTGCGAAAGGCATCCCAAGGGCAGCGCAAAAGTGACACAACTTGGCTGCCACCACTGATATTTCCATGAGACCATCCCGAACCATAGGCTGATTTTCCTTCCTAGGGTTAAGGTTTGAGTTTCGCCTAGGGTAAGGGTTCTATTAACCAGAAAGCCCTGAGTTCCAAGAACACAGCAGCTGCGAAGGACTACCCAAGAAGAGCGCAAAAGTACCACAACATGCCTGCCTCCACAGCTTTTTCCTTGGGGACATGCCTAATTCCTGGCTGATTTGCCTTTCTCGTCTTAGGGTTGGGGTTCGGCCTAGGGCTAGGATTTTTAAAATCAGGAAGCCCTGAGTTCCAGGCACACTGGAGCTGTGAAAGGCATCCAAAAGGGAGTGCAGAAGTGCCACAACATGGTTGCTTTCACGGCTTTTTCCTTGGCAAGAAGCTTAACACCAGGCTGATTTCCCTTCCCAGGGTTACTGTAAGGCTTAGGCCTAGGGCTAGGATTTTTAAAACTAGGAAGCCCTTAGATCCAGGCACACTGCAGCTGTTCAAGGCATCCCAAGGGGAGTACAAAAGTGCAACAACATGGCAGCTTTCACAGCTTTTTCCTTGGCACCATCCCTATACCTAGGCTGATTTATCTGCCTAGGGTTAGGGTTAGGGTTCAGCCTAGGTCTTGGAGTTTTTTAACCAGGAAGCCCTGAGTTCCAGGCTTACTGCATCTGCCAAATGCATCCCAAAGGGAGTGCAAAAGTGCCACAACATGGCTGCTTTCACGGCTTTTCCCTTAGGAAGAACCCTAATACGCGGCTGATTTACCTTCCTAGGGTTACTGTTAGGCTTAGGCCTAGGACTTTTAAAACCAGGAAGCTCTGGGCTCCAGGCACACTGCAGCTGTTAAAGGCATCCCAAGAGGGCCGCAGAAGTGACACAACTTGGCTGCCTCTGCTTCTATTCTCATGAGACCATCCCGAACCATAGGCTGATTTTCCTTCCTAGGGTTAAGGTTTGAGTTTCGCCTAGGGTAAGAGGTCTATTAACCAGAAAGACCTGAGTTCCAAGAACACAGCAGCAGCGAAGGACTACCCAAGAAGAGCGCAAAAGTACCACAACATGCCTGCCTCCACAGCTTTTTCCTTGGGGACATGCCTAATTCCTGGCTGATTTGCCTTTCTCGTCTTAGGGTTGGGGTTCGGCCTAGGGCTAGGATATTTTTAACTAGGAAGCCCTGAGTTCCAGGCTTACTGCATCTGCCAAAGGCATCCCAAAGGGAGTGCAGAAGTGCCACAACATGGCTGCTTTCACGGCTTTTCCCTTAGGAAGAACCCTAATACGCGGCTGATTTACCTTCCTAGGGTTACTGTTAGGCTTAGGCCTAGGACTTTTAAAACCAGGAAGCCCTGGGCTCCAGGCACACTGCAGCTGCGAAAGGCATCCCAAGGGGAGCGCAAAAGTGACACAACTTGGCTGCCTCTGCTTCTATTCTCCTGAGACCATCCCGAACCATAGGCTGATTTTCCTTCCTAGGGTTAATGTTTGAGTTTCGCCTAGGGTAAGAGGTCTATTAACCAGAAAGACCAGAGTTCCAAAAACACCGCAGCTGCGAAGGACTAGCCAAGAAGAGCGCAAAAGTACCACAACATGCCTGCCTCCACAGCTTTTTCCTTGGGGACATGCCTAATTCCTGGCTGATTTGCCTTTCTCGTCTTAGGGTTGGGGTTCGGCCTAGGGCTTGGATTTTTTTAACTAGGAAGCCTTGAGTTCCAGGCTTACTGCATCTGCCAAAGGCATCCCAAAGGGAGTGCAGAAGTGCCACAACATGGTTGCTTTCACGGCTTTTCCCTTAGGAAGAACCCTAATACGCGGCTGATTTACCTTCCTAGGGTTACTGTTAGGCTTAGGCCTAGGACTTTTAAAACCAGGAAGCCCTGGGCTCCAGGCACACTGCAGCTGTTAAAGGCATCCCAAGGGGAGCGCAAAAGTGACACAACTTGGCTGCCACCACTGATATTTCCATGAGACCATCCCGAACCATAGGCTGATTTTCCTTCCTAGGGTTAAGGTTTGAGTTACGCCTAGGGTAAGGGTTCTATTAACCAGAAAGCCCTGAGTTCCAAGAACACAGCAGCTGCGAAGGACTAGCCAAGAAAAGCGCAAAAGTACTACAACATGCCTGCCTCCACAGCTTCTTCCTTGGGGACATGCCTAATTCCTGGCTGATTTGCCTTTCTCGTCTTAGGGTTGGGGTTCGGCCTAGGGCTAGGATTTTTTTAACTAGGAAGCCTTGAGTTCCAGGCTTACTGCATCTGCCAAAGGCATCCCAAAGGGAGTGCAGAAGTGCCACAACATGGTTGCTTTCACGGCTTTTCCCTTAGGAAGAACCCTAATACGCGGCTGATTTACCTTCCTAGGGTTACTGTTAGGCTTAGGCCTAGGACTTTTAAAACCAGGAAGCCCTGGGCTCCAGGCACACTGCAGCTGTTAAAGGCATCCCAAGGGGAGCGCAAAAGTGACACAACTTGGCTGCCACCACTGATATTTCCATGAGACCATCCCGAACCATAGGCTGATTTTCCTTCCTAGGGTTAAGGTTTGAGTTACGCCTAGGGTAAGGGTTCTATTAACCAGAAAGCCCTGAGTTCCAAGAACACAGCAGCTGCGAAGGACTTGCCAAGAAGAGCGCAAAAGTACCACAACATGCCTGCCTCCACAGCTTTTTCCTTGGGGACATGCCTAATTCCTGGCTGATTTGCCTTTCTCGTCTTAGGGTTGGGGTTCGGCCTAGGGCTAGGATATTTTTAACTAGGAAGCCCTGAGTTCCAGGCTTACTGCATCTGCCAAAGGCATCCCAAAGGGAGTGCAGAAGTGCCACAACATGGCTGCTTTCACGGCTTTTCCCTTAGGAAGAACCCTAATACGCGGCTGCTTTACCTTCCTAGGGTTACTGTTAGGCTTAGGCCTAGGACTTTTAAAACCAGGAAGCCCTGGGCTCCAGGCACACTGCAGCTGCGAAAGGCATCCCAAGGGGAGCGCAAAAGTGACACAACTTGGCTGCCACCACTGATATTTCCATGAGACCATCCCGAACCATAGGCTGATTTTCCTTCCTAGGGTTAAGGTTTGAGTTACGCCTAGGGTAAGGGTTCTATTAACCAGAAAGCCCTGAGTTCCAAGAACACAGCAGCTGCGAAGGGCTACCCAAGAAGAGCGCAAAAGTACCACAACATGCCTGCCTCCACAGCTTTTTCCTTGGGGACATGCCTAATTCCTGGCTGATTTGCCTTTCTCGTCTTAGGGTTGGGGTTCGGCCTAGGGCTAGGATTTTTTTAACTAGGAAGCCCTGAGTTCCAGGCTTACTGCATCTTCCAAAGGCATCCCAAAGGGAGTGCAGAAGTGCCACAACATGGCTGCTTTCACGGCTTTTCCCTTAGGAAGAACCCTAATACGCGGCTGATTTACCTTCCTAGGGTTACTGTTAGGCTTAGGCCTAGGACTTTTAAAACCAGGAAGCCCTGGGCTCCAGGCACACTGCAGCTGCGAAAGGCATCCCAAGGGGAGCGCAAAAGTGACACAACTTGGCTGCCTCTGCTTCTATTCTCCTGAGACCATCCCGAACCATAGGCTGATTTTCCTTCCTAGGGTTAATGTTTGAGTTTCGCCTAGGGTAAGAGGTCTATTAACCAGAAAGACCAGAGTTCCAAAAACACCGCAGCTGCGAAGGACTAGCCAAGAAGAGCGCAAAAGTACCACAACATGCCTGCCTCCACAGCTTTTTCCTTGGGGACATGCCTAATTCCTGGCTGATTTGCCTTTCTCGTCTTAGGGTTGGGGTTCGGCCTAGGGCTAGGATTTTTTTAACTAGGAAGCCCTGAGTTCCAGGCTTACTGCATCTGCCAAAGGCATCCCAAAGGGAGTGCAGAAGTGCCACAACATGGCTGCTTTCACGGCTTTTCCCTTAGGAAGAACCCTAATACGCGGCTGATTTACCTTCCTAGGGTTACTGTTAGGCTTAGGCCTAGGACTTTTAAAACCAGGAAGCCCTGGGCTCCAGGCACACTGCAGCTGTTAAAGGCATCCCAAGGGGAGCGCAAAAGTGACACAACTTGGCTGCCACCACTGATATTTCCATGAGACCATCCCGAACCATAGGCTGATTTTCCTTCCTAGGGTTAAGGTTTGAGTTACGCCTAGGGTAAGGGTTCTATTAACCAGAAAGCCCTGAGTTCCAAGAACACAGCAGCTGCGAAGGACTAGCCAAGAAAAGCGCAAAAGTACTACAACATGCCTGCCTCCACAGCTTCTTCCTTGGGGACATGCCTAATTCCTGGCTGATTTGCCTTTCTCGTCTTAGGGTTGGGGTTCGGCCTAGGGCTAGGATTTTTTTAACTAGGAAGCCCTGAGTTCCAGGCTTACTGCATCTGCCAAAGGAATCCCAAAGGGAGTGCAGAAGTGCCACAACATGGCTGCTTTCACGGCTTTTCCCTTAGGAAGAACCCTAATACGCGGCTGATTTACCTTCCTAGGGTTACTGTTAGGCTTAGGCCTAGGACTTTTAAAACCAGGAAGCCCTGGGCTCCAGGCACACTGCAGCTGCGAAAGGCATCCCAAGGGGAGCGCAAAAGTGACACAACTTGGCTGCCACCACTGATATTTCCATGAGACCATCCCGAACCATAGGCTGATTTTCCTTCCTAGGGTTAAGGTTTGAGTTTCGCCTAGGGTAAGGGTTCTATTAACCAGAAAGCCCTGAGTTCCAAGAACACAGCAGCTGCGAAGGACTAGCCAAGAAGAGCGCAAAAGTACCACAACATGCCTGCCTCCACAGCTTTTTCCTTGGGGACATGCCTAATTCCTGGCTGATTTGCCTTTCTCGTCTTAGGGTTGGGGTTCGGCCTAGGGCTAGGATTTTTAAAATCAGGAAGCCCTGAGTTCCAGGCACACTGGAGCTGTGAAAGGCATCCCAAAGGGAGTGCAAAAGTGCCACAACATGGTTGCTTTCACGGCTTTTTCCTTGGCAAGAAGCTTAACACCAGGCTGATTTCCCTTCCCAGGGTTACTGTAAGGCTTAGGCCTAGGGCTAGGATTTTTAAAACTTGGAAGCCCTTAGATCCAGGCACACTGCAGCTGTTCAAGGCATCCCAAGGGGAGTACAAAAGTGCAACAACATGGCAGCTTTCACAGCTTTTTCCTTGGCACCATCCCTATACCTAGGCTGATTTATCTGCCTAGGGTTAGGGTTAGGGTTCAGCCTAGGGCTTGGAGTTTTTTAACCAGGAAGCCCTGAGTTCCAGGCTTACTGCATCTGCCAAATGCATCCCAAAGGGAGTGCAAAAGTGCAACAACATGGCTGCTTTCACGGCTTTTCCCTTAGGAAGAACCCTAATACGCGGCTGATTTACCTTCCTAGGGTTACTGTTAGGCTTAGGCCTAGGACTTTTAAAACCAGGAAGCCCTGGGCTCCAGGCACACTGCAGCTGTTAAAGGCATCCCAAGAGGGCCGCAGAAGTGACACAACTTGGCTGCCTCTGCTTCTATTCTCAGGAGACCATCCCGAACCATAGGCTGATTTTCCTTCCTAGGGTTAATGTTTGAGTTTCGCCTAGGGTAAGAGGTCTATTAACCAGAAAGACCTGAGTTCCAAGAACACAGCAGCAGCGAAGGACTACCCAAGAAGAGCGCAAAAGTACCACAACATGCCTGCCTCCACAGCTTTTTCCTTGGGGACATGCCTAATTCCTGGCTGATTTGCCTTTCTCGTCTTAGGGTTGGGGTTCGGCCTAGGGCTAGGATATTTTTAACTAGGAAGCCCTGAGTTCCAGGCTTACTGCATCTGCCAAAGGCATCCCAAAGGGAGTGCAGAAGTGCCACAACATGGCTGCTTTCACGGCTTTTCCCTTAGGAAGAACCCTAATACGCGGCTGATTTACCTTCCTAGGGTTACTGTTAGGCTTAGGCCTAGGACTTTTAAAACCAGGAAGCCCTGGGCTCCAGGCACACTGCAGCTGCGAAAGGCATCCCAAGGGGAGCGCAAAAGTGACACAACTTGGCTGCCTCTGCTTCTATTCTCCTGAGACCATCCCGAACCATAGGCTGATTTTCCTTCCTAGGGTTAATGTTTGAGTTTCGCCTAGGGTAAGAGGTCTATTAACCAGAAAGACCAGAGTTCCAAGAACACAGCAGCTGCGAAGGACTAGCCAAGAAGAGCGCAAAAGTACCACAACATGCCTGCCTCCACAGCTTTTTCCTTGGGGACATGCCTAATTCCTGGCTGATTTGCCTTTCTCGTCTTAGGGTTGGGGTTCGGCCTAGGGCTAGGATTTTTTTAACTAGGAAGCCTTGAGTTCCAGCCTTACTGCATCTGCCAAAGGCATCCCAAAGGGAGTGCAGAAGTGCCACAACATGGTTGCTTTCACGGCTTTTCCCTTAGGAAGAACCCTAATACGCGGCTGATTTACCTTCCTAGGGTTACTGTTAGGCTTAGGCCTAGGACTTTTAAAACCAGGAAGCCCTGGGCTCCAGGCACACTGCAGCTGTTAAAGGCATCCCAAGGGGAGCGCAAAAGTGACACAACTTGGCTGCCACCACTGATATTTCCATGAGACCATCCCGAACCATAGGCTGATTTTCCTTCCTAGGGTTAAGGTTTGAGTTACGCCTAGGGTAAGGGTTCTATTAACCAGAAAGCCCTGAGTTCCAAGAACACAGCAGCTGCGAAGGACTAGCCAAGAAAAGCGCAAAAGTACTACAACATGCCTGCCTCCACAGCTTCTTCCTTGGGGACATGCCTAATTCCTGGCTGATTTGCCTTTCTCGTCTTAGGGTTGGGGTTCGGCCTAGGGCTAGGATTTTTTTAACTAGGAAGCCTTGAGTTCCAGGCTTACTGCATCTGCCAAAGGCATCCCAAAGGGAGTGCAGAAGTGCCACAACATGGTTGCTTTCACGGCTTTTCCCTTAGGAAGAACCCTAATACGCGGCTGATTTACCTTCCTAGGGTTACTGTTAGGCTTAGGCCTAGGACTTTTAAAACCAGGAAGCCCTGGGCTCCAGGCACACTGCAGCTGTTAAAGGCATCCCAAGGGGAGCGCAAAAGTGACACAACTTGGCTGCCACCACTGATATTTCCATGAGACCATCCCGAACCATAGGCTGATTTTCCTTCCTAGGGTTAAGGTTTGAGTTACGCCTAGGGTAAGGGTTCTATTAACCAGAAAGCTCTGAGTTCCAAGAACACAGCAGCTGCGAAGGACTTGCCAAGAAGAGCGCAAAAGTACCACAACATGCCTGCCTCCACAGCTTTTTCCTTGGGGACATGCCTAATTCCTGGCTGATTTGCCTTTCTCGTCTTAGGGTTGGGGTTCGGCCTAGGGCTAGGATATTTTTAACTCGGAAGCCCTGAGTTCCAGGCTTACTGCATCTGCCAAAGGCATCCCTAAGGGAGTGCAGAAGTGCCACAACATGGCTGCTTTCACGGCTTTTCCCTTAGGAAGAACCCTAATACGCGGCTGCTTTACCTTCCTAGGGTTACTGTTAGGCTTAGGCCTAGGACTTTTAAAACCAGGAAGCCCTGGGCTCCAGGCACACTGCAGCTGCGAAAGGCATCCCAAGGGGAGCGCAAAAGTGACACAACTTGGCTGCCACCACTGATATTTCCATGAGACCATCCCGAACCATAGGCTGATTTTCCTTCCTAGGGTTAAGGTTTGAGTTACGCCTAGGGTAAGGGTTCTATTAACCAGAAAGCCCTGAGTTCCAAGAACACAGCAGCTGCGAAGGGCTACCCAAGAAGAGCGCAAAAGTACCACAACATGCCTGCCTCCACAGCTTTTTCCTTGGGGACATGCCTAATTCCTGGCTGATTTGCCTTTCTCGTCTTAGGGTTGGGGTTCGGCCTAGGGCTAGGATTTTTTTAACTAGGAAGCCCTGAGTTCCAGGCTTACTGCATCTGCCAAAGGCATCCCAAAGGGAGTGCAGAAGTGCCACAACATGGCTGCTTTCACGGCTTTTCCCTTAGGAAGAACCCTAATACGCGGCTGATTTACCTTCCTAGGGTTACTGTTAGGCTTAGGCCTAGGACTTTTAAAACCAGGAAGCCCTGGGCTCCAGGCACACTGCAGCTGCGAAAGGCATCCCAAGGGGAGCGCAAAAGTGACACAACTTGGCTGCCACCACTGATATTTCCATGAGACCATCCCGAACCATAGGCTGATTTTCCTTCCTAGGGTTAAGGTTTGAGTTACGCCTAGGGTAAGGGTTCTATTAACCAGAAAGCCCTGAGTTCCAAGAACACAGCAGCTGCGAAGGACTAGCCAAGAAGAGCGCAAAAGTACCACAACATGCCTGCCTCCACAGCTTTTTCCTTGGGGACATGCCTAATTCCTGGCTGATTTGCCTTTCTCGTCTTAGGGTTGGGGTTCGGCCTAGGGCTAGGATTTTTAAAATCAGGAAGCCCTGAGTTCCAGGCACACTGGAGCTGTGAAAGGCATCCAAAAGGGAGTGCAGAAGTGCCACAACATGGTTGCTTTCACGGCTTTTTCCTTGGCAAGAAGCTTAACACCAGGCTGATTTCCCTTCCCAGGGTTACTGTAAGGCTTAGGCCTAGGGCTAGGATTTTTAAAACTAGGAAGCCCTTAGATCCAGGCACACTGCAGCTGTTCAAGGCATCCCAAGGGGAGTACAAAAGTGCAACAACATGGCAGCTTTCACAGCTTTTTCCTTGGCACCATCCCTATACCTAGGCTGATTTATCTGCCTAGGGTTAGGGTTAAGGTTCAGCCTAGGTCTTGGAGTTTTTTAACCAGGAAGCCCTGAGTTCCAGGCTTACTGCATCTGCCAAATGCATCCCAAAGGGAGTGCAAAAGTGCCACAACATGGCTGCTTTCACGGCTTTTCCCTTAGGAAGAACCCTAATACGCGGCTGATTTACCTTCCTAGGGTTACTGTTAGGCTTAGGCCTAGGACTTTTAAAACCAGGAAGCCCTGGGCTCCAGGCACACTGCAGCTGTTAAAGGCATCCCAAGAGGGCCGCAGAAGTGACACAACTTGGCTGCCTCTGCTTCTATTCTCATGAGACCATCCCGAACCATAGGCTGATTTTCCTTCCTAGGGTTAAGGTTTGAGTTTCGCCTAGGGTAAGAGGTCTATTAACCAGAAAGACCTGAGTTCCAAGAACACAGCAGCAGCGAAGGACTACCCAAGAAGAGCGCAAAAGTACCACAACATGCCTGCCTCCACAGCTTTTTCCTTGGGGACATGCCTAATTCCTGGCTGATTTGCCTTTCTCGTCTTAGGGTTGGGGTTCGGCCTAGGGCTAGGATATTTTTAACTAGGAAGCCCTGAGTTCCAGGCTTACTGCATCTGCCAAAGGCATCCCAAAGGGAGTGCAGAAGTGCCACAACATGGCTGCTTTCACGGCTTTTCCCTTAGGAAGAACCCTAATACGCGGCTGATTTACCTTCCTAGGGTTACTGTTAGGCTTAGGCCTAGGACTTTTAAAACCAGGAAGCCCTGGGCTCCAGGCACACTGCAGCTGCGAAAGGCATCCCAAGGGGAGCGCAAAAGTGACACAACTTGGCTGCCTCTGCTTCTATTCTCCTGAGACCATCCCGAACCATAGGCTGATTTTCCTTCCTAGGGTTAATGTTTGAGTTTCGCCTAGGGTAAGAGGTCTATTAACCAGAAAGACCAGAGTTCCAAAAACACCGCAGCTGCGAAGGACTAGCCAAGAAGAGCGCAAAAGTACCACAACATGCCTGCCTCCACAGCTTTTTCCTTGGGGACATGCCTAATTCCTGGCTGATTTGCCTTTCTCGTCTTAGGGTTGGGGTTCGGCCTAGGGCTAGGATTTTTTTAACTAGGAAGCCCTGAGTTCCAGGCTTACTGCATCTGCCAAAGGCATCCCAAAGGGAGTGCAGAAGTGCCACAACATGGCTGCTTTCACGGCTTTTCCCTTAGGAAGAACCCTAATACGCGGCTGATTTACCTTCCTAGGGTTACTGTTAGGCTTAGGCCTAGGACTTTTAAAACCAGGAAGCCCTGGGCTCCAGGCACACTGCAGCTGTTAAAGGCATCCCAAGGGGAGCGCAAAAGTGACACAACTTGGCTGCCACCACTGATATTTCAATGAGACCATCCCGAACCATAGGCTGATTTTCCTTCCTAGGGTTAAGGTTTGAGTTACGCCTAGGGTAAGGGTTCTATTAACCAGAAAGCCCTGAGTTCCAAGAACACAGCAGCTGCGAAGGACTACCCAAGAAAAGCGCAAAAGTACTACAACATGCCTGCCTCCACAGCTTCTTCCTTGAGGACATGCCTAATTCCTGGCTGATTTGCCTTTCTCGTCTTAGGGTTGGGGTTCGGCCTAGGGCTAGGATTTTTTTAACTCGGAAGCCCTGAGTTCCAGGCTTACTGCATCTGCCAAAGGAATCCCAAAGGGAGTGCAGAAGTGCCACAACATGGCTGCTTTCACGGCTTTTCCCTTAGGAAGAACCCTAATACGCGGCTGATTTACCTTCCTAGGGTTACTGTTAGGCTTAGGCCTAGGACTTTTAAAACCAGGAAGCCCTGGGCTCCAGGCACACTGCAGCTGCGAAAGGCATCCCAAGGGGAGCGCAAAAGTGACACAACTTGGCTGCCACCACTGATATTTCCATGAGACCATCCCGAACCATAGGCTGATTTTCCTTCCTAGGGTTAAGGTTTGAGTTTCGCCTAGGGTAAGGGTTCTATTAACCAGAAAGCCCTGAGTTCCAAGAACACAGCAGCTGCGAAGGACTAGCCAAGAAGAGCGCAAAAGTACCACAACATGCCTGCCTCCACAGCTTTTTCCTTGGGGACATGCCTAATTCCTGGCTGATTTGCCTTTCTCGTCTTAGGGTTGGGGTTCGGCCTAGGGCTAGGATTTTTAAAATCAGGAAGCCCTGAGTTCCAGGCACACTGGAGCTGTGAAAGGCATCCCAAAGGGAGTGCAAAAGTGCCACAACATGGTTGCTTTCACGGCTTTTTCCTTGGCAAGAAGCTTAACACCAGGCTGATTTCCCTTCCCAGGGTTACTGTAAGGCTTAGGCCTAGGGCTAGGATTTTTAAAACTAGGAAGCCCTTAGATCCAGGCACACTGCAGCTGTTCAAGGCATCCCAAGGGGAGTACAAAAGTGCAACAACATGGCAGCTTTCACAGCTTTTTCCTTGGCACCATCCCTATACCTAGGCTGATTTATCTGCCTAGGGTTAGGGTTAGGGTTCAGCCTAGGGCTTGGAGTTTTTTAACCAGGAAGCCCTGAGTTCCAGGCTTACTGCATCTGCCAAATGCATCCCAAAGGGAGTGCAAAAGTGCAACAACATGGCTGCTTTCACGGCTTTTCCCTTAGGAAGAACCCTAATACGCGGCTGCTTTACCTTCCTAGGGTTACTGTTAGGCTTAGGCCTAGGACTTTTAAAACCAGGAAGCCCTGGGCTCCAGGCACACTGCAGCTGTTAAAGGCATCCCAAGAGGGCCGCAGAAGTGACACAACTTGGCTGCCTCTGCTTCTATTCTCAGGAGACCATCCCGAACCATAGGCTGATTTTCCTTCCTAGGGTTAATGTTTGAGTTTCGCCTAGGGTAAGAGGTCTATTAACCAGAAAGACCTGAGTTCCAAGAACACAGCAGCAGCGAAGGACTACCCAAGAAGAGCGCAAAAGTACCACAACATGCCTGCCTCCACAGCTTTTTCCTTGGGGACATGCCTAATTCCTGGCTGATTTGCCTTTCTCGTCTTAGGGTTGGGGTTCGGCCTAGGGCTAGGATATTTTTAACTAGGAAGCCCTGAGTTCCAGGCTTACTGCATCTGCCAAAGGCATCCCAAAGGGAGTGCAGAAGTGCCACAACATGGCTGCTTTCACGGCTTTTCCCTTAGGAAGAACCCTAATACGCGGCTGATTTACCTTCCTAGGGTTACTGTTAGGCTTAGGCCTAGGACTTTTAAAACCAGGAAGCCCTGGGCTCCAGGCACACTGCAGCTGCGAAAGGCATCCCAAGGGGAGCGCAAAAGTGACACAACTTGGCTGCCTCTGCTTCTATTCTCCTGAGACCATCCCGAACCATAGGCTGATTTTCCTTCCTAGGGTTAATGTTTGAGTTTCGCCTAGGGTAAGAGGTCTATTAACCAGAAAGACCAGAGTTCCAAGAACACAGCAGCTGCGAAGGACTAGCCAAGAAGAGCGCAAAAGTACCACAACATGCCTGCCTCCACAGCTTTTTCCTTGGGGACATGCCTAATTCCTGGCTGATTTGCCTTTCTCGTCTTAGGGTTGGGGTTCGGCCTAGGGCTAGGATTTTTTTAACTAGGAAGCCTTGAGTTCCAGCCTTAGTGCATCTGCCAAAGGCATCCCAAAGGGAGTGCAGAAGTGCCACAACATGGTTGCTTTCACGGCTTTTCCCTTAGGAAGAACCCTAATACGCGGCTGATTTACCTTCCTAGGGTTACTGTTAGGCTTAGGCCTAGGACTTTTAAAACCAGGAAGCCCTGGGCTCCAGGCACACTGCAGCTGTTAAAGGCATCCCAAGGGGAGCGCAAAAGTGACACAACTTGGCTGCCACCACTGATATTTCCATGAGACCATCCCGAACCATAGGCTGATTTTCCTTCCTAGGGTTAAGGTTTGAGTTACGCCTAGGGTAAGGGTTCTATTAACCAGAAAGCCCTGAGTTCCAAGAACACAGCAGCTGCGAAGGACTAGCCAAGAAGAGCGCAAAAGTACCACAACATGCCTGCCTCCACAGCTTTTTCCTTGGGGACATGCCTAATTCCTGGCTGATTTGCCTTTCTCGTCTTAGGGTTGGGGTTCGGCCTAGGGCTAGGATTTTTAAAATCAGGAAGCCCTGAGTTCCAGGCACACTGGAGCTGTGAAAGGCATCCAAAAGGGAGTGCAGAAGTGCCACAACATGGTTGCTTTCACGGCTTTTTCCTTGGCAAGAAGCTTAACACCAGGCTGATTTCCCTTCCCAGGGTTACTGTAAGGCTTAGGCCTAGGGCTAGGATTTTTAAAACTAGGAAGCCCTTAGATCCAGGCACACTGCAGCTGTTCAAGGCATCCCAAGGGGAGTACAAAAGTGCAACAACATGGCAGCTTTCACAGCTTTTTCCTTGGCACCATCCCTATACCTAGGCTGATTTATCTGCCTAGGGTTAGGGTTAAGGTTCAGCCTAGGTCTTGGAGTTTTTTAACCAGGAAGCCCTGAGTTCCAGGCTTACTGCATCTGCCAAATGCATCCCAAAGGGAGTGCAAAAGTGCCACAACATGGCTGCTTTCACGGCTTTTCCCTTAGGAAGAACCCTAATACGCGGCTGATTTACCTTCCTAGGGTTACTGTTAGGCTTAGGCCTAGGACTTTTAAAACCAGGAAGCCCTGGGCTCCAGGCAC
The DNA here is from genome assembly GCA_036010785.1 of Ammospiza maritima maritima. NCBI lineage: Eukaryota > Metazoa > Chordata > Aves > Passeriformes > Passerellidae > Ammospiza > Ammospiza maritima. The sequence goes on from JAYKTQ010000493.1 coordinate 3,147,726, forward strand.
ACTGCAGCTGTTAAAGGCATCCCAAGAGGGCCGCAGAAGTGACACAACTTGGCTGCCTCTGCTTCTATTCTCATGAGACCATCCCGAACCATAGGCTGATTTTCCTTCCTAGGGTTAAGGTTTGAGTTTCGCCTAGGGTAAGAGGTCTATTAACCAGAAAGACCTGAGTTCCAAGAACACAGCAGCAGCGAAGGACTACCCAAGAAGAGCGCAAAAGTACCACAACATGCCTGCCTCCACAGCTTTTTCCTTGGGGACATGCCTAATTCCTGGCTGATTTGCCTTTCTCGTCTTAGGGTTGGGGTTCGGCCTAGGGCTAGGATATTTTTAACTAGGAAGCCCTGAGTTCCAGGCTTACTGCATCTGCCAAAGGCATCCCAAAGGGAGTGCAGAAGTGCCACAACATGGCTGCTTTCACGGCTTTTCCCTTAGGAAGAACTCTAATACGCGGCTGATTTACCTTCCTAGGGTTACTGTTAGGCTTAGGCCTAGGACTTTTAAAACCAGGAAGCCCTGGGCTCCAGGCACACTGCAGCTGCGAAAGGCATCCCAAGGGGAGCGCAAAAGTGACACAACTTGGCTGCCTCTGCTTCTATTCTCCTGAGACCATCCCGAACCATAGGCTGATTTTCCTTCCTAGGGTTAATGTTTGAGTTTCGCCTAGGGTAAGAGGTCTATTAACCAGAAAGACCAGAGTTCCAAAAACACCGCAGCTGCGAAGGACTAGCCAAGAAGAGCGCAAAAGTACCACAACATGCCTGCCTCCACAGCTTTTTCCTTGGGGACATGCCTAATTCCTGGCTGATTTGCCTTTCTCGTCTTAGGGTTGGGGTTCGGCCTAGGGCTAGGATTTTTTTAACTAGGAAGCCCTGAGTTCCAGGCTTACTGCATCTGCCAAAGGCATCCCAAAGGGAGTGCAGAAGTGCCACAACATGGCTGCTTTCACGGCTTTTCCCTTAGGAAGAACCCTAATACGCGGCTGATTTACCTTCCTAGGGTTACTGTTAGGCTTAGGCCTAGGACTTTTAAAACCAGGAAGCCCTGGGCTCCAGGCACACTGCAGCTGTTAAAGGCATCCCAAGGGGAGCGCAAAAGTGACACAACTTGGCTGCCACCACTGATATTTCAATGAGACCATCCCGAACCATAGGCTGATTTTCCTTCCTAGGGTTAAGGTTTGAGTTACGCCTAGGGTAAGGGTTCTATTAACCAGAAAGCCCTGAGTTCCAAGAACACAGCAGCTGCGAAGGACTACCCAAGAAAAGCGCAAAAGTACTACAACATGCCTGCCTCCACAGCTTCTTCCTTGAGGACATGCCTAATTCCTGGCTGATTTGCCTTTCTCGTCTTAGGGTTGGGGTTCGGCCTAGGGCTAGGATTTTTTTAACTCGGAAGCCCTGAGTTCCAGGCTTACTGCATCTGCCAAAGGAATCCCAAAGGGAGTGCAGAAGTGCCACAACATGGCTGCTTTCACGGCTTTTCCCTTAGGAAGAACCCTAATACGCGGCTGATTTACCTTCCTAGGGTTACTGTTAGGCTTAGGCCTAGGACTTTTAAAACCAGGAAGCCCTGGGCTCCAGGCACACTGCAGCTGCGAAAGGCATCCCAAGGGGAGCGCAAAAGTGACACAACTTGGCTGCCACCACTGATATTTCCATGAGACCATCCCGAACCATAGGCTGATTTTCCTTCCTAGGGTTAAGGTTTGAGTTTCGCCTAGGGTAAGGGTTCTATTAACCAGAAAGCCCTGAGTTCCAAGAACACAGCAGCTGCGAAGGACTAGCCAAGAAGAGCGCAAAAGTACCACAACATGCCTGCCTCCACAGCTTTTTCCTTGGGGACATGCCTAATTCCTGGCTGATTTGCCTTTCTCGTCTTAGGGTTGGGGTTCGGCCTAGGGCTAGGATTTTTAAAATCAGGAAGCCCTGAGTTCCAGGCACACTGGAGCTGTGAAAGGCATCCCAAAGGGAGTGCAAAAGTGCCACAACATGGTTGCTTTCACGGCTTTTTCCTTGGCAAGAAGCTTAACACCAGGCTGATTTCCCTTCCCAGGGTTACTGTAAGGCTTAGGCCTAGGGCTAGGATTTTTAAAACTAGGAAGCCCTTAGATCCAGGCACACTGCAGCTGTTCAAGGCATCCCAAGGGGAGTACAAAAGTGCAACAACATGGCAGCTTTCACAGCTTTTTCCTTGGCACCATCCCTATACCTAGGCTGATTTATCTGCCTAGGGTTAGGGTTAGGGTTCAGCCTAGGGCTTGGAGTTTTTTAACCAGGAAGCCCTGAGTTCCAGGCTTACTGCATCTGCCAAATGCATCCCAAAGGGAGTGCAAAAGTGCAACAACATGGCTGCTTTCACGGCTTTTCCCTTAGGAAGAACCCTAATACGCGGCTGCTTTACCTTCCTAGGGTTACTGTTAGGCTTAGGCCTAGGACTTTTAAAACCAGGAAGCCCTGGGCTCCAGGCACACTGCAGCTGTTAAAGGCATCCCAAGAGGGCCGCAGAAGTGACACAACTTGGCTGCCTCTGCTTCTATTCTCAGGAGACCATCCCGAACCATAGGCTGATTTTCCTTCCTAGGGTTAATGTTTGAGTTTCGCCTAGGGTAAGAGGTCTATTAACCAGAAAGACCTGAGTTCCAAGAACACAGCAGCAGCGAAGGACTACCCAAGAAGAGCGCAAAAGTACCACAACATGCCTGCCTCCACAGCTTTTTCCTTGGGGACATGCCTAATTCCTGGCTGATTTGCCTTTCTCGTCTTAGGGTTGGGGTTCGGCCTAGGGCTAGGATATTTTTAACTAGGAAGCCCTGAGTTCCAGGCTTACTGCATCTGCCAAAGGCATCCCAAAGGGAGTGCAGAAGTGCCACAACATGGCTGCTTTCACGGCTTTTCCCTTAGGAAGAACCCTAATACGCGGCTGATTTACCTTCCTAGGGTTACTGTTAGGCTTAGGCCTAGGACTTTTAAAACCAGGAAGCCCTGGGCTCCAGGCACACTGCAGCTGCGAAAGGCATCCCAAGGGGAGCGCAAAAGTGACACAACTTGGCTGCCTCTGCTTCTATTCTCCTGAGACCATCCCGAACCATAGGCTGATTTTCCTTCCTAGGGTTAATGTTTGAGTTTCGCCTAGGGTAAGAGGTCTATTAACCAGAAAGACCAGAGTTCCAAGAACACAGCAGCTGCGAAGGACTAGCCAAGAAGAGCGCAAAAGTACCACAACATGCCTGCCTCCACAGCTTTTTCCTTGGGGACATGCCTAATTCCTGGCTGATTTGCCTTTCTCGTCTTAGGGTTGGGGTTCGGCCTAGGGCTAGGATTTTTTTAACTAGGAAGCCTTGAGTTCCAGCCTTAGTGCATCTGCCAAAGGCATCCCAAAGGGAGTGCAGAAGTGCCACAACATGGTTGCTTTCACGGCTTTTCCCTTAGGAAGAACCCTAATACGCGGCTGATTTACCTTCCTAGGGTTACTGTTAGGCTTAGGCCTAGGACTTTTAAAACCAGGAAGCCCTGGGCTCCAGGCACACTGCAGCTGTTAAAGGCATCCCAAGGGGAGCGCAAAAGTGACACAACTTGGCTGCCACCACTGATATTTCCATGAGACCATCCCGAACCATAGGCTGATTTTCCTTCCTAGGGTTAAGGTTTGAGTTACGCCTAGGGTAAGGGTTCTATTAACCAGAAAGCCCTGAGTTCCAAGAACACAGCAGCTGCGAAGGACTAGCCAAGAAAAGCGCAAAAGTACTACAACATGCCTGCCTCCACAGCTTCTTCCTTGGGGACATGCCTAATTCCTGGCTGATTTGCCTTTCTCGTCTTAGGGTTGGGGTTCGGCCTAGGGCTAGGATTTTTTTAACTAGGAAGCCCTGAGTTCCAGGCTTACTGCATCTGCCAAAGGAATCCCAAAGGGAGTGCAGAAGTGCCACAACATGGCTGCTTTCACGGCTTTTCCCTTAGGAAGAACCCTAATACGCGGCTGATTTACCTTCCTAGGGTTACTGTTAGGCTTAGGCCTAGGACTTTTAAAACCAGGAAGCCCTGGGCTCCAGGCACACTGCAGCTGCGAAAGGCATCCCAAGGGGAGCGCAAAAGTGACACAACTTGGCTGCCACCACTGATATTTCCATGAGACCATCCCGAACCATAGGCTGATTTTCCTTCCTAGGGTTAAGGTTTGAGTTACGCCTAGGGTAAGGGTTCTATTAACCAGAAAGCCCTGAGTTCCAAGAACACAGCAGCTGCGAAGGACTAGCCAAGAAGAGCGCAAAAGTACCACAACATGCCTGCCTCCACAGCTTTTTCCTTGGGGACATGCCTAATTCCTGGCTGATTTGCCTTTCTCGTCTTAGGGTTGGGGTTCGGCCTAGGGCTAGGATTTTTAAAATCAGGAAGCCCTGAGTTCCAGGCACACTGGAGCTGTGAAAGGCATCCCAAAGGGAGTGCAAAAGTGCCACAACATGGTTGCTTTCACGGCTTTTTCCTTGGCAAGAAGCTTAACACCAGGCTGATTTCCCTTCCCAGGGTTACTGTAAGGCTTAGGCCTAGGGCTAGGATTTTTAAAACTAGGAAGCCCTTAGATCCAGGCACACTGCAGCTGTTCAAGGCATCCCAAGGGGAGTACAAAAGTGCAACAACATGGCAGCTTTCACAGCTTTTTCCTTGGCACCATCCCTATACCTAGGCTGATTTATCTGCCTAGGGTTAGGGTTAGGCTTCAGCCTAGGGCTTGGAGTTTTTTAACCAGGAAGCCCTGAGTTCCAGGCTTACCGCATCTGCCAAATGCATCCCAAAGGGAGTGCAAAAGTGCAACAACATGGCTGCTTTCACGGCTTTTCCCTTAGGAAGAACCCTAATACGCGGCTGATTTACCTTCCTAGGGTTACTGTTAGGCTTAGGCCTAGGACTTTTAAAACCAGGAAGCCCTGGGCTCCAGGCACACTGCAGCTGTTAAAGGCATCCCAAGAGGGCCGCAGAAGTGACACAACTTGGCTGCCTCTGCTTCTATTCTCATGAGACCATCCCGAACCATAGGCTGATTTTCCTTCCTAGGGTTAATGTTTGAGTTTCGCCTAGGGTAAGAGGTCTATTAACCAGAAAGACCAGAGTTCCAAGAACACAGCAGCTGCGAAGGACTACCCAAGAAGAGCGCAAAAGTACCACAACATGCCTGCCTCCACAGCTTTTTCCTTGGGGACATGCCTAATTCCTGGCTAATTTGCCTTTCTCGTCTTAGGGTTGGGGTTCGGCCTAGGGCTTGGAGTTTTTTAACTAGGAAGCCTTGAGTTCCAGGCTTACTGCATCTGCCAAAGGCATCCCAAAGGGAGTGCAGAAGTGCCACAACATGGTTGCTTTCACGGCTTTCCCCTTAGGAAGAACCCTAATACGCGGCTGATTTACCTTCCTAGGGTTACTGTTAGGCTTAGGCCTAGGACTTTTAAAACCAGGAAGCCCTTGCCTCCAGGCACACTGCAGCTGTTAAAGGCATCCCAAGGGGAGCGCAAAAGTGACACAACTTGGCTGCCACCACTGATATTTCCATGAGACCATCCCGAACCATAGGCTGATTTTCCTTCCTAGGGTTAAGGTTTGAGTTACGCCTAGGGTAAGGGTTCTATTAACCAGAAAGCCCTGAGTTCCAAGAACACAGCAGCTGCGAAGGACTAGCCAAGAAGAGCGCAAAAGTACCACAACATGCCTGCCTCCACAGCTTTTTCCTTGGGGACATGCCTAATTCCTGGCTGATTTGCCTTTCTCGTCTTAGGGTTGGGGTTCGGCCTAGGGCTAGGATTTTTAAAATCAGGAAGCCCTGAGTTCCAGGCACACTGGAGCTGTGAAAGGCATCCCAAAGGGAGTGCAGAAGTGCCACAACATGGTTGCTTTCACGGCTTTTTCCTTGGCAAGAAGCTTAACACCAGGCTGATTTTCCTTCCCAGGGTTACTGTAAGGCTTAGGCCTAGGGCTAGGATTTTTAAAACTAGGAAGCCCTTAGATCCAGGCACACTGCAGCTGTTCAAGGCATCCCAAGGGGAGTACAAAAGTGCAACAACATGGCAGCTTTCACAGCTTTTTCCTTGGCACCATCCCTATACCTAGGCTGATTTATCTGCCTAGGGTTAGGGTTAGGGTTCAGCCTAGGTCTTGGAGTTTTTTAACCAGGAAGCCCTGAGTTCCAGGCTTACTGCATCTGCCAAATGCATCCCACAGGGAGTGCAAAAGTGCCACAACATGGCTGCTTTCACGGCTTTTCCCTTAGGAAGAACCCTAATACGCGGCTGATTTACCTTCCTAGGGTTACTGTTAGGCTTAGGCCTAGGACTTTTAAAACCAGGAAGCCCTGGGCTCCAGGCACACTGCAGCTGTTAAAGGCATCCCAAGAGGGCCGCAGAAGTGACACAACTTGGCTGCCTCTGCTTCTATTCTCATGAGACCATCCCGAACCATAGGCTGATTTTCCTTCCTAGGGTTAAGGTTTGAGTTACGCCTAGGGTAAGAGGTCTATTAACCAGAAAGACCTGAGTTCCAAGAACACAGCAGCAGCGAAGGACTACCCAAGAAGAGCGCAAAAGTACCACAACATGCCTGCCTCCACAGCTTTTTCCTTGGGGACATGCCTAATTCCTGGCTGATTTGCCTTTCTCGTCTTAGGGTTGGGGTTCGGCCTAGGGCTAGGATATTTTTAACTAGGAAGCCCTGAGTTCCAGGCTTACTGCATCTGCCAAAGGCATCCCAAAGGGAGTGCAGAAGTGCCACAACATGGCTGCTTTCACGGCTTTTCCCTTAGGAAGAACCCTAATACGCGGCTGATTTACCTTCCTAGGGTTACTGTTAGGCTTAGGCCTAGGACTTTTAAAACCAGGAAGCCCTGGGCTCCAGGCACACTGCAGCTGCGAAAGGCATCCCAAGGGGAGCGCAAAAGTGACACAACTTGGCTGCCTCTGCTTCTATTCTCCTGAGACCATCCCGAACCATAGGCTGATTTTCCTTCCTAGGGTTAATGTTTGAGTTTCGCCTAGGGTAAGGGTTCTATTAACCAGAAAGACCAGAGTTCCAAGAACACAGCAGCTGCGAAGGACTAGCCAAGAAGAGCGCAAAAGTACCACAACATGCCTGCCTCCACAGCTTTTTCCTTGGGGACATGCCTAATTCCTGGCTGATTTGCCTTTCTCGTCTTAGGGTTGAGGTTCGGCATAGGGCTAGGATTTTTTTAACTAGGAAGCCTTGAGTTCCAGGCTTACTGCATCTGCCAAAGGCATCCCAAAGGGAGTGCAGAAGTGCCACAACATGGTTGCTTTCACGGCTTTTCCCTTAGGAAGAACCCTAATACGCGGCTGATTTACCTTCCTAGGGTTACTGTTAGGCTTAGGCCTAGGACTTTTAAAACCAGGAAGCCCTGGGCTCCAGGCACACTGCAGCTGTTAAAGGCATCCCAAGGGGAGCGCAAAAGTGACACAACTTGGCTGCCACCACTGATATTTCCATGAGACCATCCCGAACCATAGGCTGATTTTCCTTCCTAGGGTTAAGGTTTGAGTTACGCCTAGGGTAAGGGTTCTATTAACCAGAAAGCCCTGAGTTCCAAGAACACAGCAGCTGCGAAGGACTAGCCAAGAAAAGCGCAAAAGTACTACAACATGCCTGCCTGCACAGGTTTTTCCTTGGGGACATGCCTAATTCCTGGCTGATTTGCCTTTCTCGTCTTAGGGTTGGGGTTCGGCCTAGGGCTAGGATATTTTTAACTAGGAAGCCCTGAGTTCCAGGCTTACTGCATCTGCCAAAGGAATCCCAAAGGGAGTGCAGAAGTGCCACAACATGGCTGCTTTCACGGCTTTTCCCTTAGGAAGAACCCTAATACGCGGCTGATTTACCTTCCTAGGGTTACTGTTAGGCTTAGGCCTAGGACTTTTAAAACCAGGAAGCCCTGGGCTCCAGGCACACTGCAGCTGCGAAAGGCATCCCAAGGGGAGCGCAAAAGTGACACAACTTGGCTGCCACCACTGATATTTCCATGAGACCATCCCGAACCATAGGCTGATTTTCCTTCCTAGGGTTAAGGTTTGAGTTACGCCTAGGGTAAGGGTTCTATTAACCAGAAAGCCCTGAGTTCCAAGAACACAGCAGCTGCGAAGGACTAGCCAAGAAGAGCGCAAAAGTACCACAACATGCCTGCCTCCACAGCTTTTTCCTTGGGGACATGCCTAATTCCTGGCTGATTTGCCTTTCTCGTCTTAGGGTTGGGGTTCGGCCTAGGGCTAGGATTTTTAAAATCAGGAAGCCCTGAGTTCCAGGCACACTGGAGCTGTGAAAGGCATCCCAAAGGGAGTGCAAAAGTGCCACAACATGGTTGCTTTCACGGCTTTTTCCTTGGCAAGAAGCTTAACACCAGGCTGATTTCCCTTCCCAGGGTTACTGTAAGGCTTAGGCCTAGGGCTAGGATTTTTAAAACTAGGAAGCCCTTAGATCCAGGCACACTGCAGCTGTTCAAGGCATCCCAAGGGGAGTACAAAAGTGCAACAACATGGCAGCTTTCACAGCTTTTTCCTTGGCACCATCCCTATACCTAGGCTGATTTATCTGCCTAGGGTTAGGGTTAGGGTTCAGCCTAGGGCTTGGAGTTTTTTAACCAGGAAGCCCTGAGTTCCAGGCTTACTGCATCTGCCAAATGCATCCCAAAGGGAGTGCAAAAGTGCAACAACATGGCTGCTTTCACGGCTTTTCCCTTAGGAAGAACCCTAATACGCGGCTGATTTACCTTCCTAGGGTTACTGTTAGGCTTAGGCCTAGGACTTTTAAAACCAGGAAGCCCTGGGCTCCAGGCACACTGCAGCTGTTAAAGGCATCCCAAGAGGGCCGCAGAAGTGACACAACTTGGCTGCCTCTGCTTCTATTCTCATGAGACCATCCCGAACCATAGGCTGATTTTCCTTCCTAGGGTTAAGGTTTGAGTTTCGCCTAGGGTAAGAGGTCTATTAACCAGAAAGACCTGAGTTCCAAGAACACAGCAGCTGCGAAGGACTACCCAAGAAGAGCGCAAAAGTACCACAACATGCCTGCCTCCACAGCTTTTTCCTTGGGGACATGCCTAATTCCTGGCTGATTTGCCTTTCTCGTCTTAGGGTTGGGGTTCGGCCTAGGGCTAGGATTTTTTTAACTAGGAAGCCTTGAGTTCCAGGCTTACTGCATCTGCCAAAGGCATCCCAAAGGGAGTGCAGAAGTGCCACAACATGGTTGCTTTCACGGCTTTTCCCTTAGGAAGAACCCTAATACGCGGCTGATTTACCTTCCTAGGGTTACTGTTAGGCTTAGGCCTAGGACTTTTAAAACCAGGAAGCCCTGGGCTCCAGGCACACTGCAGCTGTTAAAGGCATCCCAAGGGGAGCGCAAAAGTGACACAACTTGGCTGCCACCACTGATATTTCCATGAGACCATCCCGAACCATAGGCTGATTTTCCTTCCTAGGGTTAAGGTTTGAGTTACGCCTAGGGTAAGGGTTCTATTAACCAGAAAGCCCTGAGTTCCAAGAACACAGCAGCTGCGAAGGACTAGCCAAGAAAAGCGCAAAAGTACTACAACATGCCTGCCTGCACAGCTTTTTCCTTGGGGACATGCCTAATTCCTGGCTGATTTGCCTTTCTCGTCTTAGGGTTGGGGTTCGGCCTAGGGCTAGGATATTTTTAACTAGGAAGCCCTGAGTTCCAGGCTTACTGCATCTGCCAAAGGAATCCCAAAGGGAGTGCAGAAGTGCCACAACATGGCTGCTTTCACGGCTTTTCCCTTAGGAAGAACCCTAATACGCGGCTGATTTACCTTCCTAGGGTTACTGTTAGGCTTAGGCCTAGGACTTTTAAAACCAGGAAGCCCTGGGCTCCAGGCACACTGCAGCTGCGAAAGGCATCCCAAGGGGAGCGCAAAAGTGACACAACTTGGCTGCCACCACTGATATTTCCATGAGACCATCCCGAACCATAGGCTGATTTTCCTTCCTAGGGTTAAGGTTTGAGTTACGCCTAGGGTAAGGGTTCTATTAACCAGAAAGCCCTGAGTTCCAAGAACACAGCAGCTGCGAAGGACTAGCCAAGAAGAGCGCAAAAGTACCACAACATGCCTGCCTCCACAGCTTTTTCCTTGGGGACATGCCTAATTCCTGGCTGATTTGCCTTTCTCGTCTTAGGGTTGGGGTTCGGCCTAGGGCTAGGATTTTTAAAATCAGGAAGCCCTGAGTTCCAGGCACACTGGAGCTGTGAAAGGCATCCCAAAGGGAGTGCAAAAGTGCCACAACATGGTTGCTTTCACGGCTTTTTCCTTGGCAAGAAGCTTAACACCAGGCTGATTTCCCTTCCCAGGGTTACTGTAAGGCTTAGGCCTAGGGCTAGGATTTTTAAAACTAGGAAGCCCTTAGATCCAGGCACACTGCAGCTGTTCAAGGCATCCCAAGGGGAGTACAAAAGTGCAACAACATGGCAGCTTTCACAGCTTTTTCCTTGGCACCATCCCTATACCTAGGCTGATTTATCTGCCTAGGGTTAGGGTTAGGGTTCAGCCTAGGGCTTGGAGTTTTTTAACCAGGAAGCCCTGAGTTCCAGGCTTACTGCATCTGCCAAATGCATCCCAAAGGGAGTGCAAAAGTGCAACAACATGGCTGCTTTCACGGCTTTTCCCTTAGGAAGAACCCTAATACGCGGCTGATTTACCTTCCTAGGGTTACTGTTAGGCTTAGGCCTAGGACTTTTAAAACCAGGAAGCCCTGGGCTCCAGGCACACTGCAGCTGTTAAAGGCATCCCAAGAGGGCCGCAGAAGTGACACAACTTGGCTGCCTCTGCTTCTATTCTCATGAGACCATCCCGAACCATAGGCTGATTTTCCTTCCTAGGGTTAAGGTTTGAGTTTCGCCTAGGGTAAGAGGTCTATTAACCAGAAAGACCTGAGTTCCAAGAACACAGCAGCTGCGAAGGACTACCCAAGAAGAGCGCAAAAGTACCACAACATGCCTGCCTCCACAGCTTTTTCCTTGGGGACATGCCTAATTCCTGGCTGATTTGCCTTTCTCGTCTTAGGGTTGGGGTTCGGCCTAGGGCTAGGATTTTTTTAACTAGGAAGCCTTGAGTTCCAGGCTTACTGCATCTGCCAAAGGCATCCCAAAGGGAGTGCAGAAGTGCCACAACATGGTTGCTTTCACGGCTTTTCCCTTAGGAAGAACCCTAATACGCGGCTGATTTACCTTCCTAGGGTTACTGTTAGGCTTAGGCCTAGGACTTTTAAAACCAGGAAGCCCTGGGCTCCAGGCACACTGCAGCTGTTAAAGGCATCCCAAGGGGAGCGCAAAAGTGACACAACTTGGCTGCCACCACTGATATTTCCATGAGACCATCCCGAACCATAGGCTGATTTTCCTTCCTAGGGTTAAGGTTTGAGTTACGCCTAGGGTAAGGGTTCTATTAACCAGAAAGCCCTGAGTTCCAAGAACACAGCAGCTGCGAAGGACTAGCCAAGAAGAGCGCAAAAGTACCACAACATGCCTGCCTCCACAGCTTCTTCCTTGGGGACATGCCTAATTCCTGGCTGATTTGCCTTTCTCGTCTTAGGGTTGGGGTTCGGCCTAGGGCTAGAATTTTTTTAACTAGGAAGCCCTGAGTTCCAGGCTTACTGCATCTGCCAAAGGCATCCCAAAGGGAGTGCAGAAGTGCCACAACATGGCTGCTTTCACGGCTTTTCCCTTAGGAAGAACCCTAATACGCGGCTGATTTACCTTCCTAGGGTTACTGTTAGGCTTAGGCCTAGGACTTTTAAAACCAGGAAGCCCTGGGCTCCAGGCACACTGCAGCTGCGAAAGGCATCCCAAGGGGAGCGCAAAAGTGACACAACTTGGCTGCCACCACTGATATTTCCATGAGACCATCCCGAACCATAGGCTGATTTTCCTTCCTAGGGTTAAGGTTTGAGTTACGCCTAGGGTAAGGGTTCTATTAACCAGAAAGCCCTGAGTTCCAAGAACACAGCAGCTGCGAAGGACTAGCCAAGAAGAGCGCAAAAGTACCACAACATGCCTGCCTCCACAGCTTTTTCCTTGGGGACATGCCTAATTCCTGGCTGATTTGCCTTTCTCGTCTTAGGGTTGGGGTTCGGCCTAGGGCTAGGATTTTTAAAATCAGGAAGCCCTGAGTTCCAGGCACACTAGAGCTGTGAAAGGCATCCCAAATGGAGTGCAAAAGTGCCACAACATGGTTGCTTTCACGGCTTTTTCCTTGGCAAGAAGCCTAACACCAGGCTGATTTACCTTCCCAGGGTTACTGTAAGGCTTAGGCCTAGGGCTAGGATTTTTAAAACTAGGAAGCCATTAGATCCAGGCACACTGCAGCTGTTCAAGGCATCCCAAGAGGAGTACAAAAGTGCAAAACATGGCAGCTTTCACAGCTTTTTCCTTGGCACCATCCCTATACCTAGGCTGATTTATCTGCCTAGGGTTAGGGTTAGGCTTCAGCCTAGGTCTTGGAGTTTTTTAACCAGGAAGCCCTGAGTTCCAGGCTTACTGCATCTGCCAAAGGCATCCCAAAGGGAGTGCAGAAGTGCCACAACATGGCTGCTTTCACGGCTTTTCCCTTAGGAAGAACCCTAATACGCGGCTGATTTACCTTCCTAGGGTTACTGTTAGGCTTAGGCCTAGGACTTTTAAAACCAGGAAGCCCTGGGCTCCAGGCACACTGCAGCTGTTAAAGGCATCCCAAGAGGGCCGCAGAAGTGACACAACTTGGCTGCCTCTGCTTCTATTCTCATGAGACCATCCCGAACCATAGGCTGATTTTCCTTCCTAGGGTTAAGGTTTGAGTTTCGCCTAGGGTAAGAGGTCTATTAACCAGAAAGACCTGAGTTCCAAGAACACAGCAGCTGCGAAGGACTACCCAAGAAGAGCGCAAAAGTACCACAACATGCCTGCCTCCACAGCTTTTTCCTTGGGGACATGCCTAATTCCTGGCTGATTTGCCTTTCTCGTCTTAGGGTTGGGGTTCGGCCTAGGGCTAGGATTTTTTTAACTAGGAAGCCTTGAGTTCCAGGCTTACTGCATCTGCCAAAGGCATCCCAAAGGGAGTGCAGAAGTGCCACAACATGGCTGCTTTCACGGCTTTTCCCTTAGGAAGAACCCTAATACGCGGCTGCTTTACCTTCCTAGGGTTACTGTTAGGCTTAGGCCTAGGACTTTTAAAACCAGGAAGCCCTGGGCTCCAGGCACACTGCAGCTGTTAAAGGCATCCCAAGGGGAGCGCAAAAGTGACACAACTTGGCTGCCACCACTGATATTTCCATGAGACCATCCCGAACCATAGGCTGATTTTCCTTCCTAGGGTTAAGGTTTGAGTTACGCCTAGGGTAAGGGTTCTATTAACCAGAAAGCCCTGAGTTCCAAGAACACAGCAGCTGCGAAGGACTAGCCAAGAAGAGCGCAAAAGTACCACAACATGCCTGCCTCCACAGCTTCTTCCTTGGGGACATGCCTAATTCCTGGCTGATTTGCCTTTCTCGTCTTAGGGTTGGGTTTCGGCCTAGGGCTAGGATATTTTTAACTAGGAAGCCCTGAGTTCCAGGCTTACTGCATCTGCCAAAGGCATCCCAAAGGGAGTGCAGAAGTGCCACAACATGGCTGCTTTCACGGCTTTTCCCTTAGGAAGAACCCTAATACGCGGCTGATTTACCTTCCTAGGGTTACTGTTAGGCTTAGGCCTAGGACTTTTAAAACCAGGAAGCCCTGGGCTCCAGGCACACTGCAGCTGCGAAAGGCATCCCAAGGGGAGCGCAAAAGTGACACAACTTGGCTGCCACCACTGATATTTCCATGAGACCATCCTGAACCATAGGCTGATTTTCCTTCCTAGGGTTAAGGTTTGAGTTACGCCTAGGGTAAGGGTTCTATTAACCAGAAAGCCCTGAGTTCCAAGAACACAGCAGCTGCGAAGGACTAGCCAAGAAGAGCGCAAAAGTACCACAACATGCCTGCCTCCACAGCTTTTTCCTTGGGGACATGCCTAATTCCTGGCTGATTTGCCTTTCTCGTCTTAGGGTTGGGGTTCGGCCTAGGGCTAGGATTTTAAAAATCAGGAAGCCCTGAGTTCCAGGCACACTGGAGCTGTGAAAGGCATCCCAAAGGGAGTGCAAAAGTGCCACAACATGGTTGCTTTCACGGCTTTTTCCTTGGCAAGAAGCTTAACACCAGGCTGATTTCCCTTCCCAGGGTTACTGTAAGGCTTAGGCCTAGGGCTATGATTTTTAAAACTAGGAAGCCCTGGGCTCCAGGCACACTGCAGCTGTTCAAGGCATCCCAAGGGGAGTACAAAAGTGCAACAACATGGCAGCTTTCACAGCTTTTTCCTTGGCACCATCCCAATACCTAGGCTGATTTATCTGCCTAGGGTTAGGGTTAGGGTTCAGCCTAGGGCTTGGAGTTTTTTAACCAGGAAGCCCTGAGTTCCAGGCTTACTGCATCTGCCAAATGCATCCCAAAGGGAGTGCAAAAGTGCAACAACATGGCTGCTTTCACGGCTTTTCCCTTAGGAAGAACCCTAATACGCGGCTGATTTACCTTCCTAGGGTTACTGTTAGGCTTAGGCCTAGGACTTTTAAAACCAGGAAGCCCTGGGCTCCAGGCACACTGCAGCTGTTAAAGGCATCCCAAGAGGGCCGCAGAAGTGACACAACTTGGCTGCCTCTGCTTCTATTCTCATGAGACCATCCCGAACCATAGGCTGATTTTCCTTCCTAGGGTTAATGTTTGAGTTTCGCCAAGGGTAAGAGGTCTATTAACCAGAAAGACCTGAGTTCCAAGAACACAGCAGCTGCGAAGGACTTCCCAAGAAGAGCGCAAAAGTACCACAACATGCCTGCCTCCACAGCTTTTTCCTTGGGGACATGCCTAATTCCTGGCTGATTTGCCTTTCTCGTCTTAGGGTTGGGGTTCGGCCTAGGGCTAGGATTTTTTTAACTAGGAAGCCTTGAGTTCCAGGCTTACTGCATCTGCCAAAGGCATCCCAAAGGGAGTGCAGAAGTGCCACAACATGGTTGCTTTCACGGCTTTTCCCTTAGGAAGAACCCTAATACGCGGCTGATTTACCTTCCTAGGGTTACTGTTAGGCTTAGGCCTAGGACTTTTAAAACCAGGAAGCCCTGGGCTCCAGGCACACTGCAGCTGTTAAAGGCATACCAAGGGGAGCACAAAAGTGACACAACTTGGCTGCCACCACTATTATTTCCATGAGACCATCCCGAACCATAGGCTGATTTTCCTTCCTAGGGTTAAGGTTTGAGTTACGCCTAGGGTAAGGGTTCTATTAACCAGAAAGCCCTGAGTTCCAAGAACACAGCAGCTGCGAAGGACTAGCCAAGAAGAGCGCAAAAGTACCACAACATGCCTGCCTCCACAGCTTCTTCCTTGGGGACATGCCTAATTCCTGGCTGATTTGCCTTTCTCGTCTTAGGGTTGGGGTTCGGCCTAGGGCTAGAATTTTTTTAACTAGGAAGCCCTGAGTTCCAGGCTTACTGCATCTGCCAAAGGCATCCCAAAGGGAGTGCAGAAGTGCCACAACATGGCTGCTTTCACGGCTTTTCCCTTAGGAAGAACCCTAATACGCGGCTGATTTACCTTCCTAGGGTTACTGTTAGGCTTAGGCCTAGGACTTTTAAAACCAGGAAGCCCTGGGCTCCAGGCACACTGCAGCTGCGAAAGGCATCCCAAGGGGAGCGCAAAAGTGACACAACTTGGCTGCCACCACTGATATTTCCATGAGACCATCCCGAACCATAGGCTGATTTTCCTTCCTAGGGTTAAGGTTTGAGTTACGCCTAGGGTAAGGGTTCTATTAACCAGAAAGCCCTGAGTTCCAAGAACACAGCAGCTGCGAAGGACTACCCAAGAAGAGCGCAAAAGTACCACAACATGCCTGCCTCCACAGCTTTTTCCTTGGGGACATGCCTAATTCCTGGCTGATTTGCCTTTCTCGTCTTAGGGTTGGGGTTCGGCCTAGGGCTAGGATTTTTAAAATCAGGAAGCCCTGAGTTCCAGGCACACTGGAGCTGTGAAAGGCATCCAAAAGGGAGTGCAAAAGTGCCACAACATGGTTGCTTTCACGGCTTTTTCCTTGGCAAGAAGCTTAACACCAGGCTGATTTCCCTTCCCAGGGTTACTGTAAGGCTTAGGCCTAGGGCTAGGATTTTTAAAACTAGGAAGCCCTTAGATCCAGGCACACTGCAGCTGTTCAAGGCATCCCAAGGGGAGTACAAAAGTGCAACAACATGGCAGCTTTCACAGCTTTTTCCTTGGCACCATCCCTATACCTAGGCTGATTTATCTGCCTAGGGTTAGGGTTAGGGTTCAGCCTAGGGCTTGGAGTTTTTTAACCAGGAAGCCCTGAGTTCCAGGCTTACTGCATCTGCCAAATGCATCCCAAAGGGAGTGCAAAAGTGCCACAACATGGCTGCTTTCACGGCTTTTCCCTTAGGAAGAACCCTAATACGCGGCTGCTTTACCTTCCTAGGGTTACTGTTAGGCTTAGGCCTAGGACTTTTAAAACCAGGAAGCCCTGGGCTCCAGGCACACTGCAGCTGTTAAAGACATCCCAAGAGGGACGCAGAAGTGACACAACTTGGCTGCCTCTGCTTCTATTCTCATGAGACCATCCCGAACCATAGGCTGATTTTCCTTCCTAGGGTTAAGGTTTGAGTTTCGCCTAGGGTAAGAGGTCTATTAACCAGAAAGACCTGAGTTCCAAGAACACAGCAGCAGCGAAGGACTACCCAAGAAGAGTGCAAAAGGACCACAACATGCCTGCCTCCACAGCTTTTTCCTTGGGGACATGCCTAATTCCTGGCTGATTTGCCTTTCTCGTCTTAGGGTTGGGGTTCGGCCTAGGGCTAGGATATTTTTAACTAGGAAGCCCTGAGTTCCAGGCTTACTGCATCTGCCAAAGGCATCCCAAAGGGAGTGCAGAAGTGCCACAACATGGCTGCTTTCACGGCTTTTCCCTTAGGAAGAACCCTAATACGCGGCTGATTTACCTTCCTAGGGTTACTGTTAGGCTTAGGCCTAGGACTTTTAAAACTAGGAAGCCCTGGGCTCCAGGCACATGCAGCTGTTCAAGGCATCCCAAGAGGAGTACTAAAGTACCACAACATGGCAGCTTTCACAGCTTTTTCCTTGGCACCATCCCTGTACATAGGCTGATTTATCTGCCTAGGGTTAGGGTTAGGGTTCAGCCTAGGGCTTGGAGTTTTTTAACCAGGAAGCCCTGAGTTCCAGGCTTACTGCATCTGCCAAAGGCATCCCAAAGGGAGTGCAGAAGTGCCACAACATGGCTGCTTTCACGGCTTTTCCCTTAGGAAGAACCCTAATACCCGGCTGATTTACCTTCCTAGGGTTACTGTTAGGCTTAGGCCTAGGACTTTTAAAACCAGGAAGCCCTGGGCTCCAGGCACACTGCAGCTGTTAAAGGCATCCCAAGAGGGCCGCAGAAGTGACACAACTTGGCTGCCTCTGCTTCTATTCTCATGAGACCATCCCAAACCATAGGCTGATTTTCCTTCCTAGGGTTAAGGTTTGAGTTACGCCTAGGGTAAGAGGTCTATTAACCAGAAAGACCTGAGTTCCAAGAACACAGCAGCTGCGAAGGACTACCCAAGAAGAGCGCAAAAGTACCACAACATGCCTGCCTCCACAGCTTTTTCCTTGGGGACATGCCTAATTCCTGGCTGATTTGCCTTTCTCGTCTTAGGGTTGGGGTTCGGCCTAGGGCTAGGATATTTTTAACTAGGAAGCCCTGAGTTCCAGGCTTACTGCATCTGCCAAAGGCATCCCTAAGGGAGTGCAGAAGTGCCACAACATGGCTGCTTTCACGGCTTTTCCCTTAGGAAGAACCCTAATACGCGGCTGCTTTACCTTCCTAGGGTTACTGTTAGGCTTAGGCCTAGGACTTTTAAAACCAGGAAGCCCTGGGCTCCAGGCACACTGCAGCTGCGAAAGGCATCCCAAGGGGAGCGTAAAAGTGACACAACTTGGCTGCCACCACTGATATTTCCATGAGACCATCCCGAACCATAGGCTGATTTTCCTTCCTAGGGTTAAGGTTTGAGTTACGCCTAGGGTAAGGGTTCTATTAACCAGAAAGCCCTGAGTTCCAAGAACACAGCAGCTGCGAAGGACTACCCAAGAAGAGCGCAAAAGTACCACAACATGCCTGCCTCCACAGCTTTTTCCTTGGGGACATGCCTAATTCCTGGCTGATTTGCCTTTCTCGTCTTAGGTTTGGGTTCGGCCTAGGGCTAGGATATTTTTAACTAGGAAGCCCTGAGTTCCAGGCTTACTGCATCTGCCAAAGGCATCCCAAAGGGAGTGCAGAAGTGCCACAACATGGCTGCTTTCACGGCTTTTCCCTTAGGAAGAACCCTAATACGCGGCTGATTTACCTTCCTAGGGTTACTGTTAGGCTTAGACACAGGACTTTTAAAACCAGGAAGCCCTGGGCTCCAGGCACATGCAGCTGTTCAAGGCATCCCAAGGGGAGTACAAAAGTGCAACAACATGGCAGCTTTCACAGCTTTTTCCTTGGCACCATCCCTATACCTAGGCTGATTTATCTGCGTAGGGTTAGGGTTAGGGTTCAGCCTAGGGCTTGGAGTTTTTTAACCAGGAAGCCCTGAGTTCCAGGCTTACTGCATCTGCCAAAGGCATCCCAAAGGGAGTGCAGAAGTGCCACAACATGGCTGCTTTCACGGCTTTTCCCTTAGGAAGAACCCTAATACGCGGCTGATTTACCTTCCTAGGGTTACTGTTAGGCTTAGGCCTAGGACTTTTAAAACCAGGAAGCCCTGGGCTCCAGGCACACTGCAGCTGTTAAAGGCATCCCAAGAGGGCCGCAAAAGTGACACAACTTGGCTGCCTCTGCTTCTATTCTCATGAGACCATCCCGAACCATAGGCTGATTTTCCTTCCTAGGGTTAATGTTTGAGTTACGCCTAGGGTAAGAGGTCTATTAACCAGAAAGACCTGAGTTCCAAGAACACAGCAGCTGCGAAGGACTATCCAAGAAGAGCGCAAAAGTACCACAACATGCCTGCCTCCACAGCTTTTTCCTTGGGGACATGCCTAATTCCTGGCTGATTTGCCTTTCTCGTCTTAGGGTTGGGGTTCGGCCTAGGGCTAGGATATTTTTAACTAGGAAGCCCTGAGTTCCAGGCTTACTGCATCTGCCAAAGGCATCCCAAAGGGAGTGCAGAAGTGCCACAACATGGCTGCTTTCACGGCTTTTCCCTTAGGAAGAACCCTAATACGCGGCTGCTTTACCTTCCTAGGGTTACTGTTAGGCTTAGGCCTAGGACTTTTAAAACCAGGAAGCCCTGGGCTCCAGGCACACTGCAGCTGCGAAAGGCATCCCAAGGGGAGCGTAAAAGTGACACAACTTGGCTGCCTCTGCTTCTATTCTCATGAGACCATCCCGAACCATAGGCTGATTTTCCTTCCTAGGGTTAAGGTTTGAGTTACGCCTAGGGTAAGGGTTCTATTAACCAGAAAGCCCTGAGTTCCAAGAACACAGCAGCTGCGAAGGACTACCCAAGAAGAGCGCAAAAGTACCACAACATGCCTGCCTCCACAGCTTTTTCCTTGGGGACATGCCTAATTCCTGGCTGATTTGCCTTTCTCGTCTTAGGGTTGGGGTTCGGTTTAGGGCTAGGATTTTTTTAACTAGGAAGCCCTGAGTTCCAGGCTTACTGCATCTGCCAAAGGCATCCCAAAGGGAGTGCAGAAGTGCCACAACATGGCTGCTTTCACGGCTTTCCCCTTAGGAAGAACCCTAATACCCTGCTGATTTACCTTCCTAGGGTTACTGTTAGGCTTAGGCCTAGGACTTTTAAAACCAGGAAGCCCTGGGCTCCAGGCACACTGCAGCTGCGAAAGGCATCCCAAGAGGGCCGCAGAAGTGACACAACTTGGCTGCCTCTGCTGCTATTCTCATGAGACCATCCCGAACCATAGGCTGATTTTCCTTCCTAGGGTTAAGGTTTGAGTTACGCCTAGGGTAAGGGTTCTATTAACCAGAAAGCCCTGAGTTCCAAGAACACAGCAGCTGCGAAGGACTAGCCAAGAAGAGCGCAAAAGTACCACAACATGCCTGCCTCCACAGCTTTTTCCTTGGGGACATGCCTAATTCCTGGCTGATTTGCCTTTCTCGTCTTAGGGTTGGGGTTCGGCCTAGGGCTAGGATTTTTTTAACTAGGAAGTCCTGAGTTCCAGGCTTACTTCATATGCCAATGGCATCCCAAAGGGAGTGCAGAAGTGCCACAACATGGCTGCTTTCACGGCTTTTCCCTTAGGAAGAACCCTAATACGCGGCTGATTTACCTTCCTAGGGTTACTGTTAGGCTTAGGCCTAGGACTTTTAAAACCAGGAAGCCCTGGGCTCCAGGCACACTGCAGCTGCGAAAGGCATCCCAAGGGGAGCGCAAAAGTGACGCAACTTGGCTGCCACCACTGATATTTCCATGAGACCATCCCGAACCATAGGCTGATTTTCCTTCCTAGGGTTAAGGTTTGAGTTACGCCTAGGGTAAGGGTTCTATTAACCAGAAAGCCCTGAGTTCCAAGAACACAGCAGCTGCGAAGGACTAGCCAAGAAGAGCGCAAAAGTACCACAACATGCCTGCCTCCACAGCTTTTTCCTTGGGGACATGCCTAATTCCTGGCTGATTTGCCTTTCTCGTCTTAGGGTTGGGGTTCGGCCTAGGGCTAGGATATTTTTAACTAGGAAGCCCTGAGTTCCAGGCACACTGGAGCTGTGAAAGGCATCCAAAAGGGAGTGCAAAAGTGCCACAACATGGTTGCTTTCACGGCTTTTTCCTTGGCAAGAAGCTTAACACCAGGCTGATTTCCCTTCCCAGGGTTACTGTAAGGCTTAGGCCTAGGGCTAGGATTTTTAAAAGTAGGAAGCCCTTAGATCCAGGCACACTGCAGCTGTTCAAGGCATCCCAAGGGGAGTACAAAAGTGCAACAACATGGCAGCTTTCACAGCTTTTTCCTTGGCACCATCCCTATACCTAGGCTGATTTATCTGCCTAGGGTTAGGGTTAGGGTTCAGCCTAGGGCTTGGAGTTTTTTAACCAGGAAGCCCTGAGTTCCAGGCTTACTGCATCTGCCAAATGCATCCCAAAGGGAGTGCAGAAGTGCCACAACATGGCTGCTTTCACGGCTTTTCCCTTAGGAAGAACCCTAATACGCGGCTGCTTTACCTTCCTAGGGTTACTGTTAGGCTTAGGCCTAGGACTTTTAAAACCAGGAAGCCCTGGGCTCCAGGCACACTGCAGCTGTTAAAGGCATCCCAAGAGGGCCGCAAAAGTGACACAACTTGGCTGCCTCTGCTTCTATTCTCATGAGACCATCCCGAACCATAGGCTGATTTTCCTTCCTAGGGTTAATGTTTGAGTTACGCCTAGGGTAAGAGGTCTATTAACCAGAAAGACCTGAGTTCCAAGAACACAGCAGCTGCGAAGGACTACCCAAGAAGAGCGCAAAAGTACCACAACATGCCTGCCTCCACAGCTTTTTCCTTGGGGACATGCCTAATTCCTGGCTGATTTGCCTTTCTCGTCTTAGGGTTGGGGTTCGGCCTAGGGCTAGGATATTTTTAACTAGGAAGCCCTGAGTTCCAGGCTTACTGCATCTGCCAAAGGCATCCCAAAGGGAGTGCAGAAGTGCCACAACATGGCTTCTTTCACGGCTTTTCCCTTAGGAAGAACCCTAATACGCGGCTGATTTACCTTCCTAGGGTTACTGTTAGGCTTAGGCCTAGGACTTTTAAAACCAGGAAGCCCTGGGCTCCAGGCACATGCAGCTGTTCAAGGCATCCCAAGAGGGCCACAGAAGTGACACAACTTGGCTGCCTCTGTTGCTATTCTCATGAGACCATCCCGAACCATAGGCTGATTTTCCTTCCTAGGGTTAATGTTTGAGTTACGCCTAGGGTAAGAGTTCTATTAACCAGAAAGCCCTGAGTTCCAAGAACACAGCAGCTGCGAAGGACTACCCAAGAAGAGCGCAAAAGTACCACAACGTGCCTGCCTCCACAGCTTTTTCCTTGGGGACATGCCTAATTCCTGGCTGATTTGCCTTTCTCGTCTTAGGGTTGGGGTTCGGCCTAGGGCTAGGATTTTTTTAACTAGGAAGCCCTGAGTTCCAGGCTTACTTCATCTGCCAATGGCATCCCAAAGGGAGTGCAGAAGTGCCACAACATGGCTGCTTTCACGGCTTTTCCCTTAGGAAGAACCCTAATACGCGGCTGATTTACCTTCCTAGGGTTACTGTTAGGCTTAGGCCTAGGACTTTTAAAACCAGGAAGCCCTGGGCTCCAGGCACACTGCAGCTGTTCAAGGCATCCCAAGAGGGCCGCAGAAGTGACACAACTTGGCTGCCTCTGCTTCTATTCTCATGAGACCATCCCGAACCATAGGCTGATTTTCCTTCCTAGGGTTAATGTTTGAGTTACGCCTAGGGTAAGAGGTCTATTAACCAGAAAGACCTGAGTTCCAAGAACACAGCAGCAGCGAAGGACTACCCAAGAAGAGCGCAAAAGTACCACAACATGCCTGCCTCCACAGCTTTTTCCTTGGGGACATGCCTAATTCCTGGCTGATTTGCCTTTCTCGTCTTAGGGTTGGGGTTCGGCCTAGGGCTAGGATATTTTTAACTAGGAAGCCCTGAGTTCCAGGCTTACTGCATCTGCCAAAGGCATCCCAAAGGGAGTGCAGAAGTGCCACAACATGGCTGCTTTCACGGCTTTTCCCTTAGGAAGAACCCTAATACGCGGCTGCTTTACCTTCCTAGGGTTACTGTTAGGCTTAGGCCTAGGACTTTTAAAACCAGGAAGCCCTGGGCTCCAGGCACACTGCAGCTGCGAAAGGCATCCCAAGGGGAGCGCAAAAGTGACACAACTTGGCTGCCACCACTGATATTTCCATGAGACCATCCCGAACCATAGGCTGATTTTCCTTCCTAGGGTTAAGGTT
The DNA here is from genome assembly GCA_036010785.1 of Ammospiza maritima maritima. Lineage (NCBI taxonomy): Eukaryota > Metazoa > Chordata > Aves > Passeriformes > Passerellidae > Ammospiza > Ammospiza maritima. The sequence continues at coordinate 3,170,755 of JAYKTQ010000493.1, forward strand.
TGAGTTACGCCTAGGGTAAGGGTTCTATTAACCAGAAAGCCCTGAGTTCCAAGAACACAGCAGCTGCGAAGGACTACCCAAGAAGAGCGCAAAAGTACCACAACATGCCTGCCTCCACAGCTTTTTCCTTGGGGACATGCCTAATTCCTGGCTGATTTGCCTTTCTCGTCTTAGGGTTGGGGTTCGGCCTAGGGCTAGGATTTTTTTAACTAGGAAGCCCTGAGTTCCAGGCTTACTGCATCTGCCAAAGGCATCCCAAAGGGAGTGCAGAAGTGCCACAACATGGCTGCTTTCACGGCTTTTCCCTTAGGAAGAACCCTAATACGCGGCTGATTTACCTTCCTAGGGTTACTGTTAGGCTTAGGCCTAGGACTTTTAAAACCAGGAAGCCCTGGGCTCCAGGCACATGCAGCTGTTCAAGGCATCCCAAGAGGGCCACAGAAGTGACACAACTTGGCTGCCTCTGTTGCTATTCTCATGAGACCATCCCGAACCATAGGCTGATTTTCCTTCCTAGGGTTAAGGTTTGAGTTACGCCTAGGGTAAGGGTTCTATTAACCAGAAAGCCCTGAGTTCCAAGAACACAGCAGCTGCGAAGGACTACCCAAGAAGAGCGCAAAAGTACCACAACATGCCTGCCTCCACAGCTTTTTCCTTGGGGACATGCCTAATTCCTGGCTGATTTGCCTTTCTCGTCTTAGGGTTGGGGTTCGGCCTAGGGCTAGGATTTTTAAAATCAGGAAGCCCTGAGTTCCAGGCACACTGGAGCTGTGAAAGGCATCCCAAAGGGAGTGCAAAAGTGCCACAACATGGTTGCTTTCACGGCTTTTTCCTTGGCAAGAAGCTTAACACCAGGCTGATTTCCCTTCCCAGGGTTACTGTAAGGCTTAGGCCTAGGGCTAGGATATTTAAAACTAGGAAGCCCTTAGATCCAGGCACACTGCAGCTGTTCAAGGCATCCCAAGGGGAGTACAAAAGTGCAACAACATGGCAGCTTTCACAGCTTTTTCCTTGGCACCATCCCTATACCTAGGCTGATTTATCTGCCTAGGGTTAGGGTTAGGGTTCAGCCTAGGGCTTGGAGTTTTTTAACCAGGAAGCCCTGAGTTCCAGGCTTACTGCATCTGCCAAATGCATCCCAAAGGGAGTGCAAAAGTGCCACAACATGGCTGCTTTCACGGCTTTTCCCTTAGGAAGAACCCTAATACGCGGCTGCTTTACCTTCCTAGGGTTACTGTTAGGCTTAGGCCTAGGACTTTTAAAACCAGGAAGCCCTGGGCTCCAGGCACACTGCAGCTGTTAAAGGCATCCCAAGAGGGCCGCAGAAGTGACACAACTTGGCTGCCTCTGCTTCTATTCTCATGAGACCATCCCGAACCATAGGCTGATTTTCCTTCCTAGGGTTAAGGTTTGAGTTTGGCCTAGGGTAAGAGGTCTATTAACCAGAAAGACCTGAGTTCCAAGAACACAGCAGCAGCGAAGGACTACCCAAGAAGAGCGCAAAAGTACCACAACATGCCTGCCTCCACAGCTTTTTCCTTGGGGACATGCCTAATTCCTGGCTGATTTGCCTTTCTCGTCTTAGGGTTGGGGTTCGGCCTAGGGCTAGGATTTTTTTAACTAGGAAGCCCTGAGTTCCAGGCTTACTGCATCTGCCAAAGGCATCCCAAAGGGAGTGCAGAAGTGCCACAACATGGCTGCTTTCACGGCTTTTCCCTTAGGAAGAACCCTAATACGCGGCTGCTTTACCTTCCTAGGGTTACTGTTAGGCTTAGGCCTAGGACTTTTAAAACCAGGAAGCCCTGGGCTCCAGGCACATGCAGCTGTTCAAGGGATCCCAAGAGGAGTACTAAAGTACAACAACATGGCAGCTTTCACAGCTTTTTCCTTGGCACCATCCCTATACATAGGCTGATTTATCTGCCTAGGGTTAGGGTTAGGGTTCAGCCTAGGGCTTGGAGTTTTTTAACCAGGAAGCCCTGAGTTCCAGGCTTACTGCATCTGCCAAAGGCATCCCAAAGGGAGTGCAGAAGTGCCACAACATGGCTGCTTTCACGGCTTTTCCCTTAGGAAGAACCCTAATACGCGGCTGCTTTACCTTCCTAGGGTTACTGTTAGGCTTAGGCCTAGGACTTTTAAAACCAGGAAGCCCTGGGCTCCAGGCACTCTGCAGCTGCGAAAGGCATCCCAAGGGGAGCGCAAAAGTGACACAACTTGGCTGCCACCACTGATATTTCCATGAGACCATCCCGAACCATAGGCTGATTTTCCTTCCTAGGGTTAAGGTTTGAGTTACGCCTAGGGTAAGGGTTCTATTAACCAGAAAGCCCTGAGTTCCAAGAACACAGCAGCTGCGAAGGACTAGCCAAGAAGAGCGCAAAAGTACCACAACATGCCTGCCTCCACAGCTTTTTCCTTGGGGACATGCCTAATTCCTGGCTGATTTGCCTTTCTCGTCTTAGGGTTGGGGTTCGGCCTAGGGCTAGGATTTTTAAAATCAGGAAGCCCTGAGTTCCAGGCACACTGGAGCTGTGAAAGGCATCCCAAAGGGAGTGCAAAAGTGCCAAAACATGGTTGCTTTCACGGCTTTTTCCTTGGCAAGAAACTTAACACCAGGCTGATTTCCCTTCCCAGGGTTACTGTAAGGCTTAGGCCTAGGGCTAGGATTTTTAAAACTAGGAAGCCATTAGATCCAGGCACACTGCAGCTGTTCAAGGCATCCCAAGGGGAGTACAAAAGTGCAACAACATGGCAGCTTTCACAGCTTTTTCCTTGGCACCATCCCTATACCTAGGCTGATTTATCTGCCTAGCGTTTGGGTTAGGCTTCAGCCTAGGTCTTGGAGTTTTTTAACCAGGAAGCCCTGAGTCCCAGGCTTACTGCATCTGCCAAATGCATCCCAAAGGGAGTGCAAAAGTGCCACAACATGGCTGCTTTCACGGCTTTTCCCTTAGGAAGAACCCTAATACGCGGCTGATTTACCTTCCTAGGGTTACTGTTAGGCTTAGGCCTAGGACTTTTAAAACCAGGAAGCCCTGGGCTCCAGGCACACTGCAGCTGCGAAAGGCATCCCAAGGGGAGCGCAAAAGTGACACAACTTGGCTGCCACCACTGATATTTCCATGAGACCATCCCGAACCATAGGCTGATTTTCCTTCCTAGGGTTAAGGTTTGAGTTACGCCTAGGGTAAGGGTTCTATTAACCAGAAAGCCCTGAGTTCCAAGAACACAGCAGCTGCGAAGGACTACCCAAGAAGAGCGCAAAAGTACCACAACATGCCTGCCTCCACAGCTTTTTCCTTGGGGACATGCCTAATTCCTGGCTGATTTGCCTTTCTCGTCTTAGGGTTGGGGTTCGGCCTAGGGCTAGGATTTTTTTAACTAGGAAGTCCTGAGTTCCAGGCTTACTTCATCTGCCAATGGCATCCCAAAGGGAGTGCAGAAGTGCCACAACATGGCTGCTTTCACGGCTTTTCCCTTAGGAATAACCCTAATACCCGGCTGATTTACCTTCCTAGGGTTACTGTTAGGCTTAGGCCTAGGACTTTTAAAACCAGGAAGCCCTGGGCTCCAGGCACACTGCAGCTGTTAAAGGCATCCCAAGGGGAGCGCAAAAGTGACACAACTTGGCTGCCACCACTGATATTTCCATGAGACCATCCCGAACCATAGGCTGATTTTCCTTCCTAGGGTTAAGGTTTGAGTTTCGCCTAGGGTAAGGGTTCTATTAACCAGAAAGCCCTGAGTTCCAAGAACACAGCAGCTGCGAAGGACTAGCCAAGAAGAGCGCAAAAGTACCACAACATGCCTGCCTCCACAGCTTTTTCCTTGGGGACATGCCTAATTCCTGGCTGATTTGCCTTTCTCGTCTTAGGGTTGGGGTTCGGCCTAGGGCTAGGATTTTTTTAACTAGGAAGCCCTGAGTTCCAGGCTTACTGCATCTGCCAAAGGCATCCCAAAGGGAGTGCAGAAGTGCCACAACATGGCTGCTTTCACGGCTTTTCCCTTAGGAAGAACCCTAATACGCGGCTGATTTACCTTCCTAGGGTTACTGTTAGGCTTAGGCCTAGGACTTTTAAAACCAGGAAGCCCTGGGCTCCAGGCACACTGCAGCTGCGAAAGGCATCCCAAGAGGGCCGCAGAAGTGACACAACTTGGCTGCCTCTGCTGCTATTCTCATGAGACCATCCCGAACCATAGGCTGATTTTCCTTCCTAGGGTTAATGTTTGAGTTACGCCTAGGGTAAGAGGTCTATTAACCAGAAAGCCCTGAGTTCCAAGAACACAGCAGCTGCGAAGGACTACCCAAGAAGAGCGCAAAAGTACCACAACATGCCTGCCTCCACAGCTTTTTCCTTGGGGACATGCCTAATTCCTGGCTGATTTGCCTTTCTCGTCTTAGGGTTGGGGTTCGGCCTAGGGCTAGGATTTTTAAAATCAGGAAGCCCTGAGTTCCAGGCACACTGGAGCTGTGAAAGGCATCCAAAAGGGAGTGCAAAAGTGCCACAACATGGTTGCTTTCACAGCTTTTTCCTTGGCAAGAAGCTTAACACCAGGCTGATTTCCCTTCCCAGGGTTACTGTAAGGCTTAGGCCTAGGGCTAGGATTTTTAAAACTAGGAAGCCCTTAGATCCAGGCACACTGCAGCTGTTCAAGGCATCCCAAGGGGAGTACAAAAGTGCAACAACATGGCAGCTTTCACAGCTTTTTCCTTGGCACCATCCCTATACCTAGGCTGATTTATCTGCCTAGGGTTAGGGTTAGGGTTCAGCCTAGGGCTTGGAGTTTTTTAACCAGGAAGCCCTGAGTTCCAGGCTTACTGCATCTGCCAAAGGCATCCCAAAGGGAGTGCAGAAGTGCCACAACATGGCTGCTTTCACGGCTTTTCCCTTAGGAAGAACCCTAATACGCGGCTGATTTACCTTCCTAGGGTTACTGTTATGCTTAGGCCTAGGACTTTTAAAACCAGGAAGCCCTGGGCTCCAGGCACACTGCAGCTGTTAAAGGCATCCCAAGAGGGCCGCAGAAGTGACACAACTTGGCTGCCTCTGCTTCTATTCTCATGAGACCATCCCGAACCATAGGCTGATTTTCCTTCCTAGGGTTAAGGTTTGAGTTACGCCTAGGGTAAGAGGTCTATTAACCAGAAAGACCTGAGTTCCAAGAACACAGCAGCTGCGAAGGACTAGCCAAGAAGAGCGCAAAAGTACCACAACATGCCTGCCTCCACAGCTTTTTCCTTGGGGACATGCCTAATTCCTGGCTGATTTGCCTTTCTCGTCTTAGGGTTGGGGTTCGGCCTAGGGCTAGGATATTTTTAACTAGGAAGCCCTGAGTTCCAGGCTTACTGCATCTGCCAAAGGCATCCCAAAGGGAGTGCAGAAGTGCCACAACATGGCTGCTTTCACGGCTTTTCCCTTAGGAAGAACCCTAATACGCGGCTGCTTTACCTTCCTAGGGTTACTGTTAGGCTTAGGCCTAGGACTTTTAAAACCAGGAAGCCCTGGGCTCCAGGCACACTGCAGCTGCGAAAGGCATCCCAAGGGGAGCGCAAAAGTGACACAACTTGGCTGCCACCACTGATATTTCCATGAGACCATCCCGAACCATAGGCTGATTTTCCTTCCTAGGGTTAAGGTTTGAGTTACGCCTAGGGTAAGAGGTCTATTAACCAGAAAGACCTGAGTTCCAAGAACACAGCAGCAGCGAAGGACTACCCAAGAAGAGCGCAAAAGTACCACAACATGCCTGCCTCCACAGCTTTTTCCTTGGGGACATGCCTAATTCCTGGCTGATTTGCCTTTCTCGTCTTAGGGTTGGGGTTCGGCCTAGGGCTAGGATATTTTTAACTAGGAAGCCCTGAGTTCCAGGCTTACTGCATCTGCCAAAGGCATCCCAAAGGGAGTGCAGAAGTGCCACAACATGGCTGCTTTCACAGCTTTTCCCTTAGGAAGAACCCTAATACGCGGCTGATTTACCTTCCTAGGGTTACTGTTAGGCTTAGGCCTAGGACTTTTAAAACCAGGAAGCCCTGGGCTCCAGGCACACTGCAGCTGCGAAAGGCATCCCAAGGGGAGCGCAAAAGTGACACAACTTGGCTGCCACCACTGATATTTCCATGAGACCATCCCGAACCATAGGCTGATTTTCCTTCCTAGGGTTAAGGTTTGAGTTTCGCCTAGGGTAAGGGTTCTATTAACCAGAAAGCCCTGAGTTCCAAGAACACAGGAGCTGCGAAGGACTAGCCAAGAAGAGCGCAAAAGTACCACAACATGCCTGCCTCCACAGCTTTTTCCTTGGGGACATGCCTAATTCCTGGCTGATTTGCCTTTCTCGTCTTAGGGTTGGGGTTCGGCCTAGGGCTAGGATTTTTTTAACTAGGAAGCCCTGAGTTCCAGGCTTACTGCATCTGCCAAAGGCATCCCAAAGGGAGTGCAGAAGTGCCACAACATGGCTGCTTTCACGGCTTTTCCCTTAGCAAGAACCCTAATACGCGGCTGATTTACCTTCCTAGGGTTACTGTTAGGCTTAGGCCTAGGACTTTTAAAACCAGGAAGCCCTGGGCTCCAGGCACACTGCAGCTGCGAAAGGCATCCCAAGAGGGCCGCAGAAGTGACACAACTTGGCTGCCTCTGCTGCTATTCTCATGAGACCATCCCGAACCATAGGCTGATTTTCCTTCCTAGGGTTAATGTTTGAGTTACGCCTAGGGTAAGAGGTCTATTAACCAGAAAGCCCTGAGTTCCAAGAACACAGCAGCTGCGAAGGACTACCCAAGAAGAGCGCAAAAGTACCACAACATGCCTGCCTCCACAGCTTTTTCCTTGGGGACATGCCTAATTCCTGGCTGATTTTCCTTTCTCGTCTTAGGGTTGGGGTTCGGCCTAGGGCTAGGATTTTTAAAATCAGGAAGCCCTGAGTTCCAGGCACACTGGAGCTGTGAAAGGCATCCAAAAGGGAGTGCAAAAGTGCCACAACATGGTTGCTTTCACAGCTTTTTCCTTGGCAAGAAGTTTAACACCAGGCTGATTTCCCTTCCCAGGGTTACTGTAAGGCTTAGGCCTAGGGCTAGGATTTTTAAAACTAGGAAGCCCTTAGATCCAGGCACACTGCAGCTGTTCAAGGCATCCCAAGGGGAGTACAAAAGTGCAACAACATGGCAGCTTTCACAGCTTTTTCCTTGGCACCATCCCTATACCTAGGCTGATTTATCTGCCTAGGGTTAGGGTTAGGGTTCAGCCTAGGGCTTGGAGTTTTTTAACCAGGAAGCCCTGAGTTCCAGGCTTACTGCATCTGCCAAAGGCATCCCAAAGGGAGTGCAAAAGTGCCACAACATGGCTGCTTTCACGGCTTTTCCCTTAGGAAGAACCCTAATACGCGGCTGATTTACCTTCCTAGGGTTACTGTTATGCTTAGGCCTAGGACTTTTAAAACCAGGAAGCCCTGGGCTCCAGGCACACTGCAGCTGTTAAAGGCATCCCAAGAGGGCCGCAGAAGTGACACAACTTGGCTGCCTCTGCTTCTATTCTCATGAGACCATCCCGAACCATAGGCTGATTTTCCTTCCTAGGGTTAAGGTTTGAGTTACGCCTAGGGTAAGAGGTCTATTAACCAGAAAGCCCTGAGTTCCAAGAACACAGCAGCTGCGAAGGACTAGCCAAGAAGAGCGCAAAAGTACCACAACATGCCTGCCTCCACAGCTTTTTCCTTGGGGACATGCCTAATTCCTGGCTGATTTGCCTTTCTCGTCTTAGGGTTGGGGTTCGGCCTAGGGCTAGGATATTTTTAACTAGGAAGCCCTGAGTTCCAGGCTTACTGCATCTGCCAAAGGCATCCCAAAGGGAGTGCAGAAGTGCCACAACATGGCTGCTTTCACGGCTTTTCCCTTAGGAAGAACCCTAATACGCGGCTGCTTTACCTTCCTAGGGTTACTGTTAGGCTTAGGCCTAGGACTTTTAAAACCAGGAAGCCCTGGGCTCCAGGCACACTGCAGCTGCGAAAGGCATCCCAAGGGGAGCGCAAAAGTGACACAAATTGGCTGCCACCACTGAAATTTCCATGAGACCATCCCGAACCATAGGCTGATTTTCCTTCCTAGGGTTAAGGTTTGAGTTTCGCCTAGGGTAAGGGTTCTATTAACCAGAAAGCCCTGAGTTCCAAGAACACAGGAGCTGCGAAGGACTAGCCAAGAAGAGCGCAAAAGTACCACCACATGCCTGCCTCCACAGCTTTTTCCTTGGGGACATGCCTAATTCCTGGCTGATTTGCCTTTCTCGTCTTAGGGTTGGGGTTCGGCCTAGGGCTAGGATTTTTTTAACTAGGAAGCCCTGAGTTCCAGGCTTACTGCATCTGCCAAAGGCATCCCAAAGGGAGTGCAGAAGTGCCACAACATGGCTGCTTTCACGGCTTTTCCCTTAGGAAGAACCCTAATACGCGGCTGATTTACCTTCCTAGGGTTACTGTTAGGCTTAGGCCTAGGACTTTTAAAACCAGGAAGCCCTGGGCTCCAGGCACACTGCAGCTGCGAAAGGCATCCCAAGGGGAGCGCAAAAGTGACACAACTTGGCTGCCGCCACTGATATTTCCATGAGACCATCCCGAACCATAGGCTGATTTTCCTTCCTAGGGTTAAGGTTTGAGTTTCGCCTAGGGTAAGAGGTCTATTAACCAGAAGGACCTGAGTTCCAAGAACACAGCAGCTGCGAAGGACTAGCCAAGAAGAGCGCAAAAGTACCACAACATGCCTGCCTCCACAGCTTTTTCCTTGGGGACATGCCTAATTCCTGGCTGATTTACCTTTCTCGTCTTAGGGTTGGGGTTCGGCCTAGGGCTAGGATATTTTTAACTAGGAAGCCCTGAGTTCCAGGCTTACTGCATCTGCCAAAGGCATCCCAAAGGGAGTGCAGAAGTGCCACAACATGGCTGCTTTCACGGCTTTTCCCTTAGGAAGTACCCTAATACGCGGCTGATTTACCTTCCTAGGGTTATTGTTAGGCTTAGGCCTAGGACTTTTAAAACCAGGAAGCCCTGGGCTCCAGGCACATGCAGCTGTTCAAGGCATCCCAAGAGGGCCGCAGAAGTGTCACAACTTGGCTGCCTCTGTTGCTATTCTCATGAGACCATCCCGAACCATAGGCTGATTTTCCATCCTAGGGTTAATGTTTGAGTTACGCCTAGGGTAAGAGGTCTATTAACCAGAAAGCCCTGAGTTCCAAGAACACAGCAGCTGCGAAGGACTACCCAAGAAGAGCGCAAAAGTACCACAACGTGCCTGCCTCCACAGCTTTTTCCTTGGGGACATGCCTAATTCCTGGCTGATTTGCCTTTCTCGTCTTAGGGTTGGGGTTCGGCCTAGGGCTAGGATTTTTTTAACTAGGAAGCCCTGAGTTCCAGGCTTACTTCATCTGCCAATGGCATCCCAAAGGGAGTGCAGAAGTGCCACAACATGGCTGCTTTCACGGCTTTTCCCTTAGGAAGAACCCTAATACGCGGCTGATTTACCTTCCTAGGGTTACTGTTAGGCTTAGGCCTAGGACTTTTAAAACCAGGAAGCCCTGGGCTCCAGGCACACTGCAGCTGCGAAAGGCATCCCAAGGGGAGCGCAAAAGTGACACAACTTGGCTGCCACCACTGATATTTCCATGAGACCATCCCGAACCATAGGCTGATTTTCCTTCCTAGGGTTAAGGTTTGAGTTTCGCCTAGGGTAAGGGTTCTATTAACCAGAAAGCCCTGAGTTCCAAGAACACAGGAGCTGCGAAGGACTAGCCAAGAAGAGCGCAAAAGTACCACAACATGCCTGCCTCCACAGCTTTTTCCTTGGGGACATGCCTAATTCCTGGCTGATTTGCCTTTCTCGTCTTAGGGTTGGGGTTCGGCCTAGGGCTAGGATTTTTTTAACTAGGAAGCCCTGAGTTCCAGGCTTACTGCATCTGCCAAAGGCATCCCAAAGGGAGTGCAGAAGTGCCACAACATGGCTGCTTTCACGGCTTTTCCCTTAGGAAGAACCCTAATACGCGGCTGATTTACCTTCCTAGGGTTACTGTTAGGCTTAGGCCTAGGACTTTTAAAACCAGGAAGCCCTGGGCTCCAGGCACACTGCAGCTGCGAAAGGCATCCCAAGAGGGCCGCAGAAGTGACACAACTTGGCTGCCTCTGCTGCTATTCTCATGAGACCATCCCGAACCATAGGCTTATTTTCCTTCCTAGGGTTAAGGTTTGAGTTACGCCTAGGGTAAGGGTTCTATTAACCAGAAAGCCCTGAGTTCCAAGAACACAGCAGCTGCGAAGGACTAGCCAAGAAGAGCGCAAAAGTACCACAACATGCCTGCGTCGATAGCTTTTTCCTTGGGGACATGCCTAATTCCTGGCTGATTTGCCTTTCTCGTCTTAGGGTTGGGGTTCGGCCTAGGGCTAGGATTTTTAAAATCAGGAAGCCCTGAGTTCCAGGCACACTGGAGCTGTGAAAGGCATCCAAAAGGGAGTGCAAAAGTGCCACAACATGGTTGCTTTCACGGCTTTTTCCTTGGCAAGAAGCTTAACACCAGGCTGATTTCCCTTCCCAGGGTTACTGTAAGGCTTAGGCCTAGGGCTAGGATTTTTAAAACTAGGAAGCCCTTAGATCCAGGCACACTGCAGCTGTTCAAGGCATCCCAAGGGGAGTACAAAAGTGCAACAACATGGCAGCTTTCACAGCTTTTTCCTTGGCACCATCCCTATACCTAGGCTGATTTATCTGCCTAGGGTTAGGGTTAGGGTTCAGCCTAGGGCTTGGAGTTTTTTAACCAGGAAGCCCTGAGTTCCAGGCTTACTGCATCTGCCAAAGGCATCCCAAAGGGAGTGCAAAAGTGCCACAACATGGCTGCTTTCACGGCTTTTCCCTTAGGAAGAACCCTAATACGCGGCTGATTTACCTTCCTAGGGTTACTGTTAGGCTTAGGCCTAGGACTTTTAAAACCAGGAAGCCCTGGGCTCCAGGCACACTGCAGCTGCGAAAGGCATCCCAAGGGGAGCGCAAAAGTGACACAACTTGGCTGCCACCACTGATATTTCCATGAGACCATCCCGAACCATAGGCTGATTTTCCTTCCTAGGGTTAAGGTTTGAGTTACGCCTAGGGTAAGGGTTCTATTAACCAGAAAGCCCTGAGTTCCAAGAACACAGCAGCTGCGAAGGACTACCCAAGAAGAGCGCAAAAGTACCACAACATGCCTGCCTCCACAGCTTTTTCCTTGGGGACATGCCTAATTCCTGGCTGATTTGCCTTTCTCGTCTTAGGGTTGGGGTTCGGCCTAGGGCTAGGATATTTTTAACTAGGAAGCCCTGAGTTCCAGGCTTACTTCATCTGCCAAAGGCATCCCAAAGGGAGTGCAGAAGTGCCACAACATGGCTGCTTTCACGGCTTTTCCCTTAGGAAGAACCCTAATACGCGGCTGCTTTACCTTCCTAGGGTTACTGTTAGGCTTAGGCCTAGGACTTTTAAAACCAGGAAGCCCTGGGCTCCAGGCACACTGCAGCTGCGAAAGGCATCCCAAGGGGAGCGCAAAAGTGACACAACTTGGCTGCCACCACTGATATTTCCATGAGACCATCCCGAACCATAGGCTGATTTTCCTTCCTAGGGTTAATGTTTGAGTTACGCCTAGGGTAAGGGTTCTATTAACCAGAAAGCCCTGAGTTCCAAGAACACAGCAGCTGCGAAGGACTACCCAAGAAGAGCGCAAAAGTACCACAACATGCCTGCCTCCACAGCTTTTTCCTTGGGGACATGCCTAATTCCTGGCTGATTTGCCTTTCTCGTCTTAGGGTTGGGGTTCGGCCTAGGGCTAGGATTTTTAAAATCAGGAAGCCCTGAGTTCCAGGCACACTGGAGCTGTGAAAGGCATCCAAAAGGGAGTGCAAAAGTGCCACAACATGGTTGCTTTCACGGCTTTTTCCTTGGCAAGAAGCTTAACACCAGGCTGATTTCCCTTCCCAGGGTTACTGTAAGGCTTAGGCCTAGGGCTAGGATTTTTAAAACTAGGAAGCCCTTAGATCCAGGCACACTGCAGCTGTTCAAGGCATTCCAAGAAGAGCGCAAAAGTACCACAACATGCCTGCCTCCACAGCTTTTTCCTTGGGGACATGCCTAATTCCTGGCTGATTTGCCTTTCTCGTCTTAGGGTTGGGGTTCGGCCTAGGGCTAGGATTTTTTTAACTAGGAAGCCCTGAGTTCCAGGCTTACTGCATCTGCCAAAGGCATCCCAAAGGGAGTGCAGAAGTGCCACAACATGGCTGCTTTCACGGCTTTTCCCTTAGGAAGAACCCTAATACGCGGCTGATTTACCTTCCTAGGGTTACTGTTAGGCTTAGGCCTAGGACTTTTAAAACCAGGAAGCCCTGGGCTCCAGGCACACTGCAGCTGCGAAAGGCATCCCAAGAGGGCCGCAGAAGTGACACAACTTGGCTGCCTCTGCTGCTATTCTCATGAGACCATCCCGAACCATAGGCTGATTTTCCTTCCTAGGGTTAAGGTTTGAGTTACGCCTAGGGTAAGGGTTCTATTAACCAGAAAGCCCTGAGTTCCAAGAACACAGCAGCTGCGAAGGACTAGCCAAGAAGAGCGCAAAAGTACCACAACATGCCTGCCTCCACAGCTTTTTCCTTGGGGACATGCCTAATTCCTGGCTGATTTGCCTTTCTCGTCTTAGGGTTGGGGTTCGGCCTAGGGCTAGGATTTTTTTAACTAGGAAGCCCTGAGTTCCAGGCTTACTGCATCTGCCAAAGGCATCCCAAAGGGAGTGCAGAAGTGCCACAACATGGCTGCTTTCACGGCTTTTCCCTTAGGAAGAACCCTAATACGCGGCTGCTTTACCTTCCTAGGGTTACTGTTAGGCTTAGGCCTAGGACTTTTAAAACCAGGAAGCCCTGGGCTCCAGGCACACTGCAGCTGCGAAAGGCATCCCAAGGGGAGCGCAAAAGTGACACAACTTGGCTGCCACCACTGATATTTCCATGAGACCATCCCGAACCATAGGCTGATTTTCCTTCCTAGGGTTAAGGTTTGAGTTACGCCTAGGGTAAGGGTTCTATTAACCAGAAAGCCCTGAGTTCCAAGAACACAGCAGCTGCGAAGGACTACCCAAGAAGAGCGCAAAAGTACCACAACATGCCTGCCTCCACAGCTTTTTCCTTGGGGACATGCCTAATTCCTGGCTGATTTGCCTTTCTCGTCTTAGGGTTGGGGTTCGGCCTAGGGCTAGGATTTTTTTAACTAGGAAGCCCTGAGTTCCAGGCTTACTGCATCTGCCAAAGGCATCCCAAAGGGAGTGCAGAAGTGCCACAACATGGCTGCTTTCACGGCTTTTCCCTTAGGAAGAACCCTAATACGCGGCTGATTTACCTTCCTAGGGTTACTGTTAGGCTTAGGCCTAGGACTTTTAAAACCAGGAAGCCCTGGGCTCCAGGCACACTGCAGCTGTGAAAGGCATCCCAAGGGGAGCGCAAAAGTGACACAACTTGGCTGCCGCCACTGATATTTCCATGAGACCATCCCGAACCATAGGCTGATTTTCCTTCCTAGGGTTAAGGTTTGAGTTTCGCCTAGGGTAAGAGGTCTATTAACCAGAAGGACCTGAGTTCCAAGAACACAGCAGCAGCGAAGGACTAGCCAAGAAGAGCGCAAAAGTACCACAACATGCCTGCCTCCACAGCTTTTTCCTTGGGGACATGCCTAATTCCTGGCTGATTTACCTTTCTCGTCTTAGGGTTGGGGTTCGGCCTAGGGCTAGGATATTTTTAACTAGGAAGCCCTGAGTTCCAGGCTTACTGCATCTGCCAAAGGCATCCCAAAGGGAGTGCAGAAGTGCCACAACATGGCTGCTTTCACGGCTTTTCCCTTAGGAAGAACCCTAATACGCGGCTGATTTACCTTCCTAGGGTTACTGTTAGGCTTAGGCCTAGGACTTTTAAAACCAGGAAGCCCTGGGCTCCAGGCACATGCAGCTGTTAAAGGCATCCCAAGAGGGCCGCAGAAGTGACACAACTTGGCTGCCTCTGTTGCTATTCTCATGAGACCATCCCGAACCATAGGCTGATTTTCCTTCCTAGGGTTAATGTTTGAGTTACGCCTAGGGTAAGAGTTCTATTAACCAGAAAGCCCTGAGTTCCAAGAACACAGCAGCTGCGAAGGACTACCCAAGAAGAGCGCAAAAGTACCACAACGTGCCTGCCTCCACAGCTTTTTCCTTGGGGACATGCCTAATTCCTGGCTGATTTGCCTTTCTCGTCTTAGGGTTGGGGTTCGGCCTAGGGCTAGGATTTTTTTAACTAGGAAGCCCTGAGTTCCAGGCTTACTTCATCTGCCAAAGGCATCCCAAAGGGAGTGCAAAAGTGCCACAACATGGCTGCTTTCACGGCTTTTCCCTTAGGAAGAACCCTAATACCCGGCTGATTTACCTTCCTAGGGTTACTGTTAGGCTTAGGCCTAGGACTTTTAAAACCAGGAAGCCCTGGGCTCCAGGCACACTGCAGCTGCGAAAGGCATCCCAAGAGGGCCGCAGAAGTGACACAACTTGGCTGCCTCTGCTGCTATTCTCATGAGACCATCCCGAACCATAGGCTGATTTTCCTTCCTAGGGTTAAGGTTTGAGTTTCGCCTAGGGTAAGGGTTCTATTAACCAGAAAGCCCTGAGTTCCAAGAACACAGGAGCTGCGAAGGACTAGCCAAGAAGAGCGCAAAAGTACCACAACATGCCTGCCTCCACAGCTTTTTCCTTGGGGACATGCCTAATTCCTGGCTGATTTGCCTTTCTCGTCATAGGGTTGGGGTTCGGCCTAGGGCTAGGATTTTTTTAACTAGGAAGCCCTGAGTTCCAGGCTTACTGCATCTGCCAAAGGCATCCCAAAGGGAGTGCAGAAGTGCCACAACATGGCTGCTTTCACGGCTTTTCCCTTAGGAAGAACCCTAATATGCGGCTGATTTACCTTCCTAGGGTTACTGTTAGGCTTAGGCCTAGGACTTTTAAAACCAGGAAGCCCTGGGCTCCAGGCACACTGCAGCTGCGAAAGGCATCCCAAGAGGGCCGCAGAAGTGACACAACTTGGCTGCCTCTGCTGCTATTCTCATGAGACCATCCCGAACCATAGGCTGATTTTCCTTCCTAGGGTTAAGGTTTGAGTTACGCCTAGGGTAAGGGTTCTATTAACCAGAAAGACCTGAGTTCCAAGAACACAGCAGCTGCGAAGGACTAGCCAAGAAGAGCGCAAAAGTACCACAACATGCCTGCCTCCACAGCTTTTTCCTTGGGGACATGCCTAATTCCTGGCTGATTTGCCTTTCTCGTTTTAGGCTTGGGGTTCGGCCTAGGGCTAGGATTTTTTTAACTAGGAAGCCCTGAGTTCCAGGCTTACTGCATCTGCCAAATGCATCCCAAAGGGAGTGCAGAAGTGCCACAACATGGCTGCTTTCACGGCTTTTCCCTTAGGAAGAACCCTAATACGCGGCTGATTTACCTTCCTAGGGTTACTGTTAGGCTTAGGCCTAGGACTTTTAAAACCAGGAAGCCCTGGGCTCCAGGCACATGCAGCTGTTCAAGGCATCCCAAGAGGGCCGCAGAAGTGACACAACTTGGCTGCCTCTGTTGCTATTCTCATGAGACCATCCCGAACCATAGGCTGATTTTCCTTCCTAGGGTTAATGTTTGAGTTACGCCTAGGGTAAGAGTTCTATTAACCAGAAAGCCCTGAGTTCCAAGAACACAGCAGCTGCGAAGGACTACCCAAGAAGAGCGCAAAAGTACCACAACGTGCCTGCCTCCACAGCTTTTTCCTTGGGGACATGCCTAATTCCTGGCTGATTTGCCTTTCTCGTCTTAGGGTTGGGGTTCGGCCTAGGGCTAGGATTTTTTTAACTAGGAAGCCCTGAGTTCCAGGCTTACTTCATCTGCCAATGGCATCCCAAAGGGAGTGCAGAAGTGCCACAACATGGCTGCTTTCACGGCTTTTCCCTTAGGAAGAACCCTAATACGCGGCTGATTTACCTTCCTAGGGTTACTGTTAGGCTTAGGCCTAGGACTTTTAAAACCAGGAAGCCCTGGGCTCCAGGCACACTGCAGCTGCGAAAGGCATCCCAAGGGGAGCGCAAAAGTGACACAACTTGGCTGCCACCACTGATATTTCCATGAGACCATCCCGAACCATAGGCTGATTTTCCTTCCTAGGGTTAAGGTTTGAGTTTCGCCTAGGGTAAGGGTTCTATTAACCAGAAAGCCCTGAGTTCCAAGAACACAGGAGCTGCGAAGGACTAGCCAAGAAGAGCGCAAAAGTACCACAACATGCCTGCCTCCACAGCTTTTTCCTTGGGGACATGCCTAATTCCTGGCTGATTTGCCTTTCTCGTCTTAGGGTTGGGGTTCGGCCTAGGGCTAGGATTTTTTTAACTAGGAAGCCCTGAGTTCCAGGCTTACTGCATCTGCCAAAGGCATCCCAAAGGGAGTGCAGAAGTGCCACAACATGGCTGCTTTCACGGCTTTTCCCTTAGGAAGAACCCTAATACGCGGCTGATTTACCTTCCTAGGGTTACTGTTAGGCTTAGGCCTAGGACTTTTAAAACCAGGAAGCCCTGGGCTCCAGGCACACTGCAGCTGCGAAAGGCATCCCAAGAGGGCCGCAGAAGTGACACAACTTGGCTGCCTCTGCTGCTATTCTCATGAGACCATCCCGAACCATAGGCTGATTTTCCTTCCTAGGGTTAAGGTTTGAGTTACGCCTAGGGTAAGGGTTCTATTAACCAGAAAGCCCTGAGTTCCAAGAACACAGCAGCTGCGAAGGACTAGCCAAGAAGAGCGCAAAAGTACCACAACATGCCTGCCTCCACAGCTTCTTCCTTGGGGACATGCCTAATTCCTGGCTGATTTGCCTTTCTCGTCTTAGGGTTGGGGTTCGGCCTAGGGCTAGGATATTTTTAACTAGGAAGCCCTGAGTTCCAGGCTTACTGCATCTGCCAAAGGCATCCCAAAGGGAGTGCAGAAGTGCCACAACATGGCTGCTTTCACGGCTTTTCCCTTAGGAAGAACCCTAATACGCGGCTGCTTTACCTTCCTAGGGTTACTGTTAGGCTTAGGCCTAGGACTTTTAAAACCAGGAAGCCCTGGGCTCCAGGCACACTGCAGCTGCGAAAGGCATCCCAAGGGGAGCGCAAAAGTGACACAACTTGGCTGCCACCACTGATATTTCCATGAGACCATCCCGAACCATAGGCTGATTTTCCTTCCTAGGGTTAAGGTTTGAGTTTCGCCTAGGGTAAGGGTTCTATTAACCAGAAAGCCCTGAGTTCCAAGAACACAGCAGCTGCGAAGGACTACCCAAGAAGAGCGCAAAAGTACCACAACATGCCTGCCTCCACAGCTTTTTCCTTGGGGACATGCCTAATTCCTGGCTGATTTGCCTTTCTCGTCTTAGGGTTGGGGTTCGGCCTAGGGCTAGGATTTTTAAATTTAGGAAGCCCTGAGTTCCAGGCACACTGGAGCTGTGAAAGGCATCCAAAAGGGAGTGCAAAAGTGCCACAACATGGTTGCTTTCACGGCTTTTTCCTTGGCAAGAAGCTTAACACCAGGCTGATTTCCCTTCCCAGGGTTACTGTAAGGCTTAGGCCTAGGGCTAGGATTTTTAAAACTAGGAAGCCCTTAGATCCAGGCACACTGCAGCTGTTCAAGGCATCCCAAGGGGAGTACAAAAGTGCAACAACATGGCAGCTTTCACAGCTTTTTCCTTGGCACCATCCCTATACCTAGGCTGATTTATCTGCCTAGGGTTAGGGTTAGGGTTCAGCCTAGGCCTTGGAGTTTTTTAACCAGGAAGTCCTGAGTTCCAGGCTTACTGCATCTGCCAAAGGCATCCCAAAGGGAGTGCAAAAGTGCCACAACATGGCTGCTTTCACGGCTTTTCCCTTAGGAAGAACCCTAATACGCGGCTGATTTACCTTCCTAGGGTTACTGTTATGCTTAGGCCTAGGACTTTTAAAACCAGGAAGCCCTGGGCTCCAGGCACACTGCAGCTGTTAAAGGCATCCCAAGAGGGCCGCAGAAGTGACACAACTTGGCTGCCTCTGCTTCTATTCTCATGAGACCATCCCGAACCATAGGCTGATTTTCCTTCCTAGGGTTAATGTTTGAGTTACGCCTAGGGTAAGAGGTGATGCCGAATTTTGCCCCAAAAGGCGAGAATAACTGCTTAAGAGACTCAGCCTAAGTCAGATAAGCAGGAGGTATTTTATTACGACGCGTCGGAGAAATCACAAAATGGATTTCTGCGTTTCCCGTAACAAAAGCAAGCTCTTTTATACAGTTTTGAATATAGGATTACATCAGGTCATATACGTAATCATATCTTTTGCATGAATATTCATATGGGGTGTGGCATAGGCGGAGCGTGGGCGTGGACATTTCTTTTGAGGATCATCTTGGTGGTCGTTCCGGTTGCCTTCATCGTGGGCTGGGGTCTCCTGATGAGTCTTCCTCTTTAAACTTTTGAACCTCTTTCCTATTTTGGTCAATTCCCGGTGTACTTGGCTTGGTCTTTATGGCTTGGCAAAGTTCTTAGGGTCAGTTTGACATTGTTGGCTCTGAACATGCTTAGCCCATCAGTTCCCCCTATCCCTATCTCTTTCCTGTCATTGTGTTCCATGCTTTAGCTAATTAATTGCTCTATGTGTTTCCTAATGTTATGTCTTCTTCAAATGCCTCACATTCTATGTTTTAACTCATCATTTCTTGGAGGCTATCTGCTTTGGGGCTTCATTCCCCCCTTTTTCTTATAACTTACGAATTCTTTCGTCAAATTCTGATCCTATAGGGCGCTGATACGCTCGCACCATAGCCCAAACCATTTGGGTCCTTTTCATTATGATTCTTAGTCTCCACCACATACAAATATTTGTGAGAGTTAATAGTAGCAGACCTGCTATTATTATTAGCATTGGGTGCACCAGGTAGTTGAAGACCTGTGTAGCTGTTGGAGAGTATCCTGTAAAGATATCCCACCAATGATGTTGGCCTACTTGTTCTTCTTTGGTCAGGACATTCTTTATCTTTTCCGAATTATGTTCTACCTGCCATACCATTCGTTTAGTCGTTTGGTTTACCTTTTGCACCAATTCTTTTACCTTAGGATGTGCGAGCATTGCTTTGAGAATCTTGACATCCATCCCTATTTGTAATTTCGGTATCTCCTGATATAGGTTAAAATCTGCGTTAATTAGCTGCTGAGTGGTTATTGGGACAGTGTAATGAAAATAGCAACCTACAATCTTGGTAAAGTTACATACACAGAAGTTAGTATTGTTAGTCTCTTCTTGGCAGTCATCTATAGTGACGTTGTCACAAGCTGTCCTTACACAAGCACATCCATTTCCTATATAGTAAACTTGTGATCGTGTTCTATCATGCGAAAGCGTTTCTAAAGTGCATACACTATTTTCGGCATCTAAGCATAAATCTTCTGCTTCTACCACAGCATTTTCGCAAACATAGCCTAATTGTCCTCTAGGAATACACGCTTCTGTGCTAACCGACTGCCACCTGTTTTTGGTATAATCATAACTGGCCCAGACGTTATGGTTTATTGGCCTGACAATGACATCTTGATGTATTGTCCCTAAAGTGAGGATGGGAAAGATACCTCTTTCCTCTGCCGCACTAATGGTGAGGACATAAGCTTCAACGTGTTCTTGTTGAGGTTCGTAAGTGAAGTTTACTAGTTGCCACCAGGCTTGATGGTCCCTTTCAAATCGTGTAGTGTGATGGTCCTTTAATATTGTTTCCCTTATTTCTTGAGGTAATGTACCTGCCGTTCCTTCTCTTATTATTCCTGCCGCTACCGACTGTACCCATTGTTGCGTCTGAGAGCATTGGATAGCGAGTGCGATGTCTTTACTAAGCTCCCCTGTGTAGTTAGCGAGCTTCACAAAATCCTCTGCAGTGTGGTTTGCTACCATGGTTAGTAATTTTACCACTAGCGATTGTGTTTCAGCCAATGTAAGCATGGATGTACTAAGAGGCACCTTAAGCTTCCCTAAGCTCGATGTGACGGTACTTAATTTGTTTACTAATACCTCTTGATCTATTGTGTTTACTATGCCAAATCCGGTGCCAATCCACCCACTTAGATCTCTTTTTGTTCTTCTGTGATGTGACCTTGTCGCTAGCCATGCATTCCATCCCTTAAGGCTTTGCTGTATAAATGGTCGGCAATCCTTTTGCAAATAAGTAATATCGGTGTGAATGTTCATTTGCACCTTTTTCAGGGAATAAGTGGGGTCTAACAATAATTTTAGTTCGTTAGATTTTCTTATCACCTGAGGCCCTATAAAGGTTAGGTTGTGTATTGCTTTACACTCCACTGGTAGGGTGGTTTCTTGAGGCAAGTCTAGATCTGGATACAATGGGATCACATCTCCTGGTAATTGTATCCTATAATCGACAGCACGCCCGAGAGCAGGCCCGAGGGGGGCTAATATCCTGTCCCAGTGTTTTCAACTCCCTTTCACATGTGAACGTCATTGACTGATCCAATCTAAATGCCATTTCACACCGTGCTTTTCCTCCCTCAGGACCACTAGATACTACAGAGGTCTATTAACCAGAAAGACCTGAGTTCCAAGAACACAGCAGCTGCGAAGGACTACCCAAGAAGAGCGCAAAAGTACCACAACATGCCTGCCTCCACAGCTTTTTCCTTGGGGACATGCCTAATACCTGGTTGATTTGCCTTTCTCGTCTTAGGGTTGGGGTTCGGCCTAGGGCTAGGATATTTTTAACTAGGAAGCCCTGAGTTCCAGGCTTACTTCATCTGCCAAAGGCATCCCAAAGGGAGTGCAGAAGTGCCACAACATGGCTGCTTTCACGGCTTTTCCCTTAGGAAGAACCCTAATACGCGGCTGCTTTACCTTCCTAGGGTTACTGTTAGGCTTAGGCCTAGGACTTTTAAAACCAGGAAGCCCTGGGCTCCAGGCACACTGCAGCTGCGAAAGGCATCCCAAGGGGAGCGCAAAAGTGACACAACTTGGCTGCCACCACTGATATTTCCATGAGACCATCCCGAACCATAGGCTGATTTTCCTTCCTAGGGTTAAGGTTTGAGTTACGCCTAGGGTAAGGGTTCTATTAACCAGAAAGCCCTGAGTTCCAAGAACACAGCAGCTGCGAAGGACTACCCAAGAAGAGCGCAAAAGTACCACAACATGCCTGCCTCCACAGCTTTTTCCTTGGGGACATGCCTAATTCCTGGCTGATTTGCCTTTCTCGTCTTAGGGTTGGGGTTCGGCCTAGGGCTAGGATTTTTTTAACTAGGAAGCCCTGAGTTCCAGGCTTACTGCATCTGCCAAAGGCATCCCAAAGGGAGTGCAGAAGTGCCACAACATGGCTGCTTTCACGGCTTTTCCCTTAGGAAGAACCCTAATACGCGGCTGATTTACCTTCCTAGGGTTACTGTTAGGCTTAGGCCTAGGACTTTTAAAACCAGGAAGCCCTGGGCTCCAGGCACACTGCAGCTGTGAAAGGCATCCCAAGGGGAGCGCAAAAGTGACACAACTTGGCTGCCGCCACTGATATTTCCATGAGACCATCCCGAACCATAGGCTGATTTTCCTTCCTAGGGTTAAGGTTTGAGTTTCGCCTAGGGTAAGAGGTCTATTAACCAGAAGGACCTGAGTTCCAAGAACACAGCAGCAGCGAAGGACTAGCCAAGAAGAGCGCAAAAGTACCACAACATGCCTGCCTCCACAGCTTTTTCCTTGGGGACATGCCTAATTCCTGGCTGATTTACCTTTCTCGTCTTAGGGTTGGGGTTCGGCCTAGGGCTAGGATATTTTTAACTAGGAAGCCCTGAGTTCCAGGCTTACTGCATCTGCCAAAGGCATCCCAAAGGGAGTGCAGAAGTGCCACAACATGGCTGCTTTCACGGCTTTTCCCTTAGGAAGAACCCTAATACGCGGCTGATTTACCTTCCTAGGGTTACTGTTAGGCTTAGGCCTAGGACTTTTAAAACCAGGAAGCCCTGGGCTCCAGGCACATGCAGCTGTTCAAGGCATCCCAAGAGGGCCGCAGAAGTGACACAACTTGGCTGCCTCTGTTGCTATTCTCATGAGACCATCCCGAACCATAGGCTGATTTTCCTTCCTAGGGTTAATGTTTGAGTTACGCCTAGGGTAAGAGTTCTATTAACCAGAAAGCCCTGAGTTCCAAGAACACAGCAGCTGCGAAGGACTACCCAAGAAGAGCGCAAAAGTACCACAACGTGCCTGCCTCCACAGCTTTTTCCTTGGGGACATGCCTAATTCCTGGCTGATTTGCCTTTCTCGTCTTAGGGTTGGGGTTCGGCCTAGGGCTAGGATTTTTTTAACTAGGAAGCCCTGAGTTCCAGGCTTACTTCATCTGCCAAAGGCATCCCAAAGGGAGTGCAGAAGTGCCACAACATGGCTGCTTTCACGGCTTTTCCCTTAGGAAGAACCCTAATACCCGGCTGATTTACCTTCCTAGGGTTACTGTTAGGCTTAGGCCTAGGACTTTTAAAACCAGGAAGCCCTGGGCTCCAGGCACACTGCAGCTGCGAAAGGCATCCCAAGAGGGCCGCAGAAGTGACACAACTTGGCTGCCTCTGCTGCTATTCTCATGAGACCATCCCGAACCATAGGCTGATTTTCCTTCCTAGGGTTAAGGTTTGAGTTTCGCCTAGGGTAAGGGTTCTATTAACCAGAAAGCCCTGAGTTCCAAGAACACAGGAGCTGCGAAGGACTAGCCAAGAAGAGCGCAAAAGTACCACAACATGCCTGCCTCCACAGCTTTTTCCTTGGGGACATGCCTAATTCCTGGCTGATTTGCCTTTCTCGTCATAGGGTTGGGGTTCGGCCTAGGGCTAGGATTTTTTTAACTAGGAAGCCCTGAGTTCCAGGCTTACTGCATCTGCCAAAGGCATCCCAAAGGGAGTGCAGAAGTGCCACAACATGGCTGCTTTCACGGCTTTTCCCTTAGGAAGAACCCTAATATGCGGCTGATTTACCTTCCTAGGGTTACTGTTAGGCTTAGGCCTAGGACTTTTAAAACCAGGAAGCCCTGGGCTCCAGGCACACTGCAGCTGCGAAAGGCATCCCAAGAGGGCCGCAGAAGTGACACAACTTGGCTGCCTCTGCTGCTATTCTCATGAGACCATCCCGAACCATAGGCTGATTTTCCTTCCTAGGGTTAAGGTTTGAGTTACGCCTAGGGTAAGGGTTCTATTAACCAGAAAGACCTGAGTTCCAAGAACACAGCAGCTGCGAAGGACTAGCCAAGAAGAGCGCAAAAGTACCACAACATGCCTGCCTCCACAGCTTTTTCCTTGGGGACATGCCTAATTCCTGGCTGATTTGCCTTTCTCGTTTTAGGCTTGGGGTTCGGCCTAGGGCTAGGATTTTTTTAACTAGGAAGCCCTGAGTTCCAGGCTTACTGCATCTGCCAAAGGCATCCCAAAGGGAGTGCAGAAGTGCCACAACATGGCTGCTTTCACGGCTTTTCCCTTAGGAAGAACCCTAATACGCGGCTGATTTACCTTCCTAGGGTTACTGTTAGGCTTAGGCCTAGGACTTTTAAAACCAGGAAGCCCTGGGCTCCAGGCACATGCAGCTGTTCAAGGCATCCCAAGAGGGCCGCAGAAGTGACACAACTTGGCTGCCTCTGTTGCTATTCTCATGAGACCATCCCGAACCATAGGCTGATTTTCCTTCCTAGGGTTAATGTTTGAGTTACGCCTAGGGTAAGAGTTCTATTAACCAGAAAGCCCTGAGTTCCAAGAACACAGCAGCTGCGAAGGACTACCCAAGAAGAGCGCAAAAGTACCACAACGTGCCTGCCTCCACAGCTTTTTCCTTGGGGACATGCCTAATTCCTGGCTGATTTGCCTTTCTCGTCTTAGGGTTGGGGTTCGGCCTAGGGCTAGGATTTTTTTAACTAGGAAGCCCTGAGTTCCAGGCTTACTTCATCTGCCAATGGCATCCCAAAGGGAGTGCAGAAGTGCCACAACATGGCTGCTTTCACGGCTTTTCCCTTAGGAAGAACCCTAATACGCGGCTGATTTACCTTCCTAGGGTTACTGTTAGGCTTAGGCCTAGGACTTTTAAAACCAGGAAGCCCTGGGCTCCAGGCACACTGCAGCTGCGAAAGGCATCCCAAGGGGAGCGCAAAAGTGACACAACTTGGCTGCCACCACTGATATTTCCATGAGACCATCCCGAACCATAGGCTGATTTTCCTTCCTAGGGTTAAGGTTTGAGTTTCGCCTAGGGTAAGGGTTCTATTAACCAGAAAGCCCTGAGTTCCAAGAACACAGGAGCTGCGAAGGACTAGCCAAGAAGAGCGCAAAAGTACCACAACATGCCTGCCTCCACAGCTTTTTCCTTGGGGACATGCCTAATTCCTGGCTGATTTGCCTTTCTCGTCTTAGGGTTGGGGTTCGGCCTAGGGCTAGGATTTTTTTAACTAGGAAGCCCTGAGTTCCAGGCTTACTGCATCTGCCAAAGGCATCCCAAAGGGAGTGCAGAAGTGCCACAACATGGCTGCTTTCACGGCTTTTCCCTTAGGAAGAACCCTAATACGCGGCTGATTTACCTTCCTAGGGTTACTGTTAGGCTTAGGCCTAGGACTTTTAAAACCAGGAAGCCCTGGGCTCCAGGCACACTGCAGCTGCGAAAGGCATCCCAAGAGGGCCGCAGAAGTGACACAACTTGGCTGCCTCTGCTGCTATTCTCATGAGACCATCCCGAACCATAGGCTGATTTTCCTTCCTAGGGTTAAGGTTTGAGTTACGCCTAGGGTAAGGGTTCTATTAACCAGAAAGCCCTGAGTTCCAAGAACACAGCAGCTGCGAAGGACTAGCCAAGAAGAGCGCAAAAGTACCACAACATGCCTGCCTCCACAGCTTTTTCCTTGGGGACATGCCTAATTCCTGGCTGATTTGCCTTTCTCGTCTTAGGGTTGGGGTTCGGCCTAGGGCTAGGATTTTTAAAATCAGGAAGCCCTGAGTTCCAGGCACACTGGAGCTGTGAAAGGCATCCAAAAGGGAGTGCAAAAGTGCCACAACATGGTTGCTTTCACGGCTTTTTCCTTGGCAAGAAGCTTAACACCAGGCTGATTTCCCTTCCCAGGGTTACTGTAAGGCTTAGGCCTAGGGCTAGGATTTTTAAAACTAGGAAGCCCTTAGATCCAGGCACACTGCAGCTGTTCAAGGCATCCCAAGGGGAGTACAAAAGTGCAACAACATGGCAGCTTTCACAGCTTTTTCCTTGGCACCATCCCTATACCTAGGCTGATTTATCTGCCTAGGGTTAGGGTTAGGGTTCAGCCTAGGGCTTGGAGTTTTTTAACCAGGAAGCCCTGAGTTCCAGGCTTACTGCATCTGCCAAAGGCATCCCAAAGGGAGTGCAAAAGTGCCACAACATGGCTGCTTTCACGGCTTTTCCCTTAGGAAGAACCCTAATACGCGGCTGATTTACCTTCCTAGGGTTACTGTTATGCTTAGGCCTAGGACTTTTAAAACCAGGAAGCCCTGGGCTCCAGGCACACTGCAGCTGTTAAAGGCATCCCAAGAGGGCCGCAGAAGTGACACAACTTGGCTGCCTCTGCTTCTATTCTCATGAGACCATCCCGAACCATAGGCTGATTTTCCTTCCTAGGGTTAATGTTTGAGTTACGCCTAGGGTAAGAGGTCTATTAACCAGAAAGACCTGAGTTCCAAGAACACAGCAGCTGCGAAGGACTAGCCAAGAAGAGCGCAAAAGTACCACAACATGCCTGCCTCCACAGCTTTTTCCTTGGGGACATGCCTAATTCCTGGCTGATTTGCCTTTCTCGTCTTAGGGTTGGGGTTCGGCCTAGGGCTAGGATATTTTTAACTAGGAAGCCCTGAGTTCCAGGCTTACTTCATCTGCCAAAGGCATCCCAAAGGGAGTGCAGAAGTGCCACAACATGGCTGCTTTCACGGCTTTTCCCTTAGGAAGAACCCTAATACGCGGCTGATTTACCTTCCTAGGGTTACTGTTAGGCTTAGGCCTAGGACTTTTAAAACCAGGA
Organism: Ammospiza maritima maritima; assembly: GCA_036010785.1. Taxonomy (NCBI): domain Eukaryota; kingdom Metazoa; phylum Chordata; class Aves; order Passeriformes; family Passerellidae; genus Ammospiza; species Ammospiza maritima. The sequence continues at coordinate 3,196,833 of JAYKTQ010000493.1, forward strand.
AGCCCTGGGCTCCAGGCACACTGCAGCTGCGAAAGGCATCCCAAGGGGAGCGCAAAAGTGACACAACTTGTCTTCCACCACTGATATTTCCATGAGACCATCCCGAACCATAGGCTGATTTTCCTTCCTAGGGTTAAGGTTTGAGTTACGCCTAGGGTAAGGGTTCTATTAACCAGAAAGCCCTGAGTTCCAAGAACACAGCAGCTGCGAAGGACTACCCAAGAAGAGCGCAAAAGTACCACAACATGCCTGCCTCCACAGCTTTTTCCTTGGGGACATGCCTAATTCCTGGCTGATTTGCCTTTCTCGTCTTAGGGTTGGGGTTCGGCCTAGGGCTAGGATTTTTAAATTTAGGAAGCCCTGAGTTCCAGGCACACTGGAGCTGTGAAAGGCATCCAAAAGGGAGTGCAAAAGTGCCACAACATGGTTGCTTTCACGGCTTTTTCCTTGGCAAGAAGCTTAACACCAGGCTGATTTCCCTTCCCAGGGTTACTGTAAGGCTTAGGCCTAGGGCTAGGATTTTTAAAACTAGGAAGCCCTTAGATCCAGGCACACTGCAGCTGTTCAAGGCATCCCAAGGGGAGTACAAAAGTGCAACAACATGGCAGCTTTCACAGCTTTTTCCTTGGCACCATCCCTATACCTAGGCTGATTTATCTGCCTAGGGTTAGGGTTAGGGTTCAGCCTAGGCCTTGGAGTTTTTTAACCAGGAAGTCCTGAGTTCCAGGCTTACTGCATCTGCCAAAGGCATCCCAAAGGGAGTGCAAAAGTGCCACAACATGGCTGCTTTCACGGCTTTTCCCTTAGGAAGAACCCTAATACGCGGCTGATTTACCTTCCTAGGGTTACTGTTATGCTTAGGCCTAGGACTTTTAAAACCAGGAAGCCCTGGGCTCCAGGCACACTGCAGCTGTTAAAGGCATCCCAAGAGGGCCGCAGAAGTGACACAACTTGGCTGCCTCTGCTTCTATTCTCATGAGACCATCCCGAACCATAGGCTGATTTTCCTTCCTAGGGTTAATGTTTGAGTTACGCCTAGGGTAAGAGGTGATGCCGAATTTTGCCCCAAAAGGCGAGAATAACTGCTTAAGAGACTCAGCCTAAGTCAGATAAGCAGGAGGTATTTTATTACGACGCGTCGGAGAAATCACAAAATGGATTTCTGCGTTTCCCGTAACAAAAGCAAGCTCTTTTATACAGTTTTGAATATAGGATTACATCAGGTCATATACGTAATCATATCTTTTGCATGAATATTCATATGGGGTGTGGCATAGGCGGAGCGTGGGCGTGGACATTTCTTTTGAGGATCATCTTGGTGGTCGTTCCGGTTGCCTTCATCGTGGGCTGGGGTCTCCTGATGAGTCTTCCTCTTTAAACTTTTGAACCTCTTTCCTATTTTGGTCAATTCCCGGTGTACTTGGCTTGGTCTTTATGGCTTGGCAAAGTTCTTAGGGTCAGTTTGACATTGTTGGCTCTGAACATGCTTAGCCCATCAGTTCCCCCTATCCCTATCTCTTTCCTGTCATTGTGTTCCATGCTTTAGCTAATTAATTGCTCTATGTGTTTCCTAATGTTATGTCTTCTTCAAATGCCTCACATTCTATGTTTTAACTCATCATTTCTTGGAGGCTATCTGCTTTGGGGCTTCATTCCCCCCTTTTTCTTATAACTTACGAATTCTTTCGTCAAATTCTGATCCTATAGGGCGCTGATACGCTCGCACCATAGCCCAAACCATTTGGGTCCTTTTCATTATGATTCTTAGTCTCCACCACATACAAATATTTGTGAGAGTTAATAGTAGCAGACCTGCTATTATTATTAGCATTGGGTGCACCAGGTAGTTGAAGACCTGTGTAGCTGTTGGAGAGTATCCTGTAAAGATATCCCACCAATGATGTTGGCCTACTTGTTCTTCTTTGGTCAGGACATTCTTTATCTTTTCCGAATTATGTTCTACCTGCCATACCATTCGTTTAGTCGTTTGGTTTACCTTTTGCACCAATTCTTTTACCTTAGGATGTGCGAGCATTGCTTTGAGAATCTTGACATCCATCCCTATTTGTAATTTCGGTATCTCCTGATATAGGTTAAAATCTGCGTTAATTAGCTGCTGAGTGGTTATTGGGACAGTGTAATGAAAATAGCAACCTACAATCTTGGTAAAGTTACATACACAGAAGTTAGTATTGTTAGTCTCTTCTTGGCAGTCATCTATAGTGACGTTGTCACAAGCTGTCCTTACACAAGCACATCCATTTCCTATATAGTAAACTTGTGATCGTGTTCTATCATGCGAAAGCGTTTCTAAAGTGCATACACTATTTTCGGCATCTAAGCATAAATCTTCTGCTTCTACCACAGCATTTTCGCAAACATAGCCTAATTGTCCTCTAGGAATACACGCTTCTGTGCTAACCGACTGCCACCTGTTTTTGGTATAATCATAACTGGCCCAGACGTTATGGTTTATTGGCCTGACAATGACATCTTGATGTATTGTCCCTAAAGTGAGGATGGGAAAGATACCTCTTTCCTCTGCCGCACTAATGGTGAGGACATAAGCTTCAACGTGTTCTTGTTGAGGTTCGTAAGTGAAGTTTACTAGTTGCCACCAGGCTTGATGGTCCCTTTCAAATCGTGTAGTGTGATGGTCCTTTAATATTGTTTCCCTTATTTCTTGAGGTAATGTACCTGCCGTTCCTTCTCTTATTATTCCTGCCGCTACCGACTGTACCCATTGTTGCGTCTGAGAGCATTGGATAGCGAGTGCGATGTCTTTACTAAGCTCCCCTGTGTAGTTAGCGAGCTTCACAAAATCCTCTGCAGTGTGGTTTGCTACCATGGTTAGTAATTTTACCACTAGCGATTGTGTTTCAGCCAATGTAAGCATGGATGTACTAAGAGGCACCTTAAGCTTCCCTAAGCTCGATGTGACGGTACTTAATTTGTTTACTAATACCTCTTGATCTATTGTGTTTACTATGCCAAATCCGGTGCCAATCCACCCACTTAGATCTCTTTTTGTTCTTCTGTGATGTGACCTTGTCGCTAGCCATGCATTCCATCCCTTAAGGCTTTGCTGTATAAATGGTCGGCAATCCTTTTGCAAATAAGTAATATCGGTGTGAATGTTCATTTGCACCTTTTTCAGGGAATAAGTGGGGTCTAACAATAATTTTAGTTCGTTAGATTTTCTTATCACCTGAGGCCCTATAAAGGTTAGGTTGTGTATTGCTTTACACTCCACTGGTAGGGTGGTTTCTTGAGGCAAGTCTAGATCTGGATACAATGGGATCACATCTCCTGGTAATTGTATCCTATAATCGACAGCACGCCCGAGAGCAGGCCCGAGGGGGGCTAATATCCTGTCCCAGTGTTTTCAACTCCCTTTCACATGTGAACGTCATTGACTGATCCAATCTAAATGCCATTTCACACCGTGCTTTTCCTCCCTCAGGACCACTAGATACTACAGAGGTCTATTAACCAGAAAGACCTGAGTTCCAAGAACACAGCAGCTGCGAAGGACTACCCAAGAAGAGCGCAAAAGTACCACAACATGCCTGCCTCCACAGCTTTTTCCTTGGGGACATGCCTAATACCTGGCTGATTTGCCTTTCTCGTCTTAGGGTTGGGGTTCGGCCTAGGGCTAGGATATTTTTAACTAGGAAGCCCTGAGTTCCAGGCTTACTTCATCTGCCAAAGGCATCCCAAAGGGAGTGCAGAAGTGCCACAACATGGCTGCTTTCACGGCTTTTCCCTTAGGAAGAACCCTAATACGCGGCTGCTTTACCTTCCTAGGGTTACTGTTAGGCTTAGGCCTAGGACTTTTAAAACCAGGAAGCCCTGGGCTCCAGGCACACTGCAGCTGCGAAAGGCATCCCAAGGGGAGCGCAAAAGTGACACAACTTGGCTGCCACCACTGATATTTCCATGAGACCATCCCGAACCATAGGCTGATTTTCCTTCCTAGGGTTAAGGTTTGAGTTACGCCTAGGGTAAGGGTTCTATTAACCAGAAAGCCCTGAGTTCCAAGAACACAGCAGCTGCGAAGGACTACCCAAGAAGAGCGCAAAAGTACCACAACATGCCTGCCTCCACAGCTTTTTCCTTGGGGACATGCCTAATTCCTGGCTGATTTGCCTTTCTCGTCTTAGGGTTGGGGTTCGGCCTAGGGCTAGGATTTTTTTAACTAGGAAGCCCTGAGTTCCAGGCTTACTGCATCTGCCAAAGGCATCCCAAAGGGAGTGCAGAAGTGCCACAACATGGCTGCTTTCACGGCTTTTCCCTTAGGAAGAACCCTAATACGCGGCTGCTTTACCTTCCTAGGGTTACTGTTAGGCTTAGGCCTAGGACTTTTAAAACCAGGAAGCCCTGGGCTCCAGGCACACTGCAGCTGTGAAAGGCATCCCAAGGGGAGCGCAAAAGTGACACAACTTGGCTGCCGCCACTGATATTTCCATGAGACCATCCCGAACCATAGGCTGATTTTCCTTCCTAGGGTTAAGGTTTGAGTTACGCCTAGGGTAAGAGGTCTATTAACCAGAAGGACCTGAGTTCCAAGAACACAGCAGCAGCGAAGGACTAGCCAAGAAGAGCGCAAAAGTACCACAACATGCCTGCCTCCACAGCTTTTTCCTTGGGGACATGCCTAATTCCTGGCTGATTTACCTTTCTCGTCTTAGGGTTGCGGTTCGGCCTAGGGCTAGGATATTTTTAACTAGGAAGCCCTGAGTTCCAGGCTTACTGCATCTGCCAAAGGCATCCCAAAGGGAGTGCAGAAGTGCCACAACATGGCTGCTTTCACGGCTTTTCCCTTAGGAAGAACCCTAATACGCGGCTGATTTACCTTCCTAGGGTTACTGTTAGGCTTAGGCCTAGGACTTTTAAAACCAGGAAGCCCTGGGCTCCAGGCACATGCAGCTGTTCAAGGCATCCCAAGAGGGCCGCAGAAGTGACACAACTTGGCTGCCTCTGTTGCTATTCTCATGAGACCATCCCGAACCATAGGCTGATTTTCCTTCCTAGGGTTAATGTTTGAGTTACGCCTAGGGTAAGAGGTCTATTAACCAGAAAGACCTGAGTTCCAAGAACACAGCAGCAGCGAAGGACTACCCAAGAAGAGCGCAAAAGTACCACAACATGCCTGCCTCCACAGCTTTTTCCTTGGGGACATGCCTAATTCCTGGCTGATTTGCCTTTCTCGTCTTAGGGTTGGGGTTCGGCCTAGGGTTAGGATATTTTTAACTAGGAAGCCCTGAGTTCCAGGCTTACTGCATCTGCCAAAGGCATCCCAAAGGGAGTGCAGAAGTGCCACAACATGGCTGCTTTCACGGCTTTTCCCTTAGGAAGAACCCTAATACGCGGCTGCTTTACCTTCCTAGGGTTACTGTTAGGCTTAGGCCTAGGACTTTTAAAACCAGGAAGCCCTGGGCTCCAAGCACACTGCAGCTGCGAAAGGCATCCCAAGGGGAGCACAAAAGTGACACAACTTGGCTGCCTCTGCTGCTATTCTCATGAGACCATCCCGAACCATAGGCTGATTTTCCTTCCTAGGGTTAAGGTTTGAGTTACGCCTAGGGTAAGGGTTCTATTAACCAGAAAGCCCTGAGTTCCAAGAACACAGCAGCTGCGAAGGACTACCCAAGAAGAGCGCAAAAGTACCACAACATGCCTGCCTCCACAGCTTTTTCCTTGGGGACATGCCTAATTCCTGGCTGATTTGCCTTTCTCGTCTTAGGGTTGGGGTTCGGCCTAGGGCTAGGATATTTTTAACTAGGAAGCCCTGAGTTCCAGGCTTACTGCATCTGCCAAAGGCATCCCAAAGGGAGTGCAGAAGTGCCACAACATGGCTGCTTTCACGGCTTTTCCCTTAGGAAGAACCCTAATACGCGGCTGATTTACCTTCCTACGGTTACTGTTAGGCTTAGGCCTAGGACTTTTAAAACCAGGAAGCCCTGGGCTCCAGGCACATGCAGCTGTTCAAGGCATCCCAAGAGGGCCGCAGAAGTGACACAACTTGGCTGCCTCTGTTGCTATTCTCATGAGACCATCCCGAACCATAGGCTGATTTTCCTTCCGAGGGTTAATGTTTGAGTTACGCCTAGGGTAAGAGTTCTATTAACCAGAAAGCCCTGAGTTCCAAGAACACAGCAGCTGCGAAGGACTACCCAAGAAGAGCGCAAAAGTACCACAACGTGCCTGCCTCCACAGCTTTTTCCTTGGGGACATGCCTAATTCCTGGCTGATTTGCCTTTCTCGTCTTAGGGTTGGGGTTCGGCCTAGGGCTAGGATTTTTTTAACTAGGAAGCCCTGAGTTCCAGGCTTACTTCATCTGCCAATGGCATCCCAAAGGGAGTGCAGAAGTGCCACAACATGGCTGCTTTCACGGCTTTCCCCTTAGGAAGAACCCTAATACGCGGCTGATTTACCTTCCTAAGGTTACTGTTAGGCTTAGGCCTAGGACTTTTAAAACTAGGAAGCCCTTAGATCCAGGCACACTGCAGTTGTTCAAGGCATCCCAAGGGGAGTACTAAAGTACCACAACATGGCAGCTTTCACAGCTTTTTCCTTGGCACCATCCCTATACATAGGCTGATTTATCTGCCTAGGGTTAGGCTTAGGGTTCAGCCTAGGGCTTGGAGTTTTTTAACCAGGAAGCCCTGAGTTCCAGGCTTACTGCATCTGCCAAATGCATCCCAACGGGAGTGCAAAAGTGCCACAACATGGCTGCTTTCACGGCTTTTCCCTTAGGAAGAACCCTAATACGCGGCTGATTTACCTTCCTAGGCTTACTGTTAGGCTTAGGCCTAGGACTTTTAAAACCAGGAAGCCCTGGGCTCCAGGCACACTGCAGCTGTTAAAGGCATCCCAAGAGGGCCGCAGAAGTGACACAACTTGGCTGCCTCTGCTTCTATTCTCATGAGACCATCCCGAACCATAGGCTGATTTTCCTTCCTAGGGTTAATGTTTGAGTTACGCCTAGGGTAAGAGGTCTATTAACCAGAAAGACCTGAGTTCCAAGAACACAGCAGCTGCGAAGGACTACCCAAGAAGAGCGCAAAAGTACCACAACATGCCTGCCTCCACAGCTTTTTCCTTGGGGACATGCCAAATTCCTGGCTGATTTGCCTTTCTCGTCTTAGGGTTGGGGTTCGGCCAAGGGCTAGGATATTTTTAACTAGGAAGCCCTGAGTTCCAGGCTTACTGCATCTGCCAAAGGCATCCCAAAGGGAGTGCAGAAGTGCCACAACATGGCTGCTTTCACGGCTTTTCCCTTAGGAAGAACCCTAATACGCGGCTGCTTTACCTTCCTAGGGTTACTGTTAGGCTTAGGCCTAGGACTTTTAAAACCAGGAAGCCCTGGGCTCCAAGCACACTGCAGCTGCGAAAGGCATCCCAAGGGGAGCACAAAAGTGACACAACTTGGCTGCCTCTGCTGCTATTCTCATGAGACCATCCCGAACCATAGGCTGATTTTCCTTCCTAGGGTTAAGGTTTGAGTTACGCCTAGGGTAAGGGTTCTATTAACCAGAAAGCCCTGAGTTCCAAGAACACAGCAGCTGCGAAGGACTAGCCAAGAAGAGCGCAAAAGTACCACAACATGCCTGCCTCCACAGCTTTTTCCTTGGGGACATGCCTAATTCCTGGCTGATTTGCCTTTCTCGTCTTAGGGTTGGGGTTCGGCCTAGGGCTAGGATATTTTTAACTAGGAAGCCCTGAGTTCCAGGCTTACTGCATCTGCCAAAGGCATCCCAAAGGGAGTGCAGAAGTGCCACAACATGGCTGCTTTCACGGCTTTTCCCTTAGGAAGAACCCTAATACGCGGCTGATTTACCTTCCTAGGGTTACTGTTAGGCTTAGGCCTAGGACTTTTAAAACCAGGAAGCCCTGGGCTCCAGGCACATGCAGCTGTTCAAGGCATCCCAAGAGGGCCGCAGAAGTGACACAACTTGGCTGCCTCTGTTGCTATTCTCATGAGACCATCCCGAACCATAGGCTGATTTTCCTTCCGAGGGTTAATGTTTGAGTTACGCCTAGGGTAAGAGTTCTATTAACCAGAAAGCCCTGAGTTCCAAGAACACAGCAGCTGCGAAGGACTACCCAAGAAGAGCGCAAAAGTACCACAACGTGCCTGCCTCCACAGCTTTTTCCTTGGGGACATGCCTAATTCCTGGCTGATTTGCCTTTCTCGTCTTAGGGTTGGGGTTCGGCCTAGGGCTAGGATTTTTTTAACTAGGAAGCCCTGAGTTCCAGGCTTACTTCATCTGCCAAAAGCATCCCAAAGGGAGTGCAGAAGTGCCACAACATGGCTGCTTTCACGGCTTTCCCCTTAGGAAGAACCCTAATACGCGGCTGATTTACCTTCCTAGGGTTACTGTTAGGCTTAGGCCTAGGACTTTTAAAACTAGGAAGCCCTTAGATCCAGGCACACTGCAGCTGTTCAAGGCATCCCAAGGGGAGTACTAAAGTACCACAACATGGCAGCTTTCACAGCTTTTTCCTTGGCACCATCCCTATACATAGGCTGATTTATCTGCCTAGGGTTAGGGTTAGGGTTCAGCCTAGGGCTTGGAGTTTTTTAACCAGGAAGCCCTGAGTTCCAGGCTTACTGCATCTGCCAAAGGCATCCCAAAGGGAGTGCAGAAGTGCCACAACATGGCTGCTTTCACGGCTTTTCCCTTAGGAAGAACCCTAATACGCGGCTGATTTACCTTCCTAGGGTTACTGTTAGGCTTAGGCCTAGGACTTTTAAAACCAGGAAGCCCTGGGCTCCAGGCACACTGCAGCTGCGAAAGGCATCCCAAGAGGGCCGCAGAAGTGACACAACTTGGCTGCCTCTGCTGCTATTCTCATGAGACCATCCCGAACCATAGGCTGATTTTCCTTCCTAGGGTTAAGGTTTGAGTTACGCCTAGGGTAAGGGTTCTATTAACCAGAAAGCCCTGAGTTCCAAGAACACAGCAGCTGCGAAGGACTACCCAAGAAGAGCGCAAAAGTACCACAACATGCCTGCCTCCACAGCTTTTTCCTTGGGGACATGCCTAATTCCTGGCTGATTTGCCTTTCTCGTCTTAGGGTTGGGGTTCGGCCTAGGGCTAGGATTTTTAAAATCAGGAAGCCCTGAGTTCCAGGCACACTGGAGCTCTGAAAGGCATCCAAAAGGGAGTGCAAAAGTGCCACAACATGGTTGCTTTCACGGCTTTTTCCTTGGCAAGAAGCTTAACACCAGGCTGATTTCCCTTCCCAGGGTTACTGTAAGGCTTAGGCCTAGGGCTAGGATTTTTAAAACTAGGAAGCCATTAGATCCAGGCACACTGCAGCTGTTCAAGGCATCCCAAGGGGAGTACAAAAGTGCAACAACATGGCAGCTTTCACAGCTTTTTCCTTGGCACCATCCCTATACCTAGGCTGATTTATCTGCCTAGGGTTAGGGTTAGGGTTCAGCCTAGGGCTTGGAGTTTTTTAACCAGGAAGCCCTGAGTTCCAGGCTTACTGCATCTGCCAAAGGCATCCCAAAGGGAGTGCAAAAGTGCCACAACATGGCTGCTTTCACGGCTTTTCCCTTAGGAAGAACCCTAATACGCGGCTGATTTACCTTCCTAGGGTTACTGTTAGGCTTAGGCCTAGGACTTTTAAAACCAGGAAGCCCTGGGCTCCAGGCACACTGCAGCTGTTAAAGGCATCCCAAGAGGGCCGCAGAAGTGACACAACTTGGCTGCCTCTGCTTCTATTCTCATGAGACCATCCTGAACCATAGGCTGATTTTCCTTCCTAGGGTTAATGTTTGAGTTACGCCTAGGGTAAGAGGTCTATTAACCAGAAAGACCTGAGTTCCAAGAACACAGCAGCTGCGAAGGACTAGCCAAGAAGAGCGCAAAAGTACCACAACATGCCTGCCTCCACAGCTTTTTCCTTGGGGACATGCCTAATTCCTGGCTGATTTGCCTTTCTCGTCTTAGGGTTGGGGTTCGGCCTAGGGCTAGGATATTTTTAACTAGGAAGCCCTGAGTTCCAGGCTTACTGCATCTGCCAAAGGCATCCCAAAGGGAGTGCAGAAGTGCCACAACATGGCTGCTTTCACGGCTTTTCCCTTAGGAAGAACCCTAATACGCGGCTGCTTTACCTTCCTAGGGTTACTGTTAGGCTTAGGCCTAGGACTTTTAAAACCAGGAAGCCCTGGGCTTCAGGCACACTGCAGCTGCGAAAGGCATCCCAAGGGGAGCGCAAAAGTGACACAACTTGGCTGCCACCACTGATATTTCCATGAGACCATCCCGAACCATAGGCTGATTTTCCTTCCTAGGGTTAAGGTTTGAGTTACGCCTAGGGTAAGGGTTCTATTAACCAGAAAGCCCTGAGTTCCAAGAACACAGCAGCTGCGAAGGACTTCCCAAGAAGAGCGCAAAAGTACCACAACATGCCTGCCTCCACAGCTTTTTCCTTGGGGACATGCCTAATTCCTGGCTGATTTGCCTTTCTCGTCTTAGGGTTGGGGTTCGGCCTAGGGCTAGGATTTTTTTAACTAGGAAGCCCTGAGTTCCAGGCTTACTGCATCTGCCAAAGGCATCCCAAAGGGAGTGCAGAAGTGCCACAACATGGCTGCTTTCACGGCTTTTCCCTTAGGAAGAACCCTAATACGCGGCTGATTTACCTTCCTACGGTTACTGTTAGGCTTAGGCCTAGGACTTTTAAAACCAGGAAGCCCTGGGCTCCAGGCACACTGCAGCTGCGAAAGGCATCCCAAGAGGGCCGCAGAAGTGACACAACTTGGCTGCCTCTGCTGCTATTCTCATGAGACCATCCCGAACCATAGGCTGATTTTCCTTCCTAGGGTTAAGGTTTGAGTTACGCCTAGGGTAAGGGTTCTATTAACCAGAAAGCCCTGAGTTCCAAGAACACAGCAGCTGCGAAGGACTAGCCAAGAAGAGCGCAAAAGTACCACAACATGCCTGCCTCCACAGCTTTTTCCTTGGGGACATGCCTAATTCCTGGCTGATTTGCCTTTCTCGTCTTAGGGTTGGGGTTCGGCCTAGGGCTAGGATTTTTAAAATCAGGAAGCCCTGAGTTCCAGGCACACTGGAGCTGTGAAAGGCATCCCAAAGGGAGTGCAAAAGTGCCACAACATGGTTGCTTTCACGGCTTTTTCCTTGGCAAGAAACTTAACACCAGGCTGATTTCCCTTCCCAGGGTTACTGTAAGGCTTAGGCCTAGGGATAGGATTTTTAAAACTAGGAAGCCATTAGATCCAGGCACACTGCAGCTGTTCAAGGCATCCCAAGGGGAGTACAAAAGTGCAACAACATGGCAGCTTTCACAGCTTTTTCCTTGGCACCATCCCTATACCTAGGCTGATTTATCTGCCTAGGGTTAGGGTTAGGGTTCAGCCTAGGTCTTGGAGTTTTTTAACCAGGAAGCCCTGAGACCCAGGCTTACTGCATCTGCCAAAGGCATCCCAAAGGGAGTGTAGAAGTGCCACAACATGGCTGCTTTCACGGCTTTTCCCTTAGGAAGAACCCTAATACGCGGCTGATTTACCTTCCTAGGGTTACTGTTAGGCTTAGGCCTAGGACTTTTAAAACCAGGAAGCCCTGGGCTCCAGGCACACTGCAGCTGCAAAAGGCATCCCAAGGGGAGCACAAAAGTGACACAACTTGGCTGCCACCACTGATATTTCCATGAGACCATCCCGAACCATAGGCTGATTTTCCTTCCTAGGGTTAAGGTTTGAGTTACGCCTAGGGTAAGGGTTCTATTAACCAGAAAGCCCTAAGCTCCAAGAACACAGCAGCTGCGAAGGACTAGCCAAGAAGAGCGCAAAAGTACCACAACATGCCTGCCTCCACAGCTTTTTCCTTGGGGACATGCCTAATTCCTGGCTGATTTGCCTTTCTCGTCTTAGGGTTGGGGTTCGGCCTAGGGCTAGGATATTTTTAACTAGGAAGCCCTGAGTTCCAGGCTTACTGCATCTGCCAAAGGCATCCCAAAGGGAGTGCAGAAGTGCCACAACATGGCTGCTTTCACGGCTTTTCCCTTAGGAAGAACCCTAATACGCGGCTGATTTACCTTCCTAGGGTTACTGTTAGGCTTAGGCCTAGGACTTTTAAAACCAGGAAGCCCTGGGCTCCAGGCACATGCAGCTGTTCAAGGCATCCCAAGAGGAGTACTAAAGTACCACAACATGGCAGCTTTCACAGCTTTTTCCTTGGCACCATCCCTATACATAGGCTGATTTATCTGCCTAGGGTTAGGGTTAGGGTTCAGCCTAGGGCTTGGAGATTTTTAACCAGGAAGCCCTGAGTTCCAGGCTTACTGCATCTGCCAAAGGCATCCCAAAGGGAGTGCAGAAGTGCCACAACATGGCTGCTTTCACGGCTTTTCCCTTAGGAAGAACCCTAATACGCGGCTGATTTACCTTCCTAGGGTTACTGTTAGGCTTAGGCCTAGGACTTTTAAAACCAGGAAGCCCTGGGCTCCAGGCACTCTGCAGCTGCGAAAGGCATCCCAAGGGGAGCGCAAAAGTGACACAACTTGGCTGCCACCACTGATATTTCCATGAGACCATCCCGAACCATAGGCTGATTTTCCTTCCTAGGGTTAAGGTTTGAGTTACGCCTAGGGTAAGGGTTCTATTAACCAGAAAGCCCTGAGTTCCAAGAACACAGCAGCTGCGAAGGACTACCCAAGAAGAGCGCAAAAGTACCACAACATGCCTGCCTCCACAGCTTTTTCCTTGGGGACATGCCTAATTCCTGGCTGATTTGCCTTTCTCGTCTTAGGGTTGGGGTTCGGCCTAGGGCTAGGATATTTTTAACTAGGAAGCCCTGAGTTCCAGGCTTACTGCATCTGCCAAAGGCATCCCAAAGGGAGTGCAGAAGTGCCACAACATGGCTGCTTTCACGGCTTTTCCCTTAGGAAGAACCCTAATACCCGGCTGATTTACCTTCCTAGGGTTACTGTTAGGCTTAGGCCTAGGACTTTTAAAACCAGGAAGCCCTGGGCTCCAGGCACACTGCAGCTGCGAAAGGCATCCCAAGGGGAGCGCAAAAGTGACACAACTTGGCTGCCGCCACTGATATTTCCATGAGACCATCCCGAACCATAGGCTGATTTTCCTTCCTAGGGTTAAGGTTTGAGTTTCGCCTAGGGTAAGAGGTCTATTAACCAGAAGGACCTGAGTTCCAAGAACACAGCAGCTGCGAAGGACTAGCCAAGAAGAGCGCAAAAGTACCACAACATGCCTGCCTCCACAGCTTTTTCCTTGGGGACATGCCTAATTCCTGGCTGATTTGCCTTTCTCGTCTTAGGGTTGGGGTTCGGCCTAGGGCTAGGATATTTTTAACTAGGAAGCCCTGAGTTCCAGGCTTACTGCATCTGCCAAAGGCATCCCAAAGGGAGTGCAGAAGTGCCACAACATGGCTGCTTTCACGGCTTTTCCCTTAGGAAGAACCCTAATACGCGGCTGATTTACCTTCCTAGGGTTACTGTTAGGCTTAGGCCTAGGACTTTTAAAACCAGGAAGCCCTGGGCTCCAGGCACATGCAGCTGTTCAAGGCATCCCAAGAGGGCCGCAGAAGTGACACAACTTGGCTGCCTCTGTTGCTATTCTCATGAGACCATCCCGAACCATAGGCTGATTTTCCTTCCTAGGGTTAATGTTTGAGTTACGCCTAGGGTAAGAGTTCTATTAACCAGAAAGCCCTGAGTTCCAAGAACACAGCAGCTGCGAAGGACTACCCAAGAAGAGCGCAAAATTACCACAACGTTCCTGCCTCCACAGCTTTTTCCTTGGGGACATGCCTAATTCCTGGCTGATTTGCCTTTCTCGTCTTAGGGTTGGGGTTCGGCCTAGGGCTAGGATTTTTTTAACTAGGAAGCCCTGAGTTCCAGGCTTACTTCATCTGCCAATGGCATCCCAAAGGGAGTGCAGAAGTGCCACAACATGGCAGCTTTCACAGCTTTTTCCTTGGCACCATCCCTATACATAGGCTGATTTATCTGCCTAGGGTTAGGGTTAGGGTTCAGCCTAGGGCTTGGAGTTTTTTAACCAGGAAGCCCTGAGTTCCAGGCTTACTGCATCTGCCAAAGGCATCCCAAAGGGAGTGCAGAAGTGCCACAACATGGCTGCTTTCACGGCTTTTCCCTTAGGAAGAACCCTAATACGCGGCTGATTTACCTTCCTAGGGTTACTGTTAGGCTTAGGCCTAGGACTTTTAAAACCAGGAAGCCCTGGGCTCCAGGCACACTGCAGCTGCAAAAGGCATCCCAAGGGGAGCACAAAAGTGACACAACTTGGCTGCCACCACTGATATTTCCATGAGACCATCCCGAACCATAGGCTGATTTTCCTTCCTAGGGTTAAGGTTTGAGTTACGCCTAGGGTAAGGGTTCTATTAACCAGAAAGCCCTAAGCTCCAAGAACACAGCAGCTGCGAAGGACTAGCCAAGAAGAGCGCAAAAGTACCACAACATGCCTGCCTCCACAGCTTTTTCCTTGGGGACATGCCTAATTCCTGGCTGATTTGCCTTTCTCGTCTTAGGGTTGGGGTTCGGCCTAGGGCTAGGATATTTTTAACTAGGAAGCCCTGAGTTCCAGGCTTACTGCATCTGCCAAAGGCATCCCAAAGGGAGTGCAGAAGTGCCACAACATGGCTGCTTTCACGGCTTTTCCCTTAGGAAGAACCCTAATACGCGGCTGATTTACCTTCCTAGGGTTACTGTTAGGCTTAGGCCTAGGACTTTTAAAACCAGGAAGCCCTGGGCTCCAGGCACATGCAGCTGTTCAAGGCATCCCAAGAGGAGTACTAAAGTACCACAACATGGCAGCTTTCACAGCTTTTTCCTTGGCACCATCCCTATACATAGGCAGATTTATCTGCCTAGGGTTAGGGTTAGGGTTCAGCCTAGGGCTTGGAGATTTTTAACCAGGAAGCCCTGAGTTCCAGGCTTACTGCATCTGCCAAAGGCATCCCAAAGGGAGTGCAGAAGTGCCACAACATGGCTGCTTTCACGGCTTTTCCCTTAGGAAGAACCCTAATACGCGGCTGATTTACCTTCCTAGGGTTACTGTTAGGCTTAGGCCTAGGACTTTTAAAACCAGGAAGCCCTGGGCTCCAGGCACTCTGCAGCTGCGAAAGGCATCCCAAGGGGAGCGCAAAAGTGACACAACTTGGCTGCCACCACTGATATTTCCATGAGACCATCCCGAACCATAGGCTGATTTTCCTTCCTAGGGTTAAGGTTTGAGTTACGCCTAGGGTAAGGGTTCTATTAACCAGAAAGCCCTGAGTTCCAAGAACACAGCAGCTGCGAAGGACTACCCAAGAAGAGCGCAAAAGTACCACAACATGCCTGCCTCCACAGCTTTTTCCTTGGGGACATGCCTAATTCCTGGCTGATTTGCCTTTCTCGTCTTAGGGTTGGGGTTCGGCCTAGGGCTAGGATATTTTTAACTAGGAAGCCCTGAGTTCCAGGCTTACTGCATCTGCCAAAGGCATCCCAAAGGGAGTGCAGAAGTGCCACAACATGGCTGCTTTCACGGCTTTTCCCTTAGGAAGAACCCTAATACCCGGCTGATTTACCTTCCTAGGGTTACTGTTAGGCTTAGGCCTAGGACTTTTAAAACCAGGAAGCCCTGGGCTCCAGGCACACTGCAGCTGCGAAAGGCATCCCAAGGGGAGCGCAAAAGTGACACAACTTGGCTGCCGCCACTGATATTTCCATGAGACCATCCCGAACCATAGGCTGATTTTCCTTCCTAGGGTTAAGGTTTGAGTTTCGCCTAGGGTAAGAGGTCTATTAACCAGAAGGACCTGAGTTCCAAGAACACAGCAGCTGCGAAGGACTAGCCAAGAAGAGCGCAAAAGTACCACAACATGCCTGCCTCCACAGCTTTTTCCTTGGGGACATGCCTAATTCCTGGCTGATTTGCCTTTCTCGTCTTAGGGTTGGGGTTCGGCCTAGGGCTAGGATATTTTTAACTAGGAAGCCCTGAGTTCCAGGCTTACTGCATCTGCCAAAGGCATCCCAAAGGGAGTGCAGAAGTGCCACAACATGGCTGCTTTCACGGCTTTTCCCTTAGGAAGAACCCTAATACGCGGCTGATTTACCTTCCTAGGGTTACTGTTAGGCTTAGGCCTAGGACTTTTAAAACCAGGAAGCCCTGGGCTCCAGGCACATGCAGCTGTTCAAGGCATCCCAAGAGGGCCGCAGAAGTGACACAACTTGGCTGCCTCTGTTGCTATTCTCATGAGACCATCCCGAACCATAGGCTGATTTTCCTTCCTAGGGTTAATGTTTGAGTTACGCCTAGGGTAAGAGTTCTATTAACCAGAAAGCCCTGAGTTCCAAGAACACAGCAGCTGCGAAGGACTACCCAAGAAGAGCGCAAAATTACCACAACGTTCCTGCCTCCACAGCTTTTTCCTTGGGGACATGCCTAATTCCTGGCTGATTTGCCTTTCTCGTCTTAGGGTTGGGGTTCGGCCTAAGGCTAGGATTTTTTTAACTAGGAAGCCCTGAGTTCCAGGCTTACTTCATCTGCCAATGGCATCCCAAAGGGAGAGCAGAAGTGCCACAACATGGCAGCTTTCACAGCTTTTTCCTTGGCACCATCCCTATACATAGGCTGATTTATCTGCCTAGGGTTAGGGTTAGGGTTCAGCCTAGGGCTTGGAGTTTTTTAACCAGGAAGCCCTGAGTTCCAGGCTTACTGCATCTGCCAAAGGCATCCCAAAGGGAGTGCAGAAGTGCCACAACATGGCTGCTTTCACGGCTTTTCCCTTAGGAAGAACCCTAATACGCGGCTGATTTACCTTCCTAGGGTTACTGTTAGGCTTAGGCCTAGGACTTTTAAAACCAGGAAGCCCTGGGCTCCAGGCACACTGCAGCTGCGAAAGGCATCCCAAGGGGAGCGCAAAAGTGACACAACTTGGCTGCCACCACTGATATTTCCATGAGACCATCCCGAACCATAGGCTGATTTTCCTTCCTAGGGTTAAGGTTTGAGTTTCGCCTAGGGTAAGGGTTCTATTAACCAGAAAGCCCTGAGTTCCAAGAACACAGGAGCTGCGAAGGACTAGCCAAGAAGAGCGCAAAAGTACCACAACATGCCTGCCTCCACAGCTTTTTCCTTGGGGACATGCCTAATTCCTGGCTGATTTGCCTTTCTCGTCTTAGGGTTGGGGTTCGGCCTAGGGCTAGGATTTTTAAAATCAGGAAGCCCTGAGTTCCAGGCACACTGGAGCTGTGAAAGGCATCCAAAAGGGAGTGCAAAAGTGCCACAACATGGTTGCTTTCACGGCTTTTTCCTTGGCAAGAAGCTTAACACCAGGCTTATTTCCCTTCCCAGGGTTACTGTAAGGCTTAGGCCTAGGGCTAGGATTTTTAAAACTAGGAAGGCATTAGATCCAGGCACACTGCAGCTGTTCAAGGCATCCCAAGGGGAGTACCAAAGTGCAACAACATGGCAGCTTTCACAGCTTTTTCCTTGGCACCATCCCTATACCTAGGCTGATTTATCTGCCTAGGGTTAGGGTTAGGGTTCAGCCTAGGGCTTGGAGTTTTTTAACCAGGAAGCCCTGAGTTCCAGGCTTACTGCATCTGCCAAATGCATCCCAAAGGGAGTGCAAAAGTGCCACAACATGGCTGCTTTCACGGCTTTTCCCTTAGGAAGAACCCTAATACGCGGCTGATTTACCTTCCTAGGGTTACTGTTAGGCTTAGGCCTAGGACTTTTAAAACCAGGAAGCCCTGGGCTCCAGGCACACTGCAGCTGTTAAAGGCATCCCAAGAGGGCCGCAGAAGTGACACAACTTGGCTGCCTCTGCTTCTATTCTCATGAGACCATCCCGAACCATAGGCTGATTTTCCTTCCTAGGGTTAATGTTTGAGTTACGCCTAGGGTAAGAGGTCTATTAACCAGAAAGACCTGAGTTCCAAGAACACAGCAGCTGCGAAGGACTACCCAAGAAGAGCGCAAAAGTACCACAACATGCCTGCCTCCACAGCTTTTTCCTTGGGGACATGCCTAATTCCTGGCTGATTTGCCTTTCTCGTCTTAGGGTTGGGGTTCGGCCTAGGGCTAGGATATTTTTAACTAGGAAGCCCTGAGTTCCAGGCTTACTGCATCTGCCAAAGGCATCCCAAAGGGAGTGCAGAAGTGCCACAACATGGCTGCTTTCACGGCTTTTCCCTTAGGAAGAACCCTAATACGCGGCTGCTTTACCTTCCTAGGGTTACTGTTAGGCTTAGGCCTAGGACTTTTAAAACCAGGAAGCCCTGG
The DNA here is from genome assembly GCA_036010785.1 of Ammospiza maritima maritima. NCBI lineage: Eukaryota > Metazoa > Chordata > Aves > Passeriformes > Passerellidae > Ammospiza > Ammospiza maritima. The sequence continues at coordinate 3,215,122 of JAYKTQ010000493.1, forward strand.
GCTCCAGGCACACTGCAGCTGCGAAAGGCATCCCAAGGGGAGCGCAAAAGTGACACAACTTGGCTGCCACCACTGATATTTCCATGAGACCATCCCGAACCATAGGCTGATTTTCCTTCCTAGGGTTAAGGTTTGAGTTACGCCTAGGGTAAGGGTTCTATTAACCAGAAAGCCCTGAGTTCCAAGAACACAGCAGCTGCGAAGGGCTACCCAAGAAGAGCGCAAAAGTACCACAACATGCCTGCCTCCACAGCTTTTTCCTTGGGGACATGCCTAATTCCTGGCTGATTTGCCTTTCTCGTCTTAGGGTTGGGGTTCGGCCTAGGGCTAGGATTTTTTTAACTAGGAAGCCCTGAGTTCCAGGCTTACTGCATCTGCCAAAGGCATCCCAAAGGGAGTGCAGAAGTGCCACAACATGGCTGCTTTCACGGCTTTTCCCTTAGGAAGAACCCTAATACGCGGCTGATTTACCTTCCTAGGGTTACTGTTAGGCTTAGGCCTAGGACTTTTAAAACCAGGAAGCCCTGGGCTCCAGGCACATGCAGCTGTTCAAGGCATCCCAAGAGGGCCGCAGAAGTGACACAACTTGGCTGCCTCTGTTGCTATTCTCATGAGACCATCCCGAACCATAGGCTGATTTTCCTTCCTAGGGTTAATGTTTGAGTTACGCCTAGGGTAAGAGTTCTATTAACCAGAAAGCCCTGAGTTCCAAGAACACAGCAGCTGCGAAGGACTACCCAAGAAGAGCGCAAAATTACCACAACGTTCCTGCCTCCACAGCTTTTTCCTTGGGGACATGCCTAATTCCTGGCTGATTTGCCTTTCTCGTCTTAGGGTTGGGGTTCGGCCTAGGGCTAGGATTTTTAAAATCAGGAAGCCCTGAGTTCCAGGCACACTGGAGCTGTGAAAGGCATCCAAAAGGGAGTGCAAAAGTGCCACAACATGGTTGCTTTCACGGCTTTTTCCTTGGCAAGAAGCTTAACACCAGGCTTATTTCCCTTCCCAGGGTTACTGTAAGGCTTAGGCCTAGGGCTAGGATTTTTAAAACTAGGAAGGCATTAGATCCAGGCACACTGCAGCTGTTCAAGGCATCCCAAGGGGAGTACCAAAGTGCAACAACATGGCAGCTTTCACAGCTTTTTCCTTGGCACCATCCCTATACCTAGGCTGATTTATCTGCCTAGGGTTAGGGTTAGGGTTCAGCCTAGGGCTTGGAGTTTTTTAACCAGGAAGCCCTGAGTTCCAGGCTTACTGCATCTGCCAAATGCATCCCAAAGGGAGTGCAAAAGTGCCACAACATGGCTGCTTTCACGGCTTTTCCCTTAGGAAGAACCCTAATACGCGGCTGATTTACCTTCCTAGGGTTACTGTTAGGCTTAGGCCTAGGACTTTTAAAACCAGGAAGCCCTGGGCTCCAGGCACACTGCAGCTGTTAAAGGCATCCCAAGAGGGCCGCAGAAGTGACACAACTTGGCTGCCTCTGCTTCTATTCTCATGAGACCATCCCGAACCATAGGCTGATTTTCCTTCCTAGGGTTAATGTTTGAGTTACGCCTAGGGTAAGAGGTCTATTAACCAGAAAGACCTGAGTTCCAAGAACACAGCAGCTGCGAAGGACTACCCAAGAAGAGCGCAAAAGTACCACAACATGCCTGCCTCCACAGCTTTTTCCTTGGGGACATGCCTAATTCCTGGCTGATTTGCCTTTCTCGTCTTAGGGTTGGGGTTCGGCCTAGGGCTAGGATATTTTTAACTAGGAAGCCCTGAGTTCCAGGCTTACTGCATCTGCCAAAGGCATCCCAAAGGGAGTGCAGAAGTGCCACAACATGGCTGCTTTCACGGCTTTTCCCTTAGGAAGAACCCTAATACGCGGCTGCTTTACCTTCCTAGGGTTACTGTTAGGCTTAGGCCTAGGACTTTTAAAACCAGGAAGCCCTGGGCTCCAGGCACACTGCAGCTGCGAAAGGCATCCCAAGGGGAGCGCAAAAGTGACACAACTTGGCTGCCACCACTGATATTTCCATGAGACCATCCCGAACCATAGGCTGATTTTCCTTCCTAGGGTTAAGGTTTGAGTTACGCCTAGGGTAAGGGTTCTATTAACCAGAAAGCCCTGAGTTCCAAGAACACAGCAGCTGCGAAGGGCTACCCAAGAAGAGCGCAAAAGTACCACAACATGCCTGCCTCCACAGCTTTTTCCTTGGGGACATGCCTAATTCCTGGCTGATTTGCCTTTCTCGTCTTAGGGTTGGGGTTCGGCCTAGGGCTAGGATTTTTTTAACTAGGAAGCCCTGAGTTCCAGGCTTACTGCATCTGCCAAAGGCATCCCAAAGGGAGTGCAGAAGTGCCACAACATGGCTGCTTTCACGGCTTTTCCCTTAGGAAGAACCCTAATACGCGGCTGATTTACCTTCCTAGGGTTACTGTTAGGCTTAGGCCTAGGACTTTTAAAACCAGGAAGCCCTGGGCTCCAGGCACATGCAGCTGTTCAAGGCATCCCAAGAGGGCCGCAGAAGTGACACAACTTGGCTGCCTCTGTTGCTATTCTCATGAGACCATCCCGAACCATAGGCTGATTTTCCTTCCTAGGGTTAATGTTTGAGTTACGCCTAGGGTAAGAGTTCTATTAACCAGAAAGCCCTGAGTTCCAAGAACACAGCAGCTGCGAAGGACTACCCAAGAAGAGCGCAAAATTACCACAACGTTCCTGCCTCCACAGCTTTTTCCTTGGGGACATGCCTAATTCCTGGCTGATTTGCCTTTCTCGTCTTAGGGTTGGGGTTCGGCCTAGGGCTAGGATTTTTTTAACTAGGAAGCCCTGAGTTCCAGGCTTACTTCATCTGCCAAAGGCATCCCAAAGGGAGTGCAGAAGTGCCACAACATGGCAGCTTTCACAGCTTTTTCCTTGGCACCATCCCTATACATAGGCTGATTTATCTGCCTAGGGTTAGGGTTAGGGTTCAGCCTAGGGCTTGGAGTTTTTTAACCAGGAAGCCCTGAGTTCCAGGCTTACTTCATCTGCCAAAGGCATCCCAAAGGGAGTGCAGAAGTGCCACAACATGGCTGCTTTCACGGCTTTTCCCTTAGGAAGAACCCTAATACCCGGCTGATTTACCTTCCTAGGGTTACTGTTAGGCTTAGGCCTAGGACTTTTAAAACCAGGAAGCCCTGGGCTCCAGGCACACTGCAGCTGCGAAAGGCATCCCAAGAGGGCCGCAGAAGTGACACAACTTGTCTGCCTCTGCTGCTATTCTCATGAGACCATCCCGAACCATAGGCTGATTTTCCTTCCTAGGGTTAAGGTTTGAGTTACGCCTAGGGTAAGGGTTCTATTAACCAGAAAGCCCTGAGTTCCAAGAACACAGCAGCTGCAAAGGACTAGCCAAGAAGAGCGCAAAAGTACCACAACATGCCTGCCTCCACAGCTTTTTCCTTGGGGACATGCCTAATTCCTGGCTGATTTGCCTTTCTCGTCTTAGGGTTGGGGTTCGGCCTAGGGCTAGGATTTTTAAAATCAGGAAGCCCTGAGTTCCAGGCACACTGGAGCTGTGAAAGGCATCCAAAAGGGAGTGCAAAAGTGCCACAACATGGTTGCTTTCACGGCTTTTTCCTTGGCAAGAAGCTTAACACCAGGCTGATTTCCCTTCCCAGGGTTACTGTAAGGCTTAGGCCTAGGGCTAGGATTTTTAAAACTAGGAAGGCATTAGATCCAGGCACACTGCAGCTGTTCAAGGCATCCCAAGGGGAGTACCAAAGTGCAACAACATGGCAGCTTTCACAGCTTTTTCCTTGGCACCATCCCTATACCTAGGCTGATTTATCTGCCTAGGGTTAGGGTTAGGGTTCAGCCTAGGGCTTGGAGTTTTTTAACCAGGAAGCCCTGAGTTCCAGGCTTACTGCATCTGCCAAATGCATCCCAAAGGGAGTGCAAAAGTGCCACAACATGGCTGCTTTCACGGCTTTTCCCTTAGGAAGAACCCTAATACGCGGCTGATTTACCTTCCTAGGGTTACTGTTAGGCTTAGGCCTAGGACTTTTAAAACCAGGAAGCCCTGGGCTCCAGGCACACTGCAGCTGTTAAAGGCATCCCAAGAGGGCCGCAGAAGTGACACAACTTGGCTGCCTCTGCTTCTATTCTCATGAGACCATCCCGAACCATAGGCTGATTTTCCTTCCTAGGGTTAATGTTTGAGTTACGCCTAGGGTAAGAGGTCTATTAACCAGAAAGACCTGAGTTCCAAGAACACAGCAGCTGCGAAGGACTACCCAAGAAGAGCGCAAAAGTACCACAACATGCCTGCCTCCACAGCTTTTTCCTTGGGGACATGCCTAATTCCTGGCTGATTTGCCTTTCTCGTCTTAGGGTTGGGGTTCGGCCTAGGGCTAGGATATTTTTAACTAGGAAGCCCTGAGTTCCAGGCTTACTGCATCTGCCAAAGGCATCCCAAAGGGAGTGCAGAAGTGCCACAACATGGCTGCTTTCACGGCTTTTCCCTTAGGAAGAACCCTAATACGCGGCTGCTTTACCTTCCTAGGGTTACTGTTAGGCTTAGGCCTAGGACTTTTAAAACCAGGAAGCCCTGGGCTCCAGGCACACTGCAGCTGCGAAAGGCATCCCAAGGGGAGCGCAAAAGTGACACAACTTGGCTGCCACCACTGATATTTCCATGAGACCATCCCGAACCATAGGCTGATTTTCCTTCCTAGGGTTAAGGTTTGAGTTACGCCTAGGGTAAGGGTTCTATTAACCAGAAAGCCCTGAGTTCCAAGAACACAGCAGCTGCGAAGGGCTACCCAAGAAGAGCGCAAAAGTACCACAACATGCCTGCCTCCACAGCTTTTTCCTTGGGGACATGCCTAATTCCTGGCTGATTTGCCTTTCTCGTCTTAGGGTTGGGGTTCGGCCTAGGGCTAGGATTTTTTTAACTAGGAAGCCCTGAGTTCCAGGCTTACTGCATCTGCCAAAGGCATCCCAAAGGGAGTGCAGAAGTGCCACAACATGGCTGCTTTCACGGCTTTTCCCTTAGGAAGAACCCTAATACGCGGCTGATTTACCTTCCTAGGGTTACTGTTAGGCTTAGGCCTAGGACTTTTAAAACCAGGAAGCCCTGGGCTCCAGGCACACTGCAGCTGCGAAAGGCATCCCAAGAGGGCCGCAGAAGTGACACAACTTGGCTGCCTCTGCTGCTATTCTCATGAGACCATCCCGAACCATAGGCTGATTTTCCTTCCTAGGGTTAAGGTTTGAGTTACGCCTAGGGTAAGGGTTCTATTAACCAGAAAGCCCTGAGTTCCAAGAACACAGCAGCTGCGAAGGACTACCCAAGAAGAGCGCAAAAGTACCACAACATGCCTGCCTCCACAGCTTTTTCCTTGGGGACATGCCTAATTCCTGGCTGATTTGCCTTTCTCGTCTTAGGGTTGGGGTTCGGCCTAGGGCTAGGATTTTTAAAATCAGGAAGCCCTGAGTTCCAGGCACACTGGAGCTGTGAAAGGCATCCCAAAGGGAGTGCAAAAGTGCCACAACATGGTTGCTTTCACGGCTTTTTCCTTGGCAAGAAACTTAACACCAGGCTGATTTCCCTTCCCAGGGTTACTGTAAGGCTTAGGCCTAGGGCTAGGATTTTTAAAACTAGGAAGCCATTAGATCCAGGCACACTGCAGCTGTTAAAGGCATCCCAAGGGGAGTACAAAAGTGCAACAACATGGCAGCTTTCACAGCTTTTTCCTTGGCACCATCCCTATACCTAGGCTGATTTATCTGCCTAGGGTTAGGGTTAGGGTTCAGCCTAGGGCTTGGAGTTTTTTAACCAGGAAGCCCTGAGACCCAGGCTTACTGCATCTGCCAAAGGCATCCCAAAGGGAGTGCAGAAGTGCCACAACATGGCTGCTTTCACGGCTTTTCCCTTAGGAAGAACCCTAATACGCGGCTGATTTACCTTCCTAGGGTTACTGTTAGGCTTAGGCCTAGGACTTTTAAAACCAGGAAGCCCTGGGCTCCAGGCACACTGCAGCTGCGAAAGGCATCCCAAGGGGAGCGCAAAAGTGACACAACTTGGCTGCCACCACTGATATTTCCATGAGACCATCCCGAACCATAGGCTGATTTTCCTTCCTAGGGTTAATGTTTGAGTTTCGCCTAGGGTAAGGGTTCTATTAACCAGAAAGCCCTGAGTTCCAAGAACACAGCAGCTGCGAAGGGCTACCCAAGAAGAGCGCAAAAGTACCACAACATGCCTGCCTCCACAGCTTTTTCCTTGGGGACATGCCTAATTCCTGGCTGATTTGCCTTTCTTGTCTTAGGGTTGGGGTTCGGCCTAGGGCTAGGATTTTTAAAATCAGGAAGCCCTGAGTTCCAGGCACACTGGAGCTGTGAAAGGCATCCAAAAGGGAGTGCAAAAGTGCCACAACATGGTTGCTTTCACGGCTTTTTCCTTGGCAAGAAGCTTAACACCAGGCTGATTTCCCTTCCCAGGGTTACTGTAAGGCTTAGGCCTAGGGCTAGGATTTTTAAAACTAGGAAGCCCTTAGATCCAGGCACACTGCAGCTGTTCAAGGCATCCCAAGGGGAGTACAAAAGTGCAACAACATGGCAGCTTTCACAGCTTTTTCCTTGGCACCATCCCTATACCTAGGCTGATTTATCTGCCTAGGGTTAGGGTTAGGGTTCAGCCTAGGGCTTGGAGTTTTTTAACCAGGAAGCCCTGAGTTCCAGGCTTACTGCATCTGCCAAATGCATCCCAAAGGGAGTGCAAAAGTGCCACAACATGGCTGCTTTCACGGCTTTTCCCTTAGGAAGAACCCTAATACGCGGCTGATTTACCTTCCTAGGGTTACTGTTAGGCTTAGGCCTAGGACTTTTAAAACCAGGAAGCCCTGGGCTCCAGGCACACTGCAGCTGCGAAAGGCATCCCAAGAGGGCCGCAGAGGTGACACAACTTGGCTGCCTCTGCTTCTATTCTCATGAGACCATCCCGAACCATAGGCTGATTTTCCTTCCTAGGGTTAATGTTTGAGTTTCGCCTAGGGTAAGAGGTCTATTAACCAGAAAGCCCTGAGTTCCAAGAACACAGCAGCTGCGAAGGACTAGCCAAGAAGAGCGCAAAAGTACCACAACATGCCTGCCTCCACAGCTTTTTCCTTGGGGACATGCCTAATTCCTGGCTGATTTGCCTTTCTCGTCTTAGGGTTGGGGTTCGGCCTAGGGCTAGGATATTTTTAACTAGGAAGCCCTGAGTTCCAGGCTTACTGCATCTGCCAAAGGCATCCCAAAGGGAGTGCAGAAGTGCCACAACATGGCTGCTTTCACGGCTTTTCCCTTAGGAAGAACCCTAATACGCGGCTGATTTACCTTCCTAGGGTTACTGTTAGGCTTAGGCCTAGGACTTTTAAAACCAGGAAGCCCTGGGCTCCAGGCACACTGCAGCTGCGAAAGGCATCCCAAGAGGGCCGCAGAGGTGACACAACTTGGCTGCCTCTGCTGCTATTCTCATGAGACCATCCCGAACCATAGGCTGATTTTCCTTCCTAGGGTTAAGGTTTGAGTTACGCCTAGGGTAAGGGTTCTATTAACCAGAAAGCCCTGAGTTCCAAGAACACAGCAGCTGCGAAGGGCTACCCAAGAAGAGCGCAAAAGTACCACAACATGCCTGCCTCCACAGCTTTTTCCTTGGGGACATGCCTAATTCCTGGCTGATTTGCCTTTCTCGTCTTAGGGTTGGGGTTCGGCCTAGGGCTAGGATTTTTAAAATCAGGAAGCCCTGAGTTCCAGGCACACTGGAGCTGTGAAAGGCATCCAAAAGGGAGTGCAAAAGTGCCACAACACGGTTGCTTTCACGGCTTTTTCCTTGGCAAGAAGCTTAACACCAGGCTGATTTCCCTTCCCAGGGTTACTGTAAGGCTTAGGCCTAGGGCTAGGATTTTTAAAACTAGGAAGCCATTAGATCCAGGCACACTGCAGCTGTTCAAGGCATCCCAAGGGGAGTACAAAAGTGCAACAACATGGCAGCTTTCACAGCTTTTTCCTTGGCACCATCCCTATACCTAGGCTGATTTATCTGCCTAGGGTTAGGGTTAGGGTTCAGCCTAGGGCTTGGAGTTTTTTAACCAGGAAGCCCTGAGTTCCAGGCTTACTGCATCTGCCAAAGGCATCCCAAAGGGAGTGCAGAAGTGCCACAACATGGCTGCTTTCACGGCTTTTCCCTTAGGAAGAACCCTAATACGCGGCTGATTTACCTTCCTAGGGTTACTGTTAGGCTTAGGCCTAGGACTTTTAAAACCAGGAAGCCCTGGGCTCCAGGCACACTGCAGCTGCGAAAGGCATCCCAAGAGGGCCGCAGAAGTGACACAACTTGGCTGCCTCTGCTGCTATTCTCATGAGACCATCCCGAACCATAGGCTGATTTTCCTTCCTAGGGTTAAGGTTTGAGTTACGCCTAGGGTAAGGGTTCTATTAACCAGAAAGCCCTGAGTTCCAAGAACACAGCAGCTGCAAAGGACTAGCCAAGAAGAGCGCAAAAGTACCACAACATGCCTGCCTCCACAGCTTTTTCCTTGGGGACATGCCTAATTCCTGGCTGATTTGCCTTTCTCGTCTTAGGGTTGGGGTTCGGCCTAGGGCTAGGATTTTTAAAATCAGGAAGCCCTGAGTTCCAGGCACACTGGAGCTGTGAAAGGCATCCAAAAGGGAGTGCAAAAGTGCCACAACATGGTTGCTTTCACGGCTTTTTCCTTGGCAAGAAGCTTAACACCAGGCTGATTTCCCTTCCCAGGGTTACTGTAAGGCTTAGGCCTAGGGCTAGGATTTTTAAAACTAGGAAGCCCTTAGATCCAGGCACACTGCAGCTGTTCAAGGCATCCCAAGGGGAGTACCAAAGTGCAACAACATGGCAGCTTTCACAGCTTTTTCCTTGGCACCATCCCTATACCTAGGCTGATTTATCTGCCTAGGGTTAGGGTTAGGGTTCAGCCTAGGGCTTGGAGTTTTTTAACCAGGAAGCCCTGAGTTCCAGGCTTACTGCATCTGCCAAATGCATCCCAAAGGGAGTGCAAAAGTGCCACAACATGGCTGCTTTCACGGCTTTTCTCTTAGGAAGAACCCTAATACGCGGCTGATTTACCTTCCTAGGGTTACTGTTAGGCTTAGGCCTAGGACTTTTAAAACCAGGAAGCCCTGGGCTCCAGGCACACTGCAGCTGCGAAAGGCATCCCAAGGGGAGCGCAAAAGTGACACAACTTGGCTGCCACCACTGATATTTCCATGAGACCATCCCGAACCATAGGCTGATTTTCCTTCCTAGGGTTAAGGTTTGAGTTACGCCTAGGGTAAGGGTTCTATTAACCAGAAAGCCCTGAGTTCCAAGAACACAGCAGCTGCGAAGGACTACCCAAGAAGAGCGCAAAAGTACCACAACATGCCTGCCTCCACAGCTTTTTCCTTGGGGACATGCCTAATTCCTGGCTGATTTGCCTTTCTCGTCTTAGGGTTGGGGTTCGGCCTAGGGCTAGGATATTTTTAACTAGGAAGCCCTGAGTTCCAGGCTTACTGCATCTGCCAAAGGCATCCCAAAGGGAGTGCAGAAGTGCCACAACATGGCTGCTTTCACGGCTTTTCCCTTAGGAAGAACCCTAATACGCGGCTGATTTACCTTCCTAGTGTTACTGTTAGGCTTAGGCCTAGGACTTTTAAAACCAGGAAGCCCTGGGCTCCAGGCACACTGCAGCTGCGAAAGGCATCCCAAGGGGAGCGCAAACTTGGCTGCCTCTGCTTCTATTCTCCTGAGACCATCCCGAACCATAGGCTGATTTTCCTTCCTAGGGTTAATGTTTGAGTTTCGCCTAGGGTAAGAGGTCTATTAACCAGAAAGACCTGAGTTCCAAGAACACAGCAGCTGCGAAGGACTAGCCAAGAAGAGCGCAAAAGTACCACAACATGCCTGCCTCCACAGCTTTTTCCTTGGGGACATGCCTAATTCCTGGCTGATTTGCCTTTCTCGTCTTAGGGTTGGGGTTCGGCCTAGGGCTAGGATATTTTTAACTAGGAAGCCTTGAGTTCCAGGCTTACTGCATCTGCCAAAGGCATCCCAAAGGGAGTGCAGAAGTGCCACAACATGGTTGCTTTCACGGCTTTTCCCTTAGGAAGAACCCTAATACGCGGCTGCTTTACCTTCCTAGGGTTACTGTTAGGCTTAGGCCTAGGACTTTTAAAACCAGGAAGCCCTGGGCTCCAGGCACACTGCAGCTGCGAAAGGCATCCCAAGGGGAGCGCAAAAGTGACACAACTTGGCTGCCACCACTGATATTTCCATGAGACCATCCCGAACCATAGGCTGATTTTCCTTCCTAGGGTTAAGGTTTGAGTTACGCCTAGGGTAAGGGTTCTATTAACCAGAAAGCCCTGAGTTCCAAGAACACAGCAGCTGCGAAGGGCTACCCAAGAAGAGCGCAAAAGTACCACAACATTCCTGCCTCCACAGCTTTTTCCTTGGGGACATGCCTAATTCCTGGCTGATTTGCCTTTCTCGTCTTAGGGTTGGGGTTCGGCCTAGGGCTAGGATTTTTAAAATCAGGAAGCCCTGAGTTCCAGGCACACTGGAGCTGTGAAAGGCATCCAAAAGGGAGTGCAAAAGTGCCACAACATGGTTGCTTTCACGGCTTTTTCCTTGGCAAGAAGCTTAACACCAGGCTGATTTCCCTTCCCAGGGTTACTGTAAGGCTTAGGCCTAGGGCTAGGATTTTTAAAACTAGGAAGCCATTAGATCCAGGCACACTGCAGCTGTTCAAGGCATCCCAAGGGGAGTACAAAAGTGCAACAACATGGCAGCTTTCACAGCTTTTTCCTTGGCACCATCCCTATACCTAGGCTGATTTATCTGCCTAGGGTTAGGGTTAGGGTTCAGCCTAGGGCTTGGAGTTTTTTAACCAGGAAGCCCTGAGTTCCAGGCTTACTGCATCTGCCAAATGCATCCCAAAGGGAGTGCAAAAGTGCCACAACATGGCTGCTTTCACGGCTTTTCCCTTAGGAAGAACCCTAATACGCGGCTGATTTACCTTCCTAGGGTTACTGTTAGGCTTAGGCCTAGGACTTTTAAAACCAGGAAGCCCTGGGCTCCAGGCACACTGCAGCTGCGAAAGGCATCCCAAGAGGGCCGCAGAGGTGACACAACTTGGCTGCCTCTGCTGCTATTCTCATGAGACCATCCCGAACCATAGGCTGATTTTCCTTCCTAGGGTTAAGGTTTGAGTTACGCCTAGGGTAAGGGTTCTATTAACCAGAAAGCCCTGAGTTCCAAGAACACAGCAGCTGCGAAGGACTACCCAAGAAGAGCGCAAAAGTACCACAACATGCCTGCCTCCACAGCTTTTTCCTTGGGGACATGCCTAATTCCTGGCTGATTTGCCTTTCTCGTCTTAGGGTTGGGGTTCGGCCTAGGGCTAGGATTTTTAAAATCAGGAAGCCCTGAGTTCCAGGCACACTGGAGCTGTGAAAGGCATCCAAAAGGGAGTGCAAAAGTGCCACAACATGGTTGCTTTCACGGCTTTTTCCTTGGCAAGAAGCTTAACACCAGGCTGATTTCCCTTCCCAGGGTTACTGTAAGGCTTAGGCCTAGGGCTAGGATTTTTAAAACTAGGAAGCCATTAGATCCAGGCACACTGCAGCTGTTCAAGGCATCCCAAGGGGAGTACAAAAGTGCAACAACATGGCAGCTTTCACAGCTTTTTCCTTGGCACCATCCCTATACCTAGGCTGATTTATCTGCCTAGGGTTAGGGTTAGGGTTCAGCCTAGGGCTTGGAGTTTTTTAACCAGGAAGCCCTGAGTTCCAGGCTTACTGCATCTGCCAAATGCATCCCAAAGGGAGTGCAAAAGTGCCACAACATGGCTGCTTTCACGGCTTTTCCCTTAGGAAGAACCCTAATACGCGGCTGATTTACCTTCCTAGGGTTACTGTTAGGCTTAGGCCTAGGACTTTTAAAACCAGGAAGCCCTGGGCTCCAGGCACACTGCAGCTGCGAAAGGCATCCCAAGAGGGCCGCAGAAGTGACACAACTTGGCTGCCTCTGCTTCTATTCTCATGAGACCATCCCGAACCATAGGCTGATTTTCCTTCCTAGGGTTAATGTTTGAGTTACGCCTAGGGTAAGAGGTCTATTAACCAGAAAGACCTGAGTTCCAAGAACACAGCAGCTGCGAAGGACTACCCAAGAAGAGCGCAAAAGTACCACAACATGCCTGCCTCCACAGCTTTTTCCTTGGGGACATGCCTAATTCCTGGCTGATTTGCCTTTCTCGTCTTAGGGTTGGGGTTCGGCCTAGGGCTAGGATATTTTTAACTAGGAAGCCCTGAGTTCCAGGCTTACTGCATCTGCCAAAGGCATCCCAAAGGGAGTGCAGAAGTGCCACAACATGGCTGCTTTCACGGCTTTTCTCTTAGGAAGAACCCTAATACGCGGCTGATTTACCTTCCTAGGGTTACTGTTAGGCTTAGGCCTAGGACTTTTAAAACCAGGAAGCCCTGGGCTCCAGGCACACTGCAGCTGCGAAAGGCATCCCAAGGGGAGCGCAAAAGTGACACAACTTGGCTGCCACCACTGATATTTCCATGAGACCATCCCGAACCATAGGCTGATTTTCCTTCCTAGGGTTAAGGTTTGAGTTACGCCTAGGGTAAGGGTTCTATTAACCAGAAAGCCCTGAGTTCCAAGAACACAGCAGCTGCGAAGGGCTACCCAAGAAGAGCGCAAAAGTACCACAACATGCCTGCCTCCACAGCTTTTTCCTTGGGGACATGCCTAATTCCTGGCTGATTTGCCTTTCTCGTCTTAGGGTTGGGGTTCGGCCTAGGGCTAGGATTTTTAAAATCAGGAAGCCCTGAGTTCCAGGCACACTGGAGCTGTGAAAGGCATCCAAAAGGGAGTGCAAAAGTGCCACAACATGGTTGCTTTCACGGCTTTTTCCTTGGCAAGAAGCTTAACACCAGGCTGATTTCCCTTCCCAGGGTTACTGTAAGGCTTAGGCCTAGGGCTAGGATTTTTAAAACTAGGAAGCCATTAGATCCAGGCACACTGCAGCTGTTCAAGGCATCCCAAGGGGAGTACAAAAGTGCAACAACATGGCAGCTTTCACAGCTTTTTCCTTGGCACCATCCCTATACCTAGGCTGATTTATCTGCCTAGGGTTAGGGTTAGGGTTCAGCCTAGGGCTTGGAGTTTTTTAACCAGGAAGCCCTGAGTTCCAGGCTTACTGCATCTGCCAAAGGCATCCCAAAGGGAGTGCAGAAGTGCCACAACATGGCTGCTTTCACGGCTTTTCCCTTAGGAAGAACCCTAATACGCGGCTGATTTACCTTCCTAGGGTTACTGTTAGGCTTAGGCCTAGGACTTTTAAAACCAGGAAGCCCTGGGCTCCAGGCACACTGCAGCTGCGAAAGGCATCCCAAGAGGGCCGCAGAAGTGACACAACTTGGCTGCCTCTGCTGCTATTCTCATGAGACCATCCCGAACCATAGGCTGATTTTCCTTCCTAGGGTTAAGGTTTGAGTTACGCCTAGGGTAAGGGTTCTATTAACCAGAAAGCCCTGAGTTCCAAGAACACAGCAGCTGCAAAGGACTAGCCAAGAAGAGCGCAAAAGTACCACAACATGCCTGCCTCCACAGCTTTTTCCTTGGGGACATGCCTAATTCCTGGCTGATTTGCCTTTCTCGTCTTAGGGTTGGGGTTCGGCCTAGGGCTAGGATTTTTAAAATCAGGAAGCCCTGAGTTCCAGGCACACTGGAGCTGTGAAAGGCATCCAAAAGGGAGTGCAAAAGTGCCACAACATGGTTGCTTTCACGGCTTTTTCCTTGGCAAGAAGCTTAACACCAGGCTGATTTCCCTTCCCAGGGTTACTGTAAGGCTTAGGCCTAGGGCTAGGATTTTTAAAACTAGGAAGGCATTAGATCCAGGCACACTGCAGCTGTTCAAGGCATCCCAAGGGGAGTACCAAAGTGCAACAACATGGCAGCTTTCACAGCTTTTTCCTTGGCACCATCCCTATACCTAGGCTGATTTATCTGCCTAGGGTTAGGGTTAGGGTTCAGCCTAGGGCTTGGAGTTTTTTAACCAGGAAGCCCTGAGTTCCAGGCTTACTGCATCTGCCAAATGCATCCCAAAGGGAGTGCAAAAGTGCCACAACATGGCTGCTTTCACGGCTTTTCTCTTAGGAAGAACCCTAATACGCGGCTGATTTACCTTCCTAGGGTTACTGTTAGGCTTAGGCCTAGGACTTTTAAAACCAGGAAGCCCTGGGCTCCAGGCACACTGCAGCTGCGAAAGGCATCCCAAGGGGAGCGCAAAAGTGACACAACTTGGCTGCCACCACTGATATTTCCATGAGACCATCCCGAACCATAGGCTGATTTTCCTTCCTAGGGTTAAGGTTTGAGTTACGCCTAGGGTAAGGGTTCTATTAACCAGAAAGCCCTGAGTTCCAAGAACACAGCAGCTGCGAAGGACTACCCAAGAAGAGCGCAAAAGTACCACAACATGCCTGCCTCCACAGCTTTTTCCTTGGGGACATGCCTAATTCCTGGCTGATTTGCCTTTCTCGTCTTAGGGTTGGGGTTCGGCCTAGGGCTAGGATATTTTTAACTAGGAAGCCCTGAGTTCCAGGCTTACTGCATCTGCCAAAGGCATCCCAAAGGGAGTGCAGAAGTGCCACAACATGGCTGCTTTCACGGCTTTTCCCTTAGGAAGAACCCTAATACGCGGCTGATTTACCTTCCTAGGGTTACTGTTAGGCTTAGGCCTAGGACTTTTAAAACCAGGAAGCCCTGGGCTCCAGGCACACTGCAGCTGCGAAAGGCATCCCAAGGGGAGCGCAAACTTGGCTGCCTCTGCTTCTATTCTCCTGAGACCATCCCGAACCAATGGCTGATTTTCCTTCCTAGGGTTAATGTTTGAGTTTCGCCTAGGGTAAGAGGTCTATTAACCAGAAAGACCTGAGTTCGAAGAACACAGCAGCTGCGAAGGACTAGCCAAGAAGAGCGCAAAAGTACCACAACATGCCTGCCTCCACAGCTTTTTCCTTGGGGACATGCCTAATTCCTGGCTGATTTGCCTTTCTCGTCTTAGGGTTGGGGTTCGGCCTAGGGCTAGGATTTTTTTAACTAGGAAGCCTTGAGTTCCAGGCTTACTGCATCTGCCAAAGGCATCCCAAAGGGAGTGCAGAAGTGCCACAACATGGTTGCTTTCACGGCTTTTCCCTTAGGAAGAACCCTAATACGCGGCTGATTTACCTTCCTAGGGTTACTGTTAGGCTTAGGCCTAGGACTTTTAAAACCAGGAAGCCCTGGGCTCCAGGCACACTGCAGCTGCGAAAGGCATCCCAAGGGGAGCGCAAAAGTGACACAACTTGGCTGCCACCACTGATATTTCCATGAGACCATCCCGAACCATAGGCTGATTTTCCTTCCTAGGGTTAAGGTTTGAGTTACGCCTAGGGTAAGGGTTCTATTAACCAGAAAGCCCTGAGTTCCAAGAACACAGCAGCTGCGAAGGGCTACCCAAGAAGAGCGCAAAAGTACCACAACATGCCTGCCTCCACAGCTTTTTCCTTGGGGACATGCCTAATTCCTGGCTGATTTGCCTTTCTCGTCTTAGGGTTGGGGTTCGGCCTAGGGCTAGGATTTTTAAAATCAGGAAGCCCTGAGTTCCAGGCACACTGGAGCTGTGAAAGGCATCCAAAAGGGAGTGCAAAAGTGCCACAACATGGTTGCTTTCACGGCTTTTTCCTTGGCAAGAAGCTTAACACCAGGCTGATTTCCCTTCCCAGGGTTACTGTAAGGCTTAGGCCTAGGGCTAGGATTTTTAAAACTAGGAAGCCATTAGATCCAGGCACACTGCAGCTGTTCAAGGCATGCCAAGGGGAGTACAAAAGTGCAACAACATGGCAGCTTTCACAGCTTTTTCCTTGGCACCATCCCTATACCTAGGCTGATTTATCTGCCTAGGGTTAGGGTTAGGGTTCAGCCTAGGGCTTGGAGTTTTTTAACCAGGAAGCCCTGAGTTCCAGGCTTACTGCATCTGCCAAATGCATCCCAAAGGGAGTGCAAAAGTGCCACAACATGGCTGCTTTCACGGCTTTTCCCTTAGGAAGAACCCTAATACGCGGCTGATTTACCTTCCTAGGGTTACTGTTAGGCTTAGGCCTAGGACTTTTAAAACCAGGAAGCCCTGGGCTCCAGGCACACTGCAGCTGCGAAAGGCATCCCAAGAGGGCCGCAGAGGTGACACAACTTGGCTGCCTCTGCTGCTATTCTCATGAGACCATCCCGAACCATAGGCTGATTTTCCTTCCTAGGGTTAAGGTTTGAGTTACGCCTAGGGTAAGGGTTCTATTAACCAGAAAGCCCTGAGTTCCAAGAACACAGCAGCTGCGAAGGACTACCCAAGAAGAGCGCAAAAGTACCACAACATGCCTGCCTCCACAGCTTTTTCCTTGGGGACATGCCTAATTCCTGGCTGATTTGCCTTTCTCGTCTTAGGGTTGGGGTTCGGCCTAGGGCTAGGATTTTTAAAATCAGGAAGCCCTGAGTTCCAGGCACACTGGAGCTGTGAAAGGCATCCAAAAGGGAGTGCAAAAGTGCCACAACATGGTTGCTTTCACGGCATTTTCCTTGGCAAGAAGCTTAACACCAGGCTGATTTCCCTTCCCAGGGTTACTGTAAGGCTTAGGCCTAGGGCTAGGATTTTTAAAACTAGGAAGCCATTAGATCCAGGCACACTGCAGCTGTTCAAGGCATCCCAAGGGGAGTACAAAAGTGCAACAACATGGCAGCTTTCACAGCTTTTTCCTTGGCACCATCCCTATACCTAGGCTGATTTATCTGCCTAGGGTTAGGGTTAGGGTTCAGCCTAGGGCTTGGAGTTTTTTAACCAGGAAGCCCTGAGTTCCAGGCTTACTGCATCTGCCAAATGCATCCCAAAGGGAGTGCAAAAGTGCCACAACATGGCTGCTTTCACGGCTTTTCCCTTAGGAAGAACCCTAATACGCGGCTGATTTACCTTCCTAGGGTTACTGTTAGGCTTAGGCCTAGGACTTTTAAAACCAGGAAGCCCTGGGCTCCAGGAACACTGCAGCTGCGAAAGGCATCCCAAGAGGGCCGCAGAAGTGACACAACTTGGCTGCCTCTGCTTCTATTCTCATGAGACCATCCCGAACCATAGGCTGATTTTCCTTCCTAGGGTTAATGTTTGAGTTACGCCTAGGGTAAGAGGTCTATTAACCAGAAAGACCTGAGTTCCAAGAACACAGCAGCTGCGAAGGACTACCCAAGAAGAGCGCAAAAGTACCACAACATGCCTGCCTCCACAGCTTTTTCCTTGGGGACATGCCTAATTCCTGGCTGATTTGCCTTTCTCGTCTTAGGGTTGGGGTTCGGCCTAGGGCTAGGATATTTTTAACTAGGAAGCCCTGAGTTCCAGGCTTACTGCATCTGCCAAAGGCATCCCAAAGGGAGTGCAGAAGTGCCACAACATGGCTGCTTTCACGGCTTTTCTCTTAGGAAGAACCCTAATACGCGGCTGATTTACCTTCCTAGGGTTACTGTTAGGCTTAGGCCTAGGACTTTTAAAACCAGGAAGCCCTGGGCTCCAGGCACACTGCAGCTGCGAAAGGCATCCCAAGGGGAGCGCAAACTTGGCTGCCTCTGCTTCTATTCTCCTGAGACCATCCCGAACCATAGGCTGATTTTCCTTCCTAGGGTTAATGTTTGAGTTTCGCCTAGGGTAAGAGGTCTATTAACCAGAAAGACCTGAGTTCGAAGAACACAGCAGCTGCGAAGGACTAGCCAAGAAGAGCGCAAAAGTACCACAACATGCCTGCCTCCACAGCTTTTTCCTTGGGGACATGCCTAATTCCTGGCTGATTTGCCTTTCTCGTCTTAGGGTTGGGGTTCGGCCTAGGGCTAGGATTTTTTTAACTAGGAAGCCTTGAGTTCCAGGCTTACTGCATCTGCCAAAGGCATCCCAAAGGGAGTGCAGAAGTGCCACAACATGGTTGCTTTCACGGCTTTTCCCTTAGGAAGAACCCTAATACGCGGCTGATTTACCTTCCTAGGGTTACTGTTAGGCTTAGGCCTAGGACTTTTAAAACCAGGAAGCCCTGGGCTCCAGGCACACTGCAGCTGCGAAAGGCATCCCAAGGGGAGCGCAAAAGTGACACAACTTGGCTGCCACCACTGATATTTCCATGAGACCATCCCGAACCATAGGCTGATTTTCCTTCCTAGGGTTAAGGTTTG
This sequence comes from Ammospiza maritima maritima, assembly GCA_036010785.1. NCBI lineage: Eukaryota > Metazoa > Chordata > Aves > Passeriformes > Passerellidae > Ammospiza > Ammospiza maritima. The sequence goes on from JAYKTQ010000493.1 coordinate 3,233,403, forward strand.
AGTTACGCCTAGGGTAAGGGTTCTATTAACCAGAAAGCCCTGAGTTCCAAGAACACAGCAGCTGCGAAGGACTTCCCAAGAAGAGCGCAAAAGTACCACAACATGCCTGCCTCCACAGCTTTTTCCTTGGGGACATGCCTAATTCCTGGCTGATTTGCCTTTCTCGTCTTAGGGTTGGGGTTCGGCCTAGGGCTAGGATTTTTAAAATCAGGAAGCCCTGAGTTCCAGGCACACTGGAGCTGTGAAAGGCATCCCAAAGGGAGTGCAAAAGTGCCACAACATGGTTGCTTTCACGGCTTTTTCCTTGGCAAGAAACTTAACACCAGGCTGATTTCCCTTCCCAGGGTTACTGTAAGGCTTAGGCCTAGGGCTAGGTTTTTTAAAACTAGGAAGCCATTAGATCCAGGCACACTGCAGCTGTTCAAGGCATCCCAAGGGGAGTACAAAAGTGCAACAACATGGCAGCTTTCACAGCTTTTTCCTTGGCACCATCCCTATACCTAGGCTGATTTATCTGCCTAGGGTTAGGGTTAGGGTTCAGCCTAGGTCTTGGAGTTTTTTAACCAGGAAGCCCTGAGACCCAGGCTTACTGCATCTGCCAAAGGCATCCCAAAGGGAGTGCAGAAGTGCCACAACATGGCTGCTTTCACGGCTTTTCCCTTAGGAAGAACCCTAATACGCGGCTGATTTACCTTCCTAGGGTTACTGTTAGGCTTAGGCCTAGGACTTTTAAAACCAGGAAGCCCTGGGCTCCAGGCACACTGCAGCTGCGAAAGGCATCCCAAGAAGGCTGCAGAGGTGACACAACTTGGCTGCCTCTGCTTCTATTCTCATGAGACCATCCCGAACCATAGGCTGATTTTCCTTCCTAGGGTTAAGGTTTGAGTTTCGCCTAGGGTAAGAGGTCTATTAACCAGAAAGCCCTGAGTTCCAAGAACACAGCAGCTGCGAAGGACTAGCCAAGAAGAGCGCAAAAGTACCACAACATGCCTGCCTCCACAGCTTTTTCCTTGGGGACATGCCTAATTCCTGGCTGATTTGCCTTTCTCGTCTTAGGGTTGGGGTTAGGCCTAGGGCTAGGATATTTTTAACTAGGAAGCCCTGAGTTCTAGGCTTACTGCATCTGCCAAAGGCATCCCAAAGGGAGTGCAGAAGTGCCACAACATGGCTGCTTTCACGGCTTTTCCCTTAGGAAGAACCCTAATACGCGGCTGCTTTACCTTCCTACGGTTACTGTTAGGCTTAGGCCTAGGACTTTTAAAACCAGGAAGCCCTGGGCTCCAGGCACACTGCAGCTGCGAAAGGCATCCCAAGAGGGCCGCAGAGGTGACACAACTTGGCTGCCTCTGCTGCTATTCTCATGAGACCATCCCGAACCATAGGCTGATTTTCCTTCCTAGGGTTAAGGTTTGAGTTACGCCTAGGGTAAGGGTTCTATTAACCAGAAAGCCCTGAGTTCCAAGAACACAGCAGCTGCGAAGGGCTACCCAAGAAGAGCGCAAAAGTACCACAACATGCCTGCCTCCACAGCTTTTTCCTTGGGGACATGCCTAATTCCTGGCTGATTTGCCTTTCTCGTCTTAGGGTTGGGGTTCGGCCTAGGGCTAGGATATTTTTAACTAGGAAGCCCTGAGTTCCAGGCTTACTGCATCTGCCAAAGGCATCCCAAAGGGAGTGCAGAAGTGCCACAACATGGCTGCTTTCACGGCTTTTCCCTTAGGAAGAACCCTAATACGCGGCTGATTTACCTTCCTAGGGTTACTGTTAGGCTTAGGCCTAGGACTTTTAAAACCAGGAAGCCCTGGGCTCCAGGCACACTGCAGCTGCGAAAGGCATCCCAAGGGGAGCGCAAACTTGGCTGCCTCTGCTTCTATTCTCCTGAGACCATCCCGAACCATAGGCTGATTTTCCTTCCTAGGGTTAATGTTTGAGTTTCGCCTAGGGTAAGAGGTCTATTAACCAGAAAGACCTGAGTTCGAAGAACACAGCAGCTGCGAAGGACTAGCCAAGAAGAGCGCAAAAGTACCACAACATGCCTGCCTCCACAGCTTTTTCCTTGGGGACATGCCTAATTCCTGGCTGATTTGCCTTTCTCGTCTTAGGGTTGGGGTTCGGCCTAGGGCTAGGATTTTTTTAACTAGGAAGCCTTGAGTTCCAGGCTTACTGCATCTGCCAAAGGCATCCCAAAGGGAGTGCAGAAGTGCCACAACATGGTTGCTTTCACGGCTTTTCCCTTAGGAAGAACCCTAATACGCGGCTGATTTACCTTCCTAGGGTTACTGTTAGGCTTAGGCCTAGGACTTTTAAAACCAGGAAGCCCTGGGCTCCAGGCACACTGCAGCTGCGAAAGGCATCCCAAGGGGAGCGCAAAAGTGACACAACTTGGCTGCCACCACTGATATTTCCATGAGACCATCCCGAACCATAGGCTGATTTTCCTTCCTAGGGTTAAGGTTTGAGTTACGCCTAGGGTAAGGGTTCTATTAACCAGAAAGCCCTGAGTTCCAAGAACACAGCAGCTGCGAAGGACTTCCCAAGAAGAGCGCAAAAGTACCACAACATGCCTGCCTCCACAGCTTTTTCCTTGGGGACATGCCTAATTCCTGGCTGATTTGCCTTTCTCGTCTTAGGGTTGGGGTTCGGCCTAGGGCTAGGATTTTTAAAATCAGGAAGCCCTGAGTTCCAGGCACACTGGAGCTGTGAAAGGCATCCCAAAGGGAGTGCAAAAGTGCCACAACATGGTTGCTTTCACGGCTTTTTCCTTGGCAAGAAACTTAACACCAGGCTGATTTCCCTTCCCAGGGTTACTGTAAGGCTTAGGCCTAGGGCTAGGTTTTTTAAAACTAGGAAGCCATTAGATCCAGGCACACTGCAGCTGTTCAAGGCATCCCAAGGGGAGTACAAAAGTGCAACAACATGGCAGCTTTCACAGCTTTTTCCTTGGCACCATCCCTATACCTAGGCTGATTTATCTGCCTAGGGTTAGGGTTAGGGTTCAGCCTAGGTCTTGGAGTTTTTTAACCAGGAAGCCCTGAGACCCAGGCTTACTGCATCTGCCAAAGGCATCCCAAAGGGAGTGCAGAAGTGCCACAACATGGCTGCTTTCACGGCTTTTCCCTTAGGAAGAACCCTAATACGCGGCTGATTTACCTTCCTAGGGTTACTGTTAGGCTTAGGCCTAGGACTTTTAAAACCAGGAAGCCCTGGTCTCCAGGCACACTGCAGCTGCGAAAGGCATCCCAAGAAGGCTGCAGAGGTGACACAACTTGGCTGCCTCTGCTTCTATTCTCATGAGACCATCCCGAACCATAGGCTGATTTTCCTTCCTAGGGTTAAGGTTTGAGTTTCGCCTAGGGTAAGAGGTCTATTAACCAGAAAGCCCTGAGTTCCAAGAACACAGCAGCTGCGAAGGGCTACCCAAGAAGAGCGCAAAAGTACCACAACATGCCTGCCTCCACAGCTTTTTCCTTGGGGACATGCCTAATTCCTGGCTGATTTGCCTTTCTCGTCTTAGGGTTGGGGTTCGGCCTAGGGCTAGGATATTTTTAACTAGGAAGCCCTGAGTTCCAGGCTTACTGCATCTGCCAAAGGCATCCCAAAGGGAGTGCAGAAGTGCCACAACATGGCTGCTTTCACGGCTTTTCCCTTAGGAAGAACCCTAATACGCGGCTGCTTTACCTTCCTAGGGTTACTGTTAGGCTTAGGCCTAGGACTTTTAAAACCAGGAAGCCCTGGGCTCCAGGCACACTGCAGCTGCGAAAGGCATCCCAAGGGGAGCGCAAAAGTGACACAACTTGGCTGCCACCACTGATATTTCCATGAGACCATCCCGAACCATAGGCTGATTTTCCTTCCTAGGGTTAAGGTTTGAGTTACGCCTAGGGTAAGGGTTCTATTAACCAGAAAGCCCTGAGTTCCAAGAACACAGCAGCTGCGAAGGACTACCCAAGAAGAGCGCAAAAGTACCACAACATGCCTGCCTCCACAGCTTTTTCCTTGGGGACATGCCTAATTCCTGGCTGATTTGCCTTTCTCGTCTTAGGGTTGGGGTTCGGCCTAGGGCTAGGATTTTTTTAACTAGGAAGCCCTGAGTTCCAGGCTTACTGCATCTGCCAAAGGCATCCCAAAGGGAGTGCAGAAGTGCCACAACATGGCTGCTTTCACGGCTTTTCCCTTAGGAAGAACCCTAATACGCGGCTGATTTACCTTCCTAGGGTTACTGTTAGGCTTAGGCCTAGGACTTTTAAAACCAGGAAGCCCTGGGCTCCAGGCACACTGCAGCTGCGAAAGGCATCCCAAGAGGGCCACAGAAGTGACACAACTTGGCTGCCTCTGCTGCTATTCTCATGAGACCATCCCGAACCATAGGCTGATTTTCCTTCCTAGGGTTAAGGTTTGAGTTACGCCTAGGGTAAGGGTTCTATTAACCAGAAAGCCCTGAGTTCCAAGAACACAGCAGCTGCGAAGGACTAGCCAAGAAGAGCGCAAAAGTACCACAACATGCCTGCCTCCACAGCTTTTTCCTTGGGGACATGCCTAATTCCTGGCTGATTTGCCTTTCTCGTCTTAGGGTTGGGTTCATCCTAGGGCTAGGATTTTTAAAATCAGGAAGCCCTGAGTTCCAGGCACACTGGAGCTGTGAAAGGCATCCAAAAGGGAGTGCAAAAGTGCCACAACATGGTTGCTTTCACGGCTTTTTCCTTGGCAAGAAGCTTAACACCAGGCTGATTTCCCTTCCCAGGGTTACTGTAAGGCTTAGGCCTAGGGCTAGGATTTTTAAAACTAGGAAGCCCTTAGATCCAGGCACACTGCAGCTGTTCAAGGCATCCCAAGGGGAGTACAAAAGTGCAACAACATGGCAGCTTTCACAGCTTTTTCCTTGGCACCATCCCTATACCTAGGCTGATTTATCTGCCTAGGGTTAGGGTTAGGGTTCAGCCTAGGGCTTGGAGTTTTTTAACCAGGAAGCCCTGAGTTCCAGGCTTACTGCATCTGCCAAAGGCATCCCAAAGGGAGTGCAAAAGTGCCACAACATGGCTGCTTTCACGGCTTTTCCCTTAGGAAGAACCCTAATACGCGGCTGATTTACCTTCCTAGGGTTACTGTTAGGCTTAGGCCTAGGACTTTTAAAACCAGGAAGCCCTGGGCTCCAGGCACACTGCAGCTGTTAAAGGCATCCCAAGAGGGCCGCAGAAGTGACACAACTTGGCTGCCTCTGCTTCTATTCTCATGAGACCATCCCGAACCATAGGCTGATTTTCCTTCCTAGGGTTAAGGTTTGAGTTTCGCCTAGGGTAAGAGGTCTATTAACCAGAAAGCCCTGAGTTCCAATAACACAGCAGCTGCGAAGGACTAGCCAAGAAGAGCGCAAAAGTACCACAACATGCCTGCCTCCACAGCTTTTTCCTTGGGGACATGCCTAATTCCTGGCTGATTTGCCTTTCTCGTCTTAGGGTTGGGGTTCGGCCTAGGGCTAGGATATTTTTAACTAGGAAGCCCTGAGTTCCAGGCTTACTGCATCTGCAAAAGGCATCCCAAAGGGAGTGCAGAAGTGCCACAACATGGCTGCTTTCACGGCTTTTCCCTTAGGAAGAACCCTAATACGCGGCTGATTTACCTTCCTAGGGTTACTGTTAGGCTTAGGCCTAGGACTTTTAAAACCAGGAAGCCCTGGGCTCCAGGCACATGCAGCTGTTCAAGGCATCCCAAGAGGGCCGCAGAAGTGACACAACTTGGCTGCCTCTGTTGCTATTCTCATGAGACCATCCCGAACCATAGGCTGATTTTCCTTCCTACGGTTAAAGTTTGAGTTACGCTTAGGGTAAGAGTTCTATTAACCAGAAAGCCCTGAGTTCCAAGAACACAGCAGCTGCGAAGGACTAGCCAAGAAGAGCGCAAAAGTATCACAACGTGCCTGCCTCCACAGCTTTTTCCTTGGGGACATGCCTAATTCCTGGCTGATTTGCCTTTCTCGTCTTAGGGTTGGGGTTCGGCCTAGGGCTAGGATTTTTAAAATCAGGAAGCCCTGAGTTCCAGGCACACTGGAGCTGTGAAAGGCATCCAAAAGGGAGTGCAAAAGTGCCACAACATGGTTGCTTTCACGGCTTTTTCCTTGGCAAGAAGCTTAACACCAGGCTGATTTCCCTTCCCAGGGTTACTGTAAGGCTTAGGCCTAGGGCTAGGATTTTTAAAACTAGGAAGCCCTTAGATCCAGGCACACTGCAGCTGTTCAAGGCATCCCAAGGGGAGTACAAAAGTGCAACAACATGGCAGCTTTCACAGCTTTTTCCTTGGCACCATCCCTATACCTAGGCTGATTTATCTGCCTAGGGTTAGGGTTAGGGTTCAGCCTAGGGCTTGGAGTTTTTTAACCAGGAAGCCCTGAGTTCCAGGCTTACTGCATCTGCCAAAGGCATCCCAAAGGGAGTGCAAAAGTGCCACAACATGGCTGCTTTCACGGCTTTTCCCTTAGGAAGAACCCTAATACGCGGCTGATTTACCTTCCTAGGGTTACTGTTAGGCTTAGGCCTAGGACTTTTAAAACCAGGAAGCCCTGGGCTCCAGGCACATGCAGCTGTTAAAGGCATCCCAAGAGGGCCGCAGAAGTGACACAACTTGGCTGCCTCTGCTTCTATTCTCATGAGACCATCCCGAACCATAGGCTGATTTTCCTTCCTAGGGTTAAGGTTTGAGTTTCGCCTAGGGTAAGAGGTCTATTAACCAGAAAGCCCTGAGTTCCAATAACACAGCAGCTGCGAAGGACTAGCCAAGAAGAGCGCAAAAGTACCACAACATGCCTGCCTCCACAGCTTTTTCCTTGGGGACATGCCTAATTCCTGGCTGATTTGCCTTTCTCGTCTTAGGGTTGGGGTTCGGCCTAGGGCTAGGATATTTTTAACTAGGAAGCCCTGAGTTCCAGGCTTACTGCATCTGCAAAAGGCATCCCAAAGGGAGTGCAGAAGTGCCACAACATGGCTGCTTTCACGGCTTTTCCCTTAGGAAGAACCCTAATACGCGGCTGATTTACCTTCCTAGGGTTACTGTTAGGCTTAGGCCTAGGACTTTTAAAACCAGGAAGCCCTGGGCTCCAGGCACATGCAGCTGTTCAAGGCATCCCAAGAGGGCCGCAGAAGTGACACAACTTGGCTGCCTCTGTTGCTATTCTCATGAGACCATCCCGAACCATAGGCTGATTTTCCTTCCTACGGTTAAAGTTTGAGTTACGCTTAGGGTAAGAGTTCTATTAACCAGAAAGCCCTGAGTTCCAAGAACACAGCAGCTGCGAAGGACTAGCCAAGAAGAGCGCAAAAGTATCACAACGTGCCTGCCTCCACAGCTTTTTCCTTGGGGACATGCCTAATTCCTGGCTGATTTGCCTTTCTCGTCTTAGGGTTGGGGTTCGGCCTAGGGCTAGGATTTTTAAAATCAGGAAGCCCTGAGTTCCAGGCACACTGGAGCTGTGAAAGGCATCCAAAAGGGAGTGCAAAAGTGCCACAACATGGTTGCTTTCACGGCTTTTTCCTTGGCAAGAAGCTTAACACCAGGCTGATTTCCCTTCCCAGGGTTACTGTAAGGCTTAGGCCTAGGGCTAGGATTTTTAAAACTAGGAAGCCCTTAGATCCAGGCACACTGCAGCTGTTCAAGGCATCCCAAGGGGAGTACAAAAGTGCAACAACATGGCAGCTTTCACAGCTTTTTCCTTGGCACCATCCCTATACCTAGGCTGATTTATCTGCCTAGGGTTAGGGTTAGGGTTCAGCCTAGGGCTTGGAGTTTTTTAACCAGGAAGCCCTGAGTTCCAGGCTTACTGCATCTGCCAAAGGCATCCCAAAGGGAGTGCAAAAGTGCCACAACATGGCTGCTTTCACGGCTTTTCCCTTAGGAAGAACCCTAATACGCGGCTGATTTACCTTCCTAGGGTTACTGTTAGGCTTAGGCCTAGGACTTTTAAAACCAGGAAGCCCTGGGCTCCAGGCACATGCAGCTGTTAAAGGCATCCCAAGAGGGCCGCAGAAGTGACACAACTTGGCTGCCTCTGCTTCTATTCTCATGAGACCATCCCGAACCATAGGCTGATTTTCCTTCCTAGGGTTAAGGTTTGAGTTACGCCTAGGGTAAGAGGTCTATTAACCAGAAAGCCCTGAGTTCCAAGAACACAGCAGCTGCGAAGGACTAGCCAAGAAGAGCGCAAAAGTACCACAACATGCCTGCCTCCACAGCTTTTTCCTTGGGGACATGCCTAATTCCTGGCTGATTTGCCTTTCTCGTCTTAGGGTTGGGTTCAGCCTAGGGCTAGGATTTTTAAAATCAGGAAGCCCTGAGTTCCAGGCACACTGGAGCTGTGAAAGGCATCCAAAAGGGAGTGCAAAAGTGCCACAACATGGTTGCTTTCACGGCTTTTTCCTTGGCAAGAAGCTTAACACCAGGATGATTTCCCTTCCCAGGGTTACTGTAAGGCTTAGGCCTAGGGCTAGGATTTTTAAAACTAGGAAGCCCTTAGATCCAGGCACACTGCAGCTGTTCAAGGCATCCCAAGGGGAGTACAAAAGTGCAACAACATGGCAGCTTTCACAGCTTTTTCCTTGGCACCATCCCTATACCTAGGCTGATTTATCTGCCTAGGGTTAGGGTTAGGGTTCAGCCTAGGGCTTGGAGTTTTTTAACCAGGAAGCCCTGAGTTCCAGGCTTACTGCATCTGCCAAAGGCATCCCAAAGGGAGTGCAAAAGTGCCACAACATGGCTGCTTTCACGGCTTTTCCCTTAGGAAGAACCCTAATACGCGGCTGATTTACCTTCCTAGGGTTACTGTTAGGCTTAGGCCTAGGACTTTTAAAACCAGGAAGCCCTGGGCTCCAGGCACACTGCAGCTGTTAAAGGCATCCCAAGAGGGCCGCAGAAGTGACACAACTTGGCTGCCTCTGCTTCTATTCTCATGAGACCATCCCGAACCATAGGCTGATTTTCCTTCCTAGGGTTAAGGTTTGAGTTTCGCCTAGGGTAAGAGGTCTATTAACCAGAAAGCCCTGAGTTCCAAGAACACAGCAGCTGCGAAGGACTAGCCAAGAAGAGCGCAAAAGTACCACAACATGCCTGCCTCCACAGCTTTTTCCTTGGGGACATGCCTAATTCCTGGCTGATTTGCCTTTCTCGTCTTAGGGTTGGGGTTCGGCCTAGGGCTAGGATATTTTTAACTAGGAAGCCCTGAGTTCCAGGCTTACTGCATCTGCAAAAGGCATCCCAAAGGGAGTGCAGAAGTGCCACAACATGGCTGCTTTCAATGCTTTTCCCTTAGGAAGAACCCTAATACGCGGCTGATTTACCTTCCTAGGGTTACTGTTAGGCTTAGGCCTAGGACTTTTAAAACCAGGAAGCCCAGGGCTCCAGGCACATGCAGCTGTTCAAGGCATCCCAAGAGGGCCGCAGAAGTGACACAACTTGGCTGCCTCTGTTGCTATTCTCATGAGACCATCCCGAACCATAGGCTGATTTTCCTTCCTACGGTTAAAGTTTGAGTTACGCTTAGGGTAAGAGTTCTATTAACCAGAAAGCCCTGAGTTCCAAGAACACAGCAGCTGCGAAGGACTAGCCAAGAAGAGCGCAAAAGTATCACAACGTGCCTGCCTCCACAGCTTTTTCCTTGGGGACATGCCTAATTCCTGGCTGATTTGCCTTTCTCGTCTTAGGGTTGGGGTTCGGCCTAGGGCTAGGATTTTTAAAATCAGGAAGCCCTGAGTTCCAGGCACACTGGAGCTGTGAAAGGCATCCAAAAGGGAGTGCAAAAGTGCCACAACATGGTTGCTTTCACGGCTTTTTCCTTGGCAAGAAGCTTAACACCAGGCTGATTTCCCTTCCCAGGGTTACTGTAAGGCTTAGGCCTAGGGCTAGGATTTTTAAAACTAGGAAGCCATTAGATCCAGGCACACTGCAGCTGTTCAAGGCATCCCAAGGGGAGTACAAAAGTGCAACAACATGGCAGCTTTCACAGCTTTTTCCTTGGCACCATCCCTATACCTAGGCTGATTTATCTGCCTAGGGTTAGGGTTAGGGTTCAGCCTAGGGCTTGGAGTTTTTTAACCAGGAAGCCCTGAGTTCCAGGCTTACTGCATCTGCCAAAGGCATCCCAAAGGGAGTGCAAAAGTGCCACAACATGGCTGCTTTCACGGCTTTTCCCTTAGGAAGAACCCTAATACGCGGCTGATTTACCTTCCTAGGGTTACTGTTAGGCTTAGGCCTAGGACTTTTAAAACCAGGAAGCCCTGGGCTCCAGGCACACTGCAGCTGTTAAAGGCATCCCAAGAGGGCCGCAGAAGTGACACAACTTGGCTGCCTCTGCTTCTATTCTCATGAGACCATCCCGAACCATAGGCTGATTTTCCTTCCTAGGGTTAAGGTTTGAGTTACGCCTAGGGTAAGAGGTCTATTAACCAGAAAGCCCTGAGTTCCAAGAACACAGCAGCTGCGAAGGACTAGCCAAGAAGAGCGCAAAAGTACCACAACATGCCTGCCTCCACAGCTTTTTCCTTGGGGACATGCCTAATTCCTGGCTGATTTGCCTTTCTCGTCTTAGGGTTGGGGTTCGGCCTAGTGCTAGGATATTTTTAACTAGGAAGCCCTGAGTTCCAGGCTTACTGCATCTGCCAAAGGCATCCCAAAGGGAGTGCAGAAGTGCCACAACATGGCTGCTTTCACGGCTTTTCACTTAGGAAGAACCCTAATACGCGGCTGCTTTACCTTCCTAGGGTTACTGTTAGGCTTAGGCCTAGGACTTTTAAAACCAGGAAGCCCTGGGCTCCAGGCACACTGCAGCTGCGAAAGGCATCCCAAGGGGAGCGCAAAAGTGACACAACTTGGCTGCCACCACTGATATTTCCATTAGACCATCCCGAACCATAGGCTGATTTTCCTTCCTAGGGTTAAGGTTTGAGTTACGCCTAGGGTAAGGGTTCTATTAACCAGAAAGCCCTGAGTTCCAAGAACACAGCAGCTGTGAAGGGCTACCCAAGAAGAGCACAAAAGAACCACAACATGCCTGCCTCCACAGCTTTTTCCTTGGGGACATGCCTAATTCCTGGCTGATTTGCCTTTCTCGTCTTAGGGTTGGGGTTCGGCCTAGGGCTAGGATTTTTTTAACTAGGAAGCCCTGAGTTCCAGGCTTACTGCATCTGCCAAAGGCATCCCAAAGGGAGTGCAGAAGTGCCACAACATGGCTGCTTTCACGGCTTTTCCCTTAGGAAGAACCCTAATACGCGGCTGATTTACCTTCCTAGGGTTACTGTTAGGCTTAGGCCTAGGACTTTTAAAACCAGGAAGCCCTGGGCTCCAGGCACACTGCAGCTGCGAAAGGCATCCCAAGAGGGCCGCAGAAGTGACACAACTTGGCTGCCTCTGCTGCTATTCTCATGAGACCATCCCGAACCATAGGCTGATTTTCCTTCCTAGGGTTAAAGTTTGAGTTACGCCTAGGGTAAGGGTTCTATTAACCAGAAAGCCCTGAGTTCCAAGAACACAGCAGCTGCGAAGGACTTCCCAAGAAGAGCGCAAAAGTACCACAACATGGCTGCTTCCACAGCTTTTTCCTTGGGGACATGCCTAATTCCTGGCTGATTTGCCTTTCTCGTCTTAGGGTTGGGTTCAGCCTAGGGCTAGGATTTTTAAAATCAGGAAGCCCTGAGTTCCAGGCACACTGGAGCTGTGAAAGGCATCCAAAAGGGAGTGCAAAAGTGCCACAACATGGTTGCTTTCACGGCTTTTTCCTTGGCAAGAAGCTTAACACCAGGCTGATTTCCCTTCCCAGGGTTACTGTAAGGCTTAGGCCTAGGGCTAGGATTTTTAAAACTAGGAAGCCCTTAGATCCAGGCACACTGCAGCTGTTCAAGGCATCCCAAGGGGAGTACAAAAGTGCAACAACATGGCAGCTTTCACAGCTTTTTCCTTGGCACCATCCCTATACCTAGGCTGATTTATCTGCCTAGGGTTAGGGTTAGGGTTCAGCCTAGGGCTTGGAGTTTTTTAACCAGGAAGCCCTGAGTTCCAGGCTTACTGCATCTGCCAAAGGCATCCCAAAGGGAGTGCAAAAGTGCCACAACATGGCTGCTTTCACGGCTTTTCCCTTAGGAAGAACCCTAATACGCGGCTGATTTACCTTCCTAGGGTTACTGTTAGGCTTAGGCCTAGGACTTTTAAAACCAGGAAGCCCTGGGCTCCAGGCACACTGCAGCTGTTCAAGGCATCCCAAGAGGGCCGCAGAAGTGACACAACTTGGCTGCCTCTGCTTCTATTCTCATGAGACCATCCCGAACCATAGGCTGATTTTCCTTCCTAGGGTTAAGGTTTGAGTTTCGCCTAGGGTAAGAGGTCTATTAACCAGAAAGCCCTGAGTTCCAAGAACACAGCAGCTGCGAAGGACTAGCCAAGAAGAGCGCAAAAGTACCGCAACATGCCTGCCTCCACAGCTTTTTCCTTGGGGACATGCCTAATTCCTGGCTGATTTGCCTTTCTCGTCTTAGGGTTGGGGTTCGGCCTAGGGCTAGGATATTTTTAACTAGGAAGCCCTGAGTTCCAGGCTTACTGCATCTGCAAAAGGCATCCCAAAGGGAGTGCAGAAGTGCCACAACATGGCTGCTTTCACGGCTTTTCCCTTAGGAAGAACCCTAATACGCGGCTGATTTACCTTCCTAGGGTTACTGTTAGGCTTAGGCCTAGGACTTTTAAAACCAGGAAGCCCAGGGCTCCAGGCACATGCAGCTGTTCAAGGCATCCCAAGAGGGCCGCAGAAGTGACACAACTTGGCTGCCTCTGTTGCTATTCTCATGAGACCATCCCGAACCATAGGCTGATTTTCCTTCCTACGGTTAAAGTTTGAGTTACGCTTAGGGTAAGAGTTCTATTAACCAGAAAGCCCTGAGTTCCAAGAACACAGCAGCTGCGAAGGACTAGCCAAGAAGAGCGCAAAAGTATCACAACGTGCCTGCCTCCACAGCTTTTTCCTTGGGGACATGCCTAATTCCTGGCTGATTTGCCTTTCTCGTCTTAGGGTTGGGGTTCGGCCTAGGGCTAGGATTTTTAAAATCAGGAAGCCCTGAGTTCCAGGCACACTGGAGCTGTGAAAGGCATCCAAAAGGGAGTGCAAAAGTGCCACAACATGGTTGCTTTCACGGCTTTTTCCTTGGCAAGAAGCTTAACACCAGGCTGATTTCCCTTCCCAGGGTTACTGTAAGGCTTAGGCCTAGGGCTAGGATTTTTAAAACTAGGAAGCCATTAGATCCAGGCACACTGCAGCTGTTCAAGGCATCCCAAGGGGAGTACAAAAGTGCAACAACATGGCAGCTTTCACAGCTTTTTCCTTGGCACCATCCCTATACCTAGGCTGATTTATCTGCCTAGGGTTAGGGTTAGGGTTCAGCCTAGGGCTTGGAGTTTTTTAACCAGGAAGCCCTGAGTTCCAGGCTTACTGCATCTGCCAAAGGCATCCCAAAGGGAGTGCAAAAGTGCCACAACATGGCTGCTTTCACGGCTTTTCCCTTAGGAAGAACCCTAATACGCGGCTGATTTACCTTCCTAGGGTTACTGTTAGGCTTAGGCCTAGGACTTTTAAAACCAGGAAGCCCTGGGCTCCAGGCACACTGCAGCTGTTAAAGGCATCCCAAGAGGGCCGCAGAAGTGACACAACTTGGCTGCCTCTGCTTCTATTCTCATGAGACCATCCCGAACCATAGGCTGATTTTCCTTCCTAGGGTTAAGGTTTGAGTTACGCCTAGGGTAAGAGGTCTATTAACCAGAAAGCCCTGAGTTCCAAGAACACAGCAGCTGCGAAGGACTAGCCAAGAAGAGCGCAAAAGTACCACAACATGCCTGCCTCCACAGCTTTTTCCTTGGGGACATGCCTAATTCCTGGCTGATTTGCCTTTCTCGTCTTAGGGTTGGGGTTCGGCCTAGTGCTAGGATATTTTTAACTAGGAAGCCCTGAGTTCCAGGCTTACTGCATCTGCCAAAGGCATCCCAAAGGGAGTGCAGAAGTGCCACAACATGGCTGCTTTCACGGCTTTTCACTTAGGAAGAACCCTAATACGCGGCTGCTTTACCTTCCTAGGGTTACTGTTAGGCTTAGGCCTAGGACTTTTAAAACCAGGAAGCCCTGGGCTCCAGGCACACTGCAGCTGCGAAAGGCATCCCAAGGGGAGCGCAAAAGTGACACAACTTGGCTGCCACCACTGATATTTCCATTAGACCATCCCGAACCATAGGCTGATTTTCCTTCCTAGGGTTAAGGTTTGAGTTACGCCTAGGGTAAGGGTTCTATTAACCAGAAAGCCCTGAGTTCCAAGAACACAGCAGCTGTGAAGGGCTACCCAAGAAGAGCACAAAAGAACCACAACATGCCTGCCTCCACAGCTTTTTCCTTGGGGACATGCCTAATTCCTGGCTGATTTGCCTTTCTCGTCTTAGGGTTGGGGTTCGGCCTAGGGCTAGGATTTTTTTAACTAGGAAGCCCTGAGTTCCAGGCTTACTGCATCTGCCAAAGGCATCCCAAAGGGAGTGCAGAAGTGCCACAACATGGCTGCTTTCACGGCTTTTCCCTTAGGAAGAACCCTAATACGCGGCTGATTTACCTTCCTAGGGTTACTGTTAGGCTTAGGCCTAGGACTTTTAAAACCAGGAAGCCCTGGGCTCCAGGCACACTGCAGCTGCGAAAGGCATCCCAAGAGGGCCGCAGAAGTGACACAACTTGGCTGCCTCTGCTGCTATTCTCATGAGACCATCCCGAACCATAGGCTGATTTTCCTTCCTAGGGTTAAAGTTTGAGTTACGCCTAGGGTAAGGGTTCTATTAACCAGAAAGCCCTGAGTTCCAAGAACACAGCAGCTGCGAAGGACTTCCCAAGAAGAGCGCAAAAGTACCACAACATGGCTGCTTCCACAGCTTTTTCCTTGGGGACATGCCTAATTCCTGGCTGATTTGCCTTTCTCGTCTTAGGGTTGGGTTCAGCCTAGGGCTAGGATTTTTAAAATCAGGAAGCCCTGAGTTCCAGGCACACTGGAGCTGTGAAAGGCATCCAAAAGGGAGTGCAAAAGTGCCACAACATGGTTGCTTTCACGGCTTTTTCCTTGGCAAGAAGCTTAACACCAGGCTGATTTCCCTTCCCAGGGTTACTGTAAGGCTTAGGCCTAGGGCTAGGATTTTTAAAACTAGGAAGCCCTTAGATCCAGGCACACTGCAGCTGTTCAAGGCATCCCAAGGGGAGTACAAAAGTGCAACAACATGGCAGCTTTCACAGCTTTTTCCTTGGCACCATCCCTATACCTAGGCTGATTTATCTGCCTAGGGTTAGGGTTAGGCTTCAGCCTAGGGCTTGGAGTTTTTTAACCAGGAAGCCCTGAGTTCAGGCTTACTGCATCTGCCAAAGGCATCCCAAAGGGAGTGCAAAAGTGCCACAACATGGCTGCTTTCACGGCTTTTCCCTTAGGAAGAACCCTAATACCCGGTTGATTTACCTTCCTAGGGTTACTGTTAGGCTTAGGCCTAGGACTTTTAAAACCAGGAAGCCCTGGGCTCCAGGCACACTGCAGCTGTTAAAGGCATCCCAAGAGGGCCGCAGAAGTGACACAACTTGGCTGCCTCTGCTTGTATTCTCATGAGACCATCCCGAACCATAGGCTGATTTTCCTTCCTAGGGTTAAGGTTTGAGTTTCGCCTAGGGTAAGAGGTCTATTAACCAGAAAGCCCTGAGTTCCAAGAACACAGCAGCTGCGAAGGACTACCCAAGAAGAGCGCAAAAGTACCACAACATGCCTGCCTCCACAGCTTTTTCCTTGGGGACATGCCTAATTCCTGGCTGATTTGCCTTTCTCGTCTTAGGGTTGGGGTTCGGCCTAGGGCTAGGATATTTTTAACTAGGAAGCCCTGAGTTCCAGGCTTACTGCATCTGCAAAAGGCATCCCAAAGGGAGTGCAGAAGTGCCACAACATGGCTGCTTTCACGGCTTTTCCCTTAGGAAGAACCCTAATACGCGGCTGATTTACCTTCCTAGGGTTACTGTTAGGCTTAGGCCTAGGACTTTTAAAACCAGGAAGCCCTGGGCTCCAGGCACATGCAGCTGTTCAAGGCATCCCAAGAGGAGTACTAAAGTACCACAACATGGCAGCTTTCACAGCTTTTTCCTTGGCACCATCCCTATACCTAGGCTGATTTATCTGCCTAGGGTTAGGGTTAGGGTTCAGCCTAGGGCTTGGAGTTTTTTAACCAGGAAGCCCTGAGTTCCAGGCTTACTGCATCTGCCAAAGGCATCCCAAAGGGAGTGCAGAAGTGCCACAACATGGCTGCTTTCACGGCTTTTCCCTTAGGAAGAACCCTAATACCCGGCTTATTTACCTTCCTAGGGTTACTGTTAGGCTTAGGCCTAGGACTTTTAAAACCAGGAAGCCCTGGCCTCCAGGCACTCTGCAGCTCTGAAAGGCATCCCAAGGGGAGCGCAAAAGTGACGCAACTTGGCTGCCACCACTGATATTTCCATGAGACCATCCCGAACCATAGGCTGATTTTCCTTCCTAGGGTTAAGGTTTGAGTTACGCCTAGGGTAAGGGTTCTATTAACCAGAAAGCCCTGAGTTCCAAGAACACAGCAGCTGCGAAGGACTACCCAAGAAGAGCGCAAAAGTACCACAACGTGCCTGCCTCCACAGCTTTTTCCTTGGGGACATGCCTAATTCCTGGCTGATTTGCCTTTCTCGTCTTAGGGTTGGGGTTCGGCCTAGGGCTAGGATTTTTTTAACTAGGAAGCCCTGAGTTCCAGGCTTACTTCATCTGCCAAAGGCATCCCAAAGGGAGTGCAGAAGTGCCAAAACATGGCTGCTTTCACGGCTTTCCCCTTAGGAAGAACCCTAATACGCGGCTGATTTACCTTCCTAGGGTTACTGTTAGGCTTAGGCCTAGGACTTTTAAATCCAGGAAGCCCTGGGCTCCAGGCACATGCAGCTGTTAAAGGCATCCCAAGAGGGCCGCAGAAGTGACACAACTTGGCTGCCTCTGCTTCTATTCTCATGAGACCATCCCGAACCATAGGCTGATTTTCCTTCCTAGGGTTAAGGTTTGAGTTACGCCTAGGGTAAGGGTTCTATTAACCAGAAAGCCCTGAGTTCCAAGAACACAGCAGCTGCGAAGGACTTCCCAAGAAGAGCGCAAAAGTACCACAACATGCCTGCCTCCACAGCTTTTTCCTTGGGGACATGCCTAATTCCTGGCTGATTTGCCTTTCTCGTCTTAGGGTTGGGGTTCGGCCTAGGGCTAGGATTTTTAAAATCAGGAAGCCCTGAGTTCCAGGCACACTGGAGCTGTGAAAGGCATCCAAAAGGGAGTGCAAAAGTGCCACAACATGGTTGCTTTCACGGCTTTTTCCTTGGCAAGAAGCTTAACACCAGGCTGATTTCCCTTCCCAGGGTTATTGTAAGGCTTAGGCCTAGGGCTAGGATTTTTAAAACTAGGAAGCCCTTTGATCCAGGCACACTGCAGCTGTTCAAGGCATCCCAAGGGGAGTACCAAAGTGCAACAACATGGCAGCTTTCACAGCTTTTTCCTTGGCGCCATCCCTATACCTAGGCTGATTTATCTGCCTAGGGTTAGGGTTAGGGTTCAGCCTAGGTCTTGGAGTTTTTCAACCAGGAAGCCCTGAGTTCCAGGCTTACTGCATCTGCCAAAGGCATCCCAAAGGGAGTGCAGAAGTGCCACAACATGGCTGCTTTCACGGCTTTTCCCTTAGGAAGAACCCTAATACGCGGCTGATTTACCTTCCTAGGGTTACTGTTAGGCTTAGGCCTAGGACTTTTAAAACCAGGAAGCCCTGGGCTCCAGGCACACTGCAGCTGCGAAAGGCATCCCAAGAGGGCCGCAGAAGTGACACAACTTGGCTGCCTCTACTGCTATTCTCATGAGACCATCCCGAACCATAGGCTGATTTTCCTTCCTAGGGTTAAGGTTTGAGTTACGCCTAGGGTAAGGGTTCTATTAACCAGAAGGACCTGAGTTCCAAGAACACAGCAGCTGCGAAGGACTTCCCAAGAAGAGCGCAAAAGTACCACAACATGGCTGCTTCCACAGCTTTTTCCTTGGGGACATGCCTAATTCCTGGCTGATTTGCCTTTCTCGTCTTAGGGTTGGGTTCAGCCTAGGGCTAGGATTTTTAAAATCAGGAAGCCCTGAGTTCCAGGCACACTGGAGCTGTGAAAGGCATCCAAAAGGGAGTGCAAAAGTGCCACAACATGGTTGCTTTCACGGCTTTTTCCTTGGCAAGAAGCTTAACACCAGGCTGATTTCCCTTCCCAGGGTTACTGTAAGGCTTAGGCCTAGGGCTAGGATTTTTAAAACTAGGAAGCCCTTAGATCCAGGCACACTGCAGCTGTTCAAGGCATCCCAAGGGGAGTACAAAAGTGCAACAACATGGCAGCTTTCACAGCTTTTTCCTTGGCACCATCCCTATACCTAGGCTGATTTATCTGCCTAGGGTTAGGGTTAGGCTTCAGCCTAGGGCTTGGAGTTTTTTAACCAGGAAGCCCTGAGTTCCAGGCTTACTGCATCTGCCAAAGGCATCCCAAAGGGAGTGCAAAAGTGCCACAACATGGCTGCTTTCACGGCTTTTCCCTTAGGAAGAACCCTAATACCCGGTTGATTTACCTTCCTAGGGTTACTGTTAGGCTTAGGCCTAGGACTTTTAAAACCAGGAAGCCCTGGGCTCCAGGCACACTGCAGCTGTTAAAGGCATCCCAAGAGGGCCGCAGAAGTGACACAACTTGGCTGCCTCTGCTTGTATTCTCATGAGACCATCCCGAACCATAGGCTGATTTTCCTTCCTAGGGTTAAGGTTTGAGTTTCGCCTAGGGTAAGAGGTCTATTAACCAGAAAGCCCTGAGTTCCAAGAACACAGCAGCTGCGAAGGACTACCCAAGAAGAGCGCAAAAGTACCACAACATGCCTGCCTCCACAGCTTTTTCCTTGGGGACATGCCTAATTCCTGGCTGATTTGCCTTTCTCGTCTTAGGGTTGGGGTTCGGCCTAGGGCTAGGATATTTTTAACTAGGAAGCCCTGAGTTCCAGGCTTACTGCATCTGCAAAAGGCATCCCAAAGGGAGTGCAGAAGTGCCACAACATGGCTGCTTTCACGGCTTTTCCCTTAGGAAGAACCCTAATACGGGGCTGATTTACCTTCCTAGGGTTACTGTTAGGCTTAGGCCTAGGACTTTTAAAACCAGGAAGCCCTGGGCTCCAGGCACATGCAGCTGTTCAAGGCATCCCAAGAGGAGTACTAAAGTACCACAACATGGCAGCTTTCACAGCTTTTTCCTTGGCACCATCCCTATACATAGGCTGATTTATCTGCCTAGGGTTAGGGTTAGGGTTCAGCCTAGGGCTTGGAGTTTTTTAACCAGGAAGCCCTGAGTTCCAGGCTTACTGCATCTGCCAAAGGCATCCCAAAGGGAGTGCAGAAGTGCCACAACATGGCTGCTTTCACGGCTTTTCCCTTAGGAAGAACCCTAATACGCGGCTGATTTACCTTCCTAGGGTTACTGTTAGGCTTAGGCCTAGGACTTTTAAAACCAGGAAGCCCTGGGCTCCAGGCACACTGCAGCTGTTAAAGGCATCCCAAGAGGGCCGCAGAAGTGACACAACTTGGCTGCCTCTGCTTCTATTCTCATGAGACCATCCCGAACCATAGGCTGATTTTCCTTCCTAGGGTTAAGGTTTGAGTTTCGCCTAGGGTAAGAGGTCTATTAACCAGAAAGCCCTGAGTTCCAAGAACACAGCAGCTGCGAAGGGCTACCCAAGAAGAGCGCAAAAGTACCACAACATGCCTGCCTCCACAGCTTTTTCCTTGGGGACATGCCTAATTCCTGGCTGATTTGCCTTTCTCGTCTTAGGGTTGGGGTTCGGCCTAGGGCTAGGATATTTTTAACTAGGAAGCCCTGAGTTCCAGGCTTACTGCATCTGCAAAAGGCATCCCAAAGGGAGTGCAGAAGTGCCACAACATGGCTGCTTTCACGGCTTTTCCCTTAGGAAGAACCCTAATACGCGGCTGATTTACCTTCCTAGGGTTACTGTTAGGCTTAGGCCTAGGACTTTTAAAACCAGGAAGCCCTGGGCTCCAGGCACACTGCAGCTGCGAAAGGCATCCCAAGGGGAGCGCAAAAGTGACACAACTTGGCTGCCTCTGCTTCTATTCTCATGAGACCATCCCGAACCATAGGCTGATTTTCCTTCCTAGGGTTAAGGTTTGAGTTACGCCTAGGTTAAGGGTTCTATTAACCAGAAAGCCCTGAGTTCCAAGAACACAGCAGCTGCGAAGGACTTCCCAAGAAGAGCGCAAAAGTACCACAACATGCCTGCCTCCACAGCTTTTTCCTTGGGGACATGCCTAATTCCTGGCTGATTTGCCTTTCTCGTCTTAGGGTTGGGGTTCGGCCTAGGGCTAGGATTTTTAAAATCAGGAAGCCCTGAGTTCCAGGCACACTGGAGCTGTGAAAGGCATCCAAAAGGGAGTGCAAAAGTGCCACAACATGGTTGCTTTCACGGCTTTTTCCTTGGCAAGAAGCTTAACACCAGGCTGATTTCCCTTCCCAGGGTTATTGTAAGGCTTAGGCCTAGGGCTAGGATTTTTAAAACTAGGAAGCCCTTTGATCCAGGCACACTGCAGCTGTTCAAGGCATCCCAAGGGGAGTACCAAAGCGCAACAACATGGCAGCTTTCACAGCTTTTTCCTTGGCGCCATCCCTATACCTAGGCTGATTTATCTGCCTAGGGTTAGGGTTAGGGTTCAGCCTAGGTCTTGGAGTTTTTCAACCAGGAAGCCCTGAGTTCCAGGCTTACTGCATCTGCCAAAGGCATCCCAAAGGGAGTGCAGAAGTGCCACAACATGGCTGCTTTCACGGCTTTTCCCTTAGGAAGAACCCTAATACGCGGCTGATTTACCTTCCTAGGGTTACTGTTAGGCTTAGGCCTAGGACTTTTAAAACCAGGAAGCCCTGGGCTCCAGGCACACTGCAGCTGCGAAAGGCATCCCAAGAGGGCCGCAGAAGTGACACAACTTGGCTGCCTCTACTGCTATTCTCATGAGACCATCCCGAACCATAGGCTGATTTTCCTTCCTAGGGTTAAGGTTTGAGTTACGCCTAGGGTAAGGGTTCTATTAACCAGAAGGACCTGAGTTCCAAGAACACAGCAGCTGCGAAGGACTTCCCAAGAAGAGCGCAAAAGTACCACAACATGGCTGCTTCCACAGCTTTTTCCTTGGGGACATGCCTAATTCCTGGCTGATTTGCCTTTCTCGTCTTAGGGTTGGGTTCAGCCTAGGGCTAGGATTTTTAAAATCAGGAAGCCCTGAGTTCCAGGCACACTGGAGCTGTGAAAGGCATCCAAAAGGGAGTGCAAAAGTGCCACAACATGGTTGCTTTCACGGCTTTTTCCTTGGCAAGAAGCTTAACACCAGGCTGATTTCCCTTCCCAGGGTTACTGTAAGGCTTAGGCCTAGGGCTAGGATTTTTAAAACTAGGAAGCCCTTAGATCCAGGCACACTGCAGCTGTTCAAGGCATCCCAAGGGGAGTACAAAAGTGCAACAACATGGCAGCTTTCACAGCTTTTTCCTTGGCACCATCCCTATACCTAGGCTGATTTATCTGCCTAGGGTTAGGGTTAGGCTTCAGCCTAGGGCTTGGAGTTTTTTAACCAGGAAGCCCTGAGTTCCAGGCTTACTGCATCTGCCAAAGGCATCCCAAAGGGAGTGCAAAAGTGCCACAACATGGCTGCTTTCACGGCTTTTCCCTTAGGAAGAACCCTAATACCCGGTTGATTTACCTTCCTAGGGTTACTGTTAGGCTTAGGCCTAGGACTTTTAAAACCAGGAAGCCCTGGGCTCCAGGCACACTGCAGCTGTTAAAGGCATCCCAAGAGGGCCGCAGAAGTGACACAACTTGGCTGCCTCTGCTTGTATTCTCATGAGACCATCCCGAACCATAGGCTGATTTTCCTTCCTAGGGTTAAGGTTTGAGTTTCGCCTAGGGTAAGAGGTCTATTAACCAGAAAGCCCTGAGTTCCAAGAACACAGCAGCTGCGAAGGACTACCCAAGAAGAGCGCAAAAGTACCACAACATGCCTGCCTCCACAGCTTTTTCCTTGGGGACATGCCTAATTCCTGGCTGATTTGCCTTTCTCGTCTTAGGGTTGGGGTTCGGCCTAGGGCTAGGATATTTTTAACTAGGAAGCCCTGAGTTCCAGGCTTACTGCATCTGCAAAAGGCATCCCAAAGGGAGTGCAGAAGTGCCACAACATGGCTGCTTTCACGGCTTTTCCCTTAGGAAGAACCCTAATACGCGGCTGATTTACCTTCCTAGGGTTACTGTTAGGCTTAGGCCTAGGACTTTTAAAACCAGGAAGCCCTGGGCTCCAGGCACATGCAGCTGTTCAAGGCATCCCAAGAGGAGTACTAAAGTACCACAACATGGCAGCTTTCACAGCTTTTTCCTTGGCACCATCCCTATACATAGGCTGATTTATCTGCCTAGGGTTAGGGTTAGGGTTCAGCCTAGGGCTTGGAGTTTTTTAACCAGGAAGCCCTGAGTTCCAGGCTTACTGCATCTGCCAAAGGCATCCCAAAGGGAGTGCAGAAGTGCCACAACATGGCTGCTTTCACGGCTTTTCCCTTAGGAAGAACCCTAATACGCGGCTGATTTACCTTCCTAGGGTTACTGTTAGGCTTAGGCCTAGGACTTTTAAAACCAGGAAGCCCTGGGCTCCAGGCACACTGCAGCTGTTAAAGGCATCCCAAGAGGGCCGCAGAAGTGACACAACTTGGCTGCCTCTGCTTCTATTCTCATGAGACCATCCCGAACCATAGGCTGATTTTCCTTCCTAGGGTTAAGGTTTGAGTTTCGCCTAGGGTAAGAGGTCTATTAACCAGAAAGCCCTGAGTTCCAAGAACACAGCAGCTGCGAAGGGCTACCCAAGAAGAGCGCAAAAGTACCACAACATGCCTGCCTCCACAGCTTTTTCCTTGGGGACATGCCTAATTCCTGGCTGATTTGCCTTTCTCGTCTTAGGGTTGGGGTTCGGCCTAGGGCTAGGATATTTTTAACTAGGAAGCCCTGAGTTCCAGGCTTACTGCATCTGCAAAAGGCATCCCAAAGGGAGTGCAGAAGTGCCACAACATGGCTGCTTTCACGGCTTTTCCCTTAGGAAGAACCCTAATACGCGGCTGATTTACCTTCCTAGGGTTACTGTTAGGCTTAGGCCTAGGACTTTTAAAACCAGGAAGCCCTGGGCTCCAGGCACATGCAGCTGTTCAAGGCATCCCAAGAGGGCCGCAGAAGTGACACAACTTGGCTGCCTCTGTTGCTATTCTCATGAGACCATCCCGAACCATAGGCTGATTTTCCTTCCTACGGTTAAAGTTTGAGTTACGCTTAGGGTAAGAGTTCTATTAACCAGAAAGCCCTGAGTTCCAAGAACACAGCAGCTGCGAAGGACTAGCCAAGAAGAGCGCAAAAGTATCACAACGTGCCTGCCTCCACAGCTTTTTCCTTGGGGACATGCCTAATTCCTGGCTGATTTGCCTTTCTCGTCTTAGGGTTGGGGTTCGGCCTAGGGCTAGGATTTTTAAAATCAGGAAGCCCTGAGTTCCAGGCACACTGGAGCTGTGAAAGGCATCCAAAAGGGAGTGCAAAAGTGCCACAACATGGTTGCTTTCACGGCTTTTTCCTTGGCAAGAAGCTTAACACCAGGCTGATTTCCCTTCCCAGGGTTACTGTAAGGCTTAGGCCTAGGGCTAGGATTTTTAAAACTAGGAAGCCCTTAGATCCAGGCACACTGCAGCTGTTCAAGGCATCCCAAGGGGAGTACAAAAGTGCAACAACATGGCAGCTTTCACAGCTTTTTCCTTGGCACCATCCCTATACCTAGGCTGATTTATCTGCCTAGGGTTAGGGTTAGGGTTCAGCCTAGGGCTTGGAGTTTTTTAACCAGGAAGCCCTGAGTTCCAGGCTTACTGCATCTGCCAAAGGCATCCCAAAGGGAGTGCAAAAGTGCCACAACATGGCTGCTTTCACGGCTTTTCCCTTAGGAAGAACCCTAATACGCGGCTGATTTACCTTCCTAGGGTTACTGTTAGGCTTAGGCCTAGGACTTTTAAAACCAGGAAGCCCTGGGCTCCAGGCACACTGCAGCTGTTAAAGGCATCCCAAGAGGGCCGCAGAAGTGACACAACTTGGCTGCCTCTGCTTCTATTCTCATGAGACCATCCCGAACCATAGGCTGATTTTCCTTCCTAGGGTTAAGGTTTGAGTTACGCCTAGGGTAAGAGGTCTATTAACCAGAAAGCCCTGAGTTCCAAGAACACAGCAGCTGCGAAGGACTAGCCAAGAAGAGCGCAAAAGTACCACAACATGCCTGCCTCCACAGCTTTTTCCTTGGGGACATGCCTAATTCCTGGCTGATTTGCCTTTCTCGTCTTAGGGTTGGGGTTCGGCCTAGGGCTAGGATATTTTTAACTAGGAAGCCCTGAGTTCCAGGCTTACTGCATCTGCCAAAGGCATCCCAAAGGGAGTGCAGAAGTGCCACAACATGGCTGCTTTCACGGCTTTTCACTTAGGAAGAACCCTAATACGCGGCTGCTTTACCTTCCTAGGGTTACTGTTAGGCTTAGGCCTAGGACTTTTAAAACCAGGAAGCCCTGGGCTCCAGGCACACTGCAGCTGCGAAAGGCATCCCAAGGGGAGCGCAAAAGTGACACAACTTGGCTGCCACCACTGATATTTCCATGAGACCATCCCGAACCATAGGCTGATTTTCCTTCCTAGGGTTAAGGTTTGAGTTACGCCTAGGGTAAGGGTACTATTAACCAGAAAGCCCTGAGTTCCAAGAACACAGCAGCTGCGAAGGACTAGCCAAGAAGAGCGCAAAAGTACCACAACATGCCTGCCTCCACAGCTTTTTCCTTGGGGACATGCCTAATTCCTGGCTGATTTGCCTTTCTCGTCTTAGGGTTGGGTTCAGCCTAGGGCTAGGATTTTTAAAATCAGGAAGCCCTGAGTTCCAGGCACACTGGAGCTGTGAAAGGCATCCAAAAGGGAGTGCAAAAGTGCCACAACATGGTTGCTTTCACGGCTTTTTCCTTGGCAAGAAGCTTAACACCAGGCTGATTTCCCTTCCCAGGGTTACTGTAAGGCTTAGGCCTAGGGCTAGGATTTTTAAAACTAGGAAGCCCTTAGATCCAGGCACACTGCAGCTGTTCAAGGCATCCCAAGGGGAGTACAAAAGTGCAACAACATGGCAGCTTTCACAGCTTTTTCCTTGGCACCATCCCTATACCTAGGCTGATTTATCTGCCTAGGGTTAGGGTTAGGGTTCAGCCTAGGGCTTGGAGTTTTTTAACCAGGAAGCCCTGAGTTCCAGGCTTACTGCATCTGCCAAAGGCATCCCAAAGGGAGTGCAAAAGTGCCACAACATGGCTGCTTTCACGGCTTTTCCCTTAGGAAGAACCCTAATACGCGGCTGATTTACCTTCCTAGGGTTACTGTTAGGCTTAGGCCTAGGACTTTTAAAACCAGGAAGCCCTGGGCTCCAGGCACACTGCAGCTGCGAAAGGCATCCCAAGAGGGCCGCAGAAGTGACACAACTTGGCTGCCTCTGCTTCTATTCTCATGAGACCATCCCGAACCATAGGCTGATTTTCCTTCCTAGGGTTAAGGTTTGAGTTTCGCCTAGGGTAAGAGGTCTATTAACCAGAAAGCCCTGAGTTCCAAGAACACAGCAGCTGCGAAGGACTAGCCAAGAAGAGCGCAAAAGTACCACAACATGCCTGCCTCCACAGCTTTTTCCTTGGGGACATGCCTAATTCCTGGCTGATTTGCCTTTCTCGTCTTAGGGTTGGGGTTCGGCCTAGGGCTAGGATATTTTTAACTAGGAAGCCCTGAGTTCCAGGCTTACTGCATCTGCAAAAGGCATCCCAAAGGGAGTGCAGAAGTGCCACAACATGGCTGCTTTCACGGCTTTTCCCTTAGGAAGAACCCTAATACGCGGCTGATTTACCTTCCTAGGGTTACTGTTAGGCTTAGGCCTAGGACTTTTAAAACCAGGAAGCCCAGGGCTCCAGGCACATGCAGCTGTTCAAGGCATCCCAAGAGGGCCGCAGAAGTGACACAACTTGGCTGCCTCTGTTGCTATTCTCATGAGACCATCCTGATCCATAGGCTGATTTTCCTTCCTACGGTTAAAGTTTGAGTTACGCTTAGGGTAAGAGTTCTATTAACCAGAAAGCCCTGAGTTCCAAGAACACAGCAGCTGCGAAGGACTAGCCAAGAAGAGCGCAAAAGTATCACAACGTGCCTGCCTCCACAGCTTTTTCCTTGGGGACATGCCTAATTCCTGGCTGATTTGCCTTTCTCGTCTTAGGGTTGGGGTTCGGCCTAGGGCTAGGATTTTTAAAATCAGGAAGCCCTGAGTTCCAGGCACACTGGAGCTGTGAAAGGCATCCAAAAGGGAGTGCAAAAGTGCCACAACATGGTTGCTTTCACGGCTTTTTCCTTGGCAAGAAGCTTAACACCAGGCTGATTTCCCTTCCCAGGGTTACTGTAAGGCTTAGGCCTAGGGCTAGGATTTTTAAAACTAGGAAGCCATTAGATCCAGGCACACTGCAGCTGTTCAAGGCATCCCAAGGGGAGTACAAAAGTGCAACAACATGGCAGCTTTCACAGCTTTTTCCTTGGCACCATCCCTATACCTAGGCTGATTTATCTGCCTAGGGTTAGGGTTAGGGTTCAGCCTAGGGCTTGGAGTTTTTTAACCAGGAAGCCCTGAGTTCCAGGCTTACTGCATCTGCCAAAGGCATCCCAAAGGGAGTGCAAAAGTGCCACAACATGGCTGCTTTCACGGCTTTTCCCTTAGGAAGAACCCTAATACGCGGCTGATTTACCTTCCTAGGGTTACTGTTAGGCTTAGGCCTAGGACTTTTAAAACCAGGAAGCCCTGGGCTCCAGGCACACTGCAGCTGTTAAAGGCATCCCAAGAGGGCCGCAGAAGTGACACAACTTGGCTGCCTCTGCTTCTATTCTCATGAGACCATCCCGAACCATAGGCTGATTTTCCTTCCTAGGGTTAAGGTTTGAGTTACGCCTAGGGTAAGAGGTCTATTAACCAGAAAGCCCTGAGTTCCAAGAACACAGCAGCTGCGAAGGACTAGCCAAGAAGAGCGCAAAAGTACCACAACATGCCTGCCTCCACAGCTTTTTCCTTGGGGACATGCCTAATTCCTGGCTGATTTGCCTTTCTCGTCTTAGGGTTGGGGTTCGGCCTAGTGCTAGGATATTTTTAACTAGGAAGCCCTGAGTTCCAGGCTTACTGCATCTGCCAAAGGCATCCCAAAGGGAGTGCAGAAGTGCCACAACATGGCTGCTTTCACGGCTTTTCACTTAGGAAGAACCCTAATACGCGGCTGCTTTACCTTCCTAGGGTTACTGTTAGGCTTAGGCCTAGGACTTTTAAAACCAGGAAGCCCTGGGCTCCAGGCACACTGCAGCTGCGAAAGGCATCCCAAGGGGAGCGCAAAAGTGACACAACTTGGCTGCCACCACTGATATTTCCATGAGACCATCCCGAACCATAGGCTGATTTTCCTTCCTAGGGTTAAGGTTTGAGTTACGCCTAGGGTAAGGGTTCTATTAACCAGAAAGCCCTGAGTTCCAAGAACACAGCAGCTGTGAAGGGCTACCCAAGAAGAGCACAAAAGTACCACAACATGCCTGCCTCCACAGCTTTTTCCTTGGGGACATGCCTAATTCCTGGCTGATTTGCCTTTCTCGTCTTAGGGTTGGGGTTCGGCCTAGGGCTAGGATTTTTTTAACTAGGAAGCCCTGAGTTCCAGGCTTACTGCATCTGCCAAAGGCATCCCAAAGGGAGTGCAGAAGTGCCACAACATGGCTGCTTTCACGGCTTTTCCCTTAGGAAGAACCCTAATACGCGGCTGATTTACCTTCCTAGGGTTACTGTTAGGCTTAGGCCTAGGACTTTTAAAACCAGGAAGCCCTGGGCTCCAGGCACACTGCAGCTGCGAAAGGCATCCCAAGAGGGCCGCAGAAGTGACACAACTTGGCTGCCTCTGCTGCTATTCTCATGAGACCATCCTGAACCATAGGCTGATTTTCCTTCCTAGGGTTAAATTTTGAGTTACGCCTAGGGTAAGGGTTCTATTAACCAGAAAGCCCTGAGTTCCAAGAACACAGCAGCTGCGAAGGACTTCCCAAGAAGAGCGCAAAAGTACCACAACATGGCTGCTTCCACAGCTTTTTCCTTGGGGACATGCCTAATTCCTGGCTGATTTGCCTTTCTCGTCTTAGGGTTGGGTTCAGCCTAGGGCTAGGATTTTTAAAATCAGGAAGCCCTGAGTTCCAGGCACACTGGAGCTGTGAAAGGCATCCAAAAGGGAGTGCAAAAGTGCCACAACATGGTTGCTTTCACGGCTTTTTCCTTGGCAAGAAGCTTAACACCAGGCTGATTTCCCTTCCCAGGGTTACTGTAAGGCTTAGGCCTAGGGCTAGGATTTTTAAAACTAGGAAGCCCTTAGATCCAGGCACACTGCAGCTGTTCAAGGCATCCCAAGGGGAGTACAAAAGTGCAACAACATGGCAGCTTTCACAGCTTTTTCCTTGGCACCATCCCTATACCTAGGCTGATTTATCTGCCTAGGGTTAGGGTTAGGCTTCAGCCTAGGGCTTGGAGTTTTTTAACCAGGAAGCCCTGAGTTCAGGCTTACTGCATCTGCCAAAGGCATCCCAAAGGGAGTGCAAAAGTGCCACAACATGGCTGCTTTCACGGCTTTTCCCTTAGGAAGAACCCTAATACCCGGTTGATTTACCTTCCTAGGGTTACTGTTAGGCTTAGGCCTAGGACTTTTAAAACCAGGAAGCCCTGGGCTCCAGGCACACTGCAGCTGTTAAAGGCATCCCAAGAGGGCCGCAGAAGTGACACAACTTGGCTGCCTCTGCTTGTATTCTCATGAGACCATCCCGAACCATAGGCTGATTTTCCTTCCTAGGGTTAAGGTTTGAGTTTCGCCTAGGGTAAGAGGTCTATTAACCAGAAAGCCCTGAGTTCCAAGAACACAGCAGCTGCGAAGGACTACCCAAGAAGAGCGCAAAAGTACCACAACATGCCTGCCTCCACAGCTTTTTCCTTGGGGACATGCCTAATTCCTGGCTGATTTGCCTTTCTCGTCTTAGGGTTGGGGTTCGGCCTAGGGCTAGGATATTTTTAACTAGGAAGCCCTGAGTTCCAGGCTTACTGCATCTGCAAAAGGCATCCCAAAGGGAGTGCAGAAGTGCCACAACATGGCTGCTTTCACGGCTTTTCCCTTAGGAAGAACCCTAATACGCGGCTGATTTACCTTCCTAGGGTTACTGTTAGGCTTAGGCCTAGGACTTTTAAAACCAGGAAGCCCTGGGCTCCAGGCACATGCAGCTGTTCAAGGCATCCCAAGAGGAGTACTAAAGTACCACAACATGGCAGCTTTCACAGCTTTTTCCTTGGCACCATCCCTATACATAGGCTGATTTATCTGCCTAGGGTTAGGGTTAGGGTTCAGCCTAGGGCTTGGAGTTTTTTAACCAGGAAGCCCTGAGTTCCAGGCTTACTGCATCTGCCAAAGGCATCCCAAAGGGAGTGCAGAAGTGCCACAACATGGCTGCTTTCACGGCTTTTCCCTTAGGAAGAACCCTAATACCCGGCTTATTTACCTTCCTAGGGTTACTGTTAGGCTTAGGCCTAGGACATTTAAAACCAGGAAGCCCTGGCCTCCAGGCACTCTGCAGCTCTGAAAGGCATCCCAAGGGGAGCGCAAAAGTGACGCAACTTGGCTGCCACCACTGATATTTCCATGAGACCATCCCGAACCATAGGCTGATTTTCCTTCCTAGGGTTAAGGTTTGAGTTACGCCTAGGGTAAGGGTTCTATTAACCAGAAAGCCCTGAGTTCCAAGAACACAGCAGCTGCGAAGGACTACCCAAGAAGAGCGCAAAAGTACCACAACGTGCCTGCCTCCACAGCTTTTTCCTTGGGGACATGCCTAATTCCTGGCTGATTTGCCTTTCTCGTCTTAGGGTTGGGGTTCGGCCTAGGGCTAGGATTTTTTTAACTAGGAAGCCCTGAGTTCCAGGCTTACTTCATCTGCCAAAGGCATCCCAAAGGGAGTGCAGAAGTGCCAAAACATGGCTGCTATCACGGCTTTCCCCTTAGGAAGAACCCTAATACGCGGCTGATTTACCTTCCTAGGGTTACTGTTAGGCTTAGGCCTAGGACTTTTAAAACCAGGAAGCCCTGGGCTCCAGGCACATGCAGCTGTTAAAGGCATCCCAAGAGGGCCGCAGAAGTGACACAACTTGGCTGCCTCTGCTTCTATTCTCATGAGACCATCCCGAACCATAGGCTGATTTTCCTTCCTAGGGTTAAGGTTTGAGTTACGCCTAGGGTAAGGGTTCTATTAACCAGAAAGCCCTGAGTTCCAAGAACACAGCAGCTGCGAAGGACTTCCCAAGAAGAGCGCAAAAGTACCACAACATGCCTGCCTCCACAGCTTTTTCCTTGGGGACATGCCTAATTCCTGGCTGATTTGCCTTTCTCGTCTTAGGGTTGGGGTTCGGCCTAGGGCTAGGATTTTTAAAATCAGGAAGCCCTGAGTTCCAGGCACACTGGAGCTGTGAAAGGCATCCAAAAGGGAGTGCAAAAGTGCCACAACATGGCTGCTTTCACGGCTTTTTCCTTGGCAAGAAGCTTAACACCAGGCTGATTTCCCTTCCCAGGGTTATTGTAAGGCTTAGGCCTAGGGCTAGGATTTTTAAAACTAGGAAGCCCTTAGATCCAGGCACACTGCAGCTGTTCAAGGCATCCCAAGGGGAGTACCAAAGTGCAACAACATGGCAGCTTTCACAGCTTTTTCCTTGGCGCCATCCCTATACCTAGGCTGATTTATCTGCCTAGGGTTAGGGTTAGGGTTCAGCCTAGGTCTTGGAGTTTTTTAACCAGGAAGCCCTGAGTTCCAGGCTTACTGCATCTGCCAAAGGCATCCCAAAGGGAGTGCAGAAGTGCCACAACATGGCTGCTTTCACGGCTTTTCCCTTAGGAAGAACCCTAATACGCGGCTGATTTACCTTCCTAGGGTTACTGTTAGGCTTAGGCCTAGGACTTTTAAAACCAGGAAGCCCTGGGCTCCAGGCACTCTTCAGCTGCGAAAGGCATC
Organism: Ammospiza maritima maritima; assembly: GCA_036010785.1. Taxonomy (NCBI): domain Eukaryota; kingdom Metazoa; phylum Chordata; class Aves; order Passeriformes; family Passerellidae; genus Ammospiza; species Ammospiza maritima. The sequence goes on from JAYKTQ010000493.1 coordinate 3,264,662, forward strand.
CCAAGGGGAGCGCAAAAGTGACACAACTTGGCTGCCACCACTGATATTTCCATGAGACCATCCCGAACCATAGGCTGATTTTCCTTCCTAGGGTTAAGGTTTGAGTTTCGCCTAGGGTAAGAGGTCTATTAACCAGAAGGACCTGAGTTCCAAGAACACAGCAGCTGCGAAGGACTAGCCAAGAAGAGCGCAAAAGTACCACAACATGCCTGCCTCCACAGCTTTTTCCTTGGGGACATGCCTAATTCCTGGCTGATTTGCCTTTCTCGTCTTAGGGTTGGGGTTCGGCCTAGGGCTAGGATATTTTTAACTAGGAAGCCCTGAGTTCCAGGCTTACTGCATCTGCCAAAGGCATCCCAAAGGGAGTGCAGAAGTGCCACAACATGGCTGCTTTCACGGCTTTTCCCTTAGGAAGAACCCTAATACGCGGCTGATTTACCTTCCTAGGGTTACTGTTAGGCTTAGGCCTAGGACTTTTAAAACCAGGAAGCCCTGGGCTCCAGGCACACTGCAGCTGCAAAAGGCATCCCAAGGGGAGCGCAAAAGTGACACAACTTGGCTGCCGCCACTGATATTTCCATGAGACCATCCCGAACCATAGGCTGATTTTACTTCCTACGGTTAAGGTTTGAGTTTCGCCTAGGGTAAGAGGTCTATTAACCAGAAAGCCCTGAGTTCCAAGAACACAGCAGCTGCGAAGGACTAGCCAAGAAGAGCGCAAAAGTACCACAACATGCCTGCCTCCACAGCTTTTTCCTTGGGGACATGCCTAATTCCTGGCTGATTTGCCTTTCTCGTCTTAGGGTTGGGGTTCGGCCTAGGGCTAGGATATTTTTAACTAGGAAGCCCTGAGTTCCAGGCTTACTGCATCTGCCAAAGGCATCCCAAAGGGAGTGCAGAAGTGCCACAACATGGCTGCTTTCACGGCTTTTCCCTTAGGAAGAACCCTAATACGCGGCTGATTTACCTTCCTAGGGTTACTGTTAGGCTTAGGCCTAGGACTTTTAAAACCAGGAAGCCCTGGCCTCCAGGCACATGCAGCTGTTCAAGGCATCCCAAGAGGGCCGCAGAAGTGACACAACTTGGCTGCCTCTGTTGCTATTCTCATGAGACCATCCCGAACCATAGGCTGATTTTCCTTCCTAGGGTTAAGGTTTGAGTTACGCCTAGGGTAAGAGTTCTATTAACCAGAAAGCCCTGAGTTCCAAGAACACAGCAGCTGCGAAGGACTACCCAAGAAGAGCGCAAAAGTACCACAACGTGCCTGCCTCCACAGCTTTTTCCTTGGGGACATGCCTAATTCCTGGCTGATTTGCCTTTCTCGTCTTAGGGTTGGGGTTCGGCCTAGGGCTAGGATTTTTTTAACTAGGAAGCCCTGAGTTCCAGGCTTACTTCATCTGCCAAAGGCATCCCAAAGGGAGTGCAGAAGTGCCACAACATGGCTGCTTTCACGGCTTTCCCCTTAGGAAGAACCCTAATACGCGGCTGATTTACCTTCCTAGGGTTACTGTTAGGCTTAGGCCTAGGACTTTTAAAACTAGGAAGCCCTTAGATCCAGGCACACTGCAGCTGTTCAAGGAATCCCAAGGGGAGTACTAAAGTACCACAACATGGCAGCTTTCACAGCTTTTTCCTTGGCACCATCCCTATACATAGGCTGATTTATCTGCCTAGGGTTAGGGTTAGGGTTCAGCCTAGGGCTTGGAGTTTTTTAACCAGGAAGCCCTGAGTTCCAGGCTTACTGCATCTGCCAAAGGCATCCCAAAGGGAGTGCAGAAGTGCCACAACATGGCTGCTTTCACGGCTTTTCCCTTAGGAAGAACCCTAATACGCGGCTGATTTACCTTCCTAGGGTTACTGTTAGGCTTAGGCCTAGGACTTTTAAAACCAGGAAGCCCTGGGCTCCAGGCACTCTGCAGCTGCGAAAGGCATCCCAAGGGGAGCGCAAAAGTGACGCAACTTGGCTGCCACCACTGATATTTCCATGAGACCATCCCGAACCATAGGCTGATTTTCCTTCCTAGGGTTAAGGTTTGAGTTACGCCTAGGGTAAGGGTTCTATTAACCAGAAAGCCCTGAGTTCCAAGAACACAGCAGCTGCGAAGGACTAGCCAAGAAGAGCGCAAAAGTACCACAACATGCCTGCGTCGATAGCTTTTTCCTTGGGGACATGCCTAATTCCTGGCTGATTTGCCTTTCTCGTCTTAGGGTTGGGGTTCGGCCTAGGGCTAGGATTTTTAAAATCAGGAAGCCCTGAGTTCCAGGCACACTGGAGCTGTGAAAGGCATCCAAAAGGGAGTGCAAAAGTGCCACAACATGGTTGCTTTCACGGCTTTTTCCTTGGCAAGAAGCTTAACACCAGGCTGATTTCCCTTCCCAGGGTTACTGTAAGGCTTAGGCCTAGGGCTAGGATTTTTAAAACTAGGAAGCCCTTAGATCCAGGCACACTGCAGCTGTTCAAGGCATCCCAAGGGGAGTACAAAAGTGCAACAACATGGCAGCTTTCACAGCTTTTTCCTTGGCACCATCCCTATACCTAGGCTGATTTATCTGCCTAGGGTTAGGGTTAGGGTTCAGCCTAGGGCTTGGAGTTTTTTAACCAGGAAGCCCTGAGTTCCAGGCTTACTGCATCTGCCAAATGCATCCCAAAGGGAGTGCAAAAGTGCCACAACATGGCTGCTTTCACGGCTTTTCCCTTAGGAAGAACCCTAATACGCGACTGATTTACCTTCCTAGGGTTACTGTTAGGCTTAGGCCTAGGACTTTTAAAACCAGGAAGCCCTGGGCTCCAGGCACACTGCAGGTGTTCAAGGCATCCCAAGAGGGCCGCAGAAGTGACACAACTTGGCTGCCTCTGCTTCTATTCTCATGAGACCATCCCGAACCATAGGCTGATTTTCCTTCCTAGGGTTAAGGTTTGAGTTTCGCCTAGGGTAAGAGGTCTATTAACCAGAAAGCCCGGAGTTCCAAGAACACAGCTGCAGCGAAGGACTAGCCAAGAAGAGCGCAAAAGTACCACAACATGCCTGCCTCCACAGCTTTTTCCTTGGGGACATGCCTAATTCCTGGCTGATTTGCCTTTCTCGTCTTAGGGTTGGGGTTCGGCCTAGGGCTTGGAGTTTTTTAACCAGGAAGCCCTGAGTTCCAGGCTTACTGCATCTGCCAAAGGCATCCCAAAGGGAGTGCAGAAGTGCCACAACATGGCTGCTTTCACGGCTTTTCCCTTAGGAAGAACCCTAATACGCGGCTGATTTACCTTCCTAGGGTTACTGTTAGGCTTAGGCCTAGGACTTTTAAAACCAGGAAGCCCTGGGCTCCAGGCACTCTGCAGCTGCGAAAGGCATCCCAAGGGGAGCGCAAAAGTGACGCAACTTGGCTGCCACCACTGATATTTCCATGAGACCATCCCGAACCATAGGCTGATTTTCCTTCCTAGGGTTAAGGTTTGAGTTACGCCTAGGGTAAGGGTTCTATTAACCAGAAAGCCCTGAGTTCCAAGAACACAGCAGCTGCGAAGGACTAGCCAAGAAGAGCGCAAAAGTACCACAACATGCCTGCGTCGATAGCTTTTTCCTTGGGGACATGCCTAATTCCTGGCTGATTTGCCTTTCTCGTCTTAGGGTTGGGGTTCGGCCTAGGGCTAGGATTTTTAAAATCAGGAAGCCCTGAGTTCCAGGCACACTGGAGCTGTGAAAGGCATCCAAAAGGGAGTGCAAAAGTGCCACAACATGGTTGCTTTCACGGCTTTTTCCTTGGCAAGAAGCTTAACACCAGGCTGATTTCCCTTCCCAGGGTTACTGTAAGGCTTAGGCCTAGGGCTAGGATTTTTAAAACTAGGAAGCCCTTAGATCCAGGCACACTGCAGCTGTTCAAGGCATCCCAAGGGGAGTACAAAAGTGCAACAACATGGCAGCTTTCACAGCTTTTTCCTTGGCACCATCCCTATACCTAGGCTGATTTATCTGCCTAGGGTTAGGGTTAGGGTTCAGCCTAGGGCTTGGAGTTTTTTAACCAGGAAGCCCTGAGTTCCAGGCTTACTGCATCTGCCAAATGCATCCCAAAGGGAGTGCAAAAGTGCCACAACATGGCTGCTTTCACGGCTTTTCCCTTAGGAAGAACCCTAATACGCGACTGATTTACCTTCCTAGGGTTACTGTTAGGCTTAGGCCTAGGACTTTTAAAAGCAGGAAGCCCTGGGCTCCAGGCACACTGCAGGTGTTCAAGGCATCCCAAGAGGGCCGCAGAAGTGACACAACTTGGCTGCCTCTGCTTCTATTCTCATGAGACCATCCCGAACCATAGGCTGATTTTCCTTCCTAGGGTTAAGGTTTGAGTTTCGCCTAGGGTAAGAGGTCTATTAACCAGAAAGCCCGGAGTTCCAAGAACACAGCTGCAGCGAAGGACTAGCCAAGAAGAGCGCAAAAGTACCACAACATGCCTGCCTCCACAGCTTTTTCCTTGGGGACATGCCTAATTCCTGGCTGATTTGCCTTTCTCGTCTTAGGGTTGGGGTTCGGCCTAGGGCTTGGAGTTTTTTAACCAGGAAGCCCTGAGTTCCAGGCTTACTGCATCTGCCAAAGGCATCCCAAAGGGAGTGCAGAAGTGCCACAACATGGCTGCTTTCACGGCTTTTCCCTTAGGAAGAACCCTAATACCCGGCTTATTTACCTTCCTAGGGTTACTGTTAGGCTTAGGCCTAGGACTTTTAAAACCAGGAAGTCCTGGGCTCCAGGCACACTGCAGCTGCGAAAGGCATCCCAAGGGGAGCGCAAAAGTGACACAACTTGGCTGCCACCACTGATATTTCCATGAGACCATCCCGAACCATAGGCTGATTTTCCTTCCTAGGGTTAAGGTTTGAGTTTCGCCTAGGGTAAGAGGTCTATTAACCAGAAGGACCTGAGTTCCAAGAACACAGCAGCTGCGAAGGACTAGCCAAGAAGAGCGCAAAAGTACCACAACATGCCTGCCTCCACAGCTTTTTCCTTGGGGACATGCCTAATTCCTGGCTGATTTGCCTTTCTCGTCTTAGGGTTGGGGTTCGGGCTAGGGCTAGGATATTTTTAACTAGGAAGCCCTGAGTTCCAGGCTTACTGCATCTGCCAAAGGCATCCCAAAGGGAGTGCAGAAGTGCCACAACATGGCTGCTTTCACGGCTTTTCCCTTAGGAAGAACCCTAATACGCGGCTGATTTACCTTCCTAGTGTTACTGTTAGGCTTAGGCCTAGGACTTTTAAAACCAGGAAGCCCTGGGCTCCAGGCACACTGCAGCTGCAAAAGGCATCCCAAGGGGAGCGCAAAAGTGACACAACTTGGCTGCCGCCACTGATATTTCCATGAGACCATCCCGAAACATAGGCTGATTTTACTTCCTAGGGTTAAGGTTTGAGTTTCGCCTAGGGTAAGAGGTCTATTAACCAGAAGGACCTGAGTTCCAAGAACACAGCAGCTGCGAAGGACTAGCCAAGAAGAGCGCAAAAGTACCACAACATGCCTGCCTCCACAGCTTTTTCCTTGGGGACATGCCTAATTCCTGGCTGATTTGCCTTTCTCGTCTTAGGGTTGGGGTTCGGCCTAGGGCTAGGATATTTTTAACTAGGAAGCCCTGAGTTCCAGGCTTACTGCATCTGCCAAAGGCATCCCAAAGGGAGTGCAAAAGTGCCACAACATGGCTGCTTTCACGGCTTTTCCCTTAGGAAGAACCCTAATACGCGGCTGATTTACCTTCCTAGGGTTACTGTTAGGCTTAGGCCTAGGACTTTTAAAACCAGGAAGCCCTGGGCTCCAGGCACATGCAGCTGTTCAAGGCATCCCAAGAGGGCCGCAGAAGTGACACAACTTGGCTGCCTCTGTTGCTATTCTCATGAGACCATCCCGAACCATAGGCTGATTTTCCTTCCTAGGGTTAAGGTTTGAGTTACGCCTAGGGTAAGAGTTCTATTAACCAGAAGGACCTGAGTTCCAAGAACACAGCAGCTGCGAAGGACTAGCCAAGAAGAGCGCAAAAGTACCACAACGTGCCTGCCTCCACAGCTTTTTCCTTGGGGACATGCCTAATTCCTGGCTGATTTGCCTTTCTCGTCTTAGGGTTGGGGTTCGGCCTAGGGCTAGGATTTTTTTAACTAGGAAGCCCTGAGTTCCAGGCTTACTTCATCTGCCAAAGGCATCCCAAAGGGAGTGCAGAAGTGCCACAACATGGCTGCTTTCACGGCTTTCCCCTTAGGAAGAACCCTAATACGCGGCTGATTTACCTACCTAGGGTTACTGTTAGGCTTAGGCCTAGGACTTTTAAAACTAGGAAGCCCTTAGATCCAGGCACACTGCAGCTGTTCAAGGAATCCCAAGGGGAGTACTAAAGTACCACAACATGGCAGCTTTCACAGCTTTTTCCTTGGCACCATCCCTATACATAGGCTGATTTATCTGCCTAGGGTTAGGGTTAGGGTTCAGCCTAGGGCTTGGAGTTTTTTAACCAGGAAGCCCTGAGTTCCAGGCTTACTGCATCTGCCAAAGGCATCCCAAAGGGAGTGCAGAAGTGCCACAACATGGCTGCTTTCACGGCTTTTCCCTTAGGAAGAACCCTAATACCCGGCTGATTTACCTTCCTAGGGTTACTGTTAGGCTTAGGCCTAGGACTTTTAAAACCAGGAAGCCCTGGGCTCCAGGCACTCTGCAGCTGCGAAAGGCATCCCAAGGGGAGCGCAAAAGTGACGCAACTTGGCTGCCACCACTGATATTTCCATGAGACCATCCCGAACCATAGGCTGATTTTCCTTCCTAGGGTTAAGGTTTGAGTTACGCCTAGGGTAAGGGTTCTATTAACCAGAAAGCCCTGAGTTCCAAGAACACAGCAGCTGCGAAGGACTAGCCAAGAAGAGCGCAAAAGTACCACAACATGCCTGCGTCGATAGCTTTTTCCTTGGGGACATGCCTAATTCCTGGCTGATTTGCCTTTCTCGTCTTAGGGTTGGGGTTCGGCCTAGTGCTAGGATTTTTAAAATCAGGAAGCCCTGAGTTCCAGGCACACTGGAGCTGTGAAAGGCATCCAAAAGGGAGTGCAAAAGTGCCACAACATGGCTGCTTTCACGGCTTTTTCCTTGGCAAGTATCCTAACACCAGGCTGATTTCCCTTCCCAGGGTTATTGTAAGGCTTAGGCCTAGGGCTAGGATTTTTAAAACTAGGAAGCCCTTAGATCCAGGCACACTGCAGCTGTTCAAGGCATCCCAAGGGGAGTACCAAAGTGCAACAACATGGCAGCTTTCACAGCTTTTTCCTTGGCGCCATCCCTATACCTAGGCTGATTTATCTGCCTAGGGTTAGGGTTAGGGTTCAGCCTAGGTCTTGGAGTTTTTTAACCAGGAAGCCCTGAGTTCCAGGCTTACTGCATCTGCCAAAGGCATCCCAAAGGGAGTGCAGAAGTGCCACAACATGGCTGCTTTCACGGCTTTTCCCTTAGGAAGAACCCTAATACGCGGCTGATTTACCTTCCTAGGGTTACTGTTAGGCTTAGGCCTAGGACTTTTAAAACCAGGAAGCCCTGGGCTCCAGGCACACTGCAGCTGCGAAAGGCATCCCAAGGGGAGCGCAAAAGTGACACAACTTGGCTGCCACCACTGATATTTCCATGAGACCATCCCGAACCATAGGCTGATTTTCCTTCCTAGGGTTAATGTTTGAGTTTCGCCTAGGGTAAGAGGTCTATTAACCAGAAGGACCTGAGTTCCAAGAACACAGCAGCTGCGAAGGACTACCCAAGAAGAGCGCAAAAGTACCACAACATGCCTGCCTCCACAGCTTTTTCCTTGGGGACATGCCTAATTCCTGGCTGATTTGCCTTTCTCGTCTTAGGGTTGGGGTTCGGCCTAGGGCTAGGATATTTTTAACTAGGAAGCCCTGAGTTCCAGGCTTACTGCATCTGCCAAAGGCATCCCAAAGGGAGTGCAGAAGTGCCACAACATGGCTGCTTTCACGGCTTTTCCCTTAGGAAGAACCCTAATACGCGGCTGATTTACCTTCCTAGGGTTACTGTTAGGCTTAGGCCTAGGACTTTTAAAACCAGGAAGCCCTGGGCTCCAGGCACACTGCAGCTGCAAAAGGCATCCCAAGGGGAGCGCAAAAGTGACACAACTTGGCTGCCGCCACTGATATTTCCATGAGACCATCCCGAACCATAGGCTGATTTTACTTCCTAGGGTTAAGGTTTGAGTTTCGCCTAGGGTAAGAGGTCTATTAACCAGAAGGACCTGAGTTCCAAGAACACAGCAGCTGCGAAGGACTAGCCAAGAAGAGCGCAAAAGTACCACAACATGCATGCCTCCACAGCTTTTTCCTTGGGGACATGCCTAATTCCTGGCTGATTTGCCTTTCTCGTCTTAGGGTTGGGGTTCGGCCTAGGGCTAGGATATTTTTAACTAGGAAGCCCTGAGTTCCAGGCTTACTGCATCTGCCAAAGGCATCCCAAAGGGAGTGCAGAAGTGCCACAACATGGCTGCTTTCACGGCTTTTCCCTTAGGAAGAACCCTAATACGCGGCTGATTTACCTTCCTAGGGTTACTGTTAGGCTTAGGCCTAGGACTTTTAAAACCAGGAAGCCCTGGGCTCCAGGCACATGCAGCTGTTCAAGGCATCCCAAGAGGGCCGCAGAAGTGACACAACTTGGCTGCCTCTGTTGCTATTCTCATGAGACCATCCCGAACCATAGGCTGATTTTCCTTCCTAGGGTTAAGGTTTGAGTTACGCCTAGGGTAAGAGTTCTATTAACCAGAAAGCCCTGAGTTCCAAGAACACAGCAGCTGCGAAGGACTACCCAAGAAGAGCGCAAAAGTACCACAACGTGCCTGCCTCCACAGCTTTTTCCTTGGGGACATGCCTAATTCCTGGCTGATTTGCCTTTCTCGTCTTAGGGTTGGGGTTCGGCCTAGGGCTAGGATTTTTTTAACTAGGAAGCCCTGAGTTCCAGGCTTACTTCATCTGCCAAAGGCATCCCAAAGGGAGTGCAGAAGTGCCACAACATGGCTGCTTTCACGGCTTTTCCCTTAGGAAGAACCCTAATACGCGGCTGATTTACCTTCCTAGGGTTACTGTTAGGCTTAGGCCTAGGACTTTTAAAACCAGGAAGCCCTGGGCTCCAGGCACTCTGCAGCTGCGAAAGGCATCCCAAGGGGAGCGCAAAAGTGACGCAACTTGGCTGCCACCACTGATATTTCCATGAGACCATCCCGAACCATAGGCTGATTTTCCTTCCTAGGGTTAAGGTTTGAGTTACGCCTAGGGTAAGGGTTCTATTAACCAGAAAGCCCTGAGTTCCAAGAACACAGCAGCTGCGAAGGACTAGCCAAGAAGAGCGCAAAAGTACCACAACATGCCTGCGTCGATAGCTTTTTCCTTGGGGACATGCCTAATTCCTGGCTGATTTGCCTTTCTCGTCTTAGGGTTGGGGTTCGGCCTAGTGCTAGGATTTTTAAAATCAGGAAGCCCTGAGTTCCAGGCACACTGGAGCTGTGAAAGGCATCCAAAAGGGAGTGCAAAAGTGCCACAACATGGCTGCTTTCACGGCTTTTTCCTTGGCAAGTATCCTAACACCAGGCTGATTTCCCTTCCCAGGGTTATTGTAAGGCTTAGGCCTAGGGCTAGGATTTTTAAAACTAGGAAGCCCTTAGATCCAGGCACACTGCAGCTGTTCAAGGCATCCCAAGGGGAGTACCAAAGTGCAACAACATGGCAGCTTTCACAGCTTTTTCCTTGGCGCCATCCCTATACCTAGGCTGATTTATCTGCCTAGGGTTAGGGTTAGGGTTCAGCCTAGGTCTTGGAGTTTTTTAACCAGGAAGCCCTGAGTTCCAGGCTTTCTGCATCTGCCAAAGGCATCCCAAAGGGAGTGCAGAAGTGCCACAACATGGCTGCTTTCACGGCTTTTCCCTTAGGAAGAACCCTAATACGCGGCTGATTTACCTTCCTAGGGTTACTGTTAGGCTTAGGCCTAGGACTTTTAAAACCAGGAAGCCCTGGGCTCCAGGCACACTGCAGCTGCGAAAGGCATCCCAAGGGGAGCGCAAAAGTGACACAACTTGGCTGCCACCACTGATATTTCCATGAGACCATCCCGAACCATAGGCTGATTTTCCTTCCTAGGGTTAAGGTTTGAGTTTCGCCTAGGGTAAGAGGTCTATTAACCAGAAGGACCTGAGTTCCAAGAACACAGCAGCTGCGAAGGACTAGCCAAGAAGAGCGCAAAAGTACCACAACATGCATGCCTCCACAGCTTTTTCCTTGGGGACATGCCTAATTCCTGGCTGATTTGCCTTTCTCGTCTTAGGGTTGGGGTTCGGCCTAGGGCTAGGATATTTTTAACTAGGAAGCCCTGAGTTCCAGGCTTACTGCATCTGCCAAAGGCATCCCAAAGGGAGTGCAGAAGTGCCACAACATGGCTGCTTTCACGGCTTTTCCCTTAGGAAGAACCCTAATACGCGGCTGATTTACCTTCCTAGGGTTACTGTTAGGCTTAGGCCTAGGACTTTTAAAACCAGGAAGCCCTGGGCTCCAGGCACATGCAGCTGTTCAAGGCATCCCAAGAGGGCCGCAGAAGTGACACAACTTGGCTGCCTCTGTTGCTATTCTCATGAGACCATCCCGAACCATAGGCTGATTTTCCTTCCTAGGGTTAAGGTTTGAGTTACGCCTAGGGTAAGAGTTCTATTAACCAGAAAGCCCTGAGTTCCAAGAACACAGCAGCTGCGAAGGACTACCCAAGAAGAGCGCAAAAGTACCACAACGTGCCTGCCTCCACAGCTTTTTCCTTGGGGACATGCCTAATTCCTGGCTGATTTGCCTTTCTCGTCTTAGGGTTGGGGTTCGGCCTAGGGCTAGGATATTTTTAACTAGGAAGCCCTGAGTTCCAGGCTTACTTCATCTGCCAAAGGCATCCCAAAGGGAGTGCAGAAGTGCCACAACATGGCTGCTTTCACGGCTTTTCCGTTAGGAAGAACCCTAATACGCGGCTGATTTACCTTCCTAGGGTTACTGTTAGGCTTAGGCCTAGGACTTTTAAAACTAGGAAGCCCTTAGATCCAGGCACACTGCAGCTGTTCAAGGAATCCCAAGGGGAGTACTAAAGTACCACAACATGGCAGCTTTCACAGCTTTTTCCTTGGCACCATCCCTATACATAGGCTGATTTATCTGCCTAGGGTTAGGGTTAGGGTTCAGCCTAGGGCTTGGAGTTTTTTAACCAGGAAGCCCTGAGTTCCAGGCTTACTGCATCTGCCAAAGGCATCCCAAAGGGAGTGCAGAAGTGCCACAACATGGCTGCTTTCACGGCTTTTCACTTAGGAAGAACCCTAATACGCGGCTGATTTACCTTCCTAGGGTTACTGTTAGGCTTAGGCCTAGGACTTTTAAAACCAGGAAGCCCTGGGCTCCAGGCACTCTGCAGCTGCGAAAGGCATCCCAAGGGGAGCGCAAAAGTGACGCAACTTGGCTGCCACCACTGATATTTCCATTAGACCATCCCGAACCATAGGCTGATTTTCCTTCCTAGGGTTAAGGTTTGAGTTACGCCTAGGGTAAGGGTTCTATTAACCAGAAAGCCCTGAGTTCCAAGAACACAGCAGCTGCGAAGGACTAGCCAAGAAGAGCGCAAAAGTACCACAACATGCCTGCGTCGATAGCTTTTTCCTTGGGGACATGCCTAATTCCTGGCTGATTTGCCTTTCTCGTCTTAGGGTTGGGGTTCGGCCTAGGGCTAGGATTTTTAAAATCAGGAAGCCCTGAGTTCCAGGCACACTGGAGCTGTGAAAGGCATCCAAAAGGGAGTGCAAAAGTGCCACAACATGGTTGCTTTCACGGCTTTTTCCTTGGCAAGAAGCTTAACACCAGGCTGATTTCCCTTCCCAGGGTTACTGTAAGGCTTAGGCCTAGGGCTAGGATTTTTAAAACTAGGAAGCCCTTAGATCCAGGCACACTGCAGCTGTTCAAGGCATCCCAAGGGGAGTACAAAAGTGCAACAACATGGCAGCTTTCACAGCTTTTTCCTTGGCACCATCCCTATACCTAGGCTGATTTATCTGCCTAGGGTTAGGGTTAGGGTTCAGCCTAGGGCTTGGAGTATTTTAACCAGGAAGCCCTGAGTTCCAGGCTTACTGCATCTGCCAAATGCATCCCAAAGGGAGTGCAAAAGTGCCACAACATGGCTGCTTTCACGGCTTTTCCCTTAGGAAGAACCCTAATACGCGGCTGATTTACCTTCCTAGGGTTACGGTTAGGCTTAGGCCTAGGACTTTTAAAAGCAGGAAGCCCTGGGCTCCAGGCACACTGCAGGTGTTCAAGGCATCCCAAGAGGGCCGCAGAAGTGACACAACTTGGCTGCCTCTGCTTCTATTCTCATGAGACCATCCCGAACCATAGGCTGATTTTCCTTCCTAGGGTTAAGGTTTGAGTTTCGCCTAGGGTAAGAGGTCTATTAACCAGAAAGCCCGGAGTTCCAAGAACACAGCTGCAGCGAAGGACTAGCCAAGAAGAGCGCAAAAGTACCACAACATGCCTGCCTCCACAGCTTTTTCCTTGGGGACATGCCTAATTCCTGGCTGATTTGCCTTTCTCGTCTTAGGGTTGGGGTTCGGCCTAGGGCTTGGAGTTTTTTAACCAGGAAGCCCTGAGTTCCAGGCTTACTGCATCTGCCAAAGGCATCCCAAAGGGAGTGCAGAAGTGCCACAACATGGCTGCTTTCACGGCTTTTCCCTTAGGAAGAACCCTAATACCCGGCTTATTTACCTTCCTAGGGTTACTGTTAGGCTTAGGCCTAGGACTTTTAAAACCAGGAAGCCCTGGCCTCCAGGCACTCTGCAGCTCTGAAAGGCATCCCAAGGGGAGCGCAAAAGTGACGCAACTTGGCTGCCACCACTGATATTTCCATGAGACCATCCCGAACCATAGGCTGATTTTCCTTCCTAGGGTTAAGGTTTGAGTTACGCCTAGGGTAAGGGTTCTATTAACCAGAAAGCCCTGAGTTCCAAGAACACAGCAGCTGCGAAGGACTACCCAAGAAGAGCGCAAAAGTACCACAACATGCCTGCCTCCACAGCTTTTTCCTTGGGGACATGCCGAATTCCTGGCTGATTTGCCTTTCTCGTCTTAGGGTTGGGGTTCGGCCTAGGGCTAGGATTTTTAAAATCAGGAAGCCCTGAGTTCCAGGCACACTGGAGCTGTGAAAGGCATCCAAAAGGGAGTGCAAAAGTGCCACAACATGGCTGCTTTCACGGCTTTTTCCTTGGCAAGAAGCTTAACACCAGGCTGATTTCCCTTCCCAGGGTTATTGTAAGGCTTAGGCCTAGGGCTAGGATTTTTAAAACTAGGAAGCCCTTAGATCCAGGCACACTGCAGCTGTTCAAGGCATCCCAAGGGGAGTACCAAAGTGCAACAACATGGCAGCTTTCACAGCTTTTTCCTTGGCGCCATCCCTATAACTAGGCTGATTTATCTGCCTAGGGTTAGGTTTAGGGTTCAGCCTAGGGCTTGGAGTTTTTTAACCAAGAAGCCCTGAGTTCCAGGCTTACTGCATCTGCCAAAGGCATCCCAAAGGGAGTGCAGAAGTGCCACAACATGGCTGCTTTCACGGCTTTTCCCTTAGGAAGAACCCTAATACGCGGCTGATTTACCTTCCTAGGGTTACTGTTAGGCTTAGGCCTAGGACTTTTAAAACCAGGAAGCCCTGGGCTCCAGGCACACTGCAGCTGCGAAAGGCATCCCAAGGGGAGCGCAAAAGTGACACAACTTGGCTGCCACCACTGATATTTCCATGAGACCATCCCGAACCATAGGCTGATTTTCCTTCCTAGGGTTAAGGTTTGAGTTTCGCCTAGGGTAAGAGGTCTATTAACCAGAAGGACCTGAGTTCCAAGAACACAGCAGCTGCGAAGGACTACCCAAGAAGAGCGCAAAAGTACCACAACATGCCTGCCTCCACAGCTTTTTCCTTGGGGACATGCCTAATTCCTGGCTGATTTGCCTTTCTCGTCTTAGGGTTGGGGTTCGGCCTAGGGCTAGGATATTTTTAACTAGGAAGCCCTGAGTTCCAGGCTTACTGCATCTGCCAAAGGCATCCCAAAGGGAGTGCAGAAGTGCCACAACATGGCTGCTTTCACGGCTTTTCCCTTAGGAAGAACCCTAATACGCGGCTGATTTACCTTCCTAGGGTTACTGTTAGGCTTAGGCCTAGGACTTTTAAAACCAGGAAGCCCTGGGCTCCAGGCACACTGCAGCTGCAAAAGGCATCCCAAGGGGAGCGCAAAAGTGACACAACTTGGCTGCCGCCACTGATATTTCCATGAGACCATCCCGAAACATAGGCTGATTTTACTTCCTAGGGTTAAGGTTTGAGTTTCGCCTAGGGTAAGAGGTCTATTAACCAGAAGGACTTGAGTTCCAAGAACACAGCAGCTGCGAAGGACTACCCAAGAAGAGCGCAAAAGTACCACAACATGCCTGCCTCCACAGCTTTTTCCTTGGGGACATGCCTAATTCCTGGCTGATTTGCCTTTCTCGTCTTAGGGTTGGGGTTCGGCCTAGGGCTAGGATATTTTTAACTAGGAAGCCCTGAGTTCCAGGCACACTGGAGCTGTGTAAGGCATCCAAAAGGGAGTGCAGAAGTGCCACAACATGGCTGCTTTAACGGCTTTTCCCTTAGGAAGAACCCTAATACGCGGCTGATTTACCTTCCTAGGGTTACTGTTAGGCTTAGGCCTAGGACTTTTAAAACAGGAAGCCCTGGGCTCCAGGCACATGCAGCTGTTCAAGGCATCCCAAGAGGGCCGCAGAAGTGACACAACTTGGCTGCCTCTGTTGCTATTCTCATGAGACCATCCCGAACCATAGGCTGATTTTCCTTCCTAGGGTTAAGGTTTGAGTTACGCCTAGGGTAAGAGTTCTATTAACCAGAAAGCCCTGAGTTCCAAGAACACAGCAGCTGCGAAGGACTACCCAAGAAGAGCGCAAAAGTACCACAACGTGCCTGCCTCCACAGCTTTTTCCTTGGGGACATGCCTAATTCCTGGCTGATTTGCCTTTCTCGTCTTAGGGTTGGGGTTCGGCCCTAGGGCTAGGATTTTTTTAACTAGGAAGCCCTGAGTTCCAGGCTTACTTCATCTGCCAAAGGCATCCCAAAGGGAGTGCAGAAGTGCCACAACATGGCTGCTTTCACGGCTTTCCCCTTAGGAAGAACCCTAATACGCGGCTGATTTACCTACCTAGGGTTACTGTTAGGCTTAGGCCTAGGACTTTTAAAACTAGGAAGCCCTTAGATCCAGGCACACTGCAGCTGTTCAAGGAATCCCAAGGGGAGTACTAAAGTACCACAACATGGCAGCTTTCACAGCTTTTTCCTTGGCACCATCCCTATACATAGGCTGATTTATCTGCCTAGGGTTAGGGTTAGGGTTCAGCCTAGGGCTTGGAGTTTTTAACCAGGAAGCCCTGAGTTCCAGGCTTACTGCATCTGCCAAAGGCATCCCAAAGGGAGTGCAGAAGTGCCACAACATGGCTGCTTTCACGGCTTTTCCCTTAGGAAGAACCCTAATACCCGGCTGATTTACCTTCCTAGGGTTACTGTTAGGCTTAGGCCTAGGACTTTTAAAACCAGGAAGCCCTGGGCTCCAGGCACTCTGCAGCTGCGAAAGGCATCCCAAGGGGAGCGCAAAAGTGACACAACTTGGCTGCCACCACTGATATTTCCATGAGACCATCCCGAACCATAGGCTGATTTTCCTTCCTAGGGTTAAGGTTTGAGTTTCGCCTAGGGTAAGAGGTCTATTAACCAGAAGGACCTGAGTTCCAAGAACACAGCAGCTGCGAAGGACTAGCCAAGAAGAGCGCAAAAGTACCACAACATGCCTGCCTCCACAGCTTTTTCCTTGGGGACATGCCTAATTCCTGGCTGATTTGCCTTTCTCGTCTTAGGGTTGGGGTTCGGCCTAGGGCTAGGATATTTTTAACTAGGAAGCCCTGAGTTCCAGGCTTACTGCATCTGCCAAAGGCATCCCAAAGGGAGTGCAGAAGTGCCACAACATGGCTGCTTTCACGGCTTTTCCCTTAGGAAGAACCCTAATACGCGGCTGATTTACCTTCCTAGGGTTACTGTTAGGCTTAGGCCTAGGACTTTTAAAACCAGGAAGCCCTGGGCTCCAGGCACACTGCAGCTGCAAAAGGCATCCCAAGGGGAGCGCAAAAGTGACACAACTTGGCTGCCGCCACTGATATTTCCATGAGACCATCCCGAAACATAGGCTGATTTTACTTCCTAGGGTTAAGGTTTGAGTTTCGCCTAGGGTAAGAGGTCTATTAACCAGAAGGACTTGAGTTCCAAGAACACAGCAGCTGCGAAGGACTACCCAAGAAGAGCGCAAAAGTACCACAACATGCCTGCCTCCACAGCTTTTTCCTTGGGGACATGCCTAATTCCTGGCTGATTTGCCTTTCTCGTCTTAGGGTTGGGGTTCGGCCTAGGGCTAGGATATTTTTAACTAGGAAGCCCTGAGTTCCAGGCACACTGGAGCTGTGTAAGGCATCCAAAAGGGAGTGCAGAAGTGCCACAACATGGCTGCTTTAACGGCTTTTCCCTTAGGAAGAACCCTAATACGCGGCTGATTTACCTTCCTAGGGTTACTGTTAGGCTTAGGCCTAGGACTTTTAAAACCAGGAAGCCCTGGGCTCCAGGCACATGCAGCTGTTCAAGGCATCCAAGAGGGCCGCAGAAGTGACACAACTTGGCTGCCTCTGTTGCTATTCTCATGAGACCATCCCGAACCATAGGCTGATTTTCCTTCTAGGGTTAAGGTTTGAGTTACGCCTAGGGTAAGAGTTCTATTAACCAGAAAGCCCTGAGTTCCAAGAACACAGCAGCTGCGAAGGACTACCCAAGAAGAGCGCAAAAGTACCACAACGTGCCTGCCTCCACAGCTTTTTCCTTGGGGACATGCCTAATTCCTGGCTGATTTGCCTTTCTCGTCTTAGGGTTGGGGTTCGGCCTAGGGCTAGGATTTTTTTAACTAGGAAGCCCTGAGTTCCAGGCTTACTTCATCTGCCAAAGGCATCCCAAAGGGAGTGCAGAAGTGCCACAACATGGCTGCTTTCACGGCTTTCCCCTTAGGAAGAACCCTAATACGCGGCTGATTTACCTACCTAGGGTTACTGTTAGGCTTAGGCCTAGGACTTTTAAAACTAGGAAGCCCTTAGATCCAGGCACACTGCAGCTGTTCAAGGAATCCCAAGGGGAGTACTAAAGTACCACAACATGGCAGCTTTCACAGCTTTTTCCTTGGCACCATCCCTATACATAGGCTGATTTATCTGCCTAGGGTTAGGGTTAGGGTTCAGCCTAGGGCTTGGAGTTTTTTAACCAGGAAGCCCTGAGTTCCAGGCTTACTGCATCTGCCAAAGGCATCCCAAAGGGAGTGCAGAAGTGCCACAACATGGCTGCTTTCACGGCTTTTCCCTTAGGAAGAACCCTAATACCCGGCTGATTTACCTTCCTAGGGTTACTGTTAGGCTTAGGCCTAGGACTTTTAAAACCAGGAAGCCCTGGGCTCCAGGCACTCTGCAGCTGCGAAAGGCATCCCAAGGGGAGCGCAAAAGTGACGCAACTTGGCTGCCACCACTGATATTTCCATGAGACCATCCCGAACCATAGGCTGATTTTCCTTCCTAGGGTTAAGGTTTGAGTTACGCCTAGGGTAAGGGTTCTATTAACCAGAAAGCCCTGAGTTCCAAGAACACAGCAGCTGCGAAGGACTAGCCAAGAAGAGCGCAAAAGTACCACAACATGCCTGCGTCGATAGCTTTTTCCTTGGGGACATGCCTAATTCCTGGCTGATTTGCCTTTCTCGTCTTAGGGTTGGGGTTCGGCCTAGTGCTAGGATTTTTAAAATCAGGAAGCCCTGTTTTCCAGGCACACTGGAGCTGTGAAAGGCATCCAAAAGGGAGTGCAAAAGTGCCACAACATGGCTGCTTTCACGGCTTTTTCCTTGGCAAGTATCCTAACACCAGGCTGATTTCCCTTCCCAGGGTTACTGTAAGGCTTAGGCCTAGGGCTAGGATTTTTAAAACTAGGAAGCCATTAGATCCAGGCACACTGCAGCTGTTCAAGGCATCCCAAGAGGAATACAAAAGTGCAACAACATGGCAGCTTTCACAGCTCTTTCCTTGGCACCATCCCTATACCTAGGCTGATTTATCTGCCTAGGGTTAGGGTTAGGGTTCAGCCTAGGGCTTGGAGTTTTTTAACCAGGAAGCCCTGAGTTCCAGGCTTACTGCATCTGCCAAAGGCATCCCTAAGGGAGTGCAGAAGTGCCACAACATGGCTGCTTTCACGGCTTTTCCCTTAGGAAGAACCCTAATACGCGGCTGATTTACCTTCCTAGGGTTACTGTTAGGCTTAGGCCTAGGACTTTTAAAACCAGGAAGCCCTGGGCTCCAGGCACACTGCAGCTGCGAAAGGCATCCCAAGGGGAGCGCAAAAGTGACACAACTTGGCTGCCACCACTGATATTTCCAAGAGACCATCCCGAACCATAGGCTGATTTTCCTTCCTAGGGTTAAGGTTTGAGTTACGCCTAGGGTAAGGGTTCTATTAACCAGAAAGCCCTGAGTTCCAAGAACACAGCAGCTGCGAAGGACTAGCCAAGAAGAGCGCAAAAGTACCACAACATGCCTGCCTCCACAGCTTTTTCCTTGGGGACATGCCTAATTCCTGGCTGATTTGCCTTTCTCGTCTTAGGGTTGGGGTTCGGCCTAGGGCTAGGATTTTTAAAATCAGGAAGCCCTGAGTTCCAGGCACACTGGAGCTGTGAAAGGCATCCAAAAGGGAGTGCAAAAGTGCCACAACATGGTTGCTTTCACGGCTTTTTCCTTGGCAAGAAGCTTAACACCAGGCTGATTTCCCTTCCCAGGGTTACTGTAAGGCTTAGGCCTAGGCCTAGGATTTTTAAAACTAGGAAGCCCTTAGATCCAGTCACACTGCAGCTGTTCAAGGCATCCCAAGGGGAGTACCAAAGTGCAACAACATGGCAGCTTTCACAGCTTTTTCCTTGGCACCATCCCTATACCTAGGCTGATTTATCTGCCTAGGGTTAGGGTTAGGGTTCAGCCTAGGTCTTGGAGTTTTTCAACCAGGAAGCCCTGAGTTCCAGGCTTACTGCATCTGCCAAATGCATCCCAAAGGGAGTGCAGAAGTGCCACAACATGGCTGCTTTCACGGCTTTTCCCTTAGGAAGAACCCTAATACGCGGCTGATTTACCTTCCTAGGGTTACTGTTAGGCTTAGGCCTAGGACTTTTAAAACCAGGAAGCCCTGGGCTCCAGGCACACTGCAGCTGTTAAAGGCATCCCAAGAGGGCCGCAGAAGTGACACAACTTGGCTGCCTCTGTTGCTATTCTCATGAGACCATCCCGAACCATAGGCTGATTTTCCTTCCTAGGGTTAATGTTTGAGTTTCGCCTAGGGTAAGAGGTCTATTAACCAGAAAAACCAGAGTTCCAAGAACACAGCAGCTGCGAAGGACTACCCAAGAAGAGCGCAAAAGTACCACAACATGCCTGCCTCCACAGCTTTTTCCTTGGGGACATGCCTAATTCCTGGCTGATTTGCCTTTCTCGTCTTAGGGTTGGGGTTCGGCCTAGGGTTAGGATATTTTTAACCAGGAAGCCCTGAGTTCCAAGCTTACTGCATCTGCCAAAGACATCCCAAAGGGAGTGCAAAAGTGCCACAACATGGCTGCTTTCACAGCTTTTCCCTTAGGAAGAACCCTAATACGCGGCTGATTTACCTTCCTAGGGTTACTGTTAGGCTTAGGCCTAGGACTTTTAAAACCAGGAAGCCCTGGGCTCCAGGCACACTGCAGCTGTTAAAGGCATCCCAAGAGGGCCGCAGAAGTGACACAACTTGGCTGCCTCTTCTTCTATTCTCATGAGACCATCCCGAACCATAGGCTGATTTTCCTTCCTAGGGTTAAGGTTTGAGTTACGCCTAGGGTAAGGGTTCTATTAACCAGAAAGCCCTGAGTTCCAAGAACACAGCAGCTGCGAAGGACTAGCCAAGAAGAGCGCAAAAGTACCACAACATGCCTGCCTCCACAGCTTTTTCCTTGGGGACATGCCTAATTCCTGGCTGATTTGCCTTTCTCGTCTTAGGGTTGGGGTTCGGCCTAGGGCTAGGATTTTTTTAACTAGGAAGCCCTGAGTTCCAGGCTTACTGCATCTGCCAAAGGCATCACAAAGGGAGTGCAGAAGTGCCACAACATGGCTGCTTTCACGGCTTTTCCCTTAGGAAGAACCCTAATACGCGGCTGATTTACCTTCCTAGGGTTACTGTTAGGCTTAGGCCTAGGACTTTTAAAACCAGGAAGCCCTGGGCTCCAGGCACACTGCAGCTGCGAAAGGCATCCCAAGGGGAGCGCAAAAGTGACACAACTTGGCTGCCACCACTGATATTTCCATGAGACCATCCCGAACCATAGGCTGATTTTCCTTCCTAGGGTTAAGGTTTGAGTTTTGCCTAGGGTAAGAGGTCTATTAACCAGAAGGACCTGAGTTCCAAGAACACAGCAGCTGCGAAGGACTAGCCAAGAAGAGCGCAAAAGTACCACAACATGCCTGCCTCCACAGATTTTTCCTTGGGGACATGCCTAATTCCTGGCTGATTTGCCTTTCTCGTCTTAGGGTTGGGGTTCGGCCTAGGGCTAGGATATTTTTAACTAGGAAGCCCTGAGTTCCAGGCTTACTTCATCTGCCAAAGGCATCCCAAAGGGAGTGCAGAAGTGCCACAACATGGCTGCTTTCACGGCTTTTCCCTTAGGAAGAACCCTAATACGCGGCTGATTTACCTTCCTAGGGTTACTGTTAGGCTTAGGCCTAGGACTTTTAAAACCAGGAAGCCCTGGGCTCCAGGCACACTGCAGCTGCGAAAGGCATCCCAAGGGGAGCGCAAAAGTGACACAACTTGGCTGCCGCCACTGATATTTCCATGAGACCATCCCGAACCATAGGCTGATTTTATTTCCTAGGGTTAAGGTTTGAGTTTCGCCTAGGGTAAGAGGTCTATTAACCAGAAGGACCTGAGTTCCAAGAACACAGCAGCTGCGAAGGACTATCCAAGAAGAGCGCAAAAGTACCACAACATGCCTGCCTCCACAGCTTTTTCCTTGGGGACATGCCTAATTCCTGGCTGATTTGCCTTTCTCGTCTTAGGGTTGGGGTTCGGCCTAGGGCTAGGATTTTTTAAACTAGGAAGCCCTGAATTCCAGGCTTACTTCATCTGCCAAAGGCATCCCAAAGGGAGTGCAGAAGTGCCACAACATGGCTGCTTTCACGGCTTTTCCCTTAGGAAGAACCCTAATACGCGGCTGATTTACCTTCCTAGGGTTACTGTTAGGCTTAGGCCTAGGACTTTAAAAACCAGGAAGCCCTGGGCTCCAGGCACACTGCAGCTGCGAAAGGCATCCCAAGGGGAGTACTCAAGTACCACAACATGGCAGCTTTCACAGCTTTTTCCTTGGCACCATCCCTATACATAGGCTGATTTATCTGCCTAGGGTTAGGGTTAGGGTTCAGCCTAGGGCTTGGAGTTTTTTAACCAAGAAGCCCTGAGTTCCAGGCTTACTGCATCTGCCAAAGCATCCCAAAGGGAGTGCAGAAGTGCCACAACATGGCTGCTTTCACGGCTTTTCCCTTAGGAAGAACCCTAATACGCGTCTGATTTACCTTCCTAGGGTTACTGTTAGGCTTAGGCCTAGGACTTTTAAAACCAGGAAGCCCTGGGCTCCAGGCACTCTGCAGCTGTTAAAGGCATCCCAAGGGGAGCGCAAAAGTGACGCAACTTGGCTTCCACCACTGATATTTCCATGAGACCATCCCGAACCATAGGCTGATTTTCCTTCCTAGGGTTAAGGTTTGAGTTACGCCTAGGGTAAGGGTTCTATTAACCAGAAAGCCCTGAGTTCCAAGAACACAGCAGCTGCGAAGGACTACCCAAGAAGAGCGCAAAAGTACCACAACATGCCTGCCTCCACAGCTTTTTCCTTGGGGACATGCCTAATTCCTGGCTGATTTGCCTTTCTCGTCTTAGGGTTGGGGTTCGGCCTAGGGTTAGGATATTTTTAACCAGGAAGCCCTGAGTTCCAAGCTTACTGCATCTGCCAAAGACATCCCAAAGGGAGTGCAAAAGTGCCACAACATGGCTGCTTTCACAGCTTTTCCCTTAGGAAGAACCCTAATACGCGGCTGATTTACCTTCCTAGGGTTACTGTTAGGCTTAGGCCTAGGACTTTTAAAACCAGGAAGCCCTGGGCTCCAGGCACACTGCAGCTGTTAAAGGCATCCCAAGAGGGCCGCAGAAGTGACACAACTTGGCTGCCTCTGCTGCTATTCTCATGAGACCATCCCGAACCATAGGCTGATTTTCCTTCCTAGGGTTAAGGTTTGAGTTACGCCTAGGGTAAGGGTTCTATTAACCAGAAAGCCCTGAGTTCCAAGAACACAGCAGCTGCGAAGGACTAGCCAAGAAGAGCGCAAAAGTACCACAACATGCCTGCCTCCACAGCTTTTTCCTTGGGGACATGCCTAATTCCTGGCTGATTTGCCTTTCTCGTCTTAGGGTTGGGGTTCGGCCTAGGGGTAGGATTTTTTTAACTAGGAAGCCCTGAGTTCCAGGCTTACTGCATCTGCCAAAGGCATCACAAAGGGAGTGCAGAAGTGCCACAACATGGCTGCTTTCACGGCTTTTCCCTTAGGAAGAACCCTAATACGCGGCTGATTTACCTTCCTAGGGTTACTGTTAGGCTTAGGCCTAGGACTTTTAAAACCAGGAAGCCCTGGGCTCCAGGCACACTGCAGCTGCGAAAGGCATCCCAAGGGGAGCGCAAAAGTGACACAACTTGGCTGCCACCACTGATATTTCCATGAGACCATCCCGAACCATAGGCTGATTTTCCTTCCTAGGGTTAAGGTTTGAGTTACGCCTAGGGTAAGAGGTCTATTAACCAGAAGGACCTGAGTTCCAAGAACACAGCAGCTGTGAAGGACTAGCCAAGAAGAGCGCAAAAGTACCACAACATGCCTGCCTCCACAGCTTTTTCCTTGGGGACATGCCTAATTCCTGGCTGATTTGCCTTTCTCGTCTTAGGGTTGGGGTTCGGCCTAGGGCTAGGATATTTTTAACTAGGAAGCCCTGAGTTCCAGGCTTACTTCATCTGCCAAAGGCATCCCAAAGGGAGTGCAGAAGTGCCACAACATGGCTGCTTTCACGGCTTTCCCCTTAGGAAGAACCCTAATACGCGGCTGATTTACCTTCCTAGGGTTACTGTTAGGCTTAGGCCCAGGACTTTTAAAACCAGGAAGCCCTGGGCTCCAGGCACATGGAGCTGTTCAAGGAATCCCAAGGGGAGTACTAAAGTACCACAACATGGCAGCTTT
Source organism: Ammospiza maritima maritima (assembly GCA_036010785.1). NCBI lineage: Eukaryota > Metazoa > Chordata > Aves > Passeriformes > Passerellidae > Ammospiza > Ammospiza maritima. The sequence goes on from JAYKTQ010000493.1 coordinate 3,288,117, forward strand.
CACAGCTTTTTCCTTGGCACCCTCCCTATACATAGGCTGATTTATCTGCCTAGGGTTAGGGTTAGGGTTCAGCCTAGGGCTTGGAGTTTTTTAACCAGGAAGCCCTGAGTTCCAGGCTTACTGCATCTGCCAAAGGCATCCCAAAGGGAGTGCAGAAGTGCCACAACATGGCTGCTTTCACGGCTTTTCACTTAGGAAGAACCCTAATACCCGGCTGATTTACCTTCCTAGGGTTACTGTTAGGCTTAGGCCTAGGACTTTTAAAACCAGGAAGCCCTGGGCTCCAGGCACTCTGCAGCTGCGAAAGGCATCCCAAGGGGAGCGCAAAAGTGATGCAACTTGGCTGCCACCACTGATATTTCCATGAGACCATCCCGAACCATAGGCTGATTTTCCTTCCTAGGGTTAAGGTTTGAGTTACGCCTAGGGTAAGGGTTCTATTAACCAGAAAGCCCTGAGTTCCAAGAACACAGCAGCTGCGAAGGACTAGCCAAGAAGAGCGCAAAAGTACCACAACATGCCTGCGTCGATAGCTTTTTCCTTGGGGACATGCCTAATTCCTGGCTGATTTGCCTTTCTCGTCTTAGGGTTGGGGTTCGGCCTAGTGCTAGGATTTTTAAAATCAGGAAGCCCTGAGTTCCAGGCACACTGGAGCTGTGAAAGGCATCCAAAAGGGAGTGCAAAAGTGCCACAACATGGCTGCTTTCACGGCTTTTTCCTTGGCAAGTATCCTAACACCAGGCTGATTTCCCTTCCCAGGGTTACTGTAAGGCTTAGGCCTAGGGCTAGGATTTTTAAAACTAGGAAGCCATTAGATCCAGGCACACTGCAGCTGTTCAAGGCATCCCAAGACGAGTACAAAAGTGCAACAACATGGCAGCTTTCACAGCTTTTTCCTTGGCACCATCCCTATACATATGCTGATTTATCTGCCTAGGGTTAGGGTTAGGGTTCAGCCTAGGGCTTGGAGTTTTTTAACCAGGAAGCCCTGAGTTCCAGGCTTACTGCATCTGCCAAAGGCATCCCTAAGGGAGTGCAGAAGTGCCACAACATGGCTGCTTTCACGGCTTTTCCCTTAGGAAGAACCCTAATACGCGGCTGATTTACCTTCCTAGGGTTACTGTTAGGCTTAGGCCTAGGACTTTTAAAACCAGGAAGCCCTGGGCTCCAGGCACACTGCAGCTGCGAAAGGCATCCCAAGGGCAGCGCAAAAGTGACACAACTTGGCTGCCACCACTGATATTTCCATGAGACCATCCCGAACCATAGGCTGATTTTCCTTCCTAGGGTTAAGGTTTGAGTTACGCCTAGGGTAAGGGTTCTATTAACCAGAAAGCCCTGAGTTCCAAGAACACAGCAGCTGCGAAGGACTAGCCAAGAAGAGCGCAAAAGTACCACAACATGCCTGCCTCCACAGCTTTTTCCTTGGGGACATGCCTAATTCCTGGCTGATTTGCCTTTCTCGTCTTAGGGTTGGGGTTCGGCCTAGGGCTAGGATTTTTAAAATCAGGAAGCCCTGAGTTCCAGGCACACTGGAGCTGTGAAAGGCATCCAAAAGGGAGTGCAAAAGTGCCACAACATGGTTGCTTTCACGGCTTTTTCCTTGGCAAGAAACTTAACACCAGGCTGATTTCCCTTCCCAGGGTTACTGTAAGGCTTAGGCCTAGGCCTAGGATTTTTAAAACTAGGAAGCCCTTAGATCCAGTCACACTGCAGCTGTTCAAGGCATCCCAAGGGGAGTACCAAAGTGCAACAACATGGCAGCTTTCACAGCTTTTTCCTTGGCACCATCCCTATACCTAGGCTGATTTATCTGCCTAGGGTTAGGGTTAGGGTTCAGCCTAGGTCTTGGAGTTTTTCAACCAGGAAGCCCTGAGTTCCAGGCTTACTGCATCTGCCAAATGCATCCCAAAGGGAGTGCAGAAGTGCCACAACATGGCTGCTTTCACGGCTTTTCCCTTAGGAAGAACCCTAATACGCGGCTGATTTACCTTCCTAGGGTTACTGTTAGACTTAGGCCTAGGACTTTTAAAACCAGGAAGCCCTGGGCTCCAGGCACACTGCAGCTGTTCAAGGCATCCCAAGAGGGCCGCAGAAGTGACACAACTTGGCTGCCTCTGTTGCTATTCTCATGAGACCATCCCGAACCATAGGCTGATTTTCCTTCCTAGGGTTAATGTTTGAGTTTCGCCTAGGGTAAGAGGTCTATTAACCAGAAAAACCAGAGTTCCAAGAACACAGCAGCTGCGAAGGACTACCCAAGAAGAGCGGAAAAGTACCACAACATGCCTGCCTCCACAGCTTTTTCCTTGGGGACATGCCTAATTCCTGGCTGATTTGCCTTTCTCGTCTTAGGGTTGGGGTTCGGCCTAGGGTTAGGATATTTTTAACCAGGAAGCCCTGAGTTCCAAGCTTACTGCATCTGCCAAAGACATCCCAAAGGGAGTGCAAAAGTGCCACAACATGGCTGCTTTCACAGCTTTTCCCTTAGGAAGAACCCTAATACGCGGCTGATTTACCTTCCTAGGGTTACTGTTAGGCTTAGGCCTAGGACTTTTAAAACCAGGAAGCCCTGGGCTCCAGGCACACTGCAGCTGTTAAAGGCATCCCAAGAGGGCCGCAGAAGTGACACAACTTGGCTGCCTCTTCTTCTATTCTCATGAGACCATCCCGAACCATAGGCTGATTTTCCTTCCTAGGGTTAAGGTTTGAGTTACGCCTAGGGTAAGGGTTCTATTAACCAGAAAGCCCTGAGTTCCAAGAACACAGCAGCTGCGAAGGACTAGCCAAGAAGAGCGCAAAAGTACCACAACATGCCTGCCTCCACAGCTTTTTCCTTGGGGACATGCCTAATTCCTGGCTGATTTGCCTTTCTCGTCTTAGGGTTGGGGTTCGGCCTAGGGCTAGGATTTTTTTAACTAGGAAGCCCTGAGTTCCAGGCTTACTGCATCTGCCAAAGGCATCACAAAGGGAGTGCAGAAGTGCCACAACATGGCTGCTTTCACGGCTTTTCCCTTAGGAAGAACCCTAATACGCGGCTGATTTACCTTCCTAGGGTTACTGTTAGGCTTAGGCCTAGGACTTTTAAAACCAGGAAGCCCTGGGCTCCAGGCACACTGCAGCTGCGAAAGGCATCCCAAGGGGAGCGCAAAAGTGACACAACTTGGCTGCCACCACTGATATTTCCATGAGACCATCCCGAACCATAGGCTGATTTTCCTTCCTAGGGTTAAGGTTTGAGTTTTGCCTAGGGTAAGAGGTCTATTAACCAGAAGGACCTGAGTTCCAAGAACACAGCAGCTGCGAAGGACTAGCCAAGAAGAGCGCAAAAGTACCACAACATGCCTGCCTCCACAGCTTTTTCCTTGGGGACATGCCTAATTCCTGGCTGATTTGCCTTTCTCGTCTTAGGGTTGGGGTTCGGCCTAGGGCTAGGATATTTTTAACTAGGAAGCCCTGAGTTCCAGGCTTACTTCATCTGCCAAAGGCATCCCAAAGGGAGTGCAGAAGTGCCACAACATGGCTGCTTTCACGGCTTTTCCCTTAGGAAGAACCCTAATACGCGGCTGATTTACCTTCCTAGGGTTACTGTTAGGCTTAGGCCTAGGACTTTTAAAACCAGGAAGCCCTGGGCTCCAGGCACACTGCAGCTGCGAAAGGCATCCCAAGGGGAGCGCAAAAGTGACACAACTTGGCTGCCGCCACTGATATTTCCATGAGACCATCCCGAACCATAGGCTGATTTTCCTTCCTAGGGTTAAGGTTTGAGTTTCGCCTAGGGTAAGAGGTCTATTAACCAGAAGGACTTGAGTTCCAAGAACACAGCAGCTGCGAAGGACTATCCAAGAAGAGCGCAAAAGTACCACAACATGCCTGCCTCCACAGCTTTTTCCTTGGGGACATGCCTAATTCCTGGCTGATTTGCCTTTCTCGTCTTAGGGTTGGGGTTCGGCCTAGGGCTAGGATTTTTTTAACTAGGAAGCCCTGAATTCCAGGCTTACTTCATCTGCCAAAGGCATCCCAAAGGGAGTGCAGAAGTGCCACAACATGGCTGCTTTCACGGCTTTTCCCTTAGGAAGAACCCTAATACGCGGCTGATTTACCTTCCTAGGGTTACTGTTAGGCTTAGGCCTAGGACTTTAAAAACCAGGAAGCCCTGGGCTCCAGGCACACTGCAGCTGCGAAAGGCATCCCAAGGGGAGTACTCAAGTACCACAACATGGCAGCTTTCACAGCTTTTTCCTTGGCACCATCCCTATACATAGGCTGATTTATCTGCCTAGGGTTAGGGTTAGGGTTCAGCCTAGGGCTTGGAGTTTTTTAACCAAGAAGCCCTGAGTTCCAGGCTTACTGCATCTGCCAAAGGCATCCCAAAGGGAGTGCAGAAGTGCCACAACATGGCTGCTTTCACGGCTTTTCCCTTAGGAAGAACCCTAATACGCGGCTGATTTACCTTCCTAGGGTTACTGTTAGGCTTAGGCCTAGGACTTTTAAAACCAGGAAGCCCTGGGCTCCAGGCACTCTGCAGCTGTTAAAGGCATCCCAAGGGGAGCGCAAAAGTGACGCAACTTGGCTTCCACCACTGATATTTCCATGAGACCATCCCGAACCATAGGCTGATTTTCCTTCCTAGGGTTAAGGTTTGAGTTACGCCTAGGGTAAGGGTTCTATTAACCAGAAAGCCCTGAGTTCCAAGAACACAGCAGCTGCGAAGGACTACCCAAGAAGAGCGCAAAAGTACCACAACATGCCTGCCTCCACAGCTTTTTCCTTGGGGACATGCCTAATTCCTGGCTGATTTGCCTTTCTCGTCTTAGGGTTGGGGTTCGGCCTAGGGTTAGGATATTTTTAACCAGGAAGCCCTGAGTTCCAAGCTTACTGCATCTGCCAAAGACATCCCAAAGGGAGTGCAAAAGTGCCACAACATGGCTGCTTTCACAGCTTTTCCCTTAGGAAGAACCCTAATACGCGGCTGATTTACCTTCCTAGGGTTACTGTTAGGCTTAGGCCTAGGACTTTTAAAACCAGGAAGCCCTGGGCTCCAGGCACACTGCAGCTGTTAAAGGCATCCCAAGAGGGCCGCAGAAGTGACACAACTTGGCTGCCTCTTCTTCTATTCTCATGAGACCATCCCGAACCATAGGCTGATTTTCCTTCCTAGGGTTAAGGTTTGAGTTACGCCTAGGGTAAGGGTTCTATTAACCAGAAAGCCCTGAGTTCCAAGAACACAGCAGCTGCGAAGGACTAGCCAAGAAGAGCGCAAAAGTACCACAACATGCCTGCCTCCACAGCTTTTTCCTTGGGGACATGCCTAATTCCTGGCTGATTTGCCTTTCTCGTCTTAGGGTTGGGGTTCGGCCTAGGGCTAGGATTTTTTTAACTAGGAAGCCCTGAGTTCCAGGCTTACTGCATCTGCCAAAGGCATCACAAAGGGAGTGCAGAAGTGCCACAACATGGCTGCTTTCACGGCTTTTCCCTTAGGAAGAACCCTAATACGCGGCTGATTTACCTTCCTAGGGTTACTGTTAGGCTTAGGCCTAGGACTTTTAAAACCAGGAAGCCCTGGGCTCCAGGCACACTGCAGCTGCGAAAGGCATCCCAAGGGGAGCGCAAAATTGACACAACTTGGCTGCCAGCACTGATATTTCCATGAGACCATCCCGAACCATAGGCTGATTTTCCTTCCTAGGGTTAAGGTTTGAGTTTTGCCTAGGGTAAGAGGTCTATTAACCAGAAGGACCTGAGTTCCAAGAACACAGCAGCTGCGAAGGACTAGCCAAGAAGAGCGCAAAAGTACCACAACATGCCTGCCTCCACAGCTTTTTCCTTGGGGACATGCCTAATTCCTGGCTGATTTGCCTTTCTCGTCTTAGGGTTGGGGTTCGGCCTAGGGCTAGGATATTTTTAACTAGGAAGCCCTGAGTTCCAGGCTTACTTCATCTGCCAAAGGCATCCCAAAGGGAGTGCAGAAGTGCCACAACATGGCTGCTTTCACGGCTTTTCCCTTAGGAAGAACCCTAATACGCGGCTGATTTACCTTCCTAGGGTTACTGTTAGGCTTAGGCCTAGGACTTTTAAAACCAGGAAGCCCTGGGCTCCAGGCACACTGCAGCTGCGAAAGGCATCCCAAGGGGAGCGCAGAAGTGACACAACTTGGCTGCCGCCACTGATATTTCCATGAGACCATCACGAACCATAGGCTGATTTTATTTCCTAGGGTTAAGGTTTGAGTTTCGCCTAGGGTAAGAGGTCTATTAACCAGAAGGACCTGAGTTCCAAGAACACAGCAGCTGCGAAGGACTAGCCAAGAAGAGCGCAAAAGTACCACAACATGCCTGCCTCCACAGCTTTTTCCTTGGGGACATGCCTAATTCCTGGCTGATTTGCCTTTCTCGTCTTAGGGTTGGGGTTCGGCCTAGGGCTAGGATTTTTTTAACTAGGAAGCCCTGAATTCCAGGCTTACTTCATCTGCCAAAGGCATCCCAAAGGGAGTGCAGAAGTGCCACAACATGGCTGCTTTCACGGCTTTTCCCTTAGGAAGAACCCTAATACGCGGCTGATTTACCTTCCTAGGGTTACTGTTAGGCTTAGGCCTAGGACTTTTAAAACCAGCAAGCCCTGGGCTCCAGGCACACTGCAGCTGCGAAAGGCATCCCAAGGGGAGTACTCAAGTACCACAACATGGCAGCTTTCACAGCTTTTTCCTTGGCACCATCCCTATACATAGGCTGATTTATCTGCCTAGGGTTAGGGTTAGGGTTCAGCCTAGGGCTTGGAGTTTTTTAACCTAGAAGCCCTGAGTTCCAGGCTTACTGCATCTGCCAAAGGCATCCCAAAGGGAGTGCAGAAGTGCCACAACATGGCTGCTTTCACGGCTTTTCCCTTAGGAAGAACCCTAATACGCGGCTGATTTACCTTCCTAGGGTTACTGTTAGGCTTAGGCCTAGGACTTTTAAAACCAGGAAGCCCTGGGCTCCAGGCACACTGCAGCTGCGAAAGGCATCCCAAGGGGAGCGCAAAAGTGACACAACTTGGCTGCCACCACTGATATTTCCATGAGACCATCCCGAACCATAGGCTGATTTTCCTTCCTAGGGTTAAGGTTTGAGTTACGCCTAGGGTAAGGGTTCTATTAACCAGAAAGCCCTGAGTTCCAAGAACACAGCAGCTGCGAAGGACTAGCCAAGAAGAGCGCAAAAGTACCACAACATGCCTGCCTCCACAGCTTTTTCCTTGGGGACATGCCTAATTCCTGGCTGATTTGCCTTTCTCGTCTTAGGGTTGGGGTTCGGCCTAGGGCTAGGATTTTTAAAATCAGGAAGCCCTGAGTTCCAGGCACACTGGAGCTGTGAAAGGCATCCAAAAGAGAGTGCAAAAGTGCCACAACATGGTTGCTTTCACGGCTTTTTCCTTGGCAAGAAGCTTAACACCAGGCTGATTTCCCTTCCCAGGGTTACTGTAAGGCTTAGGCCTAGGGCTAGGATTTTTAAAACTAGGAAGCCCTTAGATCCAGGCACACTGCAGCTGTTCAAGGCATCCCAAGGGGAGTACCAAAGTGCAACAACATGGCAGCTTTCACAGCTTTTTCCTTGGCACCATCCCTATACCTAGGCTGATTTATCTGCCTAGGGTTAGGGTTAGGGTTCAGCCTAGGTCTTGGAGTTTTTCAACCAGGAAGCCCTGAGTTCCAGGCTTACTGCATCTGCCAAATGCATCTCAAAGGGAGTGCAGAAGTGCCACAACATGGCTGCTTTCACGGCTTTTCCCTTAGGAAGAACCCTAATACCCGGCTGATTTACCTTCCTAGGGTTACTGTTAGGCTTAGGCCTAGGACTTTTAAAACCAGGAAGCCCTGGGCTCCAGGCACACTGCAGCTGTTAAAGGCATCCCAAGAGGGCCGCAGAAGTGACACAACTTGGCTTCCTCTGTTGCTATTCTCATGAGACCATCCCGAACCATAGGCTGATTTTCCTTCCTAGGGTTAATGTTTGAGTTTCGCCTAGGGTAAGAGGTCTATTAACCAGAAAAACCAGAGTTCCAAGAGCACAGCAGCTGCGAAGGACTAGCCAAGAAGAGTGCAAAAGTACCACAACATGCCTGCCTCCACAGCTTTTTCCTTGGGGACATGCCTAATTCCTGGCTGATTTGCCTTTCTCGTCTTAGGGTTGGGGTTCGGCCTAGGGTTAGGATATTTTTAACCAGGAAGCCCTGAGTTCCAAGCTTACTGCATCTGCCAAAGACATCCCAAAGGGAGTGCAAAAGTGCCACAACATGGCTGCTTTCACAGCTTTTCCCTTAGGAAGAACCCTAATACGCGGCTGATTTACCTTCCTAGGGTTACTGTTAGGCTTAGGCCTAGGACTTTTAAAACCAGGAAGCCCTGGGCTCCAGGCACACTGCAGCTGCGAAAGGCATCCCAAGGGGAGCGCAAAAGTGACACAACTTGGCTGCCGCCACTGATATTTCCATGAGACCATCCCGAACCATAGGCTGATTTTACTTCCTAGGGTTAAGGTTTGAGTTTCGCCTAGGGTAAGAGGTCTATTAACCAGAAGGACCTGAGTTCCAAGAACACAGCAGCTGCGAAGGACTAGCCAAGAAGAGCGCAAAAGTACCACAACATGCCTGCCTCCACAGCTTTTTCCTTGGGGACATGCCTAATTCCTGGCTGATTTGCCTTTCTCGTCTTAGGGTTGGGGTTCGGCCTAGGGCTAGGATATTTTTAACTAGGAAGCCCTGAGTTCCAGGCTTACTGCATCTGCCAAAGGCATCCCAAAGGGAGTGCAGAAGTGCCACAACATGGCTGCTTTCACGGCTTTTCCCTTAGGAAGAACCCTAATACGCGGCTGATTTACCTTCCTAGGGTTACTGTTAGGCTTAGGCCTAGGACTTTTAAAACCAGGAAGCCCTGGGCTCCAGGCACACTGCAGCTGCGAAAGGCATCCCAAGGGGAGCGCAAAAGTGACACAACTTGGCTGCCGCCATTGATATTTCCATGAGACCATCCCGAACCATAGGCTGATTTTCCTTCCTAGGGTTAAGGTTTGAGTTACGCCTAGGGTAAGGGTTCTATTAACCAGAAAGCCCTGAGTTCCAAGAACACAGCAGCTGTGAAGGACTACCCAAGAAGAGCGCAAAAGTACCACAACATGCCTGCCTCCACAGCTTTTTCCTTGGGGACATGCCTAATTCCTGGCTGATTTGCCTTTCTCATCTTAGGGTTGGGGTTCGGCCTAGGGCTAGGATTTTTAAAATCAGGAAGCCCTGAGTTCCAGGCACACTGGAGCTGTGAAAGGCATCCAAAAGGGAGTGCAAAAGTGCCACAACATGGTTGCTTTCACGGCTTTTTCCTTGGCAAGAAGCTTAACACCAGGCTGATTTCCCTTCCCAGGGTTACTGTTAGGCTTAGGCCTAGGGCTAGGATTTTTAAAACTAGGAAGCCCTTAGATCCAGGCACACTGCAGCTGTTCAAGGCATCCCAAGGGGAGTACCAAAGTGCAACAACATGGCAGCTTTCACAGCTTTTTCCTTGGCACCATCCCTATACCTAGGCTGATTTATCTGCCTAGGGTTAGGGTTAGGGTTCAGCCTAGGTCTTGGAGTTTTTCAACCAGGAAGCCCTGAGTTCCAGGCTTACTGCATCTGCCAAATGCATCCCAAAGGGAGTGCAGAAGTGCCACAACATGGCTGCTTTCACGGCTTTTCCCTTAGGAAGAACCCTAATACCCGGCTGATTTACCTTCCTAGGGTTACTGTTAGGCTTAGGCCTAGGACTTTTAAAACCAGGAAGCCCTGGGCTCCAGGCACACTGCAGCTGTTAAAGGCATCCCAAGAGGGCCGCAGAAGTGACACAACTTGGCTGCCTCTGTTGCTATTCTCATGAGACCATCCCGAACCATAGGCTGATTTTCCTTCCTAGGGTTAATGTTTGAGTTTCGCCAAGGGTAAGAGGTCTATTAACCAGAAAAACCAGAGTTCCAAGAACACAGCAGCTGCGAAGGACTAGCCAAGAAGAGCGCAAAAGTACCACAACATGCCTGCCTCCACAGCTTTTTCCTTGGGGACATGCCTAATTCCTGGCTGATTTGCCTTTCTCGTCTTAGGGTTGGGGTTCGGCCTAGGGCTAGGATATTTTTAACCAGGAAGCCCTGAGTTCCAGGCTTACTGCATCTGCCAAAGGCATCCCAAAGGGAGTGCAGAAGTGCCACAACATGGCTGCTTTCACGGCTTTTCCCTTAGGAAGAACCCTAATACGCGGCTGATTTACCTTCCTAGGGTTACTGTTAGGCTTAGGCCTAGGACTTTTAAAACCAGGAAGCCCTGGGCTCCAGGCACACTGCAGCTGTTAAAGGCATCCCAAGAGGGCCGCAGAAGTGACACAACTTGGCTGCCTCTTCTTCTATTCTCATGAGACCATCCCGAACCATAGGCTGATTTTCCTTCCTAGGGTTAAGGTTTGAGTTACGCCTAGGGTAAGGGTTCTATTAACCAGAAAGCCCTGAGTTCCAAGAACACAGCAGCTGCGAAGGACTAGCCAAGAAGAGCGCAAAAGTACCACAACATGCCTGCCTCCACAGCTTTTTCCTTGGGGACATGCCTAATTCCTGGCTGATTTGCCTTTCTCGTCTTAGGGTTGGGGTTCGGCCTAGGGCTAGGATTTTTTTAACTAGGAAGCCCTGAGTTCCAGGCTTACTGCATCTGCCAAAAGCATCACAAAGGGAGTGCAGAAGTGCCACAACATGGCTGCTTTCACGGCTTTTCCCTTAGGAAGAACCCTAATACGCGGCTGATTTACCTTCCTAGGGTTACTGTTAGGCTTAGGCCTAGGACTTTTAAAACCAGGAAGCCCTGGGCTCCAGGCACACTGCAGCTGCGAAAGGCATCCCAAGGGGAGCGCAAAAGTGACACAACTTGGCTGCCACCACTGATATTTCCATGAGACCATCCCGAACCATAGGCTGATTTTCCTTCCTAGGGTTAAGGTTTGAGTTTCGCCTAGGGTAAGAGGTCTATTAACCAGAAGGACCTGAGTTCCAAGAACACAGCAGCTGCGAAGGACTAGCCAAGAAGAGCGCAAAAGTACCACAACATGCCTGCCTCCACAGCTTTTTCGTTGGGGACATGCCTAATTCCTGGCTGATTTGCCTTTCTCGTCTTAGGGTTGGGGTTCGGCCTAGGGCTAGGATTTTTTTAACTAGGAAGCCCTGAGTTCCAGGCTTACTGCATCTGCCAAAGGCATCCCAAAGGGAGTGCAGAAGTGCCACAACATGGCTGCTTTCACGGCTTTTCCCTTAGGAAGAACCCTAATACGCGGCTGATTTACCTTCCTAGGGTTACTGTTAGGCTTAGGCCTAGGACTTTTAAAACCAGGAAGCCCTGGGCTCCAGGCACATGCAGCTGTTCAAGGCATCCCAAGAGGGCCGCAGAAGTGACACAACTTGGCTGCCTCTGTTGCTATTCTCATGAGACCATCCCGAACCATAGGCTGATTTTCCTTCCTAGGGTTAAGGTTTGAGTTACGCCTAGGGTAAGAGTTCTATTAACCAGAAAGCCCTGAGTTCCAAGAACACAGCAGCTGCGAAGGACTACCCAAGAAGAGCGCAAAAGTACCACAACGTGCCTGCCTCCACAGCTTTTTCCTTGGGGACATGCCTAATTCCTGGCTGATTTGCCTTTCTCGTCTTAGGGTTGGGGTTCGGCCTAGGGCTAGGATTTTTTTAACTAGGAAGCCCTGAGTTCCAGGCTTACTTCATCTGCCAAAGGCATCCCAAAGGGAGTGCAGAAGTGCCACAACATGGCTGCTTTCACGGCTTTCCCCTTAGGAAGAACCCTAATACGCGGCTGATTTACCTTCCTAGGGTTACTGTTAGGCTTAGGCCTAGGACTTTTAAAACTAGGAAGCCCTTAGATCCAGGCACACTGCAGCTGTTCAAGGCATCCCAAGGGGAGTACTAAAGTACCACAACATGGCAGCTTTCACAGCTTTTTCCTTGGCACCATCCCTATACATAGGCTGATTTATCTGCCTAGGGTTAGGGTTAGGGTTCAGCCTAGGGCTTGGAGTTTTTTAACCAGGAAGCCCTGAGTTCCAGGCTTACTGCATCTGCCAAAGGCATCCCAAAGGGAGTGCAGAAGTGCCACAACATGGCTGCTTTCACGGCTTTTCCCTTAGGAAGAACCCTAATACCCGGCTGATTTACCTTCCTAGGGTTACTGTTAGGCTTAGGCCTAGGACTTTTAAAACCAGGAAGCCCAGGGCTCCAGGCACTCTGCAGCTGCCAAAGGCATCCCAAGGGGAGCGCAAAAGTGACGCAACTTGGCTGCCACCACTGATATTTGCATGAGACCATCCCGAACCATAGGCTGATTTTCCTTCCTAGGGTTAAGGTTTGAGTTACGCCTAGGGTAAGGGTTCTATTAACCAGAAAGCCCTGAGTTCCAAGAACACAGCAGCTGCGAAGGACTACCCAAGAAGAGCGCAAAAGTACCACAACATGCCTGCATCGATAGCTTTTTCCTTGGGGACATGCCTAATTCCTGGCTGATTTGCCTTTCTCGTCTTAGGGTTGGGGTTCGGCCTAGTGCTAGGATTTTTAAAATCAGGAAGCCCTGGGCTCCAGGCACACTGCAGCTGCGAAAGGCATCCCAAGGGGAGCGCAAAAGTGACACAACTTGGCTGCCACCACTGATATTTCCATGAGACCATCCCGAACCATAGGCTGATTTTCCTTCCTAGGGTTAAGGTTTGAGTTTCGCCTAGGGTAAGAGGTCTATTAACCAGAAGGACCTGAGTTCCAAGAACACAGCAGCTGCGAAGGACTAGCCAAGAAGAGCGCAAAAGTACCACAACATGCCTGCCTCCACAGCTTTTTCGTTGGGGACATGCCTAATTCCTGGCTGATTTGCCTTTCTCGTCTTAGGGTTGGGGTTCGGCCTAGGGCTAGGATATTTTTAACTAGGAAGCCCTGACTTCCAGGCTTACTGCATCTGCCAAAGGCATCCCAAAGGGAGTGCAGAAGTGCCACAACATGGCTGCTTTCACGGCTTTTCCCTTAGGAAGAACCCTAATACGCGGCTGATTTACCTTCCTAGGGTTACTGTTAGGCTTAGGCCTAGGACTTTTAAAACCAGGAAGCCCTGGGCTCCAGGCACATGCAGCTGCGAAAGGCATCCCAAGAGGGCCGCAGAAGTGACACAACTTGGATGCCTCTGTTGCTATTCTCATGAGACCATCCCAAAACATAGGCTGATTTTCCTTCCTAGGGTTAAGGTTTGAGTTACGCCTAGGGTAAGAGTTCTATTAACCAGAAAGCCCTGAGTTCCAAGAACACAGCAGCTGCGAAGGACTACCCAAGAAGAGCGCAAAAGTACCACAACGTGCCTGCCTCCACAGCTTTTTCCTTGGGGACATGCCTAATTCCTGGCTGATTTGCCTTTCTCGTCTTAGGGTTGGGGTTCGGCCTAGGGCTAGGATTTTTTTAACTAGGAAGCCCTGAGTTCCAGGCTTACTTCATCTGCCAAAAGCATCCCAAAGGGAGTGCAGAAGTGCCACAACATGGCTGCTTTCACGGCTTTCCCCTTAGGAAGAACCCTAATACGCGGCTGATTTACCTTCCTAGGGTTACTGTTAGGCTTAGGCCTAGGACTTTTAAAACTAGGAAGCCCTTAGATCCAGTCACACTGCAGCTATTCAAGGCATCCCAAGGGGAGTACTAAAGTACCACAACATGGCAGCTTTCACAGCTTTTTCCTTGGCACCATCCCTATACATATGCTGATTTATCTGCCTAGGGTTAGGGTTAGGGTTCAGCCTAGGGCTTGGAGTTTTTTAACCAGGAAGCCCTGAGTTCCAGGCTTACTGCATCTGCCAAAGGCATCCCAAAGGGAGTGCAGAAGTGCCACAACATGGCTGCTTTCACGGCTTTTCCCTTAGGAAGAACCCTAATACGCGGCTGATTTACCTTCCTAGGGTTACTGTTAGGCTTAGGCCTAGGACTTTTAAAACCAGGAAGCCCTGGGCTCCAGGCACACTGCAGCTGCGAAAGGCATCCGAAGGGGGGTGCAAAAGTGACGCAACTTGGCTGCCACCACTGATATTTCCATGAGACCATCCCGAACCATAGGCTGATTTTCCTTCCTAGGGTTAAGGTTTGAGTTACGCCTAGGGTAAGGGTTCTATTAACCAGAAAGCCCTGAGTTCCAAGAACACAGCAGCTGCGAAGGACTAGCCAAGAAGAGCGCAAAAGTACCACAACATGCCTGCCTCCACAGCTTTTTCCTTGGGGACATGCCTAATTCCTGGCTGATTTGCCTTTCTCGTCTTAGGGTTGGGGTTCGGCCTAGGGCTAGGATTTTTAAAATCAGGAAGCCCTGAGTTCCAGGCACACTGGCGCTGTGAAAGGCATCCAAAAGGGAGTGCCAAAGTGCCACAACATGGCTGCTTTCACGGCTTTTTCCTTGGCAAGAAGCCTAACACCAGGCTGATTTCCCTTCCCAGGGTTACTGTAAGGCTTAGGCCTAGGGCTAGGATTTTTAAAACTAGGAAGCCCTTAGATCCAGGCACACTGCAGCTGTTCAAGGCATCCCAAGGGGAGTACTAAAGTACCACAACATGGCAGCTTTCACAGCTTTTTCCTTGGCACCATCCCTATACCTAGGCTGTTTTATCTGCCTAGGGTTAGGGTTAGGGTTCAGCCTAGGGCTTGGAGTTTTTCAACCAGGAAGCCCTGAGTTCCAGGCTTACTGCATCTGCCAAATGCATCCCAAAGGGAGTGCAAAAGTGCCACAACATGGCTGCTTTCACGGCTTTTCCCTTAGGAAGAACCCTAATACGCGGCTGATTTACCTTCCTAGGGTTACTGTTAGGCTTAGGCCTAGGACTTTTAAAACCAGGAAGCCCTGGGCTCCAGGCACACTGCAGCTGCGAAAGACATCCCAAGGGGAGCGCAAAAGTGACACAACTTGGCTGCCACCACTGATATTTCCATGAGACCATCCCGAACCATAGGCTGATTTTCCTTCCTAGGGTTAATGTTTGAGTTTTGCCTAGGGTAAGAGGTCTATTAACCAGAAGGACCCGAGTTCCAAGAACACAGCAGCTGCGAAGGACTAGCCAAGAAGAGCGCAAAAGTACCACAACATGCCTGCCTCCACAGCTTTTTCCTTGGGGACATGCCTAATTCCTGGCTGATTTGCCTTTCTCGTCTTAGGGTTGGGGTTCGGCCTAGGGCTAGGATTTTTTTAACTAGGAAGCCCTGAGTTCCAGGCTTACTGCATCTGCCAAAGGCATCCTAAAGGGAGTGCAGAAGTGCCACAACATGGCTGCTTTCACGGCTTTTCCCTTAGGAAGAACCCTAATACGCGGCTGATTTACCTTCCTAGGGTTACTGTTAGGCTTAGGCCTAGGACTTTTAAAACCAGGAAGCCCTGGGCTCCAGGCACACTGCAGCTGCGAAAGGCATCCCAAGGGGAGCGCAAAAGTGACACAACTTGGCTGCCGCCACTGATATTCTCATGAGACCATCCCGAACCATAGGCTGATTTTACTTCCTAGGGTTAAGGTTTGAGTTTCGCCTAGGGTAAGAGGTCTATTAACCAGAAGGACCTGAGTTCCAAGAACACAGCAGCTGCGAAGGACTAGCCAAGAAGAGCGCAAAAGTACCACAACATGCGTGCCTCCACAGCTTTTTCCTTGGGGACATGCCTAATTCCTGGCTGATTTGCCTTTCTCATCTTAGGGTTGGGGTTCGGCCTAGGGCTAGGATATTTTTAACTAGGAAGCCCTGAGTTCCAGGCTTACTGCATCTGCAAAAGGCATCCCAAAGGGAGTGCAGAAGTGCCACAACATGGCTGCTTTCACGGCTTTTCCCTTAGGAAGAACCCTAATACGCGGCTGATTTACCTTCCTAGGGTTACTGTTAGGCTTAGGCCTAGGACTTTTAAAACCAGGAAGCCCTGGGCTCCAGGCACATGCAGCTGTTCAAGGCATCCCAAGAGGGCCGCAGAAGTGACACAACTTGGCTGCCTCTGTTGCTATTCTCATGAGACCATCCCGAACCATAGGCTGATTTTCCTTCCTAGGGTTAAGGTTTGAGTTACGCCTAGGGTAAGAGTTCTATTAACCAGAAAGCCCTGAGTTCCAAGAACACAGCAGCTGCGAAGGACTACCCAAGAAGAGCGCAAAAGTACCACAACGTGCCTGCCTCCACAGCTTTTTCCTTGGGGACATGCCTAATTCCTGGCTGATTTGCCTTTCTCGTCTTAGGGTTGGGGTTCGGCCTAGGGCTAGGATTTTTTTAACTAGGAAGCCCTGAGTTCCAGGCTTACTTCATCTGCCAAAGGCATCCCAAAGGGAGTGCAGAAGTGCCACAACATGGCTGCTTTCACGGCTTTCCCCTTAGGAAGAACCCTAATACGCGGCTGATTTACCTTCCTAGGGTTACTGTTAGGCTTAGGCCTAGGACTTTTAAAACTAGGAAGCCCTTAGATCCAGGCACACTGCAGCTGTTCAAGGAATCCCAAGGGGAGTACTAAAGTACCACAACATGGCAGCTTTCACAGCTTTTTCCTTGGCACCATCCCTATACATAGGCTGATTTATCTGCCTAGGGTTAGGGTTAGGGTTCAGCCTAGGGCTTGGAGTTTTTTAACCAGGAAGCCCTGAGTTCCAGGCTTACTGCATCTGCCAAAGGCATCCCAAAGGGAGTGCAGAAGTGCCACAACATGGCTGCTTTCACGGCTTTTCCCTTAGGAAGAACCCTAATACGCGGCTGATTTACCTTCCTAGGGTTACTGTTAGGCTTAGGCCTAGGACTTTTAAAACCAGGAAGCCCTGGGCTCCAGGCACTCTGCAGCTGCGAGAGGCATCCCAAGGGGAGCGCAAAAGTGACACAACTTGGCTGCCGCCACTGATATTTCCATGAGACCATCCCGAACCATAGGCTGATTTTCCTTCCTAGGGTTAAGGTTTGAGTTACGCCTAGGGTAAGGGTTCTATTAACCAGAAAGCCCTGAGTTCCAAGAACACAGCAGCTGCGAAGGACTAGCCAAGAAGAGCGCAAAAGTACCACAACATGCCTGCCTCCACAGCTTTTTCCTTGGGGACATGCCTAATTCCTGGCTGATTTGCCTTTCTCATCTTAGGGTTGGGGTTCGGCCTAGGGCTAGGATTTTTAAAATCAGGAAGCCCTGAGTTCCAGGCACACTGGAGCTGTGAAAGGCATCCAAAAGGGAGTGCAAAAGTGCCACAACATGGTTGCTTTCACGGCTTTTTCCTTGGCAAGAAGCTTAACACCAGGCTGATTTCCCTTCCCAGGGTTACTGTAAGGCTTAGGCCTAGGGCTAGGATTTTTAAAACTAGGAAGCCCTTAGATCCAGGCACACTGCAGCTGTTCAAGGCATCCCAAGGGGAGTACCAAAGTGCAACAACATGGCAGCTTTCACAGCTTTTTCCTTGGCACCATCCCTATACCTAGGCTGATTTATCTGCCTAGGGTTAGGGTTAGGGTTCAGCCTAGGTCTTGGAGTTTTTCAACCAGGAAGCCCTGAGTTCCAGGCTTACTGCATCTGCCAAATGCATCCCAAAGGGAGTGCAGAAGTGCCACAACATGGCTGCTTTCACGGCTTTTCCCTTAGGAAGAACCCTAATACCCGGCTGATTTACCTTCCTAGGGTTACTGTTAGGCTTAGGCCTAGGACTTTTAAAACCAGGAAGCCCTGGGCTCCAGGCACACTGCAGCTGTTAAAGGCATCCCAAGAGGGCCGCAGAAGTGACACAACTTGGCTACCTCTGTTGCTATTCTCATGAGACCATCCCGAACCATAGGCTGATTTTCCTTCCTAGGGTTAATGTTTGAGTTTCGCCAAGGGTAAGAGGTCTATTAACCAGAAAAACCAGAGTTCCAAGAACACAGCAGCTGCGAAGGACTAGCCAAGAAGAGCGCAAAAGTACCACAACATGCCTGCCTCCACAGCTTTTTCCTTGGGGACATGCCTAATTCCTGGCTGATTTGCCTTTCTCGTCTTAGGGTTGGGGTTCGGCCTAGGGCTAGGATATTTTTAACCAGGAAGCCCTGAGTTCCAGGCTTACTGCATCTGCCAAAGGCATCCCAAAGGGAGTGCAGAAGTGCCACAACATGGCTGCTTTCACGGCTTTTCCCTTAGGAAGAACCCTAATACCCGGCTTATTTACCTTCCTAGGGTTACTGTTAGGCTTAGGCCTAGGACTTTTAAAACCAGGAAGCCCTGGGCTCCAGGCACACTGCAGCTGTTAAAGGCATCCCAAGAGGGCCGCAGAAGTGACACAACTTGGCTGCCTCTTCTTCTATTCTCATGAGACCATCCCGAACCATAGGCTGATTTTCCTTCCTAGGGTTAAGGTTTGAGTTACGCCTAGGGTAAGAGTTCTATTAACCAGAAAGCCCTGAGTTCCAAGAACACAGCAGCTGCGAAGGACTACCCAAGAAGAGCGCAAAAGTACCACAACGTGCCTGCCTCCACAGCTTTTTCCTTGGGGACATGCCTAATTCCTGGCTGATTTGCCTTTCTCGTCTTAGGGTTGGGGTTCGGCCTAGGGCTAGGATTTTTTTAACTAGGAAGCCCTGAGTTCCAGGCTTACTGCATCTGCCAAATGCATCCCAAAGGGAGTGCAGAAGTGCCACAACATGGCTGCTTTCACGGCTTTTCCCTTAGGAAGAACCCTAATACGCGGCTGATTTACCTTCCTAGGGTTACTGTTTGGCTTAGGACTAGGACTTTTAAAACTAGGAAGCCCTTAGATCCAGTCACACTGCAGCAGTTCAAGGCATCCCAAGGGGAGTACTAAAGTACCACAACATGGCAGCTTTCACAGCTTTTTCCTTGGCACCATCCCTATACATATGCTGATTTATCTGCCTAGTGTTAGGGTTAGTGTTCAGCCTAGGGCTTGGAGTTTTTTAACCAGGAAGCCCTGAGTTCCAGGCTTACTGCATCTGCCAAAGGCATCCCTAAGGGAGTGCAGAAGTGCCACAACATGGCTGCTTTCACGGCTTTTCCCTTAGGAAGAACCCTAATACGCGGCTGATTTACCTTCCTAGGGTTACTGTTAGGCTTAGGCCTAGGACTTTTAAAACCAGGAAGCCCTGGGCTCCAGGCACACTGCAGCTGCAAAAGGCATCCCAAGGGGAGCGCAAAAGTGACACAACTTGGCTGCCGCCACTGATATTTCCATGAGACCATCCCGAACCATAGGCTGATTTTCCTTCCTAGGGTTAAGGTTTGAGTTACGCCTAGGGTAAGGGTTCTATTAACCAGAAAGCCCTGAGTTCCAAGAACACAGCAGCTGCGAAGGACTACCCAAGAAGAGCGCAAAAGTACCACAACATGCCTGCCTCCACAGCTTTTTCCTTGGGGACATGCCTAATTCCTGGCTGATTTGCCTTTCTCATCTTAGGGTTGGGGTTTGGCCTAGGGCTAGGATTTTTAAAATCAGGAAGCCCTGAGTTCCAGGCACACTGGAGCTGTGAAAGGCATCCAAAAGGGAGTGCAAAAGTGCCACAACATGGTTGCTTTCACGGCTTTTTCCTTGGCAAGAAGCTTAACACCAGGCTGATTTCCCTTCCCAGGGTTACTGTACGGCTTAGGCCTAGGGCTAGGATTTTTAAAACTAGGAAGCCCTTAGATCCAGGCACACTGCAGCTGTTCAAGGCATCCCAAGGGGAGTACCAAAGTGCAACAACATGGCAGCTTTCACAGCTTTTTCCTTGGCACCATCCCTATACCTAGGCTGATTTATCTGCCTAGGTTTAGGGTTAGGGTTCAGCCTAGGTCTTGGAGTTTTTCAACCAGGAAGCCCTGAGTTCCAGGCTTACTGCATCTGCCAAATGCATCCCAAAGGGAGTGCAGAAGTGCCACAACATGGCTGCTTTCACGGCTTTTCCCTTAGGAAGAACCCTAATACGCGGCTGATTTACCTTCCTAGGGTTACTGTTAGGCTTAGGCCTAGGACTTTTAAAACCAGGAAGCCCTGGGCTCCAGGCACACTGCAGCTGTTAAAGGCATCCCAAGAGGGCCGCAGAAGTGACACAACTTGGCTGCCTCTGTTGCTATTCTCATGAGACCATCCCGAACCATAGGCTGATTTTCCTTCCTAGGGTTAATGTTTGAGTTTCGCCAAGGGTAAGAGGTCTATTAACCAGAAAAACCAGAGTTCCAAGAACACAGCAGCTGCGAAGGACTAGCCAAGAAGAGCGCAAAAGTACCACAACATGCCTGCCTCCACAGCTTTTTCCTTGGGGACATGCCTAATTCCTGGCTGATTTGCCTTTCTCGTCTTAGGGTTGGGGTTCGGCCTAGGGCTAGGATATTTTTAACCAGGAAGCCCTGAGTTCCAGGCTTACTGCATCTGCCAAAGGCATCCCAAAGGGAGTGCAGAAGTGCCACAACATGGCTGCTTTCACGGCTTTTCCCTTAGGAAGAACCCTAATACGCGGCTGATTTACCTTCCTAGGGTTACTGTTAGGCTTAGGCCTAGGACTTTTAAAACCAGGAAGCCCTGGGCTCCAGGCACACTGCAGCTGTTAAAGGCATCCCAAGAGGGCCGCAGAAGTGACACAACTTGGCTGCCTCTTCTTCTATTCTCATGAGACCATCCCGAACCATAGGCTGATTTTCCTTCCTAGGGTTAAGGTTTGAGTTACGCCTAGGGTAAGGGTTCTATTAACCAGAAAGCCCTGAGTTCCAAGAACACAGCAGCTGCGAAGGACTAGCCAAGAAGAGCGCAAAAGTACCACAACATGCCTGCCTCCACAGCTTTTTCCTTGGGGACATGCCTAATTCCTGGCTGATTTGCCTTTCTCGTCTTAGGGTTGGGGTTCGGCCTAGGGCTAGGATTTTTTTAACTAGGAAGCCCTGAGTTCCAGGCTTACTGCATCTGCCAAAAGCATCACAAAGGGAGTGCAGAAGTGCCACAACATGGCTGCTTTCACGGCTTTTCCCTTAGGAAGAACCCTAATACGCGGCTGATTTACCTTCCTAGGGTTACTGTTAGGCTTAGGCCTAGGACTTTTAAAACCAGGAAGCCCTGGGCTCCAGGCACACTGCAGCTGCGAAAGGCATCCCAAGGGGAGCGCAAAAGTGACACAACTTGGCTGCCACCACTGATATTTCCATGAGACCATCCCGAACCATAGGCTGATTTTCCTTCCTAGGGTTAAGGTTTGAGTTTCGCCTAGGGTAAGAGGTCTATTAACCAGAAGGACCTGAGTTCCAAGAACACAGCAGCTGCGAAGGACTAGCCAAGAAGAGCGCAAAAGTACCACAACATGCCTGCCTCCACAGCTTTTTCGTTGGGGACATGCCTAATTCCTGGCTGATTTGCCTTTCTCGTCTTAGGGTTGGGGTTCGGCCTAGGGCTAGGATATTTTTAACTAGGAAGCCCTGAGTTCCAGGCTTACTGCATCTGCCAAAGGCATCCCAAAGGGAGTGCAGAAGTGCCACAACATGGCTGCTTTCACGGCTTTTCCCTTAGGAAGAACCCTAATACGCGGCTGATTTACCTTCCTAGGGTTACTGTTAGGCTTAGGCCTAGGACTTTTAAAACCAGGAAGCCCTGGGCTCCAGGCACATGCAGCTGTTCAAGGCATCCCAAGAGGGCCGCAGAAGTGACACAACTTGGCTGCCTCTGTTGCTATTCTCATGAGACCATCCCGAACCATAGGCTGATTTTCCTTCCTAGGGTTAAGGTTTGAGTTACGCCTAGGGTAAGAGTTCTATTAACCAGAAAGCCCTGAGTTCCAAGAACACAGCAGCTGCGAAGGACTACCCAAGAAGAGCGCAAAAGTACCACAACGTGCCTGCCTCCACAGCTTTTTCCTTGGGGACATGCCTAATTCCTGGCTGATTTGCCTTTCTCGTCTTAGGGTTGGGGTTCGGCCTAGGGCTAGGATTTTATTAACTAGGAAGCCCTGAGTTCCAGGCTTACTTCATCTGCCAAAGGCATCCCAAAGGGAGTGCAGAAGTGCCACAACATGGCTGCTTTCACGGCTTTTCCCTTAGGAAGAACCCTAATACGCGGCTGATTTACCTTCCTAGGGTTACTGTTAGGCTTAGGCCTAGGACTTTTAAAACTAGGAAGCCCTTAGATCCAGGCACACTGCAGCTGTTCAAGGCATCCCAAGGGGAGTACTAAAGTACCACAACATGGCAGCTTTCACAGCTTTTTCCTTGGCACCATCCCTATACATAGGCTGATTTATCTGCCTAGGGTTAGGGTTAGGTTTCAGCCTCGGGCTTGGAGTTTTTTAACCAGGAAGCCCTGAGTTCCAGGCTTACTGCATCTGCCAAAGGCATCCCAAAGGGAGTGCAGAAGTGCCACAACATGGCTGCTTTCACGGCTTTTCCCTTAGGAAGAACCCTAATACGCGGCTGATTTACCTTCCTAGGGTTACTGTTAGGCTTAGGCCTAGGACTTTTAAAACCAGGAAGCCCTGGGCTCCAGGCACTCTGCAGCTGCGAAAGGTATCCAAAGGGGAGCGCAAAAGTGACGCAACTTGGCTGCCACCACTGATTATTCCATGAGACCATCCCGAACCATAGGCTGATTTTCCTTCCTAGGGTTAAGGTTTGAGTTACGCCTAGGGTAAGGGTTCTATTAACCAGAAAGCCCTGAGTTCCAAGAACACAGCAGCTGCGAAGGACTACCCAAGAAGAGCGCAAAAGTACCACAACATGCCTGCGTCGATAGCTTTTTCCTTGGGGACATGCCTAATTCCTGGCTGATTTGCCTTTCTCGTCTTAGGGTTGGGGTTCGGCCTAGTGCTAGGATTTTTAAAATCAGGAAGCCCTGGGCTCCAGGCACACTGCAGCTGCGAAAGGCATCCCAAGGGGAGCGCAAAAGTGACACAACTTGGCTGCCACCACTGATATTTCCATGAGACCATCCCGAACCATAGGCTGATTTTCCTTCCTAGGGTTAAGGTTTGAGTTTCGCCTAGGGTAAGAGGTCTATTAACCAGAAGGACCAGAGTTCCAAGAACACAGCAGCTGCGAAGGACTAGCCAAGAAGAGCGCAAAAGTACCACAACATGCCTGCCTCCACAGCTTTTTCGTTGGGGACATGCCTAATTCCTGGCTGATTTGCCTTTCTCGTCTTAGGGTTGGGGTACGGCCTAGGGCTAGGATATTTTTAACTAGTAAGCCCTGAGTTCCAGGCTTACTGCATCTGCCAAAGGCATCCCAAAGGGAGTGCAGAAGTGCCACAACATGGCTGCTTTCACGGCTTTTCCCTTAGGAAGAACCCTAATACGCGGCTGATTTACCTTCCTAGGGTTACTGTTAGGCTTAGGCCTAGGACTTTTAAAACCAGGAAGCCCTGGGCTCCAGGCACATGCAGCTGTTCAAGGCATCCCAAGAGGGCCGCAGAAGTGACACAACTTGGCTGCCTCTGTTGCTATTCTCATGAGACCATCCCGAACCATAGGCTGATTTTCCTTCCTAGGGTTAAGGTTTGAGTTTCGCCTAGGGTAAGAGGTCTATTAACCAGAAAGCCCTGAGTTCCAAGAACACAGCAGCTGCGAAGGACTACCCAAGAAGAGCGCAAAAGTACCACAACGTGCCTGCCTCCACAGCTTTTTCCTTGGGGACATGCCTAATTCCTGGCTGATTTGCCTTTCTCGTCTTAGGGTTGGGGTTCGGCCTAGGGCTAGGATTTTTTTAACTAGGAAGCCCTGAGTTCCAGGCTTACTTCATCTGCCAAAAGCATCCCAAAGGGAGTGCAGAAGTGCCACAACATGGCTGCTTTCACGGCTTTCCCCTTAGGAAGAACCCTAATACGCGGCTGATTTACCTTCCTAGGGTTACTGTTAGGCTTAGGCCTAGGACTTTTAAAACTAGGAAGCCCTTAGATCCAGTCACACTGCAGCTGTTCAAGGCATCCCAAGGGGAGTACTAAAGTACCACAACATGGCAGCTTTCACAGCTTTTTCCTAGGCACCATCCCTATACATATGCGGATTTATCTG
Source organism: Ammospiza maritima maritima (assembly GCA_036010785.1). Taxonomy (NCBI): domain Eukaryota; kingdom Metazoa; phylum Chordata; class Aves; order Passeriformes; family Passerellidae; genus Ammospiza; species Ammospiza maritima. Next base: position 3,312,116 of record JAYKTQ010000493.1, read on the forward strand.
CCTAGGGTTAGGGTTAGGGTTCAGCCTAGGGCTTGGAGTTTTTTAACCAGGAAGCCCTGAGTTCCAGGCTTACTGCATCTGCCAAAGGCATCCCAAAGGGAGTGCAGAAGTGCCACAACATGGCTGCTTTCACGGCTTTTCCCTTAGGAAGAACCCTAATACGCGGCTGATTTACCTTCCTAGGGTTACTGTTAGGCTTAGGCCTAGGACTTTTAAAACCAGGAAGCCCTGGGCTCCAGGCACACTGCAGCTGCGAAAGGCATCCGAAGGGGGGTGCAAAAGTGACGCAACTTGGCTGCCACCACTGATATTTCCATGAGACCATCCCGAACCATAGGCTGATTTTCCTTCCTAGGGTTAAGGTTTGAGTTACGCCTAGGGTAAGGGTTCTATTAACCAGAAAGCCCTGAGTTCCAAGAACACAGCAGCTGCGAAGGACTAGCCAAGAAGAGCGCAAAAGTACCACAACATGCCTGCCTCCACAGCTTTTTCCTTGGGGACATGCCTAATTCCTGGCTGATTTGCCTTTCTCGTCTTAGGGTTGGGGTTCGGCCTAGGGCTAGGATTTTTAAAATCAGGAAGCCCTAAGTTCCAGGCACACTGGCGCTGTGAAAGGCATCCAAAAGGGAGTGCAAAAGTGCCACAACATGGCTGCTTTCACGGCTTTTTCCTTGGCAAGAAGCCTAACACCAGGCTGATTTCCCTTCCCAGGGTTACTGTAAGGCTTAGGCCTAGGGCTAGGATTTTTAAAACTAGGAAGCCCTTAGATCCAGGCACACTGCAGCTGTTCAAGGCATCCCAAGGGGAGTACTAAAGTACCACAACATGGCAGCTTTCACAGCTTTTTCCTTGGCACCATCCCTATACCTAGGCTGTTTTATCTGCCTAGGGTTAGGGTTAGGGTTCAGCCTAGGGCTTGGAGTTTTTTAACCAGGAAGCCCTGAGTTCCAGGCTTACTGCATCTGCCAAAGACATCCCAAAGGGAGTGCAAAAGTGCCACAACATGGCTGCTTTCACAGCTTTTCCCTTAGGAAGAACCCTAATACGCGGCTGATTTACCTTCCTAGGGTTACTGTTAGGCTTAGGCCTAGGACTTTTAAAACCAGGAAGCCCTGGGCTCCAGGCACACTGCAGCTGTTAAAGGCATCCCAAGAGGGCCGCAGAAGTGACACAACTTGGCCTCCTCTGCTTCTATTCTCATGAGACCATCCCGAACCATAGGCTGATTTTCCTTCCTAGGGTTAATGTTTGAGTTTCGCCTAGGGTAAGAGGTCTATTAACCAGAAGGACCAGAGTTCCAAGAACACAGCAGCTGCGAAGGACTAGCCAAGAAGAGCGCAAAAGTACCACAACATGCCTGCCTCCACAGCTTTTTCCTTGGGGACATGCCTAATTCCTGGCTGATTTGCCTTTCTCGTCTTAGGGTTGGGGTTCGGCCTAGGGCTAGGATATTTTTAACTAGGAAGCCCTGAGTTCCAGGCTTACTGCATCTGCCAAAGGCATCCCAAAGGGAGTGCAGAAGTGCCACAACATGGCTGCTTTCACGGCTTTTCCCTTAGGAAGAACCCTAATACGCGGCTGATTTACCTTCCTAGGGTTACTGTTAGGCTTAGGCCTAGGACTTTTAAAACCAGGAAGCCCTGGGCTCCAGGCACACTGCAGCTGCGAAAGGCATCCCAAGGGGAGTGCAAAAGTGACGCAACTTGGCTGCCACCACTGATATTTCCATGAGACCATCCCGAACCATAGGCTGATTTTCCTTCCTAGGGTTAAGGTTTGAGTTACGCCTAGGGTAAGGGTTCTATTAACCAGAAAGCCCTGAGTTCCAAGAACACAGCAGCTGCGAAGGACTACCCAAGAAGAGCGCAAAAGTACCACAACATGCCTGCGTCGATAGCTTTTTCCTTGGGGACATGCCTAATTCCTGGCTGATTTGCCTTTCTCGTCTTAGGGTTGGGGTTCGGCCTAGGGCTAGGATATTTTTAACTAGGAAGCCCTGAGTTCCAGGCTTACTGCATCTACCAAAGGCATCCCAAAGGGAGTGCAGAAGTGCCACAACATGGCTGCTTTCACGGCTTTTCCCTTAGGAAGAACCCTAATACGCGGCTGATTTACCTTCCTAGGGTTACTGTTAGGCTTAGGCCTAGGACTTTTAAAACCAGGAAGCCCTGGGCTCCAGGCACACTGCAGCTGCGAAAGGCATCCCAAGGGGAGTGCAAAAGTGACGCAACTTGGCTGCCACCACTGATATTTCCATGAGACCATCCCGAACCATAGGCTGATTTTCCTTCCTAGGGTTAAGGTTTGAGTTACGCCTAGGGTAAGGGTTCTATTAACCAGAAAGCCCTGAGTTCCAAGAACACAGCAGCTGCGAAGGACTACCCAAGAAGAGCGCAAAAGTACCACAACATGCCTGCGTCGATAGATTTTTCCTTGGGGACATGCCTAATTCCTGGCTGATTTGCCTTTCTCGTCTTAGGGTTGGGGTTCGGCCTAGGGCTAGGATTTTTAAAATCAGGAAGCCCTGAGTTCCAGGCACACTGGTGCTGTGAAAGGCATCCAAAAGGGAGTGCAAAAGTGCCACAACATGGCTGCTTTCACGGCTTTTTCCTTGGCAAGAAGCCTAACACCAGGCTGATTTCCCTTCCCAGGGTTACTGTAAGGCTTAGGCCTAGGGCTAGGATTTTTAAAACTAGGAAGCCCTTAGATCCAGGCACACTGCAGCTGTTCAAGGCATCCCAAGGGGAGTACTAAAGTACCACAACATGGCAGCTTTCACAGCTTTTTCCTTGGCACCATCCCTATACCTAGGCTGTTTTATCTGCCTAGGGTTAGGGTTAGCGTTCAGCCTAGGGCTTGGAGTTTTTTAACCAGGAAGCCCTGAGTTCCAGGCTTACTGCATCTGCCAAATGCATCCCAAAGGGAGTGCAAAAGTGCCACAACATGGCTGCTTTCACGGCTTTTCCCTTAGGAAGAACCCTAATACGCGGCTGATTTACCTTCCTAGGGTTACTGTTAGGCTTAGGCCTAGGACTTTTAAAACCAGGAAGCCCTGGGCTCCAGGCACACTGCAGCTGTTAAAGGCATCCCAAGAGGGCCGCAGAAGTGACACAACTTGGCTGCCTCTGCTTCTATTCTCATGAGACCATCCTGAACCATAGGCTGATTTTCCTTCCTAGGGTTAAGGTTTGAGTTACGCCTAGGGTAAGAGGTCTATTAACCAGAAAGACCTGAGTTCCAAGAACACAGCAGCTGCAAAGGACTAGCCAAGAAGAGCGCAAAAGTACCACAACATGCCTGCCTCCACAGTTTTTTCCTTGGGGACATGCCTAATTCCTGGCTGATTTGCCTTTCTCGTCTTAGGGTTGGGGTTCGGCCTAGGGCTAGGATATTTTTAACTAGGAAGCCCTGAGTTCCAGGCTTACTGCATCTGCCAAAGGCATCCCAAAGGGAGTGCAGAAGTGCCACAACATGGCTGCTTTCACGGCTTTTCCCTTAGGAAGAACCCTAATACGCGGCTGATTTACCTTCCTAGGGTTACTGTTAGGCTTAGGCCTAGGACTTTTAAAACCAGGAAGCCCTGGGCTCCAGGCACACTGCAGCTGCGAAAGGCATCCCAAGGGGAGCGCAAAAGTGACACAACTTGGCTGCCACCACTGATATTTCCATGAGACCATCCCGAACCATAGGCTGATTTTCCTTCCTAGGGTTAAGGTTTGAGTTACGCCTAGGGTAAGGGTTCTATTAACCAGAAAGCCCTGAGTTCCAAGAACACAGCAGCTGCGAAGGACTAGCCAAGAAGAGCGCAAAAGTACCACAACATGCCTGCCTCCACATCTTTTTCCTTGGGGACATGCCTAATTCCTGGCTGATTATCTGCCTAGGGTTAGGGTTAGGCTTCAGCCTAGGGCTTGGAGTTTTTTAACCAGGAAGCCCTGAGTTCCAGGCTTACTGCATCTGCCAAAGACATCCCAAAGGGAGTGCAAAAGTGCCACAACATGGCTGCTTTCACAGCTTTTCCCTTAGGAAGAACCCTAATACCCGGCTGATTTACCTTCCTAGGGTTACTGTTAGGCTTAGGCCTAGGACTTTTAAAACCAGGAAGCCCTGGGCTCCAGGCACACTGCAGCTGTTAAAGGCATCCCAAGAGGGCCGCAGAAGTGACACAACTTGGCTGCCTCTGCTTCTATTCTCATGAGACCATCCCGAACCATAGGCTGATTTTCCTTCCTAGGGTTAATGTTTGAGTTTCGCCTAGGGTAAGAGGTCTATTAACCAGAAGGACCAGAGTTCCAAGAACACAGCAGCTGCGAAGGACTAGCCAAGAAGAGCGCAAAAGTACCACAACATGCCTGCCTCCACAGCTTTTTCCTTGGGGACATGCCTAATTCCTGGCTGATTTGCCTTTCTCGTCTTAGGGTTGGGGTTCGGCCTAGGGCTAGGATATTTTTAACTAGGAAGCCCTGAGTTCCAGGCTTACTGCATCTGCCAAAGGCATCCCAAAGGGAGAGCAGAAGTGCCACAACATGGCTGCTTTCACGGCTTTTCCCTTAGGAAGAATCCTAATACCCGGCTGATTTACCTTCCTAGGGTTACTGTTAGGCTTAGGCCTAGGACTTTTAAAACTAGGAAGCCCTTAGATCCAGGCACACTGCAGCTGTTCAAGGAATCCCAAAGGAAGTACTAAAGTACCACAACATGGCAGCTTTCACAGCTTTTTCCTTGGCACCATCCCTATACATAGGCTGATTTATCTGCCTAGGGTTAGGGTTAGGGTTCAGCCTAGGGCTTGGAGTTTTTTAACCAGGAAGCCCTGAGTTCCAGGCTTACTGCATCTGCCAAAGGCATCCCAAAGGGAGTGCAGAAGTGCCACAACATGGCTGCTTTCACGGCTTTTCCCTTAGGAAGAACCCTAATACCCGGCTGATTTACCTTCCTAGGGTTACTGTTAGGCTTAGGCCTAGGACTTTTAAAACCAGGAAGCCCTGGGCTCCAGGCACTCTGCAGCTGTTAAAGGCATCCCAAGGGGAGCGCAAAAGTGACGCAACTTGGCTGCCACCACTGATATTTCCATGAGACCATCCCGAACCATCGGCTGATTTTCCTTCCTAGGGTTAAGGTTTGAGTTACGCCTAGGGTAAGAGGTCTATTAACCAGAAAGACCTGAGTTCCAAGAACACAGCAGCTGCGAAGGACTAGCCAAGAAGAGAGCAAAAGTACCACAACATGCCTGCCTCCACAGCTTTTTCCTTGGGGACATGCCTAATTCCTGGCTGATTTGCCTTTCTCGTCTTAGGGTTGGGGTTCGGCCTAGGGCTAGGATTTTTTTAACTAGGAAGCCCTGAGTTCCAGGCTTACTGCATCTGCCAAATGCATCCCAAAGGGAGTGTAGAAGTGCCACAACATGGCTCCTTTCACGGCTTTTCCCTTAGGAAGAACCCTAATACGCGGCTGATTTACCTTCCTAGGGTTACTGTTAGGCTTAGGCCTAGGACTTTTAAAACCAGGAAGCCCTGGGCTCCAGGCACATGCAGCTGTTCAAGGCATCCCAAGAGGGCCACAGAAGTGACACAACTTGGCTGCCTCTGTTGCTATTCTCATGAGACCATCCCGAACCATAGGCTGATTTTCCTTCCTAGGGTTAAGGTTTGAGTTACGCCTAGGGTAAAAGTTCTATTAACCAGAAAGCCCTGAGTTCCAAGAACACAGCAGCTGCGAAGGACTACCCAAGAAGAGCGCAAAAGTACCACAACATGCCTGCCTCCACAGCTTTTTCCTTGGGGACATGCCTAATTCCTGGCTGATTTGCCTTTCTCGTCTTAGGGTTGGGGTTCGGCCTAGGGCTAGGATTTTTTTAACTAGGAAGCCCTGAGTTCCAGGCTTACTTCATCTGCCAAAAGAATCCCAAAGGGAGTGCAGAAGTGCCACAACATGGCTGCTTTCACGGCTTTCCCCTTAGGAAGAACCCTAATACGCGGCTGATTTACCTTCCTAGGGTTACTGTTAGGCTAAGGCCTAGGACTTTTAAAACTAGGAAGCCCTTAGATCCAGTCACACTGCAGCTGTTCAAGGCATCCCAAGGGGAGTACTAAAGTACCACAACATGGCAGCTTTCACAGCTTTTTCCTTGGCACCATCCCTATACATATGCGGAATTATCTGCCTAGGGTTAGGGTTAGGGTTCAGCCTAGGGCTTGGAGTTTTTTAACCAGGAAGCCCTGAGTTCCAGGCTTACTGCATCTGCCAAAGGCATCCCTAAGGGAGTGCAGAAGTGCCACAACATGGCTGCTTTCACGGCTTTTCCCTTAGGAAGAACCCTAATACGCGGCTGATTTACCTTCCTAGGGTTACTGTTAGGCTTAGGCCTAGGACTTTTAAAACCAGGAAGCCCTGGGCTCCAGGCACACTGCAGCTGCGAAAGGCATCCCAAGGGGAGCGCAAAAGTGACACAACTTGGCTGCCACCACTGATATTTCCATGAGACCATCCCGAACCATAGGCTGATTTTCCTTCCTAGGGTTAAGGTTTGAGTTACGCCTAGGGTAAGGGTTCTATTAACCAGAAAGCCCTGAGTTCCAAGAACACAGCAGCTGCGAAGGACTTCCCAAGAAGAGCGCAAAAGTACCACAACATGCCTGCCTCCACAGCTTTTTCCTTGGGGACATGCCTAATTCCTGGCTGATTTGCCTTTCTCGTCTTAGGGTTGGGGTTCGGCCTAGGGCTAGGATTTTTAAAATCAGGAAGCCCTGAGTTCCAGGCACACTGGCGCTGTGAAAGGCATCCAAAAGGGAGTGAAAAAGTGCCACAACATGGTTGCTTTCACGGCTTTTTCCTTGGCAAGAAGCTTAACACCAGGCTGATTTCCCTTCCCAGGGTTACTGTAAGGCTTAGGCCTAGGGCTAGGATTTTTAAAACTAGGAAGCCCTTAGATCCAGGCACACTGCAGCTGTTCAAGGCATCCCAAGGGGAGTACAAAAGTGCAACAACATGGCAGCTTTCACAGCTTTTTCCTTGGCACCATCCCTATACATAGGCTGATTTATCTGCCTAGGGTTAGGGTTAGGGTTCAGCCTAGGTCTTGGAGTTTTTCAACCAGGAAGCCCTGAGTTCCAGGCTTACTGCATCTGCCAAATCCATCCCAAAGGGAGTGCAGAAGTGCCACAACATGGCTGCTTTCACGGCTTTTCCCTTAGGAAGGACCCTAATACGTGGCTGATTTACCTTCCTAGGGTTACTGTTAGGCTTAGGCCTAGGACTTTTAAAACCAGGAAGCCCTGGGCTCCAGGCACACTGCAGCTGTTAAAGGCATCCCAAGAGGGCCGCAGAAGTGACACAACTTGGCTGCCTCTGTTGCTATTCTCATGAGACCATCCCGAACCATAGGCTGATTTTCCTTCCTAGGGTTAAGGTTTGAGTTACGCCTAAGGTAAGGGTTCTATTAACCAGAAAGCCCTGAGTTCCAAGAACACAGCAGCTGCGAAGGACTACCCAAGAAGAGCGCAAAAGTACCACAACATGCCTGCCTCCACAGCATTTTCCTTGGGGACATGCCTAATTCCTGGCTGATTTGCCTTTCTCGTCTTAGGGTTGGGGTTCGGCCTAGGGCTAGGATTTTTTTAACTAGGAAGCCCTGAGTTCCAGGCTTACTGCATCTGCCAAAGGCATCCCAAAGGGAGTGCAGAAGTGCCACAACATGGCTGCTTTCACGGCTTTTCCCTTAGGAAGAACCCTAATACGCGGCTGATTTACCTTCCTAGGGTTACTGTTAGGCTTAGGCCTAGGACTTTTAAAACCAGGAAGCCCTGGGCTCCAGGCACACTGCAGCTGCGAAAGGCATCCCAAGGGGAGCGCAAAAGTGACACAACTTGGCTGCCACCACTGATATTTCCATGAGACCATCCCGAACCATAGGCTGATTTTCCTTCCTAGGGTTAAGGTTTGAGTTTCGCCTAGGGTAAGAGGTCTATTAACCAGAAAGCCCTGAGTTCCAAGAACACAGCAGCTGCGAAGGACTACCCAAGAAGAGCGCAAAAGTACCACAACATGCCTGCCTCCACAGCTTTTTCCTTGGGGACATGCCTAATTCCTGGCTGATTTGCCTTTCTCGTCTTAGGGTTGGGGTTCGGCCTAGGGCTAGGATATTTTTAACTAGGAAGCCCTGAGTTCCAGGCTTACTGCATCTGCCAAAGGCATCCCAAAGGGAGTGCAGAAGTGCCACAACATGGCTGCTTTCACGGCTTTTCCCTTAGGAAGAACCCTAATACGCGGCTGATTTACCTTCCTAGGGTTACTGTTAGGCTTAGGCCTAGGACTTTTAAAACCAGGAAGCCCTGGGCTCCAGGCACATGCAGCTGTTCAAGGCATCCCAAGAGGGCCGCAGAAGTGACACAACTTGGCTGCCTCTGTTGCTATTCTCATGAGACCATCCCGAACCATAGGCTGATTTTCCTTCCTAGGGTTAAGGTTTGAGTTACGCCTAGGGTAAGAGTTCTATTAACCAGAAAGCCCTGAGTTCCAAGAACACAGCAGCTGCGAAGGACTAGCCAAGAAGAGCGCAAAAGTACCACAACGTGCCTGCCTCCACAGCTTTTTCCTTGGGGACATGCCTAATTCCTGGCTGATTTGCCTTTCTCGTCTTAGGGTTGGGGTTCGGCCTAGGGCTAGGATTTTTAAAATCAGGAAGCCTTGAGTTCCAGGCACACTGGCGCTGTGAAAGGCATCCCTAAGGGAGTGCAAAAGTGCCACAACATGGCTGCTTTCATGGCTTTTTCCTTGGCAAGAAGCCTAACACCAGGCTGATTTCCCTTCCCAGGGTTACTGTAAGGCTTAGGCCTAGGGCTAGGATTTTTAAAACTAGGAAGCCCTTAGATCCAGGCACACTGCAGCTGTTCAAGGCATCCCAAGGGGAGTACTAAAGTACCACAACATGGCAGCTTTCACAGCTTTTTCCTTGGCACCATCCCTATACCTAGGCTGTTTTATCTGCCTAGGGTTAGGGTTAGGGTTCAGCCTAGGGCTTGGAGTTTTTTAACCAGGAAGCCCTGAGTTCCAGGCTTACTGCATCTGCCAAAGGCATCCCAAAGGGAGTGCAAAAGTGCCACAACATGGCTGCTTTCACGGCTTTTCCCTTAGGAAGAACCCTAATACGCGGCTGATTTACCTTCCTAGGGTTACTGTTAGGCTTAGGCCTAGGACTTTTAAAACCAGGAAGCCCTGGGCTCCAGGCACACTGCAGCTGCGAAAGGCATCCCAAGGGGAGCGCAAAAGTGACACAACTTGGCTGCCACCACTGATATTTCCATGAGACCATCCCGAACCATAGGCTGATTTTCCTTCCTAGGGTTAATGTTTGAGTTTCGCCTAGGGTAAGAGGTCTATTAACCAGAAGGACCTGAGTTCCAAGAACACAGCAGCTGCGAAGGACTAGCCAAGAAGAGCGCAAAAGTACCACAACATGCCTGCCTCCACAGCTTTTTCCTTGGGGACATGCCTAATTCCTGGCTGATTTGCCTTTCTCGTCAAGGGTTGGGGTTCGGCCTAGGGCTAGGATTTTTTTAACTAGGAAGCCCTGAGTTCCAGGCTTACTGCATCTGCCAAAGGCATCCCAAAGGGAGTGCAGAAGTGCCACAACATGGCTGCTTTCACGGCTTTTCCCTTAGGAAGAACCCTAATACGCGGCTGATTTACCTTCCTAGGGTTACTGTTAGGCTTAGGCCTAGGACTTTTAAAACTAGGAAGCCCTTAGATCCAGGCACACTGCAGCTGTTCAAGGAATACCAAGGGGAGTACTAAAGTACCACAACATGGCAGCTTTCACAGCTTTTTCCTTGGCACCATCCCTATACATAGGCTGATTTATCTGCCTAGGGTTAGGGTTAGGGTTCAGCCTAGGGCTTGGAGTTTTTTAACCAGGAAGCCCTGAGTTCCAGGCTTACTGCATCTGCCAAAGGCATCCCAAAGGGAGTGCAGAAGTGCCACAACATGGCTGCTTTCACGGCTTTTCCCTTAGGAAGAACCCTAATACGCGGCTGATTTACCTTCCTAGGCTTACTGTTAGGCTTAGGCCTAGGACTTTTAAAACCAGGAAGCCCTGGGCTCCAGGCACTCTGCAGCTGTTAAAGGCATCCCAAGGGGAGCGCAAAAGTGACGCAACTTGGCTGCCACCACTGATATTTCCATGAGACCATCCCGAACCATAGGCTGATTTTCCTTCCTAGGGTTAAGGTTTGAGTTACGCCTAGGGTAAGGGTTCTATTAACCAGAAAGCCCTGAGTTCCAAGAACACAGCAGCTGCGAAGGACTACCCAAGAAGAGCGCAAAAGTACCACAACATGCCTGCCTCCACAGCTTTTTCCTTGGGGACATGCCTAATTCCTGGCTGATTTGCCTTTCTCGTCTTAGGGTTGGGGTTCGGCCTAGGGCTAGGACTTTTAAAATCAGGAAGCCCTGAGTTCCAGGCACACTGGCGCTGTGAAAGGCATCCAAAAGGGAGTGCAAAAGTGCCACAACATGGCTGCTTTCACGGCTTTTTCCTTGGCGAGAAGCCTAACACCAGGCTGATTTCCCTTCCCAGGGTTACTGTAAGGCTTAGGCCTAGGGCTAGTATTTTTAAAACTAGGAAGCCATTAGATCCAGGCACACTGCAGCTGTTCAAGGCATCCCAAGAGGAGTACAAAAGTGCAACAACATGGCAGCTTTCACAGCTTTTTCCTTGGCACCATCCCTATACCTAGGCTGTTTTATCTGCCTAGGGTTAGGGTTAGGGTTCAGCCTAGGGCTTGGAGTTTTTTAACCAGGAAGCCCTGAGTTCCAGGCTTACTGCATCTGCCAAAGGCATCCCAAAGGGAGTGCAAAAGTGCCACAACATGGCTGCTTTCACGGCTTTTCCCTTAGGAAGAACCCTAATACGCGGCTGATTTACCTTCCTAGGGTTACTGTTAGGCTTAGGCCTAGGACTTTTAAAACCAGGAAGCCCTGGGCTCCAGGCACACTGCAGCTGCGAAAGGCATCCCAAGGGGAGCGCAAAAGTGACACAACTTGGCTGCCACCACTGATATTTCCATGAGACCATCCCGAACCATAGGCTGATTTTCCTTCCTAGGGTTAATGTTTGAGTTTCGCCTAGGGTAAGAGGTCTATTAACCAGAAGGACCTGAGTTCCAAGAACACAGCAGCTGCGAAGGACTAGCCAAGAAGAGCGCAAAAGTACCACAACATGCCTGCCTCCACAGCTTTTTCCTTGGGGACATGCCTAATTCCTGGCTGATTTGCCTTTCTCGTCTTAGGGTTGGGGTTCGGCCTAGGGCTAGGATTTTTTTAACTAGGAAGCCCTGAGTTCCAGGCTTACTGCATCTGCCAAAGGCATCCCAAAGGGAGTGCAGAAGTGCCACAACATGGCTGCTTTCACGGCTTTTCCCTTAGGAAGAACCCTAATACGCGGCTGATTTACCTTCCTAGGGTTACTGTTAGGCTTAGGCCTAGGACTTTTAAAACTAGGAAGCCCTTAGATCCAGGCACACTGCAGCTGTTCAAGGAATACCAAGGGGAGTACTAAAGTACCACAACATGGCAGCTTTCACAGCTTTTTCCTTGGCACCATCCCTATACATAGGCTGATTTATCTGCCTAGGGTTAGGGTTAGGGTTCAGCCTAGGGCTTGGAGTTTTTTAACCAGGAAGCCCTGAGTTCCAGGCTTACTGCATCTGCCAAAGGCATCCCAAAGGGAGTGCAGAAGTGCCACAACATGGCTGCTTTCACGGCTTTTCCCTTAGGAAGAACCCTAATACGCGGCTGATTTACCTTCCTAGGGTTACTGTTAGGCTTAGGCCTAGGACTTTTAAAACCAGGAAGCCCTGGGCTCCAGGCACTCTGCAGCTGTTAAAGGCATCCCAAGGGGAGCGCAAAAGTGACGCAACTTGGCTGCCACCACTGATATTTCCATGAGACCATCCCGAACCATAGGCTGATTTTCCTTCCTAGGGTTAAGGTTTGAGTTACGCCTAGGGTAAGGGTTCTATTAACCAGAAAGCCCTGAGTTCCAAGAACACAGCAGCTGCGAAGGACTACCCAAGAAGAGCGCAAAAGTACCACAACATGCCTGCCTCCACAGCTTTTTCCTTGGGGACATGCCTAATTCCTGGCTGATTTGCCTTTCTCGTCTTAGGGTTGGGGTTCGGCCTAGGGCTAGGACTTTTAAAATCAGGAAGCCCTGAGTTCCAGGCACACTGGCGCTGTGAAAGGCATCCAAAAGGGAGTGCAAAAGTGCCACAACATGGCTGCTTTCACGGCTTTTTCCTTGGCGAGAAGCCTAACACCAGGCTGATTTCCCTTCCCAGGGTTACTGTAAGGCTTAGGCCTAGGGCTAGTATTTTTAAAACTAGGAAGCCATTAGATCCAGGCACACTGCAGCTGTTCAAGGCATCCCAAGAGGAGTACAAAAGTGCAACAACATGGCAGCTTTCACAGCTTTTTCCTTGGCACCATCCCTATACCTAGGCTGATTTATCTGCCTAGGGTTAGGGTTAGGCTTCAGCCTAGGGCTTGGAGTTTTTTAACCAGGAAGCCCTGAGTTCCAGGCTTACTGCATCTGCCAAAGGCATCCCAAAGGGAGTGCAAAAGTGCCACAACATGGCTGCTTTCACGGCTTTTCCCTTAGGAAGAACCCTAATACGCGGCTGATTTACCTTCCTAGGGTTACTGTTAGGCTTAGGCCTAGGACTTTTAAAACCAGGAAGCCCTGGGCTCCAGGCACACTGCAGCTGCGAAAGGCATCCCAAGGGGAGCGCAAAAGTGACACAACTTGGCTGCCACCACTGATATTTCCATGAGACCATCCCGAACCATAGGCTGATTTTCCTTCCTAGGGTTAAGGTTTGAGTTTGGCCTAGGGTAAGAGGTCTATTAACCAGAAAGCCCTGAGTTCCAAGAACACAGCAGCTGCGAAGGACTACCCAAGAAGAGCGCAAAAGTACCACAACATGCCTGCCTCCACAGCTTTTTCCTTGGGGACATGCCTAATTCCTGGCTGATTTGCCTTTCTCGTCTTAGGGTTGGGGTTCGGCCTAGTGCTAGGATTTTTAAAATCAGGAAGCCCTGAGTTCCAGGCACACTGGAGCTGTGAAAGGCATCCAAAAGGGAGTGCAAAAGTGCCACAACATGGCTGCTTTCACGGCTTTTTCCTTGGCAAGTATCCTAACACCAGGCTGATTTCCCTTCCCAGGGTCACTGTAAGGCTTAGGCCTAGGGGTAGGATTTTTAAAACTAGGAAGCCATTAGATCCAGGCACACTGCAGCTGTTCAAGGCATCCCAAGAGGAGTACAAAAGTGCAACAACATGGCAGCTTTCACAGCTTTTTCCTTGGCACCATCCCTATACCTAGGCTGATTTATCTGCCTAGGGTTAGGGTTAGGCTTCAGCCTAGGGCTTGGAGTTTTTTAACCAGGAAGCCCTGAGTTCCAGGCTTACTGCATCTGCCAAAGGCATCCCAAAGGGAGTGCAAAAGTGCCACAACATGGCTGCTTTCGCGGCTTTTCCCTTAGGAAGAACCCTAATACGCGGCTGATTTACCTTCCTAGGGTTACTGTTAGGCTTAGGCCTAGGACTTTTAAAACCAGGAAGCCCTGGGCTCCAGGCACACTGCAGCTGCGAAAGGCATCCCAAGGGGAGCGCAAAAGTGACACAACTTGGCTGCCACCACTGATATTTCCATGAGACCATCCCGAACCATAGGCTGATTTTCCTTCCTAGGGTTAAGGTTTGAGTTTCGCCTAGGGTAAGAGGTCTATTAACCAGAAAGACCTGAGTTCCAAGAACACAGCAGCTGCGAAGGACTAGCCAAGAAGAGCGCAAAAGTACCACAACATGCCTGCCTCCACAGCTTTTTCCTTGGGGACATGCCTAATTCCTGGCTGATTTGCCTTTCTCGTCTTAGGGTTGGGGTTCGGCCTAGGGCTAGGATATTTTTAACTAGGAAGCCCTGAGTTCCAGGCTTACTGCATCTGCCAAATGCATCCCAAAGGGAGTGCAGAAGTGCCACAACATGGCTGCTTTCACGGCTTTTCCCTTAGGAAGAACCCTAATACGCGGCTGATTTACCTTCCTAGGGTTACTGTTAGGCTTAGGCCTAGGACTTTTAAAACCAGGAAGCCCTGGGCTCCAGGCACTCTGCAGCTGTTAAAGGCATCCCAAGGGGAGCGCAAAAGTGACGCAACTTGGCTGCCACCACTGATATTTCCATGAGACCATCCCGAACCATAGGCTGATTTTCCTTCCTAGGGTTAAGGTTTGAGTTACGCCTAGGGTAAGGGTTCTATTAACCAGAAAGCCCTGAGTTCCAAGAACACAGCAGCTGCGAAGGACTACCCAAGAAGAGCGCAAAAGTACCACAACATGCCTGCCTCCACAGCTTTTTCCTTGGGGACATGCCTAATTCCTGGCTGATTTGCCTTTCTCGTCTTAGGGTTGGGGTTCGGCCTAGGGCTAGGACTTTTAAAATCAGGAAGCCCTGAGTTCCAGGCACACTGGCGCTGTGAAAGGCATCCAAAAGGGAGTGCAAAAGTGCCACAACATGGCTGCTTTCACGGCTTTTTCCTTGGCGAGAAGCCTAACACCAGGCTGATTTCCCTTCCCAGGGTTACTGTAAGGCTTAGGCCTAGGGCTAGTATTTTTAAAACTAGGAAGCCATTAGATCCAGGCACACTGCAGCTGTTCAAGGCATCCCAAGAGGAGTACAAAAGTGCAACAACATGGCAGCTTTCACAGCTTTTTCCTTGGCACCATCCCTATACCTAGGCTGTTTTATCTGCCTAGGGTTAGGGTTAGGGTTCAGCCTAGGGCTTGGAGTTTTTTAACCAGGAAGCCCTGAGTTCCAGGCTTACTGCATCTGCCAAAGGCATCCCAAAGGGAGTGCAAAAGTGCCACAACATGGCTGCTTTCACGGCTTTTCCCTTAGGAAGAACCCTAATACGCGGCTGATTTACCTTCCTAGGGTTACTGTTAGGCTTAGGCCTAGGACTTTTAAAACCAGGAAGCCCTGGGCTCCAGGCACACTGCAGCTGCGAAAGGCATCCCAAGGGGAGCGCAAAAGTGACACAACTTGGCTGCCACCACTGATATTTCCATGAGACCATCCCGAACCATAGGCTGATTTTCCTTCCTAGGGTTAATGTTTGAGTTTCGCCTAGGGTAAGAGGTCTATTAACCAGAAGGACCTGAGTTCCAAGAACACAGCAGCTGCGAAGGACTAGCCAAGAAGAGCGCAAAAGTACCACAACATGCCTGCCTCCACAGCTTTTTCCTTGGGGACATGCCTAATTCCTGGCTGATTTGCCTTTCTCGTCTTAGGGTTGGGGTTCGGCCTAGGGCTAGGATTTTTTTAACTAGGAAGCCCTGAGTTCCAGGCTTACTGCATCTGCCAAAGGCATCCCAAAGGGAGTGCAGAAGTGCCACAACATGGCTGCTTTCACGGCTTTTCCCTTAGGAAGAACCCTAATACGCGGCTGATTTACCTTCCTAGGGTTACTGTTAGGCTTAGGCCTAGGACTTTTAAAACTAGGAAGCCCTTAGATCCAGGCACACTGCAGCTGTTCAAGGAATACCAAGGGGAGTACTAAAGTACCACAACATGGCAGCTTTCACAGCTTTTTCCTTGGCACCATCCCTATACATAGGCTGATTTATCTGCCTAGGGTTAGGGTTAGGGTTCAGCCTAGGGCTTGGAGTTTTTTAACCAGGAAGCCCTGAGTTCCAGGCTTACTGCATCTGCCAAAGGCATCCCAAAGGGAGTGCAGAAGTGCCACAACATGGCTGCTTTCACGGCTTTTCCCTTAGGAAGAACCCTAATACGCGGCTGATTTACCTTCCTAGGGTTACTGTTAGGCTTAGGCCTAGGACTTTTAAAACCAGGAAGCCCTGGGCTCCAGGCACTCTGCAGCTGTTAAAGGCATCCCAAGGGGAGCGCAAAAGTGACGCAACTTGGCTGCCACCACTGATATTTCCATGAGACCATCCCGAACCATAGGCTGATTTTCCTTCCTAGGGTTAAGGTTTGAGTTACGCCTAGGGTAAGGGTTCTATTAACCAGAAAGCCCTGAGTTCCAAGAACACAGCAGCTGCGAAGGACTACCCAAGAAGAGCGCAAAAGTACCACAACATGCCTGCCTCCACAGCTTTTTCCTTGGGGACATGCCTAATTCCTGGCTGATTTGCCTTTCTCGTCTTAGGGTTGGGGTTCGGCCTAGGGCTAGGACTTTTAAAATCAGGAAGCCCTGAGTTCCAGGCACACTGGCGCTGTGAAAGGCATCCAAAAGGGAGTGCAAAAGTGCCACAACATGGCTGCTTTCACGGCTTTTTCCTTGGCGAGAAGCCTAACACCAGGCTGATTTCCCTTCCCAGGGTTACTGTAAGGCTTAGGCCTAGGGCTAGTATTTTTAAAACTAGGAAGCCATTAGATCCAGGCACACTGCAGCTGTTCAAGGCATCCCAAGAGGAGTACAAAAGTGCAACAACATGGCAGCTTTCACAGCTTTTTCCTTGGCACCATCCCTATACCTAGGCTGATTTATCTGCCTAGGGTTAGGGTTAGGCTTCAGCCTAGGGCTTGGAGTTTTTTAACCAGGAAGCCCTGAGTTCCAGGCTTACTGCATCTGCCAAAGGCATCCCAAAGGGAGTGCAAAAGTGCCACAACATGGCTGCTTTCACGGCTTTTCCCTTAGGAAGAACCCTAATACGCGGCTGATTTACCTTCCTAGGGTTACTGTTAGGCTTAGGCCTAGGACTTTTAAAACCAGGAAGCCCTGGGCTCCAGGCACACTGCAGCTGCGAAAGGCATCCCAAGGGGAGCGCAAAAGTGACACAACTTGGCTGCCACCACTGATATTTCCATGAGACCATCCCGAACCATAGGCTGATTTTCCTTCCTAGGGTTAAGGTTTGAGTTTGGCCTAGGGTAAGAGGTCTATTAACCAGAAAGCCCTGAGTTCCAAGAACACAGCAGCTGCGAAGGACTACCCAAGAAGAGCGCAAAAGTACCACAACATGCCTGCCTCCACAGCTTTTTCCTTGGGGACATGCCTAATTCCTGGCTGATTTGCCTTTCTCGTCTTAGGGTTGGGGTTCGGCCTAGTGCTAGGATTTTTAAAATCAGGAAGCCCTGAGTTCCAGGCACACTGGAGCTGTGAAAGGCATCCAAAAGGGAGTGCAAAAGTGCCACAACATGGCTGCTTTCACGGCTTTTTCCTTGGCAAATATCCTAACACCAGGCTGATTTCCCTTCCCAGGGTCACTGTAAGGCTTAGGCCTAGGGGTAGGATTTTTAAAACTAGGAAGCCATTAGATCCAGGCACACTGCAGCTGTTCAAGGCATCCCAAGAGGAGTACAAAAGTGCAACAACATGGCAGCTTTCACAGCTTTTTCCTTGGCACCATCCCTATACCTAGGCTGATTTATCTGCCTAGGGTTAGGGTTAGGCTTCAGCCTAGGGCTTGGAGTTTTTTAACCAGGAAGCCCTGAGTTCCAGGCTTACTGCATCTGCCAAAGGCATCCCAAAGGGAGTGCAAAAGTGCCACAACATGGCTGCTTTCGCGGCTTTTCCCTTAGGAAGAACCCTAATACGCGGCTGATTTACCTTCCTAGGGTTACTGTTAGGCTTAGGCCTAGGACTTTTAAAACCAGGAAGCCCTGGGCTCCAGGCACACTGCAGCTGCGAAAGGCATCCCAAGGGGAGCGCAAAAGTGACACAACTTGGCTGCCACCACTGATATTTCCATGAGACCATCCCGAACCATAGGCTGATTTTCCTTCCTAGGGTTAAGGTTTGAGTTTCGCCTAGGGTAAGACGTCTATTAACCAGAAAGACCTGAGTTCCAAGAACACAGCAGCTGCGAAGGACTAGCCAAGAAGAGCGCAAAAGTACCACAACATGCCTGCCTCCACAGCTTTTTCCTTGGGGACATGCCTAATTCCTGGCTGATTTGCCTTTCTCGTCTTAGGGTTGGGGTTCGGCCTAGGGCTAGGATATTTTTAACTAGGAAGCCCTGAGTTCCAGGCTTACTGCATCTGCCAAATGCATCCCAAAGGGAGTGCAGAAGTGCCACAACATGGCTGCTTTCACGGCTTTTCCCTTAGGAAGAACCCTAATACGCGGCTGATTTACCTTCCTAGGGTTACTGTTAGGCTTAGGCCTAGGACTTTTAAAACCAGGAAGCCCTGGGCTCCAGGCACATGCAGCTGTTCAAGGCATCCCAAGAGGGCCACAGAAGTGACACAACTTGGCTGCCTCTGTTGCTATTCTCATGAGACCATCCCGAACCATAGGCTGATTTTCCTTCCTAGGGTTAAGGTTTGAGTTACGCCTAGGGTAAGAGTTCTATTAACCAGAAAGCCCTGAGTTCCAAGAACACAGCAGCTGCGAAGGACTACCCAAGAAGAGCGCAAAAGTACCACAACGTGCCTGCCTCCACAGCTTTTTCCTTGGGGACATGCCTAATTCCTGGCTGATTTGCCTTTCTCGTCTTAGGGTTGGGGTTCGGCCTAGGGCTAGGATTTTTTTAACTAGGAAGCCCTGAGTTCCAGGCTTACTTCATCTGCCAAAAGCATCCCAAAGGGAGTGCAGAAGTGCCACAACATGGCTGCTTTCACAGCTTTTCCCTTAGGAAGAACCCTAATACACGGCTGATTAACCTTCCTAGGGTTACTGTAAGGCTTAGGCCTAGGACTTTTAAAACTAGGAAGCCCTTAGATCCAGTCACACTGCAGCTGTTCAAGGCATCCCAAGGGGAGTACTAAAGTACCACAACATGGCAGCTTTCACAGCTTTTTCCTTGGCACCATCCCTATACATATGCTGATTTATCTGCCTAGGGTTAGGGTTAGGGTTCAGCCTAGGGCTTGGAGTTTTTTAACCAGGAAGCCCTGAGTTCCAGGCTTACTGCATCTGCCAAAGGCATCCCAAAGGGAGTGCAGAAGTGCCACAACATGGCTGCTTTCACGGCTTTTCCCTTAGGAAGAACCCTAATACGCGGCTGATTTACCTTCCTAGGGTTACTGTTAGGCTTAGGCCTAGGACTTTTAAAACCAGGAAGCCCTGGGCTCCAGGCACACTGCAGCTGCGAAAGGCATCCCAAGGGGAGTGCAACAGTGACGCAACTTGGCTGCCACCACTGATATTTCCATGAGACCATCCCGAACAATAGGCTGATTTTCCTTCCTAGGGTTAAGGTTTGAGTTACGCCTAGGGTAAGGGTTCTATTAACCAGAAAGCCCTGAGTTCCAAGAATACAGCAGCTGCGAAGGACTACCCAAGAAGAGCGCAAAAGTACCACAACATGCCTGCCTCCACAGCTTTTTCCTTGGGGACATGCCTAATTCCTGGCTGATTTGCCTTTTTCGTCTTAGGGTTGGGGTTCGGCCTAGGGCTAGGATTTTTAAAATCAGGAAGCCCTGAGTTCCAGGCACACTGGCGCTGTGAAAGGCATCCAAAAGGGAGTGCAAAAGTGCCACAACATGGCTGCTTTCACGGCTTTTTCCTTGGCAAGAAGCCTAACACCAGGCTGATTTCCCATCCCAGGGTTACTGTAAGGCTTAGGCCTAGGGCTAGGATTTTTAAAACTAGGAAGCCCTTAGATCCAGGCACACTGCAGCTGTTCAAGGCATCCCAAGGGGAGTACTAAAGTACCACAACATGGCAGCTTTCACAGCTTTTTCCTTGGCACCATCCCTATACCTAGGCTGTTTTATCTGCCTAGGGTTAGGGTTAGGGTTCAGCCTAGGGCTTGGAGTTTTTTAACCAGGAAGCCCTGAGTTCCAGGCTTACTGCATCTGCCAAATGCATCCCAAAGGGAGTGCAAAAGTGCCACAACATGGCTGCTTTCACGGCTTTTCCCTTAGGAAGAACCCTAATACGCGGCTGATTTACCTTCCTAGGGTTACTGTTAGGCTTAGGCCTAGGACTTTTAAAACCAGGAAGCCCTGGTCTCCAGGCACACTGCAGCTGTTAAAGGCATCCCAAGAGGGCCGCAGAAGTGACACAACTTGGCTGCCTCTGCTTCTATTCTCATGAGACCATCCTGAACCATAGGCTGATTTTCCTTCCTAGGGTTAATGTTTGAGTTACGCCTAGGGTAAGAGGTCTATTAACCAGAAAGACCTGAGTTCCAAGAACACAGCAGCTGCGAAGGAGTAGCCAAGAAGAGCGCAAAAGTACCACAACATGCCTGCCTCCACAGTTTTTTCATTGGGGACATGCCTAATTCCTGGCTGATTTGCCTTTCTCGTCTTAGGGTTGGGGTTCGGCCTAGGGCTAGGATATTTTTAACTAGGAAGCCCTGAGTTCCAGGCTTACTGCATCTGCCAAAGGCATCCCTAAGGGAGTGCAGAAGTGCCACAACATGGCTGCTTTCACGGCTTTTCCCTTAGGAAGAACCCTAATACCCGGCTGATTTACCTTCCTAGGGTTACTGTTAGGCTTAGGCCTAGGACTTTTAAAACCAGGAAGCCCTGGGCTCCAGGCACACTGCAGCTGCGAAAGGCATCCCAAGGGGAGCGCAAAAGTGACACAACTTGGCTGCCACCACTGATATTTCCATGAGACCATCCCGAACCATCGGCTGATTTTCCTTCCTAGGGTTAAGGTTTGAGTTACGCCTAGGGTAAGGGTTCTATTAACCAGAAAGCCCTGAGTTCCAAGAACACAGCAGCTGCGAAGGACTAGCCAAGAAGAGCGCAAAAGTACCACAACATGCCTGCGTCGATAGCTTTTTCCTTGGGGACATGCCTAATTCCTGGCTGATTTATCTGCCTAGGGTTAGGGTTAGGCTTCAGCCCAGGGCTTGGAGTTTTTTAACCAGGAAGCCCTGAGTTCCAGGCTTACTGCATCTGCCAAAGACATCCCAAAGGGAGTGCAAAAGTGCCACAACATGGCTGCTTTCACAGCTTTTCCCTTAGGAAGAACCCTAATACCCGGCTGATTTACCTTCCTAGGGTTACTGTTAGGCTTAGGCCTAGGACTTTTAAAACCAGGAAGCCCTGGGCTCCAGGCACACTGCAGCTATTAAAGGCATCCCAAGAGGGCCGCAGAAGTGACACAACTTGGCTGCCTCTGCTTCTATTCTCATGAGACCATCCCGAACCATAGGCTGATTTTCCTTCCTAGGGTTAATGTTTGAGTTTCGCCTAGGGTAAGAGGTCTATTAACCATAAGGACCAGAGTTCCAAGAACACAGCAGCTTCGAAGGACTAGCCAAGAAGAGCGCAAAAGTACCACAACATGCCTGCCTCCACAGCTTTTTCCTTGGGGACATGCCTAATTCCTGGCTGATTTGCCTTTCTCGTCTTAGGGTTGGGGCTCGGCCTAGGGCTAGGATTTTTTTAACTAGGAAGCCCTGAGTTCCAGGCTTACTGCATCTGCCAAAGGCATCCCAAAGGGAGTGCAGAAGTGCCACAACATGGCTGCTTTCACGGCTTTTCCCTTAGGAAGAACCCTAATACGCGGCTGATTTACCTTCCTAGGGTTACTGTTAGGCTTAGGCCTAGGACTTTTAAAACCAGGAAGCCCTGGGCTCCAGGCACACTGCAGCTGCGAAAGGCATCCCAAGGGGAGCGCAAAAGTGACACAACTTGGCTGCCACCACTGATATTTCCATGAGACCATCCCAAATCATAGGCTGATTTTCCTTCCTAGGGTTAAGGTTTGAGTTACGCCTAGGGTAAGGGTTCTATTAACCAGAAAGCCCTGAGTTCCAAGAACAAAGCAGCTGCGAAGGACTAGCCAAGAAGAGCGCAAAAGTACCACAACATGCCTGCCTCCACAGCTTTTTCCTTGGGGACATGCCTAATTCCTGGCTGATTTGCCTTTCTCGTCTTAGGGTTGGGGTTCGGCCTAGGGCTAGGATATTTTTAACTAGGAAGCCATGAGTTCCAGGCTTACTGCATCTGCCAAAGGCATCCCAAAGGGAGTGCAGAAGTGCCACAACATGGCTGCTTTCACGGCTTTTCCCTTAGGAAGAACCCTAATACGCGGCTGATTTACCTTCCTAGGGTTACTGTTAGGCTTAGGCCTAGGACTTTTAAAACCAGGAAGCCCTGGGCTCCAGGCACATGCAGCTGTTCAAGGCATCCCAAGAGGGCCGCAGAAGTGACACAACTTGGCTGCCTCTGTTGCTATTCTCATGACACCATCCCGAACCATAGGCTGATTTTCCTTCCTAGGGTTAAGGTTTGAGTTACGCCTAGGGTAAGAGTTCTATTAACCAGAAAGCCCTGAGTTCCAAGAACACAGCAGCTGCGAAGGACTACCCAAGAAGAGCGCAAAAGTACCACAACATGCCTGCCTCCACAGCTTTTTCCTTGGGGACATGCCTAATTCCTGGCTGATTTGCCTTTCTCGTCTTAGGGTTGGGGTTCGTCCTAGGGCTAGGATTTTTTTAACTAGGAAGCCCTGAGTTCCAGGCTTACTTCATCTGCCAAAGGCATCCCAAAGGGAGTGCAGAAGTGCCACAACATGGCTGCTTTCACGGCTTTCCCCTTAGGAAGAACCCTAATACGCGGCTGATTTAACTTCCTAGGGTTACTGTTAGGCTTAGGCCTAGGACTTTTAAAACTAGGAAGCCCTTAGATCCAGGCACACTGCAGCTGTTCAAGGAATCCCAAGGGGAGTACTAAAGTACCACAACATGGCAGCTTTCACAGCTTTTTCCTTGGCACCATCCCTATACATAGGCTGATTTATCTGCCTAGGGTTAGGGTTAGGGTTCAGCCTAGGGCTTGGAGTTTTTTAACCAGGAAGCCCTGAGTTCCAGGCTTACTGCATCTGCCAAAGGCATCCCAAAGGGAGTGCAGAAGTGCCACAACATGGCTGCTTTCACGGCTTTTCCCTTAGGAAGAACCCTAATACCCGGCTGATTTACCTTCCTAGGGTTACTGTTAGGCTTAGGCCTAGGACTTTTAAAACCAGGAAGCCCTGGGCTCCAGGCACTCTGCAGCTGTTAAAGGCATCCCAAGGGGAGCGCAAAAGTGACGCAACTTGGCTGCCACCACTGATATTTCCATGAGACCATCCCGAACCATAGGCTGATTTTCCTTCCTAGGGTTAAGGTTTGAGTTACGCCTAGGGTAAGGGTTCTATTAACCAGAAAGCCCTGAGTTCCAAGAAAACAGCAGCTGCGAAGGACTACCCAAGAAGAGCGCAAAAGTACCACAACATGCCTGCCTCCACAGCTTTTTCCTTGGGGACATGCCTAATTCCTGGCTGATTTGCCTTTCTCTTCTTAGGGTTGGGGTTCGGCCTAGTGCTAGGATTTTTAAAATCAGGAAGCCCTGAGTTCCAGGCACACTGGAGCTGTGAAAGGCATCCAAAAGGGAGTGCAAAAGTGCCACAACATGGCTGCTTTCACGGCTTTTTCCTTGGCGAGAAGCCTAACACCAGGCTGATTTCCCTTCCCAGGGTTACTGTAAGGCTTAGGCCTAGGGCTAGGATTTTTAAAACTAGGAAGCCATTAGATCCAGGCACACTGCAGCTGTTCAAGGCATCCCAAGAGGAGTACAAAAGTGCAACAACATGGCAGCTTTCACAGCTTTTTCCTTGGCACCATCCCTATACCTAGGCTGATTTATCTGCCTAGGGTTAGGGTTAGGGTTCAGCCTAGGGCTTGGAGTTTTTTAACCAGGAAGCCCTGAGTTCCAGGCTTACTGCATCTGCCAAAGGCATCCCAAAGGGAGTGCAAAAGTGCCACAACATGGCTGCTTTCACGGCTTTTCCCTTAGGAAGAACCCTAATACGCGGCTGATTTACCTTCCTAGGGTTACTGTTAGGCTTAGGCCTAGGACTTTTAAAACCAGGAAGCCCTGGTCTCCAGGCACACTGCAGCTGTTAAAGGCATCCCAAGAGGGCCGCAGAAGTGACACAACTTGGCTGCCTCTGCTTCTATTCTCATGAGACCATCCTGAACCATAGGCTGATTTTCCTTCCTAGGGTTAATGTTTGAGTTACGCCTAGGGTAAGAGGTCTATTAACCAGAAAGACCTGAGTTCCAAGAACACAGCAGCTGCGAAGGAGTAGCCAAGAAGAGCGCAAAAGTACCACAACATGCCTGCCTCCACCGTTTTTTCATTGGGGACATGCCTAATTCCTGGCTGAATTGCCTTTCTCGTCTTAGGGTTGGGGTTCGGCCTAGGGCTAGGATATTTTTAACTAGGAAGCCCTGAGTTCCAGGCTTACTGCATCTGCCAAAGGCATCCCTAAGGGAGTGCAGAAGTGCCACAACATGGCTGCTTTCACGGCTTTTCCCTTAGGAAGAACCCTAATACCCGGCTGATTTACCTTCCTAGGGTTACTGTTAGGCTTAGGCCTAGGACTTTTAAAACCAGGAAGCCCTGGGCTCCAGGCACACTGCAGCTGCGAAAGGCATCCCAAGGGGAGCGCAAAAGTGACACAACTTGGCTGCCACCACTGATATTTCCATGAGACCATCCCGAACCATCGGCTGATTTTCCTTCCTAGGGTTAAGGTTTGAGTTACGCCTAGGGTAAGGGTTCTATTAACCAGAAAGCCCTGAGTTCCAAGAACACAGCAGCTGCGAAGGACTAGCCAAGAAGAGCGCAAAAGTACCACAACATGCCTGCGTCGATAGCTTTTTCCTTGGGGACATGCCTAATTCCTGGCTGATTTATCTGCCTAGGGTTAGGGTTAGGCTTCAGCCCAGGGCTTGGAGTTTTTTAACCAGGAAGCCCTGAGTTCCAGGCTTACTGCATCTGCCAAAGACATCCCAAAGGGAGTGCAAAAGTGCCACAACATGGCTGCTTTCACAGCTTTTCCCTTAGGAAGAACCCTAATACCCGGCTGATTTACCTTCCTAGGGTTACTGTTAGGCTTAGGCCTAGGACTTTTAAAACCAGGAAGCCCTGGGCTCCAGGCACACTGCAGCTATTAAAGGCATCCCAAGAGGGCCGCAGAAGTGACACAACTTGGCTGCCTCTGCTTCTATTCTCATGAGACCATCCCGAACCATAGGCTGATTTTCCTTCCTAGGGTTAATGTTTGAGTTTCGCCTAGGGTAAGAGGTCTATTAACCATAAGGACCAGAGTTCCAAGAACACAGCAGCTTCGAAGGACTAGCCAAGAAGAGCGCAAAAGTACCACAACATGCCTGCCTCCACAGCTTTTTCCTTGGGGACATGCCTAATTCCTGGCTGATTTGCCTTTCTCGTCTTAGGGTTGGGGTTCGGCCTAGGGCTAGGATTTTTTTAACTAGGAAGCCCTGAGTTCCAGGCTTACTGCATCTGCCAAAGGCATCCCAAAGGGAGTGCAGAAGTGCCACAACATGGCTGCTTTCACGGCTTTTCCCTTAGGAAGAACCCTAATACGCGGCTGATTTACCTTCCTAGGGTTACTGTTAGGCTTAGGCCTAGGACTTTTAAAACCAGGAAGCCCTGGGCTCCAGGCACACTGCAGCTGCGAAAGGCATCCCAAGGGGAGCGCAAAAGTGACACAACTTGGCTGCCACCACTGATATTTCCATGAGACCATCCCAAATCATAGGCTGATTTTCCTTCCTAGGGTTAAGGTTTGAGTTACGCCTAGGGTAAGGGTTCTATTAACCAGAAAGCCCTGAGTTCCAAGAACAAAGCAGCTGCGAAGGACTAGCCAAGAAGAGCGCAAAAGTACCACAACATGCCTGCCTCCAGAGCTTTTTCCTTGGGGACATGCCTAATTCCTGGCTGATTTGCCTTTCTCGTCTTAGGGTTGGGGTTCGGCCTAGGGCTAGGATATTTTTAACTAGGAAGCCATGAGTTCCAGGCTTACTGCATCTGCCAAAGGCATCCCAAAGGGAGTGCAGAAGTGCCACAACATGGCTGCTTTCACGGCTTTTCCCTTAGGAAGAACCCTAATACGCGGCTGATTTACCTTCCTAGGGTTACTGTTAGGCTTAGGCCTAGGACTTTTAAAACCAGGAAGCCCTGGGCTCCAGGCACATGCAGCTGTTCAAGGCATCCCAAGAGGGCCGCAGAAGTGACACAACTTGGCTGCCTCTGTTGCTATTCTCATGACAACATCCCGAACCATAGGCTGATTTTCCTTCCTAGGGTTAAGGTTTGAGTTACGCCTAGGGTAAGAGTTCTATTAACCAGAAAGCCCTGAGTTCCAAGAACACAGCAGCTGCGAAGGACTACCCAAGAAGAGCGCAAAAGTACCACAACATGCCTGCCTCCACAGCTTTTTCCTTGGGGACATGCCTAATTCCTGGCTGATTTGCCTTTCTCGTCTTAGGGTTGGGGTTCGTCCTAGGGCTAGGATTTTTTTAACTAGGAAGCCCTGAGTTCCAGGCTTACTTCATCTGCCAAAGGCATCCCAAAGGGAGTGCAGAAGTGCCACAACATGGCTGCTTTCACGGCTTTCCCCTTAGGAAGAACCCTAATACGCGGCTGATTTACCTTCCTAGGGTTACTGTTAGGCTTAGGCCTAGGACTTTTAAAACTAGGAAGCCCTTAGATCCAGGCACACTGCAGCTGTTCAAGGAATCCCAAGGGGAGTACTAAAGTACCACAACATGGCAGCTTTCACAGCTTTTTCCTTGGCACCATCCCTATACATAGGCTGATTTATCTGCCTAGGGTTAGGGTTAGGGTTCAGCCTAGGGCTTGGAGTTTTTTAACCAGGAAGCCCTGAGTTCCAGGCTTACTGCATCTGCCAAAGGCATCCCAAAGGGAGTGCAGAAGTGCCACAACATGGCTGCTTTCACGGCTTTTCCCTTAGGAAGAACCCTAATACCCGGCTGATTTACCTTCCTAGGGTTACTGTTAGGCTTAGGCCTAGGACTTTTAAAACCAGGAAGCCCTGGGCTCCAGGCACTCTGCAGCTGTTAAAGGCATCCCAAGGGGAGCGCAAAAGTGACGCAACTTGGCTGCCACCACTGATATTTCCATGAGACCATCCCGAACCATAGGCTGATTTTCCTTCCTAGGGTTAAGGTTTGAGTTACGCCTAGGGTAAGGGTTCTATTAACCAGAAAGCCCTGAGTTCCAAGAAAACAGCAGCTGCGAAGGACTACCCAAGAAGAGCGCAAAAGCACCACAACATGCCTGCCTCCACAGCTTTTTCCTTGGGGACATGCCTAATTCCTGGCTGATTTGCCTTTCTCTTCTTAGGGTTGGGGTTCGGCCTAGTGCTAGGATTTTTAAAATCAGGAAGCCCTGAGTTCCAGGCACACTGGAGCTGTGAAAGGCATCCAAAAGGGAGTGCAAAAGTGCCACAACATGGCTGCTTTCACGGCTTTTTCCTTGGCGAGAAGCCTAACACCAGGCTGATTTCCCTTCCCAGGGTTACTGTAAGGCTTAGGCCTAGGGCTAGGATTTTTAAAACTAGGAAGCCATTAGATCCAGGCACACTGCAGCTGTTCAAGGCATCCCAAGAGGAGTACAAAAGTGCAACAACATGGCAGCTTTCACAGCTTTTTCCTTGGCACCATCCCTATACCTAGGCTGATTTATCTGCCTAGGGTTAGGGTTAGGGTTCAGCCTAGGGCTTGGAGTTTTTTAACCAGGAAGCCCTGAGTTCCAGGCTTACTGCATCTGCCAAAGGCATCCCAAAGGGAGTGCAAAAGTGCCACAACATGGCTGCTTTCACGGCTTTTCCCTTAGGAAGAACCCTAATACGCGGCTGATTTACCTTCCTAGGGTTACTGTTAGGCTTAGGCCTAGGACTTTTAAAACCAGGAAGCCCTGGGCTCCAGGCACACTGCAGCTGCGAAAGGCATCCCAAGGGGAGCGCAAAAGTGACACAACTTGGCTGCCACCACTGATATTTCCATGAGACCATCCCGAATCATAGGCTGATTTTCCTTCCTAGGGTTAAGGTTTGAGTTACGCCTAGGGTAAGAGTTCTATTAACCAGAAAGCCCTGAGTTCCAAGAACACAGCAGCTGCGAAGGACTAGCCAAGAAGAGCGCAAAAGTACCACAACGTGCCTGCCTCCACAGCTTTTTCCTTGGGGACATGCCTAATTCCTGGCTGATTTGCCTTTCTCGTCTTAGGGTTGGGGTTCGGCCTAGGGCTAGGATTTTTTTAACTAGGAAGCCCTGAGTTCCAGGCTTACTTCATCTGCCAAAAGCATCCCAAAGGGAGTGCAGAAGTGCCACAACATGGCTGCTTTCACGGCTTTCCCCTTAGGAAGAACCCTAATACGCGGCTGATTTACCTTCCTAGGGTTACTGTTAGGCTAAGGCCTAGGACTTTTAAAACTAGGAAGCCCTTAGATCCAGTCACACTGCAGCTGTTCAAGGCATCCCAAGGGGAGTACTAAAGTACCACAACATGGCAGCTTTCACAGCTTTTTCCTTGGCACCATCCCTATACATATGCTGATTTATCTGCCTAGGGTTAGGGTTAGGGTTCAGCCTAGGGCTTGGAGTTTTTTAACCAGGAATCCCTGAGTTCCAGGCTTACTGCATCTGCCAAAGGCATCCCAAAGGGAGTGCAGAAGTGCCACAACATGGCTGCTTTCACGGCTTTTCCCTTAGGAAGAACCCTAATACGCGGCTGATTTACCTTCCTAGTGTTACTGTTAGGCTTAGGCCTAGGACTTTTAAAACCAGGAAGCCCTGGGCTCCAGGCACACTGCAGCTGCGAAAGGCATCCCAAGGGGAGCGCAAAAGTGACACAACTTGGCTGCCACCACTGATATTTCCATGAGACCATCCCGAACCATAGGCTGATTTTCCTTCCTAGGGTTAAGGTTTGAGTTACGCCTAGGGTAAGGGTTCTATTAACCAGAAAGCCCTGAGTTCCAAGAAAACAGCAGCTGCGAAGGACTACCCAAGAAGAGCGCAAAAGTACCACAACATGCCTGCCTCCACAGCTTTTTCCTTGGGGACATGCCTAATTCCTGGCTGATTTGCCTTTCTCTTCTTAGGGTTGGGGTTCGGCCTAGTGCTAGGATTTTTAAAATCAGGAAGCCCTGAGTTCCAGGCACACTGGAGCTGTGAAAGGCATCCAAAAGGGAGTGCAAAAGTGCCACAACATGGCTGCTTTCACGGCTTTTTCCTTGGCGAGAAGCCTAACACCAGGCTGATTTCCCTTCCCAGGGTTACTGTAAGGCTTAGGCCTAGGGCTAGGATTTTTAAAACTAGGAAGCCATTAGATCCAGGCACACTGCAGCTGTTCAAGGCATCCCAAGAGGAGTACAAAAGTGCAACAACATGGCAGCTTTCACAGCTTTTTCCTTGGCACCATCCCTATACCTAGGCTGATTTATCTGCCTAGGGTTAGGGTTAGGGTTCAGCCTAGGGCTTGGAGTTTTTTAACCAGGAAGCCCTGAGTTCCAGGCTTACTGCATCTGCCAAAGGCATCCCAAAGGGAGTGCAAAAGTGCCACAACATGGCTGCTTTCACGGCTTTTCCCTTAGGAAGAACCCTAATACGCGGCTGATTTACCTTCCTAGGGTTACTGTTAGGCTTAGGCCTAGGACTTTTAAAACCAGGAAGCCCTGGGCTCCAGGCACACTGCAGCTGCGAAAGGCATCCCAAGGGGAGCGCAAAAGTGACACAACTTGGCTGCCACCACTGATATTTCCATGAGACCATCCCGAATCATAGGCTGATTTTCCTTCCTAGGGTTAAGGTTTGAGTTACGCCTAGGGTAAGAGTTCTATTAACCAGAAAGCCCTGAGTTCCAAGAACACAGCAGCTGCGAAGGACTAGCCAAGAAGAGCGCAAAAGTACCACAACGTGCCTGCCTCCACAGCTTTTTCCTTGGGGACATGCCTAATTCCTGGCTGATTTGCCTTTCTCGTCTTAGGGTTGGGGTTCGGCCTAGGGCTAGGATTTTTTTAACTAGGAAGCCCTGAGTTCCAGGCTTACTTCATCTGCCAAAAGCATCCCAAAGGGAGTGCAGAAGTGCCACAACATGGCTGCTTTCACGGCTTTCCCCTTAGGAAGAACCCTAATACGCGGCTGATTTACCTTCCTAGGGTTACTGTTAGGCTAAGGCCTAGGACTTTTAAAACTAGGAAGCCCTTAGATCCAGTCACACTGCAGCTGTTCAAGGCATCCCAAGGGGAGTACTAAAGTACCACAACATGGCAGCTTTCACAGCTTTTTCCTTGGCACCATCCCTATACATATGCTGATTTATCTGCCTAGGGTTAGGGTTAGGGTTCAGCCTAGGGCTTGGAGTTTTTTAACCAGGAATCCCTGAGTTCCAGGCTTACTGCATCTGCCAAAGGCATCCCAAAGGGAGTGCAGAAGTGCCACAACATGGCTGCTTTCACGGCTTTTCCCTTAGGAAGAACCCTAATACGCGGCTGATTTACCTTCCTAGTGTTACTGTTAGGCTTAGGCCTAGGACTTTTAAAACCAGGAAGCCCTGGGCTCCAGGCACACTGCAGCTGCGAAAGGCATCCCAAGGGGAGCGCAAAAGTGACACAACTTGGCTGCCACCACTGATATTTCCATGAGACCATCCCGAACCATAGGCTGATTTTCCTTCCTAGGGTTAAGGTTTGAGTTACGCCTAGGGTAAGGGTTCTATTAACCAGAAAGCCCTGAGTTCCAAGAACACAGCAGCTGCGAAGGACTACCCAAGAAGAGCGCAAAAGTACCACAACATGCCTGCCTCCACAGCTTTTTCCTTGGGGACATGCCTAATTCCTGGCTGATTTGCCTTTCTCGTCTTAGGGTTGGGGTTCGGCCTAGGGCTAGGATTTTTAAAATCAGGAAGCCCTGAGTTCCAGGCACACTGGAGCTGTGAAAGGCATCCAAAAGGGAGTGCAAAAGTGCCACAACATGGTTGCTTTCACGGCTTTTTCCTTGGCAAGAAGCTTAACACCAGGCTGATTTCCCTTCCCAGGGTTACTGTAAGGCTTAGGCCTAGGCCTAGGACTTTTAAAACCAGGAAGCCCTGGGCTCCAGGCACACTGCAGCTGCGAAAGGCATCCCAAGGGGAGCGCAAAAGTGACACAACTTGGCTGCCACCACTGATATTTCCATGAGACCATCCCGAACCATCGGCTGATTTTCCTTCCTAGGGTTAAGGTTTGAGTTACGCCTAGGGTAAGGGTTCTATTAACCAGAAAGCCCTGAGTTCCAAGAACACAGCAGCTGCGAAGGACTAGCCAAGAAGAGCGCAAAAGTACCACAACATGCCTGCGTCGATAGCTTTTTCCTTGGGGACATGCCTAATTCCTGGCTGATTTATCTGCCTAGGGTTAGGGTTAGGCTTCAGCCCAGGGCTTGGAGTTTTTTAACCAGGAAGCCCTGAGTTCCAGGCTTACTGCATCTGCCAAAGACATCCCAAAGGGAGTGCAAAAGTGCCACAACATGGCTGCTTTCACAGCTTTTCCCTTAGGAAGAACCCTAATACCCGGCTGATTTACCTTCCTAGGGTTACTGTTAGGCTTAGGCCTAGGACTTTTAAAACCAGGAAGCCCTGGGCTCCAGGCACACTGCAGCTATTAAAGGCATCCCAAGAGGGCCGCAGAAGTGACACAACTTGGCTGCCTCTGCTTCTATTCTCATGAGACCATCCCGAACCATAGGCTGATTTTCCTTCCTAGGGTTAATGTTTGAGTTTCGCCTAGGGTAAGAGGTCTATTAACCATAAGGACCAGAGTTCCAAGAACACAGCAGCTGCGAAGGACTAGCCAAGAAGAGCGCAAAAGTACCACAACATGCCTGCCTCCACAGCTTTTTCCTTGGGGACATGCCTAATTCCTGGCTGATTTGCCTTTCTCGTCTTAGGGTTGGGGTTCGGCCTAGGGCTAGGATTTTTTTAACTAGGAAGCCCTGAGTTCCAGGCTTACTGCATCTGCCAAAGGCATCCCAAAGGGAGTGCAGAAGTGCCACAACATGGCTGCTTTCACGGCTTTTCCCTTAGGAAGAACCCTAATACGCGGCTGATTTACCTTCCTAGGGTTACTGTTAGGCTTAGGCCTAGGACTTTTAAAACCAGGAAGCCCTGGGCTCCAGGCACACTGCAGCTGCGAAAGGCATCCCAAGGGGAGCGCAAAAGTGACACAACTTGGCTGCCACCACTGATATTTCCATGAGACCATCCCAAATCATAGGCTGATTTTCCTTCCTAGGGTTAAGGTTTGAGTTACGCCTAGGGTAAGGGTTCTATTAACCAGAAAGCCCTGAGTTCCAAGAACAAAGCAGCTGCGAAGGACTAGCCAAGAAGAGCGCAAAAGTACCACAACATGCCTGCCTCCACAGCTTTTTCCTTGGGGACATGCCTAATTCCTGGCTGATTTGCCTTTCTCGTCTTAGGGTTGGAGTTCGGCCTAGGGCTAGGATATTTTTAACTAGGAAGCCATGAGTTCCAGGCTTACTGCATCTGCCAAAGGCATCCCAAAGGGAGTGCAGAAGTGCCACAACATGGCTGCTTTCACGGCTTTTCCCTTAGGAAGAACCCTAATACGCGGCTGATTTACCTTCCTAGGGTTACTGTTAGGCTTAGGCCTAGGACTTTTAAAACCAGGAAGCCCTGGGCTCCAGGCACATGCAGCTGTTCAAGGCATCCCAAGAGGGCCGCAGAAGTGACACAACTTGGCTGCCTCTGTTGCTATTCTCATGACACCATCCCGAACCTTAGGCTGATTTTCCTTCCTAGGGTTAAGGTTTGAGTTACGCCTAGGGTAAGGGTTCTATTAACCAGAAAGCCCTGAGTTCCAAGAACACAGCAGCTGCGAAGGACTACCCAAGAAGAGCGCAAAAGTACCACAACGTGCCTGCCTCCACAGCTTTTTCCTTGGGGACATGCCTAATTCCTGGCTGATTTGCCTTTCTCGTCTTAGGGTTGGGGTTCGTCCTAGGGCTAGGATTTTTTTAACTAGGAAGCCCTGAGTTCCAGGCTTACTTCATCTGCCAAAGGCATCCCAAAGGGAGTGCAGAAGTGCCACAACATGGCTGCTTTCACGGCTTTCCCCTTAGGAAGAACCCTAATACGCGGCTGATTTACCTTCCTAGGGTTACTGTTAGGCTTAGGCCTAGGACTTTTAAAACTAGGAAGCCCTTAGATCCAGGCACACTGCAGCTGTTCAAGGAATCCCAAGGGGAGTACTAAAGTACCACAACATGGCAGCTTTCACAGCTTTTTCCTTGGCACCATCCCTATACCTAGGCTGATTTATCTGCCTAGGGTTAGGGTTAGGGTTCAGCCTAGGGCTTGGAGTTTTTTAACCAGGAAGCCCTGAGTTCCAGGCTTACTGCATCTGCCAAAGGCATCCCAAAGGGAGTGCAGAAGTGCCACAACATGGCTGCTTTCACGGCTTTTCCCTTAGGAAGAACCCTAATACGCGGCTGATTTACCTTCCTAGTGTTACTGTTAGGCTTAGGCCTAGGACTTTTAAAACCAGGAAGCCCTGGGCTCCAGGCACACTGCAGCTGCGAAAGGCATCCCAAGGGGAGCGCAAAAGTGACACAACTTGGCTGCCACCACTGATATTTCCATGAGACCATCCCGAACCATAGGCTGATTTTCCTTCCTAGGGTTAAGGTTTGAGTTACGCCTAGGGTAAGGGTTCTATTAACCAGAAAGCCCTGAGTTCCAAGAACACAGCAGCTGCGAAGGACTAGCCAAGAAGAGCGCAAAAGTACCACAACATGCCTGCCTCCACAGCTTTTTCCTTGGGGACATGCCTAATTCCTGGCTGATTTGCCTTTCTCGTCTTAGGGTTGGGGTTCGGCCTAGGGCTAGGATTTTTAAAATCAGGAAGCCCTGAGTTCCAGGCACACTGGAGCTGTGAAAGGCATCCAAAAGGGAGTGCAAAAGTGCCACAACATGGTTGCTTTCACGGCTTTTTCCTTGGCAAGAAGCTTAACACCAGGCTGATTTCCCTTCCCAGGGTTACTGTAAGGCTTAGGCCTAGGGCTAGGATTTTTAAAACCGGGAAGCCCTGGTCTCCAGGCACACTGCAGCTGTTCAAGGCATCCCAAGAGGAGTACCAAAGTGCAACAACATGGCAGCTTTCACAGCTTTTTCCTTGGCACCATCCCTATACCTAGGCTGTTTTATCTGCCTAGGGTTAGGGTTAGGGTTCAGCCTAGGTCTTGGAGTTTTTCAACCAGGAAGCCCTGAGTTCCAGGCTTACTGCATCTGCCAAATGCATCCCAAAGGGAGTGCAGAAGTGCCACAACATGGCTGCTTTCACGGCTTTTCCCTTAGGAAGAACCCTAATACGCGGCTGATTTACCTTCCTAGGTTTACTGTTAGGATTAGGCCTAGGACTTTTAAAACCAGGAAGCCCTGGGCTCCAGGCACACTGCAGCTGTTAAAGGCATCCCAAGAGGGCCGCAGAAGTGACACAACTTGGCTGCCTCTGTTGCTATTCTAATGAGACCATCCCGAACCATAGGCTGATTTTCCTTCCTAGGGTTAATGTTTGAGTTTCCCCTAGGGTAAGAGGTCTATTAACCAGAAGGACCAGAGTTCCAAGAACACAGCAGCTGCGAAGGACTACCCAAGAAGAGCGCAAAAGTACCACAACATGCCTGCCTCCACAGCTTTTTCCTTAGGGACATGCCTAATTCCTGGCTGATTTGCCTTTCTCGTCTTAGGGTTGGGGTTTGGCCTAGTGCTAGGATATTTTTAACCAGGAAGCCCTGAGTTCCAGGCTTACTGCATCTGCCAAAGACATCCCAAAGGGAGTGCAAAAGTGCCACAACATGGCTGCTTTCACAGCTTTTCCCTTAGGAAGAACCCTAATACCCGGCTGATTTACCTTCCTAGGGTTACTGTTAGGCTTAGGCCTAGGACTTTTAAAACCAGGAAGCCCTGGGCTCCAGGCACACTGCAGCTGTTAAAGGCATCCCAAGAGGGCCGCAGAAGTGACACAACTTGGCTGCCTCTGCTTCTATTCTCATGAGACCATCCCGAACCATAGGCTGATTTTCCTTCCTAGGGTTAAGGTTTGAGTTACGCCTAGGGTAAGGGTTCTATTAACCAGAAAGCCCTGAGTTGCAAGAACACAGCAGCTGCGAAGGACTAGCCAAGAAGAGCGCAAAAGTACCACAACGTGCCTGCCTCCACAGCTTTTTCCTTGGGGACATGCCTAATTCCTGGCTGATTTGCCTTTCTCGTCTTAGGGTTGGGGTTCGGCCTAGGGCTAGGATTTTTTTAACTAGGAAGCCCTGAGATCCAGGCTTACTGCATCTGCCAAAGGCATCCCAAAGGGAGTGCAGAAGTGCCACAACATGGTTGCTTTCACGGCTTTTCCCTTAGGAAGAACCCTAATACGCGGCTGATTTACCTTCCTAGGGTTACTGTTAGGCTTAGGCCTAGGACTTTTAAAACCAGGAAGCCCTGGGCTCCAGGCACACTGCAGCTGCGAAAGGCATCCCAAGGGGAGCGCAAAAGTGACACAACTTGGCTGCCACCACTGATATTTCCATGAGACCATCCCGAACCATCGGCTGATTTTCCTTCCTAGGGTTAAGGTTTGAGTTACGCCTAGGGTAAGGGTTCTATTAACCAGAAAGCCCTGACTTCCAAGAACACAGCAGCTGCGAAGGACTAGCCAAGAAGAGCGCAAAAGTACCACAACATGCCTGCCTCCACAGCTTTTTCCTTGGGGACATGCCTAATTCCTGGCTGATTTGCCTTTCTCGTCTTAGGGTTGGGGTTCGGCCTAGGGCTAGGATATTTTTAACTAGGAAGCCCTGAGTTCCAGGCTTACTGCATCTTCCAAAGGCATCCCAAAGGGAGTGCAGAAGTGCCACAACATGGCTGCTTTCACGGCTTTTCCCTTAGGAAGAACCCTAATACGCGGCTGATTTACCTTCCTAGGGTTACTGTTAGGCTTAGGCCTAGGACTTTTAAAACCAGGAAGCCATTAGATCCAGGCACACTGCAGCTGTTCAAGGCATCCCAAGAGGGCCGCAGAAGTGACACAGCTTGGCTGCCTCTGCTGCTATTCTCATGAGTCCATCCCGAACCATAGGCTGATTTTCCTTCCTAGGGTGAGAGTTAGAGTTACGCCTAGGGTTAGTGTTTTTTTAACCAGAAAGCCCTGAGTTCCAAGAACACAGCAGCTGCGAAGGACTAGCCAAGAAGAGCGCAAAAGTACCACAACGTGCCTGCCTCCACAGCTTTTTCCTTGGGGACATGCCTAATTCCTGGCTGATTTGCCTTTCTCGTCTTAGGGTTGGGGTTCGGCCTAGGGCTAGGATTTTTTTAACTAGGAAGCCCTGAGTTCCAGGCTTACTTCATCTGCCAAAGGCATCCCAAAGGGAGTGCAGAAGTGCCACAACATGGCTGCTTTCACGGCTTTCCCCTTAGGAAGAACCCTAATACGCGGCTGATTTACCTTCCTAGGGTTACTGTTAGGCTTAGGCCTAGGACTTGTAAAACTAGGAAGCCCTTAGATCCAGGCACACTGCAGCTGTTCAAGGCATCCCAAGGGGAGTACTAAAGTACCACAACATGGCAGCTTTCACAGCTTTTTCCTTGGCACCATCCCTATACATAGGCTGATTTATCTGCCTAGGGTTAGGGTTAGGGTTCAGCCTAGGGCTTGGAGTTTTTTAACCAGGAAGCCCTGAGTTCCAGGCTTACTGCATCTGCCAAAGGCATCCCAAAGGGAGTGCAGCAGTGCCACAACATGGCTGCTTTCACGGCTTTTCCCTTTGGAAGAACCCTAATACGCGGCTGATTTACCTTCCTAGGGTTACTGTTAGGCTTAGGCCTAGGACTTTTAAAACCAGGAAGCCCTGGGCTCCAGGCACTCTGCAGCTGCCAAAGGCATCCCAAGGGGAGCGCAAAAGTGACGCAACTTGGCTGCCACCACTGATATTTCCATGAGACCATCCCGAACCATAGGCTGATTTTCCTTCCTAGGGTTAAGGTTTGAGTTACGCCTAGGGTAAGGGTTCTATTAACCAGAAAGCCCTGACTTCCAAGAACACAGCAGCTGCGAAGGACTAGCCAAGAAGAGCGCAAAAGTACCACAACATGCCTGCCTCCACAGCTTTTTCCTTGGGGACATGCCTAATTCCTGGCTGATTTGCCTTTCTCGTCTTAGGGTTGGGGTTCGGCCTAGGGCTAGGATATTTTTAACTAGGAAGCCCTGAGTTCCAGGCTTACTGCATCTTCCAAAGGCATCCCAAAGGGAGTGCAGAAGTGCCACAACATGGCTGCTTTCACGGCTTTTCCCTTAGGAAGAACCCTAATTCGCGGCTGATTTACCTTCCTAGGGTTACTGTTAGGCTTAGGCCTAGGACTTTTAAAACCAGGAAGCCATTAGATCCAGGCACACTGCAGCTGTTCAAGGCATCCCAAGAGGGCCGCAGAAGTGACACAGCTTGGCTGCCTCTGCTGCTATTCTCATGAGTCCATCCCGAACCATAGGCTGATTTTCCTTCCTAGGGTGAGAGTTAGAGTTACGCCTAGGGTTAGTGTTTTTTTAACCAGAAAGCCCTGAGTTCCAAGAACACAGCAGCTGCGAAGGACTAGCCAAGAAGAGCGCAAAAGTACCACAACGTGCCTGCCTCCACAGCTTTTTCCTTGGGGACATGCCTAATTCCTGGCTGATTTGCCTTTCTCGTCTTAGGGTTGGGGTTCGGCCTAGGGCTAGGATTTTTTTAACTAGGAAGCCCTGAGTTCCAGGCTTACTTCATCTGCCAAAGGCATCCCAAAGGGAGTGCAGAAGTGCCACAACATGGCTGCTTTCACGGCTTTCCCCTTAGGAAGAACCCTAATACGCGGCTGATTTACCTTCCTAGGGTTACTGTTAGGCTTAGGCCTAGGACTTGTAAAACTAGGAAGCCCTTAGATCCAGGCACACTGCAGCTGTTCAAGGCATCCCAAGGGGAGTACTAAAGTACCACAACATGGCAGCTTTCACAGCTTTTTCCTTGGCACCATCCCTATACATAGGCTGATTTATCTGCTAGGGTTAGGGTTAGGGTTCAGCCTAGGGCTTGGAGTTTTTTAACCAGGAAGCCCTGAGTTCCAGGCTTACTGCATCTGCCAAAGGCATCCCAAAGGGAGTGCAGAAGTGCCACAACATGGCTGCTTTCACGGCTTTTCCCTTTGGAAGAACCCTAATACGCGGCTGATTTACCTTCCTAGGGTTACTGTTAGGCTTAGGCCTAGGACTTTTAAAACCAGGAAGACCTGGGCTCCAGGCACTCTGCAGCTGCCAAAGGCATCCCAAGGGGAGCGCAAAAGTGACGCAACTTGGCTGCCACCACTGATATTTCCATGAGACCATCCCGAACCATAGGCTGATTTTCCTTCCTAGGGTTAAGGTTTGAGTTACGCCTAGGGTAAGGGTTCTATTAACCAGAAAGCCCTGAGTTCCAAGAACACAGCAGCTGCGAAGGACTTCCCAAGAAGAGCGCAAAAGTACCACAACATGCCTGCCTCCACAGCTTTTTCCTTGGGGACATGCCTAATTCCTGGCTGATTTGCCTTTCTCGTCTTAGGGTTGGGGTTCGGCCTAGGGCTAGGATTTTTAAAGTCAGGAAGCCCTGAGTTCCAGGCACACTGGAGCTGTGAAAGGCATCCAAAAGGGAGTGCAAAAGTGCCACAACATGGCTGCTTTCACGGCTTTTTCCTTGGCAAGAAGCCTAACACCAGGCTGATTTCCCTTCCCAGGGTTACTGTAAGGCTTAGGCCTAGGGCTAGGATTTTTAAAACTAGGAAGCCATTAGATCCAGGCACACTGCAGCTGTTCAAGGCATCCCAAGGGGAGTACAAAAGTGCAACAACATGGCAGCTTTCACAGCTTTTTCCTTGGCACCATCCCTATACCTAGGCTGATTTATCTGCCTAGGGTTAGGGTTAGGCTTCAGCCTAGGGCTTGGAGTTTTTTAACCAGGAAGCCCTGAGTTCCAGGCTTACTGCATCTGCCAAAGACATCCCAAAGGGAGTGCAGAAGTGCCACAACATGGCTGCTTTCACGGCTTTTCCCTTAGGAAGAACCCTAATACGCGGCTGATTTACCTTCCTAGGGTTACTGTTAGGCTTAGGCCTAGGACTTTTAAAACCAGGAAGCCCTGGGCTCCAGGCACACTGCAGCTGTTTAAGGCATCCCAAGAGGGCCGCAGAAGTGACACAACTTGGCTGCCTCTGCTTCTATTCTCATGAGACCATCCCGAACCATAGGCTGATTTTCCTTCCTAGGGTTAATGTTTGAGTTTCGCCTAGGGTAAGAGGTCTATTAACCATAAGGACCAGAGTTCCAAGAACACAGCAGCTGCGAAGGACTAGCCAAGAAGAGCGCAAAAGTACCACAACATGCCTGCCTCCACAGCTTTTTCCTTGGGGACATGCCTAATTCCTTGCTGATTTGCCTTTCTCGTCTTAGGGTTGGGGTTCGGCCTAGGGCTAGGATATTTTTAACTAGGAAGCCCTGAGTTCCAGGCTTACTGCATCTGCCAAAGGCATCCCAAAGGGAGAGCAGAAGTGCCACAACATGGCTGCTTTCACGGCTTTTCCCTTAGGAAGAACCCTAATACCCGGCTGATTTACCTTCCTAGGGTTACTGTTAGGCTAAGGCCTAGGACTTTTAAAACCAGGAAGCCCTGGGCTCCAGGCACACTGCAGCTGTTAAAGGCATCCCAAGGGGAGCGCAAAAGTGACACAACTTGGCTGCCACCACTGATATTTCCATGAGACCATCCCAAATCATAGGCTGATTTTCCTTCCTAGGGTTAAGGTTTGAGTTACGCCTAGGGTAAGGGTTCTATTAACCAGAAAGCCCTGAGTTCCAAGAACACAGCAGCTGCGAAGGACTAGCCAAGAAGAGCGCAAAAGTACCACAACATGCCTGCGTCGATAGCTTTTTCCTTGGGGACATGCCTAATTCCTGGCTGATTTGCCTTTCTCGTCTTAGGGTTGGGGTTCGGCCTAGGGCTAGGATATTTTTAACTAGGAAGCCCTGAGTTCCAGGCTTACTGCATCTGCCAAAGGCATCCCAAAGGGAGTGCAGAAGTGCCACAACATGGCTGCTTTCACGGCTTTTCCCTTAGGAAGAACCCTAATACGCGGCTGATTTACCTTCCTAGGGTTACTGTAAGGCTTAGGCCTAGGGCTTGGATTTTTAAAACTAGGAAGCCCTTAGCTCCAGGCACACTGCAGCTGTTCAAGGCATCCCAAGGGGGCCGCAGAAGTGACACAACTTGGCTGCCTCTGCTGCTATTCTCATGAGTCCATCCCGAACCATAGGCTGATTTTCCTTCCTAGGGTGAGAGTTAGAGTTACGCCTAGGGTTAGTGTTTTTTTAACCAGAAAGCCCTGAGTTCCAAGAACACAGCAGCTGCCAAGGACTACCCAAGAGGAGGGGAAAAGTGCCACAACATGGCTGCCTCCAGCGCTTTTTCCTTGGGACCATCATTGAACCTAGGCTGATTTACTTGCCTCCAGTTGCACCTATGGTCATGCCAAGGGATAGGGATTTTAAATCAGTAAACCCTGAGCTCCAGACCTAGTTCAGCTGCAAAAGGCTTCCCAAGGGCAGCCAAAAATTGCCTCAACATGCTCCTTCCAGTGCTTTTTTCCTTGGGAACATCCCTATACCCAGGCTGATTTATCTGCCTAGGGTTAGGGTTAGGGTTCAGCCTAGAGATAGGATTTTTTCAAACAGGAAGCCCTGAATTCCAGGCACACTGCAGCTGTTAAAGGCAGTGTTTTACGTCAACCGCAACTTAGTCTGAAATAAATGCTTTTTCCCTGAGAGCATCTGAGAGGTTTGCATGAAGCACTGATATCTGACATTTGCAATTTTGAATAGGAGAGGAGAAAGAAAATGGGAAGAAGTTTTTAATTTTAGTGGTTTCAATGTTAATTTCCGTACACTTTTTCAAAACTTGTCAGCTCAAATGCCCATCAACATCTTTTAGTCATCTGTAAGTCAGTATTCATATAAAATGTGCTTCAAATCAAAAGAATTTCAAATTTGCACTCCAAATTTCTATGCCTAGATTTATGATTTCCTACATATATTAGATGA
Source organism: Ammospiza maritima maritima (assembly GCA_036010785.1). NCBI lineage: Eukaryota > Metazoa > Chordata > Aves > Passeriformes > Passerellidae > Ammospiza > Ammospiza maritima. The sequence goes on from JAYKTQ010000493.1 coordinate 3,353,054, forward strand.
AAGGAAGGCCTTTTTTACTGTGGGAGTGCTGGAACACTGGAACAGGTTGCCCAGGGAAGTTGTGGGTGTCCCATCCCTGAAAGTATTCAAGGTCAGCTTGGACGGGGCTTGGAGCAGCAACAAAGGAGAAGCTTGATGGTAGAGAAACAAAGTTGGACTATAGAAGAAACTGGGATTGAAGTATAGGAGCAAGTTTTCTCTCAGCTCTTGGGGTAAATTCAAAGTTGTACAAAATTACATTTATCTGTGCTATTCACTACTGTAACAGAAATGTTCATGAAAACTGTACAGAAGATAGCAAATTTTAAAAGAGATAAGAATTACAGCATAAAATCCATGGGATGGGTTACAACATGAGACACTCTCTAAGAGAAAATCTCTGTGTTTCAGCACTTCATCATGGTAAGATTTCATGACGTGCCAAAGAAGGCGGAAAAATATCATTCGGGACGTTATTTCCTGGAATTCAGCCTGGCCATTAGTAGGAACTGGGTTTGACCACATCATGTAGATATACCACACACACTTTCCCTTCACTGAAAAATGACTGTTTACAACGAAGAAGCAATTGACGATCAAAATTGATTGAAAGCATCTTAAACATGTCAAGTATTTCATTGTAGATGATCTGTGATCCAAATGCTTCTTCCACCTTCGAGAGGGACAGAACAATTCTTCCATATCATGATGGTTTAAAATTGTATCAACCAATGTTTTCTGCTGAAAAGATAGCATCTATTTTTTTCTATTTTTGGAAGAAAATATTCCTAGACATACAACAGGTGAGAACTAAGTAATTTTAAAGAAACAAATGAAAAGAAAATATTCTGTAAATAGAATGAAATGAAAAGCTGTGTTTTAAATAGGAGCTAAATATGAAACAGAATTTTTGTACCAGGCATTTGAATTACTGCACCAGCTCTTTTGCCCATCAAGAGAGGCGTTTAGCATTTCAGTCTTTTCCAAGGTGTTCATGATCTGCTATGCTGATCTCTGTGTGTGCCTAGGTGTGTGTGGAAGGGGGGGCATGTGAAGGGGAGTGTGTATGTTTGCTTTACAATTGTTGTGGCAGATTCATGCCTCAGCTCCACATTTTGTTTTAGAAAGGTCACACAGAGTGGATGTGAAGTTTACTATCAACAAGAGATCAATTCCCAAATCATCCATTTGACTCTACCTTATAAATCATGTGCTTTGTTGCATATTTTATCAAATCTACTTTCAAGCCAGATGGAGGAAGGAGGATGTGGCAATCCCTCCACCATCTTGCAACTTTTATGCAAGTAGGTTTTCAAGAAAATCATCATTTCTCTTTGAAATATGTCTGGAACAGGCATGATGGTAGTGTCAACCTGTTGGAGTTTTTGTTGCTGGAAGAAGTTATACAAAAGGATTGGTTTTTACATTGACCAGTTACTGAATCAAGCTCAGGAATACATTGGAAATTCAACTGGGGCTTCCTTTCCCCGGCAGACTACTTCTAGAACGAGCTTGTACACTGAAGCTTACTCTTTTGCCCTCTTTTTGTTTCTTTCCTATTTTCTTGGCTTCTTTGCCACTCTCTAGACAATTTTGGAACTTTTTTCCCAACTCAAATGGTTTCAATAGTCTGATTGTGATCATACATTTTTACAAGGAATTTTTAAAATCTTTCCTCCAGTTAAGAAAGTCAAGGACTTAGGTCTTTTTCTTCCCTTATCAATATTGCAATGAAATTGATAAGTAAAGACCAACTCTTTCTTTTTGTTTTTAACCCAAGCAGATAATTCCCATCCATTCATCCATTTGGTGGACCAATAGTTGCCATTCTGATGGAAGTTGTCACTTCTTAACAATAGGCATTCTGTGACTATGTTGACAGCACTTTGGGTGAAGATCCTAACTGGTCTTAGATACACATAGGGAGAAATTTGCTCAGCCAGTGTCAGTCTTAAGCATGCGTATCAGAAGATCTTTCTAGAGCTGGGAATTTTCCCATGAAAGGGATTCAGTTAGGGAAGAGACACTTGCCCCAGAGGTTTACATTCTTCTTGAAGACTGCTTAAGGAACTTAGATGCCATGTCCATTTGGATCTGTGTCTGCACAGAACTTTGTCATGCCAGTGCTTGAAATGCATCTTGAAGAGAATTCACTAGCACAGAATGAATGAGAGTGGAAGGGGTTGGTGGGGCTAACCAGGCCCAACCCCCCTGCCTAAACCAGGATACCTAGAGCCTCTTGCCCAGGATTCTATCTGGGTGTACTTTTAATGTCTTCAAAGATCCAGGCTCCACAATCTTTCTGGGCAATCTGTGCCGTGGTTCACTCACCCTCACAGTAAAGAATCATTTCCTGATGTTCCTGTATTTCAGTGTGTGCCCACTGCCTCTTGTCTTTTCACTCAGCATCACTGAAAAGACATTGATTCCCTCCCCTTTGCACTATTGCTTCCATATGGATGTGTGCTGCCATGTAGAGATATGTCAAAAACCTCCCTGAAGCCCAGGCAGATAATATTCCCTTCATCTACCAGTCAAGTTGATTCATCAGAGGAGTTTAAAGTTATGTTCAGCATGAAATGCCCCTGAAAAATCATGCTAACTACATTATTGTGTCGTCTTTCATGTGCCTGGCAAGGTTTTCCAGGAAGAGCTGCTTCATCAACTTCCTGGGGATAAAAGAGAGGCTGGCTGGTTTGTACGATTGCGAGTCCTCCTAATTGCCTTTTTTGAAGATGAGTGTCATTTGCTTACATCCAGTCCTTAGCCTCTCTTGTCGTCTACATCTTAGCAAAAGGCTTTTCCACTATGTCTGGCAAGGAGAAATTGTGCCAGCATAGAAAACATCTCCTATCGTGTTCTAGACGTTGCACGGAGGTGTGCCGAGTGTTTGGCATGAAGAAAAGAAAAGTTGTCCAAAACAGCTTCCAATCGAATGTTCATGTGATTGGAAAAGTCAGGAGAGTGCAAAGGTACTGTTTTCTAGCAGTTGGCAAGCTGCGCACACAATCCCAGTGTTGTACAGCGTCCTTCTTCACCTTTCCGAAGGTGCCGCTCTCTCCGGCTCCCGGAGGCGAAGAAGCGGCTTCTTCGCGCAAAGACGATTGTGCCGCTCACTGTGCACTCCTTAGCGCGGCTTCTGCCGAAAGATGCCCGGGAGCGGCTCTTAGCTCCGGACAGCATCGTACCTTCATCTTTAGCGTCTCTTCTCGTCTACATCTTAGCAAAAAGCTTTTCCACTATGTCTGGCGAGGAAAAACTGTGCCAGCACAGAAAACATCTCCCATCGTGTTCTAGACGTTGCACGGAGGTGTGCCGAGTGTTTGGCATGAAGGAAAGAAAAGTTGTCCAAAACAGCTTCCAATCGAATGTTCATGTGATTGGAAAAGTCAGGAGAGTGCAAAGGTACTGTTTTCTAGCAGTTGGCAAGCTGCGCACACAATCCCAGTGTTGTACAGCTTCCTTCTTCACCTTTCCGAAGGTGCCGCTCTCTCCGGCTCCCGGAGGCGAAGAAGCGGCTTCTTCGCGCAAAGACGATTGTGCCGCTCACTGTGCACTCCTTAGCGCGGCTTCTGCCGAAAGACGCCCGGGAGCGGCTCTTAGCTCTGGACAGCATCGTACCTTCGTCTTTAGCGTCTCTTCTCGTCTACATCTTAGCAAAAAGCTTTTCCACTATGTCTGGCGAGGAAAAACTGTGCCAGCACAGAAAACATCTCCCATCGTGTTCTAGACGTTGCACGGAGGTGTGCCGAGTGTTTGGCATGAAGGAAAGAAAAGTTGTCCAAAACAGCTTCCAATCGAATGTTCATGTGATTGGAAAAGTCAGGAGAGTGCAAAGGTACTGTTTTCTAGCAGTTGGCAAGCTGCGCACACAATCCCAGTGTTGTACAGCTTCCTTCTTCACCTTTCCGAAGGTGCCGCTCTCTCCGGCTCCCGGAGGCGAAGAAGCGGCTTCTTCGCGCAAAGACGATTGTGCCGCTCACTGTGCACTCCTTAGCGCGGCTTCTGCCGAAAGACGCCCGGGAGCGGCTCTTAGCTCCAGACAGCATCGTACCTTCGTCTTTAGCGTCTCTTCTCGTCTACATCTTAGCAAAAAGCTTTTCCACTATGTCTGGCGAGGAAAAACTGTGCCAGCACAGAAAACATCTCCCATCGTGTTCTAGACGTTGCACGGAGGTGTGCCGAGTGTTTGGCATGAAGAAAAGAAAAGTTGTCCAAAACAGCTTCCAATCGAATGTTCATGTGATTGGAAAAGTCAGGAGAGTGCAAAGGTACTGTTTTCTATCAGTTGGCAAGCTGCGCACACAATCCCAGTGTTGTACAGCTTCCTTCTTCACCTTTCCGAAGGTGCCGCTCTCTCCGGCTCCCGGAGGCGAAGAAGCGGCTTCTTCGCGCAAAGACGATTGTGCCGCTCACTGTGCACTCCTTAGCGCGGCTTCTGCCGAACGACGCCCGGGAGCGGCTCTTAGCTCTGGACAGCATCGTACCTTCGTCTTTAGCGTCTCTTCTCGTCTACATCTTAGCAAAAAGCTTTTCCAATATGTCTGGCGAGGAAAAACTGTGCCAGCACAGAAAACATCTCCCATCGTGTTCTAGACGTTGAACGATCCCTATACTTAGCCTGATTTTCCTTCCTGGGGATAGGGTTAGGCTTCAGCCTAGGTCTTGGAATTTTTTAACCAGGAAGCCCTGAGTTCCAGGCTTACTGCATCTGCCAAAGGCATCCCAAAGGGAGTGCATAAGTGCCACAACATGGCTGCTTTCACGGCTTTTCCCTTAGGAAGAACCCTAATACCCGGCTGATTTACCTTCCTAGGGTTACTGTTAGGCTTAGGCCTAGGACTTTTAAAACCAGGAAGCCCTGGGCTCCAGGCACACTGCAGCTGCGAAAGGCATCCCAAGGGGAGCGCAAAAGTGACACAACTTGGCTGCCACCACTGATATTTCCATGAGACCATCCCGAACCATAGGCTGATTTTCCTTCCTAGGGTTAAGGTTTGAGTTTCGCCTAGGGTAAGAGGTCTATTAACCAGAAAGCCCTGAGTTCCAAGAACACAGCAGCTGCGAAGGACTTCCCAAGAAGAGCGCAAAAGTACCACAACATGCCTGCCTCCACAGCTTTTTCCTTGGGGACATGCCTAATTCCTGGCTGATTTGCCTTTCTCATCTTAATGTTGGGGTTCGGCCTAGGGCTAGGATTTTTTTAACCAGGAAGCCCTAAATTCCAGGCTTACAGCATCTGCCAAATGCATCCCAAAGGGAGTGCAGAAGTGCCACAACATGGCTGCTTTCACGGCTTTTCCCTTAGGAAGAACCCTAATACGCGGCTGTTTTACCTTCCTAGGGTTACTGTTAGGCTTAGGCCTAGGACTTTTAAAACCAGGAAGCCCTGGGCTCCAGGCACATGCAGCTGTTCAAGGCATCCCAAGAGGGCCGCAGAAGTGACACAACTTGGCTGCCTCTGTTGCTATTCTCATGAGACCATCCCGAACCATAGGCTGATTTTCCTTCCTAGGGTTAAGGTTTGAGTTACGCCTAGGGTAAGAGTTCTATTAACCAGAAAGCCCTGAGTTCCAAGAACACAGCAGCGGCAAAGGACTACCCAAGAAGAGCGCAAAAGTACCACAACATGCCTGCCTCCACAGCTTTTTCCTTGGGGACATGCCTAATTCCTGGCTGATTTGCCTTTCTCGTCTTAGGGTTGGGGTTCGGCCTAGGGCTAGGATATTTTTAACTAGGAAGCCCTGAGTTCCAGGCTTACTGCATCTGCCAAAAGCATCCCAAAGGGAGTGCAGAAGTGCCACAACATGGCTGCTTACACGGCTTTTCCCTTAGGAAGAACCCTAATACGCGGCTGATTTACCTTCCTAGGGTTACTGTTAGGCTTAGGCCTAGGAATTTTAAAAGTAGGAAGCCCTTAGATCCAGGCACACTGCAGCTGTTCAAGGCATCCCAAGGGGAGTACTAAAGTACCACAACATGGGAGCTTTCACAGCTTTTTCCTTTGCACCATCCCTATACATAGGCTGATTTATCTGCCTAGGGTTAGGGTTAGGGTTCAGCCTAGGGCTTGGAGTTTTTTAACCAGGAAGCCCTGAGTTCCAGGCTTACTGCATCTGCCAAAGGCATCCCAAAGGGAGTGCAAAAGTGCCACAACATGGCTGCTTTCACGGCTTTTCCCTTAGGAAGAACCCTAATACGCGGCTGCTTTACCTTCCTAGGGTTACTGTTAGGCTTAGGCCTAGGACTTTTAAAACCAGGAAGCCCTGGGCTCCAGGCACTCTGCAGCTGCGAAAGGCATCCCAAGGGGAGCGCAAAAGTGACGCAACTTGGCTGCCACCACTGATATTTCCATGAGACCATCCCGAACCATAGGCTGATTTTCCTTCCTAGGGTTAAGGTTTGAGTTACGCCTAGGGTAAGGGTTCTATTAACCAGAAAGCCCTGACTTCCAAGAACACAGCAGCTGCGAAGGACTAGCCAAGAAGAGCGCAAAAGTACCACAACATGCCTGCCTCCACAGCTTTTTCCTTGGGGACATGCCTAATTCCTGGCTGATTTGCCTTTCTCGTCTTAGGGTTGGGGTTCGGCCTAGTGCTAGGATTTTTAAAATCAGGAAGCCCTCAGTTCCAGGCACACTGGAGCTGTGAAAGGCATCCAAAAGGGAGTGCAAAAGTGCCACAACATGGTTGCTTTCACGGCTTTTTCCTTGGCAAGAAGCTTAACACCAGGCTGATTTCCCTTCCCAGGGTTACTGTAAGGCTTAAGCTTAGGGCTAGGATTTTTAAAACTAGGAAGCCCTTAGATCCAGGCACACTGCAGCTGTTCAAGGCATCCCAAGGGGAGTACAAAAGTGCAACAACATGGCAGCTTTCACAGCTTTTTCCTTGGCACCATCCCTATACCTAGGCTGATTTATCTGCCTAGGGTTAGGGTTAGGCTTCAGCCTAGGGCTTGGAGTTTTTTAACCAGGAAGCCCTGAGTTCCAGGCTTACTGCATCTGCCAAAGGCATCCCAAAGGGAGTGCAAAAGTGCCACAACATGGCTGCTTTCACGGCTTTTCCCTTAGGAAGAACCCTAATACGCGGCTGATTTACCTTCCTAGGGTTACTGTTAGGCTTAGGCCTAGGACTTTTAAAACCAGGAAGCCCTGGTCTCCAGGCACACTGCAGCTGTTAAAGGCATCCCAAGAGGGCCGCAGAAGTGACACAACTTGGCTGCCTCTGCTTCTATTCTCATGAGACCATCCCGAACCATAGGCTGATTTTCCTTCCTAGGGTTAATGTTTGAGTTTCGCCTAGGGTAAGAGGTCTATTAACCAGAAGGACCAGAGTTCCAAGAACACAGCAGCTGCGAAGGACTAGCCAAGAAGAGCGCAAAAGTACCACAACATGCCTGCCTCCACAGCTTTTTCCTTGGGGACATGCCTAATTCCTGGCTGATTTGCCTTTCTCATCTTAATGTTGGGGTTCGGCCTAGGGCTAGGATTTTTTTAACTAGGAAGCCCTGAGTTCCAGGCTTACTGCATCTGCCAAAGGCATCCAAAAGGGAGTGCAGAAGTGCCACAACATGGCTGCTTTCACGGCTTTTCCCTTAGGAAGAACCCTAATACGCGGCTGATTTACCTTCCTAGGGTTACTGTTAGGCTTAGGCCTAGGACTTTTAAAACCAGGAAGCCCTGGGCTCCAGGCACACTGCAGCTGCGAAAGGCATCCCAAGGGGAGCGCAAAAGTGACACAACTTGGCTGCCACCACTGATATTTCCATGAGACCATCCCAAACCATAGGCTGATTTTCCTTCCTAGGGTTAAGGTTTGAGTTACGCCTAGGGTAAGGGTTCTATTAACCAGAAAGCCCTGAGTTCCAAGAACACAGCAGCTGCAAAGGACTACCCAAGAAGAGCGCAAAAGTACCACAACATGCCTGCCTCCACAGCTTTTTCCTTGGGGACATGCCTAATTCCTGGCTGATTTGCCTTTCTCGTCTTAGGGTTGGGGTTCGGCCTAGGGCTAGGATTTTTAAAACTAGGAAGCCCTTAGATCCAGGCACACTGTAGCTGTTCAAGGCATCCCAAGGGGAGTACAAAAGTGCAACAACATGGCAGCTTTCACAGCTTTTTCCTTGGCACCATCCCTATACCTAGGCTGATTTATCTGCCTAGGGTTAGGGTTAAGCTTCAGCCTAGGGCTTGGAGTTTTTTAACCAGGAAGCCCTGAGTTCCAGGCTTACTGCATCTGCCAAAGGCATCCCAAAGGGAGTGCAAAAGTGCCACAACATGGCTGCTTTCACAGCATTTCCCTTAGGAAGAACCCTAATACGCGGCTGATTTACCTTCCTAGGGTTACTGTTAGGCTTAGGCCTAGGACTTTTAAAACCAGGAAGCCCTGGGCTCCAGGCACACTGCAGCTGCGAAAGGCATCCCAAGGGGAGCGCAAAAGTGACACAACTTGGCTGCCTCTGCTTCTATTCTCATGAGACCATCCTGAACCATAGGCTGATTTTCCTTCCTAGGGTTAAGGTTTGAGTTACGCCTAGGGTAAGGGTTCTATTAACCAGAAAGCCCTGAGTTCCAAGAACACAGCAGCTGCGAAGGACTACCCAAGAAGAGCGCAAAAGTACCACAACATGCGTGCCTCCACAGCTTTTTCCTTGGGGACATGCCTAATTCCTGGCTGATTTGCCTTTCTCGTCTTAGGGTTTGGGTTCGGCCTAGGGCTAGGATTTTTTTAACTAGGAAGCCCTGAGTTCCAGGCTTACTGCATCTGCCAAAGGCATCCCAAAGGGAGTGCAGAAGTGCCACAACATGGCTGCTTTCACGGCTTTTCCCTTAGGAAGAACCCTAATACGCGGCTGATTTACCTTCCTAGGGTTACTGTTAGGCTTAGGCCTAGGACTTTTAAAACCAGGAAGCCCTGGGCTCCAGGCACACTGCAGCTGCCAAAGGCATCCCAAGGGGAGCGCAAAAGTGACACAACTTGGCTGCCACCACTTATATTTCCATGAGACCATCCCGAACCATAGGCTGATTTTCCTTCCTAGGGTTAAGGTTTGAGTTACGCCTAGGGTAAGGGTTCTATTAACCAGAAAGCCTTGAGTTCCAAGAACACAGCAGCTGCGAAGGACTAGCCAAGAAGAGCGCAAAAGTACCACAACATGCCTGCCTCCACAGCTATTTCCTTGGGGACATGCCTAATTCCTGGCTGATTTGCCTTTCTCGTCTTAGGGTTGGGGTTCGGCCTAGGGCTAGGATTTTTAAAACTAGGAAGCCCTTAGATCCAGGCACACTGCAGCTGTTCAAGGCATCCCAAGGGGAGTACAAAAGTGCAACAACATGGCAGCTTTCACAGCTTTTTCCTTGGCACCATCCCTATACCTAGGCTGATTTATCTGCCTAGGGTTAGGGTTAGGGTTCAGCCTAGGGCTTGGAGTTTTTTAACCAGGAAGCCCTGAGTTCCAGGCTTACTGCATCTGCCAAAGGCATCCCAAAGGGAGTGCAAAAGTGCCACAACATGGCTGCTTTCACAGCATTTCCCTTAGGAAGAACCCTAATACGCGGCTGATTTACCTTCCTAGGGTTACTGTTAGGCTTAGGCCTAGGACTTTTAAAACCAGGAAGCCCTGGGCTCCAGGCACACTGCAGCTGCCAAAGGCATCCCAAGAGGGCCGCAGAAGTGACACAACTTGGCTGCCTCTGCTTCTATTCTCATGAGACCATCCCGAACCATAGGCTGATTTTCCTTCCTAGGGTTAATGTTTGAGTTTCGCCTAGGGTAAGAGGTCTATTAACCAGAAGGACCAGAGTTCCAAGAACACAGCAGCTGCGAAGGACTACCCAAGAAGAGCGCAAAAGTACCACAACATGCCTGCCTCCACAGCTTTTTCCTTGGGGACATGCCTAATTTCTGGCTGATTTGCCTTTCTCATCTTAATGTTGGGGTTCGGCCTAGGGCTAGGATTTTTTTAACTAGGAAGCCCTGAGTTCCAGGCTTACTGCATCTGCCAAAAGCATCCCAAAGGGAGTGCAGAAGTGCCACAACATGGCTGCTTTCACGGCTTTTCCCTTAGGAAGAACCCTAATACGCGGCTGATTTACCTTCCTAGGGTTACTGTTAGGCTTAGGCCTAGGACTTTTAAAACCAGGAAGCCCTGGGCTCCAGGCACATGCAGCTGTTAAAGGCATCCCAAGAGGGCCGCAGAAGTGACACAACTTGGCTGCCTCTGCTGCTATTCTCATGAGACCATCCCGAACCATTGGCTGATTTTCCTTCCTAGGGTTAAGGTTTGAGTTACGCCTAGGGTAAGAGTTCTATTAACCAGAAAGCCCTGAGTTCCAACAACACAGCAGCTGCAAAGGACTACCCAAGAAGAGCGCAAAAGTACCACAACGTGCCTGCCTCCACAGCTTTTTCCTTGGGGACATGCCTAATTCCTGGCTGATTTGCCTTTCTCGTCTTAGGGTTGGGGTTCGGCCTAGGGCTAGGATATTTTTAACTAGGAAGCCCTGAGTTCCAGGCTTACTGCATCTGCCAAAGGCATCCCTAAGGGAGTGCAGAAGTGCCACAACATGGCTGCTTACACGGCTTTTCCCTTAGGAAGAACCCTAAAACCCAGCTGATGTACCTTCCTAGGGTTACTGTTAGGCTTAGGCCTAGGACTTTTAAAAGTAGGAAGCCCTTAGATCCAGGCACACTGCAGCTGTTCAAGGCATCCCAAGGGGAGTACTAAAGTACCACAACATGGCAGCTTTCACAGCTTTTTCCGTGGCACCATCCCTATACATAGGCTGATTTATCTGCCTAGGGTTAGGGTTAGGGTTCAGCCTAGGGCTTGGAGTTTTTAACCAGGAAGCCCTGAGTTCCAGGCTTACTGCATCTGCCAAATGCATCCCAAAGGGAGTGCAATAGTGCCACAACATGGCTGCTTTCACGGCTTTTCCCTTAGGAAGAACCCTAATACGTGGCTGATTTACCTTCCTAGGGTTACTGTTAGGCTTAGGCCTAGGACTTTTAAAACCAGGAAGCCCTGGGCTCCAGGCACTCTGCAGCTGCGAAAGGCATCCCAAGGGGAGCGCAAAAGTGACGCAACTTGGCTGCCACCACTGATATTTCCATGAGACCATCCCGAACAATAGGCTGATTTTCCTTCCTAGGGTTAAGGTTTGAGTTACGCCTAGGGTAAGGGTTCTATTAACCAGAAAGCCCTGAGTTCCAAGAACACAGCAGCTGCGAAGGACTAGCCAAGAAGAGCGCAAAAGTACCACAACATGCCTGCCTCCACAGCTTTTTCCTTGGGGACATGCCTAATTCCTGGCTGATTTACCTTTCTCGTCTTAGGGTTGGGGTTCGGCCTAGGGCTAGGATTTTTAAAATCAGGAAGCCCTGAGTTCCAGGCACACTGGAGCTGTGAAAGGCATCCAAAAGGGAGTGCAAAAGTGCCACAACATGGTTGCTTTCACGGCTTTTTCCTTGGCAAGAAGCTTAACACCAGGCTGATTTCCCTTCCCAGGGTTACTGTAAGGCTTAAGCTTAGGGCTAGGATTTTTAAAACTAGGAAGCCCTTAGATCCAGGCACACTGCAGCTGTTCAAGGCATCCCAAGGGGAGTACAAAAGTGCAACAACATGGCAGCTTTCACAGCTTTTTCCTTGGCACCATCCCTATACCTAGGCTGATTTATCTGCCTAGGGTTAGGGTTAGGGTTCAGCCTAGGGCTTGGAGTTTTTTAACCAGGAAGCCCTGAGTTCCAGGCTTACTGCATCTGCCAAAGGCATCCCAAAGGGAGTGCAAAAGTGCCACAACATGGCTGCTTTCACGGCTTTTCCCTTAGGAAGAACCCTAATACGCGGCTGATTTACCTTCCTAGGGTTACTGTTAGGCTTAGGCCTAGGACTTTTAAAACCAGGAAGCCCTGGGCTCCAGGCACACTGCAGCTGCGAAAGGCATCCCAAGAGGGCTGCAGAAGTGACACAACTTGGCTGCCTCTGCTTCTATTCTCATGAGACCATCCCGAAACATAGGCTGATTTTCCTTCCTAGGGTTAAGGTTTGAGTTACGCCTGGGGTAAGGGTTCTATTAACAAGAAAGCCCTGAGTTCCAAGAACACAGCAGCTGCGAAGGACTTCCCAAGAAGAGCGCAAAAGTACCACAACATGCCTGCCTCCACAGCTTTTTCCTTGGGGACATGCCTAATTCCTGGCTGATTTGCCTTTCTCGTCTTAGGGTTGGGGTTCGGCCTAGGGCTAGGATTTTTTAACTAGGAAGCCCTGAGTTCCAGGCTTACTTCATCTGCAAAAAGCATCCAAAAGGGAGTGCAGAAGTGCCACAACATGGCTGCTTTCACGGCTTTTCCCTTAGGAAGAACCCTAATACGCGGCTGATTTACCTTCCTAGGGTTACTGTTAGGCTTAGGCCTAGGACTTTTAAAACCAGGAAGCCCTGGGCTCCTGGCACATGCAGTTGCGAAAGGCATTCCAAGAGGGCCACAGAAGTGACACAACTTGGCTGCCACCACTGATATTTCCATGAGACCATCCCGAACCATAGGCTGATTTTCCTTCCTAGGGTTAAGGTTTGAGTTACGCCTAGGGTAAGGGTTCTATTAACCAGAAAGCCCTGAGTTCCAAGAACACAGCAGCTGCGAAGGACTACCCAAGAAGAGCGCAAAAGTACCACAACATGCGTGCCTCCACAGCTTTTTCCTTGGGGACATGCCTAATTCCTGGCTGATTTGCCTTTCTCGTCTTAGGGTTGGGGTTCGGCCTAGGGCTAGGATTTTTTTAACTAGGAAGCCCTGAGTTCCAGGCTTACTGCATCTGCCAAAGGCATCCCAAAGGGAGTGCAGAAGTGCCACAACATGTCTGCTTTCACGGCTTTTCCCTTAGGAAGAACCCTAATACGCGGCTGATTTACCTTCCTAGGGTTACTGTTAGGCTTAGGCCTAGGACTTTTAAAACCAGGAAGCCCTGGGCTCCAGGCACACTGCAGCTGCCAAAGGCATCCCAAGGGGAGCGCAAAAGTGACACAACTTGGCTGCCACCACTGATATTTCCATGAGACGATCCCGAAACATAGGCTGATTTTTCTTCCTAGGGTTAAGGATTGAGTTACGCCTAGGGTAAGGGTTCTATTAACCAGAAAGCCCTGAGTTCCAAGAACACAGCAGCTGCGAAGGACTAGCCAAGAAGAGCGCAAAAGTACCACAACATGCCTGCCTCCACAGCTTTTTCCTTGGGGACATGCCTAATTCCTGGCTGATTTGCCTTTCTCGTCTTAGGGTTGGGGTTCGGCCTAGGGCTAGGATTTTTTTAACTAGGAAGCCCTGAGTTCCAGGCTTACTGCATCTTCCAAAGGCATCCCAAAGGGAGTGCAGAAGTGACACAACATGGCTGCTTTCACGGCTTTTCCCTTAGGAAGAACCCTAATACGCGGCTGATTTACCTTCCTAGGGTTACTGTTAGGCTTAGGCCTAGGACTTTTAAAACCAGGAAGCCCTGGGCTCCAGGCACACTGCAGCTGCGAAAGGCATCCCAAGAGGGCCGCAGAAGTGACACAACTTGGCTGCCTCTGCTTCTATTCTCATGAGACCATCCTGAACCATAGGCTGATTTTCCTTCCTAGGGTTAAGGTTTGAGTTACGCCTAGGGTAAGAGTTCTATTAACCAGAAAGACCTGAGTTCCAAGAACACAGCATCTGCGAAGGACTACCCAAGAAGAGCGCAAAAGTACCACAACGTGCATGCCTCCACAGCTTTTTCCTTGGGGACATGCCTAATTCCTGGCTGATTTGCCTTTCTCGTCTTAGGGTTGGGGTTCGGCCTAGGGCTAGGATATTTTTAACTAGGAAGCCCTGAGTTCCAGGCTTACTGCATCTGCCAAAGGCATCCCAAAGGGAGTGCAAAAGTGCCACGACATGGCTGCTTTCACGGCTTTTCCCTTAGGAAGAACCCTAATACCCGGCTGATTTACCTTCCTAGGGTTACTGTTAGGCTTAGGCCTAGGACTTTTAAAACCAGGAAGCCCTGGGCTCCAGGCACACTGCAGCTGCGAAAGGCATCCCAAGGGGAGCGCAAAAGTGACACAACTTGGCTGCCTCTGCTTCTATTCTCATGAGACCATCCCGAAACATAGGCTGATTTTCCTTCCTAGGGTTAAGGTTTGAGTTACGCCTAGGGTAAGGGTTCTATTAACCAGAAAGCCCTGAGTTCCAAGAACACAGCAGCTGCGAAGGACTTCCCAAGAAGAGCGCAAAAGTACCACAACATGCCTGCCTCCACAGCTTTTTCCTTGGGGACATGCCTAATTCCTGGCTGATTTGCCTTTGTCGTCTTAGGGTTGGGGTTAGGATTTGGGTTAGGACTTTTAAAATCAGGAAGCCCTGAGTTCCAGGCACACTGGAGCTGTGAAAGGCTACCAAAAGGGAGTGCAAAAGTGCCGCAACATGGCTGCTTTCACGGCTTTTCCCTTAGGAAGAACACTAATACCCAGCTGATTTACCTTCCTAGGGTTACTGTTAGGCTTAGGCCTAGGACTTTTAAAACCAGGAAGCCCTGGGCTCCAGGCACACTGCAGCTGCGAAAGGCATCCCAAGGGGAGCGCAAAAGTGACACAACTTGGCTGCCACCACTGATATTTCCATGAGACCATCCCGAACCATAGGCTGATTTTCCTTCCTAGGGTTAAGGTTTGAGTTACGCCTAGGGTAAGGGTTCTATTAACCAGAAAGCCCTGAGTTCCAAGAACACAGCAGCTGCGAAGGACTACCCAAGAAGAGCGCAAAAGTACCACAACGTGCCTGCCTCCACAGCTTTTTCCTTGGGGACATGCCTAATTCCTGGCTGATTTGCCTTTCTCGTCTTAGGGTTGGGGTTCGGCCTAGGGCAAGGATTTTTAAAATCAGGAAGCCCTGAGTTCCAGGCACACTGCAGCTGTGAAAGGCATCCAAAAGGGAGTGCAAAAGTGCCACAACATGGTTGCTTTCACGGCTTTTTCCTTGGCAAGAAGCTTAACACCAGGCTGATTTCCCTTCCCAGGGTTACTGTAAGGCTTAAGCTTAGGGCTAGGATTTTTAAAACTAGGAAGCCCTTAGATCCAGGCACACTGCAGCTGTTCAAGGCATCCCAAGGGGAGTACAAAAGTGCAACAACATGGCAGCTTTCACAGCTTTTTCCTTGGCACCATCCCTATACCTAGGCTGATTTATCTGCCTAGGGTTAGGGTTAGGCTTCAGCCTAGGGCTTGGAGTTTTTTAACCAGGAAGCCCTGAGTTCCAGGCTTACTGCATCTGCCAAAGGCATCCCAAAGGGAGTGCAAAAGTGCCACAACATGGCTGCTTTTACGGCTTTTCCCTTAGGAAGAACCCTAATACGCGGCTGATTTACCTTCCTAGGGTTACTGTTAGGCTTAGTCCTAGGACTTTTAAAACCAGGAAGCCCTGGGCTCCAGGCACACTGCAGCTGTTAAAGGCATCCCAAGAGGGCCGCAGAAGTGACACAACTTGGCTGCCTCTGCTTCTATTCTCATGAGACCATCCCGAACCATAGGCTGATTTTCCTTCCTAGGGTTAATGTTTGAGTTTCGCCTAGGGTAAGAGGTCTATTAACCAGAAGGACCAGAGTTCCAAGAACACAGCAGCTGCGAAGGACTACCCAAGAAGAGCGCAAAAGTACCACAACATGCCTGCCTCCACAGCTTTTTCCTTGGGGACATGCCTAATTCCTGGCTGATTTGCCTTTCTCATCTTAATGTTGGGGTTCGGCCTAGGGCTAGGATTTTTTTAACTAGGAAGCCCTGAGTTCCAGGCTTACTGCATCTGCCAAAAGCATCCCAAAGGGAGTGCAGAAGTGCCACAACATGGCTGCTTTCACGGCTTTTCCCTTAGGAAGAACCCTAATACGCGGCTGATTTACCTTCCTAGGGTTACTGTTAGGCTTAGGCCTAGGACTTTTAAAACCAGGAAGCCCTGGGCTCCAGGCACATGCAGCTGTTAAAGGCATCCCAAGAGGGCCGCAGAAGTGACACAACTTGGCTGCCTTTGCTGCTATTCTCATGAGACCATCCCGAATCATAGGCTGATTTTCCTTCCTAGGGTTAAGGTTTGAGTTACGCCTAGGGTAAGAGTTCTATTAACCAGAAAGCCCTGAGTTCCGACAACACAGCAGCTGCAAAGGACTACCCAAGAAGAGCGCAAAAGTACCACAACGTGCCTGCCTCCACAGCTTTTTCCTTGGGGACATGCCTAATTCCTGGCTGATTTGCCTTTCTCGTCTTAGGGTTGGGGTTCGGCCTAGGGCTAGGATATTTTTAACTAGGAAGCCCTGAGCTCCAGGCTTACTGCATCTGCCAAAGGCATCCCAAAGGGAGTGCAGAAGTGCCACAACATGGCTGCTTACACGGCTTTTCCCTTAGGAAGAACCCTAAAACCCAGCTGATGTACCTTCCTAGGGTTACTGTTAGGCTTAGGCCTAGGACTTTTAAAAGTAGGAAGCCCTTAGATCCAGGCACACTGCAGCTGTTCAAGGCATCCCAAGGGGAGTACTAAAGTACCACAACATGGCAGCTTTCACAGCTTTTTCCGTGGCACCATCCCTATACATAGGCTGATTTATCTGCCTAGGGTTAGGGTTAGGGTTCAGCCTAGGGCTTGGAGTTTTTAACCAGGAAGCCCTGAGTTCCAGGCTTACTGCATCTGCCAAATGCATCCCAAAGGGTGTGCAAAAGTGCCACAACATGGCTGCTTTCACGGCTTTTCCCTTAGGAAGAACCCTAATACGCGGCTGATTTACCTTCCTAGGGTTACTGTTAGGCTTAGGCCTAGGACTTTTAAAACCAGGAAGCCCTGGGCTCCAGGCACACTGCAGCTGCGAAAGGCATCCCAAGAGGGCTGCAGAAGTGACACAACTTGGCTGCCTCTGCTTCTATTCTCATGAGACCATCCCGAAACATAGGCTGATTTTCCTTCCTAGGGTTAAGGTTTGAGTTACGCCTAGGGTAAGAGTTCTATTAACCAGAAAGCCCTGAGTTCCAAGAACACAGCAGCTGCGAAGGACTACCCAAGAAGAGCGCAAAAGTACCACAACGTGCCTGCCTCCACAGCTTTTTCCTTGGGGACATGCCTAATTCCTGGCTGATTTGCCTTTCTCGTCTTAGGGTTGGGGTTCGGCCTAGGGCTAGGATATTTTTAACTAGGAAGCCCTGAGTTCCAGGCTTACTGCATCTGCAAAAGGCATCCCAAAGGGAGTGCAGAAGTGCCACAACATGGCTGCTTTCACGGCTTTTCCCTTAGGAAGAACCCTAATACGCGGCTGATTTACCTTCCTAGGGTTACTGTTAGGCTTAGGCCTAGGACTTTTAAAACCAGGAAGCCCTGGGCTCCAGGCACATGCAGCTGTTCAAGGCATCCCAAGAGGGCCGCAGAAGTGACACAACTTGGCTGCCTCTGCTGCTATTCTCATGAGACCATATCGAACCATAGGCTGATTTTCCTTCCTAGGGTTAAGGTTTGAGTTACGCCTGGGGTAAGGGTTCTATTAACCAGAAAGCCCTGAGTTCCAAGAACACAGCAGCTGCGAAGGACTTCCCAAGAAGAGCGCAAAAGTACCACAACATGCCTGCCTCCACAGCTTTTTCCTTGGGGACATGCCTAATTCCTGGCTGATTTGCCTTTCTCGTCTTAGGGTTGGGGTTCGGCCTAGGGCTAGGATTTTTTAACTAGGAAGCCCTGAGTTCCAGGCTTACTTCATCTGCAAAAAGCATCCAAAAGGGAGTGCAAAAGTGCCACAACATGGCTGCTTTCACGGCTTTTCCCTTAGGAAGAACCCTAATACGCGGCTGATTTACCTTCCTAGGGTTACTGTTAGGCTTAGGCCTAGGACTTTTAAAACCAGGAAGCCCTGGGCTCCAGGCACATGCAGTTGCGAAAGGCATTCCAAGAGGGCCACAGAAGTGACACAACTTGGCTGCCTCTGCTTCTATTCTCATGAGACCATCCTGAACCATAGGCTGATTTTCCTTCCTAGGGTTAAGGTTTGAGTTACGCCTAGGGTAAGGGTTCTATTAACCAGAAAGCCCTGAGTTCCAAGAACACAGCAGCTGCGAAGGACTACCCAAGAAGAGCGCAAAAGTACCACAACATGCGTGCCTCCACAGCTTTTTCCTTGGGGACATGCCTAATTCCTGGCTGATTTGCCTTTCTCGTCTTAGGGTTGGGGTTCGGCCTAGGGCTAGGATTTTTTTAACTAGGAAGCCCTGAGTTCCAGGCTTACTGCATCTGCCAAAGGCATCCCAAAGGGAGTGCAGAAGTGCCACAACATGGCTGCTTTCACGGCTTTTCCCTTAGGAAGAACCCTAATACGCGGCTGATTTACCTTCCTAGGGTTACTGTTAGGCTTAGGCCTAGGACTTTTAAACCCAGGAAGCCCTGGGCTCCAGGCACACTGCAGCTGCCAAAGGCATCCCAAGGGGAGCGCAAAAGTGACACAACTTGGCTGCCACCACTGATATTTCCATGAGACGATCCCGAACCATAGGCTGATTTTCCTTCCTAGGGTTAAGGTTTGAGTTACGCCTAGGGTAAGGGTTCTATTAACCAGAAAGCCCTGAGTTCCAAGAACACAGCAGCTGCGAAGGACTAGCCAAGAAGAGCGCAAAAGTACCACAACATGCCTGCCTCCACAGCTTTTTCCTTGGGGACATGCCTAATTCCTGGCTGATTTGCCTTTCTCGTCTTAGGGTTGGGGTTCGGCCTAGGGCTAGGATTTTTTTAACTAGGAAGCCCTGAGTTCCAGGCTTACTGCATCTTCCAAAGGCATCCCAAAGGGAGTGCAGAAGTGACACAACATGGCTGCTTTCACGGCTTTTCCCTTAGGAAGAACCCTAATACGCGGCTGATTTACCTTCCTAGGGTTACTGTTAGGCTTAGGCCTAGGACTTTTAAAACCAGGAAGCCCTGGGCTCCAGGCACACTGCAGCTGCGAAAGGCATCCCAAGAGGGCCGCAGAAGCGACACAACTTGGCTGCCTCTGCTTCTATTCTCATGAGACCATCTTGAACCATAGGCTGATTTTCCTTCCTAGGGTTAAGGTTTGAGTTACGCCTAGGGTAAGAGTTCTATTAACCAGAAAGACCTGAGTTCCAAGAACACAGCATCTGCGAAGGACTACCCAAGAAGAGCGCAAAAGTACCACAACGTGCATGCCTCCACAGCTTTTTCCTTGGGGTCATGCCTAATTCCTGGCTGATTTGCCTTTCTCGTCTTAGGGTTGGGGTTCGGCCTAGGGCTAGGATTTTTTTAACTAGGAAGCCCTGAGTTCCAGGCTTACTGCATCTGCCAAAGGCATCCCAAAGGGAGTGCAGAAGTGCCACAACATGGCTGCTTTCACGGCTTTTCCCTTAGGAAGAACCCTAATACGCGGCTGATTTACCTTCCTAGGGTTACTGTTAGGCTTAGGCCTAGGACTTTTAAAACCAGGAAGCCCTGGGCTCCAGGCACACTGCAGCTGCGAAAGGCATCCCAAGGGGAGCGCAAAAGTGACACAACTTGGCTGCCACCACTGATATTTCCATGAGACCATCCCGAACCATAGGCTGATTTTCCTTCCTAGGGTTAAGGTTTGAGTTACGCCTAGGGTAAGGGTTCTATTAACCAGAAAGACCTGAGTTCCAAGAACACAGCAGCTGCGAAGGACTAGCCAAGAAGAGCGCAAAAGTACCACAACATGCCTGCCTCCACAGCTTTTTCCTTGGGGACATGCCTAATTCCTGGCTGATTTGCCTTTCTCGTCTTAGGGTTGGGGTTCGGCCTAGGGCTAGGATTTTTAAAATCAGGAAGCCCTGAGTTCCAGGCACTCTGGAGCTGTGAAATGCATACCAAAGGGAGTGCAAAAGTGCCACAACATGGTTGCTTTCACGGCTTTTTCCTTGGCAAGAAGCCTAACACCAGGCTGATTTACCTTCCCAGGGTTACTGTAAGGCTTAGGCCTAGGGCTTGGATTTTTAAAACTAGGAAGCCCTTAGCTCCAGGCACACTGCAGCTGTTCAAGGCATCCCAAGGGGGCCGCAGAAGTGACACAACTTGGCTGCCTCTGCTGCTATTCTCATGAGTCCATCCCGAACCATAGGCTGATTTTCCTTCCTAGGGTGAGAGTTAGAGTTACGCCTAGGGTTAGTGTTTTTTTAACCAGAAAGCCCTGAGTTCCAAGAACACAGCAGCTTCCAAGGACTACCCAAGAGGAGGGGAAAAGTGCCACAACAGGGCTGCCTCCAGCGCTTTTTCCTTGGGACCATCATTGAACCTAGGCTGATTTACTTGCCTCCAGTTGCACCTATTGTTCACGCCAAGGGATAGGGATTTTAAATCAGTAAACCCTGAGCTCCAGACCCAGTTCAGCTGCAAAAGGCTTCCCAAGGGCAGCCAAAAATTGCCTCAACATGCTCCTTCCAGTGCTTTTTTCCTTGGGAACATCCCTATACCCAGGCTGATTTATCTGCCTAGGGTTAGGGTTAGGGTTCAGCCTAGAGATAGGATTTTTTCAAACAGGAAGCCCTGAATTCCAGGCACACTGCAGCTGTTAAAGGCAGTGTTTTACGTCAACCGCAACTTAGTCTGAAATAAATGCTTTTTCCCTGAGAGCATCTGAGAGGTTTGCATGAAGCACTGATATCTGACATTTGCAATTTTGAATAGGAGAGGAGAAAGAAAATGGGAAGAAGTTTTTAATTTTAGTGGTTTCAATGTTAATTTCCGTACACTTTTTCAAAACTTGTCAGCTCAAATGCCCATCAACATCTTTTAGTCATCTGTAAGTCAGTATTCATATAAAATGTGCTTCAAATCAAAAGAATTTCAAATTTGCACTCCAAATTTCTATGCCTAGATTTATGATTTCCTACACATATTAGATGAAAGGAAGGCCTTTTTTACTGTGGGAGTGCTGGAACACTGGAACAGGTTGCCCAGGGAAGTTGTGGGTGTCCCATCCCTGAAAGTATTCAAGGTCAGCTTGGACGGGGCTTGGAGCAGCAACAAAGGAGAAGCTTGATGGTAGAGAAACAAAGTTGGACTATAGAAGAAACTGGGATTGAAGTATAGGAGCAAGTTTTCTCTCAGCTCTTGGGGTAAATTCAAAGTTGTACAAAATGACATTTATCTGTGCTATTCACTACTGTAACAGAAATGTTCATGAAAACTGTACAGAAGATAGCAAATTTTAAAAGAGATAAGAATTACAGCATAAAATCCATGGGATGGGTTACAACATGAGACACTCTCTAAGAGAAAATCTCTGTGTTTCAGCACTTCATCATGGTAAGATTTCATGACGTGCCAAAGAAGGCGGAAAAATATCATTCGGGACGTTATTTCCTGGAATTCAGCCTGGCCATTAGTAGGAACTGGGTTTGACCACATCATGTAGATATACCACACACACTTTCCCTTCACTGAAAAATGACTGTTTACAACGAAGAAGCAATTGACGATCAAAATTGATTGAAAGCATCTTAAACATGTCAAGTATTTCATTGTAGATGATCTGTGATCCAAATGCTTCTTCCACCTTCGAGAGGGACAGAACAATTCTTCCATATCATGATGGTTTAAAATTGTATCAACCAATGTTTTCTGCTGAAAAGATAGCATCTATTTTTTTCTATTTTTGGAAGAAAATATTCCTAGACATACAACAGGTGAGAACTAAGTAATTTTAAAGAAACAAATGAAAAGAAAATATTCTGTAAATAGAATGAAATGAAAAGCTGTGTTTTAAATAGGAGCTAAATATGAAACAGAATTTTTGTACCAGGCATTTGAATTACTGCACCAGCTCTTTTGCCCATCAAGAGAGGCGTTTAGCATTTCAGTCTTTTCCAAGGTGTTCATGATCTGCTATGCTGATCTCTGTGTGTGCCTAGGTGTGTGTGGAAGGGGGGGCATGTGAAGGGGAGTGTGTATGTTTGCTTTACAATTGTTGTGGCAGATTCATGCCTCAGCTCCACATTTTGTTTTAGAAAGGTCACACAGAGTGGATGTGAAGTTTACTATCAACAAGAGATCAATTCCCAAATCATCCATTTGACTCTACCTTATAAATCATGTGCTTTGTTGCATATTTTATCAAATCTACTTTCAAGCCAGATGGAGGAAGGAGGATGTGGCAATCCCTCCACCATCTTGCAACTTTTATGCAAGTAGGTTTTCAAGAAAATCATCATTTCTCTTTGAAATATGTCTGGAACAGGCATGATGGTAGTGTCAACCTGTTGGAGTTTTTGTTGCTGGAAAAAGTTATACAAAAGGATTGGTTTTTACATTGACCAGTTACTGAATCAAGCTCAGGAATACATTGGAAATTCAACTGGGGCTTCCTTTCCCCGGCAGACTATTTCTAGAACGAGCTTGTACACTGAAGCTTACTCTTTTGCCCTCTTTTTGTTTCTTTCCTATTTTCTTGGCTTCTTTGCCACTCTCTAGACAATTTTGGAACTTTTTTCCCAACTCAAATGGTTTCAATAGTCTGATTGTGATCATACATTTTTACAAGGAATTTTTAAAATCTTTCCTCCAGTTAAGAAAGTCAAGGACTTAGGTCTTTTTCTTCCCTTATCAATATTGCAATGAAATTGATAAGTAAAGACCAACTCTTTCTTTTTGTTTTTAACCCAAGCAGATAATTCCCATCCATTCATCCATTTGGTGGACCAATAGTTGCCATTCTGATGGAAGTTGTCACTTCTTAACAATAGGCATTCTGTGACTATGTTGACAGCACTTTGGGTGAAGATCCTAACTGGTCTTAGATACACATAGGGAGAAATTTGCTCAGCCAGTGTCAGTCTTAAGCATGCGTATCAGAAGATCTTTCTAGAGCTGGGAATTTTCCCATGAAAGGGATTCAGTTAGGGAAGAGACACTTGCCCCAGAGGTTTACATTCTTCTTGAAGACTGCTTAAGGAACTTAGATGCCATGTCCATTTGGATCTGTGTCTGCACAGAACTTTGTCATGCCAGTGCTTGAAATGCATCTTGAAGAGAATTCACTAGCACAGAATGAATGAGAGTGGAAGGGGTTGGTGGGGCTAACCAGGCCCAACCCCCCTGCCTAAACCAGGATACCTAGAGCCTCTTGCCCAGGATTCTATCTGGGTGTACTTTTAATGTCTTCAAAGATCCAGGCTCCACAATCTTTCTGGGCAATCTGTGCCGTGGTTCACTCACCCTCACAGTAAAGAATCATTTCCTGATGTTCCTGTATTTCAGTGTGTGCCCACTGCCTCTTGTCTTTTCACTCAGCATCACTGAAAAGACACTGATTCCCTCCCCTTTGCACTATTGCTTCCATATGGATGTGTGCTGCCATGTAGAGATATGTCAAAAACCTCCCTGAAGCCCAGGCAGATAATATTCCCTTCATCTACCAGTCAAGTTGATTCATCAGAGGAGTTTAAAGTTATGTTCAGCATGAAATGCCCCTGAAAAATCATGCTAACTACATTATTGTGTCGTCTTTCATGTGCCTGGCAAGGTTTTCCAGGAAGAGCTGCTTCATCAACTTCCTGGGGATAAAAGAGAGGCTGGCTGGTTTGTATGATTGCGAGTCCTCCTAATTGCCTTTTTTGAAGATGAGTGTCATTTGCTTACATCCAGTCCTTAGCCTCTCTTGTCGTCTACATCTTAGCAAAAAGCTTTTCCACTATGTCTGGCAAGGAGAAATTGTGCCAGCACAGAAAACATCTCCTATCGTGTTCTAGACGTTGCACGGAGGTGTGCCGAGTGTTTGGCATGAAGGAAAGAAAAGTTGTCCAAAACAGCTTCCAATCGAATGTTCATGTGATTGGAAAAGTCAGGAGAGTGCAAAGGTACTGGTTTCTAGCAGTTGGCAAGCTGCGCACACAATCCCAGTGTTGTACAGCTTCCTTCTTCACCTTTCAGAAGGTGTCGCTCTCTCCGGCTCCCGGAGGCGAAGAAGCGGCTTCTTCGCGCAAAGACGATTCTGCCGCACACTGTGCTCTCCTTAGCGCGGCTTCTGCCGAAAGACGCCCGGGAGCGGCTCTTAGCTCCGGACAGCATCGTACCTTCGTCTTTAGCGTCTCTTCTCGTCTACATCTTAGCAAAAAGCTTTTCCACTATGTCTGGCGAGGAAAAACTGTGCCAGCACAGAAAACATCTCCTATCGTGTTCTAGATGTTGCACGGAGGTGTGCCGAGTGTTTGGCATGAAGAAAAGAAAAGTTGTCCAAAACAATTTCCAATCGAATGTTCATGTGATTGGAAAAGTCAGGAGAGTGCAAAGGTACTGTTTTCTATCAGTTGGCAAGCTGCGCACACAATCCCAGTGTTGTACAGCTTCCTTCTTCACCTTTCCGAAGGTGCCGCTCTCTCCGGCTCCCGGAGGCGAAGAAGCGGCTTCTTCGCGCAAAGACGATTGTGCCGCTCATTGTGCACTCCTTAGCGCGGCTTCTGCCGAAAGACGCCCGGGAGCGGCTCTTAGCTCCGGACAGCATCGTACCTTCGTCTTTAGCGTCTCTTCTCGTCTACATCTTAGCAAAAAGCTTTTACACTATGTCTGGCGAGGAAAAACTGTGCCAGCACAGAAAACATCTCCCATCGTGTTCTAGACGTTGCACGATCCCTATACTTAGGTTGATTTTCCTTTCTGGGGATAGGGTTAGGCTTCAGCCTAGGGCTTGGAGTTTTTTAACCATGAAGCCCTGAGTTCCAGGCTTACTGCATCTGCCAAAGGCATCCCAAAGGGAGTGCAGAAGTGCCTCAACATGGTTGCTTTCACGGCTTTTCCCTTAGGAAGAACCCTAATACGCGGCTGATTTTCCTTCCTAGGGTTACTGTTAGGCTTAGGCCTAGGACTTTTAAAACCAGGAAGCCCTGAATTCCAGGCACACTGGAGCTGTGAAAGTCATCCAAAAGGGAGTGGAAAAGTGCCACAACATGGTTGCTTTCACGGCTTTTTCCTTGGCAAGAAGCCTAACACCAGGCTGATTTCCATTCCCAGGGTTACTGTAAGGCTTAGGCTTAGGGCTAGGATTTTTAAAACTAGGAAGCCCTTAGCTCCAGGCGCACTGCATCTGTTCAAGGCATCCCAAGAGGAGTAAAAAAGTGCAACAACATGGCAGCTTTCACAGCTTTTTCCTTGGCACCATCCCTATACCTAGGCTGATTTATCTGCCTAGGGTTAGGGTTAGGCTTCAGCCTAGGGCTTGGAGTTTTTTAACCAGGAAGCCCTGAGTTCCAGGCTTACTGCATCTGCCAAAGGCATCCCAAAGGGAGTGCAAAAGTGCCACAACATGGCTGCTTTCACGGCTTTTCCCTTAGGAAGAACCCTAATACCCGGCTGATTTACCTTCCTAGGGTTACTGTTAGGCTTAGGCCTAGGACTTTTAAAACCAGGAAGCCCCGGCCTCCAGGCATATGCAGCTGCGAAAGGCATCCCAAGGGGAGCGCAAAAGTGACACAACTTGGCTGCCACCACTGATATTTCCATGAGACCATCCCGAAACATAGGCTGATTTTCCTTCCTAGGGTTAATGTTTGAGTTTCGCCTAGGGTAAGAGTTCTATTAACCAGAAAGACCTGAGTTCCAAGAACACAGCAGCTGCGAAGGACTACCCAAGAAGAGCGCAAAAGTACCACAACATGCCTGCCTCCACAGCTTTTTCCTTGGGGACATGCCTTATTCCTGGCTGATTTGCCTTTCTCGTCTTAGGGTTGGGGTTCGGCCTAGGGCTAGGATATTTTTAACTAGGAAGCCCTGAGTTCCAGGCTTACTTCATCTGCCAAAGGCATCCCAAAGGGTGTGCAAAAGTGCCACAACATGGCTGCTTTCACGGCTTTTCCCTTAGGAAGAACCCTAATACCCGGCTGATTTACCTTCCTAGGGTTACTGTTAGGCTTAGGCCTAGGACTTTTAAAACCAGGAAGCCCTGGGCTCCAGGCACACTGCAGCTGCCAAAGGCATCCCAAGGGGAGCGCAAAAGTGACACAACTTGGCTGCCACCACTGATATTTCCATGAGACCATCCCGATCCATAGGCTGATTTTCCTTCCTAGGGTTAAGGTTTCAGTTACACCTGGGGTAAGAGGTCTATTAACCAGAAAGACCTGAGTTCCAAGAACACAGCAGCTGCGAAGGACTAGCCAAGAAGAGCGCAAAAGTACCACAACATGCCTGCCTCCACAGCTTTTTCCTTGGGGACATGCCTAATTCCTGGCTGATTTGCCTTTCTCGTCTTAGGGTTGGGGTTCGGCCTTGGGCTAGGACTTTTAAAATCAGGAAGCCCTGAGTTCCAGGCACACTGGAGCTGTGAAAGGCATCCAAAAGGGAGTGTAAAAGTGCCACAACATGGTTGCTTTCAGGCTTTTTCCTTGGCAAGAAGCTTGACACCAGGCTGATTTCCCTTCCCAGGGTTACTGTAAGGCTTAGGCCTAGGGTTAGGGTTTTTAAAACTAGGAAGCCCTTAGATCCAGGCACACTGCAGCTGTTCAAGGCATCCCAAGGGGAGTACAAAAGTGCAACAACATGGCAGCTTTCACAGCTTTTTCCTTGGCACCATCCCTATACCTAGGCTGATTTATCTGCCTAGGGTTAGGGTTAGGGTTCAGCCTAGGGCTTGGAGTTTTTTAACCAGGAAGCCCTGGGCTCCAGGCTTACTGCATCTGCCAAAGGCATCCCAAAGGGAGTGCAAAAGTGCCACAACATGGCTGCTTTCACAGCATTTCCCTTAGGAAGAACCCTAATACCCGGCTGATTTACCTTCCTAGGGTTACTGTTAGGCTTAGACCTAGGACTTTTAAAACCAGGAAGCCCTGGGCTTCAGGCACACTGCAGCTGTTAAAGGCATCCCAAGAGGGCCGCAGAAGTGACACAACTTGGCTGCCTCTGCTTCTATTCTCATGAGACCATCCCGAACCATAGGCAGATTTTCCTTCCTAGGGTTAATGTTTGAGTTTCGCCTAAGTTAAGAGGTCTATTAACCAGAAAGCCCTGAGTTCCAAGAACACAGCAGCTGCGAAGGACTAGCCAAGAAGAGAGCAAAAGTACCACAACATGCCTGCCTCCACAGCTTTTTCCTTGGGGACATGCCTAATTCCTGGCTGATTTGCCTTTCTCGTCTTAGGGTTGGGGTTCGGCCTAGGGCTAGGATACTTTTAACTAGGAAGCCCTGAGTTCCAGGCTTACTTCATCTGCCAAAGGCATCCCAAATGGAGTGGAAAAGTGCCACAACATGGCTGCTTTCACGGCTTTTCCATTAGGAAGAACCCTAATACGTGGCTGATTTACCTTCCTGGGGTTACTGTTAGGCTTAGGCCTAGGACTTTTAAAACCAGGAAGCCCTGGGCTCCAGGCACACTGCAGCTGCGAAAGGCATCCCAAGGGGAGCGCAAAAGTGACACAACTTGGCTGCCACCACTGATATTTCCATGAGACCATCCCGAACCATAGGCTGATTTTCCTTCCTAGGGTTAAGGTTTGAGTTACGCCTAGGGTAAGGGTTCTATTAACCAGAAAGCCCTGAGTTCCAAGAACACAGCAGCTGCGAAGGACTAGCCAAGAAGAGCGCAAAAGTACCACAACATGCCTGCCTCCACAGCTTTTTCCTCGGGGACATGCCTAATTCCTGGCTGATTTGCCTTTCTCGTCTTAGGGTTGGGGTTCGGCCTAGGGCTAGGATTTTTTTAACTAGGAAGCCCTGAGTTCCAAGCATATTTCATCTGCCAAAAGCATCCCAGAGGGAGTGCAGAAGTGCCACAACATGGCTGCTTTCACGGCTTTTCCATTAGGAAGAACCCTAATACGCGGCTGATTTACCTTCCTAGGGTTACTGTTAGGCTTAGGCCTAGGACTTTTAAAACCAGGAAGCCCTGGGCTCCAGGCACATGCAGCTGTTAAAGGCATCCTCAGAGGGCCGCAGAAGTGACACAACTTGGCTGCCTCTGCTGCTATTCTCATGAGACCATCCCGAACCATAGGCTGATTTTCCTTCCTAGGGTTAAGGTTTGAGTTTCGCCTAGGGTAAGAGTTCTATTAACCAGAAAGCCCTGAGTTCCAAGAACACAGCAGCTGCGAAGGACTACCCAAGAAGAGCGCAAAAGTACCACAACGTGCCTGCCTCCACAGCTTTTTCCTTGGGGACATGCCTAATTCCTGGCTGATTTGCCTTTCTCGTCTTAGGGTTGGGGTTCGGCCTAGGGCTAGGATTTTTAAAATCAGGAAGCCCTGAGTTCCAGGCACACTGGAGCTGTGAAAGTCATCCAAAAGGGAGTGGAAAAGTGCCACAACATGGTTGCTTTCACGGCTTTTTCCTTGGCAAGAAGCCTAACACCAGGCTGATTTCCCTTCCCAGGGTTACTGTAAGGCTTAGGCCTATGGCTAGGATTTTTAAAACTAGGAAGCCCTTAGCTCCAGGCGCACTGCATCTGTTCAAGGCATCCCAAGAGGAGTAAAAAAGTGCAACAACATGGCAGCTTTCACAGCTTTTTCCTTGGCACCATCCCTATACCTAGGCTGATTTATCTGCCTAGGGTTAGGGTTAGGCTTCAGCCTAGGGCTTGGAGTTTTTTAACCAGGAAGCCCTGAGTTCCAGGCTTACTGCATCTGCCAAAGGCATCCCAAAGGGAGTGCAGAAGTGCCACAACATGGCTGCTTTCACGGCTTTTCCCTTAGGAAGAACCCTAATACGCGGCTGATTTACCTTCCTAGGGTTACTGTTAGGCTTAGGCCTAGGACTTTTAAAACCAGGAAGCCCCGGCCTCCAGGCATATGCAGCTGCGAAAGGCATCCCAAGGGGAGCGCAAAAGTGACACAACTTGGCTGCCACCACTGATATTTCCATGAGACCATCCCGAAACATAGGCTGATTTTCCTTCTTAGGGTTAAGGTTTGAGTTTCGCCTAGGGTAGGAGTTCTATTAACCAGAAAGCCCTGAGTTCCAAGAACACAGCAGCTGCGAAGGACTAGCCAAGAAGAGCACAAAAGTACCACAACATGCCTGCCTCCACAGCTTTTTCCTTGGGGACATGCCTAATTCCTGGCTGATTTGCCTTTCTCGTCTTAGGGTTGGGGTACGGCCTAGGGCTAGGATTTTTTTAACTAGGAAGCCCTCAGTTCCAGGCTTACTGCATCCGCCAAAGGCATCCCAAAGGGAGTGCAGAAGTGCCTCAACATGGTTGCTTTCACGGCTTTTCCCTTAGGAAGAACCCTAATACGCGGCTGATTTACCTTCCTAGGGTTACTGTTAGGCTTAGGCCTAGGACTTTTAAAACCAGGAAGCCCTGGGGTCCAGGCACATGCAGCTGCGAAAGGCATCCCAAGAGGGCCGCAGAAGCGACACAACTTGGCTGCCTCTGCTTCTATTCTCATGAGACCATCCCGAACCATAGGCTCATTTTCCTTCCTAGGGTTAAGGTTTGAGTTACGCCTAGGGTAAGGGTTCTATTAACCAGAAAGCCCTGAGTTCTAAGAACACAGCAGCTGTGAAGGACTACCCAAGAAGGGCGCAAAAGTACCACAACATGCCTGCCTCCACAGCTTTTTCCTTGGGGACATGCCTAATTCCTGGCTGATTTGCCTTTCTCGTCTTAGGGTTGGGGTTCGGCCTAGGGCTAGGATTTTTAAAATCAGGAAGCCCTGAGTTCCAGGCACACTGGAGCTGTGTAAGTCATCCAAAAGGGAGTGGAAAAGTGCCACAACATGGTTGCTTTCACGGCTTTTTCCTTGGCAAGAAGCCTAACACCAGGCTGATTTCCCTTCCCAGGGTTACTGTTAGGCTTAGGCCTAGGACTTTTAAAACCAGGAAGCCCTTGTCTCCAGGCACATGCAGCTGTTAAAGGCATCCCAAGAGGGCCGCAGAAGTGACACAACTTGGCTGCCTCTGCTGCTATTCTCATGAGACCATCCCGAACCATAGGCTGATTTTCCTTCCTAGGGTTAAAGTTTGAGTTACGCCTAGGGTAAGGGTTCTATTAACCAGAAAGCCCTGAGTTCCAAGAACACAGCAGCTGCGAAGGACTAGCCAAGAAGAGCACAAAAGTACCACAACATGCCTGCCTCCACAGCTTTTTCCTTGGGGACATGCCTAATTCCTGGCTGATTTGCCTTTCTCGTCTTAGGGTTGGGGTTCGGCCTAGGGCTAGGATTTTTAAAATCAGGAAGCCCTGAGTTCCAGGCACACTGGAGCTGTGAAAGGCATCCAAAAGGGAGTGTAAAAGTGCCACAACATGGTTGCTTTCAGGCTTTTTCCTTGGCAAGAAGCTTAACACCAGGCTGATTTCCCTTCCCAGGGTTACTGTAAGGCTTAGGCCTAGGGTTAGGGTTTTTAAAACTAGGAAGCCCTTAGATCCAGGCACACTGCAGCTGTTCAAGGCATCCCAAGGGGAGTACAAAAGTGCAACAACATGGCAGCTTTCACAGCTTTTTCCTTGGCACCATCCCTATACCTAGGCTGATTTATCTGCCTAGGGTTAGGGTTAGGGTTCAGCCTAGGGCTTGGAGTTTTTTAACCAGGAAGCCCTGAGTTCCAGGCTTACTGCATCTGCCAAAGGCATCCTAAAGGGAGTGCAAAAGTGCCACAACATGGCTGCTTTCACGGCTTTTCCCTTAGGAAGAACCCTAATACGCGGCTGATTTACCTTCCTAGGGTTACTGTTAGGCTTAGGCCTAGGACTTTTAAAACCAGGAAGCCCTGGGCTCCAGGCACATGCAGCTGTTAAAGGCATCCTCAGAGGGCCGCAGAAGTGACACAACTTGGCTGCCTCTGCTGCTATTCTCATGAGACCATCCCGAACCATAGGCTGATTTTCCTTCCTAGGGTTAAGGTTTGAGTTTCGCCTAGGGTAAGAGTTCTATTAACCAGAAAGCCCTGAGTTCCAAGAACACAGCAGCTGCGAAGGACTACCCAAGAAGAGCGCAAAAGTACCACAACATGCCTGCCTCCACAGCTTTTTCCTTGGGGACATGCCTAATTCCTGGCTGATTTGCCTTTCTCGTCTTAGGGTTGGGGTTCGGCCTAGGGCTAGGATATTTTTAACTAGGAAGCCCTGAGTTCCAGGCTTACTGCATCTGCCAAAGGCATCCCAAAGGGAGTGCAAAAATGCCACAACATGGCTGCTTTCACGGCTTTTCCCTTAGGAAGAACCCTAATACGCGGCTGATTTACCTTCCTAGGGTTACTGTAAGGCTTAGGCCTAGGACTTTTAAAACCAGGAAGCCCTGGGCTCCAGGCACACTGCAGCTGCGAAAGGCATCCCAAGGGGAGCGCAAAAGTGACACAACTTGGCTGCCACCACTGATATTTCCATGAGACCATCCCGAACCATAGGCTGATTTTCCTTCCTAGGGTTAAGGTTTGAGTTACGCCTAGGGTAAGGGTTCTATTAACCAGAAAGCCCTGAGTTCCAAGAACACAGCAGCTGCGAAGGACTAGCCAAGAAGAGCGCAAAAGTACCACAACATGCCTGCCTCCACAGCTTTTTCCTTGGGGACATGCCTAATTCCTGGCTGATTTGCCTTTCTCGTCTTAGGGTTGGGGTTCGGCCTAGGGCTAGGATTTTTAAAATCAGGAAGCCCTGAGTTCCAGGCACACTGGAGCTGTGAAAGTCATCCAAAAGGGAGTGGAAAAGTGCCACAACATGGTTGCTTTCACGGCTTTTTCCTTGGCAAGAAGCTTAACACCAGGCTGATTTCCCTTCCCAGGGTTACTGTAAGGCTTAGGCTTAGGGCTAGGATTTTTAAAACTAGGAAGCCCTTAGCTCCAGGCGCACTGCATCTGTTCAAGGCATCCCAAGAGGAGTAAAAAAGTGCAACAACATGGCAGCTTTCACAGCTTTTTCCTTGGCACCATCCCTATACCTAGGCTGATTTATATGCCTAGGGTTAGGGTTAGGCTTCAGCCTAGGGCTTGGAGTTTTTTAACCAGGAAGCCCTGAGTTCCAGGCTTACTGCATCTGCCAAAGGCATCCCAAAGGGAGTGCAAAAGTGCCACAACATGGCTGCTTTCACGGCTTTTCCCTTAGGAAGAACCCTAATACCCGGCTGATTTACCTTCCTAGGGTTACTGTTAGGCTTAGGCCTAGGACTTTTAAAACCAGGAAGCCCTGGGCTCCAGGCACACTGCAGCTGCGAAAGGCATCCCAAGGGGAGCGCAAAAGTGACACAACTTGGCTGCCACCACTGATATTTCCATGAGACCATCCCGATCCATAGGCTGATTTTCCTTCCTAGGGTTAAGGTTTGAGTTACACCTGGGGTAAGGGTTCTATTAACCAGAAAGACCTGAGTTCCAAGAACACAGCAGCTGCGAAGGACTAGCCAAGAAGAGCGCAAAAGTACCACAACATGCCTGCCTCCACAGCTTTTTCCTTGGGGACATGCCTAATTCCTGGCTGATTTGCCTTTCTCGTCTTAGGGTTGGGGTTCGGCCTAGGGCTAGGACTTTTAAAATCAGGAAGCCCTGAGTTCCAGGCACACTGGAGCTGTGAAAGGCATCCAAAAGGGAGTGTAAAAGTGCCACAACATGGCTGCTTTCACGGCTTTTCCCTTAGGAAGAACCCTAATACGTGGCTGATTTACCTTCATAGGGTTACTGTTAGGCTTAGGCCTAGGACTTTTAAAACCAGGAAGCCCTGGGCTCCAGGCACATGCAGCTGTTAAAGGCATCCCCAGAGGGCCGCAGAAGTGACACAACTTGGCTGCCTCTGCAGCTATTCACATGAGACCATCCCGAACCATAGGCTGATTTTCCTTCATAGGGTTAAGGTTTGAGTTTCTCCTAGGGTAAGAGTTCTATTTACCAGAAAGCCCTGAGTTCCAAGAACACAGCAGCTGCGAAGGACTACCCAAGAAGAGCGCAAAAGTACCCCAACGTGCATGCCTCCACAGCTTTTTCCTTGGGGACATGCCTAATTCCTGGCTGATTTGCCTTTCTCGTCTTAGGGTTGGGGTTCGGCCTAGGGTTAGGATTTTTTTAACTAGGAAGCCCTGAATTCCAGGCTTACTGCATCTGCCAAAGGCATCCCAAAGGGAGTGCAGAAGTGCCACAACATGGCTTCTTTCACAGCATTTCCCTTAGGAAGAACGCTAATACGCGGCTGATTTACCTTCATAGGGTTACTGTTAGGCTTAGGCCTAGGACTTTTAAAACCAGGAAGCCCTGGGCTCCAGGCACACTGCAGCTGCGAAAGGCATCCCAAGGGGAGCGCAAAAGTGACACAACTTGGCTGCCACCACTGATATTTCCATGAGACCATCCCGAACCATAGGCTCATTTTCCTTCCTAGGGTTAAGGTTTGAGTTACGCCTAGGGTAAGGGTTCTATTAACCAGAAAGCCCTGAGTTCCAAGAACACAGCAGCTGTGAAGGACTTCCCAAGAAGGGCGCAAAAGTACCACAACATGCCTGCCTCCACAGCTTTTTCCTTGGGGACATGCCTAATTCCTGGCTGATTTGCCTTTCTCGTCTTAGGGTTGGGGTTCGGCCTAGGGCTAGGATTTTTAAAATCAGGAAGCCCTGAGTTCCAGGCACACTGGAGCTGTGAAGTCATCCAAAAGGGAGTGGAAAAGTGCCACAACATGGTTGCTTTCACGGCTTTTTCCTTGGCAAGAAGCCTAACACCAGGCTGATTTCCCTTCCCAGGGTTACTGTAAGGCTTAGGCTTAGGGCTAGGATTTTTAAAACTAGGAAGCCCTTAGCTCCAGGCGCACTGCATCTGTTCAAGGCATCCCAAGAGGAGTAAAAAAGTGCAACAACATGGCAGCTTTCACAGCTTTTTCCTTGGCACCATCCCTATACCTAGGCTGATTTATCTGCCTAGGGTTAGGGTTAGGCTTCAGCCTAGGGCTTGGAGTTTTTTAACCAGGAAGCCCTGAGTTCCAGGCTTACTGCATCTGCCAAAGGCATCCCAAAGGGAGTGCAGAAGTGCCACAACATGGCTGCTTTCACGGCTTTTCCCTTAGGAAGAACCCTAATACGCGGCTGATTTACCTTCCTAGGGTTACTGTTAGGCTTAGGCCTAGGACTTTTAAAACCAGGAAGCCCCGGCCTCCAGGCATATGCAGCTGCGAAAGGCATCCCAAGGGGAGCGCAAAAGTGACACAACTTGGCTGCCACCACTGATATTTCCATGAGACCATCCCGAAACATAGGCTGATTTTCCTTCCTAGGGTTAAGGTTTGAGTTTCGCCTAGGGTAAGAGTTCTATTAACCAGAAAGCCCTGAGTTCCAAGAACACAGCAGCTGCAAAGGACTACCCAAGAAGAGCGCAAAAGTACCACAACATGCCTGCCTCCACAGCTTTTTCCTTGGGGACATGCCTAATTCCTGGCTGATTTGCCTTTCTCATCTTAGGGTTGGGGTTCGGCCTAGGGCTAGGATATTTTTAACTAGGAAGCCCTGAGTTCCAGGCTTACTGCATCTGCCAAAGGCATCCCAAAGGGAGTGCAAAAGTGCCACAACATGGCTGCTTTCACGGCTTTTCCCTTAGGAAGAACCCTAATACCCGGCTGATTTACCTTCCTAGGGTTACTGTTAGGCTTAGGCCTAGGACTTTTAAAACCAGGAAGCCCTGGGCTCCAGGCACTCTGCAGCTGCGAAAGGCATCCCAAGGGGAGCGCAAAAGTGAAACAACTTGGCTGCCACCACTGATATTTCCATGAGACCATCCCGATCCATAGGCTGATTTTCCTTCCTAGGGTTAAGGTTTGAGTTACACCTGGGGTAAGGGTTCTTTTAACCAGAAAGACCTGAGTTCCAAGAACACAGCAGCTGCGAAGGACTACCCAAGAAGAGCGCAAAAGTACCACAACATGCCTGCCTCCACAGCTTTTTCCTTGGGGACATGCCTAACTCCTGGCTGATTTGCCTTTCTCGTCTTAGGGTTGGGGTTCGGCCTAGGGCTAGGATTTTTTTAACTAGGAAGCCCTGAGTTCCAGGCTTACTGCATCTGCCAAGAGCATCCCAAAGGGAGTGCAGAAGTGCCACAACATGGCTGCTTTCACGGCTTTTCCCTTAGGAAGAACCCTAATACCCGGCTGATTTACCTTCCTAGGGTTACTGTTAGGCTTAGGCCTAGGACTTTTAAAACCAGGAAGCCCTTGTCTCCAGGCACATGCAGCTGTTAAAGGCATCCCAAGAGGGCCGCAGAAGTGACACAACTTGGCTGCCTCTGCTGCTATTCTCATGAGACCATCCCGAACCATAGGCTGATTTTCCTTCCTAGGGTTAAGGTTTGAGTTACGCCTAGGGTAAGGGTTCTATTAACCAGAAAGCCCTGAGTTCCAAGAACACAGCAGCTGCGAAGGACTAGCCAAGAAGAGCACAAAAGTACCACAACATGCCTGCCTCCACAGCTTTTTCCTTGGGGACATGCCTAATTCCTGGCTGATTTGCCTTTCTCGTCTTAGGGTTGGGGTTCGGCCTAGGGCTAGGATTTTTAAAATCAGGAAGCCCTGAGTTCCAGGCACACTGGAGCTGTGAAAGGCATCCAAAAGGGAGTGTAAAAGTGCCACAACATGGTTGCTTTCAGGCTTTTTCCTTGGCAAGAAGCTTAACACCAGGCTGATTTCCCTTCCCAGGGTTACTGTAAGGCTTAGGCCTAGGGTTAGGGTTTTTAAAACTAGGAAGCCCTTAGATCCAGGAACACTGCAGCTGTTCAAGGCATCCCAAGGGGAGTACAAAAGTGCAACAACATGGCAGCTTTCACAGCTTTTTCCTTGGCACCGTCCCTATACCTAGGCTGATTTATCTGCCTAGGGTTAGGGTTAGGCTTCAGCCTAGGGCTTGGAGTTTTTTAACCAGGAAGCCCTGAGTTCCAGGCTTACTGCATCTGCCAAAGGCATCCTAAAGGGAGTGCAAAAGTGCCACAACATGGCTGCTTTCACAGCATTTCCCTTAGGAAGAACCCTAATACCCGGCTGATTTACCTTCCTAGGGTTACTGTAAGGCTTAGGCCTAGGACTTTTAAAACCAGGAAGCCCTGGGCTCCAGGCACACTGCAGCTACGAAAGGCATCCCAAGGGGAGCGCAAAAGTGACACAACTTGGCTGCCACCACTGATATTTCCATGAGACCATCCCGAACCATAGGCTGATTTTCCTTCCTAGGGTTAAGGTTTGAGTTTCGCCTAGGGTAAGAGTTCTATTAACCAGAAAGCCCTGAGTTCCAAGAACACAGCAGCTGCAAAGGACTACCCAAGAAGAGCGCACAAGTACCACAACGTGCCTGCCTCCACAGCTTTTTCCTTGGGGACATGCCTAATTCCTGGCTGATTTGCCTTTCTCGTCTTAGGGTTGGGGTTCGGCCTAGGGCTAGGATTTTTTTAACTAGGAAGCCCTGAGTTCCAGGCTTACTGCATCTGCCAAAGGCATCCCAAAGGGAGTGCAGAAGTGCCTCAACATGGTTGCTTTCACGGCTTTTCCCTTAGGAAGAACCCTAATACGCGGTTGATTTACCTTCCTAGGGTTACTGTTAGGCTTAGGCCTAGGACTTTTAAAACCAGGAAGCCCTGGGCTCCAGGCACACTGCAGCTGCGAAAGGCATCCCAAGGGGAGCGCAAAAGTGACACAACTTGGCTGCCACCACTGATATTTCCATGAGACCATCCCGAACCATAGGCTGATTTTCCTTCCTAGGGTTAAGGTTTGAGTTACGCCTAGGGTAAGGGTTCTATTAACCAGAAAGCCCTGAGTTCCAAGAACACAGCAGCTGTGAAGGACTTCCCAAGAAGGGCGCAAAAGTACCACAACATGCCTGCCTCCACAGTTTTTTCCTTGGGGACATGCCTAATTCCTGGCTGATTTGCCTTTCTCGTCTTAGGGTTGGGGTTCGGCCTAGGGCTAGGATTTTTAAAATCAGGAAGCCCTGAGTTCCAGGCACACTGGAGCTGTGAAAGTCATCCAAAAGGGAGTGGAAAAGTGCCACAACATGGTTGCTTTCACGGCTTTTTCCTTGGCAAGAAGCCTAACACCAGGCTGACTTACCTTCCCAAGGTTACTGTAAGGCTTAGGCTTAGGGCTAGGATTTTTAAAACTAGGAAGCCCTTAGCTCCAGGCGCACTGCATCTGTTCAAGGCATCCCAAGAGGAGTAAAAAAGTGCAACAACATGGCAGCTTTCACAGCTTTTTCCTTGGCACCATCCCTATACCTAGGCTGATTTATCTGCCTAGGGTTAGGGTTAGGCTTCAGCCTAGGGCTTGGAGTTTTTTAACCAGGAAGCCCTGAGTTCCAGGCTTACTGCATCTGCCAAAGGCATCCCAAAGGGAGTGCAAAAGTGCCACAACATGGCTGCTTTCACGGCTTTTCCCTTAGGAAGAACCCTAATACCCGGCTGATTTACCTTCCTAGGGTTACTGTTAGGCTTAGGCCTAGGACTTTTAAAACCAGGAAGCCCCGGCCTCCAGGCATATGCAGCTGCGAAAGGCATCCCAAGGGGAGCGCAAAAGTGACACAACTTGGCTGCCACCACTGATATTTCCATGAGACCATCCCGAACCATAGGATGATTTTCCTTCCTAGGGTTAAGGTTTGAGTTTCGCCTAGGGTAAGAGTTCTATTAACCAGAAAGCCCTGAGTTCCAAGAACACAGCAGCTGCGAAGGACTACCCAAGAAGAGCGCAAAAGTACCACAACATGCCTGCCTCCACAGCTTTTTCCTTGGGGACATGCCTAATTCCTGGCTGATTTGCCTTTCTCATCTTAGGGTTGGGGTTCGGCCTAGGGCTAGGATATTTTTAACTAGGAAGCCCTGAGTTCCAGGCTTACTGCATCTGCCAAAGGCATCCCAAAGGGAGTGCAAAAGTGCCACAACATGGCTGCTTTCACGGCTTTTCCCTTAGGAAGAACCCTAATACCCGGCTGATTTACCTTCCTAGGGTTACTGTTAGGCTTAGGCCTAGGACTTTTAAAACCAGGAAGCCCTGGGCTCCAGGCACACTGCAGCTGCGAAAGGCATCCCAAGGGGAGCGCAAAAGTGACACAACTTGGCTGCCACCACTGATATTTCCATGAGACCATCCCGATCCATAGGCTGATTTTCCTTCCTAGGGTTAAGGTTTGAGTTACACCTGGGGTAAGGGTTCTATTAACCAGAAAGCCCTGAGTTCCAAGAACACAGCAGCTTCGAAGGACTAGCCAAGAAGAGCACAAAAGTACCACACCATGCCTGCCTCCACAGCTTTTTCCTTGGGGACATGCCTAATTCCTGGCTGATTTGCCTTTCTCGTCTTAGGGTTGGGGTTCGGCCTAGGGCTAGGATTTTTAAAATCAGGAAGCCCTGAGTTCCAGGCACACTGGAGCTGTGAAAGGCATCCAAAAGGGAGTGTAAAAGTGCCACAACATGGTTGCTTTCAGGCTTTTTCCTTGGCAAGAAGCTTAACACCAGTCTGATTTCCCTTCCCAGGGTTACTGTAAGGCTTAGGCCTAGGGTTAGGGTTTTTAAA
Organism: Ammospiza maritima maritima; assembly: GCA_036010785.1. NCBI lineage: Eukaryota > Metazoa > Chordata > Aves > Passeriformes > Passerellidae > Ammospiza > Ammospiza maritima. Next base: position 3,391,464 of record JAYKTQ010000493.1, read on the forward strand.
ACTAGGAAGCCCTTAGATCCAGGCACACTGCAGCTGTTCAAGGCATCCCAAGGGGAGTACAAAAGTGCAACAACATGGCAGCTTTCACAGCTTTTTCCTTGGCACCATCCCTATACCTAGGCTGATTTATCTGCCTAGGGTTAGGGTTAGGGTTCAGCCTAGGGCTTGGAGTTTTTTAACCAGGAAGCCCTGAGTTCCAGGCTTACTGCATCTGCCAAAGGCATCCCAAAGGGAGTGCAGAAGTGCCACAACATGGCTGCTTTCACAGCATTTCCCTTAGGAAGAACCCTAATAACCGGCTGATTTACCTTCCTAGGGTTACTGTTAGGCTTAGGCCTAGGACTTTTAAAACCAGGAAGCCCTGGGCTCCAGGCACACTGCAGCTGCGAAAGGCATCCCAAGGGGAGCGCAAAAGTGACACAACTTGGCTGCCACCACTGATATTTCCATGAGACCATCCCGAACCATAGGCTGATTTTCCTTCCTAGGGTTAAGGTTTGAGTTACGCCTAGGGTAAGGGTTCTATTAACCAGAAAGCCGTGAGTCCCAAGAACACAGCAGCTGCGAAGGACTACCCAAGAAGAGCGCAAAATACCACAACATGCCTGCCTCCACAGCTTTTTCCTTGGGGACATGCCTAATTCCTGGCTGATTTGCCTTTCTCGTCTTAGGGTTGGGGTTCGGCCTAGGGCTAGGATTTTTTTAACTAGGAAGCCCTGAGTTCCAAGCATACTTCATCTGCCAAAAGCATCCCAGAGGGAGTGCAGAAGTGCCACAACATGGCTGCTTTCACGGCTTTTCCCTTAGGAAGAACCCTAATACGCGGCTGATTTACCTTCCTAGGGTTACTGTTAGGCTTAGGCCTAGGACTTTTAAAACCAGGAAGCCCTGGGCTCCAGGCACATGCAGCTGTTAAAGGCATCCCCAGAGGGCCGCAGAAGTGACACAACTTGGCTGCCTCTTTTGCTATTCTCATGAGACCATCCCGAACCATAGGCTGATTTTTCTTCTTAGGGTTAAGGTTTGAGTTTCGCCTCGGGTAAGAGTTCTATTAACCAGAAAGCCCTGAGTTCCAAGAACACAGCAGCTGCGAAGGACTACCCAAGAAGAGCGCAAAAGTACCACAACGTGCCTGCCTCCACAGCTTTTTCCTTGGGGACATGCCTAATTCCTGGCTGATTTGCCTTTCTCGTCTTAGGGTTGGGGTTCGGCCTAGGGCTAGGATTTTTTTAACTAGGAAGCCCTGAGTTCCAGGCTTACTGCATCTGCCAAAGGCATCCCAAAGGGAGTGCAGAAGTGCCTCAACATGGTTGCTTTCACGGCTTTTCCCTTAGGAAGAACCCTAATACCCGGCTGATTTACCTTCCTAGGGTTACTGTTAGGCTTAGGCCTAGGACTTTTAAAACCAGGAAGCCCTGGGCTCCAGGCACACTGTAGCTGCGAAAGGCATCCCAAGGGGAGCGCAAAAGTGACACAACTTGGCTGCCACCACTGATATTTCCATGAGACCATCCCGAACCATAGGCTGATTTTCCTTCCTAGGGTTAAGGTTTGAGTTACGCCTAGGGTAAGGGTTCTATTAACCAGAAAGCCCTGAGTTCCAAGAACACAGCAGCTGTGAAGGACTTCCCAAGAAGGGCGCAAAAGTACCACAACATGCCTGCCTCCACAGCTTTTTCCTTGGGGACATGCCTAATTCCTGGCTGATTTGCCTTTCTCGTCTTAGGGTTGGGGTTCGGCCTAGGGCTAGGATTTTTAAAATCAGGAAGCCCTGAGTTCCAGGCACACTGGAGCTGTGAAAGGCATCCAAAAGGGAGTGTAAAAGTGCCACAACATGGTTGCTTTCAGGCTTTTTCCTTGGCAAGAAGCTTAACACCAGTCTGATTTCCCTTCCCAGGGTTACTGTAAGGCTTAGGCCTAGGGTTAGGGTTTTTAAAACTAGGAAGCCCTTAGATCCAGGCACACTGCAGCTGTTCAAGGCATCCCAAGGGGAGTACAAAAGTGCAACAACATGGCAGCTTTCACAGCTTTTTCCTTGGCACCATCCCTATACCTAGGCTGATTTATCTGCCTAGGGTTAGGGTTAGGGTTCAGCCTAGGGCTTGGAGTTTTTTAACCAGGAAGCCCTGAGTTCCAGGCTTACTGCATCTGCCAAAGGCATCCCAAAGGGAGTGCAGAAGTGCCACAACATGGCTGCTTTCACAGCATTTCCCTTAGGAAGAACCCTAATAACCGGCTGATTTACCTTCCTAGGGTTACTGTTAGGCTTAGACCTAGGACTTTTAAAACCAGGAAGCCCTGGGCTCCAGGCACACTGCAGCTGCGAAAGGCATCCCAAGGGGAGCGCAAAAGTGACACAACTTGGCTGCCACCACTGATATTTCCATGAGACCATCCCGAACCATAGGCTGATTTTCCTTCCTAGGGTTAAGGTTTGAGTTACGCCTAGGGTAAGGGTTCTATTAACCAGAAAGCCGTGAGTCCCAAGAACACAGCAGCTGCGAAGGACTACCCAAGAAGAGCGCAAAATACCACAACATGCCTGCCTCCACAGCTTTTTCCTTGGGGACATGCCTAATTCCTGGCTGATTTGCCTTTCTCGTCTTAGGGTTGGGGTTCGGCCTAGGGCTAGGATTTTTTTAACTAGGAAGCCCTGAGTTCCAAGCATACTTCATCTGCCAAAAGCATCCCAGAGGGAGTGCAGAAGTGCCACAACATGGCTGCTTTCACGGCTTTTCCCTTAGGAAGAACCCTAATACGCGGCTGATTTACCTTCCTAGGGTTACTGTTAGGCTTAGGCCTAGGACTTTTAAAACCAGGAAGCCCTGGGCTCCAGGCACATGCAGCTGTTAAAGGCATCCCCAGAGGGCCGCAGAAGTGACACAACTTGGCTGCCTCTTTTGCTATTCTCATGAGACCATCCCGAACCATAGGCTGATTTTTCTTCTTAGGGTTAAGGTTTGAGTTTCGCCTCGGGTAAGAGTTCTATTAACCAGAAAGCCCTGAGTTCCAAGAACACAGCAGCTGCGAAGGACTACCCAAGAAGAGCGCAAAAGTACCACAACGTGCCTGCCTCCACAGCTTTTTCCTTGGGGACATGCCTAATTCCTGGCTGATTTGCCTTTCTCGTCTTAGGGTTGGGGTTCGGCCTAGGGCTAGGATTTTTTTAACTAGGAAGCCCTGAGTTCCAGGCTTACTGCATCTGCCAAAGGCATCCCAAAGGGAGTGCAGAAGTGCCTCAACATGGTTGCTTTCACGGCTTTTCCCTTAGGAAGAACCCTAATACCCGGCTGATTTACCTTCCTAGGGTTACTGTTAGGCTTAGGCCTAGGACTTTTAAAACCAGGAAGCCCTGGGCTCCAGGCACACTGTAGCTGCGAAAGGCATCCCAAGGGGAGCGCAAAAGTGACACAACTTGGCTGCCACCACTGATATTTCCATGAGACCATCCCGAACCATAGGCTGATTTTCCTTCCTAGGGTTAAGGTTTGAGTTACGCCTAGGGTAAGGGTTCTATTAACCAGAAAGCCCTGAGTTCCAAGAACACAGCAGCTGTGAAGGACTTCCCAAGAAGGGCGCAAAAGTACCACAACATGCCTGCCTCCACAGCTTTTTCCTTGGGGACATGCCTAATTCCTGGCTGATTTGCCTTTCTCGTCTTAGGGTTGGGGTTCGGCCTAGGGCTAGGATTTTTTTAACTAGGAAGCCCTGAGTTCTAGCCTTACTTCATCTGCAAAAGGCATCCCAAAGGGAGTGCAGAAGTGCCACAACATGGCTGCTTTCACGGCTTTTCCCTTAGGAAGAACCCTAATACGCGGCTGATTTACCTTCCTAGGGTTACTGTTAGGCTTAGGCCTAGGACTTTTAAAACCAGGAAGCCCTGGGCTCCAGGCACTCTGCAGCTGCGAAAGGCATCCCAAGGGGAGCGCAAAAGTGACACAACTTGGCTGCCACCACTGATATTTCCATGAGACCATCCCGAACCATAGGCTCATTTTCCTTCCTAGGGTTAAGGTTTGAGTTACGCCTAGGGTAAGGGTTCTATTAACCAGAAAGCCCTGAGTTCTAAGAACACAGCAGCTGTGAAGGACTTCCCAAGAAGAGCGCAAAAGTACCACAACATGCCTGCCTCCACAGCTTTTTCCTTGGGGACATGCCTAATTCCTGGCTGATTTGCCTTTCTCGTCTTAGGGTTGGGGTTCGGCCTAGGGCTAGGATTTTTAAAATCAGGAAGCCCTGAGTTCCAGGCACACTGGAGCTGTGAAAGTCATCCAAAATAGAGTGGAAAAGTGCCACAACATGGTTGCTTTCACGGCTTTTTCCTTGGCAAGAAGCCTAACACCAGGCTGATTTACCTTCCCAGGGTTACTGTAAGGCTTAGGCCTAGGGCTAGGATTTTTAAAACTAGGAAGCCCTTAGCTCCAGGCGCACTGCATCTGTTCAAGGCATCCCAAGAGGAGTAAAAAAGTGCAACAACATGGCAGCTTTCACAGCTTTTTCCTTGGCACCATCCCTATACCTAGGCTGATTTATCTGCCTAGGGTTAGGGTTAGGCTTCAGCCTAGGGCTTGGAGTTTTTTAACCAGGAAGCCCTGAGTTCCAGGCTTACTGCATCTGCCAAAGGCATCCCAAAGGGAGTGCAAAAGTGCCACAACATGGCTGCTTTCACGGCTTTTCCCTTAGGAAGAACCCTAATACCCGGCTGATTTACCTTCCTAGGGTTACTGTTAGGCTTAGGCCTAGGACTTTTAAAACCAGGAAGCCCCGGCCTCCAGGCATATGCAGCTGCGAAAGGCATCCCAAGGGGAGCGCAAAAGTGACACAACTTGGCTGCCACCACTGATATTTCCATGAGACCATCCCGAAACATAGGCTGATTTTCCTTCCTAGGGTTAAGGTTTGAGTTTCGCCTAGGGTAAGAGTTCTATTAACCAGAAAGCCCTGAGTTCCAAGAACACAGCAGCTGCGAAGGACTACCCAAGAAGAGCGCAAAAGTACCACAACATGCCTGCCTCCACAGCTTTTTCCTTGGGGACATGCCTAATTCCTGGCTGATTTGCCTTTCTCATCTTAGGGTTGGGGTTCGGCCTAGGGCTAGGATATTTTTAACTAGGAAGCCCTGAGTTCCAGGCTTACTGCATCTGCCAAAGGCATCCCAAAGGGAGTGCAAAAGTGCCACGACATGGCTGCTTTCACGGCTTTTCCCTTAGGAAGAACCCTAATACCCGGCTGATTTACCTTCCTAGGGTTACTGTTAGGCTTAGGCCTAGGACTTTTAAAACCAGGAAGCCCTGGGCTCCAGGCACACTGCAGCTGCGAAAGGCATCCCAAGGTGAGCGCAAAAGTGACACAACTTGGCTGCCACCACTGATATTTCCATGAGACCATCCCGATCCATAGGCTGATTTTCCTTCCTAGGGTTAAGGTTTGAGTTACACCTGGGGTAAGGGTTCTATTAACCAGAAAGACCTGAGTTCCAAGAACACAGCAGCTGCGAAGGACTACCCAAGAAGAGCGCAAAAGTACCACAACATGCCTGCCTCCACAGCTTTTTCCTTGGGGACATGCCTAATTCCTGGCTGATTTGCCTTTCTCGTCTTAGGGTTGGGGTTCAGCCTAGGGCTAGGACTTTTAAAATCAGGAAGCCCTGAGTTCCAGGCACACTGGAGCTGTGAAAGGCATCCAAAAGGGAGTGTAAAAGTGCCACAACATGGTTGCTTTCAGGCTTTTTCCTTGGCAAGAAGCTTAACACCAGGCTGATTTCCCTTCCCAGGGTTACTGTAAGGCTTAGGCCTAGGGTTAGGGTTTTTAAAACTAGGAATCCCTTAGATCCAGGCACACTGCAGCTGTTCAAGGCATCCCAAGGGGAGTACAAAAGTGCAACAACATGGCAGCTTTCACAGCTTTTTCCTTGGCACCATCCCTATACCTAGGCTGATTTATCTGCCTAGGGTTAGGGTTAGGGTTCAGCCTAGGGCTTGGAGTTTTTTAACCAGGAAGCCCTGAGTTCCAGGCTTACTGCATCTGCCAAAGGCATCCCAAAGGGAGTGCAAAAGTGCCACAACATGGCTGCTTTCACAGCATTTCCCTTAGGAAGAACCCTAATACCCGGCTGATTTACCTTCCTAGGGTTACTGTTAGGCTTAGACCTAGGACTTTTAAAACCAGGAAGCCCTGGGCTCCAGGCACACTGCAGCTGCGAAAGGCATCCCAAGGGGAGCGCAAAAGTGACACAACTTGGCTGCCACCACTGATATTTCCATGAGACGATCCCGAACCATAGGCTGATTTTCCTTCCTAGGGTTAAGGTTTGAGTTACGCCTAGGGTAAGGGTTCTATTAACCAGAAAGCCCTGAGTTCCAAGAACACAGCAGCTGCGAAGGACTACCCAAGAAGAGCGCAAAAGTACCACAACATGCCTGCCTCCACAGCTTTTTCCTTGGGGACATGCCTAATTCCTGGCTGATTTGCCTTTCTCGTCTTAGGGTTGGGGTTCGGCCTAGGGCTAGGATTTTTTTAACTAGGAAGCCCTGAGTTCCAAGCATACTTCATCTGCCAAAAGCATCCCAGAGGGAGTGCAGAAGTGCCACAACATGGCTGCTTTCACGGCTTTTCCCTTAGGAAGAACCCTAATACGCGGCTGATTTACCTTCCTAGGGTTACTGTTAGGCTTAGGCCTAGGACTTTTAAAACCAGGAAGCCCTGGGCTCCAGGCACATGCAGCTGTTAAAGGCATCCCCAGAGGGCCGCAGAAGTGACACAACTTGGCTGCCTCTGCTGCTATTCTCATGAGACCATCCCGAACCATAGGCTGATTTTCCTTCTTAGGGTTAAGGTTTGAGTTTCGCCTAGGGTAAGAGTTCTATTAACCAGAAAGCCCTGAGTTCCAAGAACACAGCAGCTGCGAAGGACTACCCAAGAAGAGCGCAAAAGTACCACAACATGCCTGCCTCCACAGCTTTTTCCTTGGGGACATGCCTAATTCCTGGCTGATTTGCCTTTCTCGTCTTAGGGTTGGGGTTCGGCCTAGGGCTAGGATTTTTTTAACTAGGAAGCCCTGAGTTCCAAGCATACTTCATCTGCCAAAAGCATCCCAGAGGGAGTGCAGAAGTGCCACAACATGGCTGCTTTCACGGCTTTTCCCTTAGGAAGAACCCTAATACCCGGCTGATTTACCTTCCTAGGGTTACTGTTAGGCTTAGACCTAGGACTTTTAAAACCAGGAAGCCCTGGGCTCCAGGCACACTGCAGCTGCGAAAGGCATCCCAAGGGGAGCGCAAAAGTGACACAACTTGGCTGCCACCACTGATATTTCCATGAGACGATCCCGAACCATAGGCTGATTTTCCTTCCTAGGGTTAAGGTTTGAGTTACGCCTAGGGTAAGGGTTCTATTAACCAGAAAGCCCTGAGTTCCAAGAACACAGCAGCTGTGAAGGACTACCCAAGAAGAGCGCAAAAGTACCACAACATGCCTGCCTCCACAGCTTTTTCCTTGGGGACATGCCTAATACCTGGCTGATTTGCCTTTCTCGTCTTAGGGTTGGGGTTCGGCCTAGGGCTAGGATTTTTTTAACTAGGAAGCCCTGAGTTCCAAGCATACTTCATCTGCCAAAAGCATCCCAGAGGGAGTGCAGAAGTGCCACAACATGGCTGCTTTCACGGCTTTTCCCTTAGGAAGAACCCTAATACGCGGCTGATTTACCTTCCTAGGGTTACTGTTAGGCTTAGGCCTAGGACTTTTAAAACCAGGAAGCCCTGGGCTCCAGGCACATGCAGCTGTTAAAGGCATCCCCAGAAGGCCGCAGAAGTGACACAACTTGGCTGCCTCTGCTGCTATTCTCATGAGACCATCCCGAACCATAGGCTGATTTTCCTTCTTAGGGTTAAGGTTTGAGTTTCGCCTAGGGTAAGAGTTCTATTAACCAGAAAGCCCTGAGTTCCAAGAACACAGCAGCTGCGAAGGACTACCCAAGAAGAGCGCAAAAGTACCACAACGTGCCTGCCTCCACAGCTTTTTCCTTGGGGACATGCCTAATTCCTGGCTGATTTGCCTTTCTCGTCTTAGGGTTGGGGTTCGGCCTAGGGCTAGGATTTTTTTAACTAGGAAGCCCTGAGTTCCAGGCTTACTGCATCTGCCAAAGGCATCCCAAAGGGAGTGCAGAAGTGCCTCAACATGGTTGCTTTCACGGCTTTTCCCTTAGGAAGAACCCTAATACGCGGCTGATTTACCTTCCTAGGGTTACTGTTAGGCTTAGGCCTAGGACTTTTAAAACCAGGAAGCCCTGGGCTCCAGGCACACTGCAGCTGCGAAAGGCATCCCAAGGGGAGCGCAAAAGTGACACAACTTGGCTGCCACCACTGATATTTCCATGAGACCATCCCGAACCATAGGCTCATTTTCCTTCCTAGGGTTAAGGTTTGAGTTACGCCTAGGGTAAGGGTTCTATTAACCAGAAAGCCCTGAGTTCCAAGAACACAGCAGCTGTGAAGGACTTCCCAAGAAGGGCGCAAAAGTACCACAACATGCCTGCCTCCACAGCTTTTTCCTTGGGGACATGCCTAATTCCTGGCTGATTTGCCTTTCTCGTCTTAGGGTTGGGGTTCGGCCTAGGGCTAGGATTTTTTTAACTAGGAAGCCCTGAGTTCTAGCCTTACTTCACCTGCAAAAGGCATCCCAAAGGGAGTGCAGAAGTGCCACAACATGGCTGCTTTCACGGCTTTTCCCTTAGGAAGAACCCTAATACGCGGCTGATTTACCTTCCTAGGGTTACTGTTAGGCTTAGGCCTAGGACTTTTAAAACCAGGAAGCCCTGGGCTCCAGGCACTCTGCAGCTGCGAAAGGCATCCCAAGGGGAGCGCAAAAGTGACACAACTTGGCAGCCACCACTGATATTTCCATGAGACCATCCCGAACCATAGGCTGATTTTCCTTCCTAGGGTTAAGGTTTGAGTTACGCCTAGGGTAAGGGTTCTATTAACCAGAAAGCCCTGAGTTCTAAGAACACAGCAGCTGTGAAGGACTTCCCAAGAAGAGCGCAAAAGTACCACAACATGCCTGCCTCCACAGCTTTTTCCTTGGGGACATGCCTAATTCCTGGCTGATTTGCCTTTCTCGTCTTAGGGTTGGGGTTCGGCCTAGGGCTAGGATTTTTAAAATCAGGAAGCCCTGAGTTCCAGGCACACTGGAGCTGTGAAAGTCATCCAAAATAGAGTGGAAAAGTGCCACAACATGGTTGCTTTCATGGCTTTTTCCTTGGCAAGAAGCCTAACACCAGGCTGATTTACCTTCCCAGGGTTGCTGTAAGGCTTAGGCTTAGGGCTAGGATTTTTAAAACTAGGAAGCCCTTAGCTCCAGGCGCACTGCATCTGTTCAAGGCATCCCAAGAGGAGTAAAAAAGTGCAACAACATGGCAGCTTTCACAGCTTTTTCCTTGGCACCATCCCTATACCTAGGCTGATTTATCTGCCTAGGGTTAGGGTTAGGCTTCAGCCTAGGGCTTGGAGTTTTTTAACCAGGAAGCCCTGAGTTCCAGGCTTACTGCATCTGCCAAAGGCATCCCAAAGGGAGTGCAGAAGTGCCACAACATGGCTGCTTTCACGGCTTTTCCCTTAGGAAGAACCCTAATACGCAGCTGATTTACCTTCCTAGGGTTACTGTTAGGCTTAGGCCTAGGACTTTTAAAACCAGGAAGCCCCGGCCTCCAGGCATATGCAGCTGCGAAAGGCATCCCAAGGGGAGCGCAAAAGTGACACAACTTGGCTGCCACCACTGATATTTCCATGAGACCATCCCGAAACATAGGCTGATTTTCCTTCCTAGGGTTAAGGTTTGAGTTTCGCCTAGGGTAAGAGTTCTATTAACCAGAAAGCCCTGAGTTCCAAGAACACAGCAGCTGCAAAGGACTACCCAAGAAGAGCGCAAAAGTACCACAACATGCCTGCCTCCACAGCTTTTTCCTTGGGGACATGCCTAATTCCTGGCTGATTTGCCTTTCTCGTCTTAGGGTTGGGGTTCGGCCTAGGGCTAGGATTTTTAAAATCAGGAAGCCCTGAGTTCCAGGCACACTGGAGCTGTGAAAGTCATCCAAAAGGGAGTGGAAAAGTGCCACAACATGGTTGCTTTCACGGCTTTTTCCTTGGCAAGAAGCCTAACACCAGGCTGATTTCCCTTCCCAGGGTTACTGTAAGGCTTAGGCTTAGGGCTAGGATTTTTAAAACTAGGAAGCCCTGGGCTCCAGGCGCACTGCATCTGTTCAAGGCATCCCAAGAGGAGTAAAAAAGTGCAACAACATGGCAGCTTTCACAGCTTTTTCCTTGGCACCATCCCTATACCTAGGCTGATTTATCTGCCTAGGGTTAGGGTTAGGCTTCAGCCTAGGGCTTGGAGTTTTTTAACCAGGAAGCCCTGAGTTCCAGGCTTACTGCATCTGCCAAAGGCATACCAAAGGGAGTGCAGAAGTGCCACAACATGGCTGCTTTCACGGCTTTTCCCTTAGGAAGAACCCTAATACGCGGCTGATTTACCTTCCTAGGGTTACTGTTAGGCTTAGGCCTAGGACTTTTAAAACCAAGAAGCCCCGTCCTCCAGGCATATGCAGCTGCGAAAGGCATCCCAAGGGGAGCGCAAAAGTGACACAACTTGGCTGCCACCACTGATATTTCCATGAGACCATCCCGAAACATAGGCTGATTTTCCTTCCTAGGGTTAAGGTTTGAGTTTCGCCTAGGGTAAGAGTTCTATTAACCAGAAAGCCCTGAGTTCCAAGAACACAGCAGCTGCGAAGGACTACCCAAGAAGAGCGCAAAAGTACCACAACATGCCTGCCTCCACATCTTTTTCCTTGGGGACATGCCTAATTCCTGGCTGATTTGCCTTTCTCATCTTAGGGTTGGGGTTCGGCCTAGGGCTAGGATAGTTTTAACTAGGAAGCCCTGAGTTCCAGGCTTACTGCATCTGCCAAAGGCATCCCAAAGGGAGTGCAAAAGTGCCACAACATGGCTGCTTTCACGGCTTTTCCCTTAGGAAGAACCCTAATACCCGGCTGATTTACCTTCCTAGGGTTACTGTTAGGCTTAGGCCTAGGACTTTTAAAACCAGGAAGCCCTGGGCTCCAGGCACTCTGCAGCTGCGAAAGGCATCCCAAGGGGAGCGCAAAAGTGACACAACTTGGCTGCCACCACTGATATTTCCATGAGACCATCCCGATCCATAGGCTGATTTTCCTTCCTAGGGTTAAGGTTTGAGTTACACCTGGGGTAAGGGTTCTATTAACCAGAAAGACCTGAGTTCCAAGAACACAGCAGCTGCGAAGGACTAGCCAAGAAGAGCGCAAAAGTACCACAACATGCCTGCCACCACAGCTTTTTCCTTGGGGACATGCCTAACTCCTGGCTGATTTGCCTTTCTCGTCTTAGGGTTGGGGTTCGGCCTAGGGCTAGGATTTTTTTAACTAGGAAGCCCTGAGTTCCAGGCTTACTGCATCTGCCAAAGGCATCCCAAAGGGAGTGCAGAAGTGCCACAACATGGCTGCTTTCACGGCTTTTCCCTTAGGAAGAACCCTAATACCCGGCTGATTTACCTTCCTAGGGTTACTGTTAGGCTTAGGCCTAGGACTTTTAAAACCAGGAAGCCCTGGGCTCCAGGCACATGCAGCTGTTAAAGGCATCCCAAGAGGGCCGCAGAAGTGACACAACTTGGCTGCCTCTGCTGCTATTCTCATGAGACCATCCCGAACCATAGGCTGATTTTCCTTCCTAGGGTTAAGGTTTGAGTTACGCCTAGGGTAAGGGTTCTATTAACCAGAAAGCCCTGAGTTCCAAGAACACAGCAGCTGCGAAGGACTACCCAAGAAGAGCGCAAAAGTACCACAACATGCCTGCCTCCACAGCTTTTTCCTTGGGGACATGCCTAATTCCTGGCTGATTTGCCTTTCTAGTCTTAGGGTTGGGTTTCGGCCTAGGGCTAGGACTTTTAAAATCAGGAAGCCCTGAGTTCCAGGCACACTGGAGCTGTGAAAGGCATCCAAAAGGGAGTGTAAAAGTGCCACAACATGGTTGCTTTCAGGCTTTTTCCTTGGCAAGAAGCTTAACACCAGGCTGATTTCCCTTCCCAGGGTTACTGTAAGGCTTAGGCCTAGGGTTACGGTTTTTAAAACTAGGAAGCCCTTAGATCCAGGCACACTGCAGCTGTTCAAGGCATCCCAAGGGGAGTACAAAAGTGCAACAACATGGCAGCTTTCACAGCTTTTTCCTTGGCACCATCCCTATACCTATGCTGATTTATCTGCCTAGGGTTAGGGTTAGGCTTCAGCCTAGGGCTTGGAGTTTTTTAACCAGGAAGCCCTGAGTTCCAGGCTTACTTCATCTGCCAAAGGCATCCCAAAGGGAGTGCAAAAGTGCCACAACATGGCTGCTTTCACAGCATTTCCCTTAGGAAGAACCCTAATACCCGGCTGATTTACCTTCCTAGGGTTACTGTTAGGCTTAGGCCTAGGACTTTTAAAACCAGGAAGCCCTGGGCTCCAGGCACACTGCAGCTGCGAAAGGCATCCCAAGGGGAGCGCAAAAGTGACACAACTTGGCTGCCACCACTGATATTTCCATGAGACCATCCCGAACCATAGGCTGATTTTCCTTCCTAGGGTTAAGGTTTGAGTTACGCCTAGGGTGAGGGTTCTATTAACCAGAAAGCCCTGAGTTCCAAGAACACAGCAGCTGCGAAGGACTACCCAAGAAGAGCGCAAAAGTACCACAACGTGCCTGCCTCCACAGCTTTTTCCTTGGGGACATGCCTAATTCCTGGCTGATTTGCCTTTCTCGTCTTAGGGTTGGGGTTGGGCCTAGGGCTAGGATTTTTTTAACTAGGAAGCCCTGAGTTCCAAGCATACTTCATCTGCCAAAAGCATCCCAGAGGGAGTGCAGAAGTGCCACAACATGGCTGCTTTCACGGCTTTTCCCTTAGGAAGAACCCTAATACGCGGCTGATTTACCTTCCTAGGGTTACTGTTAGGCTTAGGCCTAGGACTTTTAAAACCAGGAAGCCCTGGGCTCCAGGCACACTACAGCTGCGAAAGGCATCCCAAGGGGAGCGCAAAAGTGACACAACTTGGCTGCCACCACTGATATTTCCATGAGACCATCCCGAACCATAGGCTGATTTTCCTTCCTAGGGTTAAGGTTTGAGTTACGCCTAGGGTAAGGGTTCTATTAACCAGAAAGCCCTGAGTTCCAAGAACACAGCAGCTGTGAAGGACTTCCCAAGAAGGGCGCAAAAGTACCACAACATGCCTGCCTCCACAGCTTTTTCCTTGGGGACATGCCTAATTCCTGGCTGATTTGCCTTTCTCGTCTTAGGGTTGGGGTTCGGCCTAGGGCTAGGATTTTTAAAATCAGGAAGCCCTGAGTTCCAGGCACACTGGAGCTGTGAAAGGCATCCAAAAGGGAGTGGAAAAGTGCCACAACATGGTTGCTTTCACGGCTTTTTCCTTGGCAAGAAGCCTAACACCAGGCTGATTTCCCTTCCCAGGGTTACTGTAAGGCTTAGGCTTAGGGCTAGGATTTTTAAAACTAGGAAGCCCTTAGCTCCAGGCGCACTGCATCTGTTCAAGGCATCCCAAGAGGAGTAAAAAAGTGCAACAACATGGCAGCTTTCACAGCTTTTTCCTTGGCACCATCCCTATACCTAGGCTGATTTATCTGCCTAGGGTTAGGGTTAGGGTTCAGCCTAGGGCTTGGAGTTTTTTAACCAGGAAGCCCTGAGTTCCAGGCTTACTGCATCTGCCAAAGGCATACCAAAGGGAGTGCAGAAGTGCCACAACATGGCTGCTTTCACGGCTTTTCCCTTAGGAAGAACCCTAATACGCGGCTGATTTACCTTCCTAGGGTTACTGTTAGGCTTAGGCCTAGGACTTTTAAAACCAAGAAGCCCCGTCCTCCAGGCATATGCAGCTGCGAAAGGCATCCCAAGGGGAGCGCAAAAGTGACACAACTTGGCTGCCACCACTGATATTTCCATGAGACCATCCCGAAACATAGGCTGATTTTCCTTCCTAGGGTTAAGGTTTGAGTTTCGCCTAGGGTAAGAGTTCTATTAACCAGAAAGCCCTGAGTTCCAAGAACACAGCAGCTGCGAAGGACTACCCAAGAAGAGCGCAAAAGTACCACAACATGCCTGCCTCCACATCTTTTTCCTTGGGGACATGCCTAATTCCTGGCTGATTTGCCTTTCTCATCTTAGGGTTGGGGTTCGGCCTAGGGCTAGGATATTTTTAACTAGGAAGCCCTGAGTTCCAGGCTTACTGCATCTGCCAAAGGCATCCCAAAGGGAGTGCAAAAGTGCCACAACATGGCTGCTTTCACGGCTTTTCCCTTAGGAAGAACCCTAATACCCGGCTGATTTACCTTCCTAGGGTTACTGTTAGGCTTAGGCCTAGGACTTTTAAAACCAGGAAGCCCTGGGCTCCAGGCACTCTGCAGCTGCGAAAGGCATCCCAAGGGGAGCGCAAAAGTGACACAACTTGGCTGCCACCACTGATATTTCCATGAGACCATCCCGATCCATAGGCTGATTTTCCTTCCTAGGGTTAAGGTTTGAGTTACACCTGGGGTAAGGGTTCTATTAACCAGAAAGACCTGAGTTCCAAGAACACAGCAGCTGCGAAGGACTAGCCAAGAAGAGCGCAAAAGTACCACAACATGCCTGCCACCACAGCTTTTTCCTTGGGGACATGCCTAACTCCTGGCTGATTTGCCTTTCTCGTCTTAGGGTTGGGGTTCGGCCTAGGGCTAGGATTTTTTTAACTAGGAAGCCCTGAGTTCCAGGCTTACTGCATCTGCCAAAGGCATCCCAAAGGGAGTGCAGAAGTGCCACAACATGGCTGCTTTCACGGCTTTTCCCTTAGGAAGAACCCTAATACCCGGCTGATTTACCTTCCTAGGGTTACTGTTAGGCTTAGGCCTAGGACTTTTAAAACCAGGAAGCCCTGGGCTCCAGGCACATGCAGCTGTTAAAGGCATCCCAAGAGGGCCGCAGAAGTGACACAACTTGTCTGCCTCTGCTGCTATTCTCATGAGACCATCCCGAACCATAGGCTGATTTTCCTTCCTAGGGTTAAGGTTTGAGTTACGCCTAGGGTAAGGGTTCTATTAACCAGAAAGCCCTGAGTTCCAAGAACACAGCAGCTGCGAAGGACTACCCAAGAAGAGCGCAAAAGTACCACAACATGCCTGCCTCCACAGCTTTTTCCTTGGGGACATGCCTAATTCCTGGCTGATTTGCCTTTCTCGTCTTAGGGTTGGGTTTCGGCCTAGGGCTAGGACTTTTAAAATCAGGAAGCCCTGAGTTCCAGGCACACTGGAGCTGTGAAAGGCATCCAAAAGGGAGTGTAAAAGTGCCACAACATGGTTGCTTTCAGGCTTTTTCCTTGGCAAGAAGCTTAACACCAGGCTGATTTCCCTTCCCAGGGTTGCTGTAAGGCTTAGGCCTAGGGTTACGGTTTTTAAAACTAGGAAGCCCTTAGATCCAGGCACACTGCAGCTGTTCAAGGCATCCCAAGGGGAGTACAAAAGTGCAACAACATGGCAGCTTTCACAGCTTTTTCCTTGGCACCATCCCTATACCTAGGCTGATTTATCTGCCTAGGGTTAGGGTTAGGCTTCAGCCTAGGGCTTGGAGTTTTTTAACCAGGAAGCCCTGAGTTCCAGGCTTACTGCATCTGCCAAAGGCATCCCAAAGGGAGTGCAAAAGTGCCACAACATGGCTGCTTTCACAGCATTTCCCTTAGGAAGAACCCTAATACCCGGCTGATTTACCTTCCTAGGGTTACTGTTAGGCTTAGGCCTAGGACTTTTAAAACCAGGAAGCCCTGGGCTCCAGGCACACTGCAGCTGCGAAAGGCATCCCAAGGGGAGCGCAAAAGTGACACAACTTGGCTGCCACCACTGATATTTCCATGAGACCATCCCGAACCATAGGCTGATTTTCCTTCCTAGGGTTAAGGTTTGAGTTACGCCTAGGGTAAGGGTTCTATTAACCAGAAAGCCCTGAGTTCCAAGAACACAGCAGCTGCGAAGGACTACCCAAGAAGAGCGCAAAAGTACCACAACGTGCCTGCCTCCACAGCTTTTTCCTTGGGGACATGCGTAATTCCTGGCTGATTTGCCTTTCTCGTCTTAGGGTTGGGGTTGGGCCTAGGGCTAGGATTTTTTTAACTAGGAAGCCCTGAGTTCCAAGCATACTTCATCTGCCAAAAGCATCCCAGAGGGAGTGCAGAAGTGCCACAACATGGCTGCTTTCACGGCTTTTCCCTTAGGAAGAACCCTAATACGCGGCTGATTTACCTTCCTAGGGTTACTGTTAGGCTTAGGCCTAGGACTTTTAAAACCAGGAAGCCCTGGGCTCCAGGCACACTGCAGCTGCGAAAGGCATCCCAAGGGGAGCGCAAAAGTGACACAACTTGGCTGCCACCACTGATATTTCCATGAGACCATCCCGAACCATAGGCTGATTTTCCTTCCTAGGGTTAAGGTTTGAGTTACGCCTAGGGTAAGGGTTCTATTAACCAGAAAGCCCTGAGTTCCAAGAACACAGCAGCTGTGAAGGACTTCCCAAGAAGGGCGCAAAAGTACCACAACATGCCTGCCTCCACAGCTTTTTCCTTGGGGACATGCCTAATTCCTGGCTGATTTGCCTTTCTCGTCTTAGGGTTGGGGTTCGGCCTAGGGCTAGGATTTTTAAAATCAGGAAGCCCTGAGTTCCAGGCACACTGGAGCTGTGAAAGTCATCCAAAAGGGAGTGGAAAAGTGCCACAACATGGTTGCTTTCACGGCTTTTTCCTTGGCAAGAAGCCTAACACCAGGCTGATTTCCCTTCCCAGGGTTACTGTAAGGCTTAGGCTTAGGGCTAGGATTTTTAAAACTAGGAAGCCCTTAGCTCCAGGCGCACTGCATCTGTTCAAGGCATCCCAAGAGGAGTAAAAACGTGCAACAACATGGCAGCTTTCACAGCTTTTTCCTTGGCACCATCCCTATACCTAGGCTGATTTATCTGCCTAGGGTTAGGGTTAGGCTTCAGCCTAGGGCTTGGAGTTTTTTAACCAGGAAGCCCTGAGTTCCAGGCTTACTGCATCTGCCAAAGGCATCCCAAAGGGAGTGCAGAAGTGCCACAACATGGCTGCTTTCACGGCTTTTCCCTTAGGAAGAACCCTAATACCCGGCTGATTTACCTTCCTAGGGTTACTGTTAGGCTTAGGCCTAGGACTTTTAAAACCAAGAAGCCCCGGCCTCCAGGCATATGCAGCTGCGAAAGGCATCCCAAGGGGAGCGCAAAAGTGACACAACTTGGCTGCCACCACTGATATTTCCATGAGACCATCCCGAAACATAGGCTGATTTTCCTTCCTAGGGTTAAGGTTTGAGTTTCGCCTAGGGTAAGAGTTCTATTAACCAGAAAGCCCTGAGTTCCAAGAACACAGCAGCTGCGAAGGACTACCCAAGAAGAGCGCAAAAGTACCACAACATGCCTGCCTCCACATCTTTTTCCTTGGGGACATGCCTAATTCCTGGCTGATTTGCCTTTCTCATCTTAGGGTTGGGGTTCGGCCTAGGGCTAGGATATTTTTAACTAGGAAGCCCTGAGTTCCAGGCTTACTGCATCTGCCAAAGGCATCCCAAAGGGAGTGCAGAAGTGCCTCAACATGGTTGCTTTCACGGCTTTTCCCTTAGGAAGAACCCTAATACGCGGCTGATTTACCTTTCTAGGGTTACTGTTAGGCTTAGGCCTAGGACTTTTAAAACCAGGAAGCCCTGGGCTCCAGGCACACTGCAGCTGCGAAAGGCATCCCAAGGGGAGCGCAAAAGTGACACAACTTGGCTGCCACCACTGATATTTCCATGAGACCATCCCGAACCATAGGCTGATTTTCCTTCCTAGGGTTAAGGTTTGAGTTACGCCTAGGGTAAGGGTTCTATTAACCAGAAAGCCCTGAGTTCCAAGAACACAGCAGCTGTGAAGGACTACCCAAGAAGGGCGCAAAAGTACCACAACATGCCTGCGTCGATAGCTTTTTCCTTGGGGACATGCCTAATTCCTGGCTGATTTGCCTTTCTCGTCTTAGGTTTGGGGTTCGGCCTAGGGCTAGGATTTTTAAAATCAGGAAGCCCTGAGTTCCAGGCACACTGGAGCTGTGTAAGTCATCCAAAAGGGAGTGGAAAAGTGCCACAACATGGTTGCTTTCACAGCTTTTTCCTTGGCAAGAAGCCTAACACCAGGCTGATTTCCCTTCCCAGGGTTACTGTAAGGCTTAGGCTTAGGGCTAGGATTTTTAAAACTAGGAAGCCCTTCGCTCCAGGCGCACTGCATCTGTTCAAGGCATCCCAAGAGGAGTAAAAAAGTGCAACAACATGGCAGCTTTCACAGCTTTTTCCTTGGCACCATCCCTATACCTAGGCTGATTTATCTGCCTAGGGTTAGGGTTAGGCTTCAGCCTAGGGCTTGGAGTTTTTAAACCAGGAAGCCCTGAGTTCCAGGCTTACTGCATCTGCCAAAGGCATCCCAAAGGGAGTGCAGAAGTGCCACAACATGGCTGCTTTCACGGCTTTTCCCTTAGGAAGGACCCTAATACGCGGCTGATTTACCTTCCTAGGGTTACTGTTAGGCTTAGGCCTAGGACTTTTAAAACCAGGAAGCCCCGGCCTCCAGGCATATGCAGCTGCGAAAGGCATCCCAAGGGGAGCGCAAAAGTGACACAACTTGGCTGCCACCACTGATATTTCCATGAGACCATCCCGAAACATAGGCTGATTTTCCTTCCTAGGGTTAAGGTTTGAGTTTCGCCTAGGGTAAGAGTTCTATTAACCAGAAAGCCCTGAGTTCCAAGAACACAGCAGCTGCGAAGGACTACCCAAGAAGAGCGCAAAATTACCACAACGTGCATGCCTCCACAGATTTTCCTTGGGGACATGCCTAATTCCTGGCTGATTTGCATTTCTCGTCTTAGGGTTGGGGTTCGGCCTAGGGCTAGGATAATTTTAACTAGGAAGCCCTGAGTTCTAGCCTTACTTCATGTGCAAAAGGCATCCCAAAGGGAGTGCAGAAGTGCCACAACATGGCTGCTTTCACGGCTTTTCCCTTAGGAAGAACCCTAATACCCGGCTGATTTACCTTCCTAGGGTTACTGTTAGGCTTAGGCCTAGGACTTTTAAAACCAGGAAGCCCTGGGCTCCAGGCACATGCAGCTGCGAAAGGCATCCCAAGGGGAGCGCAAAAGTGACACAACCTGGCTGCCACCACTGATATTTCCATGAGACCATCCCGAACCATAGGCTCATTTTCCTTCCTAGGGTTAAGGTTTGAGTTACGCCTAGGGTAAGGGTTCTATTAACCAGAAAGCCCTGAGTTCCAAGAACACAGCAGCTGCGAAGGACTACCCAAGAAGAGCGCAAAAGTACCACAACATGCCTGCCTCCACAGCTTTTTCATTGGGGACATGCCTAATTCCTGGCTGATTTGCCTTTCTCGTCTTAGGGTTGGGGTTCGGCCTAGTGCTAGGATATTTTTAACTAGGAAGCCCTGAGTTCCAGGCTTACTGCATCTGCCAAAGGCATCCCAAAGGGAGTGCAGAAGTGCCACAACATGGCTGCTTTCACGGCTTTCCCCTTAGGAAGAACCCTAATACCCGGCTGATTTACCTTCCTAGGGTTACTGTTAGGCTTAGGCCTAGGACTTTTAAAACCAGGAAGCCCTGGGCTCCAGGCACACTGCAGCTGCGAAAGGCATCCCAAGGGGAGCGCAAAAGTGACACAACTTGGCTGCCACCACTGATATTTCCATGAGACCATCCCGAACCATAGGCTCATTTTCCTTCCTAGGGTTAAGGTTTGAGTTACGCCTAGGGTAAGGGTTCTATTAACCAGAAAGCCCTGAGTTCCAAGAACACAGCAGCTGCGAAGGACTACCCAAGAAGAGCGCAAAAGTACCACAACATGCCTGCCTCCACAGCTTTTTCCTTGGGGACATGCCTAATTCCTGGCTGATTTGCCTTTCTCGTCTTAGGGTTGGGGTTCGGCCTAGTGCTAGGATATTTTTAACTAGGAAGCCCTGAGTTCCAGGCTTACTGCATCTGCCAAAGGCATCCCAAAGGGAGTGCAGAAGTGCCACAACATGGCTGCTTTCACGGCTTTCCCCTTAGGAAGAACCCTAATACCCGGCTGATTTACCTTCCTAGGGTTACTGTTAGGCTTAGGCCTAGGACTTTTAAAACCAGGAAGCCCTGGGCTCCAGGCACACTGCAGCTGCGAAAGGCATCCCAAGGGGAGCGCAAAAGTGACACAACTTGGCTGCCACCACTGATATTTCCATGAGACCATCCCGAACCATCGGCTGATTTTCCTTCCTAGGGTTAAGGTTTGAGTTACGCCTAGGGTAAGGGTTCTATTAACCAGAAAGCCCTGAGTTCCAAGAACACAGCAGCTGCGAAGGACTAGCCAAGAAGAGCGCAAAAGTACCACAACATGCCTGCCTCCACAGCTTTTTCCTTGGGGACATGCCTAATTCCTGGCTGATTTGCCTTTCTCGTCTTAGGGTTGGGGTTCGGCCTGGGGCTAGGACTTTTAAAATCAGGAAGCCCTGAGTTCCAGGCACACTGGAGCTGTGAAAGGCATCCAAAAGGGAGTGTAAAAGTGCCACAACATGGTTGCTTTCAGGCTTTTTCCTTGGCAAGAACCTTAACACCAGGCTGATTTCCCTTCCCAGGGTTACTGTAAGGCTTAGGCCTAGGGTTAGGGTTTTTAAAACTAGGAAGCCCTTAGATCCAGGCACACTGCAGCTGTTCAAGGCATCCCAAGGGGAGTACAAAAGTGCAACAACATGGCAGCTTTCACAGCTTTTTCCTTGGCACCATCCCTATACCTAGGCTGATTTATCTGCCTAGGGTTAGGGTTAGGGTTCAGCCTAGGGCTTGGAGTTTTTTAACCAGGAAGCCCTGAGTTCCAGGCTTACTGCATCTGCCAAAGGCATCCCAAAGGGAGTGCAAAAGTGCCACAACATGGCTGCTTTCACAGCATTTCCCTTAGGAAGAACCCTAATACCCGGCTGATTTACCTTCCTAGGGTTACTGTTAGGCTTAGACCTAGGACTTTTAAAACCAGGAAGCCCTGGGCTCCAGGCACACTGCAGCTGCCAAAGGCATCCCAAGGGGAGCGCAAAAGTGACACAACTTGGCTGCCACCACTGATATTTCCATGAGACCATCCCGAACCATAGGATGATTTTCCTTCCTAGGGTTAAGGTTTGAGTTACGCCTAGGGTAAGGGTTCTATTAACCAGAAAGCCCTGAGTTCCAAGAACACAGCAGCTGTGAAGGACTACCCAAGAAGAGCGCAAAAGTACCACAACATGCCTGCCTCCACAGCTTTTTCCTTGGGGACATGCCTAATTCCTGGCTGATTTGCCTTTCTCGTCTTAGGGTTGGGGTTCGGCCTAGGGCTAGGACTTTTAAAATCAGGAAGCCCTGAGTTCCAGGCACACTGGAGCTGTGAAAGGCATCCAAAAGGGAGTGTAAAAGTTCCACAACATGGTTGCTTTCAGGCTTTTTCCTTGGCAAGAAGCTTAACACCAGGCTGATTTCCCTTCCCAGGGTTACTGTAAGGCTTAGGCCTAGGGTTACGGTTTTTAAAACTAGGAAGCCCTTAGATCCAGGCACACTGCAGCTGTTCAAGGCATCCCAAGGGGAGTACAAAAGTGCAACAACATGGCAGCTTTCACAGCTTTTTCCTTGGCACCATCCCTATACCTAGGCTGATTTATCTGCCTAGGGTTAGGGTTAGGGTTCAGCCTAGGGCTTGGAGTTTTTTAACCAGGAAGCCCTGGGCTCCAGGCTTACTGCATCTGCCAAAGGCATCCCAAAGGGAGTGCAAAAGTGCCACAACATGGCTGCTTTCACAGCATTTCCCTTAGGAAGAACCCTAATACCCGGCTGATTTACCTTCCTAGGGTTACTGTTAGGCTTAGACCTAGGACTTTTAAAACCAGGAAGCCCTGGGCTTCAGGCACACTGCAGCTGTTAAAGGCATCCCAAGAGGGCCGCAGAAGTGACACAACTTGGCTGCCTCTGCTTCTATTCTCATGAGACCATCCCGAACCATAGGCTGATTTTCCTTCCTAGGGTTAAGGTTTGAGTTTCGCCTAGGGTAAGAGGTCTATTAACCAGAAAGACCTGAGTTCCAAGAACACAGCAGCTGCGAAGGACTAGCCAAGAAGAGCGCAAAAGTACCACAACATGCCTGCCTCCACAGCTTTTTCCTTGGGGACATGCCTAATTCCTGGCTGATTTGCCTTTCTCGTCTTAGGGTTGGGGTTCGGCCTAGGGCTAGGATTTTTTTAACTAGGAAGCCCTGAGTTCCAGGCTTACTTCATCTGCCAAAGGCATCCCAAAGGGAGTGGAAAAGTGCCACAACATGGCTGCTTTCACGGCTTTTCCATTAGGAAGAACCCTAATACGTGGCTGATTTACCTTCCTAGGGTTACTGTTAGGCTTAGGCCTAGGACTTTTAAAACCAGGAAGCCCTGGGCTCCAGGCACACTGCAGCTGTGAAAGGCATCCCAAGGGGAGCGCAAAAGTGACGCAACTTGGCTGCCACCACTGATATTTCCATGAGACCATCCCGAACCATAGGCTGATTTTCCTTCCTAGGGTTAAGGTTTGAGTTACGCCTAGGGTAAGGGTTCTATTAACCAGAAAGCCCTGAGTTCCAAGAACACAGCAGCTGCGAAGGACTAGCCAAGAAGAGCGCAAAAGTACCACAACATGCCTGCCTCCACAGCTTTTTCCTTGGGGACATGCCTAATTCCTGGCTGATTTGCCTTTCTCGTCTTAGGGTTGGGGTTCGGCCTAGGGCTAGGATTTTTAAAATCAGGAAGCCCTGAGTTCCAGGCACACTGGAGCTGTGTAAGTCATCCAAAAGGGAGTGGAAAAGTGCCACAACATGGTTGCTTTCACGGCTTTTTCCTTGGCAAGAAGCCTAACACCAGGCTGATCTCCCTTCCCAGGGTTACTGTAAGGCTTAGGCTTAGGGCTAGGATTTTTAAAACTAGGAAGCCCTTAGCTCCAGGCGCACTGCATCTGTTCAAGGCATCCCAAGAGGAGTAAAAAAGTGCAACAACATGGCAGCTTTCACAGCTTTTTCCTTGGCACCATCCCTATACCTAGGCTGATTTATCTGCCTAGGGTTAGGGTTAGGCTTCAGCCTAGGGCTTGGAGTTTTTTAACCAGGAAGCCCTGAGTTCCAGGCTTACTGCATCTGCCAAAGGCATCCCAAAGGGAGTGCAGAAGTGCCACAACATGGCTGCTTTCACGGCTTTTCCCTTAGGAAGAACCCTAATACGCGGCTGATTTACCTTCCTAGGGTTACTGTTAGGCTTAGGCCTAGGACTTTTAAAACCAGGAAGCCCTGGGCTCCAGGCACTCTGCAGCTGCGAAAGGCATCCCAAGGGGAGCGCAAAAGTGACACAACTTGGCTGCCACCACTGATATTTCCATGAGACCATCCCGAAACATAGGCTGATTTTCCTTCCTAGGGTTAAGGTTTGAGTTTCGCCTAGGGTAAGAGTTCTATTAACCAGAAAGCCCTGAGTTCCAAGAACACAGCAGCTGCGAAGGACTACCCAAGAAGAGCGCAAAAGTACCACAACATGCCTGCCTCCACAGCTTTTTCCTTGGGGACATGCCTAATTCCTGGCTGATTTGCCTTTCTCATCTTAGGGTAGGGGTTCGGCCTAGGGCTAGGATTTTTTTAACTAGGAAGCCCTGAGTTCCAGGCTTACTGCATCTGCCAAAGGCATCCCAAAGGGAGTGCAAAAGTGCCACAACATGGCTGCTTTCACGGCTTTTCCCTTAGGAAGAACCCTAATACGTGGCTGATTTACCTTCCTAGGGTTACTGTTAGGCTTAGGCCTAGGACTTTTAAAACCAGGAAGCCCTGGGCTCCAGGCACACTGCAGCTGCGAAAGGCATCCCAAGGGGAGCGCAAAAGTGACACAACTTGGCTGCCACCACTGATATTTCCATGAGACCATCCCGATCCATAGGCTGATTTTCCTTCCTAGGGTTAAGGTTTGAGTTACACCTGGGGTAAGGGTTCTATTAACCAGAAAGACCTGAGTTCCAAGAACACAGCAGCTGCGAAGGACTAGCCAAGAAGAGCGCAAAAGTACCACAACATGCCTGCCTCCACAGCTTTTTCCTTGGGGACATGCCTAACTCCTGGCTGATTTGCCTTTCTCGTCTTAGGGTTGGGGTTCGGCCTAGGGCTAGGATTTTTTTAACTAGGAAGCCCTGAGTTCCAGGCTTACTGCATCTGCCAAAAGCATCCCAAAGGGAGTGCAGAAGTGCCACAACATGGCTGCTTTCACGGCTTTTCCCTTAGGAAGAACCCTAATACGCGGCTGATTTACCTTCCTAGGGTTACTGTTAGGCTTAGGCCTAGGACTTTTAAAACCAGGAAGCCCTGGGCTCCAGGCACATGCAGCTGTTAAAGGCATCCCAAGAGGGCCGCAGAAGTGACACAACTTGGCTGCCTCTGCTGCTATTCTCATGAGACCATCCCGAACCATAGGCTGATTTTCCTTCCTAGGGTTAAGGTTTGAGTTACGCCTAGGGTAAGTGTTCTATTAACCAGAAAGCCCTGAGTTCCAAGAACACAGCAGCTGCGAAGGACTAGCCAAGAAGAGCACAAAAGTACCACAACATGCCTGCCTCCACAGCTTTTTCCTTGGGGACATGCCTAATTCCTGGCTGATTTGCCTTTCTCGTCTTAGGGTTGGGGTTCGGCCTAGGGCTAGGATTTTTAAAATCAGGAAGCCCTGAGTTCCAGGCACACTGGAGCTGTGAAAGGCATCCAAAAGGGAGTGTAAAAGTGCCACAACATGGTTGCTTTCAGGCTTTTTCCTTGGCAAGAAGCTTAACACCAGGCTGATTTCCCTTCCCAGGGTTACTGTAAGGCTTAGGCCTAGGGTTAGGGTTTTTAAAACTAGGAAGCCCTTAGATCCAGGCACACTGCAGCTGTTCAAGGCATCCCAAGGGGAGTACAAAAGTGCAACAACATGGCAGCTTTCACAGCTTTTTCCTTTGCACCATCCCTATATCTAGGCTGATTTATCTGCCTAGGGTTAGGGTTAGGGTTCAGCCTAGGGCTTGGAGTTTTTTAACCAGGAAGCCCTGGGCTCCAGGCTTACTGCATCTGCCAAAGGCATCCCAAAGGGAGTGCAGAAGTGCCACAACATGGCTGCTTTCACAGCATTTCCCTTAGGAAGAACCCTAATACCCGGCTGATTTACCTTCCTAGGGTTACTGTTAGGCTTAGACCTAGGACTTTTAAAACCAGGAAGCCCTGGGCTTCAGGCACACTGCAGCTGTTAAAGGCATCCCAAGAGGGCCGCAGAAGTGACACAACTTGGCTGCCTCTGCTTGTATTCTCATGAGACCATCCCGAACCATAGGCTGATTTTCCTTCCTAGGGTTAATGTTTGAGTTTCGCCTAGGGTAAGAGGTCTATTAACCAGAAAGACCTGAGTTCCAAGAACACAGCAGCTGCGAAGGACTAGCCAAGAAGAGCGCAAAAGTACCACAACATGCCTGCCTCCACAGCTTTTTCCTTGGGGACATGCCTAATTCCTGGCTGATTTGCCTTTCTCGTCTTAGGGTTGGGGTTCGGCCTAGGGCTAGGATATTTTTAACTAGGAAGCCTTGAGTTCTAGCCTTACTTCATGTGCAAAAGGCATCCCAAAGGGAGTGCAGAAGTGCCACAAAATGGCTGCTTTCACGGCTTTTTCCTTGGCAAGAAGCCTAACACCAGGCTGATTTCCCTTCCCAGGGTTACTGTAAGGCTTAGGCTAAGGGCTAGGATTTTTAAAACTAGGAAGCCCTTAGCTCCAGGCGCACTGCATCTGATCAAGGCATCCCAAGAGGAGTAAAAAAGTGCAACAACATGGCAGCTTTCACAGCTTTTTCCTTGGCACCATCCCTATACCTAGGCTGATTTATCTGCCTAGGGTTAGGGTTAGGCTTCAGCCTAGGGCTTGGAGTTTTTTAACCAGGAAGCCCTGAGTTCCAGGCTTACTGCATCTGCCAAAGGCATCCCAAAGGGAGTGCAGAAGTGCCACAACATGGCTGCTTTCACGGCTTTTCCCTTAGGAAGAACCCTAATACGCGGCTGATTTACCTTCCTAGGGTTACTGTTAGGCTTAGGCCTAGGACTTTTAAAACCAGGAAGCCCCGGCCTCCAGGAATATGCAGCTGCGAAAGGCATCCCAAGGGGAGCGCAAAAGTGACACAACTTGGCTGCCACCACTGATATTTCCATGAGACCATCCCGAAACATAGGCTGATTTTCCTTCCTAGGGTTAAGGTTTGAGTTTCGCCTAGGGTAAGAGTTCTATTAACCAGAAAGCCCTGAGTTCCAAGAACACAGCAGCTGCGAAGGACTACCCAAGAAGAGCGCAAAAGTACCACAACATGCCTGCCTCCACAGCTTTTTCCTTGGGGACATGCCTAATTCCTGGCTGATTTGCCTTTCTCGTCTTAGGGTTGGGGTTCGGCCTAGGGCTAGGATTTTTTTAACTAGGAAGCCCTGAGTTCCAGGCTTACTGCATCTGCCAAAAGCATCCCAGAGGGAGTGCAGAAGTGCCACAACATGGCTGCTTTCACTGCTTTTCCCTTAGGAAGAACCCTAATACGCGGCTGCTTTACCTTCCTAGGGTTACTGTTAGGCTTAGGCCTAGGACTTTTAAAACCAGGAAGCCCTGAGTTCCAGGCTTACTGCATCTGCCAAAGGCATCCCAAAGGGAGTGCAGAAGTGCCACAACATGGCTGCTTTCACGGCTTTTCCCTTAGGAAGAACCGTAATACCCAGCTGATTTACCTTCCTAGGGTTACTGTTAGGCTTAGGCCTAGGACTTTTAAAACCAGGAAGCCCCGGCCTCCAGGCACACTGCAGCTGCGAAAGGCATCCCAAGGGGAGCGCAAAAGTGACACAACTTGGCTGCCACCACTGATATTTCCATGAGACCATCCCGAAACATAGGCTGATTTTCCTTCCTAGGGTTAAGGTTTGAGTTTCGCCTAGGGTAAGAGTTCTATTAACCAGAAAGCCCTGAGTTCCAAGAACACAGCAGCTGCGAAGGACTACCCAAGAAGAGCGCAAAAGTACCACAACATGCCTGCCTCCACAGCTTTTTCCTTGGGGACATGCCTAATTCCTGGCTGATTTGCCTTTCTCGTCTTAGGGTTGGGGTTCGGCCTAGGGCTAGGATTTTTTTAACTAGGAAGCCCTGAGTTCCAGGCTTACTTCATCTGCCAAAGGCATCCCAAAGGGAGTGGAAAAGTGCCACAACATGGCTGCTTTCACGGCTTTTCCATTAGGAAGAACCCTAATACGTGGCTGATTTACCTTCCTAGGGTTACTGTTAGGCTTAGGCCTAGGACTTTTAAAACCAGGAAGCCCTGGGCTCCAGGCACACTGCAGCTGTGAAAGGCATCCCAAGGGGAGCGCAAAAGTGACGCAACTTGGCTGCCACCACTGATATTTCCATGAGACCATCCCGAACCATAGGCTGATTTTCCTTCCTAGGGTTAAGGTTTGAGTTACGCCTAGGGTAAGGGTTCTATTAACCAGAAAGCCCTGAGTTCCAAGAACACAGCAGCTGCGAAGGACTAGCCAAGAAGAGCGCAAAAGTACCACAACATGCCTGCCTCCACAGCTTTTTCCTTGGGGACATGCCTAATTCCTGGCTGATTTGCCTTTCTCGTCTTAGGGTTGGGGTTCGGCCTAGGGCTAGGATTTTTAAAATCAGGAAGCCCTGAGTTCCAGGCACACTGGAGCTGTGTAAGTCATCCAAAAGGGAGTGGAAAAGTGCCACAACATGGTTGCTTTCACGGCTTTTTCCTTGGCAAGAAGCCTAACACCAGGCTGATTTCCCTTCCCAGGGTTACTGTAAGGCTTAGGCTTAGGGCTAGGATTTTTAAAACTAGGAAGCCCTTAGCTCCAGGCGCACTGCATCTGTTCAAGGCATCCCAAGAGGAGTAAAAAAGTGCAACAACATGGCAGCTTTCACAGCTTTTTCCTTGGCACCATCCCTATACCTAGGCTGATTTATCTGCCTAGGGTTAGGGTTAGGCTTCAGCCTAGGGCTTGGAGTTTTTTAACCAGGAAGCCCTGAGTTCCAGGCTTACTGCATCTGCCAAAGGCATCCCAAAGGGAGTGCAGAAGTGCCACAACATGGCTGCTTTCACGGCTTTTCCCTTAGGAAGAACCCTAATACGCGGCTGATTTACCTTCCTAGGGTTACTGTTAGGCTTAGGCCTAGGACTTTTAAAACCAGGAAGCCCTGGGCTCCAGGCATATGCAGCTGCGAAAGGCATCCCAAGGGGAGCGCAAAAGTGACACAACTTGGCTGCCACCACTGATATTTCCATGAGACCATCCCGAAACATAGGCTGATTTTCCTTCCTAGGGTTAAGGTTTGAGTTTCGCCTAGGGTAAGAGTTCTATTAACCAGAAAGCCCTGAGTTCCAAGAACACAGCAGCTGCGAAGGACTACCCAAGAAGAGCGCAAAAGTACCACAACATGCCTGCCTCCACAGCTTTTTCCTTGGGGACATGCCTAATTCCTGGCTGATTTGCCTTTCTCATCTTAGGGTAGGGGTTCGGCCTAGGGCTAGGATTTTTTTAACTAGGAAGCCCTGAGTTCCAGGCTTACTGCATCTGCCAAAGGCATCCCAAAGGGAGTGCAAAAGTGCCACAACATGGCTGCTTTCACGGCTTTTCCCTTAGGAAGAACCCTAATACGTGGCTGATTTACCTTCCTAGGGTTACTGTTAGGCTTAGGCCTAGGACTTTTAAAACCAGGAAGCCCTGGGCTCCAGGCACACTGCAGCTGCGAAAGGCATCCCAAGGGGAGCGCAAAAGTGACACAACTTGGCTGCCACCACTGATATTTCCATGAGACCATCCCGATCCATAGGCTGATTTTCCTTCCTAGGGTTAAGGTTTGAGTTACACCTGGGGTAAGGGTTCTATTAACCAGAAAGACCTGAGTTCCAAGAACACAGCAGCTGCGAAGGACTAGCCAAGAAGAGCGCAAAAGTACCACAACATGCCTGCCTCCACAGCTTTTTCCTTGGGGACATGCCTAACTCCTGGCTGATTTGCCTTTCTCGTCTTAGGGTTGGGGTTCGGCCTAGGGCTAGGATTTTTTTAACTAGGAAGCCCTGAGTTCCAGGCTTACTGCATCTGCCAAAAGCATCCCAAAGGGAGTGCAGAAGTGCCACAACATGGCTGCTTTCACGGCTTTTCCCTTAGGAAGAACCCTAATACGCGGCTGATTTACCTTCCTAGGGTTACTGTTAGGCTTAGGCCTAGGACTTTTAAAACCAGGAAGCCCTGGGCTCCAGGCACATGCAGCTGTTAAAGGCATCCCAAGAGGGCCGCAGAAGTGACACAACTTGGCTGCCTCTGCTGCTATTCTCATGAGACCATCCCGAACCATAGGCTGATTTTCCTTCCTAGGGTTAAGGTTTGAGTTACGCCTAGGGTAAGTGTTCTATTAACCAGAAAGCCCTGAGTTCCAAGAACACAGCAGCTGCGAAGGACTAGCCAAGAAGAGCACAAAAGTACCACAACATGCCTGCCTCCACAGCTTTTTCCTTGGGGACATGCCTAATTCCTGGCTGATTTGCCTTTCTCGTCTTAGGGTTGGGGTTCGGCCTAGGGCTAGGATTTTTAAAATCAGGAAGCCCTGAGTTCCAGGCACACTGGAGCTGTGAAAGGCATCCAAAAGGGAGTGTAAAAGTGCCACAACATGGTTGCTTTCAGGCTTTTTCCTTGGCAAGAAGCTTAACACCAGGCTGATTTCCCTTCCCAGGGTTACTGTAAGGCTTAGGCCTAGGGTTAGGGTTTTTAAAACTAGGAAGCCCTTAGATCCAGGCACACTGCAGCTGTTCAAGGCATCCCAAGGGGAGTACAAAAGTGCAACAACATGGCAGCTTTCACAGCTTTTTCCTTTGCACCATCCCTATATCTAGGCTGATTTATCTGCCTAGGGTTAGGGTTAGGGTTCAGCCTAGGGCTTGGAGTTTTTTAACCAGGAAGCCCTGGGCTCCAGGCTTACTGCATCTGCCAAAGGCATCCCAAAGGGAGTGCAAAAGTGCCACAACATGGCTGCTTTCACAGCATTTCCCTTAGGAAGAACCCTAATACCCGGCTGATTTACCTTCCTAGGGTTACTGTTAGGCTTAGACCTAGGACTTTTAAAACCAGGAAGCCCTGGGCTTCAGGCACACTGCAGCTGTTAAAGGCATCCCAAGAGGGCCGCAGAAGTGACACAACTTGGCTGCCTCTGCTTGTATTCTCATGAGACCATCCCGAACCATAGGCTGATTTTCCTTCCTAGGGTTAATGTTTGAGTTTCGCCTAGGGTAAGAGGTCTATTAACCAGAAAGACCTGAGTTCCAAGAACACAGCAGCTGCGAAGGACTAGCCAAGAAGAGCGCAAAAGTACCACAACATGCCTGCCTCCACAGCTTTTTCCTTGGGGACATGCCTAATTCCTGGCTGATTTGCCTTTCTCGTCTTAGGGTTGGGGTTCGGCCTAGGGCTAGGATATTTTTAACTAGGAAGCCTTGAGTTCTAGCCTTACTTCATGTGCAAAAGGCATCCCAAAGGGAGTGCAGAAGTGCCACAAAATGGCTGCTTTCACGGCTTTTTCCTTGGCAAGAAGCCTAACACCAGGCTGATTTCCCTTCCCAGGGTTACTGTAAGGCTTAGGCTAAGGGCTAGGATTTTTAAAACTAGGAAGCCCTTAGCTCCAGGCGCACTGCATCTGATCAAGGCATCCCAAGAGGAGTAAAAAAGTGCAACAACATGGCAGCTTTCACAGCTTTTTCCTTGGCACCATCCCTATACCTAGGCTGATTTATCTGCCTAGGGTTAGGGTTAGGCTTCAGCCTAGGGCTTGGAGTTTTTTAACCAGGAAGCCCTGAGTTCCAGGCTTACTGCATCTGCCAAAGGCATCCCAAAGGGAGTGCAGAAGTGCCACAACATGGCTGCTTTCACGGCTTTTCCCTTAGGAAGAACCCTAATACGCGGCTGATTTACCTTCCTAGGGTTACTGTTAGGCTTAGGCCTAGGACTTTTAAAACCAGGAAGCCCCGGCCTCCAGGAATATGCAGCTGCGAAAGGCATCCCAAGGGGAGCGCAAAAGTGACACAACTTGGCTGCCACCACTGATATTTCCATGAGACCATCCCGAAACATAGGCTGATTTTCCTTCCTAGGGTTAAGGTTTGAGTTTCGCCTAGGGTAAGAGTTCTATTAACCAGAAAGCCCTGAGTTCCAAGAACACAGCAGCTGCGAAGGACTACCCAAGAAGAGCGCAAAAGTACCACAACATGCCTGCCTCCACAGCTTTTTCCTTGGGGACATGCCTAATTCCTGGCTGATTTGCCTTTCTCGTCTTAGGGTTGGGGTTCGGCCTAGGGCTAGGATTTTTTTAACTAGGAAGCCCTGAGTTCCAGGCTTACTGCATCTGCCAAAAGCATCCCAGAGGGAGTGCAGAAGTGCCACAACATGGCTGCTTTCACTGCTTTTCCCTTAGGAAGAACCCTAATACGCGGCTGCTTTACCTTCCTAGGGTTACTGTTAGGCTTAGGCCTAGGACTTTTAAAACCAGGAAGCCCTGAGTTCCAGGCTTACTGCATCTGCCAAAGGCATCCCAAAGGGAGTGCAGAAGTGCCACAACATGGCTGCTTTCACGGCTTTTCCCTTAGGAAGAACCGTAATACCCAGCTGATTTACCTTCCTAGGGTTACTGTTAGGCTTAGGCCTAGGACTTTTAAAACCAGGAAGCCCTGGGGTCCAGGCACATGCAGCTGCGAAAGGCATCCCAAGAGGGCCGCAGAAGCGACACAACTTGGCTGCCTCTGCTTCTATTCTCATGAGACCATCCTGAACCATAGGCTGATTTTCCTTCCTAGGGTTAAGGTTTGAGTTACGCCTAGGGTAAGGGTTCTATTAACCAGAAAGACCTGAGTTCCAAGAACACAGCAGCTGCGAAGGACTACCCAAGAAGAGCGCAAAATTACCACAACGTGCATGCCTCCACAGATTTTCCTTGGGGACATGCCTAATTCCTGGCTGATTTGCCTTTCTCGTCTTAGGGTTGGGGTTCGGCCTAGGGCTAGGATATTTTTAACTAGGAAGCCCTGAGTTCTAGCCTTACTTCATGTGCAAAAGGCATCCCAAAGGGAGTGCAGAAGTGCCACAACATGGCTGCTTTCACGGCTTTTCCCTTAGGAAGAACCCTAATACCCGGCTGATTTACCTTCCTAGGGTTACTGTTAGGCTTAGGCCTAGGACTTTTAAAACCAGGAAGCCCTGGGCTCCAGGCACTCTGCAGCTGCGAAAGGCATCCCAAGGGGAGCGCAAAAGTGACACAACTTGGCTGCCACCACTGATATTTCCATGAGACCATCCCGAACCATAGGCTGATTTTCCTTCCTAGGGTTAAGGTTTGAGTTACGCCTAGGGTAAGGGTTCTATTAACCAGAAAGCCCTGAGTTCCAAGAACACAGCAGCTGCGAAGGACTAGCCAAGAAGAGCGCAAAAGTACCACAACATGCCTGCCTCCACAGCTTTTTCCTTGGGGACATGCCTAATTCCTGGCTGATTTGCCTTTCTCGTCTTAGGGTTGGGGTTCGGCCTAGGGCTAGGATTTTTAAAATCAGGAAGCCCTGAGTTCCAGGCACACTGGAGCTGTGTAAGTCATCCAAAAGGGAGTGGAAAAGTGCCACAACATGGTTGCTTTCACGGCTTTTTCCTTGGCAAGAAGCCTAACACCAGGCTGATTTCCCTTCCCAGGGTTACTGTAAGGCTTAGGCTTAGGGCTAGGATTTTTAAAACTAGGAAGCCCTTAGCTCCAGGCGCACTGCATCTGTTCAAGGCATCCCAAGAGGAGTAAAAAAGTGCAACAACATGGCAGCTTTCACAGCTTTTTCCTTGGCACCATCCCTATACCTAGGCTGATTTATCTGCCTAGGGTTAGGGTTAGGCTTCAGCCTAGGGCTTGGAGTTTTTTAACCAGGAAGCCCTGAGTTCCAGGCTTACTGCATCTGCCAAAGGCATCCCAAAGGGAGTGCAGAAGTGCCACAACATGGCTGCTTTCACGGCTTTTCCCTTAGGAAGAACCCTAATACGCGGCTGATTTACCTTCCTAGGGTTACTGTTAGGCTTAGGCCTAGGACTTTTAAAACCAGGAAGCCCCGGCCTCCAGGCATATGCAGCTGCGAAAGGCATCCCAAGGGGAGCGCAAAAGTGACACAACTTGGCTGCCACCACTGATATTTCCATGAGACCATCCCGAAACATAGGCTAATTTTCCTTCCTAGGGTTAAGGTTTGAGTTTCGCCTAGGGTAAGAGTTCTATTAACCAGAAAGCCCTGAGTTCCAAGAACACAGCAGCTGCGAAGGACTACCCAAGAAGAGCGCAAAAGTACCACAACATGCCTGCCTCCACAGCTTTTTCCTTGGGGACATGCCTAATTCCTGGCTGATTTGCCTTTCTCGTCTTAGGGTTGGGGTTCGGCCTAGGGCTAGGATATTTTTAACTAGGAAGCCCTGAGTTCCAGGCTTACTGCATCTGCCAAAGGCATCCCAAAGGGAGTGCAAAAGTGCCACAACATGGCTGCTTTCACGGCTTTTCCCTTAGGAAGAACCCTAATACGCGGCTGATTTACCTTCCTAGGGTTACTGTTAGGCTTAGGCCTAGGACTTTTAAAACCAGGAAGCCCTGGGCTCCAGGCACATGCAGCTGTTAAAGGCATCCCAAGAGGGCCGCAGAAGTGACATAACTTGGCTGCCTCTGCTGCTATTCTCATGAGACCATCCCGAACCATAGGCTGATTTTCCTTCCTAGGGTTAAGGTTTGAGTTACGCCTAGGGTAAGGGTTCTATTAACCAGAAAGCCCTGAGTTCCAAGAACACAGCAGCTGCGAAGGACTAGCCAAGAAGAGCACAAAAGTACCACAACATGCCTGCCTCCACAGCTTTTTCCTTGGGGACATGCCTAATTCCTGGCTGATTTGCCTTTCTCGTCTTAGGGTTGGGGTTCGGCCTAGGGCTAGGATTTTTTTAACTAGGAAGCCCTGAGTTCCAGGCTTACTGCATCTGCCAAAGGCATCCCAAAGGGAGTGCAAAAGTGCCACAACATGGCTGCTTTCACGGCTTTTCCCTTAGGAAGAACCCTAATACGCGGCTGATTTACCTTCCTAGGGTTACTGTTAGGCTTAGGCCTAGGACTTTTAAAACCAGGAAGCCCTGGGCTCCAGGCACATGCAGCTGTTAAAGGCATCCCAAGAGGGCCGCAGAAGTGACACAACTTGGCTGCCTCTGCTGCTATTCTCATGAGACCATCCCGAACCATAGGCTGATTTTCCTTCCTAGGGTTAAGGTTTGAGTTACGCCTAGGGTAAGGGTTCTATTAACCAGAAAGCCCTGAGTTCCAAGAACACAGCAGCTGCGAAGGACTAGCCAAGAAGAGCACAAAAGTACCACAACATGCCTGCCTCCACAGCTTTTTCCTTGGGGACATGCCTAATTCCTGGCTGATTTGCCTTTCTCGTCTTAGGGTTGGGGTTCGGCCTAGGGCTAGGACTTTTAAAATCAGGAAGCCCTGAGTTCCAGGCACACTGGAGCTGTGAAAGGCATCCAAAAGGGAGTGTAAAAGTGCCACAACATGGTTGCTTTCAGGCTTTTTCCTTGGCAAGAACCTTAACACCAGGCTGATTTCCCTTCCCAGGGTTACTGTAAGGCTTAGGCCTAGGGTTAGGGTTTTTAAAACTAGGAAGCCCTTAGATCCAGGCACACTGCAGCTGTTCAAGGCATCCCAAGGGGAGTACAAAAGTGCAACAACATGGCAGCTTTAACAGCTTTTTCCTTGGCACCATCCCTATACCTAGGCTGATTTATCTGCCTAGGGTTAGGGTTAGGGTTCAGCCTAGGGCTTGGAGTTTTTTTACCAGGAAGCCCTCGGCTCCAGGCTTACTGCATCTGCCAAAGGCATCCCAAAGGGAGTGCAAAAGTGCCACAACATGGCTGCTTTCACAGCATTTCCCTTAGGAAGAACCCTAATACCCGGCTGATTTACCTTCCTAGGGTTACTGTTAGGCTTAGACCTAGGACTTTTAAAACCAGGAAGCCCTGGGCTTCAGGCACACTGCAGCTGTTAAAGGCATCCCAAGAGGGCCGCAGAAGTGACACAACTTGGCTACCTCTGCTTCTATTCTCATGAGACCATCCCGAACCATAGGCTGATTTCCCTTCCTAGGGTTAATGTTTGAGTTTCGCCTAGGGTAAGAGGTCTATTAACCAGAAAGACCTGAGTTCCAAGAACACAGCAGCTGCGAAGGACTAGCCAAGAAGAGCGCAAAAGTACCACAACGTGCCTGCCTCCAGAGCTTTTTCCTTGGGGACATGCCTAATTCCTGGCTGATTTGCCTTTCTCGTCTTAGGGTTGGGGTTCGGCCTAGGGCTAGGATATTTTTAACTAGGAAGCCCTGAGTTCCAGGCTTACTTCATCTGCCAAAGGCATCCCAAAGGGAGTGGAAAAGTGCCACAACATGGCTGCTTTCACGGCTTTTCCATTAGGAAGAACCCTAATACGTGGCTGATTTACCTTCCTAGGGTTACTGTTAGGCTTAGGCCTAGGACTTTTAAAACCAGGAAGCCCTGGGCTCCAGGCACACTGCAGCTGCGAAAGGCATCCCAAGGGGAGCGCAAAAGTGACACAACTTGGCTGCCACCACTGATATTTCCATGAGACCATCCCGAACCATAGGCTGATTTTCCTTCCTAGGGTTAAGGTTTGAGTTACGCCTAGGGTAAGGGTTCTATTAACCAGAAAGCCCTGAGTTCCAAGAACACAGCAGCTGCGAAGGACTAGCCAAGAAGAGCGCAAAAGTACCACAACATGCCTGCCTCCACAGCTTTTTCCTTGGGGACATGCCTAATTCCTGGCTGATTTGCCTTTCTCGTCTTAGGGTTGGGGTTCGGCCTAGGGCTAGGATTTTTTTAACTAGGAAGCCCTGAGTTCCAGGCTTACTGCATCTGCCAAAAGCATCCCAGAGGGAGTGCAGAAGTGCCACAACATGGCTGCTTTCACGGCTTTTCCCTTAGGAAGAACCCTAATACGCGGCTGATTTACCTTCCTAGGGTTACTGTTAGGCTTAGGCCTAGGACTTTTAAAACCAGGAAGCCCTGAGTTCCAGGCTTACTGCATCTGCCAAAGGCATCCCAAAGGGAGTGCAAAAATGCCACAACATGGCTGCTTTCACGGCTTTTCCCTTAGGAAGAACCCTAATACGCGGCTGATTTACCTTCCTAGGGTTACTGTTAGGCTTAGGCCTAGGACTTTTAAAACCAGGAAGCCCTGGGCTCCAGGCACACTGCAGCTGCGAAAGGCATCCCAAGGGGAGCGCAAAAGTGACACAACTTGGCTGCCACCACTGATATTTCCATGAGACCATCCCGAACCATAGGCTGATTTTCCTTCCTAGGGTTAAGGTTTGAGTTACGCCTAGGGTAAGGGTTCTATTAACCAGAAAGCCCTGAGTTCCAAGAACACAGCAGCTGTGAAGGACTACCCAAGAAGGGCGCAAAAGTACCACAACATGCCTGCCTCCACAGCTTTTTCCTTGGGGACATGCCTAATTCCTGGCTGATTTGCCTTTCTCGTCTTAGGGTTGGGGTTCGGCCTAGGGCTAGGATTTTTAAAATCAGGAAGCCCTGAGTTCCAGGCACACTGGAGCTGTGTAAGTCATCCAAAAGGGAGTGGAAAAGTGCCACAACATGGTTGCTTTCACGGCTTTTTCCGTGGCAAGAAGCCTAACACCAGGCTGATTTCCCTTCCCAGGGTTACTGTAAGGCTTAGGCTTAGGGCAAGGATTTTTAAAACTAGGAAGCCCTTAGCTCCAGGCGCACTGCATCTGTTCAAGGCATCCCAAGAGGAGTAAAAAAGTGCAACAACATGGCAGCTTTCACAGCTTTTTCCTTGGCACCATCCCTATACCTAGGCTGATTTATCTGCCTAGGGTTAGGGTTAGGCTTCAGCCTAGGGCTTGGAGTTTTTTAACCAGGAAGCCCTGAGTTCCAGGCTTACTGCATCTGCCAAAGGCATCCCAAAGGGAGTGCAGAAGTGCCACAACATGGCTGCTTTCACGGCTTTTCCCTTAGGAAGAACCCTAATACGCGGCTGATTTACCTTCCTAGGGTTACTGTTAGGCTTAGGCCTAGGACT
Organism: Ammospiza maritima maritima; assembly: GCA_036010785.1. NCBI lineage: Eukaryota > Metazoa > Chordata > Aves > Passeriformes > Passerellidae > Ammospiza > Ammospiza maritima. Next base: position 3,428,805 of record JAYKTQ010000493.1, read on the forward strand.
TTTAAAACCAGGAAGCCCCGGCCTCCAGGCACACTGCAGCTGCGAAAGGCATCCCAAGGGGAGCGCAAAAGTGACACAACTTGGCTGCCACCACTGATATTTCCATGAGACCATCCCGAAACATAGGCTGATTTACCTTCCTAGGGTTAAGGTTTGAGTTACGCCTAGGGTAAGAGTTCTATTAACCAGAAAGCCCTGAGTTCCAAGAACACAGCAGCTGCGAAGGACTACCCAAGAAGAGCGCAAAAGTACCACAACATGCCTGCCTCCACAGCTTTTTCCTTGGGGACATCCCTAATTCCTGGCTGATTTGCCTTTCTCATCTTAGGGTTGGGGTTCGGCCTAGGGCTAGGATTTTTTTAACTAGGAAGCCCTGAGTTCCAGGCTTACTGCATCTGCCAAAGGCATCCCAAAGGGAGTGCAGAAGTGCCACAACATGGCTGCTTTCACGGCTTTTCCCTTAGGAAGAACCCTAATACGCGGCTGATTTACCTTCCTAGGGTTACTGTTAGGCTTAGGCCTAGGACTTTTAAAACCAGGAAGCCCTGGGCTCCAGGCACATGCAGCTGTTAAAGGCATCCCCAGAGGGCCGCAGAAGTGACACGACTTGGCTGCCTCTGCTGCTATTCTCATGAGACCATCCCGAACCATAGGCTGATTTTCCTTCTTAGGGTTAAGGTTTGAGTTTCGCCTAGGGTAAGAGTTCTATTAACCAGAAAGCCCTGAGTTCCAAGAACACAGCAGCTGCGAAGGACTACCCAAGAAGAGCGCAAAAGTACCACAACGTGCCTGCCTCCACAGCTTTTTCCTTGGGGACATGCCTAATTCCTGGCTGATTTGCCTTTCTCGTCTTAGGGTTGGGGTTCGGCCTAGGGCTAGGATTTTTTTAACTAGGAAGCCCTGAGTTCCAGGCTTACTGCATCTGCCAAAGGCATCCCAAAGGGAGTGCAGAAGTGCCTCAACATGGTTGCTTTCACGGCTTTTCCCTTAGGAAGAACCCTAATGCGCGGCTGATTTACCTTCCTAGGGTTACTGTTAGGCTTAGGCCTAGGACTTTTAAAACCAGGAAGCCCTGGGCTCCAGGCACACTGCAGCTGCGAAAGGCATCCCAAGGGGAGCGCAAAAGTGACACAACTTGGCTGCCACCACTGATATTTCCATGAGACCATCCCGAACCATAGGCTCATTTTCCTTCCTAGGGTTAAGGTTTGAGTTACGCCTAGGGTAAGGGTTCTATTAACCAGAAAGCCCTGAGTTCCAAGAACACAGCAGCTGTGAAGGACTACCCAAGAAGGGCGCAAAAGTACCACAACATGCCTGCCTCCACAGCTTTTTCCTTGGGGACATGCCTAATTCCTGGCTGATTTGCCTTTCTCGTCTTAGGGTTGGGGTTCGGCCTAGGGCTAGGATTTTTAAAATCAGGAAGCCCTGAGTTCCAGGCACACTGGAGCTGTGTAAGTCATCCAAAAGGGAGTGGAAAAGTGCCACAACATGGTTGCTTTCACGGCTTTTTCCGTGGCAAGAAGCCTAACACCAGGCTGATTTCCCTTCCCAGGGTTACTGTAAGGCTTAGGCTTAGGGCAAGGATTTTTAAAACTAGGAAGCCCTTAGCTCCAGGCGCACTGCATCTGTTCAAGGCATCCCAAGAGGAGTAAAAAAGTGCAACAACATGGCAGCTTTCACAGCTTTTTCCTTGGCACCATCCCTATACCTAGGCTGATTTATCTGCCTAGGGTTAGGGTTAGGCTTCAGCCTAGGGCTTGGAGTTTTTTAACCAGGAAGCCCTGAGTTCCAGGCTTACTGCATCTGCCAAAGGCATCCCAAAGGGAGTGCAGAAGTGCCACAACATGGCTGCTTTCACGGCTTTTCCCTTAGGAAGAACCCTAATACCCGGCTGATTTACCTTCCTAGGGTTACTGTTAGGCTTAGGCCTAGGACTTTTAAAACCAGGAAGCCCCGGCCTCCAGGCATATGCAGCTGCGAAAGGCATCCCAAGGGGAGCGCAAAAGTGACACAACTTGGCTGCCACCACTGATATTTACATGAGACCATCCCGAAACATAGGCTGATTTACCTTCCTAGGGTTAAGGTTTGAGTTACGCCTAGGGTAAGGGTTCTATTAACCAGAAAGCCCTGAGTTCCAAGAACACAGCAGCTGCGAAGGACTACCCAAGAAGAGCGCAAAAGTACCACAACATGCCTGCCTCCACAGCTTTTTCCTTGGGGACATCCCTAATTCCTGGCTGATTTGCCTTTCTCATCTTAGGGTTGGGGTTCGGCCTAGGGCTAGGATTTTTTTAACTAGGAAGCCCTGAGTTCCAGGCTTACTGCATCTGCCAAAGGCATCCCAAAGGGAGTGCAGAAGTGCCACAACATGGCTGCTTTCACGGCTTTTCCCTTAGGAAGAACCCTAATACGCGGCTGATTTACCTTCCTAGGGTTACTGTTAGGCTTAGGCCTAGGACTTTTAAAACCAGGAAGCCCTGGGCTCCAGGCACATGCAGCTGTTAAAGGCATCCCCAGAGGGCCGCAGAAGTGACACAACTTGGCTGCCTCTGCTGCTATTCTCATGAGACCATCCCGAACCATAGGCTGATTTTCCTTCTTAGGGTTAAGGTTTGAGTTTCGCCTAGGGTAAGAGTTCTATTAACCAGAAAGCCCTGAGTTCCAAGAACACAGCAGCTGCGAAGGACTACCCAAGAAGAGCGCAAAAGTACCACAACGTGCCTGCCTCCACAGCTTTTTCCTTGGGGACATGCCTAATTCCTGGCTGATTTGCCTTTCTCATCTTAGGGTTGGGGTTCGGCCTAGGGCTAGGATTTTTTTAACTAGGAAGCCCTGAGTTCCAGGCTTACTGCATCTGCCAAAGGCATCCCAAAGGGAGTGCAGAAGTGCCTCAACATGGTAGCTTTCACGGCTTTTCCCTTAGGAACAACCCTAATACGCGGCTGATTTACCTTCCTAGGGTTACTGTTAGGCTTAGGCCTAGGACTTTTAAAACCAGGAAGCCCTGGGCTCCAGGCACACTGCAGCTGCGAAAGGCATCCCAAGGGGAGCGCAAAAGTGACACAACTTGGCTGCCACCACTGATATTTCCATGAGACCATCCCGAACCATAGGCTCATTTTCCTTCCTAGGGTTAAGGTTTGAGTTACGCCTAGGGTAAGGGTTCTATTAACCAGAAAGCCCTGAGTTCCAAGAACACAGCAGCTGTGAAGGACTACCCAAGAAGGGCGCAAAAGTACCACAACATGCCTGCCTCCACAGCTTTTTCCTTGGGGACATGCCTAATTCCTGGCTGATTTGCCTTTCTCATCTTAGGGTTGGGGTTCGGCCTAGGGCTAGGATTTTTAAAATCAGGAAGCCCTGAGTTCCAGGCACACTGGAGCTGTGTAAGTCATCCAAAAGGGAGTGGAAAAGTGCCACAACATGGTTGCTTTCACGGCTTTTTCCGTGGCAAGAAGCCTAACACCAGGCTGATTTCCCTTCCCAGGGTTACTGTAAGGCTTAGGCTTAGGGCTAGGATTTTTAAAACTAGGAAGCCCTTAGCTCCAGGCGCACTGCATCTGTTCAAGGCATCCCAAGAGGAGTAAAAAAGTGCAACAACATGGCAGCTTTCACAGCTTTTTCCTTGGCACCATCCCTATACCTAGGCTGATTTATCTGCCTAGGGTTAGGGTTAGGCTTCAGCCTAGGGCTTGGAGTTTTTTAACCAGGAAGCCCTGAGTTCCAGGCTTACTGCATCTGCCAAAGGCATCCCAAAGGGAGTGCAGAAGTGCCACAACATGGCTGCTTTCACGGCTTTTCCCTTAGGAAGAACCCTAATACGCGGCTGATTTACCTTCCTAGGGTTACTGTTAGGCTTAGGCCTAGGACTTTTAAAACCAGGAAGCCCCGGCCTCCAGGCACACTGCAGCTGCGAAAGGCATCCCAAGGGGAGCGCAAAAGTGACACAACTTGGCTGCCACCACTGATATTTACATGAGACCATCCCGAAACATAGGCTGATTTACCTTCCTAGGGTTAAGGTTTGAGTTACGCCTAGGGTAAGAGTTCTATTAACCAGAAAGCCCTGAGTTCCAAGAACACAGCAGCTGCGAAGGACTACCCAAGAAGAGCGCAAAAGTACCACAACATGCCTGCCTCCACAGCTTTTTCCTTGGGGACATCCCTAATTCCTGGCTGATTTGCCTTTCTCATCTTAGGGTTGGGGTTCGGCCTAGGGCTAGGATTTTTTTAACTAGGAAGCCCTGAGTTCCAGGCTTACTGCATCTGCCAAAGGCATCCCAAAGGGAGTGCAAAAGTGCCACAACATGGCTGCTTTCACGGCTTTTCCCTTAGGAAGAACCCTAATACCCGGCTGATTTACCTTCCTAGGGTTACTGTTAGGCTTAGGCCTAGGACTTTTAAAACCAGGAAGCCCTGGGCTCCAGGCACTCTGCAGCTGCGAAAGGCATCCCAAGGGGAGCGCAAAAGTGACACAACTTGGCTGCCACCACTGATATTTCCATGAGACCATCCCGATCCATAGGCTGATTTTCCTTCCTAGGGTTAAGGTTTGAGTTACACCTGGGGTAAGGGTTCTATTAACCAGAAAGCCCTGAGTTCCAAGAACACAGCAGCTGCGAAGGACTAGCCAAGAAGAGCGCAAAAGTACCACAACATGCCTGCCTCCACAGCTTTTTCCTTGGGGACATGCCTAACTCCTGGCTGATTTGCCTTTCTCGTCTTAGGGTTGGGGTTCGGCCTAGGGCTAGGATTTTTTTAACTAGGATGCCCTGAGTTCCAGGCTTACTGCATCTGCCAAAAGCATCCCAAAGGGAGTGCAGAAGTGCCACAACATGGCTGCTTTCACGGCTTTTCCCTTAGGAAGAACCCTAATACGCGGCTGATTTACCTTCCTAGGGTTACTGTTAGGCTTAGGCCTAGGACTTTTAAAACCAGGAAGCCCTGGGCTCCAGGAACATGCAGCTGTTAAAGGCATCCCCAGAGGGCCGCAGAAGTGACACAACTTGGCTGCCTCTTTTGCTATTCTCATGAGACCATCCCGAACCATAGGCTGATTTTTCTTCTTAGGGTTAAGGTTTGAGTTTCGCCTCGGGTAAGAGTTCTATTAACCAGAAAGCCCTGAGTTCCAAGAACACAGCAGCTGCGAAGGACTACCCAAGAAGAGCGCAAAAGTACCACAACGTGCCTGCCTCCACAGCTTTTTCCTTGGGGACATGCCTAATTCCTGGCTGATTTGCCTTTCTCGTCTTAGGGTTGGGGTTCGGCCTAGGGCTAGGATTTTTTTAACTAGGAAGCCCTGAGTTCCAGGCTTACTGCATCTGCCAAAGGCATCCCAAAGGGAGTGCAGAAGTGCCTCAACATGGTTGCTTTCACGGCTTTTCCCTTAGGAAGAACCCTAATACGCGGCTGATTTACCTTCCTAGGGTTACTGTTAGGCTTAGGCCTAGGACTTTTAAAACCAGGAAGCCCTGGGCTCCAGGCACACTGCAGCTGCGAAAGGCATCCCAAGGGGAGCGCAAAAGTGACACAACTTGGCTGCCACCACTGATATTTCCATGAGACCATCCCGAACCATAGGCTCATTTTCCTTCCTAGGGTTAAGGTTTGAGTTACGCCTAGGGTAAGGGTTCTATTAACCAGAAAGCCCTGAGTTCCAAGAACACAGCAGCTGCGAAGGACTAGCCAAGAAGAGCGCAAAAGTACCACAACATGCCTGCCTCCACAGCTTTTTCCTTGGGGACATGCCTAATTCCTGGCTGATTTGCCTTTCTCGTCTTAGGGTTGGGGTTCGGCCTAGGGCTAGGATATTTTTAACTAGGAAGCCCTGAGTTCCAGGCTTACTTCATCTGCCAAAGGCATCCAAAAGGGAGTGCAAAAGTGCCACAACATGGCTGCTTTCACGGCTTTTCCCTTAGGAAGAACCCTAATACGCGGCTGATTTACCTTCCTAGGGTTACTGTTAGACTTAGGCCTAGGACTTTTAAAACCAGGAAGCCCTGGGCTCCAGGCACATGCAGCTGTTAAAGGCATCCCAAGAGGGCCGCAGAAGTGACACAACTTGGCTGCCTCTGCTGCTATTCTCATGAGACCATCCCGAACCATAGGCTGATTTTCCTTCCTAGGGTTAAGGTTTGAGTTACGCCTAGGGTAAGGGTTCTATTAACCAGAAAGCCCTGAGTTCCAAGAACACAGCAGCTGCGAAGGACTAGCCAAGAAGAGCACAAAAGTACCACAACATGCCTGCCTCCACAGCTTTTTCCTTGGGGACATGCCTAATTCCTGGCTGATTTGCCTTTCTCGTCTTAGGGTTGGGGTTCGGCCTAGGGCTAGGACTTTTAAAATCAGGAAGCCCTGAGTTCCAGGCACACTGGAGCTGTGAAAGGCATCCAAAAGGGAGTGTAAAAGTGCCACAACATGGTTGCTTTCAGGCTTTTTCCTTGGCAAGAACCTTAACACCAGGCTGATTTCCCTTCCCAGGGTTACTGTAAGGCTTAGGCCTAGGGTTAGGGTTTTTAAAACTAGGAAGCCCTTAGATCCAGGCACACTGCAGCTGTTCAAGGCATCCCAAGGGGAGTACAAAAGTGCAACAACATGGCAGCTTTCACAGCTTTTTCCTTGGCACCATCCCTATACCTAGGCTGATTTATCTGCCTAGGGTTAGGGTTAGGGTTCAGCCTAGGGCTTGGAGTTTTTTTACCAGGAAGCCCTCGGCTCCAGGCTTACTGCATCTGCCAAAGGCATCCCAAAGTGAGTGCAAAAGTGCCACAACATGGCTGCTTTCACAGCATTTCCCTTAGGAAGAACCCTAATACCCGGCTGATTTACCTTCCTAGGGTTACTGTTAGGCTTAGACCTAGGACTTTTAAAACCAGGAAGCCCTGGGCTTCAGGCACACTGCAGCTGTTAAAGGCATCCCAAGAGGGCCGCAGAAGTGACACAACTTGGCTACCTCTGCTTCTATTCTCATGAGACCATCCCGAACCATAGGCTGATTTTCCTTCCTAGGGTTAATGTTTGAGTTTCGCCTAGGGTAAGAGGTCTATTAACCAGAAAGACCTGAGTTCCAAGAACACAGCAGCTGCGAAGGACTAGCCAAGAAGAGCGCAAAAGTACCACAACGTGCCTGCCTCCAGAGCTTTTTCCTTGGGGACATGCCTAATTCCTGGCTGATTTGCCTTTCTCGTCTTAGGGTTGGGGTTCGGCCTAGGGCTAGGATATTTTTAACTAGGAAGCCCTGAGTTCCAGGCTTACTTCATCTGCCAAAGGCATCCCAAAGGGAGTGGAAAAGTGCCACAACATGGCTGCTTTCACGGCTTTTCCATTAGGAAGAACCCTAATACGTGGCTGATTTACCTTCCTAGGGTTACTGTTAGGCTTAGGCCTAGGACTTTTAAAACCAGGAAGCCCTGGGCTCCAGGCACACTGCAGCTGCGAAAGGCATCCCAAGGGGAGCGCAAAAGTGACACAACTTGGCTGCCACCACTGATATTTCCATGAGACCATCCCGAACCATAGGCTGATTTTCCTTCCTAGGGTTAAGGTTTGAGTTACGCCTAGGGTAAGGGTTCTATTAACCAGAAAGCCCTGAGTTCCAAGAACACAGCAGCTGCGAAGGACTAGCCAAGAAGAGCGCAAAAGTACCACAACATGCCTGCCTCCACAGCTTTTTCCTTGGGGACATGCCTAATTCCTGGCTGATTTGCCTTTCTCGTCTTAGGGTTGGGGTTCGGCCTAGGGCTAGGATTTTTTTAACTAGGAAGCCCTGAGTTCCAGGCTTACTGCATCTGCCAAAAGCATCCCAGAGGGAGTGCAGAAGTGCCACAACATGGCTGCTTTCACGGCTTTTCCCTTAGGAAGAACCCTAATACGCGGCTGATTTACCTTCCTAGGGTTACTGTTAGGCTTAGGCCTAGGACTTTTAAAACCAGGAAGCCCTGAGTTCCAGGCTTACTGCATCTGCCAAAGGCATCCCAAAGGGAGTGCAGAAGTGCCACAACATGGCTGCTTTCACGGCTTTTCCCTTAGGAAGAACCCTAATACCCAGCTGATTTACCTTCCTAGGGTTACTGTTAGGCTTAGGCCTAGGACTTTTAAAACCAGGAAGCCCTGGGCTCCAGGAACTCTGCAGCTGCGAAAGGCATCCCAAGGGGAGCGCAAAAGTGACACAACTTGGCTGCCACCACTGATATTTCTATGAGACCATCCCGAACCATAGGCTGATTTTCCTTCCTAGGGTTAAGGTTTGAGTTACGCCTAGGGTAAGGGTTCTATTAACCAGAAAGCCCTGAGTTCCAAGAACACAGCAGCTGCGAAGGACTACCCAAGAAGAGCGCAAAAGTACCACAACATGCCTGCCTCCACAGCTTTTTCCTTGGGGACATGCCTAATTCCTGGCTGATTTGCCTTTCTCGTCTTAGGGTTGGGGTTCGGCCTAGGGCTAGGATTTTTTTAACTAGGAAGCCCTGAGTTCCAGGCTTACTGCATCTGCCAAAGGCATCCCAAAGGGAGTGCAGAAGTGCCACAACATGGCTGCTTTCACGGCTTTTCCCTTAGGAAGAACCCTAATACCCGGCTGATTTACCTTCCTAGGGTTACTGTTAGGCTTAGGCCTAGGACTTTTAAAACCAGGAAGCCCTGGGCTCCAGGCACACTGCAGCTGCGAAAGGCATCCCAAGGGGAGCGCAAAAGTGACACAACTTGGCTGCCACCACTGATATTTCCATGAGACCATCCCGAACCATAGGCTCATTTTCCTTCCTAGGGTTAAGGTTTGAGTTACGCCTAGGGTAAGGGTTCTATTAACCAGAAAGCCCTGAGTTCCAAGAACACAGCAGCTGCGAAGGACTAGCCAAGAAGAGCGCAAAAGTACCACAACATGCCTGCCTCCACAGCTTTTTCCTTGGGGACATGCCTAATTCCTGGCTGATTTGCCTTTCTCGTCTTAGGGTTGGGGTTCGGCCTAGGGCTAGGACTTTTAAAATCAGGAAGCCCTGAGTTCCAGGCACACTGGAGCTGTGAAAGGCATCCAAAAGGGAGTGTAAAAGTGCCACAACATGGTTGCTTTCAGGCTTTTTCCTTGGCAAGAAGCTTAACACCAGGCTGATTTCCCTTCCCAGGGTTACTGTAAGGCTTAGGCCTAGGGTTAGGGTTTTTAAAACTAGGAAGCCCTTAGATCCAGGCACACTGCAGCTGTTCAAGGCATCCCAAGGGGAGTACAAAAGTGCAACAACATGGCAGCTTTCACAGCTTTTTCCTTGGCACCATCCCTATACCTAGGCTGATTTATCTGCCTAGGGTTAGGGTTAGGCTTCAGCCTAGGGCTTGGAGTTTTTTAACCAGGAAGCCCTGAGTTCCAGGCTTACTGCATCTGCCAAAGGCATCCCAAAGGGAGTGCAGAAGTGCCACAACATGGCTGCTTTCACGGCTTTTCCCTTAGGAAGAACCCTAATACGCGGCTGATTTACCTTCCTAGGGTTACTGTTAGGCTTAGGCCTAGGACTTTTAAAACCAGGAAGCCCCGGCCTCCAGGCATATGCAGCTGCGAAAGGCATCCCAAGGGGAGCGCAAAAGTGACACAACTTGGCTGCCACCACTGATATTTACATGAGACCATCCCGAAACATAGGCTGATTTACCTTCCTAGGGTTAAGGTTTGAGTTACGCCTAGGGTAAGAGTTCTATTAACCAGAAAGCCCTGAGTTCCAAGAACACAGCAGCTGCGAAGGACTACCCAAGAAGAGCGCAAAAGTACCACAACATGCCTGCCTCCACAGCTTTTTCCTTGGGGACATCCCTAATTCCTGGCTGATTTGCCTTTCTCATCTTAGGGTTGGGGTTCGGCCTAGGGCTAGGATTTTTTTAACTAGGAAGCCCTGAGTTCCAGGCTTACTGCATCTGCCAAAGGCATCCCAAAGGGAGTGCAGAAGTGCCACAACATGGCTGCTTTCACGGCTTTTCCCTTAGGAAGAACCCTAATACGCGGCTGATTTACCTTCCTAGGGTTACTGTTAGGCTTAGGCCTAGGACTTTTAAAACCAGGAAGCCCTGGGCTCCAGGCACATGCAGCTGTTAAAGGCATCCCCAGAGGGCCGCAGAAGTGACACGACTTGGCTGCCTCTGCTGCTATTCTCATGAGACCATCCCGAACCATAGGCTGATTTTCCTTCTTAGGGTTAAGGTTTGAGTTTCGCCTAGGGTAAGAGTTCTATTAACCAGAAAGCCCTGAGTTCCAAGAACACAGCAGCTGCGAAGGACTACCCAAGAAGAGCGCAAAAGTACCACAACGTGCCTGCCTCCACAGCTTTTTCCTTGGGGACATGCCTAATTCCTGGCTGATTTGCCTTTCTCGTCTTAGGGTTGGGGTTCGGCCTAGGGCTAGGATTTTTTTAACTAGGAAGCCCTGAGTTCCAGGCTTACTGCATCTGCCAAAGGCATCCCAAAGGGAGTGCAGAAGTGCCTCAACATGGTTGCTTTCACGGCTTTTCCCTTAGGAAGAACCCTAATGCGCGGCTGATTTACCTTCCTAGGGTTACTGTTAGGCTTAGGCCTAGGACTTTTAAAACCAGGAAGCCCTGGGCTCCAGGCACACTGCAGCTGCGAAAGGCATCCCAAGGGGAGCGCAAAAGTGACACAACTTGGCTGCCACCACTGATATTTCCATTAGACCATCCCGAACCATAGGCTCATTTTCCTTCCTAGGGTTAAGGTTTGAGTTACGCCTAGGGTAAGGGTTCTATTAACCAGAAAGCCCTGAGTTCCAAGAACACAGCAGCTGTGAAGGACTACCCAAGAAGGGCGCAAAAGTACCACAACATGCCTGCCTCCACAGCTTTTTCCTTGGGGACATGCCTAATTCCTGGCTGATTTGCCTTTCTCGTCTTAGGGTTGGGGTTCGGCCTAGGGCTAGGATTTTTAAAATCAGGAAGCCCTGAGTTCCAGGCACACTGGAGCTGTGTAAGTCATCCAAAAGGGAGTGGAAAAGTGCCACAACATGGTTGCTTTCACGGCTTTTTCCGTGGCAAGAAGCCTAACACCAGGCTGATTTCCCTTCCCAGGGTTACTGTAAGGCTTAGGCTTAGGGCAAGGATTTTTAAAACTAGGAAGCCCTTAGCTCCAGGCGCACTGCATCTGTTCAAGGCATCCCAAGAGGAGTAAAAAAGTGCAACAACATGGCAGCTTTCACAGCTTTTTCCTTGGCACCATCCCTATACCTAGGCTGATTTATCTGCCTAGGGTTAGGGTTAGGCTTCAGCCTAGGGCTTGGAGTTTTTTAACCAGGAAGCCCTGAGTTCCAGGCTTACTGCATCTGCCAAAGGCATCCCAAAGGGAGTGCAGAAGTGCCACAACATGGCTGCTTTCACGGCTTTTCCCTTAGGAAGAACCCTAATACGCGGCTGATTTACCTTCCTAGGGTTACTGTTAGGCTTAGGCCTAGGACTTTTAAAACCAGGAAGCCCCGGCCTCCAGGCATATGCAGCTGCGAAAGGCATCCCAAGGGGAGCGCAAAAGTGACACAACTTGGCTGCCACCACTGATATTTACATGAGACCATCCCGAAACATAGGCTGATTTACCTTCCTAGGGTTAAGGTTTGAGTTACGCCTAGGGTAAGGGTTCTATTAACCAGAAAGCCCTGAGTTCCAAGAACACAGCAGCTGCGAAGGACTACCCAAGAAGAGCGCAAAAGTACCACAACATGCCTGCCTCCACAGCTTTTTCCTTGGGGACATCCCTAATTCCTGGCTGATTTGCCTTTCTCATCTTAGGGTTGGGGTTCGGCCTAGGGCTAGGATTTTTTTAACTAGGAAGCCCTGAGTTCCAGGCTTACTGCATCTGCCAAAGGCATCCCAAAGGGAGTGCAGAAGTGCCACAACATGGCTGCTTTCACGGCTTTTCCCTTAGGAAGAACCCTAATACGCGGCTGATTTACCTTCCTAGGGTTACTGTTAGGCTTAGGCCTAGGACTTTTAAAACCAGGAAGCCCTGGGCTCCAGGCACATGCAGCTGTTAAAGGCATCCCCAGAGGGCCGCAGAAGTGACACAACTTGGCTGCCTCTGCTGCTATTCTCATGAGACCATCCCGAACCATAGGCTGATTTTCCTTCTTAGGGTTAAGGTTTGAGTTTCGCCTAGGGTAAGAGTTCTATTAACCAGAAAGCCCTGAGTTCCAAGAACACAGCAGCTGCGAAGGACTACCCAAGAAGAGCGCAAAAGTACCACAACGTGCCTGCCTCCACAGCTTTTTCCTTGGGGACATGCCTAATTCCTGGCTGATTTGCCTTTCTCATCTTAGGGTTGGGGTTCGGCCTAGGGCTAGGATTTTTTTAACTAGGAAGCCCTGAGTTCCAGGCTTACTGCATCTGCCAAAGGCATCCCAAAGGGAGTGCAGAAGTGCCTCAACATGGTTGCTTTCACGGCTTTTCCCTTAGGAACAACCCTAATACGCGGCTGATTTACCTTCCTAGGGTTACTGTTAGGCTTAGGCCTAGGACTTTTAAAACCAGGAAGCCCTGGGCTCCAGGCACACTGCAGCTGCGAAAGGCATCCCAAGGGGAGCGCAAAAGTGACACAACTTGGCTGCCACCACTGATATTTCCATGAGACCATCCCGAACCATAGGCTGATTTTCCTTCCTAGGGTTAAGGTTTGAGTTACGCCTAGGGTAAGGGTTCTATTAACCAGAAAGCCCTGAGTTCCAAGAACACAGCAGCTGTGAAGGACTACCCAAGAAGGGCGCAAAAGTACCACAACATGCCTGCCTCCACAGCTTTTTCCTTGGGGACATGCCTAATTCCTGGCTGATTTGCCTTTCTCATCTTAGGGTTGGGGTTCGGCCTAGGGCTAGGATTTTTAAAATCAGGAAGCCCTGAGTTCCAGGCACACTGGAGCTGTGTAAGTCATCCAAAAGGGAGTGGAAAAGTGCCACAACATGGTTGCTTTCACGGCTTTTTCCGTGGCAAGAAGCCTAACACCAGGCTGATTTCCCTTCCCAGGGTTACTGTAAGGCTTAGGCTTAGGGCTAGGATTTTTAAAACTAGGAAGCCCTTAGCTCCAGGCGCACTGCATCTGTTCAAGGCATCCCAAGAGGAGTAAAAAAGTGCAACAACATGGCAGCTTTCACAGCTTTTTCCTTGGCACCATCCCTATACCTAGGCTGATTTATCTGCCTAGGGTTAGGGTTAGGGTTCAGCCTAGGGCTTGGAGTTTTTTTACCAGGAAGCCCTGGGCTCCAGGCTCACTGCATCTGCCAAAGGCATCCCAAAGGGAGTGCAAAAGTGCCACAACATGGCTGCTTTCACAGCATTTCCCTTAGGAAGAACCCTAATACCCGGCTGATTTACCTTCCTAGGGTTACTGTTAGGCTTAGACCTAGGACTTTTAAAACCAGGAAGCCCTGGGCTCCAGGCACACTGCAGCTGCGAAAGGCATCCCAAGGGGAGCGCAAAAGTGACACAACTTGGCTGCCACCACTGATATTTCCATGAGACCATCCCGAACCATAGGCTCATTTTCCTTCCTAGGGTTAAGGTTTGAGTTACGCCTAGGGTAAGGGTTCTATTAACCAGAAAGCCCTGAATTCCAAGAACACAGCAGCTGCGAAGGACTAGCCAAGAAGAGCGCAAAAGTACCACAACATGCCTGCCTCCACAGCTTTTTCCTTGGGGACATGCCTAATTCCTGGCTGATTTGCCTTTCTCATCTTAGGGTTGGGGTTCGGCCTAGGGCTAGGATTTTTTTAACTAGGAAGCCCTGAGTTCCAGGCTTACTGCATCTGCCAAAGGCATCCCAAAGGGAGTGCAAAAGTGCCACAACATGGCTGCTTTCACGGCTTTTCCCTTAGGAAGAACCCTAATACCCGGCTGATTTACCTTCCTAGGGTTACTGTTAGGCTTAGGCCTAGGACTTTTAAAACCAGGAAGCCCTGGGCTCCAGGCACTCTGCAGCTGCGAAAGGCATCCCAAGGGGAGCGCAAAAGTGACACAACTTGGCTGCCACCACTGATATTTCCATGAGACCATCCCGATCCATAGGCTGATTTTCCTTCCTAGGGTTAAGTTTTGAGTTACACCTGGGGTAAGGGTTCTATTAACCAGAAAGCCCTGAGTTCCAAGAACACAGCAGCTGCGAAGGACTAGCCAAGAAGAGCGCAAAAGTACCACAACATGCCTGCCTCCACAGCTTTTTCCTTGGGGACATGCCTAACTCCTGGCTGATTTGCCTTTCTCGTCTTAGGGTTGGGGTTCGGCCTAGGGCTAGGATTTTTTTAACTAGGAAGCCCTGAGTTCCAGGCTTACTGCATCTGCCAAAAGCATCCCAAAGGGAGTGCAGAAGTGCCACAACATGGCTGCTTTCACGGCTTTTCCCTTAGGAAGAACCCTAATACGCGGCTGATTTACCTTCCTAGGGTTACTGTTAGGCTTAGGCCTAGGACTTTTAAAACCAGGAAGCCCTGGGCTCCAGGAACATGCAGCTGTTAAAGGCATCCCCAGAGGGCCGCAGAAGTGACACAACTTGGCTGCCTCTTTTGCTATTCTCATGAGACCATCCCGAACCATAGGCTGATTTTTCTTCTTAGGGTTAAGGTTTGAGTTTCGCCTCGGGTAAGAGTTCTATTAACCAGAAAGCCCTGAGTTCCAAGAACACAGCAGCTGCGAAGGACTACCCAAGAAGAGCGCAAAAGTACCACAACGTGCCTGCCTCCACAGCTTTTTCCTTGGGGACATGCCTAATTCCTGGCTGATTTGCCGTTCTCGTCTTAGGGTTGGGGTTCGGCCTAGGGCTAGGATTTTTTTAACTAGGAAGCCCTGAGTTCCAGGCTTACTGCATCTGCCAAAGGCATCCCAAAGGGAGTGCAGAAGTGCCTCAACATGGTTGCTTTCACGGCTTTTCCCTTAGGAAGAACCCTAATACGCGGCTGATTTACCTTCCTAGGGTTACTGTTAGGCTTAGGCCTAGGACTTTTAAAACCAGGAAGCCCTGGGCTCCAGGCACACTGCAGCTGCGAAAGGCATCCCAAGGGGAGCGCAAAAGTGACACAACTTGGCTGCCACCACTGATATTTCCATGAGACCATCCCGAACCATAGGCCCATTTTCCTTCCTAGGGTTAAGGTTTGAGTTACGCCTAGGGTAAGGGTTCTATTAACCAGAAAGCCCTGAGTTCCAAGAACACAGCAGCTGCGAAGGACTACCCAAGAAGAGCGCAAAAGTACCACAACATGCCTGCCTCCACAGCTTTTTCCTTGGGGACATGCCTAATTCCTGGCTGATTTGCCTTTCTCGTCTTAGGGTTGGGGTTCGGCCTAGGGCTAGGATATTTTTAACTAGGAAGCCCTGAGTTCCAGGCTTACTTCATCTGCCAAAGGCATCCAAAAGGGAGTGCAAAAGTTCCACAACATGGCTGCTTTCACGGCTTTTCCCTTAGGAAGAACCCTAATACGCGGCTGATTTACCTTCCTAGGGTTACTGTTAGGCTTAGGCCTAGGACTTTTAAAACCAGGAAGCCCTGAGTTCCAGGCTTACTGCATCTGCCAAAGGCATCCCAAAGGGAGTGCAGAAGTGCCACAACATGGCTGCTTTCACGGCTTTTCCCTTAGGAAGAACCCTAATACGCGGCTGATTTACCTTCCTAGGGTTACTGTTAGGCTTAGGCCTAGGACTTTTAAAACTAGGAAGCCCTTAGATCCAGGCACACTGCAGCTGTTCAAGGCATCCCAAGGGGAGTAAAAAAGTGCAACAACATGGCAGCTTTCACAGCTTTTTCCTTGGCACCATCCCTATACCTAGGCTGATTTATCTGCCTAGGGTTAGGGTTAGGGTTCAGCCTAGGGCTTGGAGTTTTTTTACCAGGAAGCCCTGGGCTCCAGGCTCACTGCATCTGCCAAAGGCATCCCAAAGGGAGTGCAAAAGTGCCACAACATGGCTGCTTTCACAGCATTTCCCTTAGGAAGAACCCTAATACCCGGCTGATTTACCTTCCTAGGGTTACTGTTAGGCTTAGGCCTAGGACTTTTAAAACCAGGAAGCCCTGGGCTCCAGGCACATGCAGCTGTTAAAGGCATCCCAAGAGGGCCGCAGAAGTGACACAACTTGGCTGCCTCTGCTGCTATTCTCATGAGACCATCCCGAACCATAGGCTGATTTTCCTTCCTAGGGTTAAGGTTTGAGTTACGCCTAGGGTAAGGGTTCTATTAACCAGAAAGCCCTGAGTTCCAAGAACACAGCAGCTGCGAAGGACTAGCCAAGAAGAGCACAAAAGTACCACAACATGCCTGCCTCCACAGCTTTTTCCTTGGGGACATGCCTAATTCCTGGCTGATTTGCCTTTCTCGTCTTAGGGTTGGGGTTCGGCCTAGGGCTAGGACTTTTAAAATCAGGAAGCCCTGAGTTCCAGGCACACTGGAGCTGTGAAAGGCATCCAAAAGGGAGTGTAAAAGTGCCACAACATGGTTGCTTTCAGGCTTTTACCTTGGCAAGAAGCTTAACACCAGGCTGATTTCCCTTCCCAAGGTTACTGTAAGGCTTAGGCCTAGGGTTAGGGTTTTTAAAACTAGGAAGCCCTTAGATCCAGGCACACTGCAGCTGTTCAAGGCATCCCAAGGGGAGTACAAAAGTGTAACAACATGGCAGCTTTCACAGCTTTTTCCTTGGCACCATCCCTATACCTAGGCTGATTTATCTGCCTAGGGTTAGGGGTAGGGTTCAGCCTAGGGCTTGGAGTTTTTTTACCAGGAAGCCCTGGGCTCCAGGCTCACTGCATCTGCCAAAGGCATCCCAAAGGGAGTGCAAAAGTGCCACAACATGGCTGCTTTCACAGCATTTCCCTTAGGAAGAACCCTAATACCCGGCTGATTTACCTTCCTAGGGTTACTGTTAGGCTTAGACCTAGGACTTTTAAAACCAGGAAGCCCTGGGCTTCAGGCACACTGCAGCTGTTAAAGGCATCCCAAGAGGGCCGCAGAAGTGACACAACTTGGCTGCCTCTGCTTCTATTCTCATGAGACCATCCCGAACCATAGGCTGATTTTCCTTCCTAGGGTTAATGTTTGAGTTTCGCCTAGGGTAAGAGGTCTATTAACCAGAAAGACCTGAGTTCCAAGAACACAGCAGCTGCGAAGGACTAGCCAAGAAGAGCGCAAAAGTACCACAACATGCCTGCCTCCACAGCTTTTTCCTTGGGGACATGCCTAATTCCTGGCTGATTTGCCTTTCTCGTCTTAGGGTTGGGGTTCGGCCTAGGGCTAGGATAGTTTTAACTAGGAAGCCCTGAGTTCCAGGCTTACTTCATCTGCCAAAGGCATCCAAAAGGGAGTGCAAAAGTGCCACAACATGGCTGCTTTCACGGCTTTTCCCTTAGGAAGAACCCTAATACGCGGCTGATTTACCTTCCTAGGGTTACTGTTAGGCTTAGGCCTAGGACTTTTAAAACCAGGAAGCCCTGGGCTCCAGGCACACTGCAGCTGCGAAAGGCATCCCAAGGGGAGCGCAAAAGTGACACAACTTGGCTGCCACCACTGATATTTCCATGAGACCATCCCGAACCATAGGCTGATTTTCCTTCCTAGGGTTAAGGTTTGAGTTACGCCTAGGGTAAGGGTTCTATTAACCAGAAAGCCCTGAGTTCCAAGAACACAGCAGCTGCGAAGGACTAGCCAAGAAGAGCGCAAAAGTACCACAACATGCCTGCCTCCACAGCTTTTTCCTTGGGGACATGCCTAATTCCTGGCTGATTTGCCTTTCTCGTCTTAGGGTTGGGGTTCGGCCTAGGGCTAGGATTTTTTTAACTAGGAAGCCCTGAGTTCCAGGCTTACTGCATCTGCCAAAAGCATCCCAGAGGGAGTGCAGAAGTGCCACAACATGGCTGCTTTCACGGCTTTTCCCTTAGGAAGAACCCTAATACGCGGCTGATTTACCTTCCTAGGGTTACTGTTAGGCTTAGGCCTAGGACTTTTAAAACCAGGAAGCCCTGAGATCCAGGCTTACTGCATCTGCCAAAGGCATCCCAAAGGGAGTGCAGAAGTGCCACAACATGGCTGCTTTCACGGCTTTTCCCTTAGGAAGAACCCTAATACCCAGCTGATTTACCTTCCTAGGGTTACTGTTAGGCTTAGGCCTAGGACTTTTAAAACCAGGAAGCCCTGGGGTCCAGGCACATGCCGCTGCGAAAGGCATCCCAAGAGGGCCGCAGAAGCGACACAACTTGGCTGCCTCTGCTTCTATTCTCATGAGACCATCCTGAACCATAGGCTGATTTTCCTTCCTAGGGTTAAGGTTTGAGTTACGCCTAGGGTAAGGGTTCTATTAACCAGAAAGACCTGAGTTCCAAGAACACAGCAGCTGCGAAGGACTACCCAAGAAGAGCGCAAAAGTACCACAACGTGCATGCCTCCACAGATTTTCCTTGGGGACATGCCTAATTCCTGGCTGATTTTCCTTTCTCGTCTTAGGGTTGGGGTTCGGCCTAGGGCTAGGATATTTTTAACTAGGAAGCCCTGAGTTCTAGCCTTACTTCATGTGCAAAAGGCATCCCAAAGGGAGTGCAGAAGTGCCACAACATGGCTGCTTTCACGGCTTTTCCCTTAGGAAGAACCCTAATACCCGGCTGATTTACCTTCCTAGGGTTACTGTTAGGCTTAGGCCTAGGACTTTTAAAACCAGGAAGCCCTGAGTTCCAGGCTTACTGCATCTGCCAAAGGCATCCCAAAGGGAGTGCAGAAGTGCCACAACATGGCTGCTTTCACGGCTTTTCCCTTAGGAAGAACCCTAATACGCGGCTGATTTACCTTCCTAGGGTTACTGTTAGGCTTAGGCCTAGGACTTTTAAAACCAGGAAGCCCTGGGCTCCAGGCACACTGCAGCTGCGAAAGGCATCCCAAGGGGAGCGCAAAAGTGACACAACTTGGCTGCCACCACTGATATTTCCATGAGACCATCCCGAACCATAGGCTGATTTTCCTTCCTAGGGTTAAGGTTTGAGTTACGCCTAGGGTAAGGGTTCTATTAACCAGAAAGCCCTGAGTTCCAAGAACACAGCAGCTGCGAAGGACTAGCCTAGAAGAGCGCAAAAGTACCACAACATGCCTGCCTCCACAGCTTTTTCCTTGGGGACATGCCTAATTCCTGGCTGATTTGCCTTTCTCGTCTTAGGGTTGGGGTTCGGCCTAGGGCTAGGACTTTTAAAATCAGGAATCCCTGAGTTCCAGGCACACAGGAGCTGTGAAAGGCATCCAAAAGGGAGTGTAAAAGTGCCACAACATGGTTGCTTTCAGGCTTTTTCCTTGGCAAGAAGCTTAACACCAGGCTGATTTCCCTTCCCAGGGTTACTGTAAGGCTTAGGCCTAGGGTTAGGGTTTTTAAAACTAGGAAGCCCTTAGATCCAGGCACACTGCAGCTGTTCAAGGCATCCCAAGGGGAGTACAAAAGTGCAACAACATGGCAGCTTTCACAGCTTTTTCCTTGGCACCATCCCTATACCTAGGCTGATTTATCTGCCTAGGGTTAGGGTTAGGGTTCAGCCTAGGGCTTGGAGTTTTTTTACCAGGAAGCCCTGGGCTCCAGGCTCACTGCATCTGCCAAAGGCATCCCAAAGGGAGTGCAAAAGTGCCACAACATGGCTGCTTTCACAGCATTTCCCTTAGGAAGAACCCTAATACCCGGCTGATTTACCTTCCTAGGGTTACTGTTAGGCTTAGACCTAGGACTTTTAAAACCAGGAAGCCCTGGGCTCCAGGCACACTGCAGCTGCGAAAGGCATCCCAAGGGGAGCGCAAAAGTGACACAACTTGGCTGCCACCACTGATATTTCCATGAGACCATCCCGAACCATAGGCTCATTTTCCTTCCTAGGGTTAAGGTTTGAGTTACGCCTAGGGTAAGGGTTCTATTAACCAGAAAGCCCTGAGTTCCAAGAACACAGCAGCTGCGAAGGACTAGCCAAGAGGAGCGCAAAAGTACCACAACATGCCTGCCTCCACAGCTTTTTCCTTGGGGACATGCCTAATTCCTGGCTGATTTGCCTTTCTCGTCTTAGGGTTGGGGTTCGGCCTAGGGCTAGGATTTTTTTAACTAGGAAGCCCTGAGTTCCAGGCTTACTGCATCTGCCAAAAGCATCCCAAAGGGAGTGCAGAGGTGCCACAACATGGCTGCTTTCACGGCTTTTCCCTTAGGAAGAACCCTAATACGCGGCTGATTTACCTTCCTAGGGTTACTGTTAGGCTTAGGCCTAGGACTTTTAAAACCAGGAAGCCCTGGGCTCCAGGCACATGCAGCTGTTAAAGGCATCCCAAGAGGGCCGCAGAAGTGACACAACTTGGCTGCCTCTGCTGCTATTCTCATGAGACCATCCCGAACCATAGGCTGATTTTCCTTCCTAGGGTTAAGGTTTGAGTTACGCCTAGGGTAAGGGTTCTATTAACCAGAAAGCCCTGAGTTCCAAGAACACAGCAGCTGCGAAGGACTAGCCAAGAAGAGCACAAAAGTACCACAACATGCCTGCCTCCACAGCTTTTTCCTTGGGGACATGCCTAATTCCTGGCTGATTTGCCTTTCTCGTCTTAGGGTTGGGGTTCGGCCTAGGGCTAGGACTTTTAAAATCAGGAAGCCCTGAGTTCCAGGCACACTGGAGCTGTGAAAGGCATCCAAAAGGGAGTGTAAAAGTGCCACAACATGGTTGCTTTCAGGCTTTTTCCTTGGCAAGAAGCTTAACACCAGGCTGATTTCCCTTCCCAAGGTTACTGTAAGGCTTAGGCCTAGGGTTAGGGTTTTTAAAACTAGGAAGCCCTTAGATCCAGGCACACTGCAGCTGTTCAAGGCATCCCAAGGGGAGTACAAAAGTGTAACAACATGGCAGCTTTCACAGCTTTTTCCTTGGCACCATCCCTATACCTAGGCTGATTTATCTGCCTAGGGTTAGGGTTAGGGTTCAGCCTAGGGCTTGGAGTTTTTTAACCAGGAAGCCCTGAGTTCCAGGCTTACTGCATCTGCCAAAGGCATCCCAAAGGGAGTGCAAAAGTGCCACAACATGGCTGCTTTCACAGCTTTTCCCTTAGGAAGAACCCTAATACCCGGCTGATTTACCTTCCTAGGGTTACTGTTAGGCTTAGGCCTAGGACTTTTAAAACCAGGAAGCCCTGGTCTCCAGGCACACTGCAGCTGCGAAAGGCATCCCAAGGGGAGCGCAAAAGTGACACAACTTGGCTGCCACCACTGATATTTCCATGAGACCATCCCGAACCATAGGCTGATTTTCCTTCCTAGGGTTAAGGTTTGAGTTACACCTGGGGTAAGGGTTCTATTAACCAGAAAGCCCTGAGTTCCAAGAACACAGCAGCTGCGAAGGACTACCCAAGAAGAGCGCAAAATTACCACAATGTGCATGCCTCCACAGATTTTCCTTGGGGACATGCCTAATTCCTGGCTGATTTTCCTTTCTCGTCTTAGGGTTGGGGTTCGGCCTAGGGCTAGGATATTTTTAACTAGGAAGCCCTGAGTTCTAGCCTTACTTCATGTGCAAAAGGCATCCCAAAGGGAGTGCAGAAGTGCCACAACATTGCTGCTTTCACGGCTTTTCCCTTAGGAAGAACCCTAATACGCGGCTGATTTACCTTCCTAGGGTTACTGTTAGGCTTAGGCCTAGGACTTTTAAAACCAGGAAGCCCTGAGATCCAGGCTTACTGCATCTGCCAAAGGCATCCCAAAGGGAGTGCAGAAGTGCCACAACATGGCTGCTTTCACGGCTTTTCCCTTAGGAAGAACCCTAATACCCAGCTGATTTACCTTCCTAGGGTTACTGTTAGGCTTAGGCCTAGGACTTTTAAAACCAGGAAGCCCTGGGGTCCAGGCACATGCCGCTGCGAAAGGCATCCCAAGAGGGCCGCAGAAGCGACACAACTTGGCTGCCTCTGCTTCTATTCTCATGAGACCATCCTGAACAATAGGCTGATTTTCCTTCCTAGGGTTAAGGTTTGAGTTACGCCTAGGGTAAGGGTTCTATTAACCAGAAAGACCTGAGTTCCAAGAACACAGCAGCTGCGAAGGACTACCCAAGAAGAGCGCAAAAGTACCACAACGTGCATGCCTCCACAGATTTTCCTTGGGGACATGCCTAATTCCTGGCTGATTTTCCTTTCTCGTCTTAGGGTTGGGGTTCGGCCTAGGGCTAGGATATTTTTAACTAGGAAGCCCTGAGTTCTAGCCTTACTTCATGTGCAAAAGGCATCCCAAAGGGAGTGCAGAAGTGCCACAACATGGCTGCTTTCACGGCTTTTCCCTTAGGAAGAACCCTAATACCCGGCTGATTTACCTTCCTAGGGTTACTGTTAGGCTTAGGCCTAGGACTTTTAAAACCAGGAAGCCCTGGGCTCCAGGTACTCTGCAGCTGCGAAAGGCATCCCAAGGGGAGCGCAAAAGTGACACAACTTGGCTGCCACCACTGATATTTCCATGAGACCATCCCGAACCATAGGCTGATTTTCCTTCCTAGGGTTAAGGTTTGAGTTACGCCTAGGGTAAGGGTTCTATTAACCAGAAAGCCCTGAGTTCCAAGAACACAGCAGCTGCGAAGGACTAGCCAAGAAGAGCGCAAAAGTACCACAACATGCCTGCCTCCACAGCTTTTTCCTTGGGGACATGCCTAATTCCTGGCTGATTTGCCTTTCTCGTCTTAGGGTTGGGGTTCGGCCTAGGGCTAGGATATTTTTAACTAGGAAGCCCTGAGTTCCAGGCTTACTTCATCTGCCAAAGGCATCCAAAAGGGAGTGCAAAAGTGCCACAACATGGCTGCTTTCACGGCTTTTCCATTAGGAAGAACCCTAATACGTGGCTGATTTACCTTCCTAGGGTTACTGTTAGGCTTAGGCCTAGGACTTTTAAAACCAGGAAGCCCTGGGCTCCAGGCACACTGCAGCTGCGAAAGGCATCCCAAGG
Organism: Ammospiza maritima maritima; assembly: GCA_036010785.1. Lineage (NCBI taxonomy): Eukaryota > Metazoa > Chordata > Aves > Passeriformes > Passerellidae > Ammospiza > Ammospiza maritima. The sequence goes on from JAYKTQ010000493.1 coordinate 3,451,736, forward strand.
GGAGCGCAAAAGTGACACAACTTGGCTGCCACCACTGATATTTCCATGAGACCATCCCGAACCATAGGCTGATTTTCCTTCCTAGGGTTAAGGTTTGAGTTACGCCTAGGGTAAGGGTTCTATTAACCAGAAAGCCCTGAGTTCCAAGAACACAGCAGCTGCGAAGGACTAGCCAAGAAGAGCGCAAAAGTACCACAACATGCCTGCCTCCACAGCTTTTTCGTTGGGGACATGCCTAATTCCTGGCTGATTTGCCTTTCTCGTCTTAGGGTTGGGGTTCGGCCTAGGGCTAGGATTTTTTTAACTAGGAAGCCCTGAGTTCCAGGCTTACTGCATCTGCCAAAAGCATCCCAGAGGGAGTGCAGAAGTGCCACAACATGGCTGCTTTCACGGCTTTTCCCTTAGGAAGAACCCTAATACGCGGCTGATTTACCTTCCTAGGGTTACTGTTAGGCTTAGGCCTAGGACTTTTAAAACCAGGAAGCCCTGGGCTCCAGGCACATGCAGCTGTTAAAGGCATCCCCAGAGGGCCGCAGAAGTGACACAACTTGGCTGCCTCTGCTGCTATTCTCATGAGACCATCCCGAACCATAGGCTGATTTTCCTTCTTAGGGTTAAGGTTTGAGTTTCGCCTAGGGTAAGAGTTCTATTAACCAGAAAGCCCTGAGTTCCAAGAACACAGCAGCTGCGAAGGACTACCCAAGAAGAGCGCAAAAGTACCACAACGTGCCTGCCTCCACAGCTTTTTCCTTGGGGACATGCCTAATTCCTGGCTGATTTGCCTTTCTCGTCTTAGGGTTGGGGTTCGGCCTAGGGCTAGGATTTTTTTAACTAGGAAGCCCTGAGTTCCAGGCTTACTGCATCTGCCAAAGGCATCCCAAAGGGAGTGCAGAAGTGCCACAACATGGTTGCTTTCACGGCTTTTCCCTTAGGAAGAACCCTAATACGCGGCTGATTTACCTTCCTAGGGTTACTGTTAGGCTTAGGCCTAGGACTTTTAAAACCAGGAAGCCCTGGGCTCCAGGCACACTGCAGCTGCGAAAGGCATCCCAAGGGGAGCGCAAAAGTGACACAACTTGGCTGCCACCACTGATATTTCCATGAGACCATCCCGAACCATAGGCTCATTTTCCTTCCTAGGGTTAAGGTTTGAGTTACGCCTAGGGTAAGGGTTCTATTAACCAGAAAGCCCTGAGTTCCAAGAACACAGCAGCTGTGAAGGACTACCCAAGAAGGGCGCAAAAGTACCACAACATGCCTGCCTCCACAGCTTTTTCCTTGGGGACATGCCTAATTCCTGGCTGATTTGCCTTTCTCGTCTTAGGGTTGGGGTTCGGCCTAGGGCTAGGACTTTTAAAATCAGGAAGCCCTGAGTTCCAGGCACACTGGAGCTGTGTAAGTCATCCAAAAGGGAGTGGAAAAGTGCCACAACATGGTTGCTTTCACGGCTTTTTCCTTGGCAAGAAGCCTAACACCAGGCTGATTTCCCTTCCCAGGGTTACTGTAAGGCTTAGGCTTAGGGCTAGGATTTTTAAAACTAGGAAGCCCTTAGCTCCAGGCGCACTGCATCTGTTCAAGGCATCCCAAGAGGAGTAAAAAAGTGCAACAACATGGCAGCTTTCACAGCTTTTTCCTTGGCACCATCCCTATACCTAGGCTGATTTATCTGCCTAGGGTTAGGGTTAGGGTTCAGCCTAGGGCTTGGAGTTTTTTAACCAGGAAGCCCTGAGTTCCAGGCTTACTGCATCTGCCAAAGGCATCCCAAAGGGAGTGCAGAAGTGCCACAACATGGCTGCTTTCACGGCTTTTCCCTTAGGAAGAACCCTAATACGCGGCTGATTTACCTTCCTAGGGTTACTGTTAGGCTTAGGCCTAGGACTTTTAAAACCAGGAAGCCCCGGCCTCCAGGCATATGCAGCTGCGAAAGGCATCCCAAGGGGAGCGCAAAAGTGACACAACTTGGCTGCCACCACTGATATTTCCATGAGACCATCCCGAAACATAGGCTGATTTTCCTTCCTAGGGTTAAGGTTTGAGTTACGCCTAGGGTAAGAGTTCTATTAACCAGAAAGCCCTGAGTTCCAAGAACACAGCAGCTGCGAAGGACTACCCAAGAAGAGCGCAAAAGTACCACAACATGCCTGCCTCCACAGCTTTTTCCTTGGGGACATCCCTAATTCCTGGCTGATTTGCCTTTCCCATCTTAGGGTTGGGGTTCGGCCTAGGGCTAGGATATTTTTAACTAGGAAGCCCTGAGTTCCAGGCTTACTGCATCTGCCAAAGGCATCCCAAAGGGAGTGCAAAAGTGCCACAACATGGCTGCTTTCACGGCTTTTCCCTTAGGAAGAACCCTAATACGCGGCTGATTTACCTTCCTAGGGTTACTGTTAGGCTTAGGCCTAGGACTTTTAAAACCAGGAAGCCCTGGGCTCCAGGCACTCTGCAGCTGCGAAAGGCATCCCAAGGGGAGCGCAAAAGTGACACAACTTGGCTGCCACCACTGATATTTCCATGAGACCATCCCGATCCATAGGCTGATTTTCCTTCCTAGGGTTAAGGTTTGAGTTACACCTGGGGTAAGGGTTCTATTAACCAGAAAGCCCTGAGTTCCAAGAACACAGCAGCTGCGAAGGACTAGCCAAGAAGAGGGCAAAAGTACCACAACATGCCTGCCTCCACAGCTTTTTCCTTGGGGACATGCCTAACTCCTGGCTGATTTGCCTTTCTCGTCTTAGGGTTGGGGTTCGGCCTAGGGCTAGGATTTTTTTAACTAGGAAGCCCTGAGTTCCAGGCTTACTGCATCTGCCAAAAGCATCCCAAAGGGAGTGCAGAAGTGCCACAACATGGCTGCTTTCACGGCTTTTCCCTTAGGAAGAACCCTAATACCCGGCTGATTTACCTTCCTAGGGTTACTGTTAGGCTTAGGCCTAGGATTTTAAAACCAGGAAGCCCTGGGCTCCAGGCACATGCAGCTGTTAAAGGCATCCCAAGAGGGCCGCAGAAGTGACACAACTTGGCTGCCTCTGCTGCTATTCTCATGAGACCATCCTGAACCATAGGCTGATTTTCCTTCCTAGGGTTAAGGTTTGAGTTACGCCTAGGGTAAGGGTTCTATTAACCAGAAAGCCCTGAGTTCCAAGAACACAGCAGCTGCGAAGGACTACCCAAGAAGAGCACAAAAGTACCACAACATGCCTGCCTCCACAGCTTTTTCCTTGGGGACATGCCTAATTCCTGGCTGATTTGCCTTTCTCGTCTTAGGGTTGGGGTTCGGCCTAGGGCTAGGACTTTTAAAATCAGGAAGCCCTGAGTTCCAGGCACACTGGAGCTGTGAAAGGCATCCAAAAGGGAGTGTAAAAGTGCCACAACATGGTTGCTTTCAGGCTTTTTCCTTGGCAAGAAGCTTAACACCAGGCTGATTTCCCTTCCCAGGGTTACTGTAAGGCTTAGGCCTAGGGTTAGGGTTTTTAAAACTAGGAAGCCCTTAGATCCAGGCACACTGCAGCTGTTCAAGGCATCCCAAGGGGAGTACAAAAGTGCAACAACATGGCAGCTTTCACAGCTTTTTCCTTGGCACCATCCCTATACCTAGGCTGATTTATCTGCCTAGGGTTAGGGTTAGGGTTCAGCCTAGGGCTTGGAGTTTTTTAACCAGGCAGCCCTGGGCTCCAGGCTTACTGCATCTGCCAAAGGCATCCCAAAGGGAGTGCAAAAGTGCCACAACATGGCTGCTTTCACAGCATTTCCCTTAGGAAGAACCCTAATACCCGGCTGATTTACCTTCCTAGGGTTACTGTTAGGCTTAGACCTAGGACTTTTAAAACCAGGAAGCCCTGGGATCCAGGCACATGCAGCTGTTAAAGGCATCCCAAGAGGGCCGCAGAAGTGACACAACTTGGCTGCCTCTGCTTCTATTCTCATGAGACCATCCCGAACCATAGGCTGATTTTCCTTCCTAGGGTTAAGTTTTTAGTTACGCCTAGGGTAAGGGTTCTATTAACCAGAAAGACCTGAGTTCCAAGAACACAGCAGCTGCGAAGGACTACCCAAGAAGAGCGCAAAATTACCACAATGTGCATGCCTCCACAGATTTTCCTTGGGGACATGCCTAATTCCTGGCTGATTTGCCTTTCTCGTCTTAGGGTTGGGGTTCGGCCTAGGGCTAGGATATTTTTAACTAGGAAGCCCTGAGTTCTAGCCTTACTTCATGTGCAAAAGGCATCCCAAAGGGAGTGCAGAAGTGCCACAACATGGCTGCTTTCACGGCTTTTCCCTTAGGAAGAACCCTAATACCCGGCTGATTTACCTTCCTAGGGTTACTGTTAGGCTTAGGCCTAGGACTTTTAAAACCAGGAAGCCCTGGGCTCCAGGCACACTGCAGCTGCGAAAGGCATCCCAAGGGGAGCGCAAAAGTGACACAACTTGGCTGCCACCACTGATATTTCCATGAGACCATCCCGAACCATAGGCTCATTTTCCTTCCTAGGGTTAAGGTTTGAGTTACGCCTAGGGTAAGGGTTCTATTAACCAGAAAGCCCTGAGTTCCAAGAACACAGCAGCTGCGAAGGACTTCCCAAGAAGAGCACAAAAGTACCACAACATGCCTGCCTCCACAGCTTTTTCCTTGGGGACATGCCTAATTCCTGGCTGATTTGCCTTTCTCGTCTTAGGGTTGGGGTTCGGCCTAGGGCTAGGATTTTTAAAATCAGGAAGCCCTGAGTTCCAGGCACACTGGAGCTGTGAAAGGCATCCAAAAGGGAGTGCCAAAGTGCCACAACATGGTTGCTTTCACGGCTTTTTCCTTGGTAAGAAGCCTAACACCAGGCTGATTTCCCTTCCTAGGGTTACTGTTAGGCTTAGGCCTAGGGCTAGGATTTTTAAAACTAGGAAGCCCTTAGATCCAGGCACACTGCAGCTGTTCAAGGCATCCCAAGGGGAGTACTAAAGTACCACAACATTGCAGCTTTCACAGCTTTTTCCTTGGCACCATCCCTATACATATGTTGATTTATCTGCCTAGGGTTAGGGTTAGGGTTCAGCCTAGGGCTTGGAGTTTTTAACCAGGAAGCCCTGAGTTCCAGGCTTACTGCATCTGCCAAAGGCATCCCAAAGGGAGTGCAAAAGTGCCACAACATGGCTGTTTTCACGGCTTTTCCCTTAGGAAGAACCCTAATACCCGGCTGATTTACCTTCCTAGGGTTACTGTTAGGCTTAGGCCTAGGACTTTTAAAACCAGGAAGCCCTGGGCTCCAGGCACACTGCAGCTGTTAAAGGCATCCCACGAGGGCTGCAGAAGTGACACAACTTGGCTGCCTCTGCTTCTATTCTCATGAGACCATCCCGAACCATAGGCTGATTTTCCTTCCTAGGGTTAAGGTTTGAGTTACGCCTAGGGTAAGGGTTCTATTAACCAGAAAGACCTGAGTTCCAAGAACACAGCAGCTGCGAAGGACTAGCCAAGAAGAGCGCAAAAGTACCACAACATGCCTGCCTCCACAGATTTTCCTTGGGGACATGCCTAATTCCTGGCTGATTTGCCTTTCTCGTCTTAGGGTTGGGGTTCGGCCTAGGGCTAGGATTTTTTTAACTAGGAAGCCCTGAGTTCCAGGCTTACTTCATCTGCAAAAGGCATCCCAAAGGGAGTGCAGAAGTGCCACAACATGGCTGCTTTCACGGCTTTTCCCTTAGGAAGAACCCTAATACCCGGCTGATTTACCTTCCTAGGGTTACTGTTAGGCTTAGGCCTAGGACTTTTAAAACCAGGAAGCCCTGGGCTCCAGGCACACTGCAGCTGCGAAAGGCATCCCAAGGGGAGCGCAAAAGTGACGCAACTTGGCTGCCACCACTGATATTTCCATGAGACCATCCCGAACCATAGGCTGATTTTCCTTCCTAGGGTTAAGGTTTGAGTTACGCCTAGGGTAAGGGTTCTATTAACCAGAAAGCCCTGAGTTCCAAGAACACAGCAGCTGCGAAGGACTACCCAAGAAGAGCGCAAAAGTACCACAACATGCCTGCCTCCACAGCTTTTTCCTTGGGGACATGCCTAATTCCTGGCTGATTTGCCTTTCTCGTCTTAGGGTTGGGGTTCGGCCTAGGGCTAGGATTTTTAAAATCAGGAAGCCCTGAGTTCCAGGCACACTGGAGCTGTGAAAGGCATCCCAAAGGGAGTGCAAAAGTGCCACAACATGGCTGCTTTCCCGGCTTTTTCCTTGGAAGAAGCCTAACATCAGGCTGATTTACCTTCCCAGGGTTACTGTAAGGCTTAGGCCTAGGGCTAGGATTTTTAAAACTAGGAAGCCCTTAGCTCCAGGCACACTGCAGCTGTTCAAGGCATCCCAAGAGGGCCGCAGAAGTGACACAACTTGGCTGCCTCTGCTGCTATTCTCATGAGTCCATCCCGAACCCTAGGCTGATTTTCCTTCCTAGGGTGAGAGTTAGAGTTACGCCTAGGGTTAGTGTTTTTTTAACCAGAAAGCCCTGAGTTCCAAGAACACAGCAGCTGCCAAGGACTACCCAAGACGAGGGGAAAAGTGCCACAACATGGCTGCCTCCAGCGCTTTTTCCTTGGGACCATCATTGAACCTAGGCTGATTTACTTGCCTCCAGTTGCACCTATGGTCACGCCAAGGGATAGGGATTTTAAATCAGTAAACCCTGAGCTCCAGACCCAGTTCAGCTGCAAAAGGCTTCCCAAGAGCAGCCAAAAATTGCCTCAACATGCTCCTTCCAGTGCTTTTTTCCTTGGGAACATCCCTATACCCAGGCTGATTTATCTGCCTAGGGTTAGGGTTAGGGTTCAGCCTAGAGATAGGATTTTTTCAAACAGGAAGCCCTGAATTCCAGGCACACTGCAGCTGTTAAAGGCAGTGTTTTACGTCAACCGCAACTTAGTCTGAAATAAATGCTTTTTCCCTGAGAGCATCTGAGAGGTTTGCATGAAGCACTGATATCTGACATTTGCACTTTTGAATAGGAGAGGAGAAAGAAAATGGGAAGAAGTTTTTAATTTTAGTGGTTTCAATGTTAATTTCCGTACACTTTTTCAAAACTTGTCAGCTCAAATGCCCATCAACATCTTTTAGTCATCTGTAAGTCAGTATTCATATAAAATGTGCTTCAAATCAAAAGAATTTCAAATTTGCACTCCAAATTTCTATGCCTAGATTTATGATTTCCTACACATATTAGATGAAAGGAAGGCCTTTTTTACTGTGGGAGTGCTGGAACACTGGAACAGGTTGCCCAGGGAAGTTGTGGGTGTCCCATCCCTGAAAGTATTCAAGGTCAGCTTGGACGGGGCTTGGAGCAGCAACAAAGGAGAAGCTTGATGGTAGAGAAACAAAGTTGGACTATAGAAGAAACTGGGATTGAAGTATAGGAGCAAGTTTTCTCTCAGCTCTTGGGGTAAATTCAAAGTTGTACAAAATTACATTTATCTGTGCTATTCACTACTGTAACAGAAATGTTCATGAAAACTGTACAGAAGATAGCAAATTTTAAAAGAGATAAGAATTACAGCATAAAATCCATGGGATGGGTTACAACATGAGACACTCTCTAAGAGAAAATCTCTGTGTTTCAGCACTTCATCATGGTAAGATTTCATGACGTGCCAAAGAAGGCGGAAAAATATCATTCGGGACGTTATTTCCTGGAATTCAGCCTGGCCATTAGTAGGAACTGGGTTTGACCACATCATGTAGATATACCACACACACTTTCCCTTCACTGAAAAATGACTGTTTACAACGAAGAAGCAATTGACGATCAAAATTGATTGAAAGCATCTTAAACATGTCAAGTATTTCATTGTAGATGATCTGTGATCCAAATGCTTCTTCCACCTTCGAGAGGGACAGAACAATTCTTCCATATCATGATGGTTTAAAATTGTATCAACCAATGTTTTCTGCTGAAAAGATAGCATCTATTTTTTTCTATTTTTGGAAGAAAATATTCCTAGACATACAACAGGTGAGAACTAAGTAATTTTAAAGAAACAAATGAAAAGAAAATATTCTGTAAATAGAATGAAATGAAAAGCTGTGTTTTAAATAGGAGCTAAATATGAAACAGAATTTTTGTACCAGGCATTTGAATTACTGCACCAGCTCTTTTGCCCATCAAGAGAGGCGTTTAGCATTTCAGTCTTTTCCAAGGTGTTCATGATCTGCTATGCTGATCTCTGTGTGTGCCTAGGTGTGTGTGGAAGGGGGGGCATGTGAAGGGGAGTGTGTATGTTTGCTTTACAATTGTTGTGGCAGATTCATGCCTCAGCTCCACATTTTGTTTTAGAAAGGTCACACAGAGTGGATGTGAAGTTTACTATCAACAAGAGATCAATTCCCAAATCATCCATTTCACTCTACCTTATAAATCATGTGCTTTGTTGCATATTTTATCAAATCTACTTTCAAGCCAGATGGAGGAAGGAGGATGTGGCAATCCCTCCACCATCTTGCAACTTTTATGCAAGTAGGTTTTCAAGAAAATCATCATTTCTCTTGGAAATATGTCTGGAACAGGCATGATGGTAGTGTCAACCTGTTGGAGTTTTTGTTGCTGGAAGAAGTTATACAAAAGGATTGGTTTTTACATTGACCAGTTACTGAATCAAGCTCAGGAATACATTGGAAATTCAACTGGGGCTTCCTTTCCCCGGCAGACTACTTCTAGAACGAACTTGTACACCGAAGCTTACTCTTTTGCCCTCTTTTTGTTTCTTTCCTATTTTCTTGGCTTCTTTGCCACTCTCTAGACAATTTTGGAACTTTTTTCCCAACTCAAATGGTTTCAATAGTCTGATTGTGATCATACATTTTTACAAGGAATTTTTAAAATCTTTCCTCCAGTTAAGAAAGTCAAGGACTTAGGTCTTTTTCTTCCCTTATCAATATTGCAATGAAATTGATAAGTAAAGACCAACTCTTTCTTTTTGTTTTTAACCCAAGCAGATAATTCCCATCCATTCATCCATTTGGTGGACCAATAGTTGCCATTCTGATGGAAGTTGTCACTTCTTAACAATAGGCATTCTGTGACTATGTTGACAGCACTTTGGGTGAAGATCCTAACTGGTCTTAGATACACATAGGGAGAAATTTGCTCAGCCAGTGTCAGTCTTAAGCATGCGTATCAGAAGATCTTTCTAGAGCTGGGAATTTTCCCATGAAAGGGATTCAGTTAGGGAAGAGACACTTGCCCCAGAGGTTTACATTCTTCTTGAAGACTGCTTAAGGAACTTAGATGCCATGTCCATTTGGATCTGTGTCTGCACAGAACTTTGTCATGCCAGTGCTTGAAATGCATCTTGAAGAGAATTCACTAGCACAGAATGAATGAGAGTGGAAGGGGTTGGTGGGGCTAACCAGGCCCAACCCCCCTGCCTAAACCAGGATACCTAGAGCCTCTTGCCCAGGATTCTATCTGGGTGTACTTTTAATGTCTTCAAAGATCCAGGCTCCACAATCTTTCTGGGCAATCTGTGCCGTGGTTCACTCACCCTCACAGTAAAGAATCATTTCCTGATGTTCCTGTATTTCAGTGTGTGCCCACTGCCTCTTGTCTTTTCACTCAGCATCACTGAAAAGACACTGATTCCCTCCCCTTTGCACTATTGCTTCCATATGGATGTGTGCTGCCATGTAGAGATATGTCAAAAACCTCCCTGAAGCCCAGGCAGATAATATTCCCTTCATCTACCAGTCAAGTTGATTCATCAGAGGAGTTTAAAGTTATGTTCAGCATGAAATGCCCCTGAAAAATCATGCTAACTACATTATTGTGTCGTCTTTCATGTGCCTGGCAAGGTTTTCCAGGAAGAGCTGCTTCATCAACTTCCTGGGGATAAAAGAGAGGCTGGCTGGTTTGTACGATTGCGAGTCCTCCTAATTGCCTTTTTTGAAGATGAGTGTCATTTGCTTACATCCAGTCCTTAGCCTCTCTTGTCGTCTACATCTTAGCAAAAGGCTTTTCCACTATGTCTGGCAAGGAGAAACTGTGCCAGCACAGAAAACATCTCCTATCGTGTTCTAGACGTTGCACGGAGGAGTGCCGAGTGTTTGGCATGAAGGAAAGAAAACTTGTCCAAAACAGCTTCCAATCGAATGTTCATGTGATTGGAAAAGTCAGGAGAGTGCAAAGGTACTGGTTTCTATCAGTTGGCAAGCTGCGCACACAATCCCAGTGTTGTACAGCTTCCTTCTTCACCTTTCCGAAGGTGCCGCTCTCTCCGGCTCCCGGAGGCGAAGAAGCGGCTTCTTCGCGCAAAGACGATTGTGCCGCTCACTGTGCACTCCTTAGCGCGGCTTCTGCCGAAAGACGCCCGGGAGAGGCTCTTAGCTCCGGACAGCATCGTACCTTCGTCTTTAGCGTCTCTTCTCGTCTACATCTTAGCAAAAAGCTTTTCCACTATGTCTGGCGAGGAAAAACTGTGCCAGCACAGAAAACATCTCCCATCGTGTTCTAGACGTTGCACGGAGGTGTGCCGAGTGTTTGGCATGAAGGAAAGAAAAGTTGTCCAAAACAGCTTCCAATCGAATGTTCATGTGATTGGAAAAGTCAGGAGAGTGCAAAGGTACTGTTTTCTATCAGTTGGCAAGCTCCGCACACAATCCCAGTGTTGTACAGCTTCCTTCTTCACCTTTCCGAAGGTGCCGCTCTCTCCGACTCCCGGAGGCGAAGAAGCGGCTTCTTCGCGCAAAGACGATTGTGCCGCTCACTGTGCTCTCCTTAGCGCGGCTTCTGCCGAAAGACGCCCGGGAGCGGCTCTTAGCTCCGGAGAGCATCGTACCTTCGTCTTTAGCGTCTCTTCTCGTCTACATCTTAGCAAAAAGCTTTTCCACTATGTCTGGCGAGGAAAAACTGTGCCAGCACAGAAAACATCTCCCATCGTGTTCTAGACGTTGCACGGAGGTGTGCCGAGTGTTTGGCATGAAGGAAAGAAAAGTTGTCCAAAACAGCTTCCAATCGAATGTTCATGTGATTGGAAAAGTCAGGAGAGTGCAAAGGTACTGGTTTCTAGCAGTTGGCAAGCTGCGCACACAATCCCAGTGTTGTACAGCTTCCTTCTTCACCTTTCCGAAGGTGCCGCTCTCTCCGGCTCCCGGAGGCGAAGAAGCGGCTTCTTCGCGCAAAGACGATTGTGCCGCTCACTGTGCTCTCCTTAGCGCGGCTTCTGCCGAAAGACGCCCGGGAGCAGCTCTTAGCTCCGGACAGCATCGTACCTTCGTCTTTAGCGTCTCTTCTCGTCCATATATTAGCAAAAAGCTTTTCCACTATGTCTGGCGAGGAAAAATTGTGCCAGCACAGAAAACATCTCCCATCGTGTTCTAGACGTTGCACGGAGGTGTGCCGAGTGTTTGGCATGAAGAAAAGAAAAGTTGTCCAAAACAGCTTCCAATCGAATGTTCATGTGATTGGAAAAGTCAGGAGAGTGCAAAGGTACTGTTTTCTAGCAGTTGGCAAGCTGCGCACACAATCCCAGTGTTGTACAGCTTCCTTCTTCACCTTTCCGAAGGTGCCGCTCTCTCCGGCTCCCGGAGGCGAAGAAGCGGCTTCTTCGCGCAAAGACGATTGTGCCGCTCACTGTGCTCTCCTTAGCGCGGCTTCTGCCGAAAGACGCCCGGGAGCGGCTCTTAGCTCCGGACAGCATCGTACCTTCGTCTTTAGCGTCTCTTCTCGTCTACATCTTAGCAAAAAAGCTTTTCCACTATGTCTGGCGAGGAAAAACTGTGCCAGCACAGAAAACATCTCCCATCGTGTTCTAGACGTTGCACGGAGGTGTGCCGAGTGTTTGGCATGAAGGAAAGAAAAGTTGTCCAAAACAGCTTCCAATCGAATGTTCATGTGATTGGAAAAGTCAGGAGAGTGCAAAGGTACTGTTTTCTAGCAGTTGGCAAGCTGCGCACACAATCCCAGTGTTGTACAGCTTCCTTCTTCACCTTTCCGAAGGTGCCGCTCTCTCCGGCTCCCGGAGGCAAAGAAGCGGCTTCTTCGCGCAAAGACGATTGTGCCGCTCACTGTGCTCTCCTTAGCGCGGCTTCTGCCGAAAGACGCCCGGGAGCAGCTCTTAGCTCCGGAGAGCATCGTACCTTCGTCTTTAGCGTCTCTTCTCGTCTATATCTTAGCAAAAAGCTTTTCCACTATGTCTGGCGAGGAAAAATTGTGCCAGCAAAGAAAACATCTCCCATCGTGTTCTAGACGTTGCACGGAGGTGTGCCGAGTGTTTGGCATGAAGAAAAGAAAAGTTGTCCAAAACAGCTTCCAATCGAATGTTCATGTGATTGGAAAAGTCAGGAGAGTGCAAAGGTACTGTTTTCTAGCAGTTGGCAAGCTGCGCACACAATCCCAGTGTTGTACAGCTTCCTTCTTCACCTTTCCGAAGGTGCCGCTCTCTCCGACTCCCGGAGGCGAAGAAGCGGCTTCTTCGCGCAAAGACGATTGTGCCGCTCACTGTGCTCTCCTTAGCGCGGCTTCTGCCGAAAGACGCCCGGGAGCGGCTCTTAGCTCCGGACAGCATCGTACCTTCGTCTTTAGCGTCTCTTCTCGTCTACATCTTAGCAAAAAAGCTTTTCCACTATGTCTGGCGAGGAAAAACTGTGCCAGCACAGAAAACATCCCCTATCGTGTTCTAGACGTTGCACGGAGGTGTGCCGAGTGTTTGGCATGAAGGAAAGAAAAGTTGTCCAAAACAGCTTCCAATCGAATGTTCATGTGATTGGAAAAGTCAGGAGAGTGCAAAGGTACTGTTTTCTAGCAGTTGGCAAGCTGCGCACACAATCCCAGTGTTGTACAGCTTCCTTCTGCACTTTCAGAAGGTGCCGCTCTCTCCGGCTCCCGGAGGCGAAGAAGCGGCTTCTTCGCGCAAAGACGATTGTGCCGCTCACTGTGCACTCCTTAGCGCGGCTTCTGCCGAAAGACGCCCGGGAGCGGCTCTTAGCTCCGGAGAGCATCGTACCTTCGTCTTTAGCGTCTCTTCTCGTCTACATCTTAGCAAAAAGCTTTTCCACTATGTCTGGCGAGGAAAAACTGTGCCAGCACAGAAAACATCTCCCATCGTGTTCTAGACGTTGCACGGAGGTGTGCCGAGTGTTTGGCATGAAGAAAAGAAAACTTGTCCAAAACAGCTTCCAATCGAATGTTCATGTGATTGGAAAAGTCAGGAGAGTGCAAAGGTACTGTTTTCTATCAGTTGGCAAGCTGCGCACACAATCCCAGTGTTGTACAGCTTCCTTCTTCACCTTTCCGAAGGTGCCGCTCTCTCCGGCTCCCGGAGGCGAAGAAGCGGCTTCTTCGCGCAAAGACGATTGTGCCGCTCACTGTGCTCTCCTTAGCGCGGCTTCTGCCGCAAGACGCCCGGGAGCAGCTCTTAGCTCCGGAGAGCATCGTACCTTCGTCTTTAGCGTCTCTTCTCGTCTACATCTTAGCAAAAAGCTTTTCCACTATGTCTGGCGAGGAAAAACTGTGCCAGCACAGAAAACATCTCCCATCGTGTTCTAGACGTTGCACGGAGGTGTGCCGAGTGTTTGGCATGAAGAAAAGAAAAGTTGTCCAAAACAGCTTCCAATCGAATGTTCATGTGATTGGAAAAGTCAGGAGAGTGCAAAGGTACTGTTTTCTAGCAGTTGGCAAGCTGCGCACACAATCCCAGTGTTGTACAGCTTCCTTCTGCACTTTCAGAAGGTGCCGCTCTCTCCGGCTCCCGGAGGCGAAGAAGCGGCTTCTTCGCGCAAAGACGATTGTGCCGCTCACTGTGCACTCCTTAGCGCGGCTTCTGCCGAAAGACGCCCGGGAGCGGCTCTTAGCTCCGGACAGCATCGTACCTTCGTCTTTAGCGTCTCTTCTCGTCTACATCTTAGCAAAAAGCTTTTCCACTATGTCTGGCGAGGAAAAACTGTGCCAGCACAGAAAACATCTCCCATCGTGTTCTAGACGTTGCACGGAGGTGTGCCGAGTGTTTGGCATGAAGGAAAGAAAAGTTGTCCAAAACAGCTTCCAATCGAATGTTCATGTGATTGGAAAAGTCAGGAGAGTGCAAAGGTACTGTTTTCTAGCAGTTGGCAAGCTGCGCACACAATCCCAGTGTTGTACAGCTTCCTTCTTCACCTTTCTGAAGGTGCCGCTCTCTCCGGCTCCCGGAGGCGAAGAAGCGGCTTCTTCGCGCAAAGACGATTGTGCCGCTCACTGTGCTCTCCTTAGCGCGGCTTCTGCCGCAAGACGCCCGGGAGCAGCTCTTAGCTCCGGAGAGCATCGTACCTTCGTCTTTAGCGTCTCTTCTCGTCTACATCTTAGCAAAAAGCTTTTCCACTATGTCTGGCGAGGAAAAACTGTGCCAGCACAAAAAACATCTCCCATCGTGTTCTAGACGTTGCACGATCCCTATACTTAGGCTGATTTTCCTTCCTGGGGATAGGGTTAGGCTTCAGCCTAGGGCTTGGAGTTTTTTAACCATGAAGCCGTGAGTTCCAGGCTTACTGCATCTGCCAAAGGCATCCCAAAGGGAGTGCAGAAGTGCCACAACATGGCTGATTTCACGGCTTTTTCCTTAGGAAGAACCCTAATACGCGGCTGATTTACCTTCCTAGGGTTACTGTTAGGCTTAGGCCTAGGACTTTTAAAACCAGGAAGCCCTGGGCTCCAGGCACACTGCAGCTGCGAAAGGCATCCCAAGGGGAGCGCAAAAGTGACACAACTTGGCTGCCACCACTGATATTTCCATGAGACCATCCCGAACCATAGGCTCATTTTCCTTCCTAGGGTTAAGGTTTGAGTTACGCCTAGGGTAAGGGTTCTATTAACCAGAAAGCCCTGAGTTCCAAGAACACAGCAGCTGCGAAGGACTACCCAAGAAGAGCGCAAAGTACCACAACGTGCCTGCCTCCACAGCTTTTTCCTTGGGGACATGCCTAATTCCTGGCTGATTTGCCTTTCTCGTCTTAGGGTTGGGGTTCGGCCTAGGGCTAGGATTTTTAAAATCAGGAAGCCCTGAGTTCCAGGCACACTGGAGCTGTGAAAGTCATCCATAAGGGAGTGCAAAAGTGCCACAACATGGTTGCTTTCACGGCTTTTTCCTTGGCAAGAAGCATAACACCAGGCTGATTTACCTTCCCAGGGTTACTGTAAGGCTTTGGCCTAGGACTTTTAAAACTAGGAAGCCCTTAGATCCAGGCACACTGCAGCTGTTCAAGGCATCCCAAGGGGAGTACTAAAGTACCACAACATGGCAGCTTTCACAGCTTTTTCCTTGGCACCATCCCTATACCTAGGCTGATTTATCTGCCTAGGGTTAGGGTTAGGGTTCAGCCTAGGGCTTGGAGTTTTTTAACCAGGAAGCCCTGAGTTCCAGGCTTACTGCATCTGCCAAAGGCATCCCAAAGGGAGTGCAAAAGTGCCACAACATGGCTGTTTTCACGGCTTTTCCCTTAGGAAGGACCCTAATACGCGGCTGATTTACCTTCCCAGGGTTACTGTTAGGCTTAGGCCTAGGACTTTTAAAACCAGGAAGCCCTGGGCTCCAGGCACACTGCAGCTGCGAAAGGCATCCCAAAGGGAGCACAAAAGTGACACAACTTGGCTGCCACCACTGATATTTCCATGAGACCATCCCGAACCATAGGCTGATTTTCCTTCCCAGGATTAAGGTTTGAGTTAAGCTTAGGGTAAAGGTTCTATTAACCAGAAAGCCCTGAGTTCCAAGAACACAGCAGCTGCGAAGGACTACCCAAGAAGAGCGCAAAAGTACCACAACATGCCTGCGTCCACAGCTTTTTCCTTGGGGACATGCCTAATTCCTGGCTGATTTGCCTTTCTCGTCTTAGGGTTGGGGTTCGGCCTAGGGCTAGGATTTTTTTAACTAGGAAGCCCTGAGTTCCAGGCTTACTTCATCTGCCAAAAGCATCCCAGAGGGAGTGCAGAAGTGCCACAACATGGCTGCTTTCACGGCTTTTCCCTTAGGAAGAACCCTAATACGCGGCTGATTTACCTTCCTAGGGTTACTGTTAGGCTTAGGCCTAGGACTTTTAAAACCAGGAAGCCCTGGGCTCCAGGCACATGCAGCTGCTCAAGGCATCCCAAGAGGGCCGCAGAAGTGACACAACTTGGCTGCCACTGCTGCTATTCTCATGAGACCATCCCGAACCATAGGCTGATTTTCCTTCTTAGGGTTAAGGTTTCAGTTTCGCCTAGGGTAAGGGTTCTATTAACCAGAAAGCCCTGAGTTCCAAGAACACAGCAGCTGAGAAGGACTAGCCAAGAAGAGCACAAAAGTACCACAACATGCCTGGCTCCAGAGCTTTTTCCTTGGGGACATGCCTAATTCCTGGCTGATTTGCCTTTCTCGTCTTAGGGTTGGGGTTCGGCCTAGGGCTAGGATTTTTTTAACTAGGAAGCCCTGAGTTCCAGGCTTACTGCATCTGCCAAAGGCATCCCAAAGGGAGTGCAAAAGTGCCACAACATGGCTGCTTTCACAGCATTTCCCTTAGGAAGAACCCTAATACCCGGCTGATTTACCTTCCTAGGGTTACTGTTAGGCTTAGGCCTAGGACTTTTAAAACCAGGAAGCCCTGGGGTCCAGGCACATGCAGCTGCGAAAGGCATCCCAAGAGGGCCGCAGAAGCGATACAACTTGGCTGCCTCTGCTTCTATTCTCATGAGACCATCCCGAACCATAGGCTGATTTTCCTTCCTAGTGTTAAGGTTTGAGTTACGCCTAGGGTAAGGGTTCTATTAACCAGAAAGACCTGAGTTCCAAGAACACAGCAGCTGCGAAGGACTACCCAAGAAGAGCGCAAAATTACCACAACGTGCATGCCTCCACAGCTTTTTCCTTGGGGACATGCCTAATTCCTGGCTGATTTGCCTTTCTCGCCTTAGGGTTGGGGTTCGGCCTAGGGCTAGGATATTTTTAACTAGGAAGCCCTGAGTTCTAGCCTTACTTCATCTGCAAAAGGCATCCCAAAGGGAGTGCAGAAGTGCCACAACATGGCTGCTTTCACGGCTTTTCCCTTAGGAAGAACCCTAATACGCGGCTGATTTACCTTCCTAGGGTTACTGTTAGGCTTAGGCCTAGGACTTTTAAAACCAGGAAGCCCTGGGCTCCAGGCACACTGCAGCTGCGAAAGGCATCCCAAGGGGAGCGCAAAAGTGACACAACTTGGCTGCCACCACTGATATTTCCATGAGACCATCCCGAAACATAGGCTGATTTTCCTTCCTAGGGTTAAGGTTTGAGTTACGCCTAGGGTAAGGGTTCTATTAACCAGAAAGCCCTGAGTTCCAAGAACACAGCAGCTGCGAAGGACTACCCAAGAAGAGCGCAAAAGTACCACAACATGCCTGCCTCCACAGCTTTTTCCTTGGGGACATGCCTAATTCCTGGCTGATTTGCCTTTCTTGTCTTAGGGTTGGGGTTCGGCCTAGGGCTAGGATTTTTTTAACCAGGAAGCCCTGAGTTCCAGGCTTACTGCATCTGCCAAAGGCATCCCAAAGGGAGTGCAGAAGTGCCACAACATGGCTGCTTTCACGGCTTTTCCCTTAGGAAGAACCCTAATACGCGGCTGATTTACCTTCCTAGGGTTACTGTTAGGCTTAGGCCTAGGACTTTTAAAACCAGGAAGCCCTGGGCTCCAGGCACACTGCAGCTGCGAAAGGCATCCCAAGGGGAGCGCAAAAGTGACACAACTTGGCTGCCTCTGCCTCTATTCTCATGAGACCATCCCGAACCATAGGCTGATTTTCCTTCCTAGGGTTAAGGTTTGAGTTACGCCTAGGGTAAGGGTTCTATTAACCAGAAAGCCCTGAGTTCCAAGAACACAGCAGCTGCGAAGGACTAGCCAAGAAGAGCGCAAAAGTACCACAACATGCCTGCTTCCACAGCTTTTTCCTTCGGGACATGCCTAATTCCTGGCTGATTTGCCTTTCTCGTCTTAGGGTTGGGGTTCGGCCTAGGGCTAGGACTTTTAAAATCAGGAAGCCCTGAGTTCCAGGCACACTGGAGCTGTGAAAGGCATCCAAAAGGGAGTGCAAAAGTGCCACAACATGGTTGCTTTCACGGCTCTTTCCTTAGCAAGAAGCCTAACACCAGGCTGATTTCCCTTCCCAGGGTTACTGTTAGGCTTAGGCCTACGGCTAGGATTTTTAAAACTATGAAGCCCTTAGATCCAGGCACACTGCAGCTGTTCAAGGCATCCCAAGGGGAGTACAAAAGTGCAACAACATGGCAGCTTTCACAGCTTTTTCCTTGGGGACATGCCTAATTCCTGGCTGATTTGCCTTTCTCATCTTAGGGTTGGGGTTCGGCCTAGGGCTAGGATTTTTTTAACTAGGAAGCCCTGAGTTCCAGGCTTACTTCATCTGCCAAAGGCATCCCAAAGGGAGTACAGAAGTGCCACAACATGGCTGCTTTCACGGCTTTCCCCTTAGGAAGAACCCTAATACCCGGCTGATTTACCTTCCCAGGGTTACTGTTAGGCTTAGGCCTAGGACTTTTAAAACTAGGAAGCCCTTAGATCCAGGCACACTGCAGCTGTTCAAGGCATCCCAAGGGGAGTACTAAAGTACCACAACATGGCAGCTTTCACAGCTTTTTCCTTGGCACCATCCCTTAACCTAGGCTGATTTATCTGCCTAGGGTTAGGGTTAGGGTTCAGCCTAAGCTTGGAGTATTTTAACCAGGAAGCCCTGAGTTCTAGCCTTACTGCATCTGCCAAATGCATTCCAAAGGGAGTGCAAAAGTGCCACAACATGGCTGCTTTCACGGCTTTTCCCTTAGGAAGAACCCTAATACGCGGCTGATTTACCTTCCTAGGGTTACTGTTAGGCTTAGGCCTAGGACTTTTCAAACCAGGAAGCCCTGGGCTCCAGGCACACTGCAGCTGTTAAAGGCATCCCAAGGGGAGCGCAAAAGTGACACAACTTGGCTGCCACCACTGATATTTCCATGAGACCATCCCGAACCATAGGCTGACTTTCCTTCCTAGGGTTAAGGTTTGAGTTACGCCTAGGGTAAGGGTTCTATTAACCAGAAAGCCCTGAGTTCCAAGAACACAGCAGCTGCGAAGGACTAGCCAAGAAGAGCGCAAAAGTACCACAACGTGCTGCCTCCACAGCTTTTTCCTTGGGGACATGCCTAATTCCTGGCTGATTTGCCTTTCTCGTCTTAGGGTTGGGGTTAGGCCTAGGGCTAGGACTTTTAAAATCAGGAAGCCCTGAGTTCCAGGCACACTGGAGCTGTGAAAGTCATCCAAAAGGGAGTGCAGAAGTGCCACAACATGGTTGCTTTCACGGCTTTTTCCTTGGCAAGAAGCCTAACACCAGGCTGATTTACCTTCCCAGGGTTACTGTAAGGCTTTGGCCTAGGACTTTTAAAACTAGGAAGCCCTTAGATCCAGGCACACTGCAGCTGTTCAAGGCATCCCAAGGGGAGTACAAAAGTGCAACAACATGGCAGCTTTCACAGCTTTTTCCTTGGCACCATCCCTATACCTAGGCTGATTTATCTGCCTAGGGTTAGGGTTAGGGTTCAGCCTAGGGCTTGGAGTTTTTTAACCAGGAAGCCCTGAGTTCCAGGCTTACTGCATCTGCCAAAGGCATCCAAAAGGGAGTGCAAAAGTGCCACAACATGGCTGCTTTCACGGCTTTTCCCTTAGGAAGAACCCTAATACGCGGCTGATTTACCTTCCTAGGGTTACTGTTAGGCTTAGGCCTAGGACTTTTCAAACCAGGAAGCCCTGGGCTCCAGGCACACTGCAGCTGCGAAAGGCATCCCAAGGGGAGCGCAAAAGTGACACAACTTGGCTGCCTCTGCTTCTATTCTCATGAGACCATCCCGAACCATAGGCTGATTTTCCTTCCTAGGGTTAATGTTTGAGTTACGCCTAGGGTAAGAGGTCTATTAACCAGAAAGACCTGAGTTCCAAGAATGCAGCAGCTGCGAAGGACTAGCCAAGAAGAGCGCAAAAGTACCACAACATGCCTGCCTCCACAGCTTTTTCCTTGGGGACATGCCTAATTCCTGGCTGATTTGCCTTTCTTGTCTTAGGGTTGGGGTTCGGCCTAGGGCTAGGATTTTTTTAACTAGGAAGCCTTCAGTTCTAGCCTTACTTCATCTGCCAAAGGCATCCCAAAGGGAGTGCAGAAGTGCCTCAACACGGTTGCTTTCACGGCTTTTCCCTTAGGAAGAACCCTAATACGCGGCTGCTTTACCTTCCTAGGGTTACTGTTAGGCTTAGGCCTAGGACTTTTAAAACCAGGAAGCCCTGGGCTCCAGGCACGCTGCAGCTGCGAAAGGCATCCCAAGGGGAGCGCAAAAGTGACACAACTTGGCTGCCACCACTGATATTTCCATGAGACCATCCCGAACCATAGGCTGATTTTCCTTCCTAGGGTTAAGGTTTGAGTTACGCCTAGGGTAAGGGTTCTATTAACCAGAAAGCCCTGAGTTCCAAGAACACAGCAGCTGCAAAGGACTACCCAAGAAGAGCGCAAAAGTACCACAACATGCCTGCCTCCACAGCTTTTTCCTTGGGGACATGCCTAATTCCTGGCTGATTTGCCTTTCTCGTCTTAGGGTTGGGGTTCGGCCTAGGGCTAGGGTTTTCAATTCATGAAGCCCTGAGTTCCAGGCACACTGGAGCTGTGAAAGGCATCAAAAAGGGAGTGCAGAAGTGCCACAACATGGTTGCTTTCACGGCTTTTTCCTTGGCAAGAAGCTTAACACCAGGCTGATTTCCCTTCCCAGGGTTACTGTAAGGCTTAGGCCTAGGGCTAGGATTTTTAAAACTAGGAAGCTCTTAGATCCAGGCACACTGCAGCTGTTCAAGGCATCCCAAGGGGAGTACAAAAGTGCAACAACATGGCAGCTTTCACAGCTTTTTCCTTGGGGACATGCCTAATTCCTGGCTGATTTGCCTTTCTCGTCTTAGGGTTGGGGTTCGGCCTAGGGCTAGGATTTTTTTAACTAGGAAGCCCTGAGTTCCAGGCTTACTTCATCTGCCAAAGGCATCCCAAAGGGAGTGCAGAAGTGCCACAACATGGCTGCTTTCACGGCTTTCCCCTTAGGAAGACCCCTAATACCCGGCTGATTTACCTTCCCAGGGTTACTGTTAGGCTTAGGCCTAGGACTTTTAAAACTAGGAAGCCCTTAGATCCAGGCACACTGCAGCTGTTCAAGGCATCCCAAGGGGAGTACTAAAGTACCACAACATGGCAGCTTTCACAGCTTTATCCTTGGCACCATCCCTATACCTAGGCTGATTTATCTGCCTAGGGTTAGGGTTAGGGTTCAGCCTAAGCTTGGAGTTTTTTAACCAGGAAGCCCTGAGTTCCAGGCTTACTGCATCTGCCAAATGCATTCCAAAGGGAGTGCAAAAGTGCCACAACATGGCTGCTTTCACGGCTTTTCCCTTAGGAAGAACCCTAATACGCGGCTGATTTACCTTCCTAGGGTTACTGTTAGGCTTAGGCCTAGGACTTTTAAAACTAGGAAGCCCTGGGCTCCAGGCACACTGCAGCTGTTAAAGGCATCCCAAGGGGAGCGCAAAAGTGACACAACTTGGCTGCCACCACTGATATTTCCATGAGACCATCCCGAACCATAGGCTGATTTTCCTTCCTAGGGTTAAGGTTTGAGTTACGCCTAGGGTAAGGGTTCTATTAACCAGAAAGCCCTGAGTTCCAAGAACACAGCAGCTGCGAAGGACTACCCAAGAAGAGCGCAAAAGTACCACAACGTGCCTGCCTCCACAGCTTTTTCCTTGGGGACATGCCTAATTCCTGGCTGATTTGCCTTTCTCGTCTTAGGGTTGGGGTTCGGCCTAGGGCTAGGACTTTTAAAATCAGGAAGCCCTGAGTTCCAGGCACACTGGAGCTGTGAAAGTCATCCAAAAGGGAGTGCAAAAGTGCCACAACATGGTTGCTTTCACGGCTTTTTCCTTGGCAAGAAGCCTAACACCAGGCTGATTTCCCTTCCCAGGGTTACTGTAAGGCTTTGGCCTAGGACTTTTAAAACTAGGAAGCCCTTAGATCCAGGCACACTGCAGCTGTTCAAGGCATCCCAAGGGGAGTACTAAAGTACCACAACATGGCAGCTTTCACAGCTTTTTCCTTGGCACCATCCCTATACCTAGGCTGATTTATCTGCCTAGGGTTAGGGTTAGGGTTCAGCCTAGGGCTTGGAGATTTTAACCAGGAAGCCCTGAGTTCCAGGCTTACTGCATCTGCCAAAGGCATCCCAAAGGGAGTGCAAAAGTGCCACAACATGGCTGCTTTCACGGCTTTTCCCTTAGGAAGAACCCTAATACGCGGCTGATTTACCTTCCTAGGGTTACTGTTAGGCTTAGGCCTAGGACTTTTAAAACCAGGAAGCCCTGGGCTCCAGGCACATGCAGCTGTTAAAGGCATCCCAAGAGGGCCGCAGAAGTGACACAACTTGGCTGCCTCTGCTGCTATTCTCATGAGACCATCCCGAACCATAGGCTGATTTTCCTTCTTAGGGTTAAGGTTTGAGTTTCGCCTAGGGTAAGGGTTCTATTAACCAGAAAGCCCTGAGTTCCAAGAACACAGCAGCTGCAAAGGACTACCCAAGAAGAGCGCAAAAGTACCACAACGTGCCTGCCTCCACAGCTTTTTCCGTGGGGACATGCCGAATTCCTGGCTGATTTGCCTTTCTCGTCTTAGGGTTGGGGTTCGGCCTAGGGCTAGG
Source organism: Ammospiza maritima maritima (assembly GCA_036010785.1). Taxonomy (NCBI): domain Eukaryota; kingdom Metazoa; phylum Chordata; class Aves; order Passeriformes; family Passerellidae; genus Ammospiza; species Ammospiza maritima. Next base: position 3,474,438 of record JAYKTQ010000493.1, read on the forward strand.
ATATTTTTAACTAGGAAGCCCTGAGTTCCAGGCTTACTGCATCTGCCAAAGGCATCCCAAAGGGAGTGCAAAAATGCCACAACATGGCAGCTTTCACGGCTTTTCCCTTGGCAAGAAGCTTAACACCAGGCTGATTTCCCTTTCCAGGGTTACTGTAAGGCTTAGGCCTAGGGCTAGGATTTTTAAAACTAGGAAGCTCTTAGATCCAGGCACACTGCAGCTGTTCAAGGCATCCCAAGGGGAGTACAAAAGTGCAACAACATGGCAGCTTTCACAGCTTTTTCCTTGGGGACATGCCTAATTCCTGGCTGATTTGCCTTTCTCGTCTTAGGGTTGGGGTTCGGCCTAGGGCTAGGATTTTTTTAACTAGGAAGCCCTGAGTTCCAGGCTTACTTCATCTGCCAAAGGCATCCCAAAGGGAGTGCAGAAGTGCCACAACATGGCTGCTTTCACGGCTTTCCCCTTAGGAAGACCCCTAATACCCGGCTGATTTACCTTCCCAGGGTTACTGTTAGGCTTAGGCCTAGGACTTTTAAAACTAGGAAGCCCTTAGATCCAGGCACACTGCAGCTGTTCAAGGCATCCCAAGGGGAGTACTAAAGTACCACAACATGGCAGCTTTCACAGCTTTATCCTTGGCACCATCCCTATACCTAGGCTGATTTATCTGCCTAGGGTTAGGGTTAGGGTTCAGCCTAAGCTTGGAGTTTTTTAACCAGGAAGCCCTGAGTTCCAGGCTTACTGCATCTGCCAAATGCATTCCAAAGGGAGTGCAAAAGTGCCACAACATGGCTGCTTTCACGGCTTTTCCCTTAGGAAGAACCCTAATACGCGGCTGATTTACCTTCCTAGGGTTACTGTTAGGCTTAGGCCTAGGACTTTTAAAACTAGGAAGCCCTGGGCTCCAGGCACACTGCAGCTGTTAAAGGCATCCCAAGGGGAGCGCAAAAGTGACACAACTTGGCTGCCACCACTGATATTTCCATGAGACCATCCCGAACCATAGGCTGATTTTCCTTCCTAGGGTTAAGGTTTGAGTTACGCCTAGGGTAAGGGTTCTATTAACCAGAAAGCCCTGAGTTCCAAGAACACAGCAGCTGCGAAGGACTACCCAAGAAGAGCGCAAAAGTACCACAACGTGCCTGCCTCCACAGCTTTTTCCTTGGGGACATGCCTAATTCCTGGCTGATTTGCCTTTCTCGTCTTAGGGTTGGGGTTCGGCCTAGGGCTAGGACTTTTAAAATCAGGAAGCCCTGAGTTCCAGGCACACTGGAGCTGTGAAAGTCATCCAAAAGGGAGTGCAAATGTGCCACAACATGGTTGCTTTCACGGCTTTTTCCTTGGCAAGAAGCCTAACACCAGGCTGATTTACCTTCCCAGGGTTACTGTAAGGCTTTGGCCTAGGACTTTTAAAACTAGGAAGCCCTTAGATCCAGGCACACTGCAGCTGTTCAAGGCATCCCAAGGGGAGTACTAAAGTACCACAACATGGCAGCTTTCACAGCTTTTTCCTTGGCACCATCCCTATACCTAGGCTGATTTATCTGCCTAGGGTTAGGGTTAGGGCTCAGCCTAGGGCTTGGAGATTTTAACCAGGAAGCCCTGAGTTCCAGGCTTACTGCATCTGCCAAAGGCATCCCAAAGGGAGTGCAAAAGTGCCACAACATGGCTGCTTTCACGGCTTTTCCCTTAGGAAGAACCCTAATACGCGGCTGATTTACCTTCCTAGGGTTACTGTTAGGCTTAGGCCTAGGACTTTTAAAACCAGGAAGCCCTGGGCTCCAGGCACATGCAGCTGTTAAAGGCATCCCAAGAGGGCCGCAGAAGTGACACAACTTGGCTGCCTCTGCTGCTATTCTCATGAGACCATCCCGAACCATAGGCTGATTTTCCTTATTAGGGTTAAGGTTTGAGTTTCGCCTAGGGTAAGGGTTCTATTAACCAGAAAGCCCTGAGTTCCAAGAACACAGCAGCTGCAAAGGACTACCCAAGAAGAGCGCAAAAGTACCACAACGTGCCTGCCTCCACAGCTTTTTCCGTGGGGACATGCCGAATTCCTGGCTGATTTGCCTTTCTCGTCTTAGGGTTGGGGTTCGGCCTAGGGCTAGGATATTTTTAACTAGGAAGCCCTGAGTTCCAGGCTTACTGCATCTGCCAAAGGCATCCCAAAGGGAGTGCAAAAATGCCACAACATGGCTGCTTTCACGGCTTTTCCCTTGGCAAGAAGCTTAACACCAGGCTGATTTCCCTTCCCAGGGTTACTGTAAGGCTTAGGCCTAGGGCTAGGATTTTTAAAACTAGGAAGCTCTTAGATCCAGGCACACTGCAGCTGTTCAAGGCATCCCAAGGGGAGTACAAAAGTGCAACAACATGGCATCTTTCACAGCTTTTTCCTTGGGGACATGCCTAATTCCTGGCTGATTTGCCTTTCTCGTCTTAGGGTTGGGGTTCGGCCTAGGGCTAGGATTTTTTTAACTAGGAAGCCCTGAGTTCCAGGCTTACTTCATCTGCCAAAGGCATCCCAAAAGGGAGTGCAGAAGTGCCACAACATGGCTGCTTTCACGGCTTTCCCCTTAGGAAGACCCCTAATACCCGGCTGATTTACCTTCCCAGGGTTACTGTTAGGCTTAGGCCTAGGACTTTTAAAACTAGGAAGCCCTTAGATCCAGGCACACTGCAGCTGTTCAAGGCATCCCAAGGGGAGTACTAAAGTACCACAACATGGCAGCTTTCACAGCTTTATCCTTGGCACCATCCCTATACCTAGGCTGATTTATCTGCCTAGGGTTAGGGTTAGGGTTCAGCCTAAGCTTGGAGTTTTTTAACCAGGAAGCCCTGAGTTCCAGGCTTACTGCATCTGCAAAATGCATTCCAAAGGGAGTGCAAAAGTGCCACAACATGGCTGCTTTCACGGCTTTTCCCTTAGGAAGAACCCTAATACGCGGCTGATTTACCTTCCTAGGGTTACTGTTAGGCTTAGGCCTAGGACTTTTAAAACTAGGAAGCCCTGGGCTCCAGGCACACTGCAGCTGTTAAAGGCATCCCAAGGGGAGCGCAAAAGTGACACAACTTGGCTGCCACCACTGATATTTCCATGAGACCATCCCGAACCATAGGCTGATTTTCCTTCCTAGGGTTAAGGTTTGAGTTACGCCTAGGGTAAGGGTTCTATTAACCAGAAAGCCCTGAGTTCCAAGAACACAGCAGCTGCGAAGGACTACCCAAGAAGAGCGCAAAAGTACCACAACGTGCCTGCCTCCACAGCTTTTTCCTTGGGGACATGCCTAATTCCTGGCTGATTTGCCTTTCTCGTCTTAGGGTTGGGGTTAGGCCTAGGGCTAGGACTTTTAAAATCAGGAAGCCCTGAGTTCCAGGCACACTGGAGCTGTGAAAGTCATCCAAAAGGGAGTGCAAAAGTGCCACAACATGGTTGCTTTCACGGCTTTTTCCTTGGCAAAAAGCCTAACACCAGGCTGATTTACCTTCCCAGGGTTACTGTAAGGCTTTGGCCTAGGACTTTTAAAACTAGGAAGCCCTTAGATCCAGGCACACTGCAGCTGTTCAAGGCATCCCAAGGGGAGTACTAAAGTACCACAACATGGCAGCTTTCACAGCTTTTTCCTTGGCACCATCCCTATACATAGGCTGATTTATCTGCCTAGGGTTAGGGTTAGGGTTCAGCCTAGGGCTTGGAGTTTTTTAACCAGGAAGCCCTGAGTTCCAGGCTTACTGCATCTGCCAAAGGCATCCCAAAGGGAGTGCAAAAGTGCCACAACATGGCTGCTTTCACGGCTTTTCCCTTAGGAAGAACCCTAATACGCGGCTGATTTACCTTCCTAGGGTTACTGTTAGGCTTAGGCCTAGGACTTTTAAAACTAGGAAGCCCTGGGCTCCAGGCACACTGCAGCTGTTTAAAGGCATCCCAAGGGGAGCGCAAAAGTGACACAACTTGGCTGCCACCACTGATATTTCCATGAGACCATCCCGAACCATAAGCTGATTTTCCTTCCCAGGATTAAGGTTTGAGTTACGCCTGGGGTAAGGGTTCTATTAACCAGAAAGCCCTGAGTTCCAAGAACACAGCAGCTGCGAAGGACTACCCAAGAAGAGCGCAAAAGTACCACAACATGCCTGCCTCCACAGCTTTTTCCTTGGGGACATGCCTAATTCCTGGCTGATTTGCCTTTCTCGTCTTAGGGTTGGGGTTCGGCCTAGGGCTAGGATATTTTTAACTAGGAAGCCCTGAGTTCCAGGCTTACTTCATCTGCCAAAAGCATCCCAGAGGGAGTGCAGAAGTGCCACAACATGGCTGCTTTCACGGCTTTTCCCTTAGGAAGAACCCTAATACGCGGCTGATTTACCTTCCTAGGGTTACTGTTAGGCTTAGGCCTAGGACTTTTAAAACCAGGAAGCCCTGGGCTCCAGGCACATGCAGCTGTTAAAGGCATCCCAAGAGGGCCGCAGAAGTGACACAACTTGGCTGCCTCTGCTGCTATTCTCATGAGACCATCCCGAACCATAGGCTGATTTTCCTTCTTAGGGTTAAGGTTTGAGTTTCGCCTCGGGTAAGGGTTCTATTAACTAGAAAGCCCTGAGTTCCAAGAACACAGCAGCTGCGAAGGACTACCCAAGAAGAGCGCAAAAGTACCACAACGTGCCTGCCTCCACAGCTTTTTCCTTGGGGACATGCCTAATTCCTGGCTGATTTGCCTTTCTCGTCTTAGGGTTGGGGTTCGGCCTAGGGCTAGGATATTTTTAACTAGGAAGCCCTGAGTTCCAGGCTTACTGCATCTGCCAAAGGCATCCCAAAGGGAGTGCAAAAATGCCACAACATGGCTGCTTTCACGGCTTTTCCCTTAGGAAGAACCCTAATACCCAGCTGATTTACCTTCCTAGGGTTACTGTTAGGCTTAGGCCTAGGACTTTTAAAACCAGGAAGCCCTGGGGTCCAGGCACATGCAGCTGCGAAAGGCATCCCAAGAGGGCCGCAGAAGCGATACAACTTGGCTGCCTCTGCTTCTATTCTCATGAGACCATCCTGAACCATAGGCTGATTTTCCTTCCTAGGGTTAAGGTTTGAGTTACGCCTAGGGTAAGGGTTCTATTAACCAGAAAGACCTGAGTTCCAAGAACACAGCATCTGCGAAGGACTACCCAAGAAGAGCGCAAAATTACCACAACGTGCATGCCTCCACAGATTTTCCTTGGGGACATGCCTAATTCCTGGCTGATTTGCCTTTCTCGTCTTAGGGTTGGGGTTCGGCCTAGGGCTAGGATATTTTTAACTAGGAAGCCCTGAGTTCTAGCCTTACTTCATCTGCAAAAGGCATCCCAAAGGGAGTGCAGAAGTGCCACAACATGGCTGCTTTCACGACTTTTCCCTTAGGAAGAACCCTAATACCCGGCTGATTTACCTTCCTAGGGTTACTGTTAGGCTTAGGCCTAGGACTTTTAAAACCAGGAAGCCCTGGGCTCCAGGCACACTGCAGCTGCGAAAGGCATCCCAAGGGGAGCGCAAAAGTGACACAACTTGGCTGCCACCACTGATATTTCCATGAGACCATCCCGAAACATAGGCTGATTTTCCTTCCTAGGGTTAAGGTTTGAGTTACGCCTAGGGTAAGGGTTCTATTAACCAGAAAGCCCTGAGTTCCAAGAACACAGCAGCTGCGAAGGACTACCCAAGAAGAGCGCAAAAGTACCACAACATGCCTGCCTCCACAGCTTTTTCCTTGGGGACATGCCTAATTCCTGGCTGATTTGCCTTTCTCGTCTTAGGGTTGGGGTTCGGCCTAGGGCTAGGATTTTTTTAACCAGGAAGCCCTGAGTTCCAGGCACACTGGAGGTGTGAAAGGCATCCAAAAGGGAGTGCAAAAGTGCCACAACATGGTTGCTTTCACGGCTTTTTCCTTGGCAAGAAGCCTAACACCAGGCTGATTTCCCTTCCCAGGGTTACTGTTAGGCTTAGGCCTAGGGCTAGGATTTTTAAAACTAGGAAGCCCTGGGCTCCAGGCACACTGCAGCTGTTCAAGGCATCCCAAGGGGAGTACAAAAGTGCAACAACATGGCAGCTTTCACAGCTTTTTCCTTGGCACCATCCCTATACCTAGGCTGATTTATCTGCCTAGGGTTAGGGTTAGGGTTCAGCCTAGGCCTTGGAGTTTTTTAACCAGGAAGCCCTGAGTTCCAGGCTTACTGCATCTGCCAAAGGCATCCCAAAGGGAGTGCAAAAGTGCCACAACATGGCTGCTTTCACGGCTTTTTCCTTAGGAAGAACCCTAATACGCGGCTGATTTACCTTCCTAGGGTTACTGTTAGGCTTAGGCCTAGGACTTTTAAAACCAGGAAGCCCTGGGCTCCAGGCACACTGCAGCTGTTAAAGGCATCCCAAGAGGGCTGCAGAAGTGACACAACTTGGCTGCCTCTGCTTCTATTCTCATGAGACCATCCCGAACCATAGGCTGATTTTCCTTCCTAGGGTTAAGGTTTGAGTTTCGCCTAGGGTAAGTGTTCTATTAACCAGAAAGCCCTGAGTTCCAAGAACACAGCAGCTGCGAAGGACTAGCCAAGAAGAGCGCAAAAGTACCACAACATGCCTGCCTCCACAGCTTTTTCCTTGGGGACATCCCTAAATCCTGGCTGATTTGCTTTTCTCGTCTTAGGGTTGGGGTTCGGCCTAGGGCTAGGATTTTTTTAACCAGGAAGCCCTGAGTTCCAGGCTTACTGCATCTGCCAAAGGCATCCCAAAGGGAGTGCAAAAATGCCACAACATGGCTGCTTTCACGGCTTTCCCCTTAGGAAGAACCCTAATACCCGGCTGATTTACCTTCCTAGGGTTACTGTTAGGCTTAGGCCTAGGACTTTTAAAACTAGGAAGCCCTTAGATCCAGGCACACTGCAGCTATTCAAGGCATCCCAAGGGGAGTACTAAAGTACCACAACATGGCAGCTTTCACAGCTTTTTCCTTGGCACCATCCCTATACCTAGGCTGATTTATCTGCCTAGGGTTAGGGTTAGGCTTCAGCCTAGGTCTTGGAGTTTTTTAACCAGGAAGCCCTGAGTTCCAGGCTTACTGCATCTGCCAAAGGCATCCCAAAGGGAGTGCAGAAGTGCCACAACATGCCTGCTTCCACAGCTTTTTCCTTGGGGACATGCCTAATTCCTGGCTGATTTGCCTTTCTCGTCTTAGGGTTGGGGTTCGGCCTAGGGCTAGGGTTTTCAATTCAGGAAGCCCTGAGTTCCAGGCACACTGGAGCTGTGAAAGGCATCAAAAAGGGAGTGCAGAAGTGCCACAACATGGTTGCTTTCACGGCTTTTTCCTTGGCAAGAAGCTTAACACCAGGCTGATTTCCCTTTCCAGGGTTACTGTAAGGCTTAGGCCTAGGGCTAGGATTTTTAAAACTAGGAAGCTCTTAGATCCAGGCACACTGCAGCTGTTCAAGGCATCCCAAGGGGAGTACAAAAGTGCAACAACATGGCAGCTTTCACAGCTTTTTCCTTGGGGACATGCCTAATTCCTGGCTGATTTGCCTTTCTCGTCTTAGGGTTGGGGTTCGGCCTAGGGCTAGGATTTTTTTAACTAGGAAGCCCTGAGTTCCAGGCTTACTTCATCTGCCAAAGGCATCCCAAAGGGAGTGCAGAAGTGCCACAACATGGCTGCTTTCACGGCTTTCCCCTTAGGAAGAACCCTAATACCCGGCTGATTTACCTTCCTAGGGTTACTGTTAGGCTTAGGCCTAGGACTTTTAAAACTAGGAAGCCCTTAGATCCAGGCACACTGCAGCTGTTCAAGGCATCCCAAGGGGAGTACTAAAGTACCACAACATGGCAGCTTTCACAGCTTTTTCCTTGGCACCATCCCTATACCTAGGCTGATTTATCTGCCTAGGGTTTGGGTTAGGGTTCAGCCTAAGCTTGGAGTTTTTTAACTAGGAAGCCCTGAGTTCCAGGCTTACTGCATCTGCCAAATGCATTCCAAAGGGAGTGCAATAGTGCCACAACATGGCTGCTTTCACGGCTTTTCCCTTAGGAAGAACCCTAATACGCGGCTGATTTACCTTCCTAGGGTTACTGTTAGGCTTAGGCCTAGGACTTTTAAAACCAGGAAGCCCTGGGCTCCAGGCACACTGCAGCTGTTAAAGGCATCCCAAGGGGAGCGCAAAAGTGACACAACTTGGCTGCCACCACTGATATTTCCATGAGACCATCCCGAACCATAGGCTGATTTTCCTTCCTAGGGTTAAGGTTTGAGTTACGCCTAGGGTAAGGGTTCTATTAACCAGAAAGCCCTGAGTTCCAAGAACACAGCAGCTGCGAAGGACTACCCAAGAAGAGCGCAAAAGTACCACAACGTGCCTGCCTCCACAGCTTTTTCCTTGGGGACATGCCTAATTCCTGGCTGATTTGCCTTTCTCGTCTTAGGGTTGGGGTTCGGCCTAGGGCTAGGACTTTTAAAATCAGGAAGCCCTGAGTTCCAGGCACACTGGAGCTGTGAAAGTCATCCAAAAGGGAGTGCAAAAGTGCCACAACATGGTTGCTTTCACGGCTTTTTCCTTGGCAAGAAGCCTAACACCAGGCTGATTTACCTTCCCAGGGTTACTGTAAGGCTTTGGCCTAGGACTTTTAAAACTAGGAAGCCCTTAGATCCAGGCACACTGCAGCTGTTCAAGGCATCCCAAGGGGAGTACTAAAGTACCACAACATGGCAGCTTTCACAGCTTTTTCCTTGGCACCATCCCTATACCTAGGCTGATTTATCTGCCTAGGGTTAGGGTTAGGGTTCAGCCTAGGGCTTGGAGTTTTTTAACCAGGAAGCCCTGAGTTCCAGGCTTACTTCATCTGCCAAATGCATCCCACAGGGAGTGCAGAAGTGCCACAACATGGCTGCTTTCACGGCTTTTCCCTTAGGAAGAACCCTAATACGCGGCTGATTTACCTTCCTAGGGTTACTCTTAGGCTTAGGCCTAGGACTTTTAAAACCAGGAAGCCCTGGGCTCCAGGCACACTGCAGCTGCGAAAGGCATCCCAAGGGGAGCGCAAAAGTGACACAACTTGGCTGCCTCTGCTTCTATTCTCATGAGACCATCCCGAACCATAGGCTGATTTTCCTTCCTAGGGTTAAGGTTTGAGTTACGCCTAGGGTAAGGGTTCTATTAACCAGAAAGCCCTGAGTTCCAAGAACACAGCAGCTGCGAAGGACTTCCCAAGAAGAGCGCAAAAGTACCACAACATGCCTGCGTCCACAGCTTTTTCCTTGGGGACATGCCTAATTCCTGGCTGATTTGCCTTTCTCGTCTTAGGGTTGCGGTTCGGCCTAGGGCTAGGACTTTTAAAATAAGGAAGCCCTGAGTTCCAGGCACACTGGAGCTGTGAAAGGCATCCAAAAGGGAGTGCAAAACTGCCACAACATGGTTGCTTTCACGGCTTTTTCCTTGGCAAGAAGCCTATCACCAGGCTGATTTCCCTTCCCAGGGTTACTGTAAAGCTTAGGCCTAGGGCTAGGATTTTTAAAACTAGGAAGCCCTGGGCTCCAGGCACACTGCAGCTGTTCAAGGCATCCCAAGGGGAGTACAAAAGTGCAACAACATGGCAGCTTTCACAGCTTTTTCCTTGGCACCATCCCTATACCTAGGCTGATTTATCTGCCTAGGGTTAGGGTTAGGGTTCAACCTAGGGCTTGGAGTTTTTTAACCAGGAAGCCCTGAGTTCCAGGCTTACTGCATCTGCCAAAGGCATCCCAAAGGGAGTGCAAAAGTACCACAACATGGCAGCTTTCACAGCTTTTTCCTTGGCACCATCCCTATACCTAGGCTGATTTATCTGCCTAGGGTTAGGGTTAGGGTTCAGCCTAGGGCTTGGAGTTTTTAAACCAGGAAGCCCTGAGTTCCAGGCTTACTGCATCTGCCAAAGGCATTCCAAAGGGAGTGCAAAAGTGCCACAACATGGCTGCTTTCACGGCTTTTCCCTTAGGAAGAACCCTAATACGCGGCTGATTTACCTTCCTAGGGTTACTGTTAGGCTTAGGCCTAGGACTTTTAAAACCAGGAAGCCCTGGACTCCAGGCACACTGCAGCTGCGAAAGGCATCCCAAGGGGAGCGCAAAAGTGACACAACTTGGCTGCCACCACTGATATTTCCATGAGACCATCCCGAACCATAGGCTGATTTTCCTTCCCAGGATTAAGGTTTGAGTTACGCCTGGGGTAAGGGTTCTATTAACCAGAAAGCCCTGAGTTCCAAGAACACAGCAGCTGCGAAGGACTACCCAAGAAGAGCGCAAAAGTACCACAACATGCCTGCCTCCACAGCTTTTTCCTTGGGGACATGCCTAATTCCTGGCTGATTTGCCTTTCTCGTCTTAGGGTTGGGGTTCGGCCTAGGGCTAGGATTTTTTTAACCAGGAAGCCCTGAGTTCCAGGCACACTGGAGGTGTGAAAGGCATCCAAAAGGGAGTGCAAAAGTGCCACAACATGGTTGCTTTCACGGCTTTTTCCTTGGCAAGAAGCCTAACACCAGGCTGATTTCCCTTCCCAGGGTTACTGTAAGGCTTAGGCCTAGGGCTAGGATTTTTAAAACTAGGAAGCCCTGGGCTCCAGGCACACTGCAGCTGTTCAAGGCATCCCAAGGGGAGTACAAAAGTGCAACAACATGGCAGCTTTCACAGCTTTTTCCTTGGCACCATCCCTATACCTAGGCTGATTTATCTGCCTAGGGTTAGGGTTAGGGTTCAGCCTAGGCCTTGGAGTTTTTTAACCAGGAAGCCCTGAGTTCCAGGCTTACTGCATCTGCCAAAGGCATCCCAAAGGGAGTGCAAAAGTGCCACAACATGGCTGCTTTCACGGCTTTTCCCTTAGGAAGAACCCTAATACCCGGCTGATTTACCTTCCTAGGGTTACTGTAAGGCTTAGGCCTAGGACTTTTAAAACCAGGAAGCCCTGGGCTCCAGGCACACTGCAGCTGCGAAAGGCATCCCAAGAGGGCTGCAGAAGTGACACAACTTGGCTGCCTCTGCTTCTATTCTCATGAGACCATCTTGAACCATAGGCTGATTTTCCTTCCTAGGGTTAAGGTTTGAGTTTCGCCTAGGGTAAGTGTTCTATTAACCAGAAAGCCCTGAGTTCCAAGAACACAGCAGCTGCGAAGGACTACCCAAGAAGAGCGCAAAAGTACCACAACATGCCTGCCTCCACAGCTTTTTCCTTGGGGACATCCCTAAATCCTGGCTGATTTGCTTTTCTCGTCTTAGGGTTGGGGTTCGGCCTAGGGCTAGGATTTTTTTAACCAGGAAGCCCTGAGTTCCAGGCTTACTGCATCTGCCAAAGGCATCCCAAAGGGAGTGCAAAAATGCCACAACATGGCTGCTTTCACGGCTTTCCCCTTAGGAAGAACCCTAATACGCGGCTGATTTACCTTCCTAGGGTTACTGTTAGGCTTAGGCCTAGGACTTTTAAAACTAGGAAGCCCTTAGATCCAGGCACACTGCAGCTATTCAAGGCATCCCAAGGGGAGTACTAAAGTACCACAACATGGCAGCTTTCACAGCTTTTTCCTTGGCACCATCACTATACATAGGCTGATTTATCTGCCTAGGGTTAGGGTTAGGCTTCAGCCTAGGTCTTGGAGTTTTTTAACCAGGAAGCCCTGAGTTCCAGGCTTACTGCATCTGCCAAAGGCATCCCAAAGGGAGTGCAGAAGTGCCACAACATGCCTGCTTCCACAGCTTTTTCCTTGGGGACATGCCTAATTCCTGGCTGATTTGCCTTTCTCGTCTTAGGGTTGGGGTTCGGCCTAGGGCTAGGGTTTTCAATTCAGGAAGCCCTGAGTTCCAGGCACACTGGAGCTGTGAAAGGCATCAAAAAGGGAGTGCAGAAGTGCCAAAACATGGTTGCTTTCACGGCTTTTTCCTTGGCAAGAAGCTTAACACCAGGCTGATTTCCCTTTCCAGGGTTACTGTAAGGCTTAGGCCTAGGGCTAGGATTTTTAAAACTAGGAAGCTCTTAGATCCAGGCACACTGCAGCTGTTCAAGGCATCCCAAGGGGAGTACAAAAGTGCAACAACATGGCAGCTTTCACAGCTTTTTCCTTGGGGACATGCCTAATTCCTGGCTGATTTGCCTTTCTCGTCTTAGGGTTGGGGTTCGGCCTAGGGCTAGGATTTTTTTAACTAGGAAGCCCTGAGTTCCAGGCTTACTGCATCTGCCAAAGGCATCCCAAAGGGAGTGCAGAAGTGCCACAACATGGCTGCTTTCACGGCTTTCCCCTTAGGAAGAACCCTAATACCCGGCTGATTTACCTTCCTAGGGTTACTGTTAGGCTTAGGCCTAGGACTTTTAAAACTAGGAAGCCCTTAGATCCAGGCACACTGCAGCTGTTCAAGGCATCCCAAGGGGAGTACTAAAGTACCACAACATGGCAGCTTTCACAGCTTTTTCCTTGGCACCATCCCTATACCTAGGCTGATTTATCTGCCTAGGGTTTGGGTTAGGGTTCAGCCTAAGCTTGGAGTTTTTTAACCAGGAAGCCCTGAGTTCCAGGCTTACTGCATCTGCCAAATGCATTCCAAAGGGAGTGCAAAAGTGCCACAACATGGCTGCTTTCACGGCTTTTCCCTTAGGAAGAACCCTAATACGCGGCTGATTTACCTTCCTAGGGTTACTGTTAGGCTTAGGCCTAGGACTTTTAAAACCAGGAAGCCCTGGGCTCCAGGCACACTGCAGCTGTTAAAGGCATCCCAAGGGGAGCGCAAAAGTGACACAACTTGGCTGCCACCACTGATATTTCCATGAGACCATCCCGAACCATAGGCTGATTTTCCTTCCTAGGGTTAAGGTTTGAGTTACGCCTAGGGTAAGGGTTCTATTAACCAGAAAGCCCTGAGTTCCAAGAACACAGCAGCTGCGAAGGACTACCCAAGAAGAGCGCAAAAGTACCACAACGTGCCTGCCTCCACAGCTTTTTCCTTGGGGACATGCCTAATTCCTGGCTGATTTGCCTTTCTCGTCTTAGGGTTGGGGTTCGGCCTAGGGCTAGGACTTTTAAAATCAGGAAGCCCTGAGTTCCAGGCACACTGGAGCTGTGAAAGTCATCCAAAAGGGAGTGCAAAAGTGCCACAACATGGTTGCTTTCACGGCTTTTTCCTTGGCAAGAAGCCTAACACCAGGCTGATTTACCTTCCCAGGGTTACTGTAAGGCTTTGGCCTAGGACTTTTAAAACTAGGAAGCCCTTAGATCCAGGCACATGCAGCTGTTCAAGGCATCCCAAGGGGAGTACTAAAGTACCACAACATGGCAGCTTTCACAGCTTTTTCCTTGGCACCATCCCTATACCTAGGCTGATTTATCTGCCTAGGGTTAGGGTTAGGGTTCAGCCTAGGGCTTGGAGTTTTTTAACCAGGAAGCCCTGAGTTCCAGGCTTACTGCATCTGCCAAAGGCATCCCAAAGGGAGTGCAAAAGTGCCACAACATGGCTGCTTTCACGGCTTTTCCCTTAGGAAGAACCCTAATACGCGGCTGATTTACCTTCCTAGGGTTACTGTTAGGCTTAGGCCTAGGACTTTTAAAACCAGGAAGCCCTGGGCTCCAGGCACACTGCAGCTGCGAAAGGCATAACAAGGGGAGCGCAAAAGTGACACAACTTGGCTGCCACCACTGATATTACCATGAGACCATCCCGAACCATAGGCTGATTTTCCTTCCCAGGATTAAGGTTTGAGTTACGCCTGGGGTAAGGGTTCTATTAACCAGAAAGCCCTGAGTTCCAAGAACACAGCAGCTGCGAAGGACTACCCAAGAAGAGCGCAAAAGTACCACAACATGCCTGCCTCCACAGCTTTTTCCTTGGGGACATGCCTAATTCCTGGCTGATTTGCCTTTCTCGTCTTAGGGTTGGGGTTCGGCCTAGGGCTAGGATTTTTTTAACCAGGAAGCCCTGAGTTCCAGGCTTACTGCATCTGCCAAAAGCATCCCAGAGGGAGTGCAGAAGTGCCACAACATGGCTGCTTTCACGGCTTTTCCCTTAGGAAGAACCCTAATACGCGGCTGATTTACCTTCCTAGGGTTACTGTTAGGCTTAGGCCTAGGACTTTTAAAACCAGGAAGCCCTGGGCTCCAGGCACATGCAGCTGTTAAAGGCATCCCAAGAGGGCCGCAGAAGTGACACAACTTGGCTGCCTCTGCTGCTATTCTCATGAGACCATCCCGAACCATAGGCTGATTTTCCTTCTTAGGGTTAAGGTTTGAGTTTCGCCTAGGGTAAGGGTTCTATTAACCAGAAAGCCCTGAGTTCCAAGAACACAGCAGCTGCGAAGGACTACCCAAGAAGAGCGCAAAAGTACCACAACGTGCCTGCCTCCAGAGCTTTTTCCTTGGGGACATGCCTAATTCCTGGCTGATTTGCCTTTCTCGTCTTAGGGTTGGGGTTCGGCCTAGGGCTAGGATATTTTTAACTAGGAAGCCCTGAGTTCCAGGCTTACTGCATCTGCCAAAGGCATCCCAAAGGGAGTGCAAAAATGCCACAACATGGCTGCTTTCACGGCTTTTCCCTTAGGAAGAACCCTAATACCCAGCTGATTTACCTTCCTAGGGTTACTGTTAGGCTTAGGCCTAGGACTTTTAAAACCAGGAAGCCCTGAGGTCCAGGCACATGCAGCTGCGAAAGGCATCCCAAGAGGGCCGCAGAAGCGATACAACTTGGCTGCCTCTGCTTCTATTCTCATGAGACCATCCCGAACCATATGCTGATTTTCCTTCCTAGGGTTAAGGTTTGAGTTACGCCTAGGGTAAGGGTTCTATTAACCAGAAAGACCTGAGTTCCAAGAACACAGCATCTGCGAAGGACTACCCAAGAAGAGCGCAAAATTACCACAACGTGCATGCCTCCACAGCTTTTTCCTTGGGGACATGCCTAATTCCTGGCTGATTTGCCTTTCTCGTCTTAGGGTTGGGGTTCGGCCTAGGGCTAGGATATTTTTAACTAGGAAGCCCTGAGTTCTAGCCTTACTTCATCTGCAAAAGGCATCCCAAAGGGAGTGCAGAAGTGCCACAACATG
This sequence comes from Ammospiza maritima maritima, assembly GCA_036010785.1. Lineage (NCBI taxonomy): Eukaryota > Metazoa > Chordata > Aves > Passeriformes > Passerellidae > Ammospiza > Ammospiza maritima. Next base: position 3,489,486 of record JAYKTQ010000493.1, read on the forward strand.
GCTGCTTTCACGGCTTTTCCCTTAGGAAGAACCCTAAAACCTGGCTGATTTACCTTCCTAGGGTTACTGTTAGGCTTAGGCCTAGGACTTTTAAAACCAGGAAGCCCTGGGCTCCAGGCACACTGCAGCTGCGAAAGGCATCCCAAGGGGAGCGCAAAAGTGACACAACTTGGCTGCCACCACTGATATTTCCATGAGACCATCCCGAAACATAGGCTGATTTTCCTTCCTAGGGTTAAGGTTTGAGTTACGCCTAGGGTAAGGGTTCTATTAACCAGAAAGCCCTGAGTTCCAAGAACACAGCAGCTGCGAAGAACTACCCAAGAAGAGCGGAAAAGTACCACGACATGCCTGCGTCGACAGATTTTTCCTTGGGGACATGCCTAATTCCTGGCTGATTTGCCTTTCTTGTCTTAGGGTTGGGGTTCGGCCTAGGGCTAGGATTTTTTTAACCAGGAAGCCCTGAGTTCCAGGCTTACTGCATCTGCCAAATGCATCCCACAGGGAGTGCAGAAGTGCCACAACATGGCTGCTTCCACGGCTTTTCCCTTAGGAAGAACCCTAATACGCGGCTGATTTACCTTCCTAGGGTTACTCTTAGGCTTAGGCCTAGGACTTTTAAAACCAGGAAGCCCTGGGCTCCAGGCACACTGCAGCTGCGAAAGGCATCCCAAGGGGAGCGCAAAAGTGACACAACTTGGCTGCCTCTGCTTCTATTCTCATGAGACCATCCCGAACCATAGGCTGATTTTCCTTCCTAGGGTTAAGGTTTGAGTTACGCCTAGGGTAAGGGTTCTATTAACCAGAAAGCCCTGAGTTCCAAGAACACAGCAGCTGCGAAGGACTTCCCAAGAAGAGCGCAAAAGTACCACAACATGCCTGCGTCCACAGCTTTTTCCTTGGGGACATGCCTAATTCCTGGCTGATTTGCCTTTCTCGTCTTAGGGTTGGGGTTCGGCCTAGGGCTAGGACTTTTAAAATCAGGAAGCCCTGAGTTCCAGGCACACTGGAGCTGTGAAAGGCATCCAAAAGGGAGTGCAAAACTGCCACAACATGGTTGCTTTCACGGCTTTTTCCTTGGCAAGAAGCCTAACACCAGGCTGATTTCCCTTCCCAGGGTTACTGTAAAGCTTAGGCCTAGGGCTAGGATTTTTAAAACTAGGAAGCCCTGGGCTCCAGGCACACTGCAGCTGTTCAAGGCATCCCAAGGGGAGTACAAAAGTGCAACAACATGGCAGCTTTCACAGCTTTTTCCTTGGCACCATCCCTATACCTAGGCTGATTTATCTGCCTAGGGTTAGGGTTAGGGTTCAACCTAGGGCTTGGAGTTTTTTAACCAGGAAGCCCTGAGTTCCAGGCTTACTGCATCTGCCAAAGGCATCCCAAAGGGAGTGCAAAAGTGCCACAACATGGCTGCTTTCACAGCTTTTCCCTTAGGAAGAACCCTAATACGCGGCTGATTTACCTTCCTAGGGTTACTGTTAGGCTTAGGCCTAGGACTTTTAAAACCAGGAAGCCCTGGGCTCCAGGCACACTGCAGCTGTTAAAGGCATCCCAAGAGGGCTGCAGAAGTGACACAACTTGGCTGCCTCTGCTTCTATTCTCATGAGACCATCCCGAACCATAGTCTGATTTTCCTTCCTAGGGTTAAGTTTTGAGTTACGCCTAGGGTAAGGGTTCTATTAACCAGAAAGCCCTGAGTTCCAAGAACACAGCAGCTGCGAAGGACTACCCAAGAAGAGCGCAAAAGTACCACAACATGCCTGCGTCCACAGCTTTTTCCTTGGGGACATGCCTAATTCCTGGCTGATTTGCCTTTCTCGTCTTAGGGTTGGGGTTCGGCCTAGGGTTAGGACTTTTAAAATCAGGAAGCCCTGAGTTCCAGGCACACTGGAGCTGTGAAAGGCATCCAAAAGGGAGTGGAAAAGTGCCACAACATGGTTGCTTTCACGGCTTTTTCCTTGGCAAGAAGCCTAACACCAGGCTGATTTCCCTTCCCAGGGTTACTGTAAGGCTTAGGCCTAGGGCTAGGATTTTTAAAACTAGGAAGCCCTGGGCTCCAGGCACACTGCAGCTGTTCAAGGCATCCCAAGGGGAGTACAAAAGTGCAACAACATGGCAGCTTTCACAGCTTTTTCCTTGGCACCATCCCTATACCTAGGCTGATTTATCTGCCTAGGGTTAGGGTTAGGGTTCAGCCTAGGGCTTGGAGTTTTTTAACCAGGAAGCCCTGAGTTCCAGGCTTACTGCATCTGCCAAAGGCATCCCAAAGGGAGTGCAAAAGTGCCACAACATGGCTGCTTTCACGGCTTTTTCCTTAGGAAGAACCCTAATACGCGGCTGATTTACCTTCCTAGGGTTACTGTTAGGCTTAGGCCTAGGACTTTTAAAACCAGGAAGCCCTGGGCTCCAGGCACACTGCAGCTGTTAAAGGCATCCCAAGAGGGCTGCAGAAGTGACACAACTTGGCTGCCTCTGCTTCTATTCTCATGAGACCATCCCGAACCATAGGCTGATTTTCCTTCCTAGGGTTAAGGTTTGAGTTACGCCTAGGGTAAGGGTTCTATTAACCAGAAAGCCCTGAGTTCCAAGAACACAGCAGCTGCGAAGGACTACCCAAGAAGAGCGCAAAAGTACCACAACATGCCTGCCTCCACAGCTTTTTCCTTGGGGACATCCCTTATTCCTGGCTGATTTGCTTTTCTCGTCTTAGGGTTGGGGTTCGGCCTAGGGCTAGGATTTTTTTAACCAGGAAGCCCTGAGTTCCAGGCTTACTGCATCTGCCAAAGGCATCCCAAAGGGAGTGCAGAAGTGCCACAACATGGCTGCTTTCACGGCTTTCCCCTTAGGAAGAACCCTAATACCCGGCTGATTTACCTTCCTAGGGTTACTGTTAGGCTTAGGCCTAGGACTTTTAAAACTTGGAAGCCCTTAGATCCAGGCACACTGCAGCTGTTCAAGGCATCCCAAGGGGAGTACTAAAGTACCACAACATGGCAGCTTTCACAGCTTTTTCCTTGGCACCATCCCTATACATAGGCTGATTTATCTGCCTAGGGTAAGGGTTAGGCTTCAGCCTACGTCTTGGAGTTTTTTAACCAGGAAGCCCTGAGTTCCAGGCTTACTGCATCTGCCAAAGGCATCCCAAAGGGAGTGCAGAAGTGCCACAACATGGCTGCTTTCACGGCTTTTCCCTTAGGAAGGACCCTAATACGCGGCTGATTTACCTTCCTAGTGTTACTGTTAGGCTTCGGCCTAGGACTTTTAAAACCAGGAAGCCCTTGGCTCCAGGCACGCTGCAGCTGCGAAAGGCATCCCAAGGGGAGCGCAAAAGTGACACAACTTGGCTGCCTCTGCTTCTATTCTCATGAGACCATCCCGAACCATAGGCTGATTTTCCTTCCTAGGGTTAATGTTTGAGTTACGCCTAGGGTAAGAGGTCTATTAACCAGAAAGACCTGAGTTCCAAGAACACAGCAGCTGCGAAGGACTAGCCAAGAAGAGCGCAAAAGTACCACAACATGCCTGCCTCCACAGCTTTTTCCTTGGGGACATGCCTAATTCCTGGCTGATTTGCCTTTCTCGTCTTAGGGTTGGGGTTCGGCCTAGGGCTAGGATTTTTTTAACTAGGAAGCCTTGAGTTCCAGGCTTACTGCATCTGCCAAAGGCATCCCAAAGGGAGTGCAGAAGTGCCACAACATGGTTGCTTTCACGGCTTTTCCCTTAGGAAGAACCCTAATACGCGGCTGATTTCCCTTCCCAGGGTTACTGTAAGGCTTAGGCCTAGGGCTAGGATTTTTAAAACTAGGAAGCCCTTAGATCCAGGCACACTGCAGCTGTTCAAGGCATCCCAAGGGGAGTACTAAAGTACCACAACATGGCAGCTTTCACAGCTTTTTCCTTGGCACCATCCCTATACCTAGGCTGATTTATCTGCCTAGGGTTAGGGTTAGGGTTCAGCCTAAGCTTGGAGTTTTTTAACCAGGATGCCCTGAGTTCCAGGCTTACTGCATCTGCCAAATGCATTCCAAAGGGAGTGCAAAAGTGCCACAACATGGCTGCTTTCACGGCTTTTCCCTTAGGAAGAACCCTAATATGCGGCTGATTTACCTTCCTAGGGTTACTGTTAGGCTTAGGCCTAGGACTTTTAAAACCAGGAAGCCCTGGGCTCCAGGCACACTGCAGCTGTTAAAGGCATCCCAAGGGGAGCGCAGAAGTGACACAACTTGGCTGCCTCTGCTGCTATTCTCATGAGACCATCCTGAACCATAGGCTGATTTTCCTTCTTTGGGTTAAGGTTTGAGTTTCGCCTAGGGTAAGAGTTCTATTAACCAGAAAGCCCTGAGTTCCAAGAACACAGCAGCTGCGAAGGACTACCCAAGAAGAGCGCAAAAGTACCACAACGTGACTGCCTCCACAGCTTTTTCCTTGGGGACATGCCTAATTCCTGGCTGATTTGCCTTTCTCGTCTTAGGGTTGGGGTTCGGCCTAGGGCTAGGATATTTTTAACTAGGAAGACCTGAGTTCCAGGCTTACTGCATCTGCCAAAGGCATCCCAAAGGGAGTGCAAAAATGCCACAACATGGCTGCTTTCACGGCTTTTCCCTTAGGAAGAACCCTAATACGCGGCTGATTTACCTTCCTAGGGTTACTGTTAGGCTTAGGCCTAGGACTTTTAAAACCAGGAAGCCCTGGGGTCCAGGCACATGCAGCTGCGAAAGGCATCCCAAGAGGGCCGCAGAAGTGACACAACTTGGCTGCCTCTGCTTCTATTCTCATGAGACCATCCTGAACCATAGGCTGATTTTCCTTCCTAGGGTTAAGGTTTGAGTTACGCCTAGGGTAAGGGTTCTATTAACCAGAAAGACCTGAGTTCCAAGAACACAGCATCTGCGAAGGACTACCCAAGAAGAGCGCAAAATTACCACAACGTGCATGCCTCCACAGCTTTTTCCTTGGGGACATGCCTAATTCCTGGCTGATTTGCCTTTCTCGTCTTAGGGTTGGGGTTCGGCCTAGGGCTAAGATATTTTTAACTAGGAAGCCCTGAGTTCTAGCCTTACTTCATCTGCAAAAGGCATCCCAAAGAGAGTGCAAAAGTGCCACAACATGGCTGGTTTCACGGCTTTTCCCTTAGGAAGAACCCTAATACCCGGCTGATTTACCTTCCTAGGGTTACTGTTAGGCTTAGGCCTAGGACTTTTAAAACCAGGAAGCCCTGGGCTCCAGGCACACTGCAGCTGCGAAAGGCATCCCAAGGGGAGTGCAGAAGTGACACACCTTGGCTGCCACCACTGATATTTCCATGAGACCATCCCGAACCATAGGCTGATTTTCCTTCCTAGGGTTAAGGTTTGAGTTACGCCTAGGGTAAGGGTTCTATTAACCAGAAAGCCCTGAGTTCCAAGAACAGAGCAGCTGCGAAGGACTACCCAAGAAGAGCGCAAAAGTACCACAACGTGCCTGCCTCCACAGCTTTTTCCTTGGGGACATGCCTAATTCCTGGCTGATTTGCCTTTCTCGTCTTAGGGTTGGGGTTCGGCCTAGGGCTAGGATTTTTTTAACTAGGAAGCCCTGAGTTCCAGGCTTACTGCATCTGCCAAAGGCATCCCAAAGGGAGTGCAGAAGTGCCACAACATGGCTGCTTTCACGGCTTTTCCCTTAGGAAGAACCCTAATACGCGGCTGATTTACCTTCCTAGGGTTACTGTTAGGCTTAGGCCTAGGACTTTTAAAACCAGGAAGCCCTGGGCTCCAGGCACACTGCAGCTGCGAAAGGCATCCCAAGGGGAGCGCAAAAGTGACACAACTTGGCTGCCACCACTGATATTTCCATGAGACCATCCCGAACCATAGGCTGATTTTCCTTCCTAGGGTTAAGGTTTGAGTTACGCCTAGGGTATGGGTTCTATTAACCAGAAAGCCCTGAGTTCCAAGAACACAGCAGCTGCGAAGGACTTCCCAAGAAGAGCGCAAAAGTACCACAACATGCCTGCGTCCACAGCTTTTTCCTTGGGGACATGCCTAATTCCTGGCTGATTTGCCTTTCTCGTCTTAGGGTTGGGGTTCGGCCTAGGGCTAGGATTTTTAAAATCAGGAAGCCCTGAGTTCCAGGCACACTGGAGCTGTGAAAGGCATCCAAAAGGGACTGCAAAAGTGCCACAACATGGTTGCTTTCACGGCTTTTTCCTTGGCAAAAAGCCTAACACCATGCTGATTTCCCTTCCCAGGGTTACTGTTAGGCTTAGGCCTAGGGCTAGGATTTTTAAAACTAGGAAGCCCTGGGCTCCAGGCACACTGCAGCTGTTCAAGGCATCCCAAGGGGAGTACAAAAGTGCAACAACATGGCAGCTTTCACAGCTTTTTCCTTGGCACCATCCCTATACCTAGGCTGATTTATCTGCCTAGGGTTAGGGTTAGGGTTCAGCCTAGGGCTTGGAGTTTTTTAACCAGGAAGCCCTGAGTTCCTGGCTTACTGCATCTGCCAAAGGCATCCCAAAGGGAGTGCAAAAGTGCCACAACATGGCTGCTTTCACAGCTTTTCCCTTAGGAAGAACCCTAATACGCGGCTGATTTACCTTCCTAGGGTTACTGTTAGGCTTAGGCCTAGGACTTTTAAAACCAGGAAGCCCTGGGCTCCAGGCACACTGCAGCTGTTCAAGGCATCCCAAGAGGGCCGCAGAAGTGACACAACTTGGCTGCCTCTGCTGCTATTCTCATGAGTCCATCCCGAACCATAGGCTGATTTTCCTTCCTAGGGTGAGAGTTAGAGTCACGCCTAGGGTTAGTGTTTTTTTAACCAGAAAGCCCTGAGTTCCAAGAACACAGCAGCTGCCAAGGACTACCCAAGAGGAGGGGAAAAGTGCCACAACAGGTCTGCCTCCAGCGCTTTTTCCTTGGGACCATCATTGAACCTAGGCTGATTTACTTGCCTCCAGTTGCACCTATGGTCACGCCAAGGGATAGGGATTTTAAATCAGTAAACCCTGAGCTCCAGACCCAGTGCAGCTGCAAAAGGCTTCCCAAGGGCAGCCAAAAATTGCCTCAACATGCTCCTTCCAGTGCTTTTTTCCTTGGGAACATCCCTATACCCAGGCTGATTTATCTGCCTAGGGTTAGGGTTAGGGTTCAGCCTAGAGATAGGATTTTTTCAAACAGGAAGCCCTGAATTCCAGGCACACTGCAGCTGTTAAAGGCAGTGTTTTACGTCAACCGCAACTTAGTCTGAAATAAATGCTTTTTCCCTGAGAGCATCTGAGAGGTTTGCATGAAGCACTGATATCTGACATATGCAATTTTGAATAGGAGAGGAAAAAGAAAATGGCAAGAAGTTTTTCATTTTAGTGGTTTCAATTTTAATTTCCGTGCACTTTTTCAAAACTTGTCAGCTCAAATGCCCATCAACATCTTTTAGTCATCTGTAAGTCAGTATTCATATAAAATGTGCTTCAAATCAAAAGAATTTCAAATTTGCACTCCAAATTTCTATGCCTAGATTTATGATTTCCTACACATATTAGATGAAAGGAAGGCCTTTTTTACTGTGGGAGTGCTGGAACACTGGAACAGGTTGCCCAGGGAAGTTGTGGGTGTCCCATCCCTGAAAGTATTCAAGGTCAGCTTGGACGGGGCTTGGAGCAGCAACAAAGGAGAAGCTTGATGGTAGAGAAACAAAGTTGGACTATAGAAGAAACTGGGATTGAAGTATAGGAGCAAGTTTTCTCTCAGCTCTTGGGGTAAATTCAAAGTTGTACAAAATTACATTTATCTGTGCTATTCACTACTGTAACAGAAATGTTCATGAAAACTGTACAGAAGATAGCAAATTTTAAAAGAGATAAGAATTACAGCATAAAATCCATGGGATGGGTTACAACATGAGACACTCTCTAAGAGAAAATCTCTGTGTTTCAGCACTTCATCATGGTAAGATTTCATGAAGTGCCAAAGAAGGCGGAAAAATATCATTCGGGACGTTATTTCCTGGAATTCAGCCTGGCCATTAGTAGGAACTGGGTTTGAACACATCATGTAGATATACCACACACACTTGCCCTTCACTGAAAAATGACTGTTTACAACGAAGAAGCAATTGACGATCAAAATTGATTGAAAGCATCTTAAACATGTCAAGTATTTCATTGTAGATGATCTGTGATCCAAATGCTTCTTCCACCTTCGAGAGGGACAGAACAATTCTTCCATATCATGATGGTTTAAAATTGTATCAACCAATGTTTTCTGCTGAAAAGATAGCATCTATTTTTTTCTATTTTTGGAAGAAAATATTCCTAGACATACAACAGGTGAGAACTAAGTAATTTTAAAGAAACAAATGAAAAGAAAATATTCTGTAAATAGAATGAAATGAAAAGCTGTGTTTTAAATAGGAGCTAAATATGAAACAGAATTTTTGTACCAGGCATTTGAATTACTGCACCAGCTCTTTTGCCCATCAAGAGAGGCGTTTAGCATTTCAGTCTTTTCCAAGGTGTTCATGATCTGCTATGCTGATCTCTGTGTGTGCCTAGGTGTGTGTGGAAGGGGGGGCATGTGAAGGGGAGTGTGTATGTTTGCTTTACAATTGTTGTGGCAGATTCATGCCTCAGCTCCACATTTTGTTTTAGAAAGGTCACACAGAGTGAATGTGAAGTTTACTATCAACAAGAGATCAATTCCCAAATCATCCATTTGACTCTACCTTATAAATCATGTGCTTTGTTGCATATTTTATCAAATCTACTTTCAAGCCAGATGGAGGAAGGAGGATGTGGCAATCCCTCCACCATCTTGCAACTTTTATGCAAGTAGGTTTTCAAGAAAATCATCATTTCTCTTTGAAATATGTCTGGAACAGGCATGATGGTAGTGTCAACCTGTTGGAGTTTTTGTTGCTGGAAGAAGTTATAGAAAAGGATTGGTTTTTACATTGACCAGTTACTGAATCAAGCTCAGGAATACATTGGAAATTCAACTGGGGCTTCCTTTCCCCGGCAGACTACTTCTAGAACGAGCTTGTACACTGAAGCTTACTCTTTTGCCCTCTTTTTGTTTCTTTCCTATTTTCTTGGCTTCTTTGCCACTCTCTAGACAATTTTGGAACTTTTTTCCCAACTCAAATGGTTTCAATAGTCTGATTGTGATCATACATTTTTACAAGGAATTTTTAAAATCTTTCCTCCAGTTAAGAAAGTCAAGGACTTAGGTCTTTTTCTTCCCTTATCAATATTGCAATGAAATTGATAAGTAAAGACCAACTCTTTCTTTTTGTTTTTAACCCAAGCAGATAATTCCCATCCATTCATCCATTTGGTGGACCAATAGTTGCCATTCTGATGGAAGTTGTCACTTCTTAACAATAGGCATTCTGTGACTATGTTGACAGCACTTTGGGTGAAGATCCTAACTGGTCTTAGATACACATAGGGAGAAATTTGCTCAGCCAGTGTCAGTCTTAAGCATGCGTATCAGAAGATCTTTCTAGAGCTGGGAATTTTCCCATGAAAGGGATTCAGTTAGGGAAGAGACACTTGCCCCAGAGGTTTACATTCTTCTTGAAGACTGCTTAAGGAACTTAGATGCCATGTCCATTTGGATCTGTGTCTGCACAGAACTTTGTCATGCCAGTGCTTGAAATGCATCTTGAAGAGAATTCACTAGCACAGAATGAATGAGAGTGGAAGGGGTTGGTGGGGCTAACCAGGCCCAACCCCCCTGCCTAAACCAGGATACCTAGAGCCTCTTGCCCAGGATTCTATCTGGGTGTACTTTTAATGTCTTCAAAGATCCAGGCTCCACAATCTTTCTGGGCAATCTGTGCCGTGGTTCACTCACCCTCACAGTAAAGAATCATTTCCTGATGTTCCTGTATTTCAGTGTGTGCCCACTGCCTCTTGTCTTTTCACTCAGCATCACTGAAAAGACACTGATTCCCTCCCCTTTGCACTATTGCTTCCATATGGATGTGTGCTGCCATGTAGAGATATGTCAAAAACCTCCCTGAAGCCCAGGCAGATAATATTCCCTTCATCTACCAGTCAAGTTGATTCATCAGAGGAGTTTAAAGTTATGTTCAGCATGAAATGCCCCTGAAAAATCATGCTAACTACATTATTGTGTCGTCTTTCATGTGCCTGGCAAGGTTTTCCAGGAAGAGCTGCTTCATCAACTTCCTGGGGATAAAAGAGAGGCTGGCTGGTTTGTACGATTGCGAGTCCTCCTAATTGCCTTTTTTGAAGATGAGTGTCATTTGCTTACATCCAGTCCTTAGCCTCTCTTGTCGTCTACATCTTAGCAAAAGGCTTTTCCACTATGTCTGGCAAGGAGAAATTGTGCCAGCACAGAAAACATCTCCTATCGTGTTCTAGACGTTGCACGGAGGTGTGCCGAGTGTTTGGCATGAAGGAAAGAAAAGTTGTCCAAAACAGCTTCCAATCGAATGTTCATGTGATTGGAAAAGTCAGGAGAGTGCAAAGGTACTGTTTTCTATCAGTTGGCAAGCTGCGCACACAATCCCAGTGTTGTACAGCTTCCTTCTTCACCTTTCCGAAGGTGCCGCTCTCTCCGGCTCCCGGAGGCGAAGAAGGGGCTTCTTCGCGCAAAGACGATTGTGCCGCTCACTGTGCACTCCTTAGCGCGGCTTCTGCCGAAAGACGCCCTGGAGCGGCTCTTAGCTCCGGACAGCATCGTACCTTCGTCTTTAGCGTCTCTTCTCGTCTACATCTTAGCAAAAAGCTTTTCCACTATGTCTGGCGAGGAAAAACTGTGCCAGCACAGAAAACATATCCCATCGTGTTCTAGACGGTGCACGGAGGTGTGCCGAGTGTTTGGCATGAAGAAAAGAAAAGTTGTCCAAAACAGCTTCCAATGGAATGTTCATGTGATTGGAAAAGTCAGGAGAGTGCAAAGGTACTGTTTTCTAGCAGTTGGCAAGCTGCGCACACAATCCCAGTGTTGTACAGCTTCCTTCTTCACCTTTCCGAAGGTGCCGCTCTCTCCGGCTCCCGGAGGCGAAGAAGGGGCTTCTTCGCGCAAAGACGATTATGCCGCTCACTGTGCTCTCCTTAGCGCGGCGTCTGCCGAAAGACGCCCGGGAGCAGCTCTTAGCTCCGGAGAGCATCGTACCTTCGTCTTTAGCGTCTCTTCTCGTCTACATCTTAGCAAAAAGCTTTTCCACTATGTCTGGCGAGGAAAAACTGTGCCAGCACAGAAAACATCTCCCATCGTGTCCTAGACGTTGCACGGAGGTGTGCCGAGTGTTTGGCATGAAGGAAAGAAAAGTTGTCCAAAACAGCTTCCAATCGAATGTTCATGTGATTGGAAAAGTCAGGAGAGTGCAAAGGTACTGTTTTCTAGCAGTTGGCAAGCTGCGCACACAATCCCAGTGTTGTACAGCTTCCTTCTTCACCTTTCAGAAGGTGTCGCTCTCTCCGGCTCCCGGAGGCGAAGAAGCGGCTCCTTCGCACAAAGACGATTGTGCCGCTCACTGTGCACTCCTTAGCGCGGCTTCTGCCGAAAGACGCCCGGGAGCGGCTCTTAGCTCCGGACAGCATCGTACCTTCGTCTTTAGCGTCTCTTCTCGTCTACATCTTAGCAAAAAGCTTTTCCACTATGTCTGGCGAGGAAAAACTCTGCCAGCAGAGAAAACATCTCCCATCGTGTTCTAGACGTTGCACGGAGGTGTGCCGAGTGTTTGGCATGAAGAAAAGAAAAGTTGTCCAAAACAGCTTCCAATCGAATGTTCATGTGATTGGAAAAGTCAGGAGAGTGCAAAGGTACTGTTTTCTAGCAGTTGGCAAGCTGCGCACACAATCCCAGTGTTGTACAGCTTCCTTCTGCACCTTTCAGAAGGTGCCGCTCTCTCCGGCTCCCGGAGGCGAAGAAGCGGCTTCTTCGCGCAAAGACGATTGTGCCGCTCACTGTGCACTCCTTAGCGCGGCTTCTGCCGAAAGACGCCCGGGAGCACCTCTTAGCTCCGGAGAGCATCGTACCTTCGTCTTTAGCGTCTCTTCTCGTCTACATCTTAGCAAAAAGCTTTTCCACTATGTCTGGCGAGGAAAAACTGTGCCAGCACAGAAAACATCTCCTATCGTGTTCTAGACGTTGCACGGAGGTGTGCCGAGTGTTTGGCATGAAGGAAAGAAAAGTTGTCCAAAACAGCTTCCAATCGAATGTTCATGTGATTGGAAAAGTCAGGAGAGTGCAAAGGTACTGTTTTCTATCAGTTGGCAAGCTGCGCACACAATCCCAGTGTTGTACAGCTTCCTTCTGCACCTTTCCGAAGGTGTCGCTCTCTCCGGCTCCCGGAGGCGAAGAAGCGGCTTCTTCGCGCAAAGACGATTGTGCCGCTCACTGTGCACTCCTTAGCGCGGCTTCTGCCGAAAGACGCCCGGGAGCGGCTCTTAGCTCCGGACAGCATCGTACCTTCGTCTTTAGCGTCTCTTCTCGTCTACATCTTAGCAAAAAGCTTTTCCACTATGTCTGGCGAGGAAAAACTGTGCCAGCACAGAAAACATCTCCCATCGTGTTCTAGACGTTGCACGGAGGTGTGCCGAGTGTTTGGCATGAAGAAAAGAAAAGTTGTCCAAAACAGCTTCCCATCGAATGTTCATGTGATTGGAAAAGTCAGGAGAGTGCAAAGGTACTGTTTTCTATCAGTTGGCAAGCTGCGCACACAATCCCAGTGTTGTACAGCTTCCTTCTTCACCTTTCCGAAGGTGCCGCTCTCTCCGGCTCCCGGAGGCGAAGAAGCGGCTTCTTCGCGCAAAGACGATTGTGCCGCTCACTGTGCACTCCTTAGCGCGGCTTCTGCCGAAAGACGCCCGGGAGCGGCTCTTAGCTACGGAGAGCATCGTACCTACGTCTTTAGCGTCTCTTCTCGTCTACATCTTAGCAAAAAGCTTTTCCACTATGTCTGGCGAGGAAAAACTGTGCCAGCACAGAAAACATCTCCCATCGTGTTCTAGACGGTGCACGGAGGTGTGCCGAGTGTTTGGCATGAAGGAAAGAAAAGTTGTCCAAAACAGCTTCCAATCGAATGTTCATGTGATTGGAAAAGTCAGGAGAGTGCAAAGGTACTGTTTTCTATCAGTTGGCAAGCTGCGCACACAATCCCAGTGTTGTACAGCTTCCTTCTGCACCTTTCCGAAGGTGCCGCTCTCTCCGGCTCCCGGAGGCGAAGAAGCGGCTTCTTCGCGCAAAGACGATTGTGCCGCTCACTGTGCACTCCTTAGCGCGGCTTCTGCCGAAAGACGCCCGGGAGCGGCTCTTAGCTCCGGACAGCATCGTACCTTCGTCTTCAGCGTCTCTTCTCGTCTACATCTTAGCAAAAAGCTTTTCCACTATGTCTGGCGAGGAAAAACTGTGCCAGCACAGAAAACATCTCCCATCGTGTTCTAGACGTTGCACGGAGGTGTGCCGAGTGTTTGGCATGAAGAAAAGAAAAGTTGTCCAAAACAGCTTCCAATCGAATGTTCATGTGATTGGAAAAGTCAGGAGAGTGCAAAGGTACTGTTTTCTATCAGTTGGCAAGCTGCGCACACAATCCCAGTGTTGTACAGCTTCCTTCTGCACCTTTCCGAAGGTGCCGCTCTCTCCGGCTCCCGGAGGCGAAGAAGCGGCTTCTTCGCGCAAAGACGATTGTGCCGCTCACTGTGCACTCCTTAGCGCGGCTTCTGCCGAAAGACGCCCGGGAGCGGCTCTTAGCTCCGGACAGCATCGTACCTTCGTCTTTAGCGTCTCTTCTCGTCTACATCTGAGCAAAAAGCTTTTCCACTATGTCTGGCGAGGAAAAACTGTGCCAGCACAGAAAACATCTCCCATCGTGTTCTAGACGTTGCAGGATGCCTATACTTAGGCTGATTTTCCTTCTTGGGGATAGGGTTAGGCATCAGCCTAGGGCTTGGAGTTTTTTAACCATGAAGCTCTGAGTTCCAGGCTTACTGCTTCTGCCAAAGGCATCCCAAAGGGAGTGCAGAAGTGCCACAACATGGTTGCTTTCACGGCTTTTCCCTTAGGAAGAACCCTAATACGCGGCTGATTTACCTTCCTAGGGTTACTGTTAGGCTTAGGCCTAGGACTTTTAAAACCAGGAAGCCCTGGGCTCCAGGCACACTGCAGCTGCGAAAGGCATCCCAAGGGGAGCGCAAAAGTGACACAACTTGGCTGCCACCACTGATATTTCCATGAGACCATCCCGAACCATAGGCTGATTTTCCTTCCTAGGGTTAAGGTTTGAGTTACGCCTGGGTAAGAGTTCTATTAACCAGAAAGCCCTGAGTTCCAAGAACACAGCAGCTGCGAAGGACTAGCCAAGAAGAGCGCAAAAGTACCACAACATGCCTGCCTCCACAGCTTTTTCGTTGGGGACATGCCTAATTCCTGGCTGATTTGCCTTTCTCGTCTTAGGGTTGGGGTTCGGCCTAGGGCTAGGATTTTTTTAACTAGGAAGCCCTGAGTTCCAGGCTTACTTCATCTGCCAAAGGCATCCCAAAGGGAGTGCAGAAGTGCCACAACATGGCTGCTTTCACAGCTTTCCCCTTAGGAAGAACCCTAATACCCGGCTGATTTACCTTCCTAGGGTTACTGTTAGGCTTAGGCCTAGGACTTTTAAAACTAGGAAGCCCTTAGATCCAGGCACACTGCAGCTGTTCAAGGCATCCCAAGGGGAGTACTAAAGTACCACAACATGGCAGCTTTCACAGCTTTTTCCTTGGCACCATCCCTATACCTAGGCTGATTTATCTGCCTAGGGTTAGGGTTAGGGTTCAGCCTAGGGCTTGGAGTTTTTTAACCAGGAAGCCCTGAGTTCCAGGCTTACTGCATCTGCCAAAGGCATCCCAAAGGGAGTGCAAAAGTGCCACAACATGGCTGCTTTCACGGCTTTTCCCTTAGGAACAACCCTAATACGCGGCTGATTTACCTTCCTAGGGTTACTGTTAGGCTTAGGCCTAGGACTTTTAAAACCAGGAAGCCCTGGGCTCCAGGCACACTGCAGCTGCGAAAGGCATCCCAAGGGGAGCGCAAAAGTGATGCAACTTTGCTGCCACCACTGATGTTTCCATGAGACCATCCCGAACCATAGGCTGATTTTCCTTCCTAGGGTTAAGGTTTGAGTTACGCCTAGGGTAAGGGTTCTATTAACCAGAAAGCCCTGAGTTCCAAGAACACAGCAGCTGCGAAGGACTAGCCAAGAAGAGCGCAAAAGTACCACAACATGCCTGCGTCGATAGCTTTTTCCTTGGGGACATGCCTAATTCCTGGCTGATTTGCCTTTCTCGTCTTAGGTTTGGGGTTCGGCCTAGGGCTAGGATTTTTAAAATCAGGAAGCCCTGAGTTCCAGGCACACTGGAGCTGTGAAAGGCATCCAAAAGGGAGTGCAAAAGTGCCAAAACATGGCTGCTTTCACGGCTTTTTCCTTGGCAAGAAGCCTAACACCAGGCTGATTTCCCTTCCCAGGGGTACTGTTAGGCTTAGGCCTAGGGCTAGGATTTTTAAAACTAGGAAGCCAATAGATCCAGGCACACTGCAGCTGTTCAAGGCATCCCAAGGGGAGTACAAAAGTGCAACAACATGGCAGCTTTCACAGCTTTTTCCTTGGCACCATCCCTATACCTAGGCTGATTTATCTGCCTAGGGTTAGGGTTAGGGTTCAGCCTAGGGCTTGGAGTTTTTTAAACAGGAATCCCTGAGTTCCAGGCTTACTGCATCTGCCAAAGGCATCCCAAAGGGAGTGCAGAAGTGCCACAACATGGCTGCTTTCACGGCTTTTCCCTTAGGAAGAACCCTAATACGCGGCTGATTTACCTTCCTAGGGTTACTGTTAGGCTTAGGCCTAGGACTTTTAAAACCAGGAAGCCCTGGGCTCCAGGCACACTGCAGCTGCGAAAGGCATCCCAAGGGGAGCGCAAAAGTGACACAACTTGGCTGCCACCACTGATATTTCCATGAGACCATCCCGAACCATAGGCTGATTTTCCTTCCTAGGGTTAAGGTTTGAGTTACGCCTGGGGTAAGGGTTCTATTAACCAGAAAGCCCTGAGTTCCAAGAACACAGCAGCTGCGAAGGACTAGCCAAGAAGAGCGCAAAAGTACCACAACATGCCTGCCTCCACAGCTTTTTCCTTGGGGACATGCCTAATTCCTGGCTGATTTGCCTTTCTCGTCTTGGGGTTGGGGTTCGGCCTAGGGCTAGGATTTTTTTAACTAGGAAGCCCTGAGTTCCAGGCTTACTTCATCTGCCAAAGGCATCCCAAAGGGAGTGCAGAAGTGCCACAACATGGCTGCTTTCACGGCTTTCCCCTTAGGAAGAACCCTAATACCCGGCTGATTTACCTTCCTAGGGTTACTGTTAGGCTTAGGCCTAGGACTTTTAAAACTAGGAAGCCCTTAGATCCAGGCACACTGCAGCTGTTCAAGGCATCCCAAGGGGAGTAAAAAAGTGCAACAACGTGGCAGCTTTCACAGCTTTTTCCTTGGCACCATCCCTATACCTAGGCTGATTTATCTGCCTAGGGTTAGGGTTAGGGTTCAGCCTAGGGCTTGGAGTTTTTCAACCAGGAAGCCCTGAGTTCCAGGCTTACTGCATCTGCCAAAGGCATCCCAAAGGGAGTGCAAAAGTGCCACAACATGGCTGCTTTCACGGCTTTTCCCTTAGGAAGAACCCTAATACGCGGCTGATTTACCTTCCTAGGGTTACTGTTAGGCTTAGGCCTAGGACTTTTAAAACCAGGAAGCCCTGGGCTCCAGGCACACTGCAGCTGTTAAAGGCATCCCAAGAGGGCCGCAGAAGTGACACAACTTGGCTGCCTCTGCTTCTATTCTCATGAGACCATCCTGAACCATGGGCTGATTTTCCTTCCTAGGGTTAAGGTTTGAGTTTTGCCTAGGGTAAGAGGTCTATTAACCAGAAAGACCTGAGTTGCAAGAACACAGCAGCTGCGAAGGACTACCCAAGAAGAGCGCAAAAGTACCACAACATGCCTGCCTCCACAGCTTTTTCCTTGGGGACATGCCTAATTCCTGGCTGATTTGCCTTTCTCGTCTTAGGGTTGGGGTTCGGCCTAGGGCTAGGATTTTTTTAACTAGGAAGCCCTGAGTTCCAGGCTTACTGCATCTGCCAAAGGCATCCCAAAGGGAGTGCAGAAGTGCCACAACATGGCTGCTTTCACGGCTTTTCCCTTAGGAAGAACCCTAATACGCGGCTGATTTACCTTCCTAGGGTTACTGTTAGGCTTAGGCCTAGGACTTTTAAAACCAGGAAGCCCTGGGCTCCAGGCACACTGCAGCTGCGAAAGGCATCCCAAGGGGAGCGCAAAAGTGACACAACTTGGCTGCCACCACTGATATTTCCATGAGACCATCCCGAACCATAGGCTGATTTTCCTTCCTAGGGTTAAGGTTTGAGTTACGCCTAGGGTAAGGGTTCTATTAACCAGAAAGCCCTGAGTTCCAAGAACACAGCAGCTGCGAAGGACTAGCCAAGAAGAGCGCAAAAGTACCACAACGTGCCTGCCTCCACAGCTTTTTCCTTGGGGACATGCCTAATTCCTGGCTGATTTGCCTTTCTCGTCTTAGGGTTGGGGTTCGGCCTAGGGCTAGGATTTTTTTAACCAGGAAGCCCTGAGTTCCAGGCTTACTGCATCTGCCAAAAGCATCCCAAAGGGAGTGCAGAAGTGCCAAAACATGGCTGCTTTCACGGCTTTTCCCTTAGGAAGAACCCTAATACGCGGCTGTTTTACCTTCCTAGGGTTACTGTTAGGCTTAGGCCTAGGACTTTTAAAACCAGGAAGCCCTGGGCTCCAGGCACATGCAGCTGTTCAAGGCATCCCAAGAGGGCCGCAGAAGTGACACAACTTGGCTGCCTCTGCTGCTATTCTCATGAGACCATCCCGAACCATAGGCTGATTTTCCTTCCTAGGGTTAATGTTTGAGTTACGCCTAGGGTAAGAGGTCTATTAACCAGAAAGACCTGAGTTCCAAGAACACAGCAGCTGCGAAGGACTAGCCAAGAAGAGCGCAAAAGTACCACAACATGCCTGCCTCCACAGCTTTTTCCTTGGGGACATGCCTAATTCCTGGCTGATTTGCCTTTCTCGTCTTAGGGTTGGGGTTCGGCCTAGGTCTAGGATTTTTTAATTAGGAAGCCTTGAGTTCCAGGCTTACTGCATCTGCCAAAGGCATCAAAAAGGGAGTGGAAAAGTGCCACAACATGGCTGCTTTCACGGCTTTTCCCTTAGGAAGAACCCTAATACGCGGCTGATTTACCTTCCTAGGGTTACTGTTAGGCTTAGGCCTAGGACTTTTAAAACCAGGAAGCCCTGGGCTCCAGGCACACTGCAGCTGCGAAAGGCATCCCAAGGGGAGCGCAAAAGTGACACAACTTGGCTGCCACCACTGATATTACCATGAGACCATCCCGAACCATAGGCTGATTTTCCTTCCTAGGGTTAAGGTTTGAGTTACGCCTGGGGTAAGGGTTCTATTAACCAGAAAGCCCTGAGTTCCAAGAACACAGCAGCTGCGAAGGACTAGCCAAGAAGAGCGCAAAAGTACCACAACATGCCTGCCTCCACAGCTTTTTCCTTGGGGACATGCCTAATTCCTGGCTGATTTGCCTTTCTCGTCTTAGGGTTGGGGTTCGGCCTAGGGCTAGGATTTTAAATTCAGGAAGCCCTGAGTTCCAGGCACACTGGAGCTGTGAAAGGCATCCAAAAGGGAGTGCAGAAGTGCCACAACATGGTTGCTTTCACGGCTTTTTCCTTGGCAAGAAGCTTAACACCAGGCTGATTTCCCTTCCCAGGGTTACTGTAAGGCTTAGGCCTAGGGCTAGGATTTTTAAAACTAGGAAGCCCTTAGATCCAGGCACACTGCAGCTGTTCAAGGCATCCCAAGGGGAGTACAAAAGTGCAACAACATGGCAGCTTTCACAGCTTTTTCCTTGGCACCATCCCTATACCTAGGCTGATTTATCTGCCTAGGGTTAGGGTTAGGGTTCAGCCTAGGGCTTGGAGTTTTTTAACTAGGAAGCCCTGAGTTCCAGGCTTACTGCATCTGCCAAAGGCATCCCAAAGGGAGTGCAAAAGTGCCACAACATGGCTGCTTTCACAGCTTCTCCCTTAGGAAGAACCCTAATACGCGGCTGATTTACCTTCCTAGGGTTACTGTTAGGCTTAGGCCTAGGACTTTTAAAAGCAGGAAGCCCTGGGCTCCAGGCACACTGCAGCTGTTAAAGGCATCCCAAGAGGGCCGCAAAAGTGACACAACTTGGCTGCCTCTGCTTCTATTCTCATGAGACCATCCCGAACCATAGGCTGATTTTCCTTCCTAGGGTTAAGGTTTGAGTTTCGCCTAGGGTAAGAGGTCTATTAACCAGAAAGACCTGAGTTCCAAGAACACAGCAGCTGCGAAGGACTACCCAAGAAGAGCGCAAAAGTACCACAACATGCCTGCCTCCACAGCTTTTTCCTTGGGGACATGCCTAATTCCTGGCTGATTTGCCTTTCTCGTCTTAGGGTTGGGGTTCGGCCTATGGCTAGGATTTTTTTAACTAGGAAGCCCTGAGTTCCAAGAACACAGCAGCTGCGAAGGACTAGCCAAGAAGAGCGCAAAAGTACCACAACATGCCTGCGTCGATAGCTTTTTCCTTGGGGACATGCCTAATTCCTGGCTGATTTGCCTTTCTCGTCTTAGGTTTGGGGTTCGGCCTAGGGCTAGGATTTTTAAAATCAGGAAGCCCTGAGTTCCAGGCACACTGGAGCTGTGAAAGGCATCCAAAAGGGAGTGCAAAAGTGCCAAAACATTGCTGCTTTCACGGCTTTTTCCTTGGCAAGAAGCCTAACACCAGGCTGATTTCCCTTCCCAGGGTTACTGTAAGGCTTAGGCCTAGGGCTAGGATTTTTAAAACTAGGAAGCCATTAGATCCAGGCACACTGCAGCTGTTCAAGGCATCCCAAGGGGAGTACAAAAGTGCAACAACGTGGCAGCTTTCACAGCTTTTTCCTTGGCACCATCCCTATACCTAGGCTGATTTATCTGCCTAGGGTTAGGGTTAGGGTTCAGCCTAGGTCTTGGAGTTTTTTAACCAGGAATCCCTGAGTTCCAGGCTTACTGCATCTGCCAAAGGCATCCCAAAGGGGGTGCAGAAGTGCCACAACATGGCTGCTTTCACGGCTTTTCCCTTAGGAAGAACCCTAATACGCGGCTGATTTACCTTCCTAGGGTTACTGTTAGGCTTAGGCCTAGGACTTTTAAAACCAGGAAGCCCTGGGCTCCAGGCACACTGCAGCTGCGAAAGGCATCCCAAGGGGAGCGCAAAAGTGACACAACTTGGCTGCCACCACTGATATTTCCATGAGACCATCCCGAACCATAGGCTGATTTTCCTTCCTAGGGTTAAGGTTTGAGTTACGCCTGGGGTAAGGGTTCTATTAACCAGAAAGCCCTGAGTTCCAAGAACACAGCAGCTGCGAAGGACTACCCAAGAAGAGCGCAAAAGTACCACAACATGCCTGCCTCCACAGCTTTTTCCTTGGGGACATGCCTAATTCCTGGCTGATTTGCCTTTCTCGTCTTAGGGTTGGGGTTCGGCCTAGGGCTAGGATTTTTTTAACTAGGAAGCCCTGAGTTCCAGGCTTACTTCATCTGCCAAAGGCATCCCAAAGGGAGTGCAGAAGTGCCACAAGATGGTTGCTTTCACGGCTTTCCCCTTAGGAAGAACCCTAATACCCGGCTGATTTACCTTCCTAGGGTTACTGTTAGGCTTAGGCCTAGGACTTTTAAAACTAGGAAGCCCTTAGATCCAGGCACACTGCAGCTGTTCAAGGCATCCCAAGGGGAGTACTAAAGTACCACAACATGGCAGCTTTCACAGCTTTTTCCTTGGCACCATCCCTATACATAGGCTGATTTATCTGCCTAGGGTTAGGGTTAGGCTTCAGCCTAGGTCTTGGAGTTTTTTAACCAGGAAGCCCTGAGTTCCAGGCTTACTGCATCTGCCAAAGGCATCCCAAAGGGAGTGCAGAAGTGCCACAACATGTCTGCTTTCACGGCTTAACCCTTAGGAAGAACCCTAATACGCGGCTGATTTACCTTCCTAGGGTTACTGTTAGGCTTAGGCCTAGGACTTTTAAAACCAGGAAGCCCTGGGCTCCAGGCACGCTGCAGCTGCGAAAGGCATCCCAAGGGGAGCGCAAAAGTGACACAACTTGGCTGCCTCTGCTTCTATTCTCATGAGACCATCCCGAACCATAGGCTGATTTTCCTTCCTAGGGTTAAGGTTTGAGTTACGCCTAGGGTAAGGGTTCTATTAACCAGAAAGACCTGAGTTCCAAGAACACAGCAGCTGCGAAGGACTACCCAAGAAGAGCGCAAAAGTACCACAACATGCCTGCCTCCACAGCTTTTTCCTTGGGGACATGCCTAATTCCTGGCTGATTTGCCTTTCTCGTCTTAGGGTTGGGGTTCGGCCTAGGTCTAGGATTTTTTTAATTAGGAAGCCCTGAGTTCCAGACTTACTGCATCTGCCAAAGGCATCCCAAAGGGAGTGCAGAAGTGCCACAACATGTCTGCTTTCACGGCTTAACCCTTAGGAAGAACCCTAATACGCGGCTGATTTACCTTCCTAGGGTTACTGTTAGGCTTAGGCCTAGGACTTTTAAAACCAGGAAGCCCTGGGCTCCAGGCACGCTGCAGCTGCGAAAGGCATCCCAAGGGGAGCGCAAAAGTGACACAACTTGGCTGCCTCTGCTTCTATTCTCATGAGACCATCCCGAACCATAGGCTGATTTTCCTTCCTAGGGTTAAGGTTTGAGTTACGCCTAGGGTAAGGGTTCTATTAACCAGAAAGCCCTGAGTTCCAAGAACACAGCAGCTGCAAAGGACTACCCAAGAAGAGCGCAAAAGTACCACAACGTGCCTGCCTCCACAGCTTTTTCCTTGGGGACATGCCTAATTCCTGGCTGATTTGCCTTTCTCGTCTTAGGGTTGGGGTTCGGCCTAGGGCTAGGATTTTTTTAACCAGGAAGCCCTGAGTTCCAGGCTTACTGCATCTGCCAAAAGCATCCCAAAGGGAGTGCAGAAGTGCCACAACATGGCTGCTTTCACGGCTTTTCCCTTAGGAAGAACCCTAATACCCAGCTGATTTACCTTCCTAGGGTTACTGTTAGGCTTAGGCCTAGGACTTTTAAAACCAGGAAGCCCTGGGCTCCAGGCACATGCAGCTGTTCAAGGCATCCCAAGAGGGCCGCAGAAGTGACACAACTTGGCTGCCTCTGCTGCTATTCTCATGAGACCATCCCGAACCATAGGCTGATTTTCCTTCCTAGGGTTAATGTTTGAGTTACGCCTAGGGTAAGAGTTCTATTAACCAGAAAGCCCTGAGTTCCAAGAACACAGCAGCTGCGAAGGACTACCCAAGAAGAGCGCAAAAGTACCACAACATGCCTGCCTCCACAGCTTTTTCCTTGGGGACATGCCTAATTCCTGGCTGATTTGCCTTTCTGGTCTTAGGGTTGGGGTTCGGCCTAGGGCTAGGATATTTTTAACTAGGAAGCCCTGAGTTCCAGGCTTACTTCATCTGCCAAAGGCATCCCAAAGGGAGTGCAGAAGTGCCACAACATGGCTGCTTTCACGGCTTTCCCCTTAGGAAGAACCCTAATACCCGGCTGATTTACCTTCCCAGGGTTACTGTTAGGCTTAGGCCTAGGACTTTTAAAACTAGGAAGCCCTTAGATCCAGGCACACTGCAGCTGTTCAAGGCATCCCAAGGGGAGTACAAAAGTGCAACAACATGGCAGCTTTCACAGCTTTTTCCTTGGCACCATCCCTATACCTAGGCTGATTTATCTGCCTAGGGTTAGGGTTAGGGTTCAGCCTAGGGCTTGGAGTTTTTTAACCAGGAAGCCCTGAGTTCCAGGCTTACTGCATCTGCCAAAGGCATCCCAAAGGGAGTGCAAAAGTGCCACAACATGGCTGCTTTCACGGCTTTTCCCTTAGGAAGAACCCTAATACGCGGCTGATTTACCTTCCTAGGGTTACTGTTAGGCTTAGGCCTAGGACTTTTAAAACCAGGAAGCCCTGGGCTCCAGGCACACTGCAGCTGTTAAAGGCATCCCAAGAGGGCCGCAGAAGTGACACAACTTGGCTGCCTCTGCTTCTATTCTCATGAGACCATCCTGAACCATGGGCTGATTTTCCTTCCTAGGGTTAAGGTTTGAGTTTTGCCTAGGGTAAGAGGTCTATTAACCAGAAAGACCTGAGTTGCAAGAACACAGCAGCTGCGAAGGACTACCCAAGAAGAGCGCAAAAGTACCACAACATGCCTGCCTCCACAGCTTTTTCCTTGGGGACATGCCTAATTCCTGGCTGATTTGCCTTTCTCGTCTTAGGGTTGGGGTTCGGCCTAGGGCTAGGATTTTTTTAACTAGGAAGCCCTGAGTTCCAGGCTTACTGCATCTGCCAAAGGCATCCCAAAGGGAGTGCAGAAGTGCCACAACATGGCTGCTTTCACGGCTTTTCCCTTAGGAAGAACCCTAATACGCGGCTGATTTACCTTCCTAGGGTTACTGTTAGGCTTAGGCCTAGGACTTTTAAAACCAGGAAGCCCTGGGCTCCAGGCACACTGCAGCTGCGAAAGGCATCCCAAGGGGAGCGCAAAAGTGACACAACTTGGCTGCCACCACTGATATTTCCATGAGACCATCCCGAACCATAGGCTGATTTTCCTTCCTAGGGTTAAGGTTTGAGTTACGCCTAGGGTAAGGGTTCTATTAACCAGAAAGCCCTGAGTTCCAAGAACACAGCAGCTGCGAAGGACTAGCCAAGAAGAGCGCAAAAGTACCACAACGTGCCTGCCTCCACAGCTTTTTCCTTGGGGACATGCCTAATTCCTGGCTGATTTGCCTTTCTCGTCTTAGGGTTGGGGTTCGGCCTAGGGCTAGGATTTTTTTAACCAGGAAGCCCTGAGTTCCAGGCTTACTGCATCTGCCAAAAGCATCCCAAAGGGAGTGCAGAAGTGCCAAAACATGGCTGCTTTCACGGCTTTTCCCTTAGGAAGAACCCTAATACCCAGCTGTTTTACCTTCCTAGGGTTACTGTTAGGCTTAGGCCTAGGACTTTTAAAACCAGGAAGCCCTGGGCTCCAGGCACATGCAGCTGTTCAAGGCATCCCAAGAGGGCCGCAGAAGTGACACAACTTGGCTGCCTCTGCTGCTATTCTCATGAGACCATCCCGAACCATAGGCTGATTTTCCTTCCTAGGGTTAATGTTTGAGTTACGCCTAGGGTAAGAGTTCTATTAACCAGAAAGCCCTGAGTTCCAAGAACACAGCAGCTGCGAAGGACTACCCAAGAAGAGCGCAAAAGTACCACAACATGCCTGCCTCCACAGCTTTTTCCTTGGGGACATGCCTAATTCCTGGCTGATTTGCCTTTCTGGTCTTAGGGTTGGGGTTCGGCCTAGGGCTAGGATATTTTTAACTAGGAAGCCCTGAGTTCCAGGCTTACTTCATCTGCCAAAGGCATCCCAAAGGGAGTGCAGAAGTGCCACAACATGGCTGCTTTCACGGCTTTCCCCTTAGGAAGAACCCTAATACCCGGCTGATTTACCTTCCCAGGGTTACTGTTAGGCTTAGGCCTAGGACTTTTAAAACTAGGAAGCCCTTAGATCCAGGCACACTGCAGCTGTTCAAGGCATCCCAAGGGGAGTACAAAAGTGCAACAACATGGCAGCTTTCACAGCTTTTTCCTTGGCACCATCCCTATACCTAGGCTGATTTATCTGCCTAGGGTTAGGGTTAGGGTTCAGCCTAGGGCTTGGAGTTTTTTAACCAGGAAGCCCTGAGTTCCAGGCTTACTGCATCTGCCAAAGGCATCCCAAAGGGAGTGCAAAAGTGCCACAACATGGCTGCTTTCACGGCTTTTCCCTTAGGAAGAACCCTAATACGCGGCTGATTTACCTTCCTAGGGTTACTGTTAGGCTTAGGCCTAGGACTTTTAAAACCAGGAAGCCCTGGGCTCCAGGCACACTGCAGCTGCGAAAGGCATCCCAAGGGGAGCGCAAAAGTGACACAACTTGGCTGCCACCACTGATATTTCCATGAGACCATCCCGAACCATAGGCTGATTTTCCTTCCTAGGGTTAAGGTTTGAGTTACGCCTAGGGTAAGGGTTCTATTAACCAGAAAGCCCTGAGTTCCAAGAACACAGCAGCTGCGAAGGACTAGCCAAGAAGAGCGCAAAAGTACCACAACATGCCTGCCTCCACAGCTTTTTCCTTGGGGACATGCCTAATTCCTGGCTGATTTGCCTTTCTCGTCTTAGGGTTGGGGTTCGGCCTAGGGCTAGGATTTTAAATTCAGGAAGCCCTGAGTTCCAGGCACACTGGAGCTGTGAAAGGCATCCAAAAGGGAGTGCAGAAGTGCCACAACATGGTTGCTTTCACGGCTTTTTCCTTGGCAAGAAGCTTAACACCAGGCTGATTTCCCTTCCCAGGGTTACTGTAAGGCTTAGGCCTAGGGCTAGGATTTTTAAAACTAGGAAGCCCTTAGATCCAGGCACACTGCAGCTGTTCAAGGCATCCCAAGGGGAGTACAAAAGTGCAACAACATGGCAGCTTTCACAGCTTTTTCCTTGGCACCATCCCTATACCTAGGCTGATTTATCTGCCTAGGGTTAGGGTTAGGGTTCAGCCTAGGGCTTGGAGTTTTTTAACTAGGAAGCCCTGAGTTCCAGGCTTACTGCATCTGCCAAAGGCATCCCAAAGGGAGTGCAAAAGTGCCACAACATGGCTGCTTTCACAGCTTCTCCCTTAGGAAGAACCCTAATACGCGGCTGATTTACCTTCCTAGGGTTACTGTTAGGCTTAGGCCTAGGACTTTTAAAAGCAGGAAGCCCTGGGCTCCAGGCACACTGCAGCTGTTAAAGGCATCCCAAGAGGGCCGCAGAAGTGACACAACTTGGCTGCCTCTGCTTCTATTCTCATGAGACCATCCCGAACCATAGGCTGATTTTCCTTCCTAGGGTTAAGGTTTGAGTTACGCCTGGGGTAAGGGTTCTATTAACCAGAAAGCCCTGAGTTCCAAGAACACAGCAGCTGCGAAGGACTACCCAAGAAGAGCGCAAAAGTACCACAACATGCCTGCCTCCACAGCTTTTTCCTTGGGGACATGCCTAATTCCTGGCTGATTTGCCTTTCTCGTCTTAGGGTTGGGGTTCGGCCTAGGGCTAGGATTTTTTTAACTAGGAAGCCCTGAGTTCCAGGCTTACTTCATCTGCCAAAGGCATCCCAAAGGGAGTGCAGAAGTGCCACAAGATGGTTGCTTTCACGGCTTTCCCCTTAGGAAGAACCCTAATACCCGGCTGATTTACCTTCCTAGGGTTACTGTTAGGCTTAGGCCTAGGACTTTTAAAACTAGGAAGCCCTTAGATCCAGGCACACTGCAGCTGTTCAAGGCATCCCAAGGGGAGTACTAAAGTTCCACAACATGGCAGCTTTCACAGCTTTTTCCTTGGCACCATCCCTATACATAGGCTGATTTATCTGCCTAGGGTTAGGGTTAGGCTTCAGCCTAGGTCTTGGAGTTTTTTAACCAGGAAGCCCTGAGTTCCAGGCTTACTGCATCTGCCAAAGGCATCCCAAAGGGAGTGCAGAAGTGCCACAACATGTCTGCTTTCACGGCTTAACCCTTAGGAAGAACCCTAATACGCGGCTGATTTACCTTCCTAGGGTTACTGTTAGGCTTAGGCCTAGGACTTTTAAAACCAGGAAGCCCTGGGCTCCAGGCACGCTGCAGCTGCGAAAGGCATCCCAAGGGGAGCGCAAAAGTGACACAACTTGGCTGCCTCTGCTTCTATTCTCATGAGACCATCCCGAACCATAGGCTGATTTTCCTTCCTAGGGTTAAGGTTTGAGTTACGCCTAGGGTAAGGGTTCTATTAACCAGAAAGACCTGAGTTCCAAGAACACAGCAGCTGCGAAGGACTACCCAAGAAGAGCGCAAAAGTACCACAACATGCCTGCCTCCACAGCTTTTTCCTTGGGGACATGCCTAATTCCTGGCTGATTTGCCTTTCTCGTCTTAGGGTTGGGGTTCGGCCTAGGTCTAGGATTTTTTTAATTAGGAAGCCCTGAGTTCCAGGCTTACTGCATCTGCCAAAGGCATCCCAAAGGGAGTGCAGAAGTGCCACAACATGTCTGCTTTCACGGCTTAACCCTTAGGAAGAACCCTAATACGCGGCTGATTTACCTTCCTAGGGTTACTGTTAGGCTTAGGCCTAGGACTTTTAAAACCAGGAAGCCCTGGGCTCCAGGCACGCTGCAGCTGCGAAAGGCATCCCAAGGGGAGCGCAAAAGTGACACAACTTGGCTGCCTCTGCTTCTATTCTCATGAGACCATCCCGAACCATAGGCTGATTTTCCTTCCTAGGGTTAAGGTTTGAGTTACGCCTAGGGTAAGGGTTCTATTAACCAGAAAGCCCTGAGTTCCAAGAACACAGCAGCTGCAAAGGACTACCCAAGAAGAGCGCAAAAGTACCACAACGTGCCTGCCTCCACAGCTTTTTCCTTGGGGACATGCCTAATTCCTGGCTGATTTGCCTTTCTCGTCTTAGGGTTGGGGTTCGGCCTAGGGCTAGGATTTTTTTAACCAGGAAGCCCTGAGTTCCAGGCTTACTGCATCTGCCAAAAGCATCCCAAAGGGAGTGCAGAAGTGCCACAACATGGCTGCTTTCACGGCTTTTCCCTTAGGAAGAACCCTAATACCCAGCTGATTTACCTTCCTAGGGTTACTGTTAGGCTTAGGCCTAGGACTTTTAAAACCAGGAAGCCCTGGGCTCCAGGCACATGCAGCTGTTCAAGGCATCCCAAGAGGGCCGCAGAAGTGACACAACTTGGCTGCCTCTGCTGCTATTCTCATGAGACCATCCCGAACCATAGGCTGATTTTCCTTCCTAGGGTTAATGTTTGAGTTACGCCTAGGGTAAGAGTTCTATTAACCAGAAAGCCCTGAGTTCCAAGAACACAGCAGCTGCGAAGGACTACCCAAGAAGAGCGCAAAAGTACCACAACATGCCTGCCTCCACAGCTTTTTCCTTGGGGACATGCCTAATTCCTGGCTGATTTGCCTTTCTGGTCTTAGGGTTGGGGTTCGGCCTAGGGCTAGGATATTTTTAACTAGGAAGCCCTGAGTTCCAGGCTTACTTCATCTGCCAAAG
Organism: Ammospiza maritima maritima; assembly: GCA_036010785.1. Taxonomy (NCBI): domain Eukaryota; kingdom Metazoa; phylum Chordata; class Aves; order Passeriformes; family Passerellidae; genus Ammospiza; species Ammospiza maritima. The sequence goes on from JAYKTQ010000493.1 coordinate 3,517,694, forward strand.
GCATCCCAAAGGGAGTGCAGAAGTGCCACAACATGGCTGCTTTCACGGCTTTCCCCTTAGGAAGAACCCTAATACCCGGCTGATTTACCTTCCCAGGGTTACTGTTAGGCTTAGGCCTAGGACTTTTAAAACTAGGAAGCCCTTAGATCCAGGCACACTGCAGCTGTTCAAGGCATCCCAAGGGGAGTACAAAAGTGCAACAACATGGCAGCTTTCACAGCTTTTTCCTTGGCACCATCCCTATACCTAGGCTGATTTATCTGCCTAGGGTTAGGGTTAGGGTTCAGCCTAGGGCTTGGAGTTTTTTAACCAGGAAGCCCTGAGTTCCAGGCTTACTGCATCTGCCAAAGGCATCCCAAAGGGAGTGCAAAAGTGCCACAACATGGCTGCTTTCACGGCTTTTCCCTTAGGAAGAACCCTAATACGCGGCTGATTTACCTTCCTAGGGTTACTGTTAGGCTTAGGCCTAGGACTTTTAAAACCAGGAAGCCCTGGGCTCCAGGCACACTGCAGCTGTTAAAGGCATCCCAAGAGGGCCGCAGAAGTGACACAACTTGGCTGCCTCTGCTTCTATTCTCATGAGACCATCCTGAACCATGGGCTGATTTTCCTTCCTAGGGTTAAGGTTTGAGTTTTGCCTAGGGTAAGAGGTCTATTAACCAGAAAGACCTGAGTTGCAAGAACACAGCAGCTGCGAAGGACTACCCAAGAAGAGCGCAAAAGTACCACAACATGCCTGCCTCCACAGCTTTTTCCTTGGGGACATGCCTAATTCCTGGCTGATTTGCCTTTCTCGTCTTAGGGTTGGGGTTCGGCCTAGGGCTAGGATTTTTTTAACTAGGAAGCCCTGAGTTCCAGGCTTACTGCATCTGCCAAAGGCATCCCAAAGGGAGTGCAGAAGTGCCACAACATGGCTGCTTTAACGGCTTTTCCCTTAGGAAGAACCCTAATACGCGGCTGATTTACCTTCCTAGGGTTACTGTTAGGCTTAGGCCTAGGACTTTTAAAACCAGGAAGCCCTGGGCTCCAGGCACACTGCAGCTGCGAAAGGCATCCCAAGGGGAGCGCAAAAGTGACACAACTTGGCTGCCACCACTGATATTTCCATGAGACCATCCCGAACCATAGGCTGATTTTCCTTCCTAGGGTTAAGGTTTGAGTTACGCCTAGGGTAAGGGTTCTATTAACCAGAAAGCCCTGAGTTCCAAGAACACAGCAGCTGCGAAGGACTAGCCAAGAAGAGCGCAAAAGTACCACAACGTGCCTGCCTCCACAGCTTTTTCCTTGGGGACATGCCTAATTCCTGGCTGATTTGCCTTTCTCGTCTTAGGGTTGGGGTTCGGCCTAGGGCTAGGATTTTTTTAACCAGGAAGCCCTGAGTTCCAGGCTTACTGCATCTGCCAAAAGCATCCCAAAGGGAGTGCAGAAGTGCCAAAACATGGCTGCTTTCACGGCTTTTCCCTTAGGAAGAACCCTAATACCCAGCTGTTTTACCTTCCTAGGGTTACTGTTAGGCTTAGGCCTAGGACTTTTAAAACCAGGAAGCCCTGGGCTCCAGGCACATGCAGCTGTTCAAGGCATCCCAAGAGGGCCGCAGAAGTGACACAACTTGGCTGCCTCTGCTGCTATTCTCATGAGACCATCCCGAACCATAGGCTGATTTTCCTTCCTAGGGTTAATGTTTGAGTTACGCCTAGGGTAAGAGTTCTATTAACCAGAAAGCCCTGAGTTCCAAGAACACAGCAGCTGCGAAGGACTACCCAAGAAGAGCGCAAAAGTACCACAACATGCCTGCCTCCACAGCTTTTTCCTTGGGGACATGCCTAATTCCTGGCTGATTTGCCTTTCTGGTCTTAGGGTTGGGGTTCGGCCTAGGGCTAGGATATTTTTAACTAGGAAGCCCTGAGTTCCAGGCTTACTTCATCTGCCAAAGGCATCCCAAAGGGAGTGCAGAAGTGCCACAACATGGCTGCTTTCACGGCTTTCCCCTTAGGAAGAACCCTAATACCCGGCTGATTTTCCTTCCCAGGGTTACTGTTAGGCTTAGGCCTAGGACTTTTAAAACTAGGAAGCCCTTAGATCCAGGCACACTGCAGCTGTTCAAGGCATCCCAAGGGGAGTACAAAAGTGCAACAACATGGCAGCTTTCACAGCTTTTTCCTTGGCACCATCCCTATACCTAGGCTGATTTATCTGCCTAGGGTTAGGGTTAGGGTTCAGCCTAGGGCTTGGAGTTTTTTAACCAGGAAGCCCTGAGTTCCAGGCTTACTGCATCTGCCAAAGGCATCCCAAAGGGAGTGCAAAAGTGCCACAACATGGCTGCTTTCACGGCTTTTCCCTTAGGAAGAACCCTAATACGCGGCTGATTTACCTTCCTAGGGTTACTGTTAGGCTTAGGCCTAGGACTTTTAAAACCAGGAAGCCCTGGGCTCCAGGCACACTGCAGCTGCGAAAGGCATCCCAAGGGGAGCGCAAAAGTGACACAACTTGGCTGCCACCACTGATATTTCCATGAGACCATCCCGAACCATAGGCTGATTTTCCTTCCTAGGGTTAAGGTTTGAGTTACGCCTAGGGTAAGGGTTCTATTAACCAGAAAGCCCTGAGTTCCAAGAACACAGCAGCTGCGAAGGACTAGCCAAGAAGAGCGCAAAAGTACCACAACATGCCTGCCTCCACAGCTTTTTCCTTGGGGACATGCCTAATTCCTGGCTGATTTGCCTTTCTCGTCTTAGGGTTGGGGTTCGGCCTAGGGCTAGGATTTTAAATTCAGGAAGCCCTGAGTTCCAGGCACACTGGAGCTGTGAAAGGCATCCAAAAGGGAGTGCAGAAGTGCCACAACATGGTTGCTTTCACGGCTTTTTCCTTGGCAAGAAGCTTAACACCAGGCTGATTTCCCTTCCCAGGGTTACTGTAAGGCTTAGGCCTAGGGCTAGGATTTTTAAAACTAGGAAGCCCTTAGATCCAGGCACACTGCAGCTGTTCAAGGCATCCCAAGGGGAGTACAAAAGTGCAACAACATGGCAGCTTTCACAGCTTTTTCCTTGGCACCATCCCTATACCTAGGCTGATTTATCTGCCTAGGGTTAGGGTTAGGGTTCAGCCTAGGGCTTGGAGTTTTTTAACTAGGAAGCCCTGAGTTCCAGGCTTACTGCATCTGCCAAAGGCATCCCAAAGGGAGTGCAAAAGTGCCACAACATGGCTGCTTTCACAGCTTCTCCCTTAGGAAGAACCCTAATACGCGGCTGATTTACCTTCCTAGGGTTACTGTTAGGCTTAGGCCTAGGACTTTTAAAAGCAGGAAGCCCTGGGCTCCAGGCACACTGCAGCTGTTAAAGGCATCCCAAGAGGGCCGCAGAAGTGACACAACTTGGCTGCCTCTGCTTCTATTCTCATGAGACCATCCCGAACCATAGGCTGATTTTCCTTCCTAGGGTTAAGGTTTGAGTTTCGCCTAGGCTAAGAGGTCTATTAACCAGAAAGACCTGAGTTCCAAGAACACAGCAGCTGCGAAGGACTACCCAAGAAGAGCGCAAAAGTACCACAACATGCCTGCCTCCACAGCTTTTTCCTTGGGGACATGCCTAATTCCTGGCTGATTTGCCTTTCTCGTCTTAGGGTTGGGGTTCGGCCTATGGCTAGGATTTTTTTAACTAGGAAGCCCTGAGTTCCAAGAACACAGCAGCTGCGAAGGACTAGCCAAGAAGAGCGCAAAAGTACCACAACATGCCTGCGTCGATAGCTTTTTCCTTGGGGACATGCCTAATTCCTGGCTGATTTGCCTTTCTCGTCTTAGGTTTGGGGTTCGGCCTAGGGCTAGGATTTTTAAAATCAGGAAGCCCTGAGTTCCAGGCACACTGGAGCTGTGAAAGGCATCCAAAAGGGAGTGCAAAAGTGCCAAAACATTGCTGCTTTCACGGCTTTTTCCTTGGCAAGAACCCTAACACCAGGCTGATTTCCCTTCCCAGGGTTACTGTAAGGCTTAGGCCTAGGGCTAGGATTTTTAAAACTAGGAAGCCATTAGATCCAGGCACACTGCAGCTGTTCAAGGCATCCCAAGGGGAGTACAAAAGTGCAACAACATGGCAGCTTTCACAGCTTTTTCCTTGGCACCATCCCTATACCTAGGCTGATTTATCTGCCTAGGGTTAGGGTTAGGGTTCAGCCTAGGTCTTGGAGTTTTTTAACCAGGAATCCCTGAGTTCCAGGCTTACTGCATCTGCCAAAGGCATCCCAAAGGGAGTGCAGAAGTGCCACAACATGGCTGCTTTCACGGCTTTTCCCTTAGGAAGAACCCTAATACGCGGCTGATTTACCTTCCTAGGGTTACTGTTAGGCTTAGGCCTAGGACTTTTAAAACCAGGAAGCCCTGGGCTCCAGGCACACTGCAGCTGCGAAAGGCATCCCAAGGGGAGCGCAAAAGTGACACAACTTGGCTGCCACCACTGATATTTCCATGAGACCATCCCGAACCATAGGCTGATTTTCCTTCCTAGGGTTAAGGTTTGAGTTACGCCTGGGGTAAGGGTTCTATTAACCAGAAAGCCCTGAGTTCCAAGAACACAGCAGCTGCGAAGGACTACCCAAGAAGAGCGCAAAAGTACCACAACATGCCTGCCTCCACAGCTTTTTCCTTGGGGACATGCCTAATTCCTGGCTGATTTGCCTTTCTCGTCTTAGGGTTGGGGTTCGGCCTAGGGCTAGGATTTTTTTAACTAGGAAGCCCTGAGTTCCAGGCTTAATTCATCTGCCAAAGGCATCCCAAAGGGAGTGCAGAAGTGCCACAAGATGGTTGCTTTCACGGCTTTCCCCTTAGGAAGAACCCTAATACCCGGCTGATTTACCTTCCTAGGGTTACTGTTAGGCTTAGGCCTAGGACTTTTAAAACTAGGAAGCCCTTAGATCCAGGCACACTGCAGCTGTTCAAGGCATCCCAAGGGGAGTACTAAAGTACCACAACATGGCAGCTTTCACAGCTTTTTCCTTGGCACCATCCCTATACATAGGCTGATTTATCTGCCTTGGGTTAGGGTTAGGCTTCAGCCTAGGTCTTGGAGTTTTTTAACCAGGAAGCCCTGAGTTCCAGGCTTACTGCATCTGCCAAAGGCATCCCAAAGGGAGTGCAGAAGTGCCACAACATGTCTGCTTTCACGGCTTAACCCTTAGGAAGAACCCTAATACGCGGCTGATTTACCTTCCTAGGGTTACTGTTAGGCTTAGGCCTAGGACTTTTAAAACCAGGAAGCCCTGGGCTCCAGGCACGCTGCAGCTGCGAAAGGCATCCCAAGGGGAGCGCAAAAGTGACACAACTTGGCTGCCTCTGCTTCTATTCTCATGAGACCATCCCGAACCATAGGCTGATTTTCCTTCCTAGGGTTAAGGTTTGAGTTACGCCTAGGGTAAGGGTTCTATTAACCAGAAAGACCTGAGTTCCAAGAACACAGCAGCTGCGAAGGACTACCCAAGAAGAGCGCAAAAGTACCACAACATGCCTGCCTCCACAGCTTTTTCCTTGGGGACATGCCTAATTCCTGGCTGATTTGCCTTTCTCGTCTTAGGGTTGGGGTTCGGCCTAGGTCTAGGATTTTTTTAATTAGGAAGCCCTGAGTTCCAGGCTTACTGCATCTGCCAAAGGCATCCCAAAGGGAGTGCAGAAGTGCCACAACATGTCTGCTTTCACGGCTTAACCCTTAGGAAGAACCCTAATACGCGGCTGATTTACCTTCCTAGGGTTACTGTTAGGCTTAGGCCTAGGACTTTTAAAACCAGGAAGCCCTGGGCTCCAGGCACGCTGCAGCTGCGAAAGGCATCCCAAGGGGAGCGCAAAAGTGACACAACTTGGCTGCCTCTGCTTCTATTCTCATGAGACCATCCCGAACCATAGGCTGATTTTCCTTCCTAGGGTTAAGGTTTGAGTTACGCCTAGGGTAAGGGTTCTATTAACCAGAAAGCCCTGAGTTCCAAGAACACAGCAGCTGCAAAGGACTACCCAAGAAGAGCGCAAAAGTACCACAACGTGCCTGCCTCCACAGCTTTTTCCTTGGGGACATGCCTAATTCCTGGCTGATTTGCCTTTCTCGTCTTAGGGTTGGGGTTCGGCCTAGGGCTAGGATTTTTTTAACCAGGAAGCCCTGAGTTCCAGGCTTACTGCATCTGCCAAAAGCATCCCAAAGGGAGTGCAGAAGTGCCACAACATGGCTGCTTTCACGGCTTTTCCCTTAGGAAGAACCCTAATACCCAGCTGATTTACCTTCCTAGGGTTACTGTTAGGCTTAGGCCTAGGACTTTTAAAACCAGGAAGCCCTGGGCTCCAGGCACATGCAGCTGTTCAAGGCATCCCAAGAGGGCCGCAGAAGTGACACAACTTGGCTGCCTCTGCTTCTATTCTCATGAGACCATCCCGAACCATAGGCTGATTTTCCTTCCTAGGGTTAATGTTTGAGTTACGCCTAGGGTAAGAGTTCTATTAACCAGAAAGCCCTGAGTTCCAAGAACACAGCAGCTGCGAAGGACTAGCCAAGAAGAGCGCAAAAGTACCACAACATGCCTGCCTCCACAGCTTTTTCCTTGGGGACATGCCTAATTCCTGGCTGATTTGCCTTTCTCGTCTTAGGGTTGGGGTTCGGCCTAGGGCTAGGATTTTAAATTCAGGAAGCCCTGAGTTCCAGGCACACTGGAGCTGTGAAAGGCATCCAAAAGGGAGTGCAGAAGTGCCACAACATGGTTGCTTTCACGGCTTTTTCCTTGGCAAGAAGCTTAACACCAGGCTGATTTCCCTTCCCAGGGTTACTGTAAGGCTTAGGCCTAGGGCTAGGATTTTTAAAACTAGGAAGCCCTTAGATCCAGGCACACTGCAGCTGTTCAAGGCATCCCAAGGGGAGTACAAAAGTGCAACAACATGGCAGCTTTCACAGCTTTTTCCTTGGCACCATCCCTATACCTAGGCTGATTTATCTGCCTAGGGTTAGGGTTAGGGTTCAGCCTAGGGCTTGGAGTTTTTTAACTAGGAAGCCCTGAGTTCCAGGCTTACTGCATCTGCCAAAGGCATCCCAAAGGGAGTGCAAAAGTGCCACAACATGGCTGCTTTCACAGCTTCTCCCTTAGGAAGAACCCTAATACGCGGCTGATTTACCTTCCTAGGGTTACTGTTAGGCTTAGGCCTAGGACTTTTAAAAGCAGGAAGCCCTGGGCTCCAGGCACACTGCAGCTGTTAAAGGCATCCCAAGAGGGCCGCAGAAGTGACACAACTTGGCTGCCTCTGCTTCTATTCTCATGAGACCATCCCGAACCATAGGCTGATTTTCCTTCCTAGGGTTAAGGTTTGAGTTTCGCCTAGGGTAAGAGGTCTATTAACCAGAAAGACCTGAGTTCCAAGAACACAGCAGCTGCGAAGGACTACCCAAGAAGAGCGCAAAAGTACCACAACATGCCTGCCTCCACAGCTTTTTCCTTGGGGACATGCCTAATTCCTGGCTGATTTGCCTTTCTCGTCTTAGGGTTGGGGTTCGGCCTATGGCTAGGATTTTTTTAACTAGGAAGCCCTGAGTTCCAAGAACACAGCAGCTGCGAAGGACTAGCCAAGAAGAGCGCAAAAGTACCACAACATGCCTGCGTCGATAGCTTTTTCCTTGGGGACATGCCTAATTCCTGGCTGATTTGCCTTTCTCGTCTTAGGTTTGGGGTTCGGCCTAGGGCTAGGATTTTTAAAATCAGGAAGCCCTGAGTTCCAGGCACACTGGAGCTGTGAAAGGCATCCAAAAGGGAGTGCAAAAGTGCCAAAACATTGCTGCTTTCACGGCTTTTTCCTTGGCAAGAACCCTAACACCAGGCTGATTTCCCTTCCCAGGGTTACTGTAAGGCTTAGGCCTAGGGCTAGGATTTTTAAAACTAGGAAGCCATTAGATCCAGGCACACTGCAGCTGTTCAAGGCATCCCAAGGGGAGTACAAAAGTGCAACAACATGGCAGCTTTCACAGCTTTTTCCTTGGCACCATCCCTATACCTAGGCTGATTTATCTGCCTAGGGTTAGGGTTAGGGTTCAGCCTAGGTCTTGGAGTTTTTTAACCAGGAATCCCTGAGTTCCAGGCTTACTGCATCTGCCAAAGGCATCCCAAAGGGAGTGCAGAAGTGCCACAACATGGCTGCTTTCACGGCTTTTCCCTTAGGAAGAACCCTAATACGCGGCTGATTTACCTTCCTAGGGTTACTGTTAGGCTTAGGCCTAGGACTTTTAAAACCAGGAAGCCCTGGGCTCCAGGCACACTGCAGCTGCGAAAGGCATCCCAAGGGGAGCGCAAAAGTGACACAACTTGGCTGCCACCACTGATATTTCCATGAGACCATCCCGAACCATAGGCTGATTTTCCTTCCTAGGGTTAAGGTTTGAGTTACGCCTGGGGTAAGGGTTCTATTAACCAGAAAGCCCTGAGTTCCAAGAACACAGCAGCTGCGAAGGACTACCCAAGAAGAGCGCAAAAGTACCACAACATGCCTGCCTCCACAGCTTTTTCCTTGGGGACATGCCTAATTCCTGGCTGATTTGCCTTTCTCGTCTTAGGGTTGGGGTTCGGCCTAGGGCTAGGATTTTTTTAACTAGGAAGCCCTGAGTTCCAGGCTTACTTGATCTGCCAAAGGCATCCCAAAGGGAGTGCAGAAGTGCCACAAGATGGTTGCTTTCACGGCTTTCCCCTTAGGAAGAACCCTAATACCCGGCTGATTTACCTTCCTAGGGTTACTGTTAGGCTTAGGCCTAGGACTTTTAAAACTAGGAAGCCCTTAGATCCAGGCACACTGCAGCTGTTCAAGGCATCCCAAGGGGAGTACTAAAGTACCACAACATGGCAGCTTTCACAGCTTTTTCCTTGGCACCATCCCTATACATAGGCTGATTTATCTGCCTTGGGTTAGGGTTAGGCTTCAGCCTAGGTCTTGGAGTTTTTTAACCAGGAAGCCCTGAGTTCCAGGCTTACTGCATCTGCCAAAGGCATCCCAAAGGGAGTGCAGAAGTGCCACAACATGTCTGCTTTCACGGCTTAACCCTTAGGAAGAACCCTAATACGCGGCTGATTTACCTTCCTAGGGTTACTGTTAGGCTTAGGCCTAGGACTTTTAAAACCAGGAAGCCCTGGGCTCCAGGCACGCTGCAGCTGCGAAAGGCATCCCAAGGGGAGCGCAAAAGTGACACAACTTGGCTGCCTCTGCTTCTATTCTCATGAGACCATCCCGAACCATAGGCTGATTTTCCTTCCTAGGGTTAAGGTTTGAGTTACGCCTAGGGTAAGGGTTCTATTAACCAGAAAGACCTGAGTTCCAAGAACACAGCAGCTGCGAAGGACTACCCAAGAAGAGCGCAAAAGTACCACAACATGCCTGCCTCCACAGCTTTTTCCTTGGGGACATGCCTAATTCCTGGCTGATTTGCCTTTCTCGTCTTAGGGTTGGGGTTCGGCCTAGGTCTAGGATTTTTTTAATTAGGAAGCCCTGAGTTCCAGGCTTACTGCATCTGCCAAAGGCATCCCAAAGGGAGTGCAGAAGTGCCACAACATGTCTGCTTTCACGGCTTAACCCTTAGGAAGAACCCTAATACGCGGCTGATTTACCTTCCTAGGGTTACTGTTAGGCTTAGGCCTAGGACTTTTAAAACCAGGAAGCCCTGGGCTCCAGGCACGCTGCAGCTGCGAAAGGCATCCCAAGGGGAGCGCAAAAGTGACACAACTTGGCTGCCTCTGCTTCTATTCTCATGAGACCATCCCGAACCATAGGCTGATTTTCCTTCCTAGGGTTAAGGTTTGAGTTACGCCTAGGGTAAGGGTTCTATTAACCAGAAAGCCCTGAGTTCCAAGAACACAGCAGCTGCAAAGGACTACCCAAGAAGAGCGCAAAAGTACCACAACGTGCCTGCCTCCACAGCTTTTTCCTTGGGGACATGCCTAATTCCTGGCTGATTTGCCTTTCTCGTCTTAGGGTTGGGGTTCGGCCTAGGGCTAGGATTTTTTTAACCAGGAAGCCCTGAGTTCCAGGCTTACTGCATCTGCCAAAAGCATCCCAAAGGGAGTGCAGAAGTGCCACAACATGGCTGCTTTCACGGCTTTTCCCTTAGGAAGAACCCTAATACCCAGCTGATTTACCTTCCTAGGGTTACTGTTAGGCTTAGGCCTAGGACTTTTAAAACCAGGAAGCCCTGGGCTCCAGGCACATGCAGCTGTTCAAGGCATCCCAAGAGGGCCGCAGAAGTGACACAACTTGGCTGCCTCTGCTGCTATTCTCATGAGACCATCCCGAACCATAGGCTGATTTTCCTTCCTAGGGTTAAGGTTTGAGTTACGCCTGGGGTAAGGGTTCTATTAACCAGAAAGCCCTGAGTTCCAAGAACACAGCAGCTGCGAAGGACTACCCAAGAAGAGCGCAAAAGTACCACAACATGCCTGCCTCCACAGCTTTTTCCTTGGGGACATGCCTAATTCCTGGCTGATTTGCCTTTCTGGTCTTAGGGTTGGGGTTCGGCCTAGGGCTAGGATATTTTTAACTAGGAAGCCCTGAGTTCCAGGCTTACTTCATCTGCCAAAGGCATCCCAAAGGGAGTGCAGAAGTGCCACAACATGGCTGCTTTCACGGCTTTCCCCTTAGGAAGAACCCTAATACCCGGCTGATTTACCTTCCCAGGGTTACTGTTAGGCTTAGGCCTAGGACTTTTAAAACTAGGAAGCCCTTAGATCCAGGCTCACTGCAGCTGTTCAAGGCATCCCAAGGGGAGTACAAAAGTGCAACAACATGGCAGCTTTCACAGCTTTTTCCTTGGCACCATCCCTATACCTAGGCTGATTTATCTGCTTAGGGTTAGGGTTAGGGTTCAGCCTAGGGCTTGGAGTTTTTTAACCAGGAAGCCCTGAGTTCCAGGCTTACTTCATCTGCCAAAGGCATCCCAAAGGGAGTGCAGAAGTGCCACAACATGGCTGCTTTCACGGCTTTTCCCTTAGGAAGAACCCTAATACCCGGCTGATTTACCTTCCTAGGGTTACTGTTAGGCTTAGGCCTAGGACTTTTAAAACCAGGAAGCCCTGGGCTCCAGGCACACTGCAGCTGCGAAAGGCATCCCAAGGGGAGCGCAAAAGTGACACAACTTGGCTGCCACCACTGATATTTCCATGAGACCATCCCAAATCATTGGTTGATTTTCCTTCCTAGGGTTAAGGTTTGAGTTACGCCTAGGGTAAGAGTTCTATTAACCAGAAAGCCCTGAGTTCCAAGAACACAGCAGCTGCGAAGGACTTCCCAAGAAGAGCGCAAAAGTACCACAACATGCCTGCCTCCACAGCTTTTTCCTTGGGAACATGCCTAATTCCTGGCTGATTTGCCTTTCTCGTCTTAGGGTTGGGGTTCGGCCTAGGGCTAGGATTTTTTTAACTAGGAAGCCCTGATTTCCAGGCTTACTGCATCTGCCAAAGGCATCCCAAAGGGAGTGCAGAAGTGCCACAACATGGCTGCTTTCACGGCTTTTCCCTTAGGAAGAACCCTAATACCCAGCTGATTTACCTTCCTAGGGTTACTGTTAGGCTTAGGCCTAGGACTTTTAAAACCAGGAAGCCCTGGGCTCCAGGCACACTGCAGCTGTTCAAGGCATCCCAAGGGGAGCGCAAAAGTGACACAACTTGGCTGCCACCACTGATATTTCCATGAGACCATCCCGAACCATAGGCTGATTTTCCTTCCTAGGGTTAAGGTTTGAGTTACGCCTAGGGTAAGGGTTCTATTAACCAGAAAGCCCTGAGTTCCAAGAACACAGCAGCTGCGAAGGACTACCCAAGAAGAGCGCAAAAGTACCACAACATGCCTGCCTCCACAGCTTTTTCCTTGGGGACATGCCTAATTCCTGGCTGATTTGCCTTTCTCGTCTTAGGGTTGGGGTTCGGCCTAGGGCTAGGACTTTTAAAATCAGGAAGCCCTGAGTTCCAGGCACACTGGAGCTGTGAAAGGCATCCAAAAGGGAGTGCAAAAGTGCCACAACATGGCTGCTTTCACGGCTTTTCCCTTAGGAAGAACCCTAATACGCGGCTGATTTACCTTCCTAGGGTTACTGTTAGGCTTAGGCCTAGGACTTTTAAAACCAGGAAGCCCTGGGCTCCAGGCACACTGCAGCTGCGAAAGGCATCCCAAGGGGAGCGCAAAAGTGACACAACTTGGCTGCCACCACTGATATTTCCATGAGACCATCCCGAACCATAGGCTGATTTTCCTTCCTAGGGTGAAGGTTTGTGTTATGCCTATGGTATGTGTTCTATTAACCAGAAAGCCCTGAGTTCCAAGAACACAGCAGCTGCGAAGGACTTCCCAAGAAGAGCGCAAAAGTACCACAACATGCCTGCCTCCACAGCTTTTTCCTTGGGGACATGCCTAATTCCTGGCTGATTTGCCTTTCTCGTCTTAGGGTTGGGGTTCAGCCTAGGGCTAGGATTTTGAAAATCAGGAAGCCCTGAGTTCCAGGCACACTGGAGCTGTGAAAGGCATCCAAAAGGGAGTGCAAAAGTGCCACAACATGGCTGCTTTCACGGCTTTTTGCTTGGCAAGAAGCCTAACACCAGGCTGATTTCCCTTCCCAGGGTTACTGTAAGGCTTAGGCCTAGGGCTAGGATTTTTAAAACTAGGAAGCCCTTAGATCCAGGCACACTGCAGCTGTTCAAGGCATCCCAAGGGGAGTAAAAAAGTGCAACAACATGGCAGCTTTCACAGCTTTTTCCTTGCCACCATCCCTATACCTAGGCTGATTTATCTGCCTAGGGTTAGGGTTAGGGTTCAGCCTAGGGCTTGGAGATTTTAACCCGGAAGCCCTGAGTTCCAGGCTTACTGCATCTGCCAAATGCATCCCAAAGGGAGTGCAAAAGTGCCACAACATGGCTGCTTTCACGGCTTTTCCCTTAGGAAGAACCCTAATACGCGGCTGATTTACCTTCCTAGGGTTACTGTTAGGCTTAGGCCTAGGACTTTTAAAACCAGGAAGCCCTGGGCTCCAGGCACACTGCAGCTGCGAAAGGCATCCCAAGGGGAGCGCAAAAGTGACACAACTTGGCTGCCACCACTGATATTTCCATGAGACCATCCCGAACCATAGGCTGATTTTCCTTCCTAGGGTTAAGGTTTGAGTTACGCCTAGGGTAAGGGTTCTATTAACCAGAAAGCCCTGAGTTCCAAGAACACAGCAGCTGCGAAGGACTTCCCAAGAAGAGCGCAAAAGTACCACAACATGCCTGCCTCCACAGCTTTTTCCTTGGGGACATGCCTAATTCCTGGCTGATTTGCCTTTCTCGTCTTAGGGTTGGGGTTCGGCCTAGGGCTAGGATTTTTTTAACTAGGAAGCCCTGAGTTCCAGGCTTACTTCATCTGCAAAAGGCATCCCAAAGGGAGTGCAGAAGTGCCACAACATGGCTGCTTTCACGGCTTTTCCCTTAGGAAGAACCCTAATACGCGGCTGATTTCCCTTCCCAGGGTTACTGTTAGGCTTAGGCCTAGGACTTTTAAAACCAGGAAGCCCTGGGCTCCAGGCACACTGCAGCTGCGAAAGGCATCCCAAGGGGAGCGCAAAAGTGACACAACTTGGCTGCCACCACTGATATTTCCATGAGACCATCCCGAACCATAGGCTGATTTTCCTTCCTAGGGTGAAGGTTTGAGTTACGCCTGGGGTAAGGGTTCTATTAACCAGAAAGCCCTGAGTTCCAAGAACACAGCAGCTGCGAAGGACTACCCAAGAAGAGCGGAAAAGTACCACAACATGCCTGCCTCCACAGCTTTTTCCTTGGGGACATGCCTAATTCCTGGCTGATTTGCCTTTCTCGTCTTAGGGTTGGGGTTCGGCCTAGGGCTAGGATTTTTTTAACTAGGAAGCCCTGAGTTCCAGGCTTACTGCATCTGCCAAAGGCATCCCAAAGGGAGTGCAGAAGTGCCACAACATGGCTGCTTTCACGGCTTGCCCAGGATTCTTTTCCCTTAGGAAGAACCCTAATACGCGGCTGATTTACCTTCCTAGGGTTACTCTTAGGCTTAGGCCTAGGACTTTTAAAACCAGGAAGCCCTGGGCTCCAGGCACTCTGCAGCTGCGAAAGGCATCCCAAGGGGAGCGCAAAAGTGACGCAACTTGGCTGCCACCACTGATATTTCCATGAGACCATCCCGATCCATAGGCTGATTTTCCTTCCTAGGGTTAAGGTTTGAGTTACGCCTAGGGTAAGGGTTCTATTAACCAGAAAGCCCTGAGTTCCAAGAACACAGCAGCTGCGAAGGACTACCCAAGAAGAGCGCAAAAGTACCACAACATGCCTGCCTCCACAGCTTTTTCCTTGGGGACATGCCTAATTCCTGGCTGATTTGCCTTTCTCGTCTTAGGGTTGGGGTTCGGCCTAGGGCTAGGATATTTTTAACTAGGAAGCCCTGAGTTCCAGGCTTACTGCATCTGCCAAAGGCATCCCAAAGGGAGTGCAGAAGTGCCACAACATGGCTGCTTTCACGGCTTTTCCCTTAGGAAGAACCCTAATACGCGGCTGATTTACCTTCCTAGGGTTACTGTTAGGCTTAGGCCTAGGACTTTTAAAACCAGGAAGCCCTGGGCTCCAGGCACTCTGCAGCTGCGAAAGGCATCCCAAGGGGAGCGCAAAAGTGACGCAACTTGGCTACCACCACTGATATTTCCATGAGACCATCCCGATCCATAGGCTGATTTTCCTTCCTAGGGTTAAGGTTTCAGTTACGCCTAGGGTAAGGGTTCTATTAACCAGAAAGACCTGAGTTCCAAGAACACAGCAGCTGCGAAGGACTACCCAAGAAGAGCGCAAAAGTACCACAACATGCCTGCCTCCACAGCTTTTTCCTTGGGGACATGCCTAATTCCTGGCTGATTTGCCTTTCTCGTCTTAGGGTTGGGGTTCGGCCTAGGGCTAGGATTTTTAAAATCAGGAAGCCCTGAGTTCCAGGCATACTGAAGCTTTGAAAGGCATCCCAAAGGGAGTGCAAAAGTGCCACAACATGGCTGCTTTCCTGGCTTTTTCCTTGGCAAGAAGCCTAACACCAGGCTGATTTATCTTCCTAGGGTTACTGTAAGGCTTAGGCCTAGTGCTAGGATTTTTAAAACTAGGAAGCCCTTAGCTCCAAGCACACTGCAGCTGTTCAAGGCATCCCAAGAGGGCCGCAGAAGTGACACAACTTGGCTGCCTCTGCTGCTGTTCTCATGAGTCCATCCCGAACCATAGGCTGATTTTCCTTCCTAGGGTGAGGGTTAGAGTTACGCCTAGGGTTAGTGTTTTTTTAACCAGAAAGCCCTGAGTTCCAAGAACACAGCAGCTGCCAAGGACTACCCAAGAGGAGGGGAAAAGTGCCACAACATGGCTGCCTCCAGCGCTTTTTCCTTGGGACCATCTTTGAACCTAGGCTGATTTACTTGCCTCCAGTTGCACCTATGGTCACGCCAAGAGATAGGGATTTTAAATCAGTAAACCCTGAGCTCCAGACCCAGTGCAGCTGCAAAAGGCTTCCCAAGGGCAGCCAAAAATTGCCTCAACATGCTCCTTCCAGTGCTTTTTTCCTTGGGAACATCCCTATACCCAGGCTGATTTATCTGCCTAGGCTTAGGGTTAGGGTTCAGCCTAGAGATAGGATTTTTTCAAATAGGAAGCCCTGAATTCCAGGCACACTGCAGCTGTTAAAGGCAGTGTTCTACGTCAACCGCAACTTAGTCTGAAATAAATGCTTTTTCCCTGAGAGCATCTGAGAGGTTTGCATGAAGCACTGATATCTGACATTTGCAATTTTGAATAGGAGAGGAGAAAGAAAATGGGAAGAAGTTTTTAATTTTAGTGGTTTCAATGTTAATTTCCGTACACTTTTTCAAAACTTATCAGCTCAAATGCCCATCAACATCTTTTAGTCATCTGTAAGTCAGTATTCATATAAAATGTGCTTCAAATCAAAAGAATTTCAAATTTGCACTCCAAATTTCTATGCCTAGATTTATGATTTCCTACACATATTAGATGAAAGGAAGGCCTTTTTTACTGTGGGAGTGCTGGAACACTGGAACAGGTTGCCCAGGGAAGTTGTGGGTGTCCCATCCCTGAAAGTATTCAAGGTCAGCTTGGACGGGGCTTGGAGCAGCAACAAAGGAGAAGCTTGATGGTAGAGAAACAAAGTTGGACTATAGAAGAAACTGGGATTGAAGTATAGGAGCAAGTTTTCTCTCAGCTCTTGGGGTAAATTCAAAGTTGTACAAAATGACATTTATCTGTGCTATTCACTACTGTAACAGAAATGTTCATGAAAACTGTACAGAAGATAGCAAATTTTAAAAGAGATAAGAATTACAGCATAAAATCCATGGGATGGGTTACAACATGAGACACTCTCTAAGAGAAAATCTCTGTGTTTCAGCACTTCATCATGGTAAGATTTCATGAAGTGCCAAAGAAGGCGGCAAAATATCATTCGGGACGTTATTTCCTGGAATTCAGCCTGGCCATTAGTAGGAACTGGGTTTGAACACATCATGTAGATATACCACACACACTTGCCCTTCACTGAAAAATGACTGTTTACAACGAAGAAGCAATTGACGATCAAAATTGATTGAAAGCATCTTAAACATGTCAAGTATTTCATTGTAGATGATCTGTGATCCAAATGCTTCTTCCACCTTCGAGAGGGACAGAACAATTCTTCCATATCATGATGGTTTAAAATTGTATCAACCAATGTTTTCTGCTGAAAAGATAGCATCTATTTTTTTCTATTTTTGGAAGAAAATATTCCTAGACATACAACAGGTGAGAACTAAGTAATTTTAAAGAAACAAATGAAAAGAAAATATTCTGTAAATAGAATGAAATGAAAAGCTGTGTTTTAAATAGGAGCTAAATATGAAACAGAATTTTTGTACCAGGCATTTGAATTACTGCACCAGCTCTTTTGCCCATCAAGAGAGGCGTTTAGCATTTCAGTCTTTTCCAAGGTGTTCATGATCTGCTATGCTGATCTCTGTGTGTGCCTAGGTGTGTGTGGAAGGGGGGGCATGTGAAGGGGAGTGTGTATGTTTGCTTTACAATTGTTGTGGCAGATTCATGCCTCAGCTCCACATTTTGTTTTAGAAAGGTCACACAGAGTGGATGTGAAGTTTACTATCAACAAGAGATCAATTCCCAAATCATCCATTTCACTCTACCTTATAAATCATGTGCTTTGTTGCATATTTTATCAAATCTACTTTCAAGCCAGATGGAGGAAGGAGGATGTGGCAATCCCTCCACCATCTTGCAACTTTTATGCAAGTAGGTTTTCAAGAAAATCATCATTTCTCTTGGAAATATGTCTGGAACAGGCATGATGGTAGTGTCAACCTGTTGGAGTTTTTGTTGCTGGAAGAAGTTATACAAAAGGATTGGTTTTTACATTGACCAGTTACTGAATCAAGCTCAGGAATACATTGGAAATTCAACTGGGGCTTCCTTTCCCCGGCAGACTACTTCTAGAACGAGCTTGTACACTGAAGCTTACTCTTTTGCCCTCTTTTTGTTTCTTTCCTATTTTCTTGGCTTCTTTGCCACTCTCTAGACAATTTTGGAACTTTTTTCCCAACTCAAATGGTTTCAATAGTCTGATTGTGATCATACATTTTTACAAGGAATTTTTAAAATCTTTCCTCCAGTTAAGAAAGTCAAGGACTTAGGTCTTTTTCTTCCCTTATCAATATTGCAATGAAATTGATAAGTAAAGACCAACTCTTTCTTTTTGTTTTTAACCCAAGCAGATAATTCCCATCCATTCATCCATTTGGTGGACCAATGGTTGCCATTCTGATGGAAGTTGTCACTTCTTAACAGTAGGCATTCTGTGACTATGTTGACAGCACTTTGGGTGAAGATCCTAACTGGTCTTAGATACACATAGGGAGAAATTTGCTCAGCCAGTGTCAGTCTTAAGCATGCGTATCAGAAGATCTTTCTAGAGCTGGGAATTTTCCCATGAAAGGGATTCAGTTAGGGAAGAGACACTTGCCCCAGAGGTTTACATTCTTCTTGAAGACTGCTTAAGGAACTTAGATGCCATGTCCATTTGGATCTGTGTCTGCACAGAACTTTGTCATGCCAGTGCTTGAAATGCATCTTGAAGAGAATTCACTAGCACAGAATGAATGAGAGTGGAAGGGGTTGGTGGGGCTAACCAGGCCCAACCCCCCTGCCTAAACCAGGATACCTAGAGCCTCTTGCCCAGGATTCTATCTGGGTGTACTTTTAATGTCTTCAAAGATCCAGGCTCCACAATCTTTCTGGGCAGTCTGTGCCGTGGTTCACTCACCCTCACAGTAAAGAATCATTTCCTGATGTTCCTGTATTTCAGTGTGTGCCCACTGCCTCTTGTCTTTTCACTCAGCATCACTGAAAAGACACTGATTCCCTCCCCTTTGCACTATTGCTTCCATATGGATGTGTGCTGCCATGTAGAGATATGTCAAAAACCTCCCTGAAGCCCAGGCAGATAATATTCCCTTCGTCTACCAGTCAAGTTAATTCATCAGAGGAGTTTAAAGTTATGTTCAGCATGAAATGCCCCGGAAAAATCATGCTAACTACATTATTGTGTCGTCTTTCATGTGCCTGGCAAGGTTTTCCAGGAAGAGCTGCTTCATCAACTTCCTGGGTATAAAAAAGAGGCTGGCTGGTTTGTACGATTGCGAGTCCTCCTAAATGTCTTTTTTGAAGATGAGTGTAATTTGCTTACATCCAGTCCTTAGCCTCTCTTGTCGTCTACATCTTAGCAAAAAGCTTTTCTACTATGTCTGGAGAGGAGAAATTGTGCCAGCACAGAAAACATCTCCTATCGTGTTCTAGACGTTGCACGGAGGTGTGCCGAGTGTTTGGCATGAAGAAAAGAAAAGTTGTCCAAAACAGCTTCCAATCGAATGTTCATGTGATTGGAAAAGTCAGGAGAGTGCAAAGATACTGTTTTCTAGCAGTTGGCAAGCTGCGCACACAATCCCAGTGTTGTACAGCTTCCTTCTTCACCTTTCCGAAGGTGCCGCTCTCTCCGGCTCCCGGAGGCGAAGAAGCGGCTTCTTCGCGCAAAGACGATTGTGCCGCTCACTGTGCACTCCTTAGCGCGGCTTCTGCCGAAAGACGCCCGGGAGCGGCTCTTAGCTCCGGAGAGCATCGTACCTTCGTCTTTAGCGTCTCTTCTCGTCTACATCTTAGCAAAAAGCTTTTCCACTATGTCTGGCGAGGAAAAACTGTGCCAGCACAGAAAACATCTCCCATCGTGTTCTAGACGTTGCACGGAGGTGTGCCGAGTGTTTGGCATGAAGGAAAGAAAAGTTGTCCAAAACAGCTTCCAATCGAATGTTCATGTGATTGGAAAAGTCAGGAGAGTGCAAAGGTACTGTTTTCTATCAGTTGGCAAGCTGCGCACACAATCCCAGTGTTGTACAGCTTCCTTCTTCACCTTTCCGAAGGTGCCGCTCTCTCCGGCTCCCGGAGGCGAAGAAGCGGCTTCTTCGCGCAAAGACGATTGTGCCGCTCACTGTGCACTCCTTAGCGCGGCTTCTGCCGAAAGACGCCCGGGAGCGGCTCTTAGCTCCGGAGAGCATCGTACCTTCGTCTTTAGCGTCTCTTCTCGTCTACATCTTAGCAAAAAGCTTTTCCACTATGTCTGGCGAGGAAAAACTGTGCCAGCACAGAAAACATCTCCCATCGTGTTCTAGACGTTGCACGGAGGTGTGCCGAGTGTTTGGCATGAAGAAAAGAAAAGTTGTCCAAAACAGCTTCCAATCGAATGTTCATGTGATTGGAAAAGTCAGGAGAGTGCAAAGGTACTGTTTTCTATCAGTTGGCAAGCTGCGCACACAATCCCAGTGTTGTACAGCTTCCTTCTTCACCTTTCCGAAGGTGCCGCTCTCTCCGGCTCCCGGAGGCGAAGAAGCGGCTTCTTCGCGCAAAGACGATTGTGCCGCTCACTGTGCTCTCCTTAGCGCGGCTTCTGCCGAAAGACGCCCGGGAGCGGCTCTTAGCTCCGGAGAGCATCGTACCTTCGTCTTTAGCGTCTACTCCCGTCTACATCTTAGCAAAAAGCTTTTCCACTATGTCTGGCGAGGAAAAACTGTGCCAGCACAGAAAACATCTCCCATCGTGTTCTAGACGTTGCACGGAGGTGTGCCGAGTGTTTGGCATGAAGAAAAGAAAAGTTGTCCAAAACAGCTTCCAATCGAATGTTCATGTGATTGGAAAAGTCAGGAGAGTGCAAAGGTACTGTTTTCTAGCAGTTGGCAAGCTGCGCACACAATCCCAGTGTTGTACAGCTTCCTTCTTCACCTTTCCGAAGGTGCCGCTCTCTCCGGCTCCCGGAGGCGAAGAAGCGGCTTCTTCGCGCAAAGACGATTGTGCCGCTCACTGTGCACTCCTTAGCGCGGCTTCTGCCGAAAGACGCCCGGGAGCGGCTCTTAGCTCCGGAGAGCATCGTACCTTCGTCTTTAGCGTCTCTTCTCGTCTACATCTTAGCAAAAAGCTTTTCCACTATGTCTGGCGAGGAAAAACTGTGCCAGCACAGAAAACATCTCCCATCGTGTTCTAGACGTTGCACGGAGGTGTGCCGAGTGTTTGGCATGAAGGAAAGAAAAGTTGTCCAAAACAGCTTCCAATCGAATGTTCATGTGATTGGAAAAGTCAGGAGAGTGCAAAGGTACTGTTTTCTATCAGTTGGCAAGCTGCGCACACAATCCCAGTGTTGTACAGCTTCCTTCTTCACCTTTCCGAAGGTGCCGCTCTCTCCGGCTCCCGGAGGCGAAGAAGCGGCTTCTTCGCGCAAAGACGATTGTGCCGCTCACTGTGCACTCCTTAGCGCGGCTTCTGCCGAAAGACGCCCGGGAGCGGCTCTTAGCTCCGGAGAGCATCGTACCTTCGTCTTTAGCGTCTCTTCTCGTCTACATCTTAGCAAAAAGCTTTTCCACTATGTCTGGCGAGGAAAAACTGTGCCAGCACAGAAAACATCTCCCATCGTGTTCTAGACGTTGCACGGAGGTGTGCCGAGTGTTTGGCATGAAGGAAAGAAAAGTTGTCCAAAACAGCTTCCAATCGAATGTTCATGTGATTGGAAAAGTCAGGAGAGTGCAAAGGTACTGTTTTCTAGCAGTTGGCAAGCTGCGCACACAATCCCAGTGTTGTACAGCTTCCTTCTTCACCTTTCCGAAGGTGCCGCTCTCTCCGGCTCCCGGAGGCGAAGAAGCGGCTTCTTCGCGCAAAGACGATTGTGCCGCTCACTGTGCACTCCTTAGCGCGGCTTCTGCCGAAAGACGCCCGGGAGCGGCTCTTAGCTCCGGACAGCATCGTACCTTCGTCTTTAGCGTCTCTTCTCGTCTACATCTTAGCAAAAAGCTTTTCCACTATGTCTGGCGAGGAAAAACTGTGCCAGCACAGAAAACATCTCCCATCGTGTTCTAGACGTTGCACGGAGGTGTGCCGAGTGTTTGGCATGAAGGAAAGAAAAGTTGTCCAAAACAGCTTCCAATCGAATGTTCATGTGATTGGAAAAGTCAGGAGAGTGCAAAGGTACTGTTTTCTAGCAGTTGGCAAGCTGCGCACACAATCCCAGTGTTGTACAGCTTCCTTCTTCACCTTTCCGAAGGTGCCGCTCTCTCCGGCTCCCGGAGGCGAAGAAGCGGCTTCTTCGCGCAAAGACGATTGTGCCGCTCACTGTGCACTCCTTAGCGCGGCTTCTGCCGAAAGACGCCCGGGAGCGGCTCTTAGCTCCGGAGAGCATCGTACCTACGTCTTTAGCGTCTCTTCTCGTCTACATCTTAGCAAAAAGCTTTTCTACTATGTCTGGCGAGGAAAAACTGTGCCAGCACAGAAAACATCTCCCATCGTGTTCTAGACGTTGCACGGAGGTGTGCCGAGTGTTTGGCATGAAGAAAAGAAAAGTTGTCCAAAACAGCTTCCAATCGAATGTTCATGTGATTGGAAAAGTCAGGAGAGTGCAAAGGTACTGTTTTCTAGCAGTTGGCAAGCTGCGCACACAATCCCAGTGTTGTACAGCTTCCTTCTTCACCTTTCCGAAGGTGCCGCTCTCTCCGGCTCCCGGAGGCGAAGAAGCGGCTTCTTCGCGCAAAGACGATTGTGCCGCTCACTGTGCACTCCTTAGCGCGGCTTCTGCCGAAAGACGCCCAGGAGCAGCTCTTAGCTCCGGAGAGCATCGTACCTTCGTCTTTAGCGTCTCTTCTCGTCTACATCTTAGCAAAAAGCTTTTCCACTATGTCTGGCGAGGAAAAACTGTGCCAGCACAGAAAACATCTCCCATCGTGTTCTAGACGTTGCACGGAGGTGTGCCGAGTGTTTGGCATGAAGGAAAGAAAAGTTGTCCAAAACAGCTTCCAATCGAATGTTCATGTGATTGGAAAAGTCAGGAGAGTGCAAAGGTACTGTTTTCTAGCAGTTGGCAAGCTGCGCACACAATCCCAGTGTTGTACAGCTTCCTTCTTCACCTTTCCGAAGGTGCCGCTCTCTCCGGCTCCCGGAGGCGAAGAAGCGGCTTCTTCGCGCAAAGACGATTGTGCCGCTCACTGTGCACTCCTTAGCGCGGCTTCTGCCGAAAGACGCCCGGGAGCGGCTCTTAGCTCCGGAGAGCATCGTACCTTCGTCTTTAGCGTCTCTTCTCGTCTACATCTTAGCAAAAAGCTTTTCCACTATGTCTGGCGAGGAAAAACTGTGCCAGCACAGAAAACATCTCCCATCGTGTTCTAGACGTTGCACGGAGGTGTGCTGAGTGTTTGGCATGAAGGAAAGAAAAGTTGTCCAAAACAGCTTCCAATCGAATGTTCATGTGATTGGAAAAGTCAGGAGAGTGCAAAGGTACTGTTTTCTATCAGTTGGCAAGCTGCGCACACAATCCCAGTGTTGTACAGCTTCCTTCTTCACCTTTCCGAAGGTGCCGCTCTCTCCGGCTCCCGGAGGCGAAGAAGCGGCTTCTTCGCGCAAAGACGATTGTGCCGCTCACTGTGCTCTCCTTAGCGCGGCTTCTGCCGAAAGACACCCGGGAGCGGCTCTTAGCTCCGGAGAGCATCGTACCTTCGTCTTTAGCGTCTACTCCCGTCTACATCTTAGCAAAAAGCTTTTCCACTATGTCTGGCGAGGAAAAACTGTGCCAGCACAGAAAACATCTCCCATCGTGTTCTAGACGTTGCACGGAGGTGTGCCGAGTGTTTGGCATGAAGAAAAGAAAAGTTGTCCAAAACAGCTTCCAATCGAATGTTCATGTGATTGGAAAAGTCAGGAGAGTGCAAAGGTACTGTTTTCTAGCAGTTGGCAAGCTGCGCACACAATCCCAGTGTTGTACAGCTTCCTTCTTCACCTTTCCGAAGGTGCCGCTCTCTCCGGCTCCCGGAGGCGAAGAAGCGGCTTCTTCGCGCAAAGACGATTGTGCCGCTCACTGTGCACTCCTTAGCGCGGCTTCTGCCGAAAGACGCCCGGGAGCGGCTCTTAGCTCCGGAGAGCATCGTACCTTCGTCTTTAGCGTCTCTTCTCGTCTACATCTTAGCAAAAAGCTTTTCCACTATGTCTGGCGAGGAAAAACTGTGCCAGCACAGAAAACATCTCCCATCGTGTTCTAGACGTTGCACGGAGGTGTGCCGAGTGTTTGGCATGAAGGAAAGAAAAGTTGTCCAAAACAGCTTCCAATCGAATGTTCATGTGATTGGAAAAGTCAGGAGAGTGCAAAGGTACTGTTTTCTATCAGTTGGCAAGCTGCGCACACAATCCCAGTGTTGTACAGCTTCCTTCTTCACCTTTCCGAAGGTGCCGCTCTCTCCGGCTCCCGGAGGCGAAGAAGCGGCTTCTTCGCGCAAAGACGATTGTGCCGCTCACTGTGCACTCCTTAGCGCGGCTTCTGCCGAAAGACGCCCGGGAGCGGCTCTTAGCTCCGGAGAGCATCGTACCTTCGTCTTTAGCGTCTCTTCTCGTCTACATCTTAGCAAAAAGCTTTTCCACTATGTCTGGCGAGGAAAAACTGTGCCAGCACAGAAAACATCTCCCATCGTGTTCTAGACGTTGCACGGAGGTGTGCCGAGTGTTTGGCATGAAGGAAAGAAAAGTTGTCCAAAACAGCTTCCAATCGAATGTTCATGTGATTGGAAAAGTCAGGAGAGTGCAAAGGTACTGTTTTCTATCAGTTGGCAAGCTGCGCACACAATCCCAGTGTTGTACAGCTTCCTTCTTCACCTTTCCGAAGGTGCCGCTCTCTCCGGCTCCCGGAGGCGAAGAAGCGGCTTCTTCGCGCAAAGACGATTGTGCCGCTCACTGTGCACTCCTTAGCGCGGCTTCTGCCGAAAGACGCCCGGGAGCGGCTCTTAGCTCCGGACAGCATCGTACCTTCGTCTTTAGCGTCTCTTCTCGTCTACATCTTAGCAAAAAGCTTTTCCACTATGTCTGGCGAGGAAAAACTGTGCCAGCACAGAAAACATCTCCCATCGTGTTCTAGACGTTGCACGGAGGTGTGCCGAGTGTTTGGCATGAAGGAAAGAAAAGTTGTCCAAAACAGCTTCCAATCGAATGTTCATGTGATTGGAAAAGTCAGGAGAGTGCAAAGGTACTGTTTTCTATCAGTTGGCAAGCTGCGCACACAATCCCAGTGTTGTACAGCTTCCTTCTTCACCTTTCCGAAGGTGCCGCTCTCTCCGGCTCCCGGAGGCGAAGAAGCGGCTTCTTCGCGCAAAGACGATTGTGCCGCTCACTGTGCACTCCTTAGCGCGGCTTCTGCCGAAAGACGCCCGGGAGCGGCTCTTAGCTCCGGAGAGCATCGTACCTACGTCTTTAGCGTCTCTTCTCGTCTACATCTTAGCAAAAAGCTTTTCTACTATGTCTGGCGAGGAAAAACTGTGCCAGCACAGAAAACATCTCCCATCGTGTTCTAGACGTTGCACGGAGGTGTGCCGAGTGTTTGGCATGAAGAAAAGAAAAGTTGTCCAAAACAGCTTCCAATCGAATGTTCATGTGATTGGAAAAGTCAGGAGAGTGCAAAGGTACTGTTTTCTAGCAGTTGGCAAGCTGCGCACACAATCCCAGTGTTGTACAGCTTCCTTCTTCACCTTTCCGAAGGTGCCGCTCTCTCCGGCTCCCGGAGGCGAAGAAGCGGCTTCTTCGCGCAAAGACGATTGTGCCGCTCACTGTGCACTCCTTAGCGCGGCTTCTGCCGAAAGACGCCCAGGAGCAGCTCTTAGCTCCGGAGAGCATCGTACCTTCGTCTTTAGCGTCTCTTCTCGTCTACATCTTAGCAAAAAGCTTTTCCGCTATGTCTGGCGAGGAAAAACTGTGCCAGCACAGAAAACATCTCCCATCGTGTTCTAGACGTTGCACGGAGGTGTGCCGAGTGTTTGGCATGAAGGAAAGAAAAGTTGTCCAAAACAGCTTCCAATCGAATGTTCATGTGATTGGAAAAGTCAGGAGAGTGCAAAGGTACTGTTTTCTATCAGTTGGCAAGCTGCGCACACAATCCCAGTGTTGTACAGCTTCCTTCTTCACCTTTCCGAAGGTGCCGCTCTCTCCGGCTCCCGGAGGCGAAGAAGCGGCTTCTTCGCGCAAAGACGATTGTGCCGCTCACTGTGCACTCCTTAGCGCGGCTTCTGCCGAAAGACGCCCGGGAGCGGCTCTTAGCTCCGGAGAGCATCGTACCTTCGTCTTTAGCGTCTCTTCTCGTCTACATCTTAGCAAAAAGCTTTTCCACTATGTCTGGCGAGGAAAAACTGTGCCAGCACAGAAAACATCTCCCATCGTGTTCTAGACGTTGCACGGAGGTGTGCCGAGTGTTTGGCATGAAGGAAAGAAAAGTTGTCCAAAACAGCTTCCAATCGAATGTTCATGTGATTGGAAAAGTCAGGAGAGTGCAAAGGTACTGTTTTCTAGCAGTTGGCAAGCTGCGCACACAATCCCAGTGTTGTACAGCTTCCTTCTTCACCTTTCCGAAGGTGCCGCTCTCTCCGGCTCCCGGAGGCGAAGAAGCGGCTTCTTCGCGCAAAGACGATTGTGCCGCTCACTGTGCACTCCTTAGCGCGGCTTCTGCCGAAAGACGCCCGGGAGCGGCTCTTAGCTCCGGACAGCATCGTACCTTCGTCTTTAGCGTCTCTTCTCGTCTACATCTTAGCAAAAAGCTTTTCCACTATGTCTGGCGAGGAAAAACTGTGCCAGCACAGAAAACATCTCCCATCGTGTTCTAGACGTTGCACGGAGGTGTGCCGAGTGTTTGGCATGAAGGAAAGAAAAGTTGTCCAAAACAGCTTCCAATCGAATGTTCATGTGATTGGAAAAGTCAGGAGAGTGCAAAGGTACTGTTTTCTAGCAGTTGGCAAGCTGCGCACACAATCCCAGTGTTGTACAGCTTCCTTCTTCACCTTTCCGAAGGTGCCGCTCTCTCCGGCTCCCGGAGGCGAAGAAGCGGCTTCTTCGCGCAAAGACGATTGTGCCGCTCACTGTGCACTCCTTAGCGCGGCTTCTGCCGAAAGACGCCCGGGAGCGGCTCTTAGCTCCGGAGAGCATCGTACCTACGTCTTTAGCGTCTCTTCTCGTCTACATCTTAGCAAAAAGCTTTTCTACTATGTCTGGCGAGGAAAAACTGTGCCAGCACAGAAAACATCTCCCATCGTGTTCTAGACGTTGCACGGAGGTGTGCCGAGTGTTTGGCATGAAGAAAAGAAAAGTTGTCCAAAACAGCTTCCAATCGAATGTTCATGTGATTGGAAAAGTCAGGAGAGTGCAAAGGTACTGTTTTCTAGCAGTTGGCAAGCTGCGCACACAATCCCAGTGTTGTACAGCTTCCTTCTTCACCTTTCCGAAGGTGCCGCTCTCTCCGGCTCCCGGAGGCGAAGAAGCGGCTTCTTCGCGCAAAGACGATTGTGCCGCTCACTGTGCACTCCTTAGCGCGGCTTCTGCCGAAAGACGCCCAGGAGCAGCTCTTAGCTCCGGAGAGCATCGTACCTTCGTCTTTAGCGTCTCTTCTCGTCTACATCTTAGCAAAAAGCTTTTCCACTATGTCTGGCGAGGAAAAACTGTGCCAGCACAGAAAACATCTCCCATCGTGTTCTAGACGTTGCACGGAGGTGTGCCGAGTGTTTGGCATGAAGGAAAGAAAAGTTGTCCAAAACAGCTTCCAATCGAATGTTCATGTGATTGGAAAAGTCAGGAGAGTGCAAAGGTACTGTTTTCTATCAGTTGGCAAGCTGCGCACACAATCCCAGTGTTGTACAGCTTCCTTCTTCACCTTTCCGAAGGTGCCGCTCTCTCCGGCTCCCGGAGGCGAAGAAGCGGCTTCTTCGCGCAAAGACGATTGTGCCGCTCACTGTGCACTCCTTAGCGCGGCTTCTGCCGAAAGACGCCCGGGAGCGGCTCTTAGCTCCGGAGAGCATCGTACCTTCGTCTTTAGCGTCTCTTCTCGTCTACATCTTAGCAAAAAGCTTTTCCACTATGTCTGGCGAGGAAAAACTGTGCCAGCACAGAAAACATCTCCCATCGTGTTCTAGACGTTGCACGGAGGTGTGCTGAGTGTTTGGCATGAAGGAAAGAAAAGTTGTCCAAAACAGCTTCCAATCGAATGTTCATGTGATTGGAAAAGTCAGGAGAGTGCAAAGGTACTGTTTTCTAGCAGTTGGCAAGCTGCGCACACAATCCCAGTGTTGTACAGCTTCCTTCTTCACCTTTCCGAAGGTGCCGCTCTCTCCGGCTCCCGGAGGCGAAGAAGCGGCTTCTTCGCGCAAAGACGATTGTGCCGCTCACTGTGCTCTCCTTAGCGCGGCTTCTGCCGAAAGACGCCCGGGAGCGGCTCTTAGCTCCGGAGAGCATCGTACCTTCGTCTTTAGCGTCTACTCCCGTCTACATCTTAGCAAAAAGCTTTTCCACTATGTCTGGCGAGGAAAAACTGTGCCAGCACAGAAAACATCTCCCATCGTGTTCTAGACGTTGCACGGAGGTGTGCCGAGTGTTTGGCATGAAGAAAAGAAAAGTTGTCCAAAACAGCTTCCAATCGAATGTTCATGTGATTGGAAAAGTCAGGAGAGTGCAAAGGTACTGTTTTCTAGCAGTTGGCAAGCTGCGCACACAATCCCAGTGTTGTACAGCTTCCTTCTTCACCTTTCCGAAGGTGCCGCTCTCTCCGGCTCCCGGAGGCGAAGAAGCGGCTTCTTCGCGCAAAGACGATTGTGCCGCTCACTGTGCACTCCTTAGCGCGGCTTCTGCCGAAAGACGCCCGGGAGCGGCTCTTAGCTCCGGAGAGCATCGTACCTTCGTCTTTAGCGTCTCTTCTCGTCTACATCTTAGCAAAAAGCTTTTCCACTATGTCTGGCGAGGAAAAACTGTGCCAGCACAGAAAACATCTCCCATCGTGTTCTAGACGTTGCACGGAGGTGTGCCGAGTGTTTGGCATGAAGGAAAGAAAAGTTGTCCAAAACAGCTTCCAATCGAATGTTCATGTGATTGGAAAAGTCAGGAGAGTGCAAAGGTACTGTTTTCTATCAGTTGGCAAGCTGCGCACACAATCCCAGTGTTGTACAGCTTCCTTCTTCACCTTTCCGAAGGTGCCGCTCTCTCCGGCTCCCGGAGGCGAAGAAGCGGCTTCTTCGCGCAAAGACGATTGTGCCGCTCACTGTGCACTCCTTAGCGCGGCTTCTGCCGAAAGACGCCCGGGAGCGGCTCTTAGCTCCGGAGAGCATCGTACCTTCGTCTTTAGCGTCTCTTCTCGTCTACATCTTAGCAAAAAGCTTTTCCACTATGTCTGGCGAGGAAAAACTGTGCCAGCACAGAAAACATCTCCCATCGTGTTCTAGACGTTGCACGGAGGTGTGCCGAGTGTTTGGCATGAAGGAAAGAAAAGTTGTCCAAAACAGCTTCCAATCGAATGTTCATGTGATTGGAAAAGTCAGGAGAGTGCAAAGGTACTGTTTTCTAGCAGTTGGCAAGCTGCGCACACAATCCCAGTGTTGTACAGCTTCCTTCTTCACCTTTCCGAAGGTGCCGCTCTCTCCGGCTCCCGGAGGCGAAGAAGCGGCTTCTTCGCGCAAAGACGATTGTGCCGCTCACTGTGCACTCCTTAGCGCGGCTTCTGCCGAAAGACGCCCGGGAGCGGCTCTTAGCTCCGGACAGCATCGTACCTTCGTCTTTAGCGTCTCTTCTCGTCTACATCTTAGCAAAAAGCTTTTCCACTATGTCTGGCGAGGAAAAACTGTGCCAGCACAGAAAACATCTCCCATCGTGTTCTAGACGTTGCACGGAGGTGTGCCGAGTGTTTGGCATGAAGGAAAGAAAAGTTGTCCAAAACAGCTTCCAATCGAATGTTCATGTGATTGGAAAAGTCAGGAGAGTGCAAAGGTACTGTTTTCTAGCAGTTGGCAAGCTGCGCACACAATCCCAGTGTTGTACAGCTTCCTTCTTCACCTTTCCGAAGGTGCCGCTCTCTCCGGCTCCCGGAGGCGAAGAAGCGGCTTCTTCGCGCAAAGACGATTGTGCCGCTCACTGTGCACTCCTTAGCGCGGCTTCTGCCGAAAGACGCCCGGGAGCGGCTCTTAGCTCCGGAGAGCATCGTACCTACGTCTTTAGCGTCTCTTCTCGTCTACATCTTAGCAAAAAGCTTTTCTACTATGTCTGGCGAGGAAAAACTGTGCCAGCACAGAAAACATCTCCCATCGTGTTCTAGACGTTGCACGGAGGTGTGCCGAGTGTTTGGCATGAAGAAAAGAAAAGTTGTCCAAAACAGCTTCCAATCGAATGTTCATGTGATTGGAAAAGTCAGGAGAGTGCAAAGGTACTGTTTTCTAGCAGTTGGCAAGCTGCGCACACAATCCCAGTGTTGTACAGCTTCCTTCTTCACCTTTCCGAAGGTGCCGCTCTCTCCGGCTCCCGGAGGCGAAGAAGCGGCTTCTTCGCGCAAAGACGATTGTGCCGCTCACTGTGCACTCCTTAGCGCGGCTTCTGCCGAAAGACGCCCAGGAGCAGCTCTTAGCTCCGGAGAGCATCGTACCTTCGTCTTTAGCGTCTCTTCTCGTCTACATCTTAGCAAAAAGCTTTTCCACTATGTCTGGCGAGGAAAAACTGTGCCAGCACAGAAAACATCTCCCATCGTGTTCTAGACGTTGCACGGAGGTGTGCCGAGTGTTTGGCATGAAGGAAAGAAAAGTTGTCCAAAACAGCTTCCAATCGAATGTTCATGTGATTGGAAAAGTCAGGAGAGTGCAAAGGTACTGTTTTCTAGCAGTTGGCAAGCTGCGCACACAATCCCAGTGTTGTACAGCTTCCTTCTTCACCTTTCCGAAGGTGCCGCTCTCTCCGGCTCCCGGAGGCGAAGAAGCGGCTTCTTCGCGCAAAGACGATTGTGCCGCTCACTGTGCACTCCTTAGCGCGGCTTCTGCCGAAAGACGCCCGGGAGCGGCTCTTAGCCCCGGAGAGCATCGTACCTTCGTCTTTAGCGTCTCTTCTCGTCTACATCTTAGCAAAAAGCTTTTCCACTATGTCTGGCGAGGAAAAACTGTGCCAGCACAGAAAACATCTCCCATCGTGTTCTAGACGTTGCACGGAGGTGTGCTGAGTGTTTGGCATGAAGGAAAGAAAAGTTGTCCAAAACAGCTTCCAATCGAATGTTCGTGTGATTGGAAATTTCAGGAGAGTGCAAAGGTACTGTTTTCTAGCAGTTGGCAAGCTGCGCACACAATCCCAGTGTTGTACAGCTTCCTTCTTCACCTTTCCGAAGGTGCCGCTCTCTCCGGCTCCCGGAGGCGAAGAAGCGGCTTCTTCGCGCAAAGACGATTGTGCCGCTCACTGCGCACTCCTTAGCGCGGCTTCTGCCGAAAGACGCCCGGGAGCGGCTCTTAGCCCCGGAGAGCATCGTACCTACGTCTTTAGCGTCTCTTCTCGTCTACATCTTAGCAAAAAGCTTTTCTACTATGTCTGGCGAGGAAAAACTGTGCCAGCACAGAAAACATCTCCCATCGTGTTCTAGACGTTGCACGGAGGTGTGCCGAGTGTTTGGCATGAAGAAAAGAAAAGTTGTCCAAAACAGCTTCCAATCGAATGTTCATGTGATTGGAAAAGTCAGGAGAGTGCAAAGGTACTGTTTTCTAGCAGTTGGCAAGCTGCGCACACAATCCCAGTGTTGTACAGCTTCCTTCTTCACCTTTCCGAAGGTGCCGCTCTCTCCGGCTCCCGGAGGCGAAGAAGCGGCTTCTTCGCGCAAAGACGATTGTGCCGCTCACTGCGCACTCCTTAGTGCGGCTTCTGCCGAAAGACGCCCGGGAGCGGCTCTTAGCCCCGGAGAGCATCGTACCTACGTCTTTAGCGTCTCTTCTCGTCTACATCTTAGCAAAAAGCTTTTCCACTATGTCTGGCAAGGAAAAACTGTGCCAGCACAGAAAACATCTCCCATCGTGTTCTAGACGTTGCACGGAGGTGTGCCGAGTGTTTGGCATGAAGAAAAGAAAAGTTGTCCAAAACAGCTTCCAATCGAATGTTCGTGTGATTGGAAAAGTCAGGAGAGTGCAAAGGTACTGTTTTCTAGCAGTTGGCAAGCTGCGCACACAATCCCAGTGTTGTACAACTTCCTTCCTCACCTTTCCGAAGGTGCCGCTCTCTCCGGCTCCCGGAGGCGAAGAAGCGGCTTCTTCGAGCAAAGACGATTGTGCCGCTCACTGTGCACTCCTTAGCGCGGCTTCTGCCGAAAGACGCCCGGGAGCGGCTCTTAGCTCCGGAGAGCATCGTACCTTGGTCTTTAGCGTCTCTTCTCGTCTACATCTTTGCAAAAAGCTTTTCCACTATGTCTGGCGAGGAAAAACCGTGCCAGCACAGAAAACATCTCCCATCGTGTTCTAGACGTTGCACGATCCCTATACTTAGGCTGATTTTCCTACCTGGGGCTAGCGATAGGCTTCAGCCTAGGGCTTGGAGTTTTTTAACCAGGAAGCCCTGAGTTCCAGGCTTACTGCATCTGCCAAAGGCATCCCAAAGGGAGTGCAGAAGTGCCACAACATGGCTGCTTTCACGGCTTTTCCCTTAGGAAGAACCCTAATACGCGGCTGATTTACCTTCCTAGGGTTACTGTTAGGCTTAGGCCTAGGACTTTTAAAACCAGGAAGCCCTGGGCTCCAGGCACACTGCAGCTGCAAAAGGCATCCCAAGGGGAGCGCAAAAGTGACGCAACTTGGCTGCCTCTGCTGCTATTCTCATGAGACCATCCCGAACCATAGGCTGATTTTCCTTCCTAGGGTTAAGGTTTGAGTTACGCCTAGGGTAAGGGTTCTATTAACCAGAAAGCCCTGAGTTCCAAGAACACAGCAGCTGCGAAGGACTACCCAAGAAGAGCGCAAAAGTACCACAACGTGCCTGCCTCCACAGCTTTTTCCTTGGGGACATGCCTAATTCCTGGCTGATTTGCCTTTCTCGTCTTAGGGTTGGGGTTCAGCCTAGGGCTAGGATTTTTTTACCTAGGAAGACCTGACTTCCAGGCTTACTTCATCCGCCAAAGGCATCCCAAAGGGAGTGCAGAAGTGCAACAATACGGCTGCTTTCACGGCTTTTCCCTTAGGAAGAACCCTAATACGCGGCTGATTTACGTTCCTAGGGTTACTGTTAGGCTTAGTCTTAGGACTTTTAAAACTAGGAAGCCCTGGGCTCCAGGCACACTGCAGCTGTTCAAGGCATCCCAAGGGGAGTATTAAAGTACCACAACATGGCAGCTTTCACAGCTTTTTCCTTGGCACCATCCCTATACATAGGCTGATTTATCTGCCTAGGGTTAGGGTTAGGGTTCAGCCTAGGGCTTGGAGTTTTTTAACCAGGAAGCCCTGAGTTCCAGGCTTACTGCATCTGCCAAATGCATCCCAAAGGGAGTGCAAAAGTGCCACAACATGGCTGCTTTCACGGCTTTTCCCTTAGGAGGAACCCTAATACGCGGCTGATTTACCTTCCTAGGGTTACTGTTAGGCTTAGGCCTAGGACTTTTAAAACCAGGAAGCCCTGGGCTCCAGGCACTCTGCAGCTGCGAAAGGCCTCCCAAGGGGAGCGCAAAAGTGACACAACTTGGCTGCCACCACTGCTATTTCCATGAGACCATCCCGAACCATAGGCTGATTTTCCGTCCTAGGGTTAATGTTTGAGTTACGCCTAGGGTAAGGGTTCTATTAACCAGAAAGCCCTGAGTTCCAAGAACACAGCAGCTGCGAAGGACTACCCAAGAAGAGCGCAAAAGTACCACAACATGCCTGCGTCGACAGCTTTTTCCTTGGGGACATGCCTAATTCCTGGCTGATTTGCCTTTCTCGTCTTAGGGTTGGCGTTCGGCCTAGGGCTAGGACTTTTAAAATCAGGAAGCCCTGAGTTCCAGGCACACTGGAGCTGTGAAAGGCATCCAAAAGGGAGTGCAAAAGTGCCACAACATGGCTGCTTTCACGGCTTTTTCCTTGGCAAGAAGCCTAACACCAGGCTGATTTCCCTTCCCAGGGTTACTGTAAGGCTTAGGCCTAGGGCTAGGATTTCTAAAACTTGGAAGCCCTTAGTTCCAGGCTCACTGCAGCTGTTCAAGGCATCCCAAGGGGAGTACAAAAGTGCAACAACATGGCAGCTTTCACAGCTTTTTCCTTGGCACCATCCCTATACCTAGGCTGATTTATCTGCCTAGGGTTAGGGTTAGGCTTCAGCCTAGGTCTTGGAGTTTTTTAATCAGGAAGCCCTGAGTTCCAGGCTTACTGCATCTGCCAAAGGCATCCCAAAGGGAGTGCAGAAGTGCCACAACATGGCTGCTTTCACGGCTTTTCCCTTAGGAAGAACCCTAATACGCGGCTGATTTACCTTCCTAGGGTTACTGTTAGGCTTAGGCCTAGGACTTTTAAAACCAGGAAGCCCTGGGCTCCAGGCACTCTGCAGCTGCGAAAGGCATCCCAAGGGGAGCGCAAAAGTGACACAACTTGGCTGCCACCACTGATATTTCCATGAGACCATCCCGAACCATAGGCTGATTTTCCTTCCTAGGGTTAAGGTTTGAGTTACGCCTAGGGTAAGGGTTCTATTAACCAGAAAGCCCTGAGTTCCAAGAACACAGCAGCTGCGAAGGACTACCCAAGAAGAGCGCAAAAGTACCACAACATGCCTGCCTCCACAGCTTTTTCCTTGGGGACATGCCTAATTCCTGGCTGATTTGCCTTTCTCGTCTTAGGGTTGGGGTTCGGCCTAGGGCTAGGATTTTTTTAACTAGGAAGCCCTGAGTTCCAGGCTTACTGCATCTGCCTAAAGCATCCCAAAGGGAGTGCAGAACTGCCAAAACATGGCTGCTTTCACGGCTTTTCCCTTAGGAAGAACCCTAATACACGGCTGATTTACCTTCCTAGGGTTACTGTTAGGCTTAGGCCTAGGACTTTTAAAACCAGGAAGCCCTGGGCTCCAGGCACTCTGCAGCTGCGAAAGGCATCCCAAGGGGAGCGCAAAAGTGACACAACTTGGCTGCCACCACTGATATTTCCATGAGACCATCCCGAACCATAGGCTGATTTTCCTTCCTAGGGTTAAGGTTTGAGTTACGCCTAGGGTAAGGGTTCTATTAACCAGAAAGCCCTGAGTTCCAAGAACACAGCAGCTGCGAAGGACTACCCAAGAAGAGCGCAAAAGTACCACAACGTGCCTGCCTCCACAGCTTTTTCCTTGGGGACATGCCTAATTCCTGGCTGATTTGCCTTTCTCGTCTTAGGGTTGGGGTTCGGCCTAGGGCTAGGACTTTTAAAATCAGGAAGCCCTGAGTTCCAGGCACACTGGAGCTGTGAAAGGCATCCAAAAGGGAGTGCAAAAGTGCCACAACATGGCTGCTTTCACGGCTTTTTCCTTGGCAAGAAGCCTAACACCAGGCTGATTTCCCTTCCCAGGGTTACTGTAAGGCTTAGGCCTAGGGCTAGGATTTCTAAAACTAGGAAGCCCTTAGTTCCAGGCTCACTGCAGCTGTTCAAGGCATCCCAAGGGGAGTACAAAAGTGCAACAACATGGCAGCTTTCACAGCTTTTTCCTTGGCACCATCCCTATACCTAGGCTGATTTATCTGCCTAGGGTTAGGGTTAGGCTTCAGCCTAGGTCTTGGAGTTTTTTAATCAGGAAGCCCTGAGTTCCAGGCTTACTGCATCTGCCAAAGGCATCCCAAAGGGAGTGCAGAAGTGCCACAACATGGCTGCTTTCACGGCTTTTCCCTTAGGAAGAACCCTAATACACGGCTGATTTACCTTCCTAGGGTTACTGTTAGGCTTAGGCCTAGGACTTTTAAAACCAGGAAGCCCTGGGCTCCAGGCACTCTGCAGCTGCGAAAGGCATCCCAAGGGGAGCGCAAAAGTGACACAACTTGGCTGCCACCACTGATATTTCCATGAGACCATCCCGAACCATAGGCTGATTTTCCTTCCTAGGGTTAAGGTTTGAGTTACGCCTAGGGTAAGGGTTCTATTAACCAGAAAGCCCTGAGTTCCAAGAA
Source organism: Ammospiza maritima maritima (assembly GCA_036010785.1). NCBI lineage: Eukaryota > Metazoa > Chordata > Aves > Passeriformes > Passerellidae > Ammospiza > Ammospiza maritima. The sequence continues at coordinate 3,553,179 of JAYKTQ010000493.1, forward strand.
CACAGCAGCTGCGAAGGACTACCCAAGAAGAGCGCAAAAGTACCACAACGTGCCTGCCTCCACAGCTTTTTCCTTGGGGACATGCCTAATTCCTGGCTGATTTGCCTTTCTCGTCTTAGGGTTGGGGTTCGGCCTAGGGCTAGGATTTTTTTAACTAGGAAGCCCTGAGTTCCAGGCTTACTGCATCTGCCTAAAGCATCCCAAAGGGAGTGCAGAAGTGCCACAACATGGCTGCTTTCACGGCTTTTCCCTTAGGAAGAACCCTAATACGCGGCTGATTTACCTTCCTAGGGTTACTGTTAGGCTTAGGCCTAGGACCTTTAAAACCAGGAAGCCCTGGGCTCCAGGCACATGCAGCTGTTCAAGGCATCCCAAGAGGGCTGCAGAAGTGACACAACTTGGCTGCCTCTGCTGCTATTCTCATGAGACCATCCCGAACCTTAGGCTGATTTTCCTTCCTAGGGTTAAGGTTTGAGTTACGCCTCGGGTAAGGGTTCTATTAACCAGAAAGCCCTGAGTTCCAAGAACACAGCAGCTGCGAAGGACTACCCAAGAAGAGCGCAAAAGTACCACAACGTGCCTGCCTCCACAGCTTTTTCCTTGGGGACATGCCTAATTCCTGGCTGATTTGCCTTTCTCGTCTTAGGGTTGGCGTTCGGCCTAGGGCTAGGATTTTTAAAATCAGGAAGCCCTGAGTTCCAGGCACACTGGAGCTGTGAAAGGCATCCAAAAGGGAGTGCAAAAGTGCCACAACATGGTTGCTTGCACGACTTTTTCCTTGGCAAGAAGCTTAACACCAGGCTGATTTCCCTTCCCAGGGTTACTGTAAGGTTTAGGCCTAGGGCTAGGATTTTTAAAACTAGGAAGCCCTTAGATCCGGGCACACTGCAGCTGTTCAAGGCATCCCAAGGGGAGTACAAAAGTGCAACAACATGGCAGCTTTCACAGCTTTTTCCTTGTCACCATCCCTATACCTAGGCTGATTTATCTGCCTAGGGTGAGGGTTAGGGTTCAGCCTAGGGCTTGGAGTTTTTTAACCAGGAAGCCCTGAGTTCCAGGCTTACTGCATCTGCCAAAGGCATCCCAAAGGGAGTGCAAAAGTGCCACAACATGGCTGCTTTCACAGCTTTTCCCTTAGGAAGAACCCTAATACCCGGCTGATTTACCTTCCTAGGGTTACTGTTAGGCTTAGGCCTAGGACTTTTAAAACCAGGAAGCCCTGGGCTCCAGGCACTCTGCAGCTGCGAAAGGCATCCCAAGGGGAGCGCAAAAGTGACACAACTTGGCTGCCACCACTGATATTTCCATGAGACCATCCCGAACCATAGGCTGATTTTCCTTCCTAGGGTTAAGCTTTGAGTTACGCCTAGGGTAAGGGTTCTATTAACCAGAAAGCCCTGAGTTCCAAGAACACAGCAGCTGCGAAGGACTACCCAAGAAGAGCGCAAAAGTACCACAACATGCCTGCCTCCACAGCTTTTTCCTTGGGGACATGCCTAATTCCTGGCTGATTTGCCTTTCTCGTCTTAGGGTTGGGGTTCGGCCTAGGGCTAGGATTTTTTTAACTAGGAAGCCCTGAGTTCCAGGCTTACTGCATCTGCCTAAAGCATCCCAAAGGGAGTGCAGAACTGCCACAACATGGCTGCTTTCACGGCTTTTCCCTTAGGAAGAACCCTAATACATGGCTGATTTACCTTCCTAGGGTTACTGTTAGGCTTAGGCCTAGGACTTTTAAAACCAGGAAGCCCTGGGCTCCAGGCACTCTGCAGCTGCGAAAGGCATCCCAAGGGGAGCGCAAAAGTGACACAACTTGGCTGCCACCACTGATATTTCCATGAGACCATCCCGAACCATAGGCTGATTTTCCTTCCTAGGGTTAAGGTTTGAGTTACGCCTCGGGTAAGGGTTCTATTAACCAGAAAGCCCTGAGTTCCAAGAACACAGCAGCTGCGAAGGACTACCCAAGAAGAGCGCAAAAGTACCACAACGTGCCTGCCTCCACAGCTTTTTCCTTGGGGACATGCCTAATTCCTGGCTGATTTGCCTTTCTCGTCTTAGGGTTGGGGTTCGGCCTAGGGCTAGGACTTTTAAAATCAGGAAGCCCTGAGTTCCAGGCACACTGGAGCTGTGAAAGGCATCCAAAAGGGAGTGCAAAAGTGCCACAACATGGCTGCTTTCACGGCTTTTTCCTTGGCAAGAAGCCTAACACCAGGCTGATTTCCCTTCCCAGGGTTACTGTAAGGCTTAGGCCTAGGGCTAGGATTTCTAAAACTAGGAAGCCCTTAGTTCCAGGCTCACTGCAGCTGTTCAAGGCATCCCAAGGGGAGTACAAAAGTGCAACAACATGGCAGCTTTCACAGCTTTTTCCTTGGCACCATCCCTATACCTAGGCTGATTTATCTGCCTAGGGTTAGGGTTAGGCTTCAGCCTAGGTCTTGGAGTTTTTTAATCAGGAAGCCCTGAGTTCCAGGCTTACTGCATCTGCCAAAGGCATCCCAAAGGGAGTGCAGAAGTGCCACAACATGGCTGCTTTCACGGCTTTTCCCTTAGGAAGAACCCTAATACGCGGCTGATTTACCTTCCTAGGGTTACTGTTAGGCTTAGGCCTAGGACTTTTAAAACCAGGAAGCCCTGGGCTGCAGGCACTCTGCAGCTGCGAAAGGCATCCCAAGGGGAGCGCAAAAGTGACACAACTTGGCTGCCACCACTGATATTTCCATGAGACCATCCCGAACCATAGGCTGATTTTCCTTCCTAGGGTTAAGGTTTGAGTTACGCCTAGGGTAAGGGTTCTATTAACCAGAAAGCCCTGAGTTCCAAGAACACAGCAGCTGCGAAGGACTACCCCAGAAGAGCGCAAAAGTACCACAACGTGCCTGCCTCCACAGCTTTTTCCTTGGGGACATGCCTAATTCCTGGCTGATTTGCCTTTCTCGTCTTAGGGTTGGGGTTCGGCCTAGGGCTAGGATTTTTTTAACTAGGAAGCCCTGAGTTCCAGGCTTACTGCATCTGCCTAAAGCATCCCAAAGGGAGTGCAGAAGTGCCACAACATGGCTGCTTTCACGGCTTTTCCCTTAGGAAGAACCCTAATACGCGGCTGATTTACCTTCCTAGGGTTACTGTTAGGCTTAGGCCTAGGACCTTTAAAACCAGGAAGCCCTGGGCTCCAGGCACATGCAGCTGTTCAAGGCATCCCAAGAGGGCTGCAGAAGTGACACAACTTGGCTGCCTCTGCTGCTATTCTCATGAGACCATCCCGAACCTTAGGCTGATTTTCCTTCCTAGGGTTAAGGTTTGAGTTACGCCTCGGGTAAGGGTTCTATTAACCAGAAAGCCCTGAGTTCCAAGAACACAGCTGCTGCGAAGGACTACCCAAGAAGAGCGCAAAAGTACCACAACGTGCCTGCCTCCACAGCTTTTTCCTTGGGGACATGCCTAATTCCTGGCTGATTTGCCTTTCTCGTCTTAGGGTTGGGGTTCGGCCTAGGGCTAGGATTTTTAAAATCAGGAAGCCCTGAGTTCCAGGCACACTGGAGCTGTGAAAGGCATCCAAAAGGGAGTGCAAAAGTGCCACAACATGGTTGCTTGCACGACTTTTTCCTTGGCAAGAAGCTTAACACCAGGCTGATTTCCCTTCCCAGGGTTACTGTAAGGCTTAGGCCTAGGGCTAGGATTTCTAAAACTAGGAAGCCCTTAGTTCCAGGCTCACTGCAGCTGTTCAAGGCATCCCAAGGGGAGTACAAAAGTGCAACAACATGGCAGCTTTCACAGCTTTTTCCTTGTCACCATCCCTATACCTAGGCTGATTTATCTGCCTAGGGTTAGGGTTAGGCTTCAGCCTAGGGCTTGGAGTTTTTTAACCAGGAAGCCCTGAGTTCCAGGCTTACTGCATCTGCCAAAGGCATCCCAAAGGGAGTGCAAAAGTGCCACAACATGGCTGCTTTCACAGCTTTTCCCTTAGGAAGAACCCTAATACCCGGCTGATTTACCTTCCTAGGGTTACTGTTAGGCTTAGGCCTAGGACTTTTAAAACCAGGAAGCCCTGGGCTCCAGGCACACTGCAGCTGTTAAAGGCATCCCAAGAGGGCCGCAGAAGTGACACAACTTGGCTGCCTCTGCTTCTATTCTCATGAGACCATCCCGAACCATAGGCTGATTTTCCTTCCTAGGGTTAATGTTTGAGTTTCGCCTAGGGTAAGAGGTCTATTAACCAGAAAGACCTGAGTTCCAAGAACACAGCAGCTGCGAAGGACTACCCAAGAAGAGCGCAAAAGTACCACAACATGCCTGCCTCCACAGCTTTTTCCTTGGGGACATGCCTAATTCCTGCCTGATTTGCCTTTCTCGTCTTAGGGTTGGGGTTCGGCCTAGGGCTAGGATTTTTTTAACTAGGAAGCCCTGAGTTCCAGGCTTACTGCATCTGCCAAAGGCATCCCAAAGGGAGTGCAGAAGTGCCACAACATGGCTGCTTTCACGGCTTTTCCCTTAGGAAGAACCCTAATACGCGGCTGATTTACCTTCCTAGGGTTACTGTTAGGCTTAGGCCTAGGACTTTTAAAACCAGGAAGCCCTGGGCTCCAGGCACACTGCAGCTGCGAAAGGCATCCCAAGGGGAGCGCAAAAGTGACACAACTTGGCTGCCACCACTGATATTTCCATGAGACCATCTCGAACCATAGGCGGATTTTCCTTCCTAGGGTTAAGGTTTGAGTTACGCCTAGGGTAAGGGTTCTATTAACCAGAAAGCCCTGAGTTCCAAGAACACAGCAGCTGCGAAGGACTAGCCAAGAAGAGCGCAAAAGTACCACAACATGCCTGCGTCGATAGCTTTTTCCTTGGGGACATGCCTAATTCCTGGCTGATTTGCCTTTCTCGTCTTAGGGTTGGCGTTCGGCCTAGGGCTAGGACTTTTAAAATCAGGAAGCCCTGAGTTCCAGGCACACTGGAGCTGTGAAAGGCATCCAAAAGGGAGTGCAAAAGTGCCACAACATGGCTGCTTTCACGGCTTTTTGCTTGGCAAGAAGCCTAACACCAGGCTGATTTCCCTTCCCAGGGTTATTGTAAGCCTTAGGCCTAGGGCTAGGATTTCTAAAACTAGGAAGCCCTTAGTTCCAGGCTCACTGCAGCTGTTCAAGGCATCCCAAGGGGAGTACAAAAGTGCAACAACATGGCAGCTTTCACAGTTTTTTCCTTGGCACCATCCCTATACCTAGGCTGATTTATCTGCCTAGGGTTAGGGTTAGGCTTTGGCCTAGGGCTAGGATTTTTTTAACTAGGAAGCCCTGAGTTCCAGGCTTACTGCATCTTCCAAAGGCATCCCAAAGGGAGTGCAGAAGTGCCACAACATGGCTGCTTTCACGGCTTTTCCCTTAGGAAGAACCCTAATACGCGGCTGATTTACCTTCCTAGGGTTACTGTTAGGCTTAGGCCTAGGACTTTTAAAACCAGGAAGCCCTGGGCTCCAGGCACACTGCAGCTGCGAAAGGCATCCCAAGGGGAGCGCAAAAGTGACACAACTTGGCTGCCACCACTGATATTTCCATGAGACCATCCCGAACCATAGGCTGATTTTCCTTCCTAGGGTTAAGGTTTGAGTTACGCCTAGGGTAAGGGTTCTATTAACCAGAAAGCCCTGAGTTCCAAGAACACAGCAGCTGCGAAGGACTACCCAAGAAGAGCGCAAAAGTACCACAACATGCCTGCTTCGATAGCTTTTTCCTTGGGGACATGCCTAATTCCTGGCTGATTTGCCTTTCTCGTCTTAGGGTTGCGGTTCGGCCTAGGGCTAGGATTTTTTTAACTAGGAAGCCCTGAGTTCCAGGCTTACTTATCTGCCAAAAGCATCCCAAAGGGAGTGCAGAAGTGCCACAACATGGCTGCTTTCACGGCTTTTCCCTTAGGAAGAACCCTAATACGCGGCTGATTTACCTTCCTAGGGTTACTGTTAGGCTTAGGCCTAGGACTTTTAAAACCAGGAAGCCCTGGGCTCCAGGCACATGCAGCTGTTCAAGGCATCCCAAGAGGGCTGCAGAAGTGACACAACTTGGCTGCCTCTGCTGCTATTCTCATGAGACCATCCCGAACCATAGGCTGATTTTCCTTCCTAGGGTTAAGGTTTGAGTTACGCCTCGGGTAAGGGTTCTATTAACCAGAAAGGCCTGAGTTCCAAGAACACAGCAGCTGCGAAGGACTACCCAAGAAGAGCGCAAAAGTACAACAACGTTCCTGCCTCCACAGCTTTTTCCTTGGGGACATGCCTAATTCCTGGCTGATTTGCCTTTCTCGTCTCAGGGTTGGGGTTCGGCCTAGGGCTAGGATTTTTAAAATCAGGAAGCCCTGAGTTCCAGGCACACTGGAGCTGTGAAAGGCATCCAAAAGGGAGTGCAAAAGTGCCACAACATGGTTGCTTGCACGACTTTTTCCTTGGCAAGAAGCTTAACACCAGGCTGATTTCCCTTCCCAGGGTTACTGTAAGGCTTAGGCCTAGGGCTAGGATTTTTAAAACTAGGAAGCCCTTAGAGCCGGGCACACTGCAGCTGTTCAAGGCATCCCAAGGGGAGTACAAAAGTGCAACAACATGGCAGCTTTCACAGCTTTTTCCTTGTCACCATCCCTATACCTAGGCTGATTTATCTGCCTAGGGTGAGGGTTAGGGTTCAGCCTAGGGCTTGGAGTTTTTTAACCAGGAAGCCCTGAGTTCCAGGCTTACTGCATCTGCCAAAGGCATCCCAAAGGGAGTGCAAAAGTGCCACAACATGGCTGCTTTCACAGCTTTTCCCTTAGGAAGAACCCTAATACCCGGCTGATTTACCTTCCTAGGGTTACTGTTAGGCTTACGCCTAGGACTTTTAAAACCAGGAAGCCCTGGGCTCCAGGCACTCTGCAGCTGCGAAAGGCATCCCAAGGGGAGCGCAAAAGTGACACAACTTGGCTGCCACCACTGATATTTCCATGAGACCATCCCGAACCATAGGCTGATTTTCCTTCCTAGGGTTAAGCTTTGAGTTACGCCTAGGGTAAGGGTTCTATTAACCAGAAAGCCCTGAGTTCCAAGAACACAGCAGCTGCGAAGGACTACCCAAGAAGAGCGCAAAAGTACCACAACATGCCTGCCTCCACAGCTTTTTCCTTGGGGACATGCCTAATTCCTGGCTGATTTGCCTTTCTCGTCTTAGGGTTGGGGTTCGGCCTAGGGCTAGGATTTTTTTAACTAGGAAGCCCTGAGTTCCAGGCTTACTGCATCTGCCTAAAGCATCCCAAAGGGAGTGCAGAACTGCCACAACATGGCTGCTTTCACGGCTTTTCCCTTAGGAAGAACCCTAATACACCGCTGATTTACCTTCCTAGGGTTACTGTTAGGCTTAGGCCTAGGACTTTTAAAACCAGGAAGCCCTGGGCTCCAGGCACTCTGCAGCTGTTCAAGGCATCCCAAGAGGGCTGCAGAAGTGACACAACTTGGCTGCCTCTGCTGCTATTCTCATGAGACCATCCCGAACCTTAGGCTGATTTTCCTTCCTAGGGTTAAGGTTTGAGTTACGCCTCGGGTAAGGGTTCTATTAACCAGAAAGCCCTGAGTTCCAAGAACACAGCTGCTGCGAAGGACTACCCAAGAAGAGCGCAAAAGTACCACAACGTGCCTGCCTCCACAGCTTTTTCCTTGGGGACATGCCTAATTCCTGGCTGATTTGCCTTTCTCGTCTTAGGGTTGGGGTTCGGCCTAGGGCTAGGATTTTTAAAATCAGGAAGCCCTGAGTTCCAGGCACACTGGAGCTGTGAAAGGCATCCAAAAGGGAGTGCAAAAGTGCCACAACATGGTTGCTTGCACGACTTTTTCCTTGGCAAGAAGCTTAACACCAGGCTGATTTCCCTTCCCAGGGTTACTGTAAGGCTTAGGCCTAGGGCTAGGATTTTTAAAACTAGGAAGCCCTTAGATCCGGGGACACTGCAGCTGTTCAAGGCATCCCAAGGGGAGTACAAAAGTGCAACAACATGGCAGCTTTCACAGCTTTTTCCTTGTCACCATCCCTATACCTAGGCTGATTTATCTGCCTAGGGTTAGGGTTAGGGTTCAGCCTAGGGCTTGGAGTTTTTTAACCAGGAAGCCCTGAGTTCCAGGCTTACTGCATCTGCCAAAGGCATCCCAAAGGGAGTGCAAAAGTGCCACAACATGGCTGCTTTCACAGCTTTTCCCTTAGGAAGAACCCTAATACCCGGCTGATTTACCTTCCTAGGGTTACTGTTAGGCTTAGGCCTAGGACTTTTAAAACCAAGAAGCCCTGGGCTTCAGGCACACTGCAGCTGTTAAAGGCATCCCAAGAGGGCCGCAGAAGTGACACAACGTGGCTGCCTCTGCTTCTATTCTCATGAGACCATCCCGAACCATAGGCTGATTTTCCTTCCTAGGGTTAATGTTTGAGTTTCGCCTAGGGTAAGAGGTCTATTAACCAGAAAGACCTGAGTTCCAAGAACACAGCAGCTGCGAAGGACTACCCAAAAAGAGCGCAAAAGTACCACAACATGCCTGCCTCCACAGCTTTTTCCTTGGGGACATGCCTAATTCCTGCCTGATTTGCCTTTCTCGTCTTAGGGTTGGGGTTCGGCCTAGGGCTTGGAGTTTTTTAACTAGGAAGCCCTGAGTTCCAGGCTTACTGCATCTGCCAAAGGCATCCCAAAGGGAGTGCAGAAGTGCCACAACATGGCTGCTTTCACGGCTTTTCCCTTAGGAAGAACCCTAATACGCGGCTGATTTACCTTCCTAGGGTTACTGTTAGGCTTAGGCCTAGGACTTTTAAAACCAGGAAGCCCTGGGCTCCAGGCACACTGCAGCTGCGAAAGGCATCCCAAGGGGAGCGCAAAAGTGACACAACTTGGCTGCCACCACTGATATTTCCATGAGAACATCCCGAACCATAGGCTGATTTTCCTTCCTAGGGTTAAGGTTTGAGATACGCCTAGGGTAAGGGTTCTATTAACCAGAAAGCCCTGAGTTCCAAGAACACAGCAGCTGCGAAGGACTAGCCAAGAAGAGCGCAAAAGTACCACAACATGCCTGCGTCGATAGCTTTTTCCTTGGGGACATGCCTAATTCCTGGCTGATTTGCCTTTCTCGTCTTAGGGTTGGCGTTCGGCCTAGGGCTAGGATTTTTTTAACTAGGAAGCCCTGAGTTCCAGGCTTACTGCATCTGCCAAAGGCATCCCAAAGGGAGTGCAGAAGTGCCACAACATGGCTGCTTTCACGGCTTTTCCCTTAGGAAGAACCCTAATACGCGGCTGATTTACCTTCCTAGGGTTACTGTTAGGCTTAGGCCTAGGACTTTTAAAACCAGGAAGCCCTGGGCTCCAGGCACACTGCAGCTGTTCAAGGCATCCCAAGGGGAGTACTAAAGCACCACAACATGGCAGCTTTCACAGCTTTTTCCTTGGCACCATCCCTATACCTAGGCTGATTTATCTGCCTAGGGTTAGGGTTAGGGTTCAGCCTAGGGCTTGGAGTTTTTTAACCAGGAAGCCCTGAGTTCCAGGCTTACTGCATCTGCCAAATGCATCCCAAAGGGAGTGCAAAAGTGCCACAACATGGCTGCTTTTACGGCTTTTCCCTTAGGAAGAACCCTAATACGCGGCTGATTTACCTTCCTAGGGTTACTGTTAGGCTTAGGCCTAGGACTTTTAAAACCAGGAAGCCCTGGGCTCCAGGCACACTGCAGCTGTTCAAGGCATCCCAAGGGGAGTACTAAAGCACCACAACATGGCAGCTTTCACAGCTTTTTCCTTGGCACCATCCCTATACATAGGCTGATTTATCTGCCTAGGGTTAGGGTTAGGGTTCAGCCTAGGGCTTGGAGTTTTTTAACCAGGAAGCCCTGAGTTCCAGGCTTACTGCATCTGCGAAATGCATCCCAAAGGGAGTGCAAAAGTGCCACAACATGGCTGCTTTCACGGCTTTTCCCTTAGGAAGAACCCTAATACGCGGCTGATTTACCTTCCTAGGGTTACTGTTAGGCTTAGGCCTAGGACTTTTAAAACCAGGAAGCCCTGGGCTCCAGGCACTCTGCAGCTGTGAAAGGCATCCCAAGGGGAGCGCAAAAGTGCCGCAACTTGGCTGCCACCACTGATATTTCCATGAGACCATCCCGAACCATAGGCTGATTTTCCTTCCTAGGGTTAAGGTTTGAGTTACGCCTAGGGTAAGGGTTCTATTAACCAGAAAGCCCTGAGTTCCAAGAACACAGCAGCTGCGAAGGACTAGCCAAGAAGAGCGCAAAAGTACCACAACATGCCTGCCTCCACAGCTTTTTCCTTGGGGACATGCCTAATTCCTGGCTGATTTGCCTTTCTCGTCTTAGGTTTGGGGTTCGGCCTAGGGCTAGGACTTTTAAAATCAGGAAGCCCTGAGTTCCAGGCACACTGGAGCTGTGAAAGTCATCCAAAAGGGAGTGCAAAAGTGCCACAACATGGCTGCTTTCACGGCTTTTTCCTTGGCAAGAAGCCTAACACCAGGCTGATTTCCATTCCCATGGTTACTGTAAGGCTTAGGCCTAGGGCGAGGATTTCTAAAACTAGGAAGCCCTTAGTTCCAGGCTCACTGCAGCTGTTCAAGGCATCCCAAGGGGAGTACAAAAGTGCAACAACATGGCAGCTTTCACAGCTTTTTCCTTGGCACCATCCCTATACCTAGGCTGATTTATCTGCCTAGGGTTAGGGTTAGGCTTCAGCCTAGGGCTTGGAGTTTTTTAACCAGGAAGCCCTGAGTTCCAGGCTTACTGCATCTGCCAAAGGCATCCCAAAGGGAGTGCAGAAGTGCCACAACATGGCTGCTTTCACGGCTTTTCCCTTAGGAAGAACCCTAATACCCGGCTGATTTACCTTCCTAGGGTTACTGTTAGGCTTAGGCCTAGGACTTTTAAAACCAGGAAGCCCTGGGCTCCAGGGACACTGCAGCTGCGAAAGGCATCCCAAGGGGAGCGCAAAAGTGACACAACTTGGCTGCCACCACTGATATTTCCATGAGACGATCCCAAATCATAGGCTGATTTTCCTTCCTAGGATTAAGGTTTGAGTTACGCCTAGGGTAAGGGTTCTATTAACCAGAAAGCCCTGAGTTCCAAGAACACAGCAGCTGCGAAGGACTACCCAAGAAGAGCGCAAAAGTACCACAACATGCCTGCCTCCACAGCTTTTTCCTTGGGGACATGCCTAATTCCTGGCTGATTTGCCTTTCTCGTCTTAGGGTTGGGGTTCGGCCTAGGGCTAGGATTTTTTTAACTAGGAAGCCCTGAGTTCCAGGCTTACTGCATCTGCCAAAGGCATCCCAAAGGGAGTGCAGAAGTGCAACATGGCTGCTTTCACGGGTTTTCCCTTAGGAAGAACCCTAATACGCGGCTGATTTACATTCCTAGGGTTACTGTTAGGCTTAGGCCTAGGACTTTTAAAACCAGGAAGCCCTGGGCTCCAGGCACACTGCAGCTGCGAAAGGCATCCCAAGGGGAGTACAAAAGTGCAACAACATGGCAGCTTCCACAGCTTTTTCCTTGCCACCATCCCTATACCTAGGCTGATTTATCTGACTAGGGTTAGGGTTAGGCTTCAGCCTAGGGCTTGGAGTTTTTTAACCAGGAAGCCCTGAGTTCCAGGCTTACTGCATCTGCCAAAGGCATCCCAAAGGGAGTGCAGAAGTGCCACAACATGGCTGCTTTCACGGCTTTTCCCTTAGGAAGAACCCTAATACGCGGCTGATTTACCTTCCTAGGGTTACTGTTAGGCTTAGGCCTAGGACTTTTAAAACCAGGAAGCCCTGGGCTCCATGCACATGTTGATGCGAAAGGCATCCCAAGAGGGCCGCAGAAGTGACACAACTTGGCTGCCTCTGCTTCTATTCTCATGAGACCATCCTGAACCATAGGCTGATTTTCCTTCCTAGGCTTAAGGTTTGAGTTACGCCTCGGGTAAGGGGCTAGTATTTTTAAAACTAGGAAGCCCTTAGATCCAGGCACACTGCAGCTGTTCAAGGCATCCCAAGGGGAGTACAAAAGTGTAACAACATGGCAGCTTTCACAGCTTTTTCCTTGGCACTATCCCTAAACCTAGGCTGATTTATCTGCCTAGGGTTAGGGTTAGGCTTCAGCCTAGGGCTTGGAGTTTTTTAACCAGGAAGCCCTGAGTTCCAGGCTTACTGCATCTGCCAAAGGCATCCCAAAGGGAGTGCAGAAGTGCCACAACATGGCTGCTTTCACAGCTTTTCCCTTAGGAAGAACCCTAATACCTGGCTGATTTACCTTCCTAGGTTTACTGTAAGGTTTAGACCTAGGACTTTTAAAACCAGGAAGCCCTGGGCTTCAGGCACACTGCAGCTGTTAAAGGCATCCGAAGAGGGGCGCAGAAGTGACACATCTTGGCTGCCTCTGCTTCTATTCTCATGAGACCATCCCGAACCATAGGCTGATTTTCCTTCCTAGGGTTAATGTTTGAGTTTCGCCTAGGGTAAGAGGTCTATTAACCAGAAAGACCTGAGTTCCAAGAACACAGCAGCTGCGAAGGACTACCCAAGAAGAGCGCAAAAGTACCACAACATGCCTGCCTCCACAGCTTTTTCCTTGGGGACATGCCTAATTCCTGGCTGATTTGCCTTTCTCGTCTTAGGCTTGGGGTTCGGCCTAGGGCTAGGATTTTTTTAACTAGGTAGCCCTGAGTTCCAGGCTTACTGCATCTGCCAAAGGCATCCCAAAGGGAGTGCAAAAGTGCCACAACATGGCTGCTTTCACGGCTTTTCCCTTAGGAAGAACCCTAATACGCGGTTGATTTACCTTCCTAGGGTTACTGTTAGGCTTAGGCCTAGGACTTTTAAAACCAGGAAGCCCTGGGCTCCAGGCACATGCAGCTTTTAAAGGAATACAAAGAGGGCCGCAGAAGTGACACAACTTGGCTGCCTCTGCTGCTATTCTCATGAGACCATCCCGAACCATAGGCTGATTTTCCTTCCTAGGGTGAAGGTTTGAGTTACGCCTGGGGTAAGGGTTCTATTAACCAGAAAGCCCTGAGTTCCAAGAACACAGCAGCTGCGAAGGACTACCCCAGAAGAGCGCAAAAGTACCACAACGTGCCTGCCTCCACAGCTTTTTCCTTGGGGACATGCCTAATTCCTGGCTGATTTGCCTTTCTCGTCTTAGGGTTGGGGTTCGGCCTAGGGCTAGGATTTTTTTAACTAGGAAGCCCTGAGTTCCAGGCTTACTGCATCTGCCAAAGGCATCCCAAAGGGAGTGCAGAAGTGCCACAACATGGCTGCTTTCACGGCCTTCCCCTTAAGAAGAACCCTAATACCCAGCTGATTTACCTTCCTAGGGTTACTGTTAGGCTTAGGCCTAGGACTTTTAAAACCAGGAAGCCCTGGTCTCCAGGCACACTGCAGCTGCGAAAGGCATCCCAAGGGGAGCGCAAAAGTGACACAACTTGGCTGCCACCACTGATATTTCCATGAGACCATCCCGAACCATAGGCTGATTTTCCTTCCTAGGGTTAAGGTTTGAGTTACGCCTAGGGTAAGGGTTCTATTAACCAGAAAGCCCTTATTTCCAAGAACACTGCAGCTGAGAAGGTCTAGCCAAGAAGAGCGCAAAAGTACCACAACATGCCTGCCTCCACAGCTTTTTCCTTGGGGACATGCCTAATTCCTGGCTGATTTGCCTTTCTCGTCTTAGGGTTGGGGTTCGGCCTAGGGCTAGGACTTTTAAAATCAGGAAGCCCTGAGTTCCAGGCACACTGGAGCTGTGAAAGACATCCAAAAGGGAGTGCAAAAGTGCCACAACATGGTTGCTTTCACGGCTTTTTCCTTGGCAAGAAGCCTAACACCAGGCTGATATCCCTTGCCAGGGTTACTGTTAGGCTTAGGCCTAGGGCTAGGATTTTTAAAACTAGGAAGCCCTTAGATCCAGGCACACTGCAGCTGTTCAAGGCATCCCAAGGGGAGTACAAAAGTGCAACAACATGGCAGCTTTCACAGCTTTTTCCTTGGCACTATCCCTATACCTAGGCTGATTTATCTGCCTAGGGTTAGGGTTAGGCTTCAGCCTAGGGCTTGGAGTTTTTTAACCAGGAAGCCCTGAGTTCCAGGCTTACTGCATCTGCCAAAGGCATCCCAAAGGGAGTGCAAAAGTGCCACAACATGGCTGCTTTCACAGCTTTTCCCTTAGGGAGAACCGTAATACCTGGCTGATTTACCTTCCTAAGGTTACTGTTAGGCTTAGACCTAGGACTTTTAAAACCAGGAAACCCTGGGCTTCAGGCACACTGCAGCTGTTAAAGGCATCCCAAGAGGGCCGCAGAAGTGACACAACTTGGCTGCCTCTGCTTCTATTCTCATGAGACCATCCCGAACCATAGGCTGATTTTCCTTCCTAGGGTTAATGTTTGAGTTTCGCCTAGGGTAAGAGGTCTATTAACCAGAAAGCCCTGAGTTCCAAGAACACAGCAGCTGCGAAGGACTACCCCAGAAGAGCGCAAAAGTACCACAACGTGCCTGCCTCCACAGCTTTTTCCTTGGGGACATGCCTAATTCCTGGCTGATTTGCCTTTCTCGTCTTAGGGTTGGGGTTCGGCCTAGGGCTAGGATTTTTTTAACTAGGAAGCCCTGAGTTCCAGGCTTACTGCATCTGCCAAAGGCATCCCAAAGGGAGTGCAGAAGTGCCACAACATGGCTGCTTTCACGGCCTTCCCCTTAAGAAGAACCCTAATACCCAGCTGATTTACCTTCCTAGGGTTACTGTTAGTCTTAGGCCTAGGACTTTTAAAACCAGGAAGCCCTGGGCTCCAGGCACATGCAGCTGTTAAAGGCATCCCAAGAGGGCCGCAGAAGTGACACAACTTGGCTACCTCTGCTGCTATTCTCATGAGACCATCCCGAACCATAGGCTGATTTTCCTTCTTAGGGTTAAGATTTGAGTTACGCCTAGGGTAAGAGTTCTATTAACCAGAAAGACCTGAGTTCTAAGAACACAGCAGCTGCGAAGGACTACCCAAGAAGAGCGCAAAAGTACCACAACATGCCTGCCTCCACAGCTTTTTCCTTGGGGACATGCCTAATTCCTGGCTGATTTGCCTTTCTCGTCTTAGGGTTGGGGTTCGGCCTAGGGCTAGGATTTTTTTACCTAGGAAGCCCTGAGTTTCAGGCTTACTGCATCTGCCAAAGGCATCCCAAAGGGAGTGCAGAAGTGCAACATGGCTGCTTTCACGGCTTTTCCCTTAGGAAGAACCCTAATACGCGGCTGATTTACATTCCTAGGGTTACTGTTAGGCTTAGGCCTAGGACTTTTAAAACCAGGAAGCCCTGGGCTCCAGGCACACTGCAGCTGCGAAAGGCATCCCAAGGGGAGTACAAAAGTGCAACAACATGGCAGCTTCCACAGCTTTTTCCTTGCCACCATCCCTATACCTAGGCTGATTTATCTGACTAGGGTTAGGGTTAGACTTCAGCCTAGGGCTTGGAATTTTTTAACCAGGAAGCCCTGAGTTCCAGGCTTACTGCATCTGCCAAAGGCATCCCAAAGGGAGTGCAGAAGTGCCACAACATGGCTGCTTTCACGGCTTTTCCCTTAGGAAGAACCCTAATACGCGGCTGATTTACCTTCCTAGGGTTACTGTTAGGCTTAGGCCTAGGACTTTTAAAACCAGGAAGCCCTGGGCTCCAGGCACACTGCAGCTGCGAAAGGCATCCCAAGAGGGCCGCAGAAGTGACACAACTTGGCTGCCTCTGCTTCTATTCTCATGAGACCATCCTGAACCATAGGCTGATTTTCCTTCCTAGGGTTAAGGTTTGAGTTACGCCTCGGGTAAGGGGCTAGTATTTTTAAAACTAGGAAGCCCTTAGATCCAGGCACACTGCAGCTGTTCAAGGCATCCCAAGGGGAGTACAAAAGTGCAACAACATGGCAGCTTTCACAGCTTTTTCCTTGGCACTATCCCTAAACCTAGGCTGATTTATCTGCCTAGGGTTAGGGTTAGGCTTCAGCCTAGGGCTTGGAGTTTTTTAACCAGGAAGCCCTGAGTTCCAGGCTTACTGCATCTGCCAAAGGCATCCCAAAGGGAGTGCAGAAGTGCCACAACATGGCTGCTTTCACAGCTTTTCCCTTAGGAAGAACCCTAATACACGGCTGATTTACCTTCCTAGGTTTACTGTAAGGCTTAGACCTAGGACTTTTAAAACCAGGAAGCCCTGGGCTTCAGGCACACTGCAGCTGTTCAAGGCATCCGAAGAGGGGCGCAGAAGTGACACATCTTGGCTGCCTCTGCTTCTATTCTCATGAGACCATCCCGAACCATAGGCTGATTTTCCTTCCTAGGGTTAATGTTTGAGTTTCGCCTAGGGTAAGAGGTCTATTAACCAGAAAGACCTGAGTTCCAAGAACACAGCAGCTGCGAAGGACTACCCAAGAAGAGCGCAAAAGTACCACAACATGCCTGCCTCCACAGCTTTTTCCTTGGGGACATGCCTAATTCCTGGCTGATTTGCCTTTCTCGTCTTAGGGTTGGGGTTCGGCCTAGGGCTAGGATTTTTTTAACTAGGAAGCCCTGAGTTCCAGGCTTACTGCATCTGCCAAAGGCATCCCAAAGGGAGTGCAAAAGTGCCACAACATGGCTGCTTTCACGGCTTTTCCCTTAGGAAGAACCCTAATACGCGGTTGATTTACCTTCCTAGGGTTACTGTTAGGCTTAGGCCTAGGACTTTTAAAACCAGGAAGCCCTGGGCTCCAGGCACATGCAGCTGTTAAAGGAATACCAAGAGGGCCGCAGAAGTGACACAACTTGGCTGCCTCTGCTGCTATTCTCATGAGACCATCCCGAACCATAGGCTGATTTTCCTTCCTAGGGTGAAGGTTTGAGTTACGCCTGGGGTAAGGGTTCTATTAACCAGAAAGCCCTGAGTTCCAAGAACACAGCAGCTGCGAAGGACTACCCAAGAAGAGCGCAAAAGTACCACAACGTGCCTGCCTCCACAGCTTTTTCCTTGGGGACATGCCTAATTCCTGGCTGATTTGCCTTTCTCGTCTTAGGGTTGGGGTTCGGCCTAGGGCTAGGATTTTTTTAACTAGGAAGCCCTGAGTTCCAGGCTTACTGCATCTGCCAAAGGCATCCCAAAGGGAGTGCAGAAGTGCCACAACATGGCTGCTTTCACGGCCTTCCCCTTAAGAAGAACCCTAATACCCAGCTGATTTACCTTCCTAGGGTTACTGTTAGGCTTAGGCCTAGGACTTTTAAAACCAAGAAGCCCTGGTCTCCAGGCACACTGCAGCTGCGAAAGGCATCCCAAGGGGAGCGCAAAAGTGACACAACTTGGCTGCCACCACTGATATTTCCATGAGACCATCCCGAACCATAGGCTGATTTTCCTTCCTAGGGTTAAGGTTTGTGTTACGCCTAGGGTAATTGTTCTATTAAACAGAAAGCCCTTATTTCCAAGAACACTGCAGCTGAGAAGGACTAGCCAAGAAGAGCGCAAAAGTACCACAACATGCCTGCCTCCACAGCTTTTTCCTTGGGGACATGCCTAATTCCTGGCTGATTTGCCTTTCTCGTCTTAGGGTTGGGGTTCGGCCTAGGGCTAGGACTTTTAAAATCAGGAAGCCCTGAGTTCCAGGCACACTGGAGCTGTGAAAGACATCCAAAAGGGAGTGCAAAAGTGCCACAACATGGTTTCTTTCACGGCTTTTTCCTTGGCAAGAAGCCTAAAACCAGGCTGATATCCCTTGCCAGGGTTACTGTTAGGCTTAGGCCTAGGGCTAGGATTTTAAAAACTAGGAAGCCCTTAGCTCCAGGCACACTGCAGCTGTTCAAGGCATCCCAAGGGGAGTACAAAAGTGCAACAACATGGCAGCTTTCACAGCTTTTTCCTTGGCACTATCCCTAAACCTAGGCTGATTTATCTGCCTAGGGTTAGGGTTAGGCTTCAGCCTAGGGCTTGGAGTTTTTTAACCAGGAAGCCCTGAGTTCCAGGCTTACTGCATCTGCCAAAGGCATCCCAAAGGGAGTGCAGAAGTGCCACAACATGGCTGCTTTCACAGCTTTTCCCTTAGGAAGAACCCTAATACCTGGCTGATTTACCTTCCTAGGTTTACTGTAAGGTTTAGACCTAGGACTTTTAAAACCAGGAAGCCCTGGGCTTCAGGCACACTGCAGCTGTTAAAGGCATCCGAAGAGGGGCGCAGAAGTGACACATCTTGGCTGCCTCTGCTTCTATTCTCATGAGACCATCCCGAACCATAGGCTGATTTTCCTTCCTAGGGTTAATGTTTGAGTTTCGCCTAGGGTAAGAGGTCTATTAACCAGAAAGACCTGAGTTCCAAGAACACAGCAGCTGCGAAGGACTACCCAAGAAGAGCGCAAAAGTACCACAACATGCCTGCCTCCACAGCTTTTTCCTTGGGGACATGCCTAATTCCTGGCTGATTTGCCTTTCTCGTCTTAGGCTTGGGGTTCGGCCTAGGGCTAGGATTTTTTTAACTAGGAAGCCCTGAGTTCCAGGCTTACTGCATCTGCCAAAGGCATCCCAAAGGGAGTGCAAAAGTGCCACAACATGGCTGCTTTCACGGCTTTTCCCTTAGGAAGAACCCTAATACGCGGTTGATTTACCTTCCTAGGGTTACTGTTAGGCTTAGGCCTAGGACTTTTAAAACCAGGAAGCCCTGGGCTCCAGGCACATGCAGCTGTTAAAGGAATACCAAGAGGGCCGCAGAAGTGACACAACTTGGCTGCCTCTGCTGCTATTCTCATGAGACCATCCCGAACCATAGGCTGATTTTCCTTCCTAGGGTGAAGGTTTGAGTTACGCCTGGGGTAAGGGTTCTATTAACCAGAAAGCCCTGAGTTCCAAGAACACAGCAGCTGCGAAGGACTACCCCAGAAGAGCGCAAAAGTACCACAACGTGCCTGCCTCCACAGCTTTTTCCTTGGGGACATGCCTAATTCCTGGCTGATTTGCCTTTCTCGTCTTAGGGTTGGGGTTCGGCCTAGGGCTAGGATTTTTTTAACTAGGAAGCCCTGAGTTCCAGGCTTACTGCATCTGCCAAAGGCATCCCAAAGGGAGTGCAGAAGTGCCACAACATGGCTGCTTTCACGGCCTTCCCCTTAAGAAGAACCCTAATACCCAGCTGATTTACCTTCCTAGGGTTACTGTTAGGCTTAGGCCTAGGACTTTTAAAACCAGGAAGCCCTGGGCTCCAGGCACACTGCAGCTGCGAAAGGCATCCCAAGGGGAGCGCAAAAGTGACACAACTTGGCTGCCACCACTGATATTTCCATGAGACCATCCCGAACCATAGGCTGATTTTCCTTCCTAGGGTTAAGGTTTGAGTTACGCCTAGGGTAAGGGTTCTATTAACCAGAAAGCCCTTATTTCCAAGAACACTGCAGCTGAGAAGGACTAGCCAAGAAGAGCGCAAAAGTACCACAACATGCCTGCCTCCACAGCTTTTTCCTTGGGGACATGCCTAATTCCTGGCTGATTTGCCTTTCTCGTCTTAGGGTTGGGGTTCGGCCTAGGGCTAGGACTTTTAAAATCAGGAAGCCCTGAGTTCCAGGCACACTGGAGCTGTGAAAGACATCCAAAAAGGAGTGCAAAAGTGCCACAACATGGTTGCTTTCATGGCTTTTTCCTTGGCAAGAAGCCTAACACCAGGCTGATATCCCTTGCCAGGGTTACTGTTAGGCTTAGGCCTAGGGCTAGGATTTTTAAAACTAGGAAGCCCTTAGATCCAGGCACACTGCAGCTGTTCAAGGCATCCCAAGGGGAGTACAAAAGTGCAACAACATGGCAGCTTTCACAGCGTTTTCCTTGGCACTATCCCTATACCTAGGCTGATTTATCTGCCTAGGGTTAGGGTTAGGCTTCAGCCTAGGGCTTGGAGTTTTTTAACCAGGAAGCCCTGAGTTCCAGGCTTACTGCATCTGCCAAAGGCATCCCAAAGGGAGTGCAGAAGTGCCACAACATGGCTGCTTTCACAGCTTTTCCCTTAGGAAGAACCCTAATACCTGGCTGATTTACCTTCCTAGGTTTACTGTAAGGCTTAGACCTAGGACTTTTAAAACCAGGAAGCCCTGGGCTCCAGGCACATGCAGCTGCGAAAGGCATCCCAAGAGGGCCGCAGAAGTGACACAACTTGGCTGCCTCTGCTTCTATTCTCATGAGACCATCCTGAACCATAGGCTGATTTTCCTTCCTAGGGTTAAGGTTTGAGTTACGCCTCGGGTAAGGGGCTAGTATTTTTAAAACTAGGAAGCCCTTAGATCCAGGCACACTGCAGCTGTTCAAGGCATCCCAAGGGGAGTACAAAAGTGCAACAACATGGCAGCTTTCACAGCTTTTTCCTTGGCACTATCCCTAAACCTAGGCTGATTTATCTGCCTAGGGTTAGGGTTAGGCTTCAGCCTAGGGCTTGGAGTTTTTTAACCAGGAAGCCCTGAGTTCCAGGCTTACTGCATCTGCCAAAGGCATCCCAAAGGGAGTGCAGAAGTGCCACAACATGGCTGCTTTCACAGCTTTTCCCTTAGGAAGAACCCTAATACCTGGCTGATTTACCTTCCTAGGTTTACTGTAAGGCTTAGACCTAGGACTTTTAAAACCAGGAAGCCCTGGGCTTCAGGCACACTGCAGCTGTTAAAGGCATCCGAAGAGGGGCGCAGAAGTGACACATCTTGGCTGCCTCTGATTCTATTCTCATGAGACCATCCCGAACCATAGGCTGATTTTCCTTCCTAGGGTTAATGTTTGAGTTTCGCCTAGGGTAAGAGGTCTATTAACCAGAAAGACCTGAGTTCCAAGAACACAGCAGCTGCGAAGGACTACCCAAGAAGAGCGCAAAAGTACCACAACATGCCTGCCTCCACAGCTTTTTCCTTGGGGACATGCCTAATTCCTGGCTGATTTGCCTTTCTCGTCTTAGGCTTGGGGTTCGGCCTAGGGCTAGGATTTTTTTAACTAGGAAGCCCTGAGTTCCAGGCTTACTGCATCTGCCAAAGGCATCCCAAAGGGAGTGCAAAAGTGCCACAACATGGCTGCTTTCACGGCTTTTCCCTTAGGAAGAACCCTAATACGCGGTTGATTTACCTTCCTAGGGTTACTGTTAGGCTTAGGCCTAGGACTTTTAAAACCAGGAAGCCCTGGGCTCCAGGCACATGCAGCTGTTAAAGGAATACCAAGAGGGCCGCAGAAGTGACACAACTTGGCTGCCTCTGCTGCTATTCTCATGAGACCATCCCGAACCATAGGCTGATTTTCCTTCCTAGGGTGAAGGTTTGAGTTACGCCTGGGGTAAGGGTTCTATTAACCAGAAAGCCCTGAGTTCCAAGAACACAGCAGCTGCGAAGGACTACCCAAGAAGAGCGCAAAAGTACCACAACGTGCCTGCCTCCACAGCTTTTTCCTTGGGGACATGCCTAATTCCTGGCTGATTTGCCTTTCTCGTCTTAGGGTTGGGGTTCGGCCTAGGGCTAGGATTTTTTTAACTAGGAAGCCCTGAGTTCCAGGCTTACTGCATCTGCCAAAGGCATCCCAAAGGGAGTGCAGAAGTGCCACAACATGGCTGCTTTCACGGCCTTCCCCTTTAGAAGAACCCTAATACCCAGCTGATTTACCTTCCTAGGGTTACTGTTAGGCTTAGGCCTAGGACTTTTAAAACCAGGAAGCCCTGGTCTCCAGGCACACTGCAGCTGCGAAAGGCATCCCAAGGGGAGCGCAAAAGTGACACAACTTGGCTGCCACCACTGATATTTCCATGAGACCATCCCGAACCATAGGCTGATTTTCCTTCCTAGGGTTAAGGTTTGAGTTACGCCTAGGGTAATTGTTCTATTAACCAGAAAGCCCTTATTTCCAAGAACACTGCAGCTGAGAAGGACTACCCAAGAAGAGCGCAAAAGTACCACAACATGCCTGCCTCCACAGCTTTTTCCTTGGGGACATGCCTAATTCCTGGCTGATTTGCCTTTCTCGTCTTAGGCTTGGGGTTCGGCCTAGGTCTAGGATTTTTTTAACTAGGAAGCCCTGAGTTCCAGGCTTACTTCATCTGCCAAAAGCAACCCAAAGGGAGTGCAAAAGTGCCACAACATGGCTGCTTTCACGGCTTTTCCCTTAGGAAGAACCCTAATACGCGGCTGATTTACCTTCCTAGGGTTACTGTTAGGCTTAGGCCTAGGACTTTTAAAACCAGGAAGCCCTGGGCTCCAGGCACATGCAGCTGTTAAAGGCATCCCAAGAGGGCCGCAGAAGTGACACAACTTGGCTACCTCTGCTGCTATTCTCATGAGACCATCCCGAACCATAGGCTGATTTTCCTTCTTAGGGTTAAGATTTGAGTTACGCCTAGGGTAAGAGTTCTATTAACCAGAAAGACCTGAGTTCTAAGAACACAGCAGCTGCGAAGGACTAGCCAAGAAGAGCGCAAAAGTACCACAACATGCCTGCCTCCACAGCTTTTTCCTTGGGGACATGCCTAATTCCTGGCTGATTTGCCTTTCTCGTCTTAGGCTTGGGGTTCGGCCTAGGGCTAGGATTTTTTTACCTAGGAAGCCCTGAGTTCCAGGCTTACTGCATCTGCCAAAGGCATCCCAAAGGGAGTGCAGAAGTGCAACATGGCTGCTTTCACGGCTTTTCCCTTAGGAAGAACCCTAATACGCGGCTGATTTACATTCCTAGGGTTACTGTTAGGCTTAGGCCTAGGACTTTTAAAACCAGGAAGCCCTGGGCTCCAGGCACACTGCAGCTGCGAAAGGCATCCCAAGGGGAGTACAAAAGTGCAACAACATGGCAGCTTCCACAGCTTTTTCCTTGCCACCATCCCTATACCTAGGCTGATTTATCTGACTAGGGTTAGGGTTAGACTTCAGCCTAGGGCTTGGAATTTTTTAACCAGGAAGCCCTGAGTTCCAGGCTTACTGCATCTGCCAAAGGCATCCCAAAGGGAGTGCAGAAGTGCCACAACATGGCTGCTTTCACGGCTTTTCCCTTAGGAAGAACCCTAATACGCGGCTGATTTACCTTCCTAGGGTTACTGTTAGGCTTAGGCCTAGGACTTTTAAAACCAGGAAGCCCTGGGCTCCAGGCACATGCAGCTGCGAAAGGCATCCCAAGAGGGCCGCAGAAGTGACACAACTTGGCTGCCTCTGCTTCTATTCTCATGAGACCATCCTGAACCATAGGCTGATTTTCCTTCCTAGGGTTAAGGTTTGAGTTACGCCTCGGGTAAGGGGCTAGTATTTTTAAAACTAGGAAGCCCTTAGATCCAGGCACACTGCAGCTGTTCAAGGCATCCCAAGGGGAGTACAAAAGTGCAACAACATGGCAGCTTTCACAGCTTATTCCTTGGCACTATCCCTATACCTAGGCTGATTTATCTGCCTAGGGTTAGGGTTAGGCTTCAGCCTAGGGCTTGGAGTTTTTTAACCAGGAAGCCCTGAGTTCCAGGCTTACTGCATCTGCCAAAGGCATCCCAAAGGGAGTGCAAAAGTGCCACAACATGGCTGCTTTCACAGCTTTTCCCTTAGGAAGAACCCTAATACCTGGCTGATTTACCTTCCTAGGGTTACTGTTAGGCTTAGACCTAGGACATTTAAAACCAGGAAACCCTGGGCTTCAGGCACACTGCAGCTGTTAAAGGCATCCCAAGAGGGCCGCAGAAGTGACACAACTTGGCTGCCTCTGCTTCTATTCTCATGAGACCATCCCGAACCATAGGCTGATTTTCCTTCCTAGGGTTAATGTTTGAGTTTCGCCTAGGGTAAGGGTTCTATTAACCAGAAAGCCCTGAGTTCCAAGAACACAGCAGCTGCGAAGGACTACCCAAGAAGAGCGCAAAAGTACCACAACATGCCTGCCTCCACAGCTTTTTCCTTGGGGACATGCCTAATTCCTGGCTGATTTGCCTTTCTCGTCTTAGGCTTGGGGTTCGGCCGAGGGCTAGGATTTTTTTAACTAGGAAGCCCTGAGTTCCAGGCTTACTGCATCTGCCAAAGGCATCCCAAAGGGAGTGCAGAAGTGCCACAACATGGCTGCTATCACGGCTTTTCCCTTAGGAAGAACCCTAATACGCGGCTGATTTACCTTCCTAGGGTTACTGTTAGGCTTAGGCCTAGGACTTTTAAAACCAGGAAGCCCTGGGCTCCAGGCACTCTGCAGCTGCGAAAGGCATCCCAAGGGGAGCGCAAAAGTGACACAACTTGGCTGCCACCACTGATATTTCCATGAGACCATCCCGAACCATAGGCTGATTTTCCTTCCTAGGGTTAAGGTTTGAGTTACGCCTAGGGTAAGGGTTCTATTAACCAGAAAGACCTGAGTTCCAAGAACACAGCAGCTGTGAAGGACTACCCAAGAAGAGCGCAAAAGTACCACAACATGCCTGCCTCCACAGCTTTTTCCTTGGGGACATGCCTAATTCCTGGCTGATTTGCCTTTCTCGTCTTAGGGTTGGGGTTCGGCCTAGGTCTAGGATTTTTTTAACTAGGAAGCCCTGAGTTCCAGGCTTACTTCATCTGCCAAAAGCAACCCAAAGGGAGTGCAAAAGTGCCACAACATGGCTGCTTTCACGGCTTTTCCCTTAGGAAGAACCCTAATACGCGGCTGATTTACCTTCCTAGGGTTACTGTTAGGCTTAGGCCTAGGACTTTTAAAACCAGGAAGCCCTGGGCTCCAGGCACATGCAGCTGTTAAAGGCATCCCAAGAGGGCCGCAGAAGTGACACAACTTGGCTACCTCTGCTGCTATTCTCATGAGACCATCCCGAACCATAGGCTGATTTTCCTTCTTAGGGTTAAGATTTGAGTTACGCCTAGGGTAAGAGTTCTATTAACCAGAAAGACCTGAGTTCTAAGAACACAGCAGCTGCGAAGGACTAGCCAAGAAGAGCGCAAAAGTACCACAACATGCCTGCCTCCACAGCTTTTTCCTTGGGGACATGCCTAATTCCTGGCTGATTTGCCTTTCTCGTCTTAGGCTTGGGGTTCGGCCTAGGGCTAGGATTTTTTTACCTAGGAAGCCCTGAGTTCCAGGCTTACTGCATCTGCCAAAGGCATCCCAAAGGGAGTGCAGAAGTGCAACATGGCTGCTTTCACGGCTTTTCCCTTAGGAAGAACCCTAATACGCGGCTGATTTACATTCCTAGGGTTACTGTTAGGCTTAGGCCTAGGACTTCTAAAACCAGGAAGCCCTGGGCTCCAGGCACACTGCAGCTGCGAAAGGCATCCCAAGGGGAGTACAAAAGTGCAACAACATGGCAGCTTCCACAGCTTTTTCCTTGCCACCATCCCTATACCTAGGCTGATTTATCTGACTAGGGTTAGGGTTAGACTTCAGCCTAGGGCTTGGAATTTTTTAACCAGGAAGCCCTGAGTTCCAGGCTTACTGCATCTGCCAAAGGCATCCCAAAGGGAGTGCAGAAGTGCCACAACATGGCTGCTTTCACGGCTTTTCCCTTAGGAAGAACCCTAATACGCGGCTGATTTACCTTCCTAGGGTTACTGTTAGGCTTAGGCCTAGGACTTTTAAAACCAGGAAGCCCTGGGCTCCAGGCACATGCAGCTGCGAAAGGCATCCCAAGAGGGCCGCAGAAGTGACACAACTTGGCTGCCTCTGCTTCTATTCTCATGAGACCATCCTGAACCATAGGCTGATTTTCCTTCCTAGGGTTAAGGTTTGAGTTACGCCTCGGGTAAGGGGCTAGTATTTTTAAAACTAGGAAGCCCTTAGATCCAGGCACACTGCAGCTGTTCAAGGCATCCCAAGGGGAGTACAAAAGTGCAACAACATGGCAGCTTTCACAGCTTTTTCCTTGGCACTATCCCTAAACCTAGGCTGATTTATCTGCCTAGGGTTAGGGTTAGGCTTCAGCCTAGGGCTTGGAGTTTTTAACCAGGAAGCCCTGAGTTCCAGGCTTACTGCATCTGCCAAAGACATCCCAAAGGGAGTGCAGAAGTGCCACAACATGGCTGCTTTCACAGCTTTTCCCTTAGGAAGAACCCTAATACCTGGCTGATTTACCTTCCTAGGTTTACTGTAAGGCTTAGACCTAGGACTTTTAAAACCAGGAAGCCCTGGGCTTCAGGCACACTGCAGCTGTTAAAGGCATCCGAAGAGGGGCGCAGAAGTGACACATCTTGGCTGCCTCTGATTCTATTCTCATGAGACCATCCCGAACCATAGGCTGATTTTCCTTCCTAGGGTTAATGTTTGAGTTTCACCTAGGGTAAGAGGTCTATTAACCAGAAAGACCTGAGTTCCAAGAACACAGCAGCTGCGAAGGACTACCCAAGAAGAGCGCAAAAGTACCACAACATGCCTGCCTCCACAGCTTTTTCCTTGGGGACATGCCTAATTCCTGGCTGATTTGCCTTTCTCGTCTTAGGGTTGGGGTTCGGCCTAGGGCTAGGATTTTTTTAACTAGGAAGCCCTGAGTTCCAGGCTTACTGCATCTGCCAAAGGCATCCCAAAGGGAGTGCAAAAGTGCCACAACATGGCTGCTTTCACGGCTTTTCCCTTAGGAAGAACCCTAATACGCGGTTGATTTACCTTCCTAGGGTTACTGTTAGGCTTAGGCCTAGGACTTTTAAAACCAGGAAGCCCTGGGCTCCAGGCACTCTGCAGCTGCGAAAGGCATCCCAAGGGGAGCGCAAAAGTGACACAACTTGGCTGCCACCACTGATATTTCCATGAGACCATCCCGAACCATAGGCTGATTTTCCTTCCTAGGGTTAAGGTTTGAGTTACGCCTAGGGTAAGGGTTCTATTAACCAGAAAGACCTGAGTTCCAAGAACACAGCAGCTGTGAAGGACTACCCAAGAAGAGCGCAAAAGTACCACAACATGCCTGCCTCCACAGCTTTTTCCTTGGGGACATGCCTAATTCCTGGCTGATTTGCCTTTCTCGTCTTAGGGTTGGGGTTCGGCCTAGGTCTAGGATTTTTTTAACTTGGAAGCCCTGAGTTCCAGGCTTACTTCATCTGCCAAAAGCAACCCAAAGGGAGTGCAAAAGTGCCACAACATGGCTGCTTTCACGGCTTTTCCCTTAGGAAGAACCCTAATACGCGGCTGATTTACCTTCCTAGGGTTACTGTTAGGCTTAGGCCTAGGACTTTTAAAACCAGGAAGCCCTGGGCTCCAGGCACATGCAGCTGTTAAAGGCATCCCAAGAGGGCCGCAGAAGTGACACAACTTGGCTACCTCTGCTGCTATTCTCATGAGACCATCCCGAACCATAGGCTGATTTTCCTTCTTAGGGTTAAGATTTGAGTTACGCCTAGGGTAAGAGTTCTATTAACCAGAAAGACCTGAGTTCTAAGAACACAGCAGCTGCGAAGGACTAGCCAAGAAGAGCGCAAAAGTACCACAACATGCCTGCCTCCACAGCTTTTTCCTTGGGGACATGCCTAATTCCTGGCTGATTTGCCTTTCTCGTCTTAGGCTTGGGGTTCGGCCTAGGGCTAGGATTTTTTTACCTAGGAAGCCCTGAGTTCCAGGCTTACTGCATCTGCCAAAGGCATCCCAAAGGGAGTGCAGAAGTGCAACATGGCTGCTTTCACGGCTTTTCCCTTAGGAAGAACCCTAATACGCGGCTGATTTACATTCCTAGGGTTACTGTTAGGCTTAGGCCTAGGACTTTTAAAACCAGGAAGCCCTGGGCTCCAGGCACACTGCAGCTGCGAAAGGCATCCCAAGGGGAGTACAAAAGTGCAACAACATGGCAGCTTCCACAGCTTTTTCCTTGCCACCATCCCTATACCTAGGCTGATTTATCTGACTAGGGTTAGGGTTAGACTTCAGCCTAGGGCTTGGAATTTTTTAACCAGGAAGCCCTGAGTTCCAGGCTTACTGCATCTGCCAAAGGCATCCCAAAGGGAGTGCAGAAGTGCCACAACATGGCTGCTTTCACGGCTTTTCCCTTAGGAAGAACCCTAATACGCGGCTGATTTACCTTCCTAGGGTTACTGTTAGGCTTAGGCCTAGGACTTTTAAAACCAGGAAGCCCTGGGCTCCAGGCACATGCAGCTGCGAAAGGCATCCCAAGAGGGCCGCAGAAGTGACACAACTTGGCTGCCTCTGCTTCTATTCTCATGAGACCATCCTGAACCATAGGCTGATTTTCCTTCCTAGGGTTAAGGTTTGAGTTACGCCTCGGGTAAGGGGCTAGTATTTTTAAAACTAGGAAGCCCTTAGATCCAGGCACACTGCAGCTGTTCAAGGCATCCCAAGGGGAGTACAAAAGTGCAACAACATGGCAGCTTTCACAGCTTTTTCCTTGGCACTATCCCTAAACCTAGGCTGATTTATCTGCCTAGGGTTAGGGTTAGGCTTCAGCCTAGGGCTTGGAGTTTTTAACCAGGAAGCCCTGAGTTCCAGGCTTACTGCATCTGCCAAAGACATCCCAAAGGGAGTGCAGAAGTGCCACAACATGGCTGCTTTCACAGCTTTTCCCTTAGGAAGAACCCTAATACCTGGCTGATTTACCTTCCTAGGTTTACTGTAAGGCTTAGACCTAGGACTTTTAAAACCAGGAAGCCCTGGGCTTCAGGCACACTGCAGCTGTTAAAGGCATCCGAAGAGGGGCGCAGAAGTGACACATCTTGGCTGCCTCTGATTCTATTCTCATGAGACCATCCCGAACCATAGGCTGATTTTCCTTCCTAGGGTTAATGTTTGAGTTTCGCCTAGGGTAAGAGGTCTATTAACCAGAAAGACCTGAGTTCCAAGAACACAGCAGCTGCGAAGGACTACCCAAGAAGAGCGCAAAAGTACCACAACATGCCTGCCTCCACAGCTTTTTCCTTGGGGACATGCCTAATTCCTGGCTGATTTGCTTTTCTCGTCTTAGGGTTGGGGTTCGGCCTAGGGCTAGGATATTTTTAACTAGGAAGCCCTGAGTTCCAGGCTTACTGCATCTGCCAAAGGCATCCCAAAGGGAGTGCAAAAGTGCCACAACATGGCTGCTTTCACGGCTTTTCCCTTAGGAAGAACCCTAATACGCGGTTGATTTACCTTCCTAGGGTTACTGTTAGGCTTAGGCCTAGGACTTTTAAAACCAGGAAGCCCTGGGCTCCAGGCACATGCAGCTGTTAAAGGAATACCAAGAGGGCCGCAGAAGTGACACAACTTGGCTGCCTCTGCTGCTATTCTCATGAGACCATCCCGAACCATAGGCTGATTTTCCTTCCTAGGGTGAAGGTTTGAGTTACGCCTGGGGTAAGGGTTCTATTAACCAGAAAGCCCTGAGTTCCAAGAACACAGCAGCTGCGAAGGACTACCCCAGAAGAGCGCAAAAGTACCACAACGTGCCTGCCTCCACAGCTTTTTCCTTGGGGACATGCCTAATTCCTGGCTGATTTGCCTTTCTCGTCTTAGGGTTGGGGTTCGGCCTAGGGCTAGGATTTTTTTAACTAGGAAGCCCTGAGTTCCAGGCTTACTGCATCTGCCAAAGGCATCCCAAAGGGAGTGCAGAAGTGCCACAACATGGCTGCTTTCACGGCCTTCCCCTTAAGAAGAACCCTAATACCCAGCTGATTTACCTTCCTAGGGTTACTGTTAGGCTTAGGCCTAGGACTTTTAAAACCAGGAAGCCCTGGTCTCCAGGCACACTGCAGCTGCGAAAGGCATCCCAAGGGGAGCGCAAAAGTGACACAACTTGGCTGCCACCACTGATATTTCCATGAGACCATCCCGAACCATAGGCTGATTTTCCTTCCTAGGGTTAAGGTTTGAGTTACGCCTAGGGTAATTGTTCTATTAACCAGAAAGCCCTTATTTCCAAGAACACTGCAGCTGAGAAGGACTACCCAAGAAGAGCGCAAAAGTACCACAACATGCCTGCCTCCACAGCTTTTTCCTTGGGGACATGCCTAATTCCTGGCTGATTTGCCTTTCTCGTCTTAGGGTTGGGGTTCGGCCTAGGGCTAGGACTTTTAAAATCAGGAAGCCCTGAGTTCCAGGCACACTGGAGCTGTGAAAGACATCCAAAAGGGAGTGCAAAAGTGCCACAACATGGTTTCTTTCACGGCTTTTTCCTTGGCAAGAAGCCTAACACCAGGCTGATATCCCTTGCCAGGGTTACTGTTAGGCTTAGGCCTAGGGCTAGGATTTTAAAAACTAGGAAGCCCTTAGCTCCAGGCACACTGCAGCTGTTCAAGGCATCCCAAGGGGAGTACAAAAGTGCAACAACATGGCAGCTTTCACAGCTTTTTCCTTGGCACTATCCCTATACCT
This sequence comes from Ammospiza maritima maritima, assembly GCA_036010785.1. Lineage (NCBI taxonomy): Eukaryota > Metazoa > Chordata > Aves > Passeriformes > Passerellidae > Ammospiza > Ammospiza maritima. The sequence goes on from JAYKTQ010000493.1 coordinate 3,583,405, forward strand.
AGGCTGATTTATCTGCCTAGGGTTAGGGTTAGGCTTCAGCCTAGGGCTTGGAGTTTTTTAACCAGGAAGCCCTGAGTTCCAGGCTTACTGCATCTGCCAAAGGCATCCCAAAGGGAGTGCAAAAGTGCCACAACATGGCTGCTTTCACAGCTTTTCCCTTAGGAAGAACCCTAATACCTGGCTGATTTACCTTCCTAGGGTTACTGTTAGGCTTAGACCTAGGACATTTAAAACCAGGAAACCCTGGGCTTCAGGCACACTGCAGCTGTTAAAGGCATCCCAAGAGGGCCGCAGAAGTGACACAACTTGGCTGCCTCTGCTGCTATTCTCATGAGACCATCCCGAACCATAGGCTGATTTTCCTTCCTAGGGTTAATGTTTGAGTTTCGCCTAGGGTAAGGGTTCTATTAACCAGAAAGCCCTGAGTTCCAAGAACACAGCAGCTGCGAAGGACTACCCAAGAAGAGCGCAAAAGTACCACAACATGCCTGCCTCCACAGCTTTTTCCTTGGGGACATGCCTAATTCCTGGCTGATTTGCCTTTCTCGTCTTAGGCTTGGGGTTCGGCCGAGGGCTAGGATTTTTTTAACTAGGAAGCCCTGAGTTCCAGGCTTACTGCATCTGCCAAAGGCATCCCAAAGGGAGTGCAGAAGTGCCACAACATGGCTGCTATCACGGCTTTTCCCTTAGGAAGAACCCTAATACGCGGCTGATTTACCTTCCTAGGGTTACTGTTAGGCTTAGGCCTAGGACTTTTAAAACGAGGAAGCCCTGGGCTCCAGGCACTCTGCAGCTGCGAAAGGCATCCCAAGGGGAGCGCAAAAGTGACACAACTTGGCTGCCACCACTGATATTTCCATGAGACCATCCCGAACCATAGGCTGATTTTCCTTCCTAGGGTTAAGGTTTGAGTTACGCCTAGGGTAAGGGTTCTATTAACCAGAAAGCCCTGAGCTCCAAGAACACAGCAGCTGCGAAGGACTACCCAAGAAGAGCGCAAAAGTACCACAACATGCCTGCCTCCACAGCTTTTTCCTTGGGGACATGCCTAATTCCTGGCTGATTTGCCTTTCTCGTCTTAGGGTTGGGGTTCGGCCTAGGGCTAGGATTTTTTTAACTAGGAAGCCCTGAGTTCCAGGCTTACTGCATCTGCCAAAGGCATCCCAAAGGGAGTGCAGAAGTGCCACAACATGGCTGCTTTCACGGCCTTCCCCTTAAGAAGAACCCTAATACCCAGCTGATCTACCTTCCTAGGGTTACTGTTAGGCTTAGGCCTAGGACTTTTAAAACCAGGAAGCCCTGGTCTCCAGGCACACTGCAGCTGCGAAAGGCATCCCAAGGGGAGCGCAAAAGTGACACAACTTGGCTGCCACCACTGATATTTCCATGAGACCATCCCGAACCATAGGCTGATTTTCCTTCCTAGGGTTAAGGTTTGAGTTACGCCTAGGGTAAGTGTTCTATTAACCAGAAAGCCGTTATTTCCAAGAACACTGCAGCTGAGAAGGACTACCCAAGAAGAGCGCAAAAGTACCACAACATGCCTGCCTCCACAGCTTTTTCCTTGGGGACATGCCTAATTCCTGGCTGATTTGCCTTTCTCGTCTTAGGGTTGGGGTTCGGCCTAGGGCTAGGATTTTTAAAATCAGGAAGCCCTGAGTTCCAGGCACACTGGAGCTGTGAAAGACATCCAAAAGGGAGTGCAAAAGTGCCACAACATGGTTGCTTTCACGGCTTTTTCCTTGGCAAGAAGCCTAACACCAGGCTGATATCCCTTGCCAGGGTTACTGTTAGGCTTAGGCCTAGGGCTAGGATTTTAAAAACTAGGAAGCCCTTAGCTCCAGGCACACTGCAGCTGTTCAAGGCATCCCAAGGGGAGTACAAAAGTGCAACAACATGGCAGCTTTCACAGCTTTTTCCTTGGCACTATCCCTATACCTAGGCTGATTTATCTGCCTAGGGTTAGGGATAGGGTTCAGCCTAGGGCTTGGAGTTTTTTAACCAGGAAGCCCTGAGTTCCAGGCTTACTGCATCTGCCAAAGGCATCCCAAAGGGAGTGCAAAAGTGCCACAACATGGCTGCTTTCACAGCTTTTCCCTTAGGAAGAACCCTAATACCTGGCTGATTTACCTTCCTAGGGTTACTGTTAGGCTTAGACCTAGGACTTTTAAAACCAGGAAACCCTGGGCTTCAGGCACACTGCAGCTGTTAAAGGCATTCCAAGAGGGCCGCAGAAGTGACACAACTTGGCTGCTCTGCTTCTATTCTCATGAGACCATCCCGAACCATAGGCTGATTTTCCTTCCTAGGGTTAATGTTTGAGTTTTGCCTAGGGTAAGAGGTCTATTAACCAGAAAGCCCTGAGTTCCAAGAACACAGCAGCTGCGAAGGACTACCCCAGAAGAGCGCAAAAGTACCACAACGTGCCTGCCTCCACAGCTTTTTCCTTGGGGACATGCCTAATTCCTGGCTGATTTGCCTTTCTCGTCTTAGGGTTGGGGTTCGGCCTAGGGCTAGGATTTTTTTAACTAGGAAGCCCTGAGTTCCAGGCTTACTGCATCTGCCAAAGGCATCCCAAAGGGAGTGCAGAAGTGCCACAACATGGCTGCTATCACGGCTTTTCCCTTAGGAAGAACCCTAATACGCGGCTGATTTACCTTCCTAGGGTTACTGTTAGGCTTAGGCCTAGGACTTTTAAAACCAGGAAGCCCTGGGCTCCAGGCACACTGCAGCTGCGAAAGGCATCCCAAGGGGAGCGCAAAAGTGACACAACTTGGCTGCCACCACTGATATTTCCATGAGACCATCCCGAACCATAGGCTGATTTTCCTTCCTAGGGTTAAGGTTTGAGTTACGCCTGGGGTAAGTGTTCTATTAACCAGAAAGCCATGAGTTCCAAGAACACAGCAGCTGCGAAGGACTACCCAAGAAGAGCGCAAAAGTACCACAACATGCCTGCCTCCACAGCTTTTTCCTTGGGGACATGCCTAATTCCTGGCTGATTTGCCTTTCTCGTCTTAGGTTTGGGGTTCGGCCTAGTGTTAGGATTCTTAAAATCAGGAAGCCCTGAGTTCCAGGCACACTGGAGCTGTGAAAGTCATCCAAAAGGGAGTGCAAAAGTGCCACAACATGGCTGCTTTCACAGCTTTTTCCTTGGCAAGAAGCCTAACACCAGGCTGATTTCCCTTCCCAGGGTTACTGTTAGGTTTAGGCCTAGGGCTAGGAGTTTTAAAACTAGGAAGCCCTTAGATCCAGGCACACTGCAGCTGTTCAAGGCATCCCTAGGGGAGTACAAAAGTGTAACAACATGGCAGCTTTCACAGCTTTTTCCTTGGCACCATCCCTATACCTAGGCTGATTCATCTGCCTAGGGTTAGGGTTAAGCTTCAGCCTAGGGCTTGGAGTTTTTTAACCAGGAAGCCCTGAGTTCCAGGCTTACTGCATCTGCCAAAGGCATCCCAAAGGAGTGCAGAAGTGCCACAACATGGCTGCTTTCACGGCTTTTCCCTTAGGAAGAACCCTAATACCCGGCTGATTTACCTTCCTAGTGTTACTGTTAGGCTTAGGCCTAGGACTTTTAAAACCAAGAAGCCCTGGGCTCCAGGCACTCTGCAGCTGCGAAAGGCATCCCAAGGGGAGCGCAAAAGTGACACAACTTGGCTGCCACCACTGATATTTCCATGAGACCATCCCGAACCATAGTCTGATTTTCCTTCCTAGGGTTAAGGTTTGAGTTACGCCTAGGGTAAGGGTTCTATTAACCAGAAAGCCCTGAGTTCCAAGAACACAGCAGCTGCGAAGGACTAGCCAAGAAGAGCGCAAAAGTACCACAACATGCCTGCCTCCACAGCTTTTTCCTTGGGGACATGCCTAATTCCTGGCTGATTTGCCTTTCTCGTCTTAGGCTTGGGGTTCGGCCTAGGGCTAGGATTTTTTTAACTAGGAAGCCCTGAGTTCCAGGCTTACTGCATCTGCCAAAGGCATCCCAAAGGAAGTGCAGAAGTGCCACAACATGGCTGCTTTCACGGCTTTTCCCTTAGGAAGAACCCTAATACGCGGCTGATTTACCTTCCTAGGGTTACTGTTAGGCTTAGGCCTAGGACTTTTAAAACTAGGAAGCCCTTAGATCCAGGCACACGGCAGCTGTTCAAGGCATCCCAAGGGGAGTACTAAAGTACCACAACATGGCAGCTTTCACAGCTTTTTCCTTGGCACCTCCCTATACATATGCTGATTTATCTGCCTAGGGTTAGGGTTAGGGTTCAGCCTAGGGCTAGGATTTTTTTAACCAGGAAGCCCTGAGTTCCAGGCTTACTGCATCTGCCAAATGCATCCCAAAGGGAGTGCAAAAGTGCCACAACATGGCTGCTTTCACGGCTTTTCCCTTAGGAAGAACCCTAATACGCGGCTGATTTACCTTCCTAGGGTTACTGTTAGGCTTAGGCCTAGGACTTTTAAAACCAGGAAGCCCTGGGCTCCAGGCACATGCAGCTGTTCAAGGCATCCCAAGAGGGCTGCAGAAGTGACACAACTTGGCTGCCTCTGCTGCTATTCTCATGAGACCATCCCGAACCATAGGCTGATTTTCCTTCCTAGGGTTAAGTTTTGAGTTACGCCTCGGGTAAGGGTTCTATTAACCAGAAAGCCCTGAGTTCCAAGAACACAGCAGCTGCAAAGGACTACCCAAGAAGAGCGCAAAAGTACCACAACGTGCCTGCCTCCACAGCTTTTTCCTTGGGGACATGCCTAATTCCTGGCTGATTTGCCTTTCTCGTCTTAGGGTTGGGGTTCGGCCTAGGGCTAGGATTTTTAAAATCAGGAAGCCCTGAGTTCCAGGCACACTGGAGCTGTGAAAGGTATCCAAAAGGGAGTGCAAAAGTGCCACAACATGGTTGCTTTCACGACTTTTTCCTTGGCAAGGAGATTAACACCAGGCTGATTTCCCTTCCCAGGGTTACTGTAAGGCTTAGGCCTAGGGCTAGGATTTTTAAAACTAGGAAGCCCTTAGATCCAGGCACACTGCAGCTGTTCAAGGCATCCCAAGGGGAGTACAAAAGTGCAACAACATGGCAGCTTTCACAGCTTTTTCCTTGGCACCATCCCTATACCTAGGCTGATTTATCTGCCTAGGGTTAGGGTTAGGGTTCAGCCTAGGGCTTGGAGTTTTTTAACCAGGAAGCCCTGAGTTCCAGGCTTACTGCATCTGCCAAAGGCATCCCAAAGGGAGTGCAAAAGTGCCACAACATGGCTGCTTTCACAGCTTTTCCCTTAGGAAGAACCCTAATACGCGGCTGATTTACCTTCCTAGGGTTACTGTTAGGCTTAGGCCTAGGACTTCTAAAACCAGGAAGCCCTGGGCTCCAGGCACACTGCAGCTGCGAAAGGCATCCCAAGGGGAGTACAAAAGTGCAACAACATGGCAGCTTCCACAGCTTTTTCCTTGCCACCATCCCTATACCTAGGCTGATTTATCTGACTAGGGTTAGGGTTAGGCTTCAGCCTAGGGCTTGGAGTTTTTTAACCAGGAAGCCCTGAGTTCCAGGCTTACTGCATCTGCCAAAGGCATCCCAAAGGGAGTGCAGAAGTGCCACAACATGGCTGCTTTCATGGCCTTCCCCTTAAGAAGAACCCTAATACCCAGCTGATTTACCTTCCTAGGGTTACTGTTAGGCTTAGGCCTAGGACTTTTAAAACCAGGAAGCCCTGGGCTCCAGGCACACTGCAGCTGCGAAAGGCATCCCAAGGGGAGCGCAAAAGTGACACAACTTGGCTGCCACCACTGATATTTCCATGAGACCATCCCGAACCATAGTCTGATTTTCCTTCCTAGGGTTAAGGTTTGAGTTACGCCTAGGGTAAGAGTTCTATTAACCAGAAAGACCTGAGTTCCAAGAACACAGCAGCTGCAAAGAACTAGCCAAGAAGAGCGCAAAAGTACCACAACATGCCTGCCTCCACAGCTTTTTCCTTGGGGACATGCCTAATTCCTGGCTGATTTGCCTTTCTCGTCTTAGGGTTGGGGTTCGGCCTAGGGCTAGGATTTTTTTAACTAGGAAGCCCTGAGTTCCAGGCTTACTGCATCTGCCAAAGGCATCCCAAAGGGAGTGAAGAAGTGCCACAACATGGCTGCTTTCACGGCTTTTCCCTTAGGAAGAACCCTAATACGCGGCTGACTTACCTTCCTAGGGTTACTGTTAGGCTTAGGCCTAGGACTTTTAAAACCAGGAAGCCCTGGGCTCCAGGCACACTGCAGCTGCGAAAGGCATCCCAAGGGGAGCGCAAAAGTGACACAACTTGGCTGCCACCACTGATATTTCCATGAGACCATCCCGAACCATAGGCTGATTTTCCTTCCTAGGGTTAAGGTTTGAGTTACGCCTGGGGTAAGTGTTCTATTAACCAGAAAGCCATGAGTTCCAAGAACACAGCAGCTGCGAAGGACTACCCAAGAAGAGCGCAAAAGTACCACAACATGCCTGCCTCCACAGCTTTTTCCTTGGGGACATGCCTAATTCCTGGCTGATTTGCCTTTCTCGTCTTAGGTTTGGGGTTCGGCCTAGTGCTAGGATTCTTAAAATCAGGAAGCCCTGAGTTCCAGGCACACTGGAGCTGTGAAAGTCATCCAAAAGGGAGTGCAAAAGTGCCACAACATGGCTGCTTTCACAGCTTTTTCCTTGGCAAGACGCCTAACACCAGGCTGATTTCCCTTCCCAGGGTTACAGTTAGGCTTAGGCCTAGGGCCAGGATTTTTAAAACTAGGAAGCCCTTAGATCCAGGCACACTGCAGCTGTTCAAGGCATCCCAAGGGGAGTAGAAAAGTGTAACAACATGGCAGCTTTCACAGCTTTTTCCTTGGCACCATCCCTATACCTAGGCTGATTCATCTGCCTAGGGTTAGGGTTAAGCTTCAGCCTAGGGCTTGGAGTTTTTTAACCAGGAAGCCCTGAGTTCCAGGCTTACTGCATCTGCCAAAGGCATCCCAAAGGAGTGCAGAAGTGCCACAACATGGCTGCTTTCACGGCTTTTCCCTTAGGAAGAACCCTAATACCCGGCTGATTTACCTTCCTAGTGTTACTGTTAGGCTTAGGCCTAGGACTTTTAAAACCAAGAAGCCCTGGGCTCCAGGCACTCTGCAGCTGCGAAAGGCATCCCAAGGGGAGCGCAAAAGTGACACAACTTGGCTGCCACCACTGATATTTCCATGAGACCATCCCGAACCATAGTCTGATTTTCCTTCCTAGGGTTAAGGTTTGAGTTACGCCTAGGGTAAGGGTTCTATTAACCAGAAAGCCCTGAGTTCCAAGAACACAGCAGCTGCGAAGGACTAGCCAAGAAGAGCACAAAAGTACCACAACATGCCTGCCTCCACAGCTTTTTCCTTGGGGACATGCCTAATTCCTGGCTGATTTGCCTTTCTCGTCTTAGGCTTGGGGTTCGGCCTAGGGCTAGGATTTTTTTAACTAGGAAGCCCTGAGTTCCAGGCTTACTGCATCTGCCAAACGCATCCCAAAGGAAGTGCAGAAGTGCCACAACATGGCTGCTTTCACGGCTTTTCCCTTAGGAAGAACCCTAATACGCGGCTGATTTACCTTCCTAGGGTTACTGTTAGGCTTAGGCCTAGGACTTTTAAAACTAGGAAGCCCTTAGATCCAGGCACACGGCAGCTGTTCAAGGCATCCCAAGGGGAGTACTAAAGTACCACAACATGGCAGCTTTCACAGCTTTTTCCTTGGCACCATCCCTATACATATGCTGATTTATCTGCCTAGGGTTAGGGTTAGGGTTCAGCCTAGGGCTTGGAGTTTTTTAACCAGGAAGCCCTGAGTTCCAGGCTTACTGCATCTGCCAAATGCATCCCAAAGGGAGTGCAAAAGTGCCACAACATGGCTGCTTTCACGGCTTTTCCCTTAGGAAGAACCCTAATACGCGGCTGATTTACCTTCCTAGGGTTACTGTTAGGCTTAGGCCTAGGACTTTTAAAACCAGGAAGCCCTGGGCTCCAGGCACATGCAGCTGTTCAAGGCATCCCAAGAGGGCTGCAGAAGTGACACAACTTGGCTGCCTCTGCTGCTATTCTCATGAGACCATCCCGAACCATAGGCTGATTTTCCTTCCTAGGGTTAAGTTTTGAGTTACGCCTCGGGTAAGGGTTCTATTAACCAGAAAGGCCTGAGTTCCAAGAACACAGCAGCTGCAAAGGACTACCCAAGAAGAGCGCAAAAGTACCACAACGTGCCTGCCTCCACAGCTTTTTCCTTGGGGACATGCCTAATTCCTGGCTGATTTGCCTTTCTCGTCTTAGGCTTGGGGTTCGGCCTAGGGCTAGGATTTTTAAAATCAGGAAGCCCTGAGTTCCAGGCACACTGGAGCTGTGAAAGGTATCCAAAAGGGAGTGCAAAAGTGCCACAACATGGTTGCTTTCACGACTTTTTCCTTGGCAAGGAGATTAACACCAGGCTGATTTCCCTTCCCAGGGTTACTGTAAGGCTTAGGCCTAGGGCTAGGATTTTTAAAACTAGGAAGCCCTTAGATCCAGGCACACTGCAGCTGTTCAAGGCATCCAAGGGGAGTACAAAAGTGCAACAACATGGCAGCTTTCACAGCTTTTTCCTTGGCACCATCCCTATACCTCGGCTGATTTATCTTCCTAGGGTTACGGTTAGGGTTCAGCCTAGGGCTTGGAGTTTTTAACCAGGAAGCCCTGAGTTCCAGGCTTACTGCATCTGCCAAAGGCATCCCAAAGGGAGTGCAAAAGTGCCACAACATGGCTGCTTTCACAGCTTTTCCCTTAGGAAGAACCCTAATACGCGGCTGATTTACCTTCCTATGGTTACTGTTAGGCTTAGGCCTAGGACTTCTAAAACCAGGAAGCCCTGGGCTCCAGGCACACTGCAGCTGCGAAAGGCATCCCAAGGGGAGTACAAAAGTGCAACAAAATGGCAGCTTCCACAGCTTTTTCCTTGCCACCATCCCTATACCTAGGCTGATTTATCTGACTAGGGTTAGGGTTAGGCTTCAGCCTAGGGCTTGGAGTTTTTTAATCAGGAAGCCCTGAGTTCCAGGCTTACTGCATCTGCCAAAGGCATCCCAAAGGGAGTGCAGAAGTGCCACAACATGGCTGCTTTCATGGCCTTCCCCTTAAGAAGAACCCTAATACCCAGCTGATTTACCTTCCTAGGGTTACTGTTAGTCTTAGGCCTAGGACTTTTAAAACCAGGAAGCCCTGGTCTCCAGGCACACTGCAGCTGCGAAAGGCATCCCAAGGGGAGCGCAAAAGTGACACAACTTGGCTGCCACCACTGATATTTCCATGAGACCATCCCGAACCATAGTCTGATTTTCCTTCCTAGGGTTAAGGTTTGAGTTACGCCTAGGGTAAGAGTTCTATTAACCAGAAAGACCTGAGTTCCAAGAACACAGCAGCTGCAAAGAACTAGCCAAGAAGAGCGCAAAAGTACCACAACATGCCTGCCTCCACAGCTTTTTCCTTGGGGACATGCCTAATTCCTGGCTGATTTGCCTTTCTCGTCTTAGGGTTGGGGTTCGGCCTAGGGCTAGGATTTTTTTAACTAGGAAGCCCTGATTTCCAGGCTTACTGCATCTGCCAAAGGCATCCCAAAGGGAGTGAAGAAGTGCCACAACATGGCTGCTATCACGGCTTTTCCCTTAGGAAGAACCCTAATACGCGGCTGACTTACCTTCCTAGGGTTACTGTTAGGCTTAGGCCTAGGACTTTTAAAACCAGGAAGCCCTGGGCTCCAGGCACACTGCAGCTGCGAAAGGCATCCCAAGGGGAGCGCAAAAGTGACACAACTTGGCTGCCACCACTGATATTTCCATGAGACCATCCCGAACCATAGGCTGATTTTCCTTCCTAGGGTTAAGGTTTGAGTTACGCCTGGGGTAAGTGTTCTATTAACCAGAAAGCCCTGAGTTCCAAGAACACAGCAGCTGCGAAGGACTACCCAAGAAGAGCGCAAAAGTACCACAACATGCCTGCCTCCAGCGCTTTTTCCTTGGGGACATGCCTAATTCCTGGCTGATTTGCCTTTCTCGTCTTAGGTTTGGGGTTCGGCCTTGTGCAAGGATTCTTAAAATCAGGAAGCCCTGAGTTCCAGGCACACTGGAGCTGTGAAAGTCATCCAAAAGGGAGTGCAAAAGTGCCACAACATGGCTGCTTTCACGGCTTTTTCCTTGGCAAGAAGCCTAACACCAGGCTGATTTCCCTTCCCAGGGTTACTGTTAGGCTTAGGCCTAGTGCTAGGATTTTTAAAACTAGGAAGCCCTTAGATCCAGGCACACTGCAGCTGTTCAAGGCATCCCAAGGGGAGTACAAAAGTGCAACAACATGGCAGCTTTCACAGCTTTTTCCTTGGCACCATCCCTATACCTAGGCTGATTCATCTGCCTAGGGTTAGGGTTAGGCTTCAGCCTAGGGCTTGGAGTTTTTTAACCAGGAAGCCCTGAGTTCCAGGCTTACTGCATCTGCCAAAGGCATCCCAAAGGAGTGCAGAAGTGCCACAACATGGCTGCTTTCACGGCTTTTCCCTTAGGAAGAACCCTAATACCCGGCTGATTTACCTTCCTAGTGTTACTGTTAGGCTTAGGCCTAGGACTTTTAAAACCAAGAAGCCCTGGGCTCCAGGCACTCTGCAGCTGCGAAAGGCATCCCAAGGGGAGCGCAAAAGTGACACAACTTGGCTGCCACCACTGATATTTCCATGAGACCATCCCGAACCATAGGCTGATTTTCCTTCCTAGGGTTAAGGTTTGAGTTACGCCTAGGGTAAGGGTTCTATTAACCAGAAAGCCCTGAGTTCCAAGAACACAGCAGCTGCGAAGGACTACCCAAGAAGAGCGCAAAAGTACCACAACATGCCTGCCTCCACAGCTTTTTCCTTGGGGACATGCCTAATTCCTGGCTGATTTGCCTTTCTCGTCTTAGGGTTGGGGTTCGGCCTAGGGCTAGGATTTTTTTAACTAGGAAGCCCTGAGTTCCAGGCTTACTGCATCTGCCAAAGGCATCCCAAAGGGAGTGCAGAAGTGCCACAACATGGCTGCTTTCACGGCTTTTCCCTTAGGAAGAACCCTAATACGCGGCTGATTTACCTTCCTAGGGTTACTGTTAGGCTTAGGCCTAGGACTTTTAAAACTAGGAAGCCCTTAGATCCAGGCACACGGCAGCTGTTCAAGGCATCCCAAGGGGAGTACTAAAGTACCACAACATGGCAGCTTTCACAGCTTTTTCCTTGGCACCATCCCTATACATATGCTGATTTATCTGCCTAGGGTTAGGGTTAGGGTTCAGCCTAGGGCTTGGAGTTTTTTAACCAGGAAGCCCTGAGTTCCAGGCTTACTGCATCTGCCAAATGCATCCCAAAGGGAGTGCAAAAGTGCCACAACATGGCTGCTTTCACGGCTTTTCCCTTAGGAAGAACCCTAATACTCGGCTGATTTACCTTCCTAGGGTTACTGTTAGGCTTAGGCCTGGGACTTTTAAAACCAGGAAGCCCTGGGCTCCAGGCACTCTGCAGCTGCGAAAGGCATCCCAAGGGGAGCGCAAAAGTGCCGCAACTTGGCTGCCACCACTGATATTTCCATGAGACCATCCCGAACCATAGGCTGATTTTCCTTCCTAGGGTTAAGGTTTGAGTTACGCCTAGGGTAAGAGTTCTATTAACCAGAAAGACCTGAGTTCCAAGAACACAGCAGCTGCGAAGGACTAGCCAAGAAGAGCGCAAAAGTACCACAACATGCCTGCGTCGACAGCTTTTTCCTTGGGGACATGCCTAATTCCTGGCTGATTTGCCTTTCTCGTCTTAGGGTTGGGGTTCGGCCTAGGGCTAGGATTTTTTTAACTAGGAAGCCCTGAGTTCCAGGCTTACTTCATCTGCCAAAAGCATCCCAAAGGGAGTGCAGAAGTGCCACAACATGGCTGCTTTCACGGCTTTTTCCTTAGGAAGAACCTTAATACGCGGCTGATTTACCTTCCTAGGGTTACTGTTAGGCTTAGGCCTAGGACTTTTAAAACCAGGAAGCCCTGGGCTCCAGGCACATGCAGCTGCGAAAGGCATCCCAAGAGGGCCGCCGAAGTGACACAACTTGGCTGCCTCTGCTTCTATTCTCATGAGACCATCCTGAACCATAGGCTGATTTTCCTTCCTAGGGTTAAGGTTTGAGTTACGCCTCGGGTAAGGGGCTAGGATTTTTAAAACTAGGAAGCCCTTAGATCCAGGCACACTGCAGCTGTTCAAGGCATCCCAAGGGGAGTACAAAAGTGCAACAACATGGCAGCTTTCACAGCTTTTTCCTTGGCACTATCCCTAAACCTAGGCTGATTTATCTGCCAAAGGTTAGGGTTAGGCTTCAGCCTAGGGCTTGGAGTTTTTTAACCAGGAAGCCCTGAGTTCCAGGCTTACTGCATCTGCCAAAGGCATCCCAAAGGAAGTGCAGAAGTGCCACAACATGGCTGCTTTCACAGCTTTTCCCTTAGGAAGAACCCTAATACCTGGCTGATTTACCTTCCTAGGTTTACTGTTAGGCTTAGGCCTAGGACTTTTAAAACCAGGAAGCCCTGGGCTTCAGGCACACTGCAGCTGTTAAAGGCATCCGAAGAGGGGCGCAGAAGTGACACATCTTGGCTGCCTCTGCTTCTATTCTCATGAGACCATCCCGAACCATAGGCTGATTTTCCTTCCTAGGGTTAATGTTTGAGTTACGCCTAGGGTAAGAGGTCTGTTAACCAGAAAGACCTGAGTTCCAAGAACACAGCAGCTGCGAAGGACTAGCCAAGAAGAGCGCAAAAGTACCACAACATGCCTGCGTCGACAGCTTTTTCCTTGGGGACATGCCTAATTCCTGGCTGATTTGCCTTTCTCGTCTTAGGGTTGGGGTTCGGCCTAGGGCTAGGATTTTTAAAATCAGGAAGCCCTGAGTTCCAGGCATACTGGAGCTTTGAAAGGCATCCCAAAGGGAGTGCAAAAGTGCCACAACATGGCTGCTTTCCCGGCTTTTTCCTTGGCAAGAAGCCTAACACCAGGCTGATTTATCTTCCTAGGGTTACTGTAAGGCTTAGGCCTAGTGCTAGGATTTTTAAAACTAGGAAGCCCTTAGCTCCAGGCACACTGCAGCTGTTCAAGGCATCCCAAGAGGGCCGCAGAAGTGACACAACTTGGCTGCCTCTGCTGCTATTCTCATGAGTCCATCCCGAACCATAGGCTAATTTTCCTTCCTAGGGTGAGGGTTAGAGTTACGCCTAGGGTTAGTGTTTTTTTAACCAGAAAGCCCTGAGTTCCAAGAACACAGCAGCTGCCAAGGACTACCCAAGAGGAGGGGAAAAGTGCCACAACATGGCTGCCTCCAGCGCTTTTTCCTTGGGACCATCATTGAACCTAGGCTGATTTACTTGCCTCCAGTTGCACCTATGGTCACGCCAAGAGATAGGGATTTTAAATAAGTAAACCCTGAGCTCCAGACCCAGTGCAGCTGCAAAAGGCTTCCCAAGGGCAGCCAAAAATTGCCTCAACATGCTCCTTCCAGTGCTTTTTTCCTTGGGAACATCCCTATACCCAGGCTGATTTATCTGCCTAGGCTTAGGGTTTGGGTTCAGCCTAGAGATAGGATTTTTTCCAACAGGAAGCCCTGAATTCCAGGCACACTGCAGCTGTTAAAGGCAGTGTTCTACGTCAACCGCAACTTAGTCTGAAATAAATGCTTTTTCCCTGAGAGCATCTGAGAGGTTTGCATGAAGCACTGATATCTGACATTTGCAATTTTGAATAGGAGAGGAGAAAGAAAATGGGAAGAAGTTTTTAATTTTAGTGGTTTCAATGTTAATTTCCGTACACTTTTTCAAAACTTGTCAGCTCAAATGCCCATCAACATCTTTTAGTCATCTGTAAGTCAGTATTCATATAAAATGTGCTTCAAATCAAAAGAATTTCAAATTTGCACTCCAAATTTCTATGCCTAGATTTATGATTTCCTACACATATTAGATGAAAGGAAGGCCTTTTTTACTGTGGGAGTGCTGGAACACTGGAACAGGTTGCCCAGGGAAGTTGTGGGTGTCCCATCCCTGAAAGTATTCAAGGTCAGCTTGGACGGGGCTTGGAGCAGCAACAAAGGAGAAGCTTGATGGTAGAGAAACAAAGTTGGACTATAGAAGAAACTGGGATTGAAGTATAGGAGCAAGTTTTCTCTCAGCTCTTGGGGTAAATTCAAAGTTGTACAAAATGACATTTATCTGTGCTATTCACTACTGTAACAGAAATGTTCATGAAAACTGTACAGAAGATAGCAAATTTTAAAAGAGATAAGAATTACAGCATAAAATCCATGGGATGGGTTACAACATGAGACACTCTCTAAGAGAAAATCTCTGTGTTTCAGCACTTCATCATGGTAAGATTTCATGAAGTGCCAAAGAAGGCGGCAAAATATCATTCGGGACGTTATTTCCTGGAATTCAGCCTGGCCATTAGTAGGAACTGGGTTTGACCACATCATGTAGATATACCACACACACTTTCCCTTCACTGAAAAATGACTGTTTCCAACGAAGAAGCAATTGACGATCAAAATTGATTGAAAGCATCTTAAACATGTCAAGTATTTCATTGTAGATGATCTGTGATCCAAATGCTTCTTCCACCTTCGAGAGGGACAGAACAATTCTTCCATATCATGATGGTTTAAAATTGTATCAACCAATGTTTTCTGCTGAAAAGATAGCATCTATTTTTTTCTATTTTTGCAAGAAAATATTCCTAGACATACAACAGGTGAGAACTAAGTAATTTTAAAGAAACAAATGAAAAGAAAATATTCTGTAAATAGAATGAAATGAAAAGCTGTGTTTTAAATAGGAGCTAAATATGAAACAGAATTTTTGTACCAGGCATTTGAATTACTGCACCAGCTCTTTTGCCCATCAAGAGAGGCGTTTAGCATTTCAGTCTTTTCCAAGGTGTTCATGATCTGCTATGCTGATCTCTGTGTGTGCCTAGGTGTGTGTGGAAGGGGGGGCATGTGAAGGGGAGTGTGTATGTTTGCTTTACAATTGTTGTGGCAGATTCATGCCTCAGCTCCACATTTTGTTTTAGAAAGGTCACACAGAGTGGATGTGAAGTTTACTATCAACAAGAGATCAATTCCCAAATCATCCATTTCACTCTACCTTATAAATCATGTGCTTTGTTGCATATTTTATCAAATCTACTTTCAAGCCAGATGGAGGAAGGAGGATGTGGCAATCCCTCCACCATCTTGCAACTTTTATGCAAGTAGGTTTTCAAGAAAATCATCATTTCTCTTGGAAATATGTCTGGAACAGGCATGATGGTAGTGTCAACCTGTTGGAGTTTTTGTTGCTGGAAGAAGTTATACAAAAGGATTGGTTTTTACATTGACCAGTTACTGAATCAAGCTCAGGAATACATTGGAAATTCAACTGGGGCTTCCTTTCCCCGGCAGACTACTTCTAGAACGAGCTTGTACACTGAAGCTTACTCTTTTGCCCTCTTTTTGTTTCTTTCCTATTTTCTTGGCTTCTTTGCCACTCTCTAGACAATTTTGGAACTTTTTTCCCAACTCAAATGGTTTCAATAGTCTGATTGTGATCATACATTTTTACAAGGAATTTTTAAAATCTTTCCTCCAGTTAAGAAAGTCAAGGACTTAGGTCTTTTTCTTCCCTTATCAATATTGCAATGAAATTGATAAGTAAAGACCAACTCTTTCTTTTTGTTTTTAACCCAAGCAGATAATTCCCATCCATTCATCCATTTGGTGGACCAATGGTTGACATTCTGATGGAAGTTGTCACTTCTTAACAGTAGGCATTCTGTGACTATGTTGACAGCACTTTGGGTGAAGATCCTAACTGGTCTTAGATACACATAGGGAGAAATTTGCTCAGCCAGTGTCAGTCTTAAGCATGCGTATCAGAAGATCTTTCTAGAGCTGGGAATTTTCCCATGAAAGGGATTCAGTTAGGGAAGAGACACTTGCCCCAGAGGTTTACATTCTTCTTGAAGACTGCTTAAGGAACTTAGATGCCATGTCCATTTGGATCTGTGTCTGCACAGAACTTTGTCATGCCAGTGCTTGAAATGCATCTTGAAGAGAATGCACTAGCACAGAATGAATGAGAGTGGAAGGGGTTGGTGGGGCTAACCAGGCCCAACCCCCCTGCCTAAACCAGGATACCTAGAGCCTCTTGCCCAGGATTCTATCTGGGTGTACTTTAAATGTCTTCAAAGATCCAGGCTCCACAATCTTTCTGGGCAGTCTGTGCCGTGGTTCACTCACCCTCACAGTAAAGAATCATTTCCTGATGTTCCTGTATTTCAGTGTGTGCCCACTGCCTCTTGTCTTTTCACTCAGCATCACTGAAAAGACACTGATTCCCTCCCCTTTGCACTATTGCTTCCATATGGATGTGTGCTGCCATGTAGAGATATGTCAAAAACCTCCCTGAAGCCCAGGCAGATAATATTCCCTTCATCTACCAGTCAAGTTAATTCATCAGAGGAGTTTAAAGTTATGTTCAGCATGAAATGCCCCTGAAAAATCATGCTAACTACATTATTGTGTCGTCTTTCATGTGCCTGGCAAGGTTTTCCAGGAAGAGCTGCTTCATCAACTTCCTGGGTATAAAAAAGAGGCTGGCTGGTTTGTACGATTGCGAGTCCTCCTAAATGTCTTTTTTGAAGATGAGTGTAATTTGCTTACATCCAGTCCTTAGACTCTCTTGTCGTCTACATCTTAGCAAAAAGCTTTTCTACTATGTCTGGAGAGGAGAAATTGTGCCAGCACAGAAAACATCTCCTATCGTGTTCTAGACGTTGCACGGAGGTGTGCCGAGTGTTTGGCATGAAGAAAAGAAAAGTTGTCCAGAACAGCTTCCAATCGAATGTTCATGTGATTGGAAAAGTCAGGAGAGTGCAAAGGTACTGTTTTCTATCAGTTGGCAAGCTGCGCACACAATCCCAGTGTTGTACAGCTTCCTTCTTCACCTTTCCGAAGGTGCCGCTCTCTCCGGCTCCCGGAGGCGAAGAAGCGGCTTCTTCGCGCAAAGACGATTGTGCCGCTCACTGTGCACTCCTTAGCGCGGCTTCTGCCGAAAGACGCCCGGGAGCGGCTCTTAGCTCCGGAGAGCATCGTACCTTCGTCTTTAGCGTCTCTTCTCGTCTACATCTTAGCGAAAAGCTTTTCCACTATGTCTGGCGAGGAAAAACTGTGCCAGCACAGAAAATATCTCCCATCGTGTTCTAGACGTTGCACGGAGGTGTGCCGAGTGTTTGGCATGAAGGAAAGAAAAGTTGTCCAAAACAGCTTCCAATCGAATGTTCATGTGATTGGAAAAGTCAGGAGAGTGCAAAGGTACTGTTTTCTAGCAGTTGGCAAGCTGCGCACACAATCCCAGTGTTGTACAGCTTCCTTCTTCACCTTTCCGAAGGTGCCGCTCTCTCCGGCTCCCGGAGGCGAAGAAGCGGCTTCTTCGCGCAAAGACGATTGTGCCGCTCACTGTGCACTCCTTACCGCGGCTTCTGCCGAAAGACGCCCGGGAGCGGCTCTTAGCTCTGGACAGCATCGTATCTTCGTCTTTAGCGTCTCTTCCCGTCTACATCTTAGCAAAAAGCTTTTCTACTATGTCTGGCGAGGAAAAACTGTGCCAGCACAGAAAACATCTCCCATCGTGTTCTAGACGTTGCACGGAGGTGTGCCGAGTGTTTGGCATGAAGAAAAGAAAAGTTGTCCAAAACAGCTTCCAATCGAATGTTCATGTGATTGGAAAAGTCAGGAGAGTGCAAAGGTACTGTTTTCTATCAGTTGGCAAGCTGCGCACACAATCCCAGTTGTACAGCTTCCTTCTTCACCTTTCCGAAGGTGCCGCTCTCTCCGGCTCCCGGAGGCGAAGAAGCGGCTTCTTCGCGCAAAGACGATTGTGCCGCTCACTGTGCACTCCTTAGCGCGGCTTCTGCCGAAAGACGCCCGGGAGCGGCTCTTAGCTCCGGACAGCATCGTACCTTCGTCTTTAGCGTCTCTTCTCGTCTACATCTTAGCAAAAAGCTTTTCTACTATGTCTGGCGAGGAAAAACTGTGCCAGCACAGAAAACATCTCCCATCGTGTTCTAGACGTTGCACGGAGGTGTGCCGAGTGTTTGGCATGAAGGAAAGAAAAGTTGTCCAAAACAGCTTCCAATCGAATGTTCATGTGATTGGAAAAGTCAGGAGAGTGCAAAGGTACTGTTTTCTATCAGTTGGCAAGCTGCGCACACAATCCCAGTGTTGTACAGCTTCCTTCTTCACCTTTCCGAAGGTGCCGCTCTCTCCGGCTCCCGGAGGCGAAGAAGCGGCTTCTTCGCGCAAAGACGATTGTGCCACTCACTGTGCACTCCTTAGCGCGGCTTCTGCCGAAAGACGCCCGGGAGCGGCTCTTTGCTCCGGACAGCATCGTACCTTCGTCTTTAGCGTCTCTTCTCGTCTACATCTTAGCAAAAAGCTTTTCCACTATGTCTGGCGAGGAAAAACTGTGCCAGCACAGAAAACATCTCCCATCGTGTTCTAGACGTTGCACGGAGGTGTGCCGAGTGTTTGGCATGAAGGAAAGAAAAGTTGTCCAAAACAGCTTCCAATCGAATGTTCATGTGATTGGAAAAGTCAGGAGAGTGCAAAGGTACTGTTTTCTAGCAGTTGGCAAGCTGCGCACACAATCCCAGTGTTGTACAGCTTCCTTCTTCACCTTTCCGAAGGTGCCGCTCTCTCCGGCTCCCGGAGGCGAAGAAGCGGCTTCTTCGCGCAAAGACGATTGTGCCGCTCACTGTGCACTCCTTAGCGCGGCTTCTGCCGAAAGACGCCCGGGAGCAGCTCTTAGCTCCGGAGAGCATCGTACCTTCGTCTTTAGCGTCTCTTCTCGTCTACATCTTAGCAAAAAGCTTTTCCACTATGTCTGGCGAGGAAAAACTGTGCCAGCACAGAAAACATCTCCCATCGTGTTCTAGACGTTGCACGGAGGTGTGCCGAGTGTTTGGCATGAAGGAAAGAAAAGTTGTCCAAAACAGCTTCCAATCGAATGTTCATGTGATTGGAAAAGTCAGGAGAGTGCAAAGGTACTGTTTTCTATCAGTTGGCAAGCTGCGCACACAATCCCAGTGTTGTACAGCTTCCTTCTTCACCTTTCCGAAGGTGCCGCTCTCTCCGGCTCCCGGAGGCGAAGAAGCGGCTTCTTCGCGCAAAGACGATTGTGCCGCTCACTGTGCACTCCTTAGCGCGGCTTCTGCCGAAAGACGCCCGGGAGCGGCTCTTTGCTCCGGAGAGCATCGTATCTTCGTCTTTAGCGTCTCTTCTCGTCTACATCTTAGCAAAAAGCTTTTCTACTATGTCTGGCGAGGAAAAACTGTGCCAGCACAGAAAACATCTCCCATCGTGTTCTAGACGTTGCACGGAGGTGTGCCGAGTGTTTGGCATGAAGGAAAGAAAAGTTGTCCAGAACAGCTTCCAATCGAATGTTCATGTGATTGGAAAAGTCAGGAGAGTGCAAAGGTACTGTTTTCTATCAGTTGGCAAGCTGCGCACACAATCCCAGTGTTGTACAGCTTCCTTCTTCACCTTTCCGAAGGTGCCGCTCTCTCCGGCTCCCGGAGGCGAAGAAGCGGCTTCTTCGCGCAAAGACGATTGTGCCGCTCACTGTGCACTCCTTAGCGCGGCTTCTGCCGAAAGACGCCCGGGAGCGGCTCTTAGCTCCGGAGAGCATCGTACCTTCGTCTTTAGCGTCTCTTCTCGTCTACATCTTAGCAAAAAGCTTTTCCACTATGTCTGGCGAGGAAAAACTGTGCCAGCACAGAAAACATCTCCCATCGTGTTCTAGACGTTGCACGGAGGTGTGCCGAGTGTTTGGCATGAAGGAAAGAAAAGTTGTCCAAAACAGCTTCCAATCGAATGTTCATGTGATTGGAAAAGTCAGGAGAGTGCAAAGGTACTGTTTTCTATCAGTTGGCAAGCTGCGCACACAATCCCAGTGTTGTACAGCTTCCTTCTTCACCTTTCCGAAGGTGCCGCTCTCTCCGGCTCCCGGAGGCGAAGAAGCGGCTTCTTCGCGCAAAGACGATTGTGCCGCTCACTGTGCACTCCTTAGCGCGGCTTCTGCCGAAAGACGCCCGGGAGCGGCTCTTTGCTCCGGACAGCATCGTACCTTCGTCTTTAGCGTCTCTTCTCGTCTACATCTCAGCAAAAAGCTTTTCTACTATGTCTGGCGAGGAAAAACTGTGCCAGCACAGAAAACATCTCCCATCGTGTTCTAGACGTTGCACGGAGGTGTGCCGAGTGTTTGGCATGAAGGAAAGAAAAGTTGTCCAGAACAGCTTCCAATCGAATGTTCATGTGATTGGAAAAGTCAGGAGAGTGCAAAGGTACTGTTTTCTATCAGTTGGCAAGCTGCGCACACAATCCCAGTGTTGTACAGCTTCCTTCTTCACCTTTCCGAAGGTGCCGCTCTCTCCGGCTCCCGGAGGCGAAGAAGCGGCTTCTTCGCGCAAAGACGATTGTGCCGCTCACTGTGCACTCCTTAGCGCGGCTTCTGCCGAAAGACGCCCGGGAGCGGCTCTTAGCTCCGGAGAGCATCGTACCTTCGTCTTTAGCGTCTCTTCTCGTCTACATCTTAGCAAAAAGCTTTTCCACTATGTCTGGCGAGGAAAAACTGTGCCAGCACAGAAAACATCTCCCATCGTGTTCTAGACGTTGCACGGAGGTGTGCCGAGTGTTTGGCATGAAGGAAAGAAAAGTTGTCCAAAACAGCTTCCAATCAAATGTTCATGTGATTGGAAAAGTCAGGAGAGTGCAAAGGTACTGTTTTCTATCAGTTGGCAAGCTGCGCACACAATCCCAGTGTTGTACAGCTTCCTTCTTCACCTTTCCGAAGGTGCCGCTCTCTCCGGCTCCCGGAGGCGAAGAAGCGGCTTCTTCGCGCAAAGACGATTGTGCCGCTCACTGTGCACTCCTTAGCGCGGCTTCTGCCGAAAGACGCCCGGGAGCAGCTCTTAGCTCCGGAGAGCATCGTACCTTCGTATTTAGCGTCTCTTCCCGTCTACATCTTAGCAAAAAGCTTTTCCACTATGTCTGGCGAGGAAAAACTGTGCCAGCACAGAAAACATCTCCCATCGTGTTCTAGACGTTGCACGGAGGTGTGCCGAGTGTTTGGCATGAAGGAAAGAAAAGTTGCCGAAAACAGCTTCCAATCGAATGTTCATGTGATTGGAAAAGTCAGGAGAGTGCAAAGGTACTGTTTTCTATCAGTTGGCAAGCTGCGCACACAATCCCAGTGTTGTACAGCTTCCTTCTTCACCTTTCCGAAGGTGCCGCTCTCTCCGGCTCCCGGAGGCGAAGAAGCGGCTTCTTCGCGCAAAGACGATTGTGCCGCTCACTGTGCACTCCTTAGCGCGGCTTCTGCCGAAAGACGCCCGGGAGCAGCTCTTAGCTCCGGAGAGCATCGTACCTTCGTCTTTAGCGTCTCTTCTCGTCTACATCTTAGCAAAAAGCTTTTCCACTATGTTTGGCGAGGAAAAACTGTGCCAGCACAGAAAACATCACCCCTCGTGTTCTAGACGTTGCACGATCCCTATACTTAGGCTGATTTTCCTTCCTCGGGATAGGGATAGGCTTCAGCCTAGGGCTTGGAGTTTTTTAACCAGGAAGCCCTGAGTTCCAGGCTTACTGCATCTGCCAAAGGCATCCCAAAGGGAGTGCAGAAGTGCCACAACATGGCTGCTTTCACGGCTTTTCCCTTAGGAAGAACCCTAATACGCGGCTGATTTACCTTCCTAGGGTTACTGTTAGGCTTAGGCCTAGGACTTTTAAAACCAGGAAGCCCTGGCCTCCAGGCACACTGCAGCTGCGAAAGGCATCCCAAGGGGAGCGCAAAAGTGACACAACTTGGCTGCCACCACTGATATTTCCATGAGACCATCCCGAACCATAGGCTGATTTTCCTTCCTAGGGTTAAGGTTTGAGTTACGCCTGGGGTAAGGGTTCTATTAACCAGAAAGCCCTGAGTTCCAAGAACACAACAGCTTCGAAGGACTACCCAAGAAGAGCGCAAAAGTACCACAACGTGCCTGCCTCTACAGCTTTTTCCTTGGGGACATGCCTAATTCCTGGCTGATTTGCCTTTCTCGTCTTAGGGTTGGGGTTCAGCCTAGGGCTAGGATTTTTTTACCTAAGAAGCCCTGAGTTCCAGGCTTACTGCATCTGCCAAAGGCATCCCAAAGGGAGTGCAGAAGTGCAACAACACGGCTGCTTTCACGGCTTTCCCCTTAGGAAGAACCCTAATACGCGGCTGATTTACCTTCCTAGGGTTACTGTTAGGCTTAGGCTTAGGACTTTTAAAACTAGGAAGCCCTTAGATCCAGGCACACTGCAGCTGTTCACGGCATCCCAAGGGGAGTATTAAAGTACCACAACATGGCAGCTTTCACAGCTTTTTCCTTGGCACCATCCCTATACATAGGCTGATTTTTCTGCCTAGGGTAAGGGTTAGGGTTCAGCCTAGGGCTTGGAGTTTTTTAACCAGGAAGCCCTGAGTTCCAGGCTTACTGCATCTGCCAAAGGCATCCCAAAGGGAGTGCAGAAGTGCCACAACATGGCTGCTTTCACGGCTTTTCCCTTAGGAAGAACCCTAATACGCGGCTGATTTACCTTCCTAGGGTTACTGTTAGGCTTAGGCCTAGGACTTTTAAAACCAGGACGCCCTGGGCTCCAGGCACTCTGCAGCTGTGAAAGGCATCCCAAGGGGAGCGCAAAAGTGGCACAACTTGGCTGCCACCACTGATATTTCCATGAGACCATCCCGAACCATAGGCTGATTTTCCTTCCTAGGGTTAAGGTTTGAGTTACGCCTAGGGTAAGGGTTCTATTAACCAGAAAGACCTGAGTTCCAAGAACACAGCAGCTGCGAAGGACTACCCAAGAAGAGCGCAAAAGTACCACAACGTGCCTGCCTCCACAGCTTTTTCCTTGGGGACATGCCTAATTCCTGGCTGATTTGCCTTTCTCGTCTTAGGGTTGGGGTTCAGCCTAGGGCTAGGATTTTTTTACCTAGGAAGCCCTGAGTTCCAGGCTTACTGCATCTGCCAAAGGCATCCCAAAGGGAGTGCAGAAGTGCAACAACACGGCTGCTTTCACGGCTTTCCCCTTAGGAAGAACCCTAATACGCGGCTGATTTACCTTCCTAGGGTTACTGTTAGGCTTAGGCTTAGGAC
The DNA here is from genome assembly GCA_036010785.1 of Ammospiza maritima maritima. NCBI lineage: Eukaryota > Metazoa > Chordata > Aves > Passeriformes > Passerellidae > Ammospiza > Ammospiza maritima. The sequence goes on from JAYKTQ010000493.1 coordinate 3,606,663, forward strand.
TTTTAAAACTAGGAAGCCCTTAGATCCAGGCACACTGCAGCTGTTCACGGCATCCCAAGGGGAGTATTAAAGTACCACAACATGGCAGCTTTCACAGCTTTTTCCTTGGCACCATCCCTATACATAAGCTGATTTATCTGCCTAGGGTTAGGGTTAGGGTTCAGCCTAGGGCTTGGAGTTTTTTAACCAGGAAGCCCTGAGTTCCAGGCTTACTGCATCTGCGAAAGGCATCCCAAAGGGAGTGCAGAAGTGCCACAACATGGCTGCTTTCACGGCTTTTCCCTTAGGAAGAACCCTAATACGCGGCTGATTTACCTTCCTAGGGTTACTGTTAGGCTTAGGCCTAGGACTTTTAAAACCAGGAAGCCCTGGGCTCCAGGCACTCTGCAGCTGCGAAAGGCATCCCAAGGGGAGCGCAAAAGTGGCACAACTTGGCTGCCACCACTGATATTTCCATGAGACCATCCCGAACCATAGGCTGATTTTTCTTCCTAGGGTTAAGGTTTGAGTTACGCCTAGGGTAAGGGTTCTATTAACCAGAAAGCCCTGAGTTCCAAGAACACAGCAGCTGCGAAGGACTAGCCAAGAAGAGCGCAAAAGTACCACAACATGCCTGCCTCCACAGCTTTTTCCTTGGGGACATGCCTAATTCCTGGCTGATTTGCCTTTCTCGTCTTAGGGTTGGGGTTCGGCCTAGGGCTAGGATTTTTTTAACTAGGAAGCCCTGAGTTCCAGGCTTACTGCATCTGTCAAAGGCATCCCAAAGGGAGTGCAGAAGTGCCACAACATGGCTGCTTTCACGGCTTTTCCCTTAGGAAGAACCCTAATACGCGGCTGATTTACCTTCCTAGGGTTACTGTTAGGCTTAGGCCTAGGACTTTTAAAACCAGGAAGCCCTGGGCTCCAGGCATGTGGGATCTCAGCACCTCAGGATGGAGGTGCAGAGAGTCCGAGACCACCCTTGGGGGGCTCGGGAATCCTGGAATGTTGCCAGAAGTGTCTGGTGGCAGGATTTTGATCCTACACAGGAGATGAGACCTGTATGAAGACTGGGAGGATTCCACTGGGTGAATGGTGAAGGGATAAGTTAGTTAAAGTGTAAAACACAGGGTTTAAGATTTTGGTACAGGGGGGTCTAGAGAAGTAAGATGGAGGAATTGGGGCGTGTCCTGTCCTTCTTCTTCTTCTTCTTGGCCTCCATCTTCTGTGGTGGTGGTGGCACTTTGGGATTGGTCATTAATAAAAGTGCACCGGTTAATAAGGGTAGAAGGTATTGGAGTAAAATGATAAATATTGTACACGTAACTTAGGGTATAAAGATAAGTGACCGCCCGGGGGCTTCGGCAGTGTGCCCATGGCTGACTTGCTGTGCAGACCTCTGTCGGGCTGAAAGAAAATCTTTTAGATAAACAATTAATAAACACCAAGACCGAGACAAGATCAGAAGTCTCTCCTCGTCCTTTGAAGCGTCGGCTCTCCAAGGCCATCCCTGGGCCTTTCCAGAATTCCAGAACAGAAGAAACAGAAAACGGTACAAGTGGCGTCCCTGAGAATTCCCTGGGAATTCCCTGAGAATTCCAGAGCACCTAAAACAACAGCAGAAAACCTAAACAGCCTAAACAGCCGAGAAACAGAGCAAAAATGGCATTCCCTGAGCTAACTATCTCCGGTAATAAATCAGCCCAGCAAAGAGAAAAGAAAAACGCCGAAAATCTACAAGTGGCGTCCCTGGACATAAATCAGCCAGAAGAACGCCGAAAATTTACAAGTGGCGTTCGCTGCGTGGGCACCCCCCACCAACCCTTTCGGGGGGGGGATCAGCCCTGAAGAGCTGAAGAGCTGAAGAGCTGAAGAGCCGAGAGAGCAGCTCCTGAGGAGAGAAGCCTGAGAAAAAAAAAAAAAAAGGAAAAGAAGAAAGAAGAAAAGAAAGAAAAGAAAAACGGCCAGAAGAGTCTGCAAAAAAACCAGCAGTCACTGAGAATTCCATCTCTCAGCTTCTGCCGAAGGCAGTTCGTAGAGCAGCCCGGATCGGAACCAGAAGGCGCCTCTGGATCCTTCTCCTGTGACCTGCTGGACAGAGACAGGAGCCTCCGGACAGCTCTGACGACAGAGTCGGTGAGAAGGCCAAAAAATAAGAATATGGGGGGTACACTGTCCCAGGAGCAAAAACAAATTTTGTCCGCCTTACAAGGCGTGGCTCAAACATATACAGAAAGGATCTCAAAAGAAAGAATTAAAACAGCTGTTGTTGTGGGCAAGGCTTAATTACCCACTGGCCGAAACATGCCTGCTATTTGAAGTGGGGTTTTGGCAGGAAATTAATAGGCACTTATATTTTCTAGCAACAAAAAAGGACGAGACAGCGTTAAAGCTGCTCTCGTCGGCAAGATTGATGCCAGAAAGGCATCATCTCGGCACAGTCGAAAAGACTGGGAGAGCAACGAAAAGTTGCCGGCACCCTCAGAAGGAGGGTGGGGAGCAAAGCTCCAGGAGAAAAAAAAAAAAAAAAGAAAAGAAAAAAGCTCTGGCCTCAAGAAGCCAGGGGAAAGGGCTCTCGAGAAAAGAGAGCAGGAAATAATATTAAAGCCCCGGTCCCAAAACCCAAAAACCCCAGGAAGCTCCTAAAGCGTCCTGAAAACTCCGGAGAGTACAAGGGAGTCAGGATCGGAAGGGGGGGTGCAGGGGGGAGAGAAGGGATCGGGGGGGGGAGGCGTTTCCCGCGGGGGGCACGGCGCGGCAGCGACGGAGCCGGCGGGGAGCGCGGGTGAAGAGATAAAGGGAGACATGAGTGCAGACGCGGCTTTTATCAGCGCGGCGCCGGGGGGTGGCGGCCGGCCCGGCCGGCAGAGTAGCGGGAACGCGCGCGGCGGGCAAAACTCGCAAAAATCCGGGAGCGAAGTCGGGTCGAATTGCGGGGCGGGCCCGGGTGCCGGCGGGGGGCGGGCTGTACACACCGGCAGGAGGAGCCAGGGACACAACGTCAGAGGGAGAGTGACATCAGCTCGGGAGAGACAGGGAGCAGCTCACAGAGCACGCATGCGCAGAGAGTAGAGCGCAGGCGGGGGCGGGCTCAATCCCTTGTGACGTCTCGGGCGAGGAGGGGCTGTGCTCGGGACTCTACGTCCCCCAGCACCACACCCTCTCCAGAGTTGATACCTTCGGATGAAATCCTCGGAGTCCCAGTCCCTTCCCTTCAAGGGAGACGTTCTGGTGTTCAAGCTCCATTTTCAGCTGAATTAAAAGCCAAGCAGACACGGTCTCAAATGAGATCACGAACACGGCAATCGACAGGACAGGGGCAGTCGAGCTCATGCTGTCATCCGAGCTGGGGAGGCCGGTGACAGCGCCACCTAGTGGGGGGCAAGGCTTTCGCTTGTATCTCCACAGATCGAGACGTGGGTGTCGGCACGACACGTGAAACCATTTGGAGTGCGAGAACATGAAAATGCGGACCCCAGAAACAAAGATCCAAGAAAAAAAAAGAGACGAGTACTCAGACAGGGGTCGAGACTCAGATTGCCAAGACGACTCGGAAGAGAAATAAAAAGGAACTAAGGACTTTGGGGGGATTCTCTGTTAAGGTCCTGAATGAAAAGCAAAACAATGATGTCACACAGAAGTGAAGCCATGAGTTTCATGATGCTTATGCGCATCATTCTTTCATTCATTGAAATAAGCAATGGGGGTAATTACCTATTAGTCAGCCAAAGCAAAATGTATGGTAGAATTCTTTGACATCTCTCCCATTTGGAGAGGAATTTTAAGAGTAGGATTCTATGTTTTAATAATTCTCCTATTCCTCATACTTGTCGTCCCATGCATATTTGCATGTTTAAAACACGCTATGAATCGAATAGTAAAAGAGGTCTTCCTGGTGCAAACAGAAGGGGGAGATGTGGGATCTCAGCACCTCAGGATGGAGGTGCAGAGAGGCCGAGACCACCCTTGGGGGGCTCGGGAATCCTGGAATGTTGCCAGAAGTGTCTGGTGGCAGGATTTTGATCCTACACAGGAGATGAGACCTGTATGAAGACTGGGAGGATTCCACTGGGTGAATGGTGAAGGGATAAGTTAGTTAAAGTGTAAAACACAGGGTTTAAGATTTTGGTACAGGGGGGTCTAGAGAAGTAAGATGGAGGAATTGGGGCGTGTCCTGTCCTTCTTCTTCTTCTTCTTGGCCTCCATCTTCTGTGGTGGTGGTGGCACTTTGGGATTGGTCATTACTAAAAGTGCACCGGTTAATAAGGGTAGAAGGTATTGGAGTAAAATGATAAATATTGTACACGTAACTTAGGGTATAAAGATAAGTGACCGCCCGGGGGCTTCGGCAGTGTGCCCATGGCTGACTTGCTGTGCAGACCTCTGTCGGGCTGAAAGAAAATCTTTTAGATAAACAATTAATAAACACCAAGACCGAGACAAGATCAGAAGTCTCTCCTCGTCCTTTGAAGCGTCGGCTCTCCAAGGCCATCCCTGGGCCTTTCCAGAATTCCAGAACAGAAGAAACAGAAAACGGTACAAGTGGCGTCCCTGAGAATTCCCTGGGAATTCCCTGAGAATTCCAGAGCACCTAAAACAGCAGCAGAAAACCTTACACAGGCACATGCAGCTGTTCAAGGCATCCCAAGAGGGCTGCAGAAGTGACACAACTTGGCTGCCTCTGCTGCTATTCTCATGAGACCATCCCGAACCTTAGGCTGATTTTCCTTCCTAGGGTTAAGGTTTGAGTTACGCCTCGGGTAAGGGTTCTATTAACCAGAAAGCCCTGAGTTCCAAGAACACAGCTGCTGCGAAGGACTACCCAAGAAGAGCGCAAAAGTACCACAACGTGCCTGCCTCCACAGCTTTTTCCTTGGGGACATGCCTAATTCCTGGCTGATTTGCCTTTCTCGTCTTAGGGTTGGGGTTCGGCCTAGGGCTAGGATTTTTAAAATCAGGAAGCCCTGAGTTCCAGGCACACTGGAGCTGTGAAAGGCATCCAAAAGGGAGTGCAAAAGTGCCACAACATGGTTGCTTTCACGACTTTTTCCTTGGCAAGAAGCTTAACACCAGGCTGATTTCCCTTCCCAGGGTTACTGTAAGGTTAAGGACTAGGGCTAGGATTTTTAAAACTAGGAAGCCCTTAGATCCAGGCACACTGCAGCTATTCAAGGCATCTCAAGGGGAGTACAAAAGTGCAACAACATGGCAGCTTTCACAGCTTTTTCCTTGTCACCATCCCTATACCTAGGCTGATTTATCTGCCTAGGGTTAGGGTTAGGGTTCAGCCTAGGGCTTGGAGTTTTTTAACCAGGAAGCCCTGAGTTCCAGGCTTACTGCATCTGCCAAAGGCATCCCAAAGGGAGTGCAAAAGTGCCACAACATGGCTGCTTTCACAGCTTTTCCCTTAGGAAGAACCCAAATACCCGGCTGATTTACCTTCCTAGGGTTACTGTTAGGCTTAGGCCTAGGACTTTTAAAACCAGGAAGCCCTGGGCTCCAGGCACACTGCAGCTGTTAAAGGCATCCCAAGAGGGCCGCAGAAGTGACACAACTTGGCTGCCTCTGCTTCTATTCTCATGAGACCATCCCGAACCATAGGCTGATTTTCCTTCCTAGGGTTAATGTTTGAGTTTCGCCTAGGGTAAGAGGTCTATTAACCAGAAAGACCTGAGTTCCAAGAACACACCAGCTGCGAAGGACTACCCAAGAAGAGCGCAAAAGTACCACAACATGCCTGCCTCCACAGCTTTTTCCTTGGGGACATGCCTAATTCCTGGCTGATTTGCCTTTCTCGTCTTAGGGTTGGGGTTCGGCCTAGGGCTAGGATTTTTAAAATCAGGAAGCCCTGAGTTCCAGGCATACTGGAGCTTTGAAAGGCATCCCAAAGGGAGTGCAAAAGTGCCACAACATGGCTGCTTTCCCGGCTTTTTCCTTGGCAAGAAGCCTAACACCAGGCTGATTTATCTTCCTAGGGTTACTGTAAGGCTTAGGCCTAGTGCTAGGATTTTTAAAACTAGGAAGCCCTTAGCTCCAAGCACACTGCAGCTGTTCAAGGCATCCCAAGAGGGCCGCAGAAGTGACACAACTTGGCTGCCTCTGCTGCTATTCTCATGAGTCCATCCCGAACCATAGGCTAATTTTCCTTCCTAGGGTGAGGGTTAGAGTTACGCCTAGGGTTAGTGTTTTTTTAACCAGAAAGCCCTGAGTTCCAAGAACACAGCAGCTGCCAAGGACTACCCAAGAGGAGGGGAAAAGTGCCACAACATGGCTGCCTCCAGCGCTTTTTCCTTGGGACCATCATTGAACCTAGGCTGACTTACTTGCCTCCAGTTGCACCTATGGTCACGCCAAGAGATAGGGATTTTAAATCAGTAAACCCTGAGCTCCAGACCCAGTGCAGCTGCAAAAGGCTTCCCAAGGGCAGCCAAAAATTGCCTCAACATGCTCCTTCCAGTGCTTTTTTCCTTGGGAACATCCCTATACCCAGGCTGATTTATCTGCCTAGGCTTAGGGTTAGGGTTCAGCCTAGAGATAGGATTTTTTCAAACAGGAAGCCCTGAATTCCAGGCACACTGCAGCTGTTAAAGGCAGTGTTCTACGTCAACCGCAACTTAGTCTGAAATAAATGCTTTTTCCCTGAGAGCATCTGAGAGGTTTGCATGAAGCACTGATATCTGACATTTGCAATTTTGAATAGGAGAGGAGAAAGAAAATGGGAAGAAGTTTTTAATTTTAGTGGTTTCAATGTTAATTTCCGTACACTTTTTCAAAACTTGTCAGCTCAAATGCCCATCAACATCTTTTAGTCATCTGTAAGTCAGTATTCATATAAAATGTGCTTCAAATCAAAAGAATTTCAAATTTGCACTCCAAATTTCTATGCCTAGATTTATGATTTCCTACACATATTAGATGAAAGGAAGGCCTTTTTTACTGTGGGAGTGCTGGAACACTGGAACAGGTTGCCCAGGGAAGTTGTGGGTGTCCCATCCCTGAAAGTATTCAAGGTCAGCTTGGACGGGGCTTGGAGCAGCAACAAAGGAGAAGCTTGATGGTAGAGAAACAAAGTTGGACTATAGAAGAAACTGGGATTGAAGTATAGGAGCAAGTTTTCTCTCAGCTCTTGGGGTAAATTCAAAGTTGTACAAAATGACATTTATCTGTGCTATTCACTACTGTAACAGAAATGTTCATGAAAACTGTACAGAAGATAGCAAATTTTAAAAGAGATAAGAATTACAGCATAAAATCCATGGGATGGGTTACAACATGAGACACTCTCTAAGAGAAAATCTCTGTGTTTCAGCACTTCATCATGGTAAGATTTCATGAAGTGCCAAAGAAGGCGGCAAAATATCATTCGGGACGTTATTTCCTGGAATTCAGCCTGGCCATTAGTAGGAACTGGGTTTGACCACATCATGTAGATATACCACACACACTTTTCCCTTCACTGAAAAATGACTGTTTCCAACGAAGAAGCAATTGACGATCAAAATTGATTGAAAGCATCTTAAACATGTCAAGTATTTCATTGTAGATGATCTGTGATCCAAATGCTTCTTCCACCTTCGAGAGGGACAGAACAATTCTTCCATATCATGATGGTTTAAAATTGTATCAACCAATGTTTTCTGCTGAAAAGATAGCATCTATTTTTTTCTATTTTTGCAAGAAAATATTCCTAGACATACAACAGGTGAGAACTAAGTAATTTTAAAGAAACAAATGAAAAGAAAATATTCTGTAAATAGAATGAAATGAAAAGCTGTGTTTTAAATAGGAGCTAAATATGAAACAGAATTTTTGTACCAGGCATTTGAATTACTGCACCAGCTCTTTTGCCCATCAAGAGAGGCGTTTAGCATTTCAGTCTTTTCCAAGGTGTTCATGATCTGCTATGCTGATCTCTGTGTGTGCCTAGGTGTGTGTGGAAGGGGGGGCATGTGAAGGGGAGTGTGTATGTTTGCTTTACAATTGTTGTGGCAGATTCATGCCTCAGCTCCACATTTTGTTTTAGAAAGGTCACACAGAGTGGATGTGAAGTTTACTATCAACAAGAGATCAATTCCCAAATCATCCATTTCACTCTACCTTATAAATCATGTGCTTTGTTGCATATTTTATCAAATCTACTTTCAAGCCAGATGGAGGAAGGAGGATGTGGCAATCCCTCCACCATCTTGCAACTTTTATGCAAGTAGGTTTTCAAGAAAATCATCATTTCTCTTGGAAATATGTCTGGAACAGGCATGATGGTAGTGTCAACCTGTTGGAGTTTTTGTTGCTGGAAGAAGTTATACAAAAGGATTGGTTTTTACATTGACCAGTTACTGAATCAAGCTCAGGAATACATTGGAAATTCAACTGGGGCTTCCTTTCCCCGGCAGACTACTTCTAGAACGAGCTTGTACACTGAAGCTTACTCTTTTGCCCTCTTTTTGTTTCTTTCCTATTTTCTTGGCTTCTTTGCCACTCTCTAGACAATTTTGGAACTTTTTTCCCAACTCAAATGGTTTCAATAGTCTGATTGTGATCATACATTTTTACAAGGAATTTTTAAAATCTTTCCTCCAGTTAAGAAAGTCAAGGACTTAGGTCTTTTTCTTCCCTTATCAATATTGCAATGAAATTGATAAGTAAAGACCAACTCTTTCTTTTTGTTTTTAACCCAAGCAGATAATTCCCATCCATTCATCCATTTGGTGGACCAATGGTTGACATTCTGATGGAAGTTGTCACTTCTTAACAGTAGGCATTCTGTGACTATGTTGACAGCACTTTGGGTGAAGATCCTAACTGGTCTTAGATACACATAGGGAGAAATTTGCTCAGCCAGTGTCAGTCTTAAGCATGCGTATCAGAAGATCTTTCTAGAGCTGGGAATTTTCCCATGAAAGGGATTCAGTTAGGGAAGAGACACTTGCCCCAGAGGTTTACATTCTTCTTGAAGACTGCTTAAGGAACTTAGATGCCATGTCCATTTGGATCTGTGTCTGCACAGAACTTTGTCATGCCAGTGCTTGAAATGCATCTTGAAGAGAATTCACTAGCACAGAATGAATGAGAGTGGAAGGGGTTGGTGGGGCTAACCAGGCCCAACCCCCCTGCCTAAACCAGGATACCTAGAGCCTCTTGCCCAGGATTCTATCTGGGTGTACTTTGAATGTCTTCAAAGATCCAGGCTCCACAATCTTTCTGGGCAGTCTGTGCCGTGGTTCACTCACCCTCACAGTAAAGAATCATTTCCTGATGTTCCTGTATTTCAGTGTGTGCCCACTGCCTCTTGTCTTTTCACTCAGCATCACTGAAAAGACACTGATTCCCTCCCCTTTGCACTATTGCTTCCATATGGATGTGTGCTGCCATGTAGAGATATGTCAAAAACCTCCCTGAAGCCCAGGCAGATAATATTCCCTTCATCTACCAGTCAAGTTAATTCATCAGAGGAGTTTAAAGTTATGTTCAGCATGAAATGCCCCTGAAAAATCATGCTAACTACATTATTGTGTCGTCTTTCATGTGCCTGGCAAGGTTTTCCAGGAAGAGCTGCTTCATCAACTTCCTGGGTATAAAAAAGAGGCTGGCTGGTTTGTACGATTGCGAGTCCTCCTAAATGTCTTTTTTGAAGATGAGTGTAATTTGCTTACATCCAGTCCTTAGCCTCTCTTGTCGTCTACATCTTAGCAAAAAGCTTTTCTACTATGTCTGGAGAGGAGAAATTGTGCCAGCACAGAAAACATCTCCTATCGTGTTCTAGACGTTGCACGGAGGTGTGCCGAGTGTTTGGCATGAAGAAAAGAAAACTTGTCCAAAACAGCTTCCAATCGAATGTTCATGTGATTGGAAAAGTCAGGAGAGTGCAAAGGTACTGTATTCTAGCAGTTGGCAAGCTGCGCACACAATCCCAGTGTTGTACAGCTTCCTTCTTCACCTTTCCGAAGGTGCCGCTCTCTCCGGCTCCCGGAGGCGAAGAAGCGGCTTCTTCGCGCAAAGACGATTGTGCCGCTCACTGTGCACTCCTTAGCGCGGCGTCTGCCGAAAGACGCCCGGGAGCAGCTCTTAGCTCCGGAGAGCATCGTACCTTCGTCTTTAGCGTCTCTTCTCGTCTACATCTTAGCAAAAAGCTTTTCCACTATGTCTGGCGAGGAAAAACTGTGCCAGCACAGAAAACATCTCCCATCGTGTTCTAGACGTTGCACGGAGGTGTGCCGAGTGTTTGGCATGAAGGAAAGAAAAGTTGTCCAAAACAGCTTCCAATCAAATGTTCATGTGATTGGAAAAGTCAGGAGAGTGCAAAGGTACTGTTTTCTAGCAGTTGGCAAGCTGCGCACACAATCCCAGTGTTGTACAGCTTCCTTCTTCACCTTTCCGAAGGTGCCGCTCTCTCCGGCTCCCGGAGGCGAAGAAGCGGCTTCTTCGCGCAAAGACGATTGTGCCGCTCACTATGCACTCCTTAGCGCGGCTTCTGCCGAAAGACGCCCGGGAGCAGCTCTTAGCTCCGGACAGCATCGTACCTTCGTCTTTAGCGTCTCTTCCCGTCTACATCTTAGCAAAAAGCTTTTCCACTATGTCTGGCGAGGAAAAACTGTGCCAGCACAGAAAACATCTCCCCTCGTGTTCTAGACGTTGCACGATCCCTATACTTAGGCTGATTTTCCTTCCTTGGGATAGGGACAGGCTTCAGCCTAGGGCTTGGAGTTTTTTAACCAGGAAGCCCTGAGTTCCAGGCTTACTGCATCTGCCAAAGGCATCCCAAAGGGAGTGCAGAAGTGCCACAACATGGCTGCTTTCATGGCTTTTCCCTTAGGAAGAACCCTAATACGCGGCTGATTTACCTTCCTAGGGTTACTGTTAGGCTTAGGCCTAGGACTTTTAAAACCAGGAAGCCCTGGGCTCCAGGCACACTGCAGCTGCGAAAGGCATCCCAAGGGGAGCGCAAAAGTGACACAACTTGGCTACCTCTGCTGCTATTCTCATGACACCATCCCGAACCATAGGCTGATTTTCCTTCCTAGGGTTAAGGTTTGAGTTACGCCTAGGGTAAGGGTTCTATTAACCAGAAAGCCCTGAGTTCCAAGAACACAGCAGCTGCGAAGGACTAGCCAAGAAGAGCGCAAAAGTACCACAACGTGCCTGCCTCCACAGCTTTTTCCTTGGGGACATGCCTAATTCCTGGCTGATTTGCCTTTCTCGTCTTAGGGTTGGGGTTCAGCCTAGGGCTAGGATTTTTTTACCTAGGAAGCCCTGAGTTCCAGGCTTACTGCATCTGCCAAAGGCAACCCAAAGGGAGTGCAGAAGTGCAACAACACGGCTGCTTTCACGGCTTTCCCCTTAGGAAGAACCCTAATACGCGGCTGATTTACCTTCCTAGGGTTACTGTTAGGCTTAGGCTTAGGACTTTTAAAACTAGGAAGCCCTTAGATCCAGGCACACTGCAGCTGTTCAAGGCATCCCAAGGGGAGTATTAAAGTACCACAACATGGCAGCTTTCACAGCTTTTTCCTTGGCACCATCCCTATACATATGCTGATTTATCTGCCTAGGGTTAGGGTTAGGGTTCAGCCTAGGGCTTGGAGTTTTTTAACCAGGAAGCCCTGAGTTCCAGGCTTACTGCATCTGCCAAAGGCATCCCAAAGGGAGTGCAGAAGTGCCACAACATGGCTGCTTTCACGGCTTTTCCCTTAGGAAGAACCCTAATACGCGGCTGATTTACCTTCCTAGGGTTACTGTTAGGCTTAGGCCTAGGACTTTTAAAACCAGGACGCCCTGGACTCCAGGCACTCTGCAGCTGCGAAAGGCATCCCAAGGGGAGCGCAAAAGTGGCACAACTTGGCTGCCACCACTGATATTTCCATGAGACCATCCCGAACCATAGGCTGATTTTCCTTCCTAGGGTTAAGGTTTGAGTTACGCCTAGGGTAAGGGTTCTATTAACCAGAAAGCCCTGAGTTCCAAGAACACAGCAGCTGCGAAGGACTAGCCAAGAAGAGCGGAAAAGTACCACAACATGCCTGCCTCCTCAGCTTTTTCCTTGGGGACATGCCTAATTCCTGGCTGATTTGCCTTTCTCGTCTTAGGGTTGGGGTTCGGCCTAGGGCTAGGATTTTTTTAACTAGGAAGCCCTGAGTTCCAGGCTTACTGCATCTGCCTAAAGCATCCCAAAGGGAGTGCAGAAGTGCCACAACATGGCTGCTTTCACGGCTTTTCCCTTAGGAAGAACCCTAATACGCGGCTGATTTACCTTCCTAGGGTTACTGTTAGGCTTAGGCCTAGGACTTTTAAAACCAGGAAGCCCTGGGCTCCAGGCACACTGCAGCTGTTCAAGGCATCCCAAGAGGGCTGCAGAAGTGACACAACTTGGCTGCCTCTGCTGCTATTCTCATGAGACCATCCCGAACCATAGGCTGATTTTCCTTCCTAGGGTTAAGGTTTGAGTTACTCCTCGGGTAAGGGTTCTATTAACCAGAAAGCCCTGAGTTCCAAGAACACAGCTGCTGCGAAGGACTACCCAAGAAGAGCGCAAAAGTACCACAACGTGCCTGCCTCCACAGCTTTTTCCTTGGGGACATGCCTAATTCCTGGCTGATTTGCCTTTCTCGTCTTAGGGTTGGGGTTCGGCCTAGGGCTAGGACTTTTAAAATCAGGAAGCCCTGAGTTCCAGGCATACTGGAGCTTTGAAAGGCATCCCAAAGGGAGTGCAAAAGTGCCACAACATGGCTGCTTTCCCGGCTTTTTCCTTGGCAAGAAGCCTAACACCAGGCTGATTTATCTTCCTAGGGTTACTGTAAGGCTTAGGCCTAGTGCTAGGATTTTTAAAACTAGGAAGCCCTTAGCTCCAGGCACACTGCAGCTGTTCAAGGCATCCCAAGAGGGCCGCAGAAGTGACACAACTTGGCTGCCTCTGCTGCTATTCTCATGAGTCCATCCCGAACCATAGGCTGATTTTCCTTCCTTGGGTGAGGGTTAGAGTTACGCCTAGGGTTAGTGTTTTTTTAACCAGAAAGCCCTGAGTTCCAAGAACACAGCAGCTGCCAAGGACTACCCAAGAGGAGGGGAAAAGTGCCACAACATGGCTGCCTCCAGCGCTTTTTCCTTGGGACCATCATTGAACCTAGGCTGATTTACTTGCCTCCAGTTGCACCTATGGTCACGCCAAGAGATAGGGATTTTAAATCAGTAAACCCTGAGCTCCAGACCCAGTGCAGCTGCAAAAGGCTTCCCAAGGGCAGCCAAAAATTGCCTCAACATGCTCCTTCCAGTGCTTTTTTCCTTGGGAACATCCCTATACCCAGGCTGATTTATCTGCCTAGGCTTAGGGTTAGGGTTCAGCCTAGAGATAGGATTTTTTCAAACAGGAAGCCCTGAATTCCAGGCACACTGCAGCTGTTAAAGGCAGTGTTCTACGTCAACCGCAACTTAGTCTGAAATAAATGCTTTTTCCCTGAGAGCATCTGAGAGGTTTGCATGAAGCACTGATATCTGACATTTGCAATTTTGAATAGGAGAGGAGAAAGAAAATGGGAAGAAGTTTTTAATTTTAGTGGTTTCAATGTTAATTTCCGTACACTTTTTCAAAACTTGTCAGCTCAAATGCCCATCAACATCTTTTAGTCATCTGTAAGTCAGTATTCATATAAAATGTGCTTCAAATCAAAAGAATTTCAAATTTGCACTCCAAATTTCTATGCCTAGATTTATGATTTCCTACACATATTAGATGAAAGGAAGGCCTTTTTTACTGTGGGAGTGCTGGAACACTGGAACAGGTTGCCCAGGGAAGTTGTGGGTGTCCCATCCCTGAAAGTATTCAAGGTCAGCTTGGACGGGGCTTGGAGCAGCAACAAAGGAGAAGCTTGATGGTAGAGAAACAAAGTTGGACTATAGAAGAAACTGGGATTGAAGTATAGGAGCAAGTTTTCTCTCAGCTCTTGGGGTAAATTCAAAGTTGTACAAAATGACATTTATCTGTGCTATTCACTACTGTAACAGAAATGTTCATGAAAACTGTACAGAAGATAGCAAATTTTAAAAGAGATAAGAATTACAGCATAAAATCCATGGGATGGGTTACAACATGAGACACTCTCTAAGAGAAAATCTCTGTGTTTCAGCACTTCATCATGGTAAGATTTCATGAAGTGCCAAAGAAGGCGGCAAAATATCATTCGGGACGTTATTTCCTGGAATTCAGCCTGGCCATTAGTAGGAACTGGGTTTGACCACATCATGTAGATATACCACACACACTTTCCCTTCACTGAAAAATGACTGTTTCCAACGAAGAAGCAATTGACGATCAAAATTGATTGAAAGCATCTTAAACATGTCAAGTATTTCATTGTAGATGATCTGTGATCCAAATGCTTCTTCCACCTTCGAGAGGGACAGAACAATTCTTCCATATCATGATGGTTTAAAATTGTATCAACCAATGTTTTCTGCTGAAAAGATAGCATCTATTTTTTTCTATTTTTGCAAGAAAATATTCCTAGACATACAACAGGTGAGAACTAAGTAATTTTAAAGAAACAAATGAAAAGAAAATATTCTGTAAATAGAATGAAATGAAAAGTTGTGTTTTAAATAGGAGCTAAATATGAAACAGAATTTTTGTACCAGGCATTTGAATTACTGCACCAGCTCTTTTGCCCATCAAGAGAGGCGTTTAGCATTTCAGTCTTTTCCAAGGTGTTCATGATCTGCTATGCTGATCTCTGTGTGTGCCTAGGTGTGTGTGGAAGGGGGGGCATGTGAAGGGGAGTGTGTATGTTTGCTTTACAATTGTTGTGGCAGATTCATGCCTCAGCTCCACATTTTGTTTTAGAAAGGTCACACAGAGTGGATGTGAAGTTTACTATCAACAAGAGATCAATTCCCAAATCATCCATTTCACTCTACCTTATAAATCATGTGCTTTGTTGCATATTTTATCAAATCTACTTTCAAGCCAGATGGAGGAAGGAGGATGTGGCAATCCCTCCACCATCTTGCAACTTTTATGCAAGTAGGTTTTCAAGAAAATCATCATTTCTCTTGGAAATATGTCTGGAACAGGCATGATGGTAGTGTCAACCTGTTGGAGTTTTTGTTGCTGGAAGAAGTTATACAAAAGGATTGGTTTTTACATTGACCAGTTACTGAATCAAGCTCAGGAATACATTGGAAATTCAACTGGGGCTTCCTTTCCCCGGCAGACTACTTCTAGAACGAGCTTGTACACTGAAGCTTACTCTTTTGCCCTCTTTTTGTTTCTTTCCTATTTTCTTGGCTTCTTTGCCACTCTCTAGACAATTTTGGAACTTTTTTCCCAACTCAAATGGTTTCAATAGTCTGATTGTGATCATACATTTTTACAAGGAATTTTTAAAATCTTTCCTCCAGTTAAGAAAGTCAAGGACTTAGGTCTTTTTCTTCCCTTATCAATATTGCAATGAAATTGATAAGTAAAGACCAACTCTTTCTTTTTGTTTTTAACCCAAGCAGATAATTCCCATCCATTCATCCATTTGGTGGACCAATAGTTGCCATTCTGATGGAAGTTGTCACTTCTTAACAATAGGCATTCTGTGACTATGTTGACAGCACTTTGGGTGAAGATCCTAACTGGTCTTAGATACACATAGGGAGAAATTTGCTCAGCCAGTGTCAGTCTTAAGCATGCGTATCAGAAGATCTTTCTAGAGCTGGGAATTTTCCCATGAAAGGGATTCAGTTAGGGAAGAGACACTTGCCCCAGAGGTTTACATTCTTCTTGAAGACTGCTTAAGGAACTTAGATGCCATGTCCATTTGGATCTGTGTCTGCACAGAACTTTGTCATGCCAGTGCTTGAAATGCATCTTGAAGAGAATTCACTAGCACAGAATGAATGAGAGTGGAAGGGGTTGGTGGGGCTAACCAGGCCCAACCCCCCTGCCTAAACCAGGATACCTAGAGCCTCTTGCCCAGGATTCTATCTGGGTGTACTTTTAATGTCTTCAAAGATCCAGGCTCCACAATCTTTCTGGGCAGTCTGTGCCGTGGTTCACTCACCCTCACAGTAAAGAATCATTTCCTGATGTTCCTGTATTTCAGTGTGTGCCCACTGCCTCTTGTCTTTTCACTCAGCATCACTGAAAAGACACTGATTCCCTCCCCTTTGCACTATTGCTTCCATATGGATGTGTGCTGCCATGTAGAGATATGTCAAAAACCTCCCTGAAGCCCAGGCAGATAATATTCCCTTCATCTACCAGTCAAGTTAATTCATCAGAGGAGTTTAAAGTTATGTTCAGCATGAAATGCCCCTGAAAAATCATGCTAACTACATTATTGTGTCGTCTTTCATGTGCCTGGCAAGGTTTTCCAGGAAGAGCTGCTTCATCAACTTCCTGGGTATAAAAAAGAGGCTGGCTGGTTTGTACGATTGCGAGTCCTCCTAAATGTCTTTTTTGAAGATGAGTGTAATTTGCTTACATCCAGTCCTTAGCCTCTCTTGTCGTCTACATCTTAGCAAAAAGCTTTTCTACTATGTCTGGAGAGGAGAAATTGTGCCAGCACAGAAAACATCTCCTATCGTGTTCTAGACGTTGCACGGAGGTGTGCCGAGTGTTTGGCATGAAGAAAAGAAAAGTTGTCCAAAACAGCTTCCAATCGAATGTTCATGTGATTGGAAAAGTCAGGAGAGTGCAAAGGTACTGTTTTCTAGCAGTTGGCAAGCTGCGCACACAATCCCAGTGTTGTACAGCTTCCTTCTTCACCTTTCCGAAGGTGCCGCACTCTCCGGCTCCCGGAGGCGAAGAAGCGACTTCTTCACGCAAAGACGATTGTGCCGCTCACTGTGCACTCCTTAGCGCGGCGTCTGCCGAAAGACGCCCGGGAGCAGCTCTTAGCTCCGGAGAGCATCGTACCTTCGTCTTTAGCGTCTCTTCTCGTCTACATCTTAGCAAAAAGCTTTTCCACTATGTCTGGCGAGGAAAAACTGTGCCAGCACAGAAAACATCTCCCATCGTGTTCTAGACGTTGCACGGAGGTGTGCCGAGTGTTTGGCCTGAAGGAAAGAAAAGTTGTCCAAAACAGCTTCCAATCGAATGTTCATGTGATTGGAAAAGTCAGGAGAGTGCAAAGGTACTGTTTTCTAGCAGTTGGCAAGCTGCGCACACAATCCCAGTGTTGTACAGCTTCCTTCTTCACCTTTCCGAAGGTGCCGCTCTCTCCGGCTCCCGGAGGCGAAGAAGCGGCTTCTTCGCGCAAAGACGATTGTGCCGCTCACTATGCACTCCTTAGCGCGGCTTCTGCCGAAAGACGCCCGGGAGCGGCTCTTAGTTCCGGAGAGCATCGTACCTTCGTCTTTAGCGTCTCTTCCCGTCTACATCTTAGCAAAAAGCTTTTCCACTATGTCTGGCGAGGAAAAACTGTGCCAGCACAGAAAACATCTCCCCTCGTGTTCTAGACGTTGCACGATCCCTATACTTAGGCTGATTTTCCTTCCTCGGGATAGGGATAGGCTCCAGCCTTGGGCTTGGAGTTTTTTAACCAGGAAGCCCTGAGTTCCAGGCTTACTGCATCTGCCAAAGGCATCCCAAAGGGAGTGCAGAAGTGCCACAACATGGCTGCTTTCACGGCTTTTCCCTTAGGAAGAACCCTAATACGCGGCTGATTTACCTTCCTAGGGTTACTGTTAGGCTTAGGCCTAGGACTTTTAAAACCAGGAAGCCCTGGCCTCCAGGCACACTGCAGCTGCGAAAGGCATCCCAAGGGGAGCGCAAAAGTGACACAACTTGGCTGCCTCTGCTGCTATTCTCATGACACCATCCCGAACCATAGGCTGATTTTCCTTCCTAGGGTTAAGGTTTGAGTTACGCCTAGGGTAAGGGTTCTATTAACCAGAAAGCCCTGAGTTCCAAGAACACAGCAGCTGCGAAGGACTAGCCAAGAAGAGCACAAAAGTACCACAACGTGCCTGCCTCCACAGCTTTTTCCTTGGGGACATGCCTAATTCCTGGCTGATTTGCCTTTCTCGTCTTAGGGTTGGGGTTCGGCCTAGGGCTAGGATTTTTTTACCTAGGAAGCCCTGAGTTCCAGGCTTACTGCATCTGCCAAAGGCAACCCAAAGGGAGTGCAGAAGTGCAACAACACGGCTGCTTTCACGGCTTTTCCCTTAGGAAGAACCCTAATACGCGGCTGATTTACCTTCCTAGGGTTACTGTTAGGCTTAGGCTTTGGACTTTTAAAACTAGGAAGCCCTTAGATCCAGGCACACTGCAGCTGTTCAAGGCATCCCAAGGGGAGTATTAAAGTACCACAACATGGCAGCTTTTTCCTTGGCACCATCCCTATACATATGCTGATTTATCTGCCTAGGGTTAGGGTTGGGGTTCAGCCTAGGGCTTGGAGTTTTTTAACCAGGAAGCCCTGAGTTCCAGGCTTACTGCATCTGCCAAAGGCATCCCAAAGGGAGTGCAGAAGTGCCACAACATGGCTGCTTTCACGGCTTTTCCCTTAGGAAGAACCCTAATACGCGGCTGATTTACCTTCCTAGGGTTACTGTTAGGCTTAGGCCTAGGACTTTTAAAACCAGGAAGCCCTGGGCTCCAGGCACTCTGCAGCTGCGAAAGGCATCCCAAGGGGAGCGCAAAAGTGGCACAACTTGGCTGCCACCACTGATATTTCCATGAGACCATCCCGAACCATAGGCTGATTTTCCTTCCTAGGGTTAAGGTTTGAGTTACGCCTAGGGTAAGGGTTCTATTAACCAGAAAGCCCTGAGTTCCAAGAACACAGCAGCTGCGAAGGACTACCCAAGAAGAGCGCAAAAGTACCACAACATGCCTGCCTCCACAGCTTTTTCCTTGGGGACATGCCTAATTCCTGGCTGATTTGCCTTTCTCGTCTTAGAGTTGGGGTTCGGCCTAGGGCTAGGATTTTTTTAACTAGGAAGCCCTGAGTTCCAGGCTTACTGCATCTGCCTAAAGCATCCCAAAGGGAGTGCAGAAGTGCCACAACATGGCTGCTTTCACGGCTTTTCCCTTAGGAAGAACCCTAATACGCGGCTGATTTACCTTCCTAGGGTTACTGTTAGGCTTAGGCCTAGGACTTTTAAAACCAGGAAGCCCTGGGCTCCAGGCACACTGCAGCTGTTCAAGGCATCCCAAGAGGGCTGCAGAAGTGACACAACTTGGCTGCCTCTGCTGCTATTCTCATGAGACAATCCCGAACCATAGGCTGATTTTCCTTCCTAGGGTTAAGGTTTGAGTTACTCCTCGGGTAAGGGTTCTATTAACCAGAAAGCCCTGAGTTCCAAGAACACAGCTGCTGCGAAGGACTACCCAAGAAGAGCGCAAAAGTACCACAACGTGCCTGCCTCCACAGCTTTTTCCTTGGGGACATGCCTAATTCCTGGCTGATTTGCCTTTCTCGTCTTAGGGTTGGGGTTCGGCCTAGGGCTAGGATTTTTAAAATCAGGAAGCCCTGAGTTCCAGGCATACTGGAGCTTTGAAAGGCATCCCAAAGGGAGTGCAAAAGTGCCACAACATGGCTGCTTTCCCGGCTTTTTCCTTGGCAAGAAGCCTAACACCAGGCTGATTTATCTTCCTAGGGTTACTGTAAGGCTTAGGCCTAGTGCTAGGATTTTTAAAACTAGGAAGCCCTTAGCTCCAGGCACACTGCAGCTGTTCAAGGCATCCCAAGAGGGCCGCAGAAGTGACACAACTTGGCTGCCTCTGCTGCTATTCTCATGAGTCCATCCCGAACCATAGGCTGATTTTCCTTCCTTGGGTGAGGTTTAGAGTTACGCCTAGGGTTAGTGTTTTTTTAACCAGAAAGCCCTGAGTTCCAAGAACACAGCAGCTGCCAAGGACTACCCAAGAGGAGGGGAAAAGTGCCACAACATGGCTGCCTCCAGCGCTTTTTCCTTGGGACCATCATTGAACCTAGGCTGATTTACTTGCCTCCAGTTGCACCTATGGTCACGCCAAGAGAAAGGGATTTTAAATCAGTAAACCCTGAGCTCCAGACCCAGTGCAGCTGCAAAAGGCTTCCCAAGGGCAGCCAAAAATTGCCTCAACATGCTCCTTCCAGTGCTTTTTTCCTTGGGAACATCCCTATACCCAGGCTGATTTATCTGCCTAGGCTTAGGGTTAGGGTTCAGCCTAGAGATAGGATTTTTTCAAACAGGAAGCCCTGAATTCCAGGCACACTGCAGCTGTTAAAGGCAGTGTTCTACGTCAACCGCAACTTAGTCTGAAATAAATGCTTTTTCCCTGAGAGCATCTGAGAGGTTTGCATGAAGCACTGATATCTGACATTTGCAATTTTGAATAGGAGAGGAGAAAGAAAATGGGAAGAAGTTTTTAATTTTAGTGGTTTCAATGTTAATTTCCGTACACTTTTTCAAAACTTGTCAGCTCAAATGCCCATCAACATCTTTTAGTCATCTGTAAGTCAGTATTCATATAAAATGTGCTTCAAATCAAAAGAATTTCAAATTTGCACTCCAAATTTCTATGCCTAGATTTATGATTTCCTCCACATATTAGATGAAAGGAAGGCCTTTTTTACTGTGGGAGTGCTGGAACACTGGAACAGGTTGCCCAGGGAAGTTGTGGGTGTCCCATCCCTGAAAGTATTCAAGGTCAGCTTGGACGGGGCTTGGAGCAGCAACAAAGGAGAAGCTTGATGGTAGAGAAACAAAGTTGGACTATAGAAGAAACTGGGATTGAAGTATAGGAGCAAGTTTTCTCTCAGCTCTTGGGGTAAATTCAAAGTTGTACAAAATGACATTTATCTGTGCTATTCACTACTGTAACAGAAATGTTCATGAAAACTGTACAGAAGATAGCAAATTTTAAAAGAGATAAGAATTACAGCATAAAATCCATGGGATGGGTTACAACATGAGACACTCTCTAAGAGAAAATCTCTGTGTTTCAGCACTTCATCATGGTAAGATTTCATGAAGTGCCAAAGAAGGCGGCAAAATATCATTCGGGACGTTATTTCCTGGAATTCAGCCTGGCCATTAGTAGGAACTGGGTTTGACCACATCATGTAGATATACCACACACACTTTCCCTTCACTGAAAAATGACTGTTTCCAACGAAGAAGCAATTGACGATCAAAATTGATTGAAAGCATCTTAAACATGTCAAGTATTTCATTGTAGATGATCTGTGATCCAAATGCTTCTTCCACCTTCGAGAGGGACAGAACAATTCTTCCATATCATGATGGTTTAAAATTGTATCAACCAATGTTTTCTGCTGAAAAGATAGCATCTATTTTTTTCTATTTTTGCAAGAAAATATTCCTAGACATACAACAGGTGAGAACTAAGTAATTTTAAAGAAACAAATGAAAAGAAAATATTCTGTAAATAGAATGAAATGAAAAGCTGTGTTTTAAATAGGAGCTAAATATGAAACAGAATTTTTGTACCAGGCATTTGAATTACTGCACCAGCTCTTTTGCCCATCAAGAGAGGCGTTTAGCATTTCAGTCTTTTCCAAGGTGTTCATGATCTGCTATGCTGATCTCTGTGTGTGCCTAGGTGTGTGTGGAAGGGGGGGCATGTGAAGGGGAGTGTGTATGTTTGCTTTACAATTGTTGTGGCAGATTCATGCCTCAGCTCCACATTTTGTTTTAGAAAGGTCACACAGAGTGGATGTGAAGTTTACTATCAACAAGAGATCAATTCCCAAATCATCCATTTCACTCTACCTTATAAATCATGTGCTTTGTTGCATATTTTATCAAATCTACTTTCAAGCCAGATGGAGGAAGGAGGATGTGGCAATCCCTCCACCATCTTGCAACTTTTATGCAAGTAGGTTTTCAAGAAAATCATCATTTCTCTTGGAAATATGTCTGGAACAGGCATGATGGTAGTGTCAACCTGTTGGAGTTTTTGTTGCTGGAAGAAGTTATACAAAAGGATTGGTTTTTACATTGACCAGTTACTGAATCAAGCTCAGGAATACATTGGAAATTCAACTGGGGCTTCCTTTCCCCGGCAGACTACTTCTAGAACGAGCTTGTACACTGAAGCTTACTCTTTTGCCCTCTTTTTGTTTCTTTCCTATTTTCTTGGCTTCTTTGCCACTCTCTAGACAATTTTGGAACTTTTTTCCCAACTCAAATGGTTTCAATAGTCTGATTGTGATCATACATTTTTACAAGGAATTTTTAAAATCTTTCCTCCAGTTAAGAAAGTCAAGGACTTAGGTCTTTTTCTTCCCTTATCAATATTGCAATGAAATTGATAAGTAAAGACCAACTCTTTCTTTTTGTTTTTAACCCAAGCAGATAATTCCCATCCATTCATCCATTTGGTGGACCAATAGTTGCCATTCTGATGGAAGTTGTCACTTCTTAACAATAGGCATTCTGTGACTATGTTGACAGCACTTTGGGTGAAGATCCTAACTGGTCTTAGATACACATAGGGAGAAATTTGCTCAGCCAGTGTCAGTCTTAAGCATGCGTATCAGAAGATCTTTCTAGAGCTGGGAATTTTCCCATGAAAGGGATTCAGTTAGGGAAGAGACACTTGCCCCAGAGGTTTACATTCTTCTTGAAGACTGCTTAAGGAACTTAGATGCCATGTCCATTTGGATCTGTGTCTGCACAGAACTTTGTCATGCCAGTGCTTGAAATGCATCTTGAAGAGAATTCACTAGCACAGAATGAATGAGAGTGGAAGGGGTTGGTGGGGCTAACCAGGCCCAACCCCCCTGCCTAAACCAGGATACCTAGAGCCTCTTGCCCAGGATTCTATCTGGGTGTACTTTTAATGTCTTCAAAGATCCAGGCTCCACAATCTTTCTGGGCAGTCTGTGCCGTGGTTCACTCACCCTCACAGTAAAGAATCATTTCCTGATGTTCCTGTATTTCAGTGTGTGCCCACTGCCTCTTGTCTTTTCACTCAGCATCACTGAAAAGACACTGATTCCCTCCCCTTTGCACTATTGCTTCCATATGGATGTGTGCTGCCATGTAGAGATATGTCAAAAACCTCCCTGAAGCCCAGGCAGATAATATTCCCTTCATCTACCAGTCAAGTTAATTCATCAGAGGAGTTTAAAGTTATGTTCAGCATGAAATGCCCCTGAAAAATCATGCTAACTACATTATTGTGTCGTCTTTCATGTGCCTGGCAAGGTTTTCCAGGAAGAGCTGCTTCATCAACTTCCTGGGTATAAAAAAGAGGCTGGCTGGTTTGTACGATTGCGAGTCCTCCTAAATGTCTTTTTTGAAGATGAGTGTAATTTGCTTACATCCAGTCCTTAGCCTCTCTTGTCGTCTACATCTTAGCAAAAAGCTTTTCTACTATGTCTGGAGAGGAGAAATTGTGCCAGCACAGAAAACATCTCCTATCGTGTTCTAGACGTTGCACGGAGGTGTGCCGAGTGTTTGGCATGAAGAAAAGAAAAGTTGTCCAAAACAGCTTCCAATCGAATGTTCATGTGATTGGAAAAGTCAGGAGAGTGCAAAGGTACTGTTTTCTATCAGTTGGCAAGCTGCGCACACAATCCCAGTGTTGTACAGCTTCCTTCTTCACCTTTCCGAAGGTGCCGCTCTCTCCGGCTCCCGGAGGCGAAGAAGCGGCTTCTTCGCGCAAAGACGATTGTGCCGCTCACTGTGCACTCCTTAGCGCGGCGTCTGCCGAAAGACGCCCGGGAGCAGCTCTTAGCTCCGGAGAGCATCGTACCTTCGTCTTTAGCGTCTCTTCTCGTCTACATCTTAGCAAAAAGCTTTTCCACTATGTCTGGCGAGGAAAAACTGTGCCAGCACAGAAAAC
This sequence comes from Ammospiza maritima maritima, assembly GCA_036010785.1. Taxonomy (NCBI): domain Eukaryota; kingdom Metazoa; phylum Chordata; class Aves; order Passeriformes; family Passerellidae; genus Ammospiza; species Ammospiza maritima. The sequence goes on from JAYKTQ010000493.1 coordinate 3,630,424, forward strand.
ATCTCCCATCGTGTTCTAGACGTTGCACGGAGGTGTGCCGAGTGTTTGGCATGAAGGAAAGAAAAGTTGTCCAAAACAGCTTCCAATCGAATGTTCATGTGATTGGAAAAGTCAGGAGAGTGCAAAGGTACTGTTTTCTAGCAGTTGGCAAGCTGCGCACACAATCCCAGTGTTGTACAGCTTCCTTCTTCACCTTTCCGAAGGTGCCGCTCTCTCCGGCTCCCGGAGGCGAAGAAGCGGCTTCTTCGCGCAAAGACGATTGTGCCGCTCACTGTGCACTCCTTAGCGCGGCTTCTGCCGAAAGACGCCCGGGAGCAGCTCTTAGCTCCGGAGAGCATCGTACCTTCGTCTTTAGCGTCTCTTCTCGTCTACATCTTAGCAAAAAGCTTTTCCACTATGTCTGGCGAGGAAAAACTGTGCCAGCACAGAAAACATCTCCCATCGTGTTCTAGACGTTGCACGGAGGTGTGCCGAGTGTTTGGCATGAAGGAAAGAAAAGTTGTCCAAAACAGCTTCCAATCGAATGTTCATGTGATTGGAAAAGTCAGGAGAGTGCAAAGGTACTGTTTTCTAGCAGTTGGCAAGCTGCGCACACAATCCCAGTGTTGTACAGCTTCCTTCTTCACCTTTCCGAAGGTGCCGCTCTCTCCGGCTCCCGGAGGCGAAGAAGCGGCTTCTTCGCGCAAAGACGATTGTGCCGCTCACTGTGCACTCCTTAGCGCGGCTTCTGCCGAAAGACGCCCGGGAGCGGCTCTTAGCTCCGGAGAGCATCGTACCTTCGTCTTTAGCGTCTCTTCTCGTCTACATCTTAGCAAAAAGCTTTTCCACTATGTCTGGCGAGGAAAAACTGTGCCAGCACAGAAAACATCTCCCATCGTGTTCTAGACGTTGCACGGAGGTGTGCCGAGTGTTTGGCATGAAGAAAAGAAAAGTTGTCCAAAACAGCTTCCAATCGAATGTTCATGTGATTGGAAAAGTCAGGAGAGTGCAAAGGTACTGTTTTCTAGCAGTTGGCAAGCTGCGCACACAATCCCAGTGTTGTACAGCTTCCTTCTTCACCTTTCCGAAGGTGCCGCTCTCTCCGGCTCCCGGAGGCGAAGAAGCGGCTTCTTCGCGCAAAGACGATTGTGCCGCTCACTGTGCACTCCTTAGCGCGGCTTCTGCCGAAAGACGCCCGGGAGCAGCTCTTAGCTCCGGAGAGCATCGTACCTTCGTCTTTAGCGTCTCTTCTCGTCTACATCTTAGCAAAAAGCTTTTCCACTATGTCTGGCGAGGAAAAACTGTGCCAGCACAGAAAACATCTCCCATCGTGTTCTAGACGTTGCACGGAGGTGTGCCGAGTGTTTGGCATGAAGAAAAGAAAAGTTGTCCAAAACAGCTTCCAATCGAATGTTCATGTGATTGGAAAAGTCAGGAGAGTGCAAAGGTACTGTTTTCTAGCAGTTGGCAAGCTGCGCACACAATCCCAGTGTTGTACAGCTTCCTTCTTCACCTTTCCGAAGGTGCCGCTCTCTCCGGCTCCCGGAGGCGAAGAAGCGGCTTCTTCGCGCAAAGACTATTGTGCCGCTCACTGTGCACTCCTTAGCGCGGCTTCTGCCGAAAGACGCCCGGGAGCGGCTCTTAGCTCCGGAGAGCATCGTACCTTCGTCTTTAGCGTCTCTTCTCGTCTACATCTTAGCAAAAAGCTTTTCCACTATGTCTGGCGAGGAAAAACTGTGCCAGCACAGAAAACATCTCCCATCGTGTTCTAGACGTTGCACGGAGGTGTGCCGAGTGTTTGGCATGAAGAAAAGAAAAGTTGTCCAAAACAGCTTCCAATCGAATGTTCATGTGATTGGAAAAGTCAGGAGAGTGCAAAGGTACTGTTTTCTAGCAGTTGGCAAGCTGCGCACACAATCCCAGTGTTGTACAGCTTCCTTCTTCACCTTTCCGAAGGTGCCGCTCTCTCCGGCTCCCGGAGGCGAAGAAGCGGCTTCTTCGCGCAAAGACGATTGTGCCGCTCACTATGCACTCCTTAGCGCGGCTTCTGCCGAAAGACGCCCGGGAGCAGCTCTTAGCTCCGGAGAGCATCGTACCTTCGTCTTTAGCGTCTCTTCTCGTCTACATCTTAGCAAAAAGCTTTTCCACTATGTCTGGCGAGGAAAAACTGTGCCAGCACAGAAAACATCTCCCATCGTGTTCTAGACGTTGCACGGAGGTGTGCCGAGTGTTTGGCATGAAGAAAAGAAAAGTTGTCCAAAACAGCTTCCAATCGAATGTTCATGTGATTGGAAAAGTCAGGAGAGTGCAAAGGTACTGTTTTCTATCAGTTGGCAAGCTGCGCACACAATCCCAGTGTTGTACAGCTTCCTTCTTCACCTTTCCGAAGGTGCCGCTCTCTCCGGCTCCCGGAGGCGAAGAAGCGGCTTCTTCGCGCAAAGACGATTGTGCCGCTCACTGTGCACTCCTTAGCGCGGCTTCTGCCGAAAGACGCCCGGGAGCGGTTCTTAGCCCCGGAGAGCATCGTACCTACGTCTTTAGCGTCTCTTCTCGTCTACATCTTAGCAAAAAGCTTTTCTACTATGTCTGGCGAGGAAAAACTGTGCCAGCACAGAAAACATCTCCCATCGTGTTCTAGACGTTGCACGGAGGTGTGCCGAGTGTTTGGCCTGAAGGAAAGAAAAGATGTCCAAAACAGCTTCCAATCGAATGTTCATGTGATTGGAAAAGTCAGGAGAGTGCAAAGGTACTGTTTTCTAGCAGTTGGCAAGCTGCGCACACAATCCCAGTGTTGTACAGCTTCCTTCTTCACCTTTCCGAAGGTGCCGCTCTCTCCGGCTCCCGGAGGCGAAGAAGCGGCTTCTTCGCGCAAAGACGATTGTGCCGCTCACTGTGCACTCCTTAGCGCGGCTTCTGCCGAAAGACGCCCGGGAGCAGCTCTTAGCTCCGGAGAGCATCGTACCTTCGTCTTTAGCGTCTCTTCTCGTCTACATCTTAGCAAAAAGCTTTTCCGCTATGTCTGGCGAGGAAAAACTGTGCCAGCACAGAAAACATCTCCCATCGTGTTCTAGACGTTGCACGGAGGTGTGCCGAGTGTTTGGCATGAAGAAAAGAAAAGTTGTCCAAAACAGCTTCCAATCGAATGTTCATGTGATTGGAAAAGTCAGGAGAGTGCAAAGGTACTGTTTTCTAGCAGTTGGCAAGCTGCGCACACAATCCCAGTGTTGTACAGCTTCCTTCTTCACCTTTCCGAAGGTGCCGCTCTCTCCGGCTCCCGGAGGCGAAGAAGCGGCTTCTTCGCGCAAAGACGATTGTGCCGCTCACTATGCACTCCTTAGCGCGGCTTCTGCCGAAAGACGCCCGGGAGCAGCTCTTAGCTCCGGAGAGCATCGTACCTTCGTCTTTAGCGTCTCTTCTCGTCTACATCTTAGCAAAAAGCTTTTCCACTATGTCTGGCGAGGAAAAACTGTGCCAGCACAGAAAACATCTCCCATCGTGTTCTAGACGTTGCACGGAGGTGTGCCGAGTGTTTGGCATGAAGAAAAGAAAAGTTGTCCAAAACAGCTTCCAATCGAATGTTCATGTGATTGGAAAAGTCAGGAGAGTGCAAAGGTACTGTTTTCTAGCAGTTGGCAAGCTGCGCACACAATCCCAGTGTTGTACAGCTTCCTTCTTCACCTTTCCGAAGGTGCCGCTCTCTCCGGCTCCCGGAGGCGAAGAAGCGGCTTCTTCGCGCAAAGACGATTGTGCCGCTCACTGTGCACTCCTTAGCGCGGCTTCTGCCGAAAGACGCCCGGGAGCGGTTCTTAGCCCCGGAGAGCATCGTACCTACGTCTTTAGCGTCTCTTCTCGTCTACATCTTAGCAAAAAGCTTTTCTACTATGTCTGGCGAGGAAAAACTGTGCCAGCACAGAAAACATCTCCCATCGTGTTCTAGACGTTGCACGGAGGTGTGCCGAGTGTTTGGCATGAAGGAAAGAAAAGTTGTCCAAAACAGCTTCCAATCGAATGTTCATGTGATTGGAAAAGTCAGGAGAGTGCAAAGGTACTGTTTTCTAGCAGTTGGCAAGCTGCGCACACAATCCCAGTGTTGTACAGCTTCCTTCTTCACCTTTCCGAAGGTGCCGCTCTCTCCGGCTCCCGGAGGCGAAGAAGCGGCTTCTTCGCGCAAAGACGATTGTGCCGCTCACTGTGCACTCCTTAGCGCGGCTTCTGCCGAAAGACGCCCGGGAGCGGCTCTTAGCTCCGGAGAGCATCGTATCTTCGTATTTAGCGTCTCTTCCCGTCTACATCTTAGCAAAAAGCTTTTCCACTATGTCTGGCGAGGAAAAACTGTGCCAGCACAGAAAACATCTCCCATCGTGTTCTAGACGTTGCACGGAGGTGTGCCGAGTGTTTGGCATGAAGGAAAGAAAAGTTGTCCAAAACAGCTTCCAATCGAATGTTCATGTGATTGGAAAAGTCAGGAGTGTGCAAAGGTACTGTTTTCTATCAGTTGGCAAGCTGCGCACACAATCCCAGTGTTGTACAGCTTCCTTCTTCACCTTTCCGAAGGTGCCGCTCTCTCCGGCTCCCGGAGGCGAAGAAGCGGCTTCTTCGCGCAAAGACGATTGTGCCGCTCACTGTGCACTCCTTAGCGCGGCTTCTGCCAAAAGACGCCCGGGAGCAGCTCTTAGCTCCGGAGAGCATCGTACCTTCGTCTTTAGCGTCTCTTCTCGTCTACATCTTAGCAAAAAGCTTTTCCACTATGTCTGGCGAGGAAAAACTGTGCCAGCACAGAAAACATCTCCCATCGTGTTCTAGACGTTGCACGGAGGTGTGCCGAGTGTTTGGCATGAAGAAAAGAAAAGTTGTCCAAAACAGCTTCCAATCGAATGTTCATGTGATTGGAAAAGTCAGGAGAGTGCAAAGGTACTGTTTTCTAGCAGTACGCAAGCTGCGCACACAATCCCAGTGTTGTACAGCTTCCTTCTTCACCTTTCCGAAGGTGCCGCTCTCTCCGGCTCCCGGAGGCGAAGAAGCGGCTTCTTCGCGCAAAGACGATTGTGCCGCTCACTATGCACTCCTTAGCGCGGCTTCTGCCGAAAGACGCCCGGGAGCAGCTCTTAGCTCCGGACAGCATCGTACCTTCGTCTTTAGCGTCTCTTCTCGTCTACATCTTAGCAAAAAGCTTTTCCACTAGGTCTGGCGAGGAAAAACTGAGCCAGCACAGAAAACATCACCCCTCGTGTTCTAGATGTTGCACGATCCCTATACTTAGGCTGATTTTCCTTCCTGGGGATAGGGATAGGCTTCAGCCTAGGGCTTGGAATTTTTTAACCAGGAAGCCCTGAGTTCCAGGCACACTGCAGCTGTTAAAGGCATCCCAAGAGGGCCGCAGAAGTGTAACGACTTGGCTGCCTCTGCTTCTATTCTCATGAGACCATCCCGAACCACAGGCTGATTTTCCATCCTAGGGTTAATGTTTGAGTTTCGCCTTGGTTAAGAGGTCTATTAACCAGAAAGACCTGAGTTCCAAGAACACAGCAGCTGCGAAGGACTACCCAAGAAGAGCGCAAAAGTACCACAACATGCCTGCCTCCACAGCTTTTTCCTTGGGGACATGCCTAATTCCTGGCTGATTTGCCTTTCTCGTCTTAGGGTTGGGGTTCGGCCTAGGGCTAGGATTTTTTTAACTAGGAAGCCCTGAGTTCCAGGCTTACTGCATCTGCCAAAGGCATCCCAAAGGGAGTGCAGAAGTGCCACAACATGGCTGCTTTCACGGCTTTTCCCTTAGGAAGAACCCTAATACGCGGCTGATTTACCTTCCTAGGGTTACTGTTAGGCTTAGGCCTAGGACTTTTAAAACCAGGAAGCCCTGGGCTCCAGGCATATGCAGCTGTTCAAGGCATCCCAAGAGGGCCGCAGAAGTGACACAACTTGGCTGCCACCACTGCTATTTCCATGAGACCATCCCGAACCATAGGCTGATTTTCCGTCCTAGGGTTAAGGTTTGAGTTACGCCTAGGGTAAGGGTTCTATTAACCAGAAAGCCCTGAGTTCCAAGAACACAGCAGCTGCAAAGGACTAGCCAAGAAGAGCGCAAAAGTACCACAACGTGCCTGCCTCCACAGCTTTTTCCTTGGGGACATGCCTAATTCCTGGCTGATTTGCCTTTCTCGTCTTAGGGTTGGGGTTCGGCCTAGGGCTAGGATTTTTTTAACTAGGAAGACCTGAGTTCCAGGCTTACTTCATCTGCAAAAGGCATCCCAAAGGGAGTGCAGAAGTGCCACAACATGGCTGCTTTCACGGCTTTTCCCTTAGGAAGAACCCTAATACGCGGCTGATTTACCTTCCTAGGGTTACTGTTAGGCTTAGGCCTAGGACATTTAAACCAAGGAAGCCCTGGGCTCCAGGCACACTGCAGCTGTTCAAGGCATCCCAAGGGGAGTACAAAAGTGCAACAACATGGCAGCTTTCACAGCTTTTTCCTTGGCACCATCCCTATACATAGGCTGATTTATCTGCCTAGGGTTACGGTTAGGGTTCAGCCTAGGGCTTGGAGTTTTTTAACCAGGAAGCCCTGAGTTCCAGGCTTACTGCATCTGCCAAATGCATCCCAAAGGGAGTGCAGAAGTGCCACAACATGGCTGCTTTCACGGCTTTTCCCTTAGGAAGAACCCTAATACGCGGCTGATTTACCTTCCTAGGGTTACTGTTAGGCTTAGGCCTAGGACTTTTAAAACCAGGAAGCCCTGGGCTCCAGGCATATGCAGCTGTTCAAGGCATCCCAAGAGGGCCGCAGAAGTGACACAACTTGGCTGCCACCACTGCTATTTCCATGAGACCAACCCGAACCATAGGCTGATTTTCCTTCCTAGGGTTAAGGTTTGAGTTACGCCTGGGGTAAGGGTTCTATTAACCAGAAAGCCCTGAGTTCCAAGAACACAGCAGCTGCGAAGGACTACCCAAGAAGAGCGCAAAAGTACCACAACATGCCTGCCTCCACAGCTTTTTCCTTGGGGACATGCCTAATTCCTGGCTGATTTGCCTTTCTCGTCTTAGGGTTGGGGTTCGGACTAGGGCTAGGATTTTTTTAACTAGGAAGCCCTGAGTTCCAGGCTTACTGCATCTGCCAAAGGCATCCCAAAGGGAGTGCAGAAGTGCCACAACATGGCTGCTTTCACGGCTTTTCCCTTAGGAAGAACCCTAATACGCGGCTGATTTACCTTCCTAGGGTTACTGTTAGGCTTAGGCCTAGGACTTTTAAAACCAGGAAGCCCTGGGCTCCAGGCATATGCAGCTGTTCAAGGCATCCCAAGAGGGCCGCAGAAGTGACACAACTTGGCTGCCACCACTGCTATTTCCATGAGACCATCCCGAACCATAGGCTGTTTTTCCGTCCTAGGGTTAAGGTTTGAGTTACGCCTAGGGTAAGGGTTCTATTAACCAGAAAGCCCTGAGTTCCAAGAACACAGCAGCTGCAAAGGACTAGCCAAGAAGAGCGCAAAAGTACCACAACGTGCCTGCCTCCACAGCTTTTTCCTTGGGGACATGCCTAATTCCTGGCTGATTTGCCTTTCTCGTCTTAGGGTTGGGGTTCGGCCTAGGGCTAGGATTTTTTTAACTAGGAAGACCTGAGTTCCAGGCTTACTTCATCTGCAAAAGGCATCCCAAAGGGAGTGCAGAAGTGCCACAACATGGCTGCTTTCACGGCTTTTCCCTTAGGAAGAACCCTAATACGCGGCTGATTTACCTTCCTAGGGTTACTGTTAGGCTTAGGCCTAGGACATTTAAACCAAGGAAGCCCTGGGCTCCAGGCACACTGCAGCTGTTCAAGGCATCCCAAGGGGAGTACAAAAGTGCAACAACATGGCAGCTTTCACAGCATTTTCCTTGGCACCATCCCTATACATAGGCTGATTTATCTGCCTAGGGTTACGGTTAGGGTTCAGCCTAGGGCTTGGAGTTTTTTAACCAGGAAGCCCTGAGTTCCAGGCTTACTGCATCTGCCAAATGCATCCCAAAGGGAGTGCAGAAGTGCCACAACATGGCTGCTTTCACGGCTTTTCCCTTAGGAAGAACCCTAATACGCGGCTGATTTACCTTCCTAGGGTTACTGTTAGGCTTAGGCCTAGGACTTTTAAAACCAGGAAGCCCTGGGCTCCAGGCATATGCAGCTGTTCAAGGCATCCCAAGAGGGCCGCAGAAGTGACACAACTTGGCTGCCACCACTGCTATTTCCATGAGACCAACCCGAACCATAGGCTGATTTTCCTTCCTAGGGTTAAGGTTTGAGTTACGCCTAGGGTAAGGGTTCTATTAACCAGAAAGCCCTGAGTTCCAAGAACACAGCAGCTGCGAAGGACTACCCAAGAAGAGCGCAAAAGTACCACAACGTGCCTGCCTCCACAGCTTTTTCCTTGGGGACATGCCTAATTCCTGGCTGATTTGCCTTTCTCCTCATAGGGTTGGGGTTCGGCCTAAGGCTAGGATTTTTTTTAACTAGGAAGCCCTGAGTTCCAGGCTTACTTCATCTGCTAAAGGCATCCCAAAGGGAGTGCAGAAGTGCCACAACATGGCTGCTTTCACGGCTTTCCCCTTAGGAAGAACCCTAATACGCGGCTGATTTACCTTCCTAGGGTTACTGTTAGGCTTAGGCCTAGGACATTTAAGACTAGGAAGCCCTTAGATCCAGGCACACTGCAGCTGTTCAAGGCATCCCAAGGGGAGTACTAAAGTACCACAACATGGCAGCTTTCACAGCTTTTTCCTTGGTACCATCCCTATACATAGGCTGATTTATCTGCCTAGGGTTAGGGTTAGGGTTCAGCCTAGGTCTTGGAGTTTTTTAACCAGGAAGCCCTGAGTTCCAGGCTTACTGCATCTGCCAAAGGCATCCCAAAGGGAGTGCAAAAGTGCCACAACATGGCTGCTTTCACGGCTTTTCCCTTAGGAAGGACCCTAATACGCGGCTGATTTACCTTCCTAGTGTTACTGTTAGGCTTAGGCCTAGGACTTTTAAAACCAGGAAGCCCTGGGCTCCAGGCACTCTGCAGCTGCGAAAGGCATCCCAAGGGGAGCGCAAAAGTGGCACAACTTGGCTGCCACCACTGATATTTCCATGAGACCATCCCGAACCATAGGCTGATTTTCCTTCCTAGGGTTAAGGTTTGAGTTACGCCTAGGGTAAGGGTTCTATTAACCAGAAAGCCCTGAGTTCCAAGAACACAGCAGCTGCGAAGGACTAGCCAAGAAGAGCACAAAAGTACCACAACATGCCTGCCTCCACAGCTTTTTCCTTGGGGACATGCCTAATTCCTGGCTGATTTGCCTTTCTCGTCTTAGGGTTGGGGTTCGGCCTAGGGCTAGGATTTTTTTAACTAGGAAGCCCTGAGTTCCAGGCTTACTGCATCTGCCTAAAGCATCCAAAGGGAGTGCAGAAGTGCCACAACATGGCTGCTTTCACGGCTTTTCCCTTAGGAAGAACCCTAATACGCGGCTGATTTACCTTCCTAGGGTTACTGTTAGGCTTAGGCCTAGGACTTTTAAAACCAGGAAGCCCTGGGCTCCAGGCACATGCAGCTGTTCAAGGCATCCCTAGAGGGCTGCAGAAGTGACACAACTTGGCTGCCTCTGCTGCTATTCTCATGAGACCATCCCGAACCATAGGCTGATTTTCCTTCCTAGGCTTAAGGTTTGAGTTACGCCTAGGGTAAGGGTTCTATTAACCAGAAAGCCCTGAGTTCCAAGAACACAGCAGCTGCCAAGGACTACCCAAGAAGAGCGCAAAAGTACCACAACATGCCTGCCTCCACAGCTTTTTCCTTGGGGACATGCCTAATTCCTGGCTGATTTGCCTTTCTCGTCTTAGGGTTGGGGTTCGGCCTAGGGCTAGGATTTTTAAAATCAGGAAGCCCTGAGTTCCAGGCACACTGGAGCTGTGAAAGGCATCCAAAAGGGAGTGCAAAAGTGCCACAACATGGTTGCTTTTACGACTTTTTCCTTGGCAAGAAGCTTAACACCAGGCTGATTTCCCTTCCCGGGGTTACTGTAAGGCTTAGGCCTAGGGCTAGGATTTTTAAAACTAGGAAGCCCTTAGATCCAGGCACACTGCAGCTGTTCAAGGCATCCCAAGGGGAGTACAAAAGTGCAACAACATGGCAGCTTTCACAGCTTTTTCCTTGGCACCATCCCTATACATAGGCTGATTTATCTGCCTAGGGTTAGGGTTAGGGTTCAGCCTAGGGCTTGGAGTTTTTTAACCAGGAAGCCCTGAGTTCCAGGCTTACTGCATCTGCCAAAGGCATCCCAAAGGGAGTGCAAAAGTGCCACAACATGGCTGCTTTCACAGCTTTTCCCTTAGGAAGAACCCTAATACGCGGCTGATTTACCTTCCTAGGGTTACTGTTAGGCTTAGGCCTAGGACTTTTAAAACCAGGAAGCCCTGGGCTCCAGGCACACTGCAGCTGTTAAAGGCATCCCAAGAGGGCCGCAGAAGTGACACAACTTGGCTGCCTCTGCTTCTATTCTCATGAGACCATCCCGAACCATAGGCTGATTTTCCTTCCTAGGGTTAATGTTTGAGTTTCGCCTAGGGTAAGAGGTCTATTAACCAGAAAGACCTGAGTTCCAAGAACACAGCAGCTGCGAAGCACTACCCAAGAAGAGCGCAAAAGTACCACAACATGCCTGCCTCCACAGCTTTTTCCTTGGGGACATGCCTAATTCCTGGCTGATTTGCCTTTCTCGTCTTAGGGTTGGGGTTCGGCCTAGGGCTAGGATTTTTTTAACTAGGAAGCCCTGAGTTCCAGGCTTACTGCATCTGCCAAAGGCATCCCAAAGGGAGTGCAGAAGTGCCACAACATGGCTGCTTTCACGGCTTTTCCCTTAGGAAGAACCCTAATACGCGGCTGATTTACCTTCCTAGGGTTACTGTTAGGCTTAGGCCTAGGACTTTTAAAACCAGGAAGCCCTGGGCTCCAGGCACTCTGCAGCTGCGAAAGGCATCCCAAGGGGAGCGCAAAAGTGACACAACTTGGCTGCCACCACTGATATTTCCATGAGACCATCCCGAACCATAGGCTGATTTTCCTTCCTCGGGTTAAGGTTTGAGTTACGCCTAGGGTAAGGGTTCTATTAACCAGAAAGCCCTGAGTTCCAAGAACACAGCAGCTGCGAAGGACTACCCAAGAAGAGCGCAAAAGTACCACAACGTGCCTGCCTCCTCAGCTTTTTCCTTGGGGACATGCCTAATTCCTGGCTGATTTGCCTTTCTCGTCTTAGGGTTGGGGTTCGGCCTAGGGCTAGGATTTTTTTAACTAGGAAGCCCTGAGTTCCAGGCTTACTTCATCTGCCAAAAGCATCCCAAAGGGAGTGCAGAAGTGCCACAACATGGCTGCTTTCACGGCTTTTCCCTTAGGAAGAACCCTAATACGCGGCTGATTTACCTTCCTAGGGTTACTGTTAGGCTTAGGCCTAGGACTTTTAAAACCAGGAAGCCCCGGGCTCCAGGCACATGAAGCTGCGAAAGGCATCCCAAGAGGGCCGCAGAAGTGACACAACTTGGCTGCCTCTGCTGCTATTCTCATGAGACCATCCCGAACCATAGGCTGATTTTCCTTCTTAGGGTTAAGATTTGAGTTACGCCTAGGTTAAGGGTTCTATTAACCAGAAAGCCCTGAGTTCCAAGAACACACCAGCTGCGAAGGACTACCCAAGAAGAGCGCAAAAGTACCACAACGTGCCTGCCTCCACAGCTTTTTCCTTGGGGACATGCCTAATTCCTGGCTGATTTGCCTTTCTCCTCATAGGGTTGGGGTTCGGCCTAGGGCTAGGATTTTTAAAATCAGGAAGCCCTGAGTTCCAGGCATACTGGAGCTTTGAAAGGCATCCCAAAGGGAGTTGAAAAGTGCCACAACATGGCTGCTTTCCCGGCTTTTTCCTTGGCAAGAAGCCTAACACCAGGCTGATTTATCTTCCTAGGGTTACTGTAAGGCTTAGGCCTAGTGCTAGGATTTTTAAAACTAGGAAGCCCTTAGCTCCAGGCACACTGCAGCTGTTCAAGGCATCCCAAGAGGGCCGCAGAAGTGACACAACTTGGCTGCCTCTGCTGCTATTCTCATGAGTCCATCCCGAACCATAGGCTGATTTTCCTTCCTTGGGTGAGGGTTAGAGTTACGCCTAGGGTTAGTGTTTTTTTAACCAGAAAGCCCTGAGTTCCAAGAACACAGCAGCTGCCAAGGACTACCCAAGAGGAGGGGAAAAGTGCCACAACATGGCTGCCTCCAGCGCTTTTTCCTTGGGACCATCATTGAACCTAGGCTGATTTACTTGCCTCCAGTTGCACCTATGGTCACGCCAAGAGAAAGGGATTTTAAATCAGTAAACCCTGAGCTCCAGACCCAGTGCAGCTGCAAAAGGCTTCCCAAGGGCAGCCAAAAATTGCCTCAACATGCTCCTTCCAGTGCTTTTTTCCTTGGGAACATCCCTATACCCAGGCTGATTTATCTGCCTAGGGTTAGGGTTAGGGTTCAGCCTAGAGATAGGATTTTTTCAAACAAGAAGCCCTGAATTCCAGGCACACTGCAGCTGTTAAAGGCAGTGTTCTACGTCATCCGCAACTTAGTCTGAAATAAATGCTTTTTCCCTGAGAGCATCTGAGAGGTTTGCATGAAGCACTGATATCTGACATTTGCAATTTTGAATAGGAGAGGAGAAAGAAAATGGGAAGAAGTTTTTAATTTTAGTGGTTTCAATGTTAGTTTCCGTACACTTTTTCAAAACTTGTCAGCTCAAATGCCCATCAACATCTTTTAGTCATCTGTAAGTCAGTATTCATATAAAATGTGCTTCAAATCAAAAGAATTTCAAATTTGCACTCCAAATTTCTATGCCTAGATTTATGATTTCCTACACATATTAGATGAAAGGAAGGCCTTTTTTACTGTGGGAGTGCTGGAACACTGGAACAGGTTGCCCAGGGAAGTTGTGGGTGTCCCATCCCTGAAAGTATTCAAGGTCAGCTTGGACGGGGCTTGGAGCAGCAACAAAGGAGAAGCTTGATGGTAGAGAAACAAAGTTGGACTATAGAAGAAACTGGGATTGAAGTATAGGAGCAAGTTTTCTCTCAGCTCTTGGGGTAAATTCAAAGTTGTACAAAATGACATTTATCTGTGCTATTCACTACTGTAACAGAAATGTTCATGAAAACTGTACAGAAGATAGCAAATTTTAAAAGAGATAAGAATTACAGCATAAAATCCATGGGATGGGTTACAACATGAGACACTCTCTAAGAGAAAATCTCTGTGTTTCAGCACTTCATCATGGTAAGATTTCATGAAGTGCCAAAGAAGGCGGCAAAATATCATTCGGGACGTTATTTCCTGGAATTCAGCCTGGCCATTAGTAGGAACTGGGTTTGACCACATCATGTAGATATACCACACACACTTTCCCTTCACTGAAAAATGACTGTTTCCAACGAAGAAGCAATTGACGATCAAAATTGATTGAAAGCATCTTAAACATGTCAAGTATTTCATTGTAGATGATCTGTGATCCAAATGCTTCTTCCACCTTCGAGAGGGACAGAACAATTCTTCCATATCATGATGGTTTAAAATTGTATCAACCAATGTTTTCTGCTGAAAAGATAGCATCTATTTTTTTCTATTTTTGCAAGAAAATATTCCTAGACATACAACAGGTGAGAACTAAGTAATTTTAAAGAAACAAATGAAAAGAAAATATTCTGTAAATAGAATGAAATGAAAAGCTGTGTTTTAAATAGGAGCTAAATATGAAACAGAATTTTTGTACCAGGCATTTGAATTACTGCACCAGCTCTTTTGCCCATCAAGAGAGGCGTTTAGCATTTCAGTCTTTTTCAAGGTGTTCATGATCTGCTATGCTGATCTCTGTGTGTGCCTAGGTGTGTGTGGAAGGGGGGGCATGTGAAGGGGAGTGTGTATGTTTGCTTTACAATTGTTGTGGCAGATTCATGCCTCAGCTCCACATTTTGTTTTAGAAAGGTCACACAGAGTGGATGTGAAGTTTACTATCAACAAGAGATCAATTCCCAAATCATCCATTTCACTCTACCTTATAAATCATGTGCTTTGTTGCATATTTTATCAAATCTACTTTCAAGCCAGATGGAGGAAGGAGGATGTGGCAATCCCTCCACCATCTTGCAACTTTTATGCAAGTAGGTTTTCAAGAAAATCATCATTTCTCTTGGAAATATGTCTGGAACAGGCATGATGGTAGTGTCAACCTGTTGGAGTTTTTGTTGCTGGAAGAAGTTATACAAAAGGATTGGTTTTTACATTGACCAGTTACTGAATCAAGCTCAGGAATACATTGGAAATTCAACTGGGGCTTCCTTTCCCCGGCAGACTACTTCTAGAACGAGCTTGTACACTGAAGCTTACTCTTTTGCCCTCTTTTTGTTTCTTTCCTATTTTCTTGGCTTCTTTGCCACTCTCTAGACAATTTTGGAACTTTTTTCCCAACTCAAATGGTTTCAATAGTCTGATTGTGATCATACATTTTTACAAGGAATTTTTAAAATCTTTCCTCCAGTTAAGAAAGTCAAGGACTTAGGTCTTTTTCTTGCCTTATCAATATTGCAATGAAATTGATAAGTAAAGACCAACTCTTTCTTTTTGTTTTTAACCCAAGCAGATAATTCCCATCCATTCATCCATTTGGTGGACCAATAGTTGCCATTCTGATGGAAGTTGTCACTTCTTAACAATAGGCATTCTGTGACTATGTTGACAGCACTTTGGGTGAAGATCCTAACTGGTCTTAGATACACATAGGGAGAAATTTGCTCAGCCAGTGTCAGTCTTAAGCATGCGTATCAGAAGATCTTTCTAGAGCTGGGAATTTTCCCATGAAAGGGATTCAGTTAGGGAAGAGACACTTGCCCCAGAGGTTTACATTCTTCTTGAAGACTGCTTAAGGAACTTAGATGCCATGTCCATTTGGATCTGTGTCTGCACAGAACTTTGTCATGCCAGTGCTTGAAATGCATCTTGAAGAGAATTCACTAGCACAGAATGAATGAGAGTGGAAGGGGTTGGTGGGGCTAACCAGGCCCAACCCCCCTGCCTAAACCAGGATACCTAGAGCCTCTTGCCCAGGATTCTATCTGGGTGTACTTTGAATGTCTTCAAAGATCCAGGCTCCACAATCTTTCTGGGCAGTCTGTGCCGTGGTTCACTCACCCTCACAGTAAAGAATCATTTCCTGATGTTCCTGTATTTCAGTGTGTGCCCACTGCCTCTTGTCTTTTCACTCAGCATCACTGAAAAGACACTGATTCCCTCCCCTTTGCACTATTGCTTCCATATGGATGTGTGCTGCCATGTAGAGATATGTCAAAAACCTCCCTGAAGCCCAGGCAGATAATATTCCCTTCATCTACCAGTCAAGTTAATTCATCAGAGGAGTTTAAAGTTATGTTCAGCATGAAATGCCCCTGAAAAATCATGCTAACTACATTATTGTGTCGTCTTTCATGTGCCTGGCAAGGTTTTCCAGGAAGAGCTGCTTCATCAACTTCCTGGGTATAAAAAAGAGGCTGGCTAGTTTGTACGATTGCGAGTCCTCCTAAATGTCTTTTTTGAAGATGAGTGTAATTTGCTTACATCCAGTCCTTAGCCTCTCTTGTCGTCTACATCTTAGCAAAAAGCTTTTCCACTATGTCTGGCGAGGAAAAACTGTGCCAGCACAGAAAATATCTCCCATCGTGTTCTAGACGTTGCACGGAGGTGTGCCGAGTGTTTTGCATGAAGAAAAGTAAAGTTGTCCAAAACAGCTTCCAATCGAATGTTCATGTGATTGGAAAAGTCAGGAGAGTGCAAAGGTACTGTTTTCTAGCAGTTGGCAAGCTGCGCACACAATCCCAGTGTTGTACAGCTTCCTTCTTCACCTTTCCGAAGGTGCCGCTCTCTCCGGCTCCCGGAGGCGAAGAAGCGGCTTCTTCGCGCAAAGACGATTGTGCCGCTCACTGTGCACTCCTTAGCGCGGCTTCTGCCGAAAGACGCCCGGGAGCAGCTCTTAGCTTTGGAGAGCATCGTACCTTCGTCTTTAGCGTCTCTTCTCGTCTACATCTTAGCAAAAAGCTTTTCCACTATGTCTGGCGAGGAAAAACTGTGCCAGCACAGAAAACATCGCCCATCGTGTTCTAGACGTTGCACGGAGGTGTGCCGAGTGTTTGGCATGAAGGAAAGAAAAGTTGTCCAAAACAGCTTCCAATCGAATGTTCATGTGATTGGAAAAGTCAGGAGAGTGCAAAGGTACTGTTTTCTAGCAGTTGGCAAGCTGCGCACACAATCCCAGTGTTGTACAGCTTCCTTCTTCACCTTTCCGAAGGTGCCGCTCTCTCCGGCTCCCGGAGGCGAAGAAGCGGCTTCTTCGCGCAAAGACGATTGTGCCGCTCACTGTGCACTCCTTAGCGCGGCTTCTGCCGAAAGACGCCCGGGAGCGGCTCTTAGCCCCGGAGAGCATCGTACCTACGTCTTTAGCGTCTCTTCTCGTCTACATCTTAGCAAAAAGCTTTTCTACTATGTCTGGCGAGGAAAAACTGTGCCAGCACAGAAAACATCTCCCATCGTGTTCTAGACGTTGCACGGAGGTGTGCCGAGTGTTTGGCATGAAGGAAAGAAAAGTTGTCCAAAACAGCTTCCAATCGAATGTTCATGTGATTGGAAAAGTCAGGAGAGTGCAAAGGTACTGTTTTCTAGCAGTTGGCAAGCTGCGCACACAATCCCAGTGTTGTACAGCTTCCTTCTTCACCTTTCCGAAGGTGCCGCTCTCTCCGGCTCCCAGAGGCGAAGAAGCGGCTTCTTCGCGCAAAGACGATTGTGCCGCTCACTGTGCACTCCTTAGCGCGGCTTCTGCCGAAAGACGCCCGGGAGCAGCTCTTAGCTCCGGAGAGCATCGTACCTTCGTCTTTAGCGTCTCTTCTCGTCTACATCTTAGCAAAAAGCTTTTCCACTAGGTCTGGCGAGGAAAAACTGAGCCAGCACAGAAAACATCACTCCTCGTGTTCTAGACGTTGCACGATCCCTATACTTAGGCTGATTTTCCTTCCTGGGGATAGGGATAGGCTTCAGCCTAGGGCTTGGAATTTTTTAACCAGGAAGCCCTGAGTTCCAGGCACACTGCAGCTGTTAAAGGCATCCCAAGAGGGCCGCAGAAGTGACACAACTTGGCTGCCTCTGCTTCTATTCTCATGAGACCATCCCGAACCACAGGCTGCTTTTCCTTCCTAGGGTTAATATTTGAGTTTCGCCTAGGTTAAGAGGTCTATTAACCAGAAAGACCTGAGTTCCAAGAACACAGCAGCTGCGAAGGACTAGCCAAGAAGAGCGCAAAAGTACCACAACATGCCTGCCTCCACAGCTTTTTCCTTGGGGACATGCCTAATTCCTGGCTGATTTGCCTTTCTCGTCTTAGGGTTGGGGTTCGGCCTAGGGCTAGGATTTTTTTAACTAGGAAGCCCTGAGTTCCAGGCTTACTGCATCTGCCAAAGGCATCCCAAAGGGAGTGCAGGAATGCCACAACATGGCTGCTTTCACGGCTTTTCCCTTAGGAAGAACCCTAATACGCGGCTGATTTACCTTCCTAGGGTTACTGTTAGGCTTAGGCCTAGGACTTTTAAAACCAGGAAGCCCTGGGCTCCAGGCACTCTGCAGCTGCGAAAGGCATCCCAAGGGGAGCGCAAAAGTGACACAACTTGGCTGCCACCACTGATATTTCCATGAGAGCATCCCGAAACATAGGCTGATTTTCCTTCCTAGGGTTAAGGTTTGAGTTACGCCTAGGGTAAGGGTTCTATTAACCAGAAAGCCCTGAGTTCCAAGAACACAGCAGCTGCGAAGGACTAGCCAAGAAGAGCGCAAAAGTACCACAACGTGCCTGCCTCCACAGCTTTTTCCTTGGGGACATGCCTAATTCCTGGCTGATTTGCCTTTCTCGTCTTAGGGTTGGGGTTCGGCCTAGGGCTAGGATTTTTTTAACTAGGAAGACCTGAGTTCCAGGCTTACTTCATCTGCAAAAGGCATCCCAAAGGGAGTGCAGAAGTGCCACAACATGGCTGCTTTCACGGCTTTTCCCTTAGGAAGAACCCTAATACGCGGCTGATTTACCTTCCTAGGGTTACTGTTAGGCTTAGGCCTAGGACTTTTAAAACCAGGAAGCCCTGGGCTCCAGGCACACTGCAGCTGTTCAAGGCATACCATGGGGAGTACAAAAGTGCAACAACATGGCAGCTTTCACAGCTTTTTCCTTGGCACCATCCCTATACCTAGGCTGATTTATCTGCCTAGGGTTACGGTTAGGGTTCAGCCTAGGGATTGGAGTTTTTTAACCAGGAAGCCCTGAGTTCCAGGCTTACTGCATCTGCCAAATGCATCCCAAAGGGAGTGCAAAAGTGCCACAACATGGCTGCTTTCAGGGCTTTTCCCGTAGGAAGAACCCTAATACGCGGCTGATTTACCTTCCTAGGGTTACTGTTAGGCTTAGGCCTAGGACTTTTAAAACCAGGAAGCCCTGGGCTCCAGGCACTCGGCAGCTGCGAAAGGCATCCCAAGGGGAGCGCAAAAGTGACACAACTTGGCTGCCACCACTGATATTTCCATGAGACCATCCCAAACCATAGGCTGATTTTCCTTCCTAGGGTTAAGGTTTGAGTTACGCCTAGGGTAAGGGTTCTATTAACCAGAAAGCCCTGAGTTCCAAGAACACAGCAGCTGCGAAGGACTAGCCAAGAAGAGCGCAAAAGTACCACAACGTGCCTGCCTCCACAGCTTTTTCCTTGGGGACATGCCTAATTCCTGGCTGATTTGCCTTTCTCGTCTTAGGGTTGGGGTTCGGCCTAGGGCTAGGATTTTTTTTAACAAGGAAGCCCTGAGTTCCAGGCTTACTTCATCTGCCAAAGGCATCCCAAAGGGAGTGCAGAAGTGCCGCAACATGGCTGCTTTCACGGCTTTCCCCTTAGGAAGAACCCTAATACGCGGCTGATTTACCTTCCTAGGGTTACTGTTAGGCTTAGGCCTAGGACATTTAAAACTAGGAAGCCCTTAGATCCAGGCACCCTGCTGCTGTTCAAGGCATCCCAAGGGGAGTACTAAAGTACCACAACATGGCAGCTTTCACAGCTTTTTCCTTGGTACCATCCCTATACACAGGCTGATTTATCTGCCTAGGGTTAGGGTTAGGGTTCAGCCTAGGTCTTGGAGTTTTTTAACCAGGAAGCCCTGAGTTCCAGGCTTACTGCATCTGCCAAAGGCATCCCAAAGGGAGTGCAAAAGTGCCACAACATGGCTGCTTTCACGGCTTTTCCCTTAGGAAGAACCCTAATACGCAGCTGATTTACCTTCCTAGTGTTACTGTTAGGCTTAGGCCTAGGACTTTTAAAACCAGGACGCCCTGGGCTCCAGGCACTCTGCAGCTGCGAAAGGCATCCCAAGGGGAGCGCAAAAGTGGCACAACTTGGCTGCCACCACTGATATTTCCATGAGACCTTCCCGAACCATAGGCTGATTTTCCTTCCTAGGGTTAATGTTTGAGTTACGCCTAGGGTAAGGGTTCTATTAACCAGAAAGCCCTGAGTTCCAAGAACACAGCAGCTGCGAAGGACTACCCAAGAAGAGCGCAAAAGTACCACAACATGCCTGCCTCCACAGCTTTTTCCTTGGGGACATGCCTAATTCCTGGCTGATTTGCCTTTCTCGTCTTAGGGTTGGGGTTCGGCCTAGGGCTAGGATTTTTAAAATCAGGAAGCCCTGAGTTCCAGGCACACTGGAGCTGTGAAAGGCATCCAAAAGGGAGTGCAAAAGTGCCACAACATGGTTGCTTTCACGACTTTTTCCTTGGCAAGAAGCTTAACACCAGGCTGATTTCCCTTCCCAGGGTTACTGTTAGGCTTAGGCCTAGGGCTAGGATTTTTAAAACTAGGAAGCCCTTAGATCCAGGCACACTGCAGCTGTTCAAGGCATCCCAAGGGGAGTACAAAAGTGCAACAACATGGCAGCTTTCACAGCTTTTTCCTTGGCACCATCCCTATACCTAGGCTGATTTATCTGCCTAGGGTTAGGGTTAGGGTTCAGCCTAGGGCTTGGAGTTTTTTAACCAGGAAGCCCTGAGTTCCAGGCTTACTGCATCTGCCAAAGGCATCCCAATGGGAGTGCAAAAGTGCCACAACATGGCTGCTTTCACAGCTTTTCCCTTAGGAAGAACCCTAATACCCGGCTGATTTACCTTCCTAGGGTTACTGTTAGGCTGAGGCCTAGGACTTTTAAAACCAGGAAGCCCTGGGCTCCAGGCACACTGCAGCTGTTAAAGGCATCCCAAGAGGGCCGCAGAAGTGACACAACTTGGCTGCCTCTGCTTCTATTCTCATGAGACCATCCCGAACCATAGGCTGATTTTCCTTCCTAGGGTTAATGTTTGAGTTTCGCCTAGGGTAAGAGGTCTATTAACCAAAAAGACCTGGGTTCCAAGAACACAGCAGCTGCGAAGGACTACCCAAGAAGAGCGCAAAAGTACCACAACATGCCTGCCTCCACAGCTTTTTCCTTGGGGACATGCCTAATTCCTGGCTGATTTGCCTTTCTCGTCTTAGGGTTGGGGTTCGGCCTAGGGCTAGGATTTTTTTAACTAGGAAGCCCTGAGTTCCAGGCTTACTGCATCTGCCAAAGGCATCCCAAAGGGAGTGCAGAAGTGCCACAACATGGCTGCTTTCACGGCTTTTCCCTTAGGAAGAACCCTAATACGCGGCTGATTTACCTTCCTAGGGTTACTGTTAGGCTTAGGCCTAGGACTTTTAAAACCAGGAAGCCCTGGGCTCCAGGCACACTGCAGCTGCGAAAGGCATCCCAAGGGGAGCGCAAAAGTGACACAACTTGGCTGCCACCACTGATATTTCCATGAGACCATCCCGAACCATAGGCTGATTTTCCTTCCTAGGGTTAAGGTTTGAGTTACGCCTAGGGTAAGAGTTCTATTAACCAGAAAGCCCTGAGTTCCAAGAACACAGCAGCTGCGATGGACTAGCCAAGAAGAGCGCAAAAGTACCACAACATGCCTGCCTCCACAGCTTATCCTTGGGGACATGCCTAATTCCTGGCTGATTTGCCTTTCTCGTCTTAGGGTTGGGGTTCGGCCTAGGGCTAGGAGTTTTTAACCAGGAAGCCCTGAGTTCCAGGCTTACTGCATCTGTCAAAGGCATCCCAAAGGGAGTGCAGAAGTGCCACAACATGGCTGCTTTCACGGCTTTTCCCTTAGGAAGAACCCTAATACGCGGCTGATTTACCTTCCTAGGGTTACTGTTAGGCTTAGGCCTAGGACTTTTAAAACCAGGACGCCCTGGGCTCCAGGCACTCTGCAGCTGCGAAAGGCATCCCAAGGGGAGCGCAAAAGTGGCACAACTTGGCTGCCACCACTGATATTTCCATGAGACCATCCCGAACCATAGGCTGATTTTCCTTCCTAGGGTTAAGGTTTGAGTTACTCCTCGGGTAAGGGTTCTATTAACCAGAAAGCCCTGAGTTCCAAGAACACAGCTGCTGCGAAGGACTACCCAAGAAGAGCGCAAAAGTACCACAACATGCCTCCCTCCACAGCTTTTTCCTTGGGGACATGCCTAATTCCTGGCTGATTTGCCTTTCTCGTCTTAGGGTTGGGGTTCGGCCTAGGGCTAGGATTTTTAAAATCAGGAAGCCCTGAGTTCCAGGCACACTGGAGCTGTGAAAGGCATCCAAAAGGGAGTGCAAAAGTGCCACAACATGGTTGCTTTCACGACTTTTTCCTTGGCAAGAAGCTTAACACCAGGCTGATTTCCCTTCCCAGGGTTACTGTAAGGCTTAGGCCTAGGGCTAGGATTTTTAAAACTAGGAAGCCCTTAGATCCAGGCACACTGCAGCTGTTCAAGGCATCCCAAGGGGAGTACAAAAGTGCAACAACATGGCAGCTTTCACAGCTTTTTCCTTGGCACCATCCCTATACCTAGGCTGATTTATCTGCCTAGGGTTAGGGTTAGGGTTCAGCCTAGGGCTTGGAGTTTTTTAACCAGGAAGCCCTGAGTTCCAGGCTTACTGCATCTGCCAAAGGCATCCCAAAGGGAGTGCAAAAGTGCCACAACATGGCTGCTTTCACAGCTTTTCCCTTAGGAAGAACCCTAATACGCGGCTGATTTACCTTCCTAGGGTTACTGTTAGGCTTAGGCCTAGGACTTTTAAAAC
Organism: Ammospiza maritima maritima; assembly: GCA_036010785.1. Taxonomy (NCBI): domain Eukaryota; kingdom Metazoa; phylum Chordata; class Aves; order Passeriformes; family Passerellidae; genus Ammospiza; species Ammospiza maritima. The sequence continues at coordinate 3,652,644 of JAYKTQ010000493.1, forward strand.
CAGGAAGCCCTGGGCTCCAGGCACACTGCAGCTGTTAAAGGCATCCCAAGAGGGCCGCAGAAGTGACACAACTTGGCTGCCTCTGCTTCTATTCTCATGAGACCATCCCGAACCATAGGCTGATTTTCCTTCCTAGGGTTAATGTTTGAGTTTCGCCTAGGGTAAGAGGTCTATTAACCAGAAAGACCTGAGTTCCAAGAACACAGCAGCTGCGAAGGACTACCCAAGAAGAGCGCAAAAGTACCACAACATGCCTGCCTCCACAGCTTTTTCCTTGGGGACATGCCTAATTCCTGGCTGATTTGCCTTTCTCGTCTTAGGGTTGGGGTTCGGCCTAGGGCTAGGATTTTTTTAACTAGGAAGCCCTGAGTTCCAGGCTTACTGCATCTGCCAAAGGCATCCCAAAGGGAGTGCAGAAGTGCCACAACATGGCTGCTTTCACGGCTTTTCCCTTAGGAAGAACCCTAATACGCGGCTGATTTACCTTCCTAGGGTTACTGTTAGGCTTAGGCCTAGGACTTTTAAAACCAGGAAGCCCTGGGCTCCAGGCACTCTGCAGCTGCGAAAGGCATCCCAAGGGGAGCGCAAAAGTGACACAACTTGGCTGCCACCACTGATATTTCCATGAGAGCATCCCGAACCATAGGCTGATTTTCCTTCCTAGGGTTAAGGTTTGAGTTACGCCTAGGGTAAGGGTTCTATTAACCAGAAAGCCCTGAGTTCCAAGAACACAGCAGCTGCGAAGGACTACCCAAGAAGAGCGCAAAAGTACCACAACATGCCTGCCTCCACAGCTTTTTCCTTGGGGACATGCCTAATTCCTGGCTGATTTGCCTTTCTCGTCTTAGGGTTGGGGTTCGGACTAGGGCTAGGATTTTTTTAACTAGGAAGCCCTGAGTTCCAGGCTTACTGCATCTGCCAAAGGCATCCCAAAGGGAGTGCAGAAGTGCCACAACATGGCTGCTTTCACGGCTTTTCCCTTAGGAAGAACCCTAATACGCGGCTGATTTACCTTCCTAGGGTTACTGTTAGGCTTAGGCCTAGGACTTTTAAAACCAGGAAGCCCTGGGCTCCAGGCACACTGCAGCTGCGAAAGGCATCCCAAGGGGAGCGCAAAAGTGACACAACTTGGCTGCCACCACTGATATTTCCATGAGACCATCCCGAACCATAGGCTGATTTTCCTTCCTAGGGTTAAGGTTTGAGTTACGCCTAGGGTAAGGGTTCTATTAACCAGAAAGCCCTGAGTTCCAAGAACACAGCAGCTGCGAAGGACTAGCCAAGAAGAGCGCAAAAGTACCCCAACATGCCTCCCTCCACAGCTTTTTCCTTGGGGACATGCCTAATTCCTGGCTGATTTGCCTTTCTCGTCTTAGGGTTGGGGTTCGGCCTAGGGCTAGGATTTTTAAAATCAGGAAGCCCTGAGTTCCAGGCACACTGGAGCTGTGAAAGGCATCCAAAAGGGAGTGCAAAAGTGCCACAACATGGTTGCTTTCACGACTTTTTCCTTGGCAAGAAGCTTAACACCAGGCTGATTTCCCTTCCCAGGGTTACTGTAAGGCTTAGGCCTAGGGCTAGGATTTTTAAAACTAGGAAGCCCTTAGATCCAGGCACACTGCAGCTGTTCAAGGCATGCCAAGGGGAGTACAAAAGTGCAACAACATGGCAGCTTTCACAGCTTTTTCCTTGGCACCATCCCTATACCTAGGCTGATTTATCTGCCTAGGGTTAGGGTTAGGGTTCAGCCTAGGGCTTGGAGTTTTTTAACCAGGAAGCCCTGAGTTCCAGGCTTACTGCATCTGCCAAAGGCATCCCAAAGGGAGTGCAAAAGTGCCACAACATGGCTGCTTTCACAGCTTTTCCCTTAGGAAGAACCCTAATACGCGGCTGATTTACCTTCCTAGGGTTACTGTTAGGCTTAGGCCTAGGACTTTTAAAACCAGGAAGCCCTGGGCTCCAGGCACACTGCAGCTGTTAAAGGCATCCCAAGAGGGCCGCAGAAGTGACACAACTTGGCTGCCTCTGCTTCTATTCTCATGAGACCATCCCGAACCATAGGCTGATTTTCCTTCCTAGGGTTAATGTTTGAGTTTCGCCTAGGGTAAGAGGTCTATTAACCAGAAAGACCTGAGTTCCAAGAACACAGCAGCTGCGAAGGACTACCCAAGAAGAGCGCAAAAGTACCACAACATGCCTGCCTCCACAGCTTTTTCCTTGGGGACATGCCTAATTCCTGGCTGATTTGCCTTTCTCGTCTTAGGGTTGGGGTTCGGCCTAGGGCTAGGATTTTTTTAACTAGGAAGCCCTGAGTTCCAGGCTTACTGCATCTGCCAAAGGCATCCCAAAGGGAGTGCAGAAGTGCCACAACATGGCTGCTTTCACGGCTTTTCCCTTAGGAAGAACCCTAATACGCGGCTGATTTACCTTCCTAGGGTTACTGTTAGGCTTAGGCCTAGGACTTTTAAAACCAGGACGCCCTGGGCTCCAGGCACTCTGCAGCTGCGAAAGGCATCCCAAGGGGAGCGCAAAAGTGACACAACTCTGCTGCCACCACTGATATTTCCATGAGAGCATCCCGAACCATAGGCTGATTTTCCTTCCTAGGGTTAAGGTTTGAGTTACGCCTAGGGTAAGGGTTCTATTAACCAGAAAGCCCTGAGTTCCAAGAACACAGCAGCTGCGAAGGACTAGCCAAGAAGAGCGCAAAAGTACCACAACGTGCCTGCCTCCACAGCTTTTTCCTTGGGGACATGCCTAATTCCTGGCTGATTTGCCTTTCTCGTCTTAGGGTTGGGGTTCGGCCTAGGGCTAGGATTTTTTTAACTAGGAAGCCCTGAGTTCCAGGCTTACTGCATCTGTCAAAGGCATCCCAAAGGGAGTGCAGAAGTGCCACAACATGGCTGCTTTCACGGCTTTCCCCTTAGGAAGAACCCTAATACCCGGCTGATTTACCTTCCTAGGGTTACTGTTAGGCTTAGGCCTAGGACATTTAAAACTAGGAAGCCCTTAGATCCAGGCACCCTGCAGCTGTTCAAGGCATCCCAAGGGGAGTACTAAAGTACCACAACATGGCAGCTTTCACAGCTTTTTCCTTGGTACCATCCCTATACATAGGCTGATTTATCTGCCTAGGGTTAGGGTTAGGGTTCAGCCTAGGTCTTGGAGTTTTTTAACCAGGAAGCCCTGAGTTCCAGGCTTACTGCATCTGCCAAAGGCATCCCAAAGGGAGTGCAAAAGTGCCACAACATGGCTGCTTTCACGGCTTTTCCCTTAGGAAGAACCCTAATACGCAGCTGATTTACCTTCCTAGTGTTACTGTTAGGCTTAGGCCTAGGACTTTTAAAACCAGGACGCCCTGGGCTCCAGGCACTCTGCAGCTGCGAAAGGCATCCCAAGGGGAGCGCAAAAGTGGCACAACTTGGCTGCCACCACTGATATTTCCATGAGACCTTCCCGAACCATAGGCTGATTTTCCTTCCTAGGGTTAAGGTTTGAGTTACTCCTCGGGTAAGGGTTCTATTAACCAGAAAGCCCTGAGTTCCAAGAACACAGCTGCTGCGAAGGACTACCCAAGAAGAGCGCAGAAGTACCACAACATGCCTGCCTCCACAGCTTTTTCCTTGGGGACATGCCTAATTCCTGGCTGATTTGCCTTTCTCGTCTTAGGGTTGGGGTTCGGCCTAGGGCTAGGATTTTTAAAATCAGGAAGCCCTGAGTTCCAGGCACACTGGAGCTGTGAAAGGCATCCAAAAGGGAGTGCAAAAGTGCCACAACATGGTTGCTTTCACGACTTTTTCCTTGGCAAGAAGCTTAACACCAGGCTGATTTCCCTTCCCAGGGTTACTGTAAGGCTTAGGCCTAGGGCTAGGATTTTTAAAACTAGGAAGCCCTTAGATCCAGGCACACTGCAGCTGTTCAAGGCATCCCAAGGGGAGTACAAAAGTGCAACAACATGGCAGCTTTCACAGCTTTTTCCTTGGCACCATCCCTATACCTAGGCTGATTTATCTGCCTAGGGTTAGGGTTAGGGTTCAGCCTAGGGCTTGGAGTTTTTTAACCAGGAAGCCCTGAGTTCCAGGCTTACTGCATCTGCCAAAGGCATCCCAAAGGGAGTGCAAAAGTGCCACAACATGGCTGCTTTCACAGCTTTTCCCTTAGGAAGAACCCTAATACGCGGCTGATTTACCTTCCTAGGGTTACTGTTAGGCTGAGGCCTAGGACTTTTAAAACCAGGAAGCCCTGGGCTCCAGGCACACTGCAGCTGTTAAAGGCATCCCAAGAGGGCCGCACAAGTGACACAACTTGGCTGCCTCTGCTTCTATTCTCATGAGACCATCCCTAACCATAGGCTGATTTTCCTTCCTAGGGTTAATGTTTGAGTTTCGCCTAGGGTAAGAGGTCTATTAACCAGAAAGACCTGAGTTCCAAGAACACAGCAGCTGCGAAGGACTACCCAAGAAGAGCGCAAAAGTACCACAACATGCCTGCCTCCACAGCTTTTTCCTTGGGGACATGCCTAATTCCTGGCTGATTTGCCTTTCTCGTCTTAGGGTTGGGGTTTGGCCTAGGGCTAGGATTTTTTTAACTAGGAAGCCCTGAGTTCCAGGCTTACTGCATCTGCCAAAGGCATCCCAAAGGGAGTGCAGAAGTGCCACAACATGGCTGCTTTCACGGCTTTTCCCTTAGGAAGAACCCTAATACGCGGCTGATTTACCTTCCTAGGGTTACTGTTAGGCTTAGGCCTAGGACTTTTAAAACCAGGAAGCCCTGGGCTCCAGGCACACTGCAGCTGCAAAAGGCATCCCAAGGGGAGCGCAAAAGTGACACAACTTGGCTGCCACCACTGATATTTCCATGCGACCATCCCAAATCATAGGCTGATTTTCCTTCCTAGGGTTAAGGTTTGAGTTACGCCTAGGGTAAGGGTTCTATTAACCAGAAAGCCCTGAGTTCCAAGAACACAGCAGCTGCGAAGGACTAGCCAAGAAGAGCGCAAAAGTACCACAACATGCCTGCCTCCACAGCTTTTTCCTTGGGGACATGCCTAATTCCTGGCTGATTTGCCTTTCTCGTCTTAGGGTTGGGGTTCGGCCTAGGGCTAGGATTTTTTTAACTAGGAAGCCCTGAGTTCCAGGCTTACTGCATCTGTCAAAGGCATCCCAAAGGGAGTGCAGAAGTGCCACAACATGGCTGCTTTCACGGCTTTTCCCTTAGGAAGAACCCTAATACGCGGCTGATTTACCTTCCTAGGGTTACTGTTAGGCTTAGGCCTAGGACTTTTAAAACCAGGACGCCCTGGGCTCCAGGCACTCTGCAGCTGCGAAAGGCATCCCAAGGGGAGCGCAAAAGTGGCACAACTTGGCTGCCACCACTGATATTTCCATGAGACCATCCCGAACCATAGGCTGATTTTCCTTCCTAGGGTTAAGGTTTGAGTTACTCCTCGGGTAAGGGTTCTATTAACCAGAAAGCCCTGAGTTCCAAGAACACAGCTGCTGCGAAGGACTACCCAAGAAGAGCGCAAAAGTACCACAACATGCCTGCCTCCACAGCTTTTTCCTTGGGGACATGCCTAATTCCTGGCTGATTTGCCTTTCTCGTCTTAGGGTTGGGGTTCGGCCTAGGGCTAGGATTTTTTTAACTAGGAAGCCCTGAGTTCCAGGCTTACTGCATCTGCCAAAGGCATCCCAAAGGGAGTGCAGAAGTGCCACAACATGGCTGCTTTCACGGCTTTTCCCTTAGGAAGAACCCTAATACGCGGCTGATTTACCTTCCTAGGGTTACTGTTAGGCTTAGGCCTAGGACTTTTAAAACCAGGAAGCCCTGGGCTCCAGGCACACTGCAGCTGCGAAAGGCATCCCAAGGGGAGCGCAAAAGTGACACAACTTGGCTGCCACCACTGATATTTCCATGAGACCATCCCAAATCATAGGCTGATTTTCCTTCCTAGGGTTAAGGTTTGAGTTACGCCTAGGGTAAGGGTTCTATTAACCAGAAAGCCCTGAGTTCCAAGAACACAGCAGCTGCGAAGGACTAGCCAAGAAGAGCGCAAAAGTACCACAACATGCCTGCCTCCACAGCTTTTTCCTTGGGGACATGCCTAATTCCTGGCTGATTTGCCTTTCTCGTCTTAGGGTTGGGGTTCGGCCTAGGGCTAGGATTTTTTTAACTAGGAAGCCCTGAGTTCCAGGCTTACTGCATCTGTCAAAGGCATCTCAAAGGGAGTGCAGAAGTGCCACAACATGGCTGCTTTCACGGCTTTTCCCTTAGGAAGAACCCTAATACGCGGCTGATTTACCTTCCTAGGGTTACTGTTATGCTTAGGCCTAGGACTCTTAAAACCAGGACGCCCTGGGCTCCAGGCACTCTGCAGCTGCGAAAGGCATCCCAAGGGGAGCGCAAAAGTGGCACAACTTGGCTGCCACCACTGATATTTCCATGAGACCATCCCGAACCATAGGCTGATTTTCCTTCCTAGGGTTAAGGTTTGAGTTACTCCTCGGGTAAGGGTTCTATTAAGCAGAAAGCCCTGAGTTCCAAGAACACAGCTGCTGCGAAGGACTACCCAAGAAGAGCGCAAAAGTACCACAACATGCCTGCCTCCACAGCTTTTTCCTTGGGGACATGCCTAATTCCTGGCTGATTTGCCTTTCTCGTCTTAGGGTTGGGGTTCGGCCTAGGGCTAGGATTTTTAAAATCAGGAAGCCCTGAGTTCCAGGCACACTGGAGCTGTGAAAGGCATCCAAAAGGGAGTGCAAAAGTGCCACAACATGGTTGCTTTCACGACTTTTTCCTTGGCAAGAAGCTTAACACCAGGCTGATTTCCCTTCCCAGGGTTACTGTAAGGCTTAGGCCTAGGGCTAGGATTTTTAAAACTAGGAAGCCCTTAGATCCAGGCACACTGCAGCTGTTCAAGGCATCCCAAGGGGAGTACAAAAGTGCAACAACATGGCAGCTTTCACAGCTTTTTCCTTGACACCATCCCTATACCTAGGCTGATTTATCTGCCTAGGGTTAGGGTTAGGGTTCAGCCTAGGGCTTGGAGATTTTAACCAGGAAGCCCTGAGTTCCAGGCTTACTGCATATGCCAAAGGCATCCCAAAGGGAGTGCAAAAGTGCCACAACATGGCTGCTTTCACGGCTTTTCCCTTAGGAAGAACCCTAATACGCGGCTGATTTACCTTCCTAGGGTTACTGTTAGGCTTAGGCCTAGGACTTTTAAAACCAGGAAGCCCTGGGCTCCAGGCACTCGGCAGCTGCGAAAGGCATCCCAAGGGGAGCGCAAAAGTGACACAACTTGGCTGCCACCACTGATATTTCCATGAGACCATCCCAAACCATAGGCTGATTTTCCTTCCTAGGGTTAAGGTTTGAGTTACGCCTAGGGTAAGGGTTCTATTAACCAGAAAGCCCTGAGTTCCAAGAACACAGCAGCTGCGAAGGACTAGCCAAGAAGAGCGCAAAAGTACCACAACGTGCCTGCCTCCACAGCTTTTTCCTTGGGGACATACCTAATTCCTGGCTGATTTGCCTTTCTCGTCTTAGGGTTGGGGTTCGGCCTAGGGCTAGGATTTTTTTTAACTAGGAAGCCCTGAGTTCCAGGCTTACTTCATCTGCCAAAGGCATCCCAAAGGGAGTGCAGAAGTGCCACAACATGGCTGCTTTCACGGCTTTCCCCTTAGGAAGAACCCTAATACCCGGCTGATTTACCTTCCTAGGGTTACTGTTAGGCTTAGGCCTAGGACATTTAAAACTAGGAAGCCCTTAGATCCAGGCACCCTGCAGCTGTTCAAGGCATCCCAAGGGGAGTACTAAAGTACCACAACATGGCAGCTTTCACAGCTTTTTCCTTGGTACCATCCCTATACATAGGCTGATTTATCTGCCTAGGGTTAGGGTTATGGTTCAGCCTAGGTCTTGGAGTTTTTTAACCAGGAAGCCCTGAGTTCCAGGCTTACTGCATCTGCCAAAGGCATCCCAAAGGGAGTGCAAAAGTGCCACAACATGGCTGCTTTCACGGCTTTTCCCTTAGGAAGAACCCTAATACGCAGCTGATTTACCTTCCTAGTGTTACTGTTAGGCTTAGGCCTAGGACTTTTAAAACCAGGACGCCCTGGGCTCCAGGCACTCTGCAGCTGCGAAAGGCATCCCAAGGGGAGCGCAAAAGTGGCACAACTTGGCTGCCACCACTGATATTTCCATGAGACCTTCCCGAACCATAGGCTGATTTTCCTTCCTAGGGTTAAGGTTTGAGTTACTCCTCGGGTAAGGGTTCTATTAACCAGAAAGCCCTGAGTTCCAAGAACACAGCTGCTGCGAAGGACTACCCAAGAAGAGCGCAAAAGTACCACAACATGCCTGCCTCCACAGCTTTTTCCTTGGGGACATGCCTAATTCCTGGCTGATTTGCCTTTCTCGTCTTAGGGTTGGGGTTCGGCCTAGGGCTAGGATTTTTAAAATCAGGAAGCCCTGAGTTCCAGGCACACTGGAGCTGCGAAAGGCATCCAAAAGGGAGTGCAAAAGTGCCACAACATGGTTGATTTCACGACTTTTTCCTTGGCAAGAAGCTTAACACCAGGCTGATTTCCCTTCCCAGGGTTACTGTAAGGCTTAGGCCTAGGGCTAGGATTTTTAAAACTAGGAAGCCCTTAGATCCAGGCACACTGCAGCTGTTCAAGGCATGCCAAGGGGAGTACAAAAGTGCAACAACATGGCAGCTTTCACAGCTTTTTCCTTGGCACCATCCCTATACCTAGGCTGATTTATCTGCCTAGGGTTAGGGTTAGGGTTCAGCCTAGGGCTTGGAGTTTTTTAACCAGGAAGCCCTGAGTTCCAGGCTTACTGCATCTGCCAAAGGCATCCCAAAGGGAGTGCAAAAGTGCCACAACATGGCTGCTTTCACAGCTTTTCCCTTAGGAAGAACCCTAATACGCGGCTGATTTACCTTCCTAGGGTTACTGTTAGGCTTAGGCCTAGGACTTTTTAAAACCAGGAAGCCCTGGGCTCCAGGCACACTGCAGCTGTTAAAGGCATCCCAAGAGGGCCGCAGAAGTGACACAACTTGGCTGCCTCTGCTTCTATTCTCATGAGACCATCCCGAACCATAGGCTGATTTTCCTTCCTAGGGTTAATGTTTGAGTTTCGCCTAGGGTAAGAGGTCTATTAACCAGAAAGACCTGAGTTCCAAGAACACAGCAGCTGCGAAGGACTACCCAAGAAGAGCGCAAAAGTACCACAACATGCCTGCCTCCACAGCTTTTTCCTTGGGGACATGCCTAATTCCTGGCTGATTTGCCTTTCTCGTCTTAGGGTTGGGGTTCGGCCTAGGGCTAGGATTTTTTTAACTAGGAAGCCCTGAGTTCCAGGCTTACTGCATCTGCCAAAGGCATCCCAAAGGGAGTGCAGAAGTGCCACAACATGGCTGCTTTCACGGCTTTTCCCTTAGGAAGAACCCTAATACGCGGCTGATTTACCTTCCTAGGGTTACTGTTAGGCTTAGGCCTAGGACTTTTAAAACCAGGACGCCCTGGGCTCCAGGCACTCTGCAGCTGCGAAAGGCATCCCAAGGGGAGCGCAAAAGTGACACAACTCTGCTGCCACCACTGATATTTCCATGAGAGCATCCCGAACCATAGGCTGATTTTCCTTCCTAGGGTTAAGGTTTGAGTTACGCCTAGGGTAAGGGTTCTATTAACCAGAAAGCCCTGAGTTCCAAGAACACAGCAGCTGCGAAGGACTAGCCAAGAAGAGCGCAAAAGTACCACAACGTGCCTGCCTCCACAGCTTTTTCCTTGGGGACATGCCTAATTCCTGGCTGATTTGCCTTTCTCGTCTTAGGGTTGGGGTTCGGCCTAGGGCTAGGATTTTTTTAACTAGGAAGCCCTGAGTTCCAGGCTTACTGCATCTGTCAAAGGCATCCCAAAGGGAGTGCAGAAGTGCCACAACATGGCTGCTTTCACGGCTTTCCCCTTAGGAAGAACCCTAATACCCGGCTGATTTACCTTCCTAGGGTTACTGTTAGGCTTAGGCCTAGGACATTTAAAACTAGGAAGCCCTTAGATCCAGGCACCCTGCAGCTGTTCAAGGCATCCCAAGGGGAGTACTAAAGTACCACAACATGGCAGCTTTCACAGCTTTTTCCTTGGTACCATCCCTATACATAGGCTGATTTATCTGCCTAGGGTTAGGGTTAGGGTTCAGCCTAGGTCTTGGAGTTTTTTAACCAGGAAGCCCTGAGTTCCAGGCTTACTGCATCTGCCAAAGGCATCCCAAAGGAGTGCAAAAGTGCCACAACATGGCTGCTTTCACAGCTTTTCCCTTAGGAAGAACCCTAATACGCAGCTGATTTACTATCCTAGTGTTACTGTTAGGCTTAGGCCTAGGACTTTTAAAACCAGGACGCCCTGGGCTCCAGGCACTCTGCAGCTGCGAAAGGCATCCCAAGGGGAGCGCAAAAGTGGCACAACTTGGCTGCCACCACTGATATTTCCATGAGACCTTCCCGAACCATAGGCTGATTTTCCTTCCTAGGGTTAAGGTTTGAGTTACTCCTCGGGTAAGGGTTCTATTAACCAGAAAGCCCTGAGTTCCAAGAACACAGCTGCTGCGAAGGACTACCCAAGAAGAGCGCAGAAGTACCACAACATGCCTGCCTCCACAGCTTTTTCCTTGGGGACATGCCTAATTCCTGGCTGATTTGCCTTTCTCGTCTTAGGGTTGGGGTTCGGCCTAGGGCTAGGATTTTTAAAATCAGGAAGCCCTGAGTTCCAGGCACACTGGAGCTGTGAAAGGCATCCAAAAGGGAGTGCAAAAGTGCCACAACATGGTTGCTTTCACGACTTTTTCCTTGGCAAGAAGCTTAACACCAGGCTGATTTCCCTTCCCAGGGTTACTGTAAGGCTTAGGCCTAGGGCTAGGATTTTTAAAACTAGGAAGCCCTTAGATCCAGGCACACTGCAGCTGTTCAAGGCATCCCAAGGGGAGTACAAAAGTGCAACAACATGGCAGCTTTCACAGCTTTTTCCTTGGCACCATCCCTATACCTAGGCTGATTTATCTGCCTAGGGTTAGGGTTAGGGTTCAGCCTAGGGCTTGGAGTTTTTTAACCAGGAAGCCCTGAGTTCCAGGCTTACTGCATCTGCCAAAGGCATCCCAAAGGGAGTGCAAAAGTGCCACAACATGGCTGCTTTCACAGCTTTTCCCTTAGGAAGAACCCTAATACGCGGCTGATTTACCTTCCTAGGGTTACTGTTAGGCTGAGGCCTAGGACTTTTAAAACCAGGAAGCCCTGGGCTCCAGGCACACTGCAGCTGTTAAAGGCATCCCAAGAGGGCCGCACAAGTGACACAACTTGGCTGCCTCTGCTTCTATTCTCATGAGACCATCCCTAACCATAGGCTGATTTTCCTTCCTAGGGTTAATGTTTGAGTTTCGCCTAGGGTAAGAGGTCTATTAACCAGAAAGACCTGAGTTCCAAGAACACAGCAGCTGCGAAGGACTACCCAAGAAGAGCGCAAAAGTACCACAACATGCCTGCCTCCACAGCTTTTTCCTTGGGGACATGCCTAATTCCTGGCTGATTTGCCTTTCTCGTCTTAGGGTTGGGGTTTGGCCTAGGGCTAGGATTTTTTTAACTAGGAAGCCCTGAGTTCCAGGCTTACTGCATCTGCCAAAGGCATCCCAAAGGGAGTGCAGAAGTGCCACAACATGGCTGCTTTCACGGCTTTTCCCTTAGGAAGAACCCTAATACGCGGCTGATTTACCTTCCTAGGGTTACTGTTAGGCTTAGGCCTAGGACTTTTAAAACCAGGAAGCCCTGGGCTCCAGGCACACTGCAGCTGCAAAAGGCATCCCAAGGGGAGCGCAAAAGTGACACAACTTGGCTGCCACCACTGATATTTCCATGCGACCATCCCAAATCATAGGCTGATTTTCCTTCCTAGGGTTAAGGTTTGAGTTACGCCTAGGGTAAGGGTTCTATTAACCAGAAAGCCCTGAGTTCCAAGAACACAGCAGCTGCGAAGGACTAGCCAAGAAGAGCGCAAAAGTACCACAACATGCCTGCCTCCACAGCTTTTTCCTTGGGGACATGCCTAATTCCTGGCTGATTTGCCTTTCTCGTCTTAGGGTTGGGGTTCGGCCTAGGGCTAGGATTTTTTTAACTAGGAAGCCCTGAGTTCCAGGCTTACTGCATCTGTCAAAGGCATCCCAAAGGGAGTGCAGAAGTGCCACAACATGGCTGCTTTCACGGCTTTTCCCTTAGGAAGAACCCTAATACGCGGCTGATTTACCTTCCTAGGGTTACTGTTAGGCTTAGGCCTAGGACTTTTAAAACCAGGACGCCCTGGGCTCCAGGCACTCTGCAGCTGCGAAAGGCATCCCAAGGGGAGCGCAAAAGTGGCACAACTTGGCTGCCACCACTGATATTTCCATGAGACCATCCCGAACCATAGGCTGATTTTCCTTCCTAGGGTTAAGGTTTGAGTTACTCCTCGGGTAAGGGTTCTATTAACCAGAAAGCCCTGAGTTCCAAGAACACAGCTGCTGCGAAGGACTACCCAAGAAGAGCGCAAAAGTACCACAACATGCCTGCCTCCACAGCTTTTTCCTTGGGGACATGCCTAATTCCTGGCTGATTTGCCTTTCTCGTCTTAGGGTTGGGGTTCGGCCTAGGGCTAGGATTTTTTTAACTAGGAAGCCCTGAGTTCCAGGCTTACTGCATCTGCCAAAGGCATCCCAAAGGGAGTGCAGAAGTGCCACAACATGGCTGCTTTCACGGCTTTTCCCTTAGGAAGAACCCTAATACGCGGCTGATTTACCTTCCTAGGGTTACTGTTAGGCTTAGGCCTAGGACTTTTAAAACCAGGAAGCCCTGGGCTCCAGGCACACTGCAGCTGCGAAAGGCATCCCAAGGGGAGCGCAAAAGTGACACAACTTGGCTGCCACCACTGATATTTCCATGAGACCATCCCAAATCATAGGCTGATTTTCCTTCCTAGGGTTAAGGTTTGAGTTACGCCTAGGGTAAGGGTTCTATTAACCAGAAAGCCCTGAGTTCCAAGAACACAGCAGCTGCGAAGGACTAGCCAAGAAGAGCGCAAAAGTACCACAACATGCCTGCCTCCACAGCTTTTTCCTTGGGGACATGCCTAATTCCTGGCTGATTTGCCTTTCTCGTCTTAGGGTTGGGGTTCGGCCTAGGGCTAGGATTTTTTTAACTAGGAAGCCCTGAGTTCCAGGCTTACTGCATCTGTCAAAGGCATCTCAAAGGGAGTGCAGAAGTGCCACAACATGGCTGCTTTCACGGCTTTTCCCTTAGGAAGAACCCTAATACGCGGCTGATTTACCTTCCTAGGGTTACTGTTATGCTTAGGCCTAGGACTCTTAAAACCAGGACGCCCTGGGCTCCAGGCACTCTGCAGCTGCGAAAGGCATCCCAAGGGGAGCGCAAAAGTGGCACAACTTGGCTGCCACCACTGATATTTCCATGAGACCATCCCGAACCATAGGCTGATTTTCCTTCCTAGGGTTAAGGTTTGAGTTACTCCTCGGGTAAGGGTTCTATTAAGCAGAAAGCCCTGAGTTCCAAGAACACAGCTGCTGCGAAGGACTACCCAAGAAGAGCGCAAAAGTACCACAACATGCCTGCCTCCACAGCTTTTTCCTTGGGGACATGCCTAATTCCTGGCTGATTTGCCTTTCTCGTCTTAGGGTTGGGGTTCGGCCTAGGGCTAGGATTTTTAAAATCAGGAAGCCCTGAGTTCCAGGCACACTGGAGCTGTGAAAGGCATCCAAAAGGGAGTGCAAAAGTGCCACAACATGGTTGCTTTCACGACTTTTTCCTTGGCAAGAAGCTTAACACCAGGCTGATTTCCCTTCCCAGGGTTACTGTAAGGCTTAGGCCTAGGGCTAGGATTTTTAAAACTAGGAAGCCCTTAGATCCAGGCACACTGCAGCTGTTCAAGGCATCCCAAGGGGAGTACAAAAGTGCAACAACATGGCAGCTTTCACAGCTTTTTCCTTGACACCATCCCTATACCTAGGCTGATTTATCTGCCTAGGGTTAGGGTTAGGGTTCAGCCTAGGGCTTGGAGATTTTAACCAGGAAGCCCTGAGTTCCAGGCTTACTGCATATGCCAAAGGCATCCCAAAGGGAGTGCAAAAGTGCCACAACATGGCTGCTTTCACGGCTTTTCCCTTAGGAAGAACCCTAATACGCGGCTGATTTACCTTCCTAGGGTTACTGTTAGGCTTAGGCCTAGGACTTTTAAAACCAGGAAGCCCTGGGCTCCAGGCACTCGGCAGCTGCGAAAGGCATCCCAAGGGGAGCGCAAAAGTGACACAACTTGGCTGCCACCACTGATATTTCCATGAGACCATCCCAAACCATAGGCTGATTTTCCTTCCTAGGGTTAAGGTTTGAGTTACGCCTAGGGTAAGGGTTCTATTAACCAGAAAGCCCTGAGTTCCAAGAACACAGCAGCTGCGAAGGACTAGCCAAGAAGAGCGCAAAAGTACCACAACGTGCCTGCCTCCACAGCTTTTTCCTTGGGGACATGCCTAATTCCTGGCTGATTTGCCTTTCTCGTCTTAGGGTTGGGGTTCGGCCTAGGGCTAGGATTTTTTTTAACTAGGAAGCCCTGAGTTCCAGGCTTACTTCATCTGCCAAAGGCATCCCAAAGGGAGTGCAGAAGTGCCACAACATGGCTGCTTTCACGGCTTTCCCCTTAGGAAGAACCCTAATACCCGGCTGATTTACCTTCCTAGGGTTACTGTTAGGCTTAGGCCTAGGACATTTAAAACTAGGAAGCCCTTAGATCCAGGCACCCTGCAGCTGTTCAAGGCATCCCAAGGGGAGTACTAAAGTACCACAACATGGCAGCTTTCACAGCTTTTTCCTTGGTACCATCCCTATACATAGGCTGATTTATCTGCCTAGGGTTAGGGTTATGGTTCAGCCTAGGTCTTGGAGTTTTTTAACCAGGAAGCCCTGAGTTCCAGGCTTACTGCATCTGCCAAAGGCATCCCAAAGGGAGTGCAGAAGTGCCACAACATGGCTGCTTTCACGGCTTTTCCCTTAGGAAGAACCCTAATACGCAGCTGATTTACCTTCCTAGTGTTACTGTTAGGCTTAGGCCTAGGACTTTTAAAACCAGGACGCCCTGGGCTCCAGGCACTCTGCAGCTGCGAAAGGCATTCCAAGGGGAGCGCAAAAGTGGCACAACTTGGCTGCCACCACTGATATTTCCATGAGACCTTCCCGAACCATAGGCTGATTTTCCTTCCTAGGGTTAAGGTTTGAGTTACTCCTCGGGTAAGGGTTCTATTAACCAGAAAGCCCTGAGTTCCAAGAACACAGCTGCTGCGAAGGACTACCCAAGAAGAGCGCAAAAGTACCACAACATGCCTGCCTCCACAGCTTTTTCCTTGGGGACATGCCTAATTCCTGGCTGATTTGCCTTTCTCGTCTTAGGGTTGGGGTTCGGCCTAGGGCTAGGATTTTTAAAATCAGGAAGCCCTGAGTTCCAGGCACACTGGAGCTGCGAAAGGCATCCAAAAGGGAGTGCAAAAGTGCCACAACATGGTTGATTTCACGACTTTTTCCTTGGCAAGAAGCTTAACACCAGGCTGATTTCCCTTCCCAGGGTTACTGTAAGGCTTAGGCCTAGGGCTAGGATTTTTAAAACTAGGAAGCCCTTAGATCCAGGCACACTGCAGCTGTTCAAGGCATCCCAAGGGGAGTACAAAAGTGCAACAACATGGCAGCTTTCACAGCTTTTTCCTTGGCACCATCCCTATACCTAGGCTGATTTATCTGCCTAGGGTTAGGGTTAGGGTTCAGCCTAGGGCTTGGAGTTTTTTAACCAGGAAGCCCTGAGTTCCAGGCTTACTGCATCTGCCAAAGGCATCCCAAAGGGAGTGCAAAAGTGCCACAACATGGCTGCTTTCGCAGCTTTTCCCTTAGGAAGAACCCTAATACGCGGCTGATTTACCTTCCTAGGGTTACTGTTAGGCTTAGGCCTAGGACTTTTAAAACCAGGAAGCCCTGGGCTCCAGGCACACTGCAGCTGTTAAAGGCATCCCAAGAGGGCCGCAGAAGTGACACAACTTGGCTGCCTCTGCTTCTATTCTCATGAGACCATCCCGAACCATAGGCTGATTTTCCTTCTTAGGGTTAATGTTTGAGTTTCGCCTAGGGTAAGAGGTCTATTAACCAGAAAGACCTGAGTTCCAAGAACACAGCAGCTGCGAAGGACTACCCAAGAAGAGCGCAAAAGTACCACAACATGCCTGCCTCCACAGCTTTTTCCTTGGGGACATGCCTAATTCCTGGCTGATTTGCCTTTCTCGTCTTAGGGTTGGGGTTCGGCCTAGGGCTAGGATTTTTTTAACTAGGAAGCCCTGAGTTCCAGGCTTACTGCATCTGCCAAAGGCATCCCAAAGGGAGTGCAAAAGTGCAACAACATGGCTGCTTTCACGGCTTTTCCCTTAGGAAGAACCCTAATGCGTGGCTGATTTACCTTCCTAGGGTTACTGTTAGGCTTAGGCCTAGGACTTTTAAAACCAGGAAGCCCTGGGCTCCAGGCACTCTGCAGCTGCGAAAGGCATCCCAAGGGGAGCGCAATAGTGCCGCAACTTGGCTGCCACCACTGATATTTCCATGAGACCATCCCGAACCATAGGCTGATTTTCCTTCCTAGGATTAAGGTTTGAGTTACGCCTAGGGTAAGGGTTCTATTAACCAGAAAGCCCTGAGTTCCAAGAACACAGCAGCTGCGAAGGACTACCCAAGAAGAGGGCAAAAGTACCACAACATGCCTGCGTCGATAGCTTTTTCCTTGGGGACATGCCTAATTCCTGGCTGATTTGCCTTTCTCGTCTTAGGGTTGGGGTTCGGCCTAGGGCTAGGACTTTTAAAATCAGGAAGCCCTGAGTTCCAGGCACACTGGAGCTGTGAAAGGCATCCAAAAGGGAGTGCAAAAGTGCCACAACATGGTTGCTTTCACGACTTTTTCCTTGGCAAGAAGCTTAACACCAGGCTGATTTCCCTTCCCAGGGTTACTGTAAGGCTTAGGCCTAGGGCTAGGATTTTTAAAACTAGGAAGCCCTTAGATCCAGGCACACTGCAGCTGTTCAAGGCATCCCAAGGGGAGTACAAAAGTGCAACAACATGGCAGCTTTCACAGCTTTTTCCTTGGCACCATCCCTATACCTAGGCTGATTTATCTGCCTAGGGTTAGGGTTAGGGTTCAGCCTAGGGCTTGGAGTTTTTTAACCAGGAAGCCCTGAGTTCCAGGCTTACTGCATCTGCCAAAGGCATCCCAAAGGGAGTGCAGAAGTGCCACAACATGGCTGCTTTCACGGCTTTTCCCTTAGGAAGAACCCTAATACCCGGCTGATTTACCTTCCTAGGGTTACTGTTAGGCTTAGGCCTAGGACTTTTAAAACCAGGAAGCCCTGGGCTCCAGGCACTCTGCAGCTGCGAAAGGCATCCCAAGGGGAGCGCAAAAGTGACACAACTTGGCTGCCACCACTGATATTTCCATGAGACCATCCCAAATCATAGGCTGATTTTCCTTCCTAGGGTTAAGGTTTGAGTTACGCCTAGGGTAAGGGTTCTATTAACCAGAAAGCCCTGAGTTCCAAGAACACAGCAGCTGCGAAGGACTACCCAAGAAGAGCGCAAAAGTACCACAACATGCCTGCCTCCACAGCTTTTTCCTTGGGGTCATGCCTAATTCCTGGCTGATTTGCCTTTCTCGTCTTAGGGTTGGGGTTCGGCCTAGGGCTAGGATTTTTTTAACTAGGAAGCCCTGAGTTCCAGGCTTACTGCATCTGCCAAAGGCATCCCAAAGGGAGTGCAGAAGTGCCACAACATGGCTGCTTTCACGGCTTTTCCCTTAGGAAGAACCCTAATACGCGGCTGATTTACCTTCCTCGGGTTACTGTTAGGCTTAGGCCTAGGACTTTTAAAACCAGGAAGCCCTGGGATCCAGGCACATGCAGCTGTTCAAGGCATCCCAAGAGGGCTGCAGAAGTGACACAACTTGGCTGCCTCTGCTTCTATTCTCATGAGACCATCCCGAACCATAGGCTGATTTTCCTTCCTAGGGTTAAGGTTTGAGTTACTCCTCGGGTAAGGGTTCTATTAACCAGAAAGCCCTGAGTTCCAAGAACACAGCTGCTGCGAAGGACTACCCAAGAAGAGCGCAAAAGTACCACAACGTGCCTGCCTCCACAGCTTTTTCCTTGGGGACATGCCTAATTCCTGGCTGATTTGCCTTTCTCGTCTTAGGGTTGGGGTTCGGCCTAGGGCTAGGATTTTTTTAACTAGGAAGCCCTGAGTTCCAGGCTTACTTCATCTGCCAAAAGCATCCCAAAGGGAGTGCAGAAGTGCCACAACATGGCTGCTTTCACGGCTTTTCCCTTAGGAAGAACCCTAATACGCGGCTGATTTACCTTCCTAGGGTTACTGTTAGGCTTAGGCCTAGGACTTTTAAAACCAGGAAGCCCTGGGCTCCAGGCACATGCAGCTGCGAAAGGCATCCCAAGAGGGCCGCAGAAGTGACACAACTTGGCTGCCTCTGCTTCTATTCTCATGAGACCATCCCGAACCATAGGCTGATTTTCCTTCTTAGGGTTAAGATTTGAGTTACGCCTAGGGTAAGAGTTCTATTAACCAGAAAGCCCTGAGTTCCAAGAACACAGCAGCTGCGAAGGACTACCCAAGAAGAGCGCAAAAGTACCACAACGTGCCTGCCTGCACAGATTTTTCCTTGGGGACATGCCTAATTCCTGGCTGATTTGCCTTTCTCGTCTTAGGGTTGGGGTTCGGCCTAGGGCTAGGATTTTTTTAACTAGGAAGCCCTGAGTTCCAGGCTTACTGCATCTGCCAAAGGCATCCCAAAGGGAGTGCAAAAGTGCCACAACATGGCTGCTTTCATGGCTTTTCCCTTAGGAAGAACCCTAATACCCAGCTGATTTACCTTCCTAGGGTTACTGTAAGGCTTAGGCCTAGGACTTTTAAAACCAGGAAGCCCTGGGCTCCAGGCACACTGCAGCTGCGAAAGGCATCCCAAGGGGAGCGCAAAAGTGACACAACTTGGCTGCCACCACTGATATTTCCATGAGACCATCCCGAACCATAGGCTGATTTTCCTTCCTAGGTTTAAGGTTTGAGTTACGCCAAGGGTAAGGGTTCTATTAACCAGAAAGCCCTGAGTTCCAAGAACACAGCAGCTGCGAAGGACTAGCCAAGAAGAGCGCAAAAGTACCACAACGTGCCTGCCTCCACAGCTTTTTCCTTGGGGACATGCCTTATTCCTGGCTGATTTGCCTTTCTCGTCTTAGGCTTTGGGTTCGGCCTAGGGCTAGGATTTTTTTAACTAGGAAGCCCTGAGTTCCAGGCTTACTTCATCTGCAAAAGGCATCCCAAAGGGAGTGCAGAAGTGCCACAACATGGCTGCTTTCACGGCTTTTCCCTTAGGAAGAACCCTAATACGCGGCTGATTTACCTTCCTAGGGTTACTGTGAGGCTTAGGCCTAGGACTTTTAAAACCAGGAAGCCCTGGGCTCCAGGCACTCTGCAGCTGTTCAAGGCATCCCAAGAGGGCCGCAGAAGTGACACAACTTGGCTGCCTCTGCTGCTATTCTCATGAGACCCTCCCGAACCATAGGCTGATTTTCCTTCCTAGGGTTAAGGTTTGAGTTACGCCTAGGGTAAGGGTTCTATTAACCAGAAAGCCCTGAGTTCCAAGAACACAGCAGCTGCGAAGGACTACCCAAGAAGAGCGCAAAAGTACCACAACATGCCTGCCTCCACAGCTTTTTCCTTGGGGACATACCTAATTCCTGGCTGATTTGCCTTTCTCGTCTTAGGGTTGGGGTTCGGCCTAGGGCTAGGATTTTTTTTAACTAGGAAGCCCTGAGTTCCAGGCTTACTTCATCTGCCAAAGGCATCCCAAAGGGAGTGCAGAAGTGCCACAACATGGCTGCTTTCACGGCTTTCCCCTTAGGAAGAACCCTAATACCCGGCTGATTTACCTTCCTAGGGTTACTGTTAGGCTTAGGCCTAGGACATTTAAAACTAGGAAGCCCTTAGATCCAGGCACCCTGCAGCTGTTCAAGGCATCCCAAGGGGAGTACTAAAGTACCACAACATGGCAGCTTTCACAGCTTTTTCCTTGGTACCATCCCTATACATAGGCTGATTTATCTGCCTAGGGTTAGGGTTATGGTTCAGCCTAGGTCTTGGAGTTTTTTAACCAGGAAGCCCTGAGTTCCAGGCTTACTGCATCTGCCAAAGGCATCCCAAAGGGAGTGCAAAAGTGCCACAACATGGCTGCTTTCACGGCTTTTCCCTTAGGAAGAACCCTAATACGCAGCTGATTTACCTTCCTAGTGTTACTGTTAGGCTTAGGCCTAGGACTTTTAAAACCAGGACGCCCTGGGCTCCAGGCACTCTGCAGCTGCGAAAGGCATCCCAAGGGGAGCGCAAAAGTGGCACAACTTGGCTGCCACCACTGATATTTCCATGAGACCTTCCCGAACCATAGGCTGATTTTCCTTCCTAGGGTTAAGGTTTGAGTTACTCCTCGGGTAAGGGTTCTATTAACCAGAAAGCCCTGAGTTCCAAGAACACAGCTGCTGCGAAGGACTACCCAAGAAGAGCGCAAAAGTACCACAACATGCCTGCCTCCACAGCTTTTTCCTTGGGGACATGCCTAATTCCTGGCTGATTTGCCTTTCTCGTCTTAGGGTTGGGGTTCGGCCTAGGGCTAGGATTTTTAAAATCAGGAAGCCCTGAGTTCCAGGCACACTGGAGCTGCGAAAGGCATCCAAAAGGGAGTGCAAAAGTGCCACAACATGGTTGATTTCACGACTTTTTCCTTGGCAAGAAGCTTAACACCAGGCTGATTTCCCTTCCCAGGGTTACTGTAAGGCTTAGGCCTAGGGCTAGGATTTTTAAAACTAGGAAGCCCTTAGATCCAGGCACACTGCAGCTGTTCAAGGCATGCCAAGGGGAGTACAAAAGTGCAACAACATGGCAGCTTTCACAGCTTTTTCCTTGGCACCATCCCTATACCTAGGCTGATTTATCTGCCTAGGGTTAGGGTTAGGGTTCAGCCTAGGGCTTGGAGTTTTTTAACCAGGAAGCCCTGAGTTCCAGGCTTACTGCATCTGCCAAAGGCATCCCAAAGGGAGTGCAAAAGTGCCACAACATGGCTGCTTTCACAGCTTTTCCCTTAGGAAGAACCCTAATACGCGGCTGATTTACCTTCCTAGGGTTACTGTTAGGCTTAGGCCTAGGACTTTTAAAACCAGGAAGCCCTGGGCTCCAGGCACACTGCAGCTGTTAAAGGCATCCCAAGAGGGCCGCAGAAGTGACACAACTTGGCTGCCTCTGCTTCTATTCTCATGAGACCATCCCGAACCATAGGCTGATTTTCCTTCCTAGGGTTAATGTTTGAGTTTCGCCTAGGGTAAGAGGTCTATTAACCAGAAAGACCTGAGTTCCAAGAACACAGCAGCTGCGAAGGACTACCCAAGAAGAGCGCAAAAGTACCACAACATGCCTGCCTCCACAGCTTTTTCCTTGGGGACATGCCTAATTCCTGGCTGATTTGCCTTTCTCGTCTTAGGGTTGGGGTTCGGCCTAGGGCTAGGATTTTTTTAACTAGGAAGCCCTGAGTTCCAGGCTTACTGCATCTGCCAAAGGCATCCCAAAGGGAGTGCAGAAGTGCCACAACATGGCTGCTTTCACGGCTTTTCCCTTAGGAAGAACCCTAATACGCGGCTGATTTACCTTCCTAGGGTTACTGTTAGGCTTAGGCCTAGGACTTTTAAAACCAGGACGCCCTGGGCTCCAGGCACTCTGCAGCTGCGAAAGGCATCCCAAGGGGAGCGCAAAAGTGACACAACTCTGCTGCCACCACTGATATTTCCATGAGAGCATCCCGAACCATAGGCTGATTTTCCTTCCTAGGGTTAAGGTTTGAGTTACGCCTAGGGTAAGGGTTCTATTAACCAGAAAGCCCTGAGTTCCAAGAACACAGCAGCTGCGAAGGACTAGCCAAGAAGAGCGCAAAAGTACCACAACGTGCCTGCCTCCACAGCTTTTTCCTTGGGGACATGCCTAATTCCTGGCTGATTTGCCTTTCTCGTCTTAGGGTTGGGGTTCGGCCTAGGGCTAGGATTTTTTTAACTAGGAAGCCCTGAGTTCCAGGCTTACTGCATCTGTCAAAGGCATCCCAAAGGGAGTGCAGAAGTGCCACAACATGGCTGCTTTCACGGCTTTCCCCTTAGGAAGAACCCTAATACCCGGCTGATTTACCTTCCTAGGGTTACTGTTAGGCTTAGGCCTAGGACATTTAAAACTAGGAAGCCCTTAGATCCAGGCACCCTGCAGCTGTTCAAGGCATCCCAAGGGGAGTACTAAAGTACCACAACATGGCAGCTTTCACAGCTTTTTCCTTGGTACCATCCCTATACATAGGCTGATTTATCTGCCTAGGGTTAGGGTTAGGGTTCAGCCTAGGTCTTGGAGTTTTTTAACCAGGAAGCCCTGAGTTCCAGGCTTACTGCATCTGCCAAAGGCATCCCAAAGGGAGTGCAAAAGTGCCACAACATGGCTGCTTTCACAGCTTTTCCCTTAGGAAGAACCCTAATACGCAGCTGATTTACTATCCTAGTGTTACTGTTAGGCTTAGGCCTAGGACTTTTAAAACCAGGACGCCCTGGGCTCCAGGCACTCTGCAGCTGCGAAAGGCATCCCAAGGGGAGCGCAAAAGTGGCACAACTTGGCTGCCACCACTGATATTTCCATGAGACCTTCCCGAACCATAGGCTGATTTTCCTTCCTAGGGTTAAGGTTTGAGTTACTCCTCGGGTAAGGGTTCTATTAACCAGAAAGCCCTGAGTTCCAAGAACACAGCTGCTGCGAAGGACTACCCAAGAAGAGCGCAGAAGTACCACAACATGCCTGCCTCCACAGCTTTTTCCTTGGGGACATGCCTAATTCCTGGCTGATTTGCCTTTCTCGTCTTAGGGTTGGGGTTCGGCCTAGGGCTAGGATTTTTAAAATCAGGAAGCCCTGAGTTCCAGGCACACTGGAGCTGTGAAAGGCATCCAAAAGGGAGTGCAAAAGTGCCACAACATGGTTGCTTTCACGACTTTTTCCTTGGCAAGAAGCTTAACACCAGGCTGATTTCCCTTCCCAGGGTTACTGTAAGGCTTAGGCCTAGGGCTAGGATTTTTAAAACTAGGAAGCCCTTAGATCCAGGCACACTGCAGCTGTTCAAGGCATCCCAAGGGGAGTACAAAAGTGCAACAACATGGCAGCTTTCACAGCTTTTTCCTTGGCACCATCCCTATACCTAGGCTGATTTATCTGCCTAGGGTTAGGGTTAGGGTTCAGCCTAGGGCTTGGAGTTTTTTAACCAGGAAGCCCTGAGTTCCAGGCTTACTGCATCTGCCAAAGGCATCCCAAAGGGAGTGCAAAAGTGCCACAACATGGCTGCTTTCACAGCTTTTCCCTTAGGAAGAACCCTAATACGCGGCTGATTTACCTTCCTAGGGTTACTGTTAGGCTGAGGCCTAGGACTTTTAAAACCAGGAAGCCCTGGGCTCCAGGCACACTGCAGCTGTTAAAGGCATCCCAAGAGGGCCGCACAAGTGACACAACTTGGCTGCCTCTGCTTCTATTCTCATGAGACCATCCCTAACCATAGGCTGATTTTCCTTCCTAGGGTTAATGTTTGAGTTTCGCCTAGGGTAAGAGGTCTATTAACCAGAAAGACCTGAGTTCCAAGAACACAGCAGCTGCGAAGGACTACCCAAGAAGAGCGCAAAAGTACCACAACATGCCTGCCTCCACAGCTTTTTCCTTGGGGACATGCCTAATTCCTGGCTGATTTGCCTTTCTCGTCTTAGGGTTGGGGTTTGGCCTAGGGCTAGGATTTTTTTAACTAGGAAGCCCTGAGTTCCAGGCTTACTGCATCTGCCAAAGGCATCCCAAAGGGAGTGCAGAAGTGCCACAACATGGCTGCTTTCACGGCTTTTCCCTTAGGAAGAACCCTAATACGCGGCTGATTTACCTTCCTAGGGTTACTGTTAGGCTTAGGCCTAGGACTTTTAAAACCAGGAAGCCCTGGGCTCCAGGCACACTGCAGCTGCAAAAGGCATCCCAAGGGGAGCGCAAAAGTGACACAACTTGGCTGCCACCACTGATATTTCCATGCGACCATCCCAAATCATAGGCTGATTTTCCTTCCTAGGGTTAAGGTTTGAGTTACGCCTAGGGTAAGGGTTCTATTAACCAGAAAGCCCTGAGTTCCAAGAACACAGCAGCTGCGAAGGACTAGCCAAGAAGAGCGCAAAAGTACCACAACATGCCTGCCTCCACAGCTTTTTCCTTGGGGACATGCCTAATTCCTGGCTGATTTGCCTTTCTCGTCTTAGGGTTGGGGTTCGGCCTAGGGCTAGGATTTTTTTAACTAGGAAGCCCTGAGTTCCAGGCTTACTGCATCTGTCAAAGGCATCCCAAAGGGAGTGCAGAAGTGCCACAACATGGCTGCTTTCACGGCTTTTCCCTTAGGAAGAACCCTAATACGCGGCTGATTTACCTTCCTAGGGTTACTGTTAGGCTTAGGCCTAGGACTTTTAAAACCAGGACGCCCTGGGCTCCAGGCACTCTGCAGCTGCGAAAGGCATCCCAAGGGGAGCGCAAAAGTGGCACAACTTGGCTGCCACCACTGATATTTCCATGAGACCATCCCGAACCATAGGCTGATTTTCCTTCCTAGGGTTAAGGTTTGAGTTACTCCTCGGGTAAGGGTTCTATTAACCAGAAAGCCCTGAGTTCCAAGAACACAGCTGCTGCGAAGGACTACCCAAGAAGAGCGCAAAAGTACCACAACATGCCTGCCTCCACAGCTTTTTCCTTGGGGACATGCCTAATTCCTGGCTGATTTGCCTTTCTCGTCTTAGGGTTGGGGTTCGGCCTAGGGCTAGGATTTTTTTAACTAGGAAGCCCTGAGTTCCAGGCTTACTGCATCTGCCAAAGGCATCCCAAAGGGAGTGCAGAAGTGCCACAACATGGCTGCTTTCACGGCTTTTCCCTTAGGAAGAACCCTAATACGCGGCTGATTTACCTTCCTAGGGTTACTGTTAGGCTTAGGCCTAGGACTTTTAAAACCAGGAAGCCCTGGGCTCCAGGCACACTGCAGCTGCGAAAGGCATCCCAAGGGGAGCGCAAAAGTGACACAACTTGGCTGCCACCACTGATATTTCCATGAGACCATCCCAAATCATAGGCTGATTTTCCTTCCTAGGGTTAAGGTTTGAGTTACGCCTAGGGTAAGGGTTCTATTAACCAGAAAGCCCTGAGTTCCAAGAACACAGCAGCTGCGAAGGACTAGCCAAGAAGAGCGCAAAAGTACCACAACATGCCTGCCTCCACAGCTTTTTCCTTGGGGACATGCCTAATTCCTGGCTGATTTGCCTTTCTCGTCTTAGGGTTGGGGTTCGGCCTAGGGCTAGGATTTTTTTAACTAGGAAGCCCTGAGTTCCAGGCTTACTGCATCTGTCAAAGGCATCTCAAAGGGAGTGCAGAAGTGCCACAACATGGCTGCTTTCACGGCTTTTCCCTTAGGAAGAACCCTAATACGCGGCTGATTTACCTTCCTAGGGTTACTGTTATGCTTAGGCCTAGGACTCTTAAAACCAGGACGCCCTGGGCTCCAGGCACTCTGCAGCTGCGAAAGGCATCCCAAGGGGAGCGCAAAAGTGGCACAACTTGGCTGCCACCACTGATATTTCCATGAGACCATCCCGAACCATAGGCTGATTTTCCTTCCTAGGGTTAAGGTTTGAGTTACTCCTCGGGTAAGGGTTCTATTAAGCAGAAAGCCCTGAGTTCCAAGAACACAGCTGCTGCGAAGGACTACCCAAGAAGAGCGCAAAAGTACCACAACATGCCTGCCTCCACAGCTTTTTCCTTGGGGACATGCCTAATTCCTGGCTGATTTGCCTTTCTCGTCTTAGGGTTGGGGTTCGGCCTAGGGCTAGGATTTTTAAAATCAGGAAGCCCTGAGTTCCAGGCACACTGGAGCTGTGAAAGGCATCCAAAAGGGAGTGCAAAAGTGCCACAACATGGTTGCTTTCACGACTTTTTCCTTGGCAAGAAGCTTAACACCAGGCTGATTTCCCTTCCCAGGGTTACTGTAAGGCTTAGGCCTAGGGCTAGGATTTTTAAAACTAGGAAGCCCTTAGATCCAGGCACACTGCAGCTGTTCAAGGCATCCCAAGGGGAGTACAAAAGTGCAACAACATGGCAGCTTTCACAGCTTTTTCCTTGACACCATCCCTATACCTAGGCTGATTTATCTGCCTAGGGTTAGGGTTAGGGTTCAGCCTAGGGCTTGGAGATTTTAACCAGGAAGCCCTGAGTTCCAGGCTTACTGCATATGCCAAAGGCATCCCAAAGGGAGTGCAAAAGTGCCACAACATGGCTGCTTTCACGGCTTTTCCCTTAGGAAGAACCCTAATACGCGGCTGATTTACCTTCCTAGGGTTACTGTTAGGCTTAGGCCTAGGACTTTTAAAACCAGGAAGCCCTGGGCTCCAGGCACTCGGCAGCTGCGAAAGGCATCCCAAGGGGAGCGCAAAAGTGACACAACTTGGCTGCCACCACTGATATTTCCATGAGACCATCCCAAACCATAGGCTGATTTTCCTTCCTAGGGTTAAGGTTTGAGTTACGCCTAGGGTAAGGGTTCTATTAACCAGAAAGCCCTGAGTTCCAAGAACACAGCAGCTGCGAAGGACTAGCCAAGAAGAGCGCAAAAGTACCACAACGTGCCTGCCTCCACAGCTTTTTCCTTGGGGACATGCCTAATTCCTGGCTGATTTGCCTTTCTCGTCTTAGGGTTGGGGTTCGGCCTAGGGCTAGGATTTTTTTTAACTAGGAAGCCCTGAGTTCCAGGCTTACTTCATCTGCCAAAGGCATCCCAAAGGGAGTGCAGAAGTGCCACAACATGGCTGCTTTCACGGCTTTCCCCTTAGGAAGAACCCTAATACCCGGCTGATTTACCTTCCTAGGGTTACTGTTAGGCTTAGGCCTAGGACATTTAAAACTAGGAAGCCCTTAGATCCAGGCACCCTGCAGCTGTTCAAGGCATCCCAAGGGGAGTACTAAAGTACCACAACATGGCAGCTTTCACAGCTTTTTCCTTGGTACCATCCCTATACATAGGCTGATTTATCTGCCTAGGGTTAGGGTTATGGTTCAGCCTAGGTCTTGGAGTTTTTTAACCAGGAAGCCCTGAGTTCCAGGCTTACTGCATCTGCCAAAGGCATCCCAAAGGGAGTGCAGAAGTGCCACAACATGGCTGCTTTCACGGCTTTTCCCTTAGGAAGAACCCTAATACGCAGCTGATTTACCTTCCTAGTGTTACTGTTAGGCTTAGGCCTAGGACTTTTAAAACCAGGACGCCCTGGGCTCCAGGCACTCTGCAGCTGCGAAAGGCATCCCAAGGGGAGCGCAAAAGTGGCACAACTTGGCTGCCACCACTGATATTTCCATGAGACCTTCCCGAACCATAGGCTGATTTTCCTTCCTAGGGTTAAGGTTTGAGTTACTCCTCGGGTAAGGGTTCTATTAACCAGAAAGCCCTGAGTTCCAAGAACACAGCTGCTGCGAAGGACTACCCAAGAAGAGCGCAAAAGTACCACAACATGCCTGCCTCCACAGCTTTTTCCTTGGGGACATGCCTAATTCCTGGCTGATTTGCCTTTCTCGTCTTAGGGTTGGGGTTCGGCCTAGGGCTAGGATTTTTAAAATCAGGAAGCCCTGAGTTCCAGGCACACTGGAGCTGCGAAAGGCATCCAAAAGGGAGTGCAAAAGTGCCACAACATGGTTGATTTCACGACTTTTTCCTTGGCAAGAAGCTTAACACCAGGCTGATTTCCCTTCCCAGGGTTACTGTAAGGCTTAGGCCTAGGGCTAGGATTTTTAAAACTAGGAAGCCCTTAGATCCAGGCACACTGCAGCTGTTCAAGGCATCCCAAGGGGAGTACAAAAGTGCAACAACATGGCAGCTTTCACAGCTTTTTCCTTGGCACCATCCCTATACCTAGGCTGATTTATCTGCCTAGGGTTAGGGTTAGGGTTCAGCCTAGGGCTTGGAGTTTTTTAACCAGGAAGCCCTGAGTTCCAGGCTTACTGCATCTGCCAAAGGCATCCCAAAGGGAGTGCAAAAGTGCCACAACATGGCTGCTTTCGCAGCTTTTCCCTTAGGAAGAACCCTAATACGCGGCTGATTTACCTTCCTAGGGTTACTGTTAGGCTTAGGCCTAGGACTTTTAAAACCAGGAAGCCCTGGGCTCCAGGCACACTGCAGCTGTTAAAGGCATCCCAAGAGGGCCGCAGAAGTGACACAACTTGGCTGCCTCTGCTTCTATTCTCATGAGACCATCCCGAACCATAGGCTGATTTTCCTTCTTAGGGTTAATGTTTGAGTTTCGCCTAGGGTAAGAGGTCTATTAACCAGAAAGACCTGAGTTCCAAGAACACAGCAGCTGCGAAGGACTACCCAAGAAGAGCGCAAAAGTACCACAACATGCCTGCCTCCACAGCTTTTTCCTTGGGGACATGCCTAATTCCTGGCTGATTTGCCTTTCTCGTCTTAGGGTTGGGGTTCGGCCTAGGGCTAGGATTTTTTTAACTAGGAAGCCCTGAGTTCCAGGCTTACTGCATCTGCCAAAGGCATCCCAAAGGGAGTGCAAAAGTGCAACAACATGGCTGCTTTCACGGCTTTTCCCTTAGGAAGAACCCTAATGCGTGGCTGATTTACCTTCCTAGGGTTACTGTTAGGCTTAGGCCTAGGACTTTTAAAACCAGGAAGCCCTGGGCTCCAGGCACTCTGCAGCTGCGAAAGGCATCCCAAGGGGAGCGCAATAGTGCCGCAACTTGGCTGCCACCACTGATATTTCCATGAGACCATCCCGAACCATAGGCTGATTTTCCTTCCTAGGATTAAGGTTTGAGTTACGCCTAGGGTAAGGGTTCTATTAACCAGAAAGCCCTGAGTTCCAAGAACACAGCAGCTGCGAAGGACTACCCAAGAAGAGGGCAAAAGTACCACAACATGCCTGCGTCGATAGCTTTTTCCTTGGGGACATGCCTAATTCCTGGCTGATTTGCCTTTCTCGTCTTAGGGTTGGGGTTCGGCCTAGGGCTAGGACTTTTAAAATCAGGAAGCCCTGAGTTCCAGGCACACTGGAGCTGTGAAAGGCATCCAAAAGGGAGTGCAAAAGTGCCACAACATGGTTGCTTTCACGACTTTTTCCTTGGCAAGAAGCTTAACACCAGGCTGATTTCCCTTCCCAGGGTTACTGTAAGGCTTAGGCCTAGGGCTAGGATTTTTAAAACTAGGAAGCCCTTAGATCCAGGCACACTGCAGCTGTTCAAGGCATCCCAAGGGGAGTACAAAAGTGCAACAACATGGCAGCTTTCACAGCTTTTTCCTTGGCACCATCCCTATACCTAGGCTGATTTATCTGCCTAGGGTTAGGGTTAGGGTTCAGCCTAGGGCTTGGAGTTTTTTAACCAGGAAGCCCTGAGTTCCAGGCTTACTGCATCTGCCAAAGGCATCCCAAAGGGAGTGCAGAAGTGCCACAACATGGCTGCTTTCACGGCTTTTCCCTTAGGAAGAACCCTAATACCCGGCTGATTTACCTTCCTAGGGTTACTGTTAGGCTTAGGCCTAGGACTTTTAAAACCAGGAAGCCCTGGGCTCCAGGCACTCTGCAGCTGCGAAAGGCATCCCAAGGGGAGCGCAAAAGTGACACAACTTGGCTGCCACCACTGATATTTCCATGAGACCATCCCAAATCATAGGCTGATTTTCCTTCCTAGGGTTAAGGTTTGAGTTACGCCTAGGGTAAGGGTTCTATTAACCAGAAAGCCCTGAGTTCCAAGAACACAGCAGCTGCGAAGGACTACCCAAGAAGAGCGCAAAAGTACCACAACATGCCTGCCTCCACAGCTTTTTCCTTGGGGTCATGCCTAATTCCTGGCTGATTTGCCTTTCTCGTCTTAGGGTTGGGGTTCGGCCTAGGGCTAGGATTTTTTTAACTAGGAAGCCCTGAGTTCCAGGCTTACTGCATCTGCCAAAGGCATCCCAAAGGGAGTGCAGAAGTGCCACAACATGGCTGCTTTCACGGCTTTTCCCTTAGGAAGAACCCTAATACGCGGCTGATTTACCTTCCTCGGGTTACTGTTAGGCTTAGGCCTAGGACTTTTAAAACCAGGAAGCCCTGGGATCCAGGCACATGCAGCTGTTCAAGGCATCCCAAGAGGGCTGCAGAAGTGACACAACTTGGCTGCCTCTGCTTCTATTCTCATGAGACCATCCCGAACCATAGGCTGATTTTCCTTCCTAGGGTTAAGGTTTGAGTTACTCCTCGGGTAAGGGTTCTATTAACCAGAAAGCCCTGAGTTCCAAGAACACAGCTGCTGCGAAGGACTACCCAAGAAGAGCGCAAAAGTACCACAACGTGCCTGCCTCCACAGCTTTTTCCTTGGGGACATGCCTAATTCCTGGCTGATTTGCCTTTCTCGTCTTAGGGTTGGGGTTCGGCCTAGGGCTAGGATTTTTTTAACTAGGAAGCCCTGAGTTCCAGGCTTACTTCATCTGCCAAAAGCATCCCAAAGGGAGTGCAGAAGTGCCACAACATGGCTGCTTTCACGGCTTTTCCCTTAGGAAGAACCCTAATACGCGGCTGATTTACCTTCCTAGGGTTACTGTTAGGCTTAGGCCTAGGACTTTTAAAACCAGGAAGCCCTGGGCTCCAGGCACATGCAGCTGCGAAAGGCATCCCAAGAGGGCCGCAGAAGTGACACAACTTGGCTGCCTCTGCTTCTATTCTCATGAGACCATCCCGAACCATAGGCTGATTTTCCTTCTTAGGGTTAAGATTTGAGTTACGCCTAGGGTAAGAGTTCTATTAACCAGAAAGCCCTGAGTTCCAAGAACACAGCAGCTGCGAAGGACTACCCAAGAAGAGCGCAAAAGTACCACAACGTGCCTGCCTGCACAGATTTTTCCTTGGGGACATGCCTAATTCCTGGCTGATTTGCCTTTCTCGTCTTAGGGTTGGGGTTCGGCCTAGGGCTAGGATTTTTTTAACTAGGAAGCCCTGAGTTCCAGGCTTACTGCATCTGCCAAAGGCATCCCAAAGGGAGTGCAAAAGTGCCACAACATGGCTGCTTTCATGGCTTTTCCCTTAGGAAGAACCCTAATACCCAGCTGATTTACCTTCCTAGGGTTACTGTAAGGCTTAGGCCTAGGACTTTTAAAACCAGGAAGCCCTGGGCTCCAGGCACACTGCAGCTGCGAAAGGCATCCCAAGGGGAGCGCAAAAGTGACACAACTTGGCTGCCACCACTGATATTTCCATGAGACCATCCCGAACCATAGGCTGATTTTCCTTCCTAGGTTTAAGGTTTGAGTTACGCCAAGGGTAAGGGTTCTATTAACCAGAAAGCCCTGAGTTCCAAGAACACAGCAGCTGCGAAGGACTAGCCAAGAAGAGCGCAAAAGTACCACAACGTGCCTGCCTCCACAGCTTTTTCCTTGGGGACATGCCTTATTCCTGGCTGATTTGCCTTTCTCGTCTTAGGCTTTGGGTTCGGCCTAGGGCTAGGATTTTTTTAACTAGGAAGCCCTGAGTTCCAGGCTTACTTCATCTGCAAAAGGCATCCCAAAGGGAGTGCAGAAGTGCCACAACATGGCTGCTTTCACGGCTTTTCCCTTAGGAAGAACCCTAATACGCGGCTGATTTACCTTCCTAGGGTTACTGTGAGGCTTAGGCCTAGGACTTTTAAAACCAGGAAGCCCTGGGCTCCAGGCACTCTGCAGCTGTTCAAGGCATCCCAAGAGGGCCGCAGAAGTGACACAACTTGGCTGCCTCTGCTGCTATTCTCATGAGACCCTCCCGAACCATAGGCTGATTTTCCTTCCTAGGGTTAAGGTTTGAGTTACGCCTAGGGTAAGGGTTCTATTAACCAGAAAGCCCTGAGTTCCAAGAACACAGCAGCTGCGAAGGACTACCCAAGAAGAGCGCAAAAGTACCACAACGTGCCTGCCTCCACAGCTTTTTCCTTGGGGACATGCCTAATTCCTGGCTGATTTTCCTTTCTCGTCTTAGGGTTGGGGTTCGGCCTAGGGCTAGGATATTTTTTAACTAGGAAGCCCTGAGTTCCAGGCTTACTTCATCTGCTAAAGGCATCCCAAAGGGAGTGCAGAAGTGCCACAACATGGCTGCTTTCACAGCTTTCCCCTTAGGAAGAACCCTAATACCCGGCTGATTTACCTTCCTAGGGTTACTGTTAGGCTTAGGCCTAGGACTTTTAAAACCAGGAAGCCCTGGGCTCCAGGCACACTGCAGCTGCGAAAGGCATCCCAAGGGGAGCGCAAAAGTGACACAACTTGGCTGCCACCACTGATATTTCCATGAGACCATCCCGAACCATAGGCTGATTTTCCTTCCTAGGGTTAAGGTTTGAGTTACGCCTGGGGTAAGGGTTCTATTAACCAGAAAGCCCTGAGTTCCAAGAACACAGCAGCTGCGAAGGACTAGCCAAGAAGAGCGCAAAAGTACCACAACGTGCCTGCCTCCACAGCTTTTTCCTTGGGGACATGCCTAATTCCTGGCTGATTTGCCTTTCTCGTCTTAGGGTTGGGGTTCGGCCTTGGGCTAGGATTTTTTTAACTAGGAAGCCCTGAGTTCCAGGCTTACTGCATCTGTCAAAGGCATCCCAAAGGGAGTGCAGAAGTGCCACAACATGGCTGCTTTCACGGCTTTTCCCTTAGGAAGAACCCTAATACGCGGCTGATTTACCTTCCTAGGGTTACTGTTAGGCTTAGGCCTAGGACTTTTAAAACCAGGAAGCCCTGGGCTCCAGGCACTCTGCAGCTGCGAAAGGCATCCCAAGGGGAGCGCAAAAGTGACACAACTTGGCTGCCACCACTGATATTTCCATGAGACCATCCCGAACCATAGGCTGATTTTCCTTCCTAGGGTTAAGGTTTGAGTTACGCCTAGGGTAAGGGTTCTATTAACCAGAAAGCCCTGAGTTCCAAGAACACAGCAGCTGCGAAGGACTACCCAAGAAGAGCGCAAAAGTACCACAACGTGCCTGCCTCCACAGCTTTTTCCTTGGGGACATGCCTTATTCCTGGCTGATTTGCCTTTCTCGTCTTAGGCTTTGGGTTCGGCCTAGGGCTAGGATTTTTTTACCTAGGAAGCCCTGAGTTCCAGGCTTACTTCATCTGCAAAAGGCATCCCAAAGGGAGTGCAGAAGTGCCACAACATGGCTGCTTTCACGGCTTTTCCCTTAGGAAGAACCCTAATACGCGGCTGATTTACCTTCCTAGGGTTACTGTTAGGCTTAGGCCTAGGACTTTTAAAACCAGGAAGCCCTTAGATCCAGGCACACGGCAGCTGTTCAAGGCATCCCAAGGGGAGTATTAAAGTACCAAAACATGGCAGCTTTCACAGCTTTTTCCTTGGCACCATCCCTATACATAGGCTGATTTATCTGCCTAGAGTAAGGGTTAGGGTTCAGCCTAGGGCTTGGAGTTTTTTAACCAGGAAGCCCTGAGTTCCAGGCTTACTGCATCTGCCAAAGGCATCCCAAAGGGAGTGCAAAAGTGCAACAACATGGCTGCTTTCACGGCTTTTCCCTTAGGAAGAACCCTAATACGCGGCTGATTTACCTTCCTAGGGTTACTGTTAGGCTTAGGCCTAGGACTTTTAAAACCAGGAAGCCCTGGGCTCCAGGCACTCTGCAGCTGCGAAAGGCATCCCAAGGGGAGCGCAATAGTGCCGCAACTTGGCTGCCACCACTGATATTTCCATGAGACCATCCCGAACCATAGGCTGATTTTCCTTCCTAGGATTAAGGTTTGAGTTTCGCCTAGGGTAAGGGTTCTATTAACCAGAAAGCCCTGAGTTCCAAGAACACAGCAGCTGCGAAGGACTACCCAAGAAGAGGGCAAAAGTACCACAACATGCCTGCGTCGATAGCTTTTTCCTTGGGGACATGCCTAATTCCTGGCTGATTTGCCTTTCTCGTCTTAGGGTTGGGGTTCGGCCTAGGGCTAGGACTTTTAAAATCAGGAAGCCCTGAGTTCCAGGCACACTGGAGCTGTGAAAGGCATCCAAAAGGGAGTGCAAAAGTGCCACAACATGGCTGCTTTCACGGCTTTTTCCTTGGCAAGAAGCCTAACACCAGGCTGATTTCCCTTCCCAGGGTTACTGTAAGGCTTAGGCCTAGGGCTAGGATTTCTAAAACTAGGAAGCCCTTAGTTCCAGGCTCACTGCAGCTGTTCAAGGCATCCCAAGGGGAGTACAAAAGTGCAACAACATGGCAGCTTTCACAGCTTTTTCCTTGGCACCATCCCTATACCTAGGCTGATTTATCTGCCTAGGGTTAGGGTTAGGGTTCAGCCTAGGGCTTGGAGTTTTTTAACCAGGAAGCCCTGAGTTCCAGGCTTACTGCATCTGCCAAAGGCATCCCAAAGGGAGTGCAAAAGTGCCACAACATGGCTGCTTTCACGGCTTTCCCCTTAGGAAGAACCCTAATACGCGGCTGATTTACCTTCCTAGGGTTACTGTTAGGCTTAGGCCTAGGACTTTTAAAACCAGGAAGCCCTGGGATCCAGGCACATGCAGCTGTTCAAGGCATCCCAAGAGGGCTGCAGAAGTGACACAACTTGGCTGCCTCTGCTTCTATTCTCATGAGACCATCCAGAACCATAGGCTGATTTTCCTTCCTAGGGTTAAGGTTTGAGTTACTCCTCGGGTAAGGGTTCTATTAACCAGAAAGCCCTGAGTTCCAAGAACACAGCAGCTGCGAAGGACTACCCAAGAAGAGCGCAAAAGTACCACAACGTGCCTGCCTCCACAGCTTTTTCCTTGGGAACATGCCTAATTCCTGGCTGGTTTGCCTTTCTCGTCTTAGGGTTGGGGTTCGGCCTAGGGCTAGGATTTTTTTAACTAGGAAGCCCTGAGTTCCAGGCTTACTTCATCTGCCAAAAGCATCCCAAAGGGAGTGCAGAAGTGCCACAACATGGCTGCTTTCACGGCTTTTCCCTTAGGAAGAACCCTAATACGCGGCTGATTTACCTTCCTAGGGTTACTGTTAGGCTTAGGCCTAGGACTTTTAAAACCAGGAAGCCCTGGGCTCCAGGCACATGCAGCTGCGAAAGGCATCCCAAGAGGGCCGCAGAAGTGACACAACTTGGCTGCCTCTGCTGCTATTCTCATGAGACCATCCCGAACCATAGGCTGATTTTCCTTCTTAGGGTTAAGATTTGAGTTACGCCTAGGGTAAGAGTTCTATTAACCAGAAAGCCCTGAGTTCCAAGAACACAGCAGCTGCGAAGGACTACCCAAGAAGAGCGCAAAAGTACCACAACGTGCCTGCCTCCACAGATTTTTCCTTGGGGACATGCCTAATTCCTGGCTGATTTGCCTTTCTCGTCTTAGGGTTGGGGTTCGGCCTAGGGCTAGGATTTTTTTAACTAGGAATCCCTGAGTTCCAGGCTTACTGCATCTGCCAAAGGCATCCCAAAGGGAGTGCAAAAGTGCCACAACATGGCTGCTTTCATGGCTTTTCCCTTAGGAAGAACCCTAATACCCAGCTGATTTACCTTCCTAGGGTTAGTGTTAGGCTTAGGCCTAGGACTTTTAAAACCAGGAAGCCCTGGGCTCCAGGCACACTGCAGCTGCGAAAGGCATCCCAAGGGGAGCGCAAAAGTGACACAACTTGGCTGCCACCACTGATATTTCCATGAGACCATCCCGAACCATAGGCTGATTTTCCTTCCTAGGTTTAAGGTTTGAGTTACGCCAAGGGTAAGGGTTCTATTAACCAGAAAGCCCTGAGTTCCAAGAACACAGCAGCTGCGAAGGACTAGCCAAGAAGAGCGCAAAAGTACCACAACGTGCCTGCCTCCACAGCTTTTTCCTTGGGGACATGCCTTATTCCTGGCTGATTTGCCTTTCTCGTCTTAGGCTTTGGGTTCGGCCTAGGGCTAGGATTTTTTTAACTAGGAAGCCCTGAGTTCCAGGCTTACTTCATCTGCAAAAGGCATCCCAAAGGGAGTGCAGAAGTGCCACAACATGGCTGCTTTCACGGCTTTTCCCTTAGGAAGAACCCTAATACGCGGCTGATTTACCTTCCTAGGGTTACTGTTAGGCTTAGGCCTAGGACTTTTAAAACCAGGAAGCCCTGGGCTCCAGGCACATGCAGCTGTTAAAGGCATCCCAAGAGGGCCGCAGAAGTGACACAACTTGGCTGCCTCTGCTGCTATTCTCATGAGACCATCCCGAACCATAGGCTGATTTTCCTTCTTAGGGTTAAGATTTGAGTTACGCCTAGGGTAAGAGTTCTATTAACCAGAAAGCCCTGAGTTCCAAGAACACAGCAGCTGCGAAGGACTACCCAAGAAGAGCGCAAAAGTACCACAACATGCCTGCCTCCACAGCTTTTTCCTTGGGGACATGCCTAATTCCTGGCTGATTTGCCTTTCTCGTCTTAGGGTTGGGGTTCGGCCTAGGGCTAGGACTTTTAAAATCAGGAAGCCCTGAGTTCCAGGCACACTGGAGCTGTGAAAGACATCCAAAAGGGAGTGCAAAAGTGCCACAACATGGTTGCTTTCACGGCTTTTTCCTTGGCAAGAAGCCTAACACCAGGCTGATTTCCCTTCCCAGGGTTACTGTTAGGCTTACGCCTAGGGCTAGGATTTTTAAAACTAGGAAGCCCTTAGATCCAGGGACACTGCAGCTGTTCAAGGCATCCCAAGGGGAGTACAAAAGTGCAACAACATGGCAGCTTTCACAGCTTTTTCCTTGGCACCATCCCTATACCTAGGCTGATTTATCTGCCTAGGGTTAGGGTTGGGGTTCAGCCTAGGGCTTGGAGTTTTTAACCAGGAAGCCCTGAGCTCCAGGCTTACTGCATCTGCCAAAGGCATCCCAAAGGGAGTGCAAAAGTGCCACAACATGGCTGCTTTCACAGCTTTTCCCTTAGGAAGAACCCTAATACGCGGCTGATTTACCTTCCTAGGGTTACTGTTAGGCTTAGGCCTAGGACTTTTAAAACCAGGAAGCCCTGGGCTCCAGGCACACTGCAGCTGTTAAAGGCATCCCAAGAGGGCCGCAGAAGTGACACAACTTGGCTGCCTCTGCTTCTATTCTCATGAGACCATCCCGAACCATAGGCTGATTTTCCTTCCTAGGGTTAATGTTTGAGTTTCGCCTAGGGTAAGAGGTCTCTTAACCAGAAAGACCTGAGTTCCAAGAACACAGCAGCTGCGAAGGACTACCCAAGAAGAGCGCAAAAGTACCACAACATGCCTGCCTCCACAGATTTTTCCTTGGGGACATGCCTAATTCCTGGCTGATTTGCCTTTCTCGTCTTAGGGTTGGGGTTCGGCCTAGGGCTAGGATTTTTTTAACTAGGAAGCCCTGAGTTCCAGGCTTACTGCATCTGCCAAAGGCATCCCAAAGGGAGTGCAAAAGTGCCACAACATGGCTGCTTTCATGGCTTTTCCCTTAGGAAGAACCCTAATACCCAGCTGATTTACCTTCCTAGGGTTAGTGTTAGGCTTAGGCCTAGGACTTTTAAAACCAGGAAGCCCTGGGCTCCAGGCACACTGCAGCTGCGAAAGGCATCCCAAGGGGAGCGCAAAAGTGACACAACTTGGCTGCCACCACTGATATTTCCATGAGACCATCCCGAACCATAGGCTGATTTTCCTTCCTAGGTTTAAGGTTTGAGTTACGCCAAGGGTAAGGGTTCTATTAACCAGAAAGCCCTGAGTTCCAAGAACACAGCAGCTGCGAAGGACTACCCAAGAAGAGCGCAAAAGTACCACAACGTGCCTGCCTCCACAGCTTTTTCCTTGGGGACATGCCTTATTCCTGGCTGATTTGCCTTTCTCGTCTTAGGCTTTGGGTTCGGCCTACGGCTAGGATTTTTTTAACTAGGAAGCCCTGAGTTCCAGGCTTACTTCATCTGCAAAAGGCATCCCAAAGGGAGTGCAGAAGTGCCACAACATGGCTGCTTTCACGGCTTTTCCCTTAGGAAGAACCCTAATACGCGGCTGATTTACCTTCCTAGGGTTACTGTTAGGCTTAGGCCTAGGACTTTTAAAACCAGGAAGCCCTGGGCTCCAGGCACATGCAGCTGTTAAAGGCATCCCAAGAGGGCCGCAGAAGTGACACAACTTGGCTGCCTCTGCTGCTATTCTCATGAGACCATCCCGAACCATAGGCTGATTTTCCTTCTTAGGGTTAAGATTTGAGTTACGCCTAGGGTAAGAGTTCTATTAACCAGAAAGCCCTGAGTTCCAAGAACACAGCAGCTGCGAAGGACTACCCAAGAAGAGCGCAAAAGTACCACAACATGCCTGCCTCCACAGCTTTTTCCTTGGGGACATGCCTAATTCCTGGCTGATTTGCCTTTCTCGTCTTAGGGTTGGGGTTCGGCCTAGGGCTAGGACTTTTAAAATCAGGAAGCCCTGAGTTCCAGGCACACTGGAGCTGTGAAAGACATCCAAAAGGGAGTGCAAAAGTGCCACAACATGGTTGCTTTCACGGCTTTTTCCTTGGCAAGAAGCCTAACACCAGGCTGATTTCCCTTCCCAGGGTTACTGTTAGGCTTACGCCTAGGGCTAGGATTTTTAAAACTAGGAAGCCCTTAGATCCAGGGACACTGCAGCTGTTCAAGGCATCCCAAGGGGAGTACAAAAGTGCAACAACATGGCAGCTTTCACAGCTTTTTCCTTGGCACCATCCCTATACCTAGGCTGATTTATCTGCCTAGGGTTAGGGTTGGGGTTCAGCCTAGGGCTTGGAGTTTTTAACCAGGAAGCCCTGAGTTCCAGGCTTACTGCATCTGCCAAAGGCATCCCAAAGGGAGTGCAAAAGTGCCACAACATGGCTGCTTTCACAGCTTTTCCCTTAGGAAGAACCCTAATACCCGGCTGATTTACCTTCCTAGGGTTAATGTTAGGCTTAGGCCTAGGACTTTTAAAACCAGGAAGCCCTGGGCTCCAGGCACACTGCAGCTGTTAAAGGCATCCCAAGAGGGCAGCAGAAGTGACACAACTTGGCTGCCTCTGCTGCTATTCTCATGAGACCATCCCGAACCATAGGCTGATTTTCCTTCCTAGGGTTAAGGTTTGAGTTACGCCTCGGGTGAGGGTTCTATTAACCAGAAAGCCCTGAGTTCCAAGAACACAGCAGCTGCGAAGGACTAGCCTAGAAGAGCGCAAAAGTACCACAACATGCCTGCCTCCACAGCTTTTTCCTTGGGGACATACCTAATTCCTGGCTGATTTGCCTTTCTCGTCTTAGGGTTGGGGTTCGGCCTAGGGCTAGGATTTTTAAAATCAGGAAGCCCTGAGTTCCAGGCACACTGGAGCTGTGAAAGGCATCC
The DNA here is from genome assembly GCA_036010785.1 of Ammospiza maritima maritima. Taxonomy (NCBI): domain Eukaryota; kingdom Metazoa; phylum Chordata; class Aves; order Passeriformes; family Passerellidae; genus Ammospiza; species Ammospiza maritima. Next base: position 3,692,158 of record JAYKTQ010000493.1, read on the forward strand.
AAAAGGGAGAGCAAAAGTGCCACAACATGGTTGCTTTCACGACTTCTTCCTTGGCAAGAAGCTTAACACCAGGCTGATTTCCCTTCCCAGGGTTACTGTAAGGCTTAGGCCTAGGGCTAGGATTTTTAAAACTAGGAAGCCCTTAGATCCAGGCACACTGCAGCTGTTCAAGGCATCCCAAGGGGAGTACAAAAGTGCAACAACATGGCAGCTTTCACAGCTTTTTCCTTGGCACCATCCCTATACCTAGGCTGATTTATCTGCCTAGGGTTAGGGTTAGGGTTCAGCCTAGGGCTTGGAGTTTTTTAACCAGGAAGCCCTGAGTTCCAGGCTTACTGCATCTGCCAAAGGCATCCCAAAGGGAGTGCAAAAGTGCCACAACATGGCTGCTTTCACGGCTTTTCCCTTAGGAAGAACCCTAATACGCGGCTGATTTACCTTCCTAGGGTTACTGTTAGGCTTAGGCCTAGGACTTTTAAAACCAGGAAGCCCTGGGCTCCAGGCACACTGCAGCTGTTAAAGGCATCCCAAGAGGGCCGCAGAAGTGACACAACTTGGCTGCCTCTGCTTCTATTCTCATGAGACCATCCCGAACCATAGGCTGATTTTCCTTCCTAGGGTTAATGTTTGAGTTTCGCGTAGGGTAAGAGGTCTCTTAACCAGAAAGACCTGAGTTCCAAGAACACAGCAGCTGCGAAGGACTACCCAAGAAGAGCGCAAAAGTACCACAACATGCCTGCCTCCACAGCTTTTGCCTTGGGGACATGCCTAATTCCTGGCTGATTTGCCTTTCTCGTCTTAGGGTTGGGGTTCGGCCTAGGGCTAGGATTTTTTTAACTAGGAAGCCCTGAGTTCCAGGCTTACTGCATCTGCCAAAGGCATCCCAAAGGGAGTGCAGAAGTGCCACAACATGGCTGCTTTCACGGCTTTTCCCTTAGGAAGAACCCTAATACCCGGCTGATTTACCTTCCTAGGGTTACTGTTAGGCTTAGGCCTAGGACTTTTAAAACCAGGAAGCCCTGGGCTCCAGGCACACTGCAGCTGCGAAAGACATCCCAAGGGGAGCGCAAAAGTGACACAACTTGGCTGCCACCACTGATATTTCCATGAGACCATCCCGAACCATAGGCTGATTTTCCTTCCTAGGGTTAAGGTTTGAGTTACGCCTGGGGTAAGGGTTCTATTAACCAGAAAGCCCTGAGTTCCATGAACACAGCAGCTGCGAAGGACTACCCAAGAAGAGCGCAAAAGTACCACAACGTGCCTGCCTCCACAGCTTTTTCCTTGGGGACATGCCTAATTCCTGGCTGATTTGCCTTTCTCGTCTTAGGGTTGGGGTTCGGCCTAGGGCTAGGATTTTTTTAACTAGGAAGCCCTGAGTTCCAGGCTTACTTCATCTTCCAAAAGCATCCCAAAGGGAGTGCAGAAGTGCCACAACATGGGTGCTTTCACGGCTTTTCCCTTAGGAAGAACCCTAATACCCGGCTGATTTACCTTCCTAGGGTTACTGTTAGGCTTAGGCCTAGGACTTTTAAAACCAGGAAGCCCTGGGCTCCAGGCACATGCAGCTGTTAAAGGCATCCCAAGAGGGCCGCAGAAGTGACACAACTTGGCTGCCTCTGCTGCTATTCTCATGAGACAATCCCGAACCATAGGCTGATTTTCCTTCTTAGGGTTAAGATTTGAGTTACGCCTAGGGTAAGAGTTCTATTAACCAGAAAGCCCTGAGTTCCAAGAACACAGCAGCTGCGAAGGACTACCCAAGAAGAGCGCAAAAGTACCACAACGTGCCTGCCTCCACAGCTTTTTCCTTGGGGACATGCCTAATTCCTGGCTGATTTGCCTTTCTCGTCTTAGGGTTGGGGTTCGGCCTAGGGCTAGGATATTTTTAACTAGGAAGCCCTGAGTTCCAGGCTTACTTCATCTGCCAAAGGCATCCCAAAGGGAGTGCAGAAGTGCCACAACATGGCTGCTTTCACGGCTTTCCCCTTAGGAAGAACCCTAATACGCGGCTGATTTACCTTCCTAGGGTTACTGTTAGGCTTAGGCCTAGGACTTTTAAAACCAGGAAGCCCTGGGCTCCAGGCACACTGCAGCTGCGAAAGGCATCCCAAGGGGAGCGCAAAAGTGACACAACTTGGCTGCCACCACTGATATTTCCATGAGACCATCCCGAACCATAGGCTGATTTTCCTTCCTAGGGTTAAGCTTTGAGTTACGCCTGGGGTAAGGGTTCTATTAACCAGAAAGCCCTGAGTTCCAAGAACACAGCAGCTGCGAAGGACTACCCAAGAAGAGCGCAAAAGTACCACAACGTGCCTGCCTCCACAGCTTTTTCCTTGGGGACATGCCTAATTCCTGGCTGATTTGCCTTTCTCGTCTTAGGGTTGGGGTTCGGCCTAGGGCTAGGACTTTTAAAATCAGGAAGCCCTGAGTTCCAGGCACACTGGAGCTGTGAAAGACATCCAAAAGGGAGTGCAAAAGTGCCACAACATGGTTGCTTTCACGGCTTTTTCCTTGGCAAGAAGCCTAACACCAGGCTGATTTCCCTTCCCAGGGTTACTGTTAGGCTTACGCCTAGGGCTAGGATTTTTAAAACTAGGAAGCCCTTAGATCCAGGGACACTGCAGCTGTTCAAGGCATCCCAAGGGGAGTACAAAAGTGCAACAACATGGCAGCTTTCACAGCTTTTTCCTTGGCACCATCCCTATACCTAGGCTGATTTATCTGCCTAGGGTTAGGGTTGGGGTTCAGCCTAGGGCTTGGAGTTTTTAACCAGGAAGCCCTGAGCTCCAGGCTTACTGCATCTGCCAAAGGCATCCCAAAGGGAGTGCAAAAGTGCCACAACATGGCTGCTTTCACAGCTTTTCCCTTAGGAAGAACCCTAATACGCGGCTGATTTACCTTCCTAGGGTTACTGTTAGGCTTAGGCCTAGGACTTTTAAAACCAGGAAGCCCTGGGCTCCAGGCACACTGCAGCTGTTAAAGGCATCCCAAGAGGGCCGCAGAAGTGACACAACTTGGCTGCCTCTGCTTCTATTCTCATGAGACCATCCCGAACCATAGGCTGATTTTCCTTCCTAGGGTTAATGTTTGAGTTTCGCCTAGGGTAAGAGGTCTCTTAACCAGAAAGACCTGAGTTCCAAGAACACAGCAGCTGCGAAGGACTACCCAAGAAGAGCGCAAAAGTACCACAACATGCCTGCCTCCACAGATTTTTCCTTGGGGACATGCCTAATTCCTGGCTGATTTGCCTTTCTCGTCTTAGGGTTGGGGTTCGGCCTAGGGCTAGGATTTTTTTAACTAGGAAGCCCTGAGTTCCAGGCTTACTGCATCTGCCAAAGGCATCCCAAAGGGAGTGCAAAAGTGCCACAACATGGCTGCTTTCATGGCTTTTCCCTTAGGAAGAACCCTAATACCCAGCTGATTTACCTTCCTAGGGTTAGTGTTAGGCTTAGGCCTAGGACTTTTAAAACCAGGAAGCCCTGGGCTCCAGGCACACTGCAGCTGCGAAAGGCATCCCAAGGGGAGCGCAAAAGTGACACAACTTGGCTGCCACCACTGATATTTCCATGAGACCATCCCGAACCATAGGCTGATTTTCCTTCCTAGGTTTAAGGTTTGAGTTACGCCAAGGGTAAGGGTTCTATTAACCAGAAAGCCCTGAGTTCCAAGAACACAGCAGCTGCGAAGGACTACCCAAGAAGAGCGCAAAAGTACCACAACGTGCCTGCCTCCACAGCTTTTTCCTTGGGGACATGCCTTATTCCTGGCTGATTTGCCTTTCTCGTCTTAGGCTTTGGGTTCGGCCTAGGGCTAGGATTTTTTTAACTAGGAAGCCCTGAGTTCCAGGCTTACTGCATCTGCAAAAGGCATCCCAAAGGGAGTGCAGAAGTGCCACAACATGGCTGCTTTCACGGCTTTTCCCTTAGGAAGAACCCTAATACGCGGCTGATTTACCTTCCTAGGGTTACTGTTAGGCTTAGGCCTAGGACTTTTAAAACCAGGAAGCCCTGGGCTCCAGGCACATGCAGCTGTTAAAGGCATCCCAAGAGGGCCGCAGAAGTGACACAACTTGGCTGCCTCTGCTGCTATTCTCATGAGACCATCCCGAACCATAGGCTGATTTTCCTTCTTAGGGTTAAGATTTGAGTTACGCCTAGGGTAAGAGTTCTATTAACCAGAAAGCCCTGAGTTCCAAGAACACAGCAGCTGCGAAGGACTACCCAAGAAGAGCGCAAAAGTACCACAACATGCCTGCCTCCACAGCTTTTTCCTTGGGGACATGCCTAATTCCTGGCTGATTTGCCTTTCTCGTCTTAGGGTTGGGGTTCGGCCTAGGGCTAGGACTTTTAAAATCAGGAAGCCCTGAGTTCCAGGCACACTGGAGCTGTGAAAGACATCCAAAAGGGAGTGCAAAAGTGCCACAACATGGTTGCTTTCACGGCTTTTTCCTTGGCAAGAAGCCTAACACCAGGCTGATTTCCCTTCCCAGGGTTACTGTTAGGCTTACGCCTAGGGCTAGGATTTTTAAAACTAGGAAGCCCTTAGATCCAGGGACACTGCAGCTGTTCAAGGCATCCCAAGGGGAGTACAAAAGTGCAACAACATGGCAGCTTTCACAGCTTTTTCCTTGGCACCATCCCTATACCTAGGCTGATTTATCTGCCTAGGGTTAGGGTTGGGGTTCAGCCTAGGGCTTGGAGTTTTTAACCAGGAAGCCCTGAGCTCCAGGCTTACTGCATCTGCCAAAGGCATCCCAAAGGGAGTGCAAAAGTGCCACAACATGGCTGCTTTCACAGCTTTTCCCTTAGGAAGAACCCTAATACCCGGCTGATTTACCTTCCTAGGGTTAATGTTAGGCTTAGGCCTAGGACTTTTAAAACCAGGAAGCCCTGGGCTCCAGGCACACTGCAGCTGTTAAAGGCATCCCAAGAGGGCAGCAGAAGTGACACAACTTGGCTGCCTCTGCTGCTATTCTCATGAGACCATCCCGAACCATAGGCTGATTTTCCTTCCTAGGGTTAAGGTTTGAGTTACGCCTCGGGTGAGGGTTCTATTAACCAGAAAGCCCTGAGTTCCAAGAACACAGCAGCTGCGAAGGACTAGCCTAGAAGAGCGCAAAAGTACCACAACATGCCTGCCTCCACAGCTTTTTCCTTGGGGACATACCTAATTCCTGGCTGATTTGCCTTTCTCGTCTTAGGGTTGGGGTTCGGCCTAGGGCTAGGATTTTTAAAATCAGGAAGCCCTGAGTTCCAGGCACACTGGAGCTGTGAAAGGCATCCAAAAGGGAGAGCAAAAGTGCCACAACATGGTTGCTTTCACGACTTCTTCCTTGGCAAGAAGCTTAACACCAGGCTGATTTCCCTTCCCAGGGTTACTGTAAGGCTTAGGCCTAGGGCTAGGATTTTTAAAACTAGGAAGCCCTTAGATCCAGGCACACTGCAGCTGTTCAAGGCATCCCAAGGGGAGTACAAAAGTGCAACAACATGGCAGCTTTCACAGCTTTTTCCTTGGCACCATCCCTATACCTAGGCTGATTTATCTGCCTAGGGTTAGGGTTAGGGTTCAGCCTAGGGCTTGGAGTTTTTTAACCAGGAAGCCCTGAGTTCCAGGCTTACTGCATCTGCCAAAGGCATCCCAAAGGGAGTGCAAAAGTGCCACAACATGGCTGCTTTCACGGCTTTTCCCTTAGGAAGAACCCTAATACGCGGCTGATTTACCTTCCTAGGGTTACTGTTAGGCTTAGGCCTAGGACTTTTAAAACCAGGAAGCCCTGGGCTCCAGGCACACTGCAGCTGTTAAAGGCATCCCAAGAGGGCCGCAGAAGTGACACAACTTGGCTGCCTCTGCTTCTATTCTCATGAGACCATCCCGAACCATAGGCTGATTTTCCTTCCTAGGGTTAATGTTTGAGTTTCGCGTAGGGTAAGAGGTCTCTTAACCAGAAAGACCTGAGTTCCAAGAACACAGCAGCTGCGAAGGACTAGCCAAGAAGAGCGCAAAAGTACCACAACATGCCTGCCTCCACAGCTTTTTCCTTGGGGACATGCCTAATTCCTGGCTGATTTGCCTTTCTCGTCTTAGGGTTGGGGTTCGGCCTAGGGCTAGGATTTTTTTAACTAGGAAGCCCTGAGTTCCAGGCTTACTGCATCTGCCAAAGGCATCCCAAAGGGAGTGCAGAAGTGCCACAACATGGCTGCTTTCACGGCTTTTCCCTTAGGAAGAACCCTAATACCCGGCTGATTTACCTTCCTAGGGTTACTGTTAGGCTTAGGCCTAGGACTTTTAAAACCAGGAAGCCCTGGGCTCCAGGCACACTGCAGCTGCGAAAGACATCCCAAGGGGAGCGCAAAAGTGACACAACTTGGCTGCCACCACTGATATTTCCATGAGACCATCCCGAACCATAGGCTGATTTTCCTTCCTAGGGTTAAGGTTTGAGTTACGCCTGGGGTAAGGGTTCTATTAACCAGAAAGCCCTGAGTTCCATGAACACAGCAGCTGCGAAGGACTACCCAAGAAGAGCGCAAAAGTACCACAACGTGCCTGCCTCCACAGCTTTTTCCTTGGGGACATGCCTAATTCCTGGCTGATTTGCCTTTCTCGTCTTAGGGTTGGGGTTCGGCCTAGGGCTAGGATTTTTTTAACTAGGAAGCCCTGAGTTCCAGGCTTACTTCATCTTCCAAAAGCATCCCAAAGGGAGTGCAGAAGTGCCACAACATGGGTGCTTTCACGGCTTTTCCCTTAGGAAGAACCCTAATACCCGGCTGATTTACCTTCCTAGGGTTACTGTTAGGCTTAGGCCTAGGACTTTTAAAACCAGGAAGCCCTGGGCTCCAGGCACATGCAGCTGTTAAAGGCATCCCAAGAGGGCCGCAGAAGTGACACAACTTGGCTGCCTCTGCTGCTATTCTCATGAGACAATCCCGAACCATAGGCTGATTTTCCTTCTTAGGGTTAAGATTTGAGTTACGCCTAGGGTAAGAGTTCTATTAACCAGAAAGCCCTGAGTTCCAAGAACACAGCAGCTGCGAAGGACTACCCAAGAAGAGCGCAAAAGTACCACAACGTGCCTGCCTCCACAGCTTTTTCCTTGGGGACATGCCTAATTCCTGGCTGATTTGCCTTTCTCGTCTTAGGGTTGGGGTTCGGCCTAGGGCTAGGATATTTTTAACTAGGAAGCCCTGAGTTCCAGGCTTACTTCATCTGCCAAAGGCATCCCAAAGGGAGTGCAGAAGTGCCACAACATGGCTGCTTTCACGGCTTTCCCCTTAGGAAGAACCCTAATACGCGGCTGATTTACCTTCCTAGGGTTACTGTTAGGCTTAGGCCTAGGACTTTTAAAACCAGGAAGCCCTGGGCTCCAGGCACACTGCAGCTGCGAAAGGCATCCCAAGGGGAGCGCAAAAGTGACACAACTTGGCTGCCACCACTGATATTTCCATGAGACCATCCCGAACCATAGGCTGATTTTCCTTCCTAGGGTTAAGCTTTGAGTTACGCCTGGGGTAAGGGTTCTATTAACCAGAAAGCCCTGAGTTCCAAGAACACAGCAGCTGCGAAGGACTACCCAAGAAGAGCGCAAAAGTACCACAACGTGCCTGCCTCCACAGCTTTTTCCTTGGGGACATGCCTAATTCCTGGCTGATTTGCCTTTCTCGTCTTAGGGTTGGGGTTCGGCCTAGGGCTAGGACTTTTAAAATCAGGAAGCCCTGAGTTCCAGGCACACTGGAGCTGTGAAAGACATCCAAAAGGGAGTGCAAAAGTGCCACAACATGGTTGCTTTCACGGCTTTTTCCTTGGCAAGAAGCCTAACACCAGGCTGATTTCCCTTCCCAGGGTTACTGTTAGGCTTAGGCCTAGGGCTAGGATTTTTAAAACTAGGAAGCCCTTAGATCCAGGGACACTGCAGCTGTTCAAGGCATCCCAAGGGGAGTACAAAAGTGCAACAACATGGCAGCTTTCACAGCTTTTTCCTTGGCACCATCCCTATACCTAGGCTGATTTATCTGCCTAGGGTTAGGGTTAGGGTTCAGCCTAGGGCTTGGAGTTTTTTAACCAGGAAGCCCTGAGTTCCAGGCTTACTGCATCTGCCAAAGGCATCCCAAAGGGAGTGCAAAAGTGCCACAACATGGCTGCTTTCACAGCTTTTCCCTTAGGAAGAACCCTAATACCAGGCTGATTTACCTTCCTAGGGTTAATGTTAGGCTTAGGCCTAGGACTTTTAAAACCAGGAAGCCCTGGGCTCCAGGCACACTGCAGCTGTTAAAGGCATCCCAAGAGGGCAGCAGAAGTGACACAACTTGGCTGCCTCTGCTGCTATTCTCATGAGACCATCCCGAACCATAGGCTGATTTTCCTTCCTAGGGTTAAGGTTTGAGTTACGCCTCGGGTGAGGGTTCTATTAACCAGAAAGCCCTGAGTTCCAAGAACACAGCAGCTGCGAAGGACTAGCCTAGAAGAGCGCAAAAGTACCACAACATGCCTGCCTCCACAGCTTTTTCCTTGGGGACATGCCTAATTCCTGGCTGATTTGCCTTTCTCGTCTTAGGGTTGGGGTTCGGCCTAGGGCTAGGATTTTTAAAATCAGGAAGCCCTGAGTTCCAGGCACACTGGAGCTGTGAAAGGCATCCAAAAGGGAGAGCAAAAGTGCCACAACATGGTTGCTTTCACGACTTCTTCCTTGGCAAGAAGCTTAACACCAGGCTGATTTCCCTTCCCAGGGTTACTGTAAGGCTTAGGCCTAGGGCTAGGATTTTAAAAACTAGGAAGCCCTTAGATCCAGGGACACTGCAGCTGTTCAAGGCATGCCAAGGGGAGTACAAAAGTGCAACAACATGGCAGCTTTCACAGCTTTTTCCTTGGCACCATCCCTATACCTAGGCTGATTTATCTGCCTAGGGTTAGGGTTAGGGTTCAGCCTAGGGCTTGGAGTTTTTTAACCAGGAAGCCCTGAGTTCCAGGCTTACTGCATCTGCCAAAGGCATCCCAAAGGGAGTGCAAAAGTGCCACAACATGGCTGCTTTCACGGCTTTTCCCTTAGGAAGAACCCTAATACGCGGCTGATTTACCTTCCTAGGGTTACTGTTAGGCTTAGGCCTAGGACTTTTAAAACCAGGAAGCCCTGGGCTCCAGGCACACTGCAGCTGTTAAAGGCATCCCAAGAGGGCCGCAGAAGTGACACAACTTGGCTGCCTCTGCTTCTATTCTCATGAGACCATCCCGAACCATAGGCTGATTTTCCTTCCTAGGGTTAATGTTTGAGTTTCGCGTAGGGTAAGAGGTCTCTTAACCAGAAAGACCTGAGTTCCAAGAACACAGCAGCTGCGAAGGACTACCCAAGAAGAGCGCAAAAGTACCACAACATGCCTGCCTCCACAGCTTTTTCCTTGGGGACATGCCTAATTCCTGGCTGATTTGCCTTTCTCGTCTTAGGGTTGGGGTTCGGCCTAGGGCTAGGATTTTTTTAACTAGGAAGCCCTGAGTTCCAGGCTTACTGCATCTGCCAAAGGCATCCCAAAGGGAGTGCAGAAGTGCCACAACATGGCTGCTTTCACGGCTTTTCCCTTAGGAAGAACCCTAATACCCGGCTGATTTACCTTCCTAGGGTTACTGTTAGGCTTAGGCCTAGGACTTTTAAAACCAGGAAGCCCTGGGCTCCAGGCACACTGCAGCTGCGAAAGACATCCCAAGGGGAGCGCAAAAGTGACACAACTTGGCTGCCACCACTGATATTTCCATGAGACCATCCCGAACCATAGGCTGATTTTCCTTCCTAGGGTTAAGGTTTGAGTTACGCCTGGGGTAAGGGTTCTATTAACCAGAAAGCCCTGAGTTCCATGAACACAGCAGCTGCGAAGGACTACCCAAGAAGAGCGCAAAAGTACCACAACGTGCCTGCCTCCACAGCTTTTTCCTTGGGGACATGCCTAATTCCTGGCTGATTTGCCTTTCTCGTCTTAGGGTTGGGGTTCGGCCTAGGGCTAGGATTTTTTTAACTAGGAAGCCCTGAGTTCCAGGCTTACTTCATCTTCCAAAAGCATCCCAAAGGGAGTGCAGAAGTGCCACAACATGGGTGCTTTCACGGCTTTTCCCTTAGGAAGAACCCTAATACCCGGCTGATTTACCTTCCTAGGGTTACTGTTAGGCTTAGGCCTAGGACTTTTAAAACCAGGAAGCCCTGGGCTCCAGGCACATGCAGCTGTTAAAGGCATCCCAAGAGGGCCGCAGAAGTGACACAACTTGGCTGCCTCTGCTGCTATTCTCATGAGACAATCCCGAACCATAGGCTGATTTTCCTTCTTAGGGTTAAGATTTGAGTTACGCCTAGGGTAAGAGTTCTATTAACCAGAAAGCCCTGAGTTCCAAGAACACAGCAGCTGCGAAGGACTACCCAAGAAGAGCGCAAAAGTACCACAACGTGCCTGCCTCCACAGCTTTTTCCTTGGGGACATGCCTAATTCCTGGCTGATTTGCCTTTCTCGTCTTAGGGTTGGGGTTCGGCCTAGGGCTAGGATATTTTTAACTAGGAAGCCCTGAGTTCCAGGCTTACTTCATCTGCCAAAGGCATCCCAAAGGGAGTGCAGAAGTGCCACAACATGGCTGCTTTCACGGCTTTCCCCTTAGGAAGAACCCTAATACGCGGCTGATTTACCTTCCTAGGGTTACTGTTAGGCTTAGGCCTAGGACTTTTAAAACCAGGAAGCCCTGGGCTCCAGGCACACTGCAGCTGCGAAAGGCATCCCAAGGGGAGCGCAAAAGTGACACAACTTGGCTGCCACCACTGATATTTCCATGAGACCATCCCGAACCATAGGCTGATTTTCCTTCCTAGGGTTAAGCTTTGAGTTACGCCTGGGGTAAGGGTTCTATTAACCAGAAAGCCCTGAGTTCCAAGAACACAGCAGCTGCGAAGGACTACCCAAGAAGAGCGCAAAAGTACCACAACGTGCCTGCCTCCACAGCTTTTTCCTTGGGGACATGCCTAATTCCTGGCTGATTTGCCTTTCTCGTCTTAGGGTTGGGGTTCGGCCTAGGGCTAGGACTTTTAAAATCAGGAAGCCCTGAGTTCCAGGCACACTGGAGCTGTGAAAGACATCCAAAAGGGAGTGCAAAAGTGCCACAACATGGTTGCTTTCACGGCTTTTTCCTTGGCAAGAAGCCTAACACCAGGCTGATTTCCCTTCCCAGGGTTACTGTTAGGCTTAGGCCTAGGGCTAGGATTTTTAAAACTAGGAAGCCCTTAGATCCAGGGACACTGCAGCTGTTCAAGGCATCCCAAGGGGAGTACAAAAGTGCAACAACATGGCAGCTTTCACAGCTTTTTCCTTGGCACCATCCCTATACCTAGGCTGATTTATCTGCCTAGGGTTAGGGTTAGGGTTCAGCCTAGGGCTTGGAGTTTTTTAACCAGGAAGCCCTGAGTTCCAGGCTTACTGCATCTGCCAAAGGCATCCCAAAGGGAGTGCAAAAGTGCCACAACATGGCTGCTTTCACAGCTTTTCCCTTAGGAAGAACCCTAATACCAGGCTGATTTACCTTCCTAGGGTTAATGTTAGGCTTAGGCCTAGGACTTTTAAAACCAGGAAGCCCTGGGCTCCAGGCACACTGCAGCTGTTAAAGGCATCCCAAGAGGGCAGCAGAAGTGACACAACTTGGCTGCCTCTGCTGCTATTCTCATGAGACCATCCCGAACCATAGGCTGATTTTCCTTCCTAGGGTTAAGGTTTGAGTTACGCCTCGGGTGAGGGTTCTATTAACCAGAAAGCCCTGAGTTCCAAGAACACAGCAGCTGCGAAGGACTAGCCTAGAAGAGCGCAAAAGTACCACAACATGCCTGCCTCCACAGCTTTTTCCTTGGGGACATGCCTAATTCCTGGCTGATTTGCCTTTCTCGTCTTAGGGTTGGGGTTCGGCCTAGGGCTAGGATTTTTAAAATCAGGAAGCCCTGAGTTCCAGGAACACTGGAGCTGTGAAAGGCATCCAAAAGGGAGAGCAAAAGTGCCACAACATGGTTGCTTTCACGACTTCTTCCTTGGCAAGAAGCTTAACACCAGGCTGATTTCCCTTCCCAGGGTTACTGTAAGGCTTAGGCCTAGGGCTAGGATTTTAAAAACTAGGAAGCCCTTAGATCCAGGGACACTGCAGCTGTTCAAGGCATGCCAAGGGGAGTACAAAAGTGCAACAACATGGCAGCTTTCACAGCTTTTTCCTTGGCACCATCCCTATACCTAGGCTGATTTATCTGCCTAGGGTTAGGGTTAGGGTTCAGCCTAGGGCTTGGAGTTTTTTAACCAGGAAGCCCTGAGTTCCAGGCTTACTGCATCTGCCAAAGGCATCCCAAAGGGAGTGCAAAAGTGCCACAACATGGCTGCTTTCACGGCTTTTCCCTTAGGAAGAACCCTAATACGCGGCTGATTTACCTTCCTAGGGTTACTGTTAGGCTTAGGCCTAGGACTTTTAAAACCAGGAAGCCCTGGGCTCCAGGCACACTGCAGCTGTTAAAGGCATCCCAAGAGGGCCGCAGAAGTGACACAACTTGGCTGCCTCTGCTTCTATTCTCATGAGACCATCCCGAACCATAGGCTGATTTTCCTTCCTAGGGTTAATGTTTGAGTTTCGCGTAGGGTAAGAGGTCTCTTAACCAGAAAGACCTGAGTTCCAAGAACACAGCAGCTGCGAAGGACTACCCAAGAAGAGCGCAAAAGTACCACAACATGCCTGCCTCCACAGCTTTTTCCTTGGGGACATGCCTAATTCCTGGCTGATTTGCCTTTCTCGTCTTAGGGTTGGGGTTCGGCCTAGGGCTAGGATTTTTTTAACTAGGAAGCCCTGAGTTCCAGGCTTACTGCATCTGCCAAAGGCATCCCAAAGGGAGTGCAGAAGTGCCACAACATGGCTGCTTTCACGGCTTTTCCCTTAGGAAGAACCCTAATACCCGGCTGATTTACCTTCCTAGGGTTACTGTTAGGCTTAGGCCTAGGACTTTTAAAACCAGGAAGCCCTGGGCTCCAGGCACACTGCAGCTGCGAAAGACATCCCAAGGGGAGCGCAAAAGTGACACAACTTGGCTGCCACCACTGATATTTCCATGAGACCATCCCGAACCATAGGCTGATTTTCCTTCCTAGGGTTAAGGTTTGAGTTACGCCTGGGGTAAGGGTTCTATTAACCAGAAAGCCCTGAGTTCCATGAACACAGCAGCTGCGAAGGACTACCCAAGAAGAGCGCAAAAGTACCACAACGTGCCTGCCTCCACAGCTTTTTCCTTGGGGACATGCCTAATTCCTGGCTGATTTGCCTTTCTCGTCTTAGGGTTGGGGTTCGGCCTAGGGCTAGGATTTTTTTAACTAGGAAGCCCTGAGTTCCAGGCTTACTTCATCTTCCAAAAGCATCCCAAAGGGAGTGCAGAAGTGCCACAACATGGGTGCTTTCACGGCTTTTCCCTTAGGAAGAACCCTAATACCCGGCTGATTTACCTTCCTAGGGTTACTGTTAGGCTTAGGCCTAGGACTTTTAAAACCAGGAAGCCCTGGGCTCCAGGCACATGCAGCTGTTAAAGGCATCCCAAGAGGGCCGCAGAAGTGACACAACTTGGCTGCCTCTGCTGCTATTCTCATGAGACAATCCCGAACCATAGGCTGATTTTCCTTCTTAGGGTTAAGATTTGAGTTACGCCTAGGGTAAGAGTTCTATTAACCAGAAAGCCCTGAGTTCCAAGAACACAGCAGCTGCGAAGGACTACCCAAGAAGAGCGCAAAAGTACCACAACGTGCCTGCCTCCACAGCTTTTTCCTTGGGGACATGCCTAATTCCTGGCTGATTTGCCTTTCTCGTCTTAGGGTTGGGGTTCGGCCTAGGGCTAGGATATTTTTAACTAGGAAGCCCTGAGTTCCAGGCTTACTTCATCTGCCAAAGGCATCCCAAAGGGAGTGCAGAAGTGCCACAACATGGCTGCTTTCACGGCTTTCCCCTTAGGAAGAACCCTAATACGCGGCTGATTTACCTTCCTAGGGTTACTGTTAGGCTTAGGCCTAGGACTTTTAAAACCAGGAAGCCCTGGGCTCCAGGCACACTGCAGCTGCGAAAGGCATCCCAAGGGGAGCGCAAAAGTGACACAACTTGGCTGCCACCACTGATATTTCCATGAGACCATCCCGAACCATAGGCTGATTTTCCTTCCTAGGGTTAAGCTTTGAGTTACGCCTGGGGTAAGGGTTCTATTAACCAGAAAGCCCTGAGTTCCAAGAACACAGCAGCTGCGAAGGACTACCCAAGAAGAGCGCAAAAGTACCACAACGTGCCTGCCTCCACAGCTTTTTCCTTGGGGACATGCCTAATTCCTGGCTGATTTGCCTTTCTCGTCTTAGGGTTGGGGTTCGGCCTAGGGCTAGGACTTTTAAAATCAGGAAGCCCTGAGTTCCAGGCACACTGGAGCTGTGAAAGACATCCAAAAGGGAGTGCAAAAGTGCCACAACATGGTTGCTTTCACGGCTTTTTCCTTGGCAAGAAGCCTAACACCAGGCTGATTTCCCTTCCCAGGGTTACTGTTAGGCTTAGGCCTAGGGCTAGGATTTTTAAAACTAGGAAGCCCTTAGATCCAGGGACACTGCAGCTGTTCAAGGCATCCCAAGGGGAGTACAAAAGTGCAACAACATGGCAGCTTTCACAGCTTTTTCCTTGGCACCATCCCTATACCTAGGCTGATTTATCTGCCTAGGGTTAGGGTTAGGGTTCAGCCTAGGGCTTGGAGTTTTTTAACCAGGAAGCCCTGAGTTCCAGGCTTACTGCATCTGCCAAAGGCATCCCAAAGGGAGTGCAAAAGTGCCACAACATGGCTGCTTTCACAGCTTTTCCCTTAGGAAGAACCCTAATACCAGGCTGATTTACCTTCCTAGGGTTAATGTTAGGCTTAGGCCTAGGACTTTTAAAACCAGGAAGCCCTGGGCTCCAGGCACACTGCAGCTGTTAAAGGCATCCCAAGAGGGCAGCAGAAGTGACACAACTTGGCTGCCTCTGCTGCTATTCTCATGAGACCATCCCGAACCATAGGCTGATTTTCCTTCCTAGGGTTAAGGTTTGAGTTACGCCTCGGGTGAGGGTTCTATTAACCAGAAAGCCCTGAGTTCCAAGAACACAGCAGCTGCGAAGGACTAGCCTAGAAGAGCGCAAAAGTACCACAACATGCCTGCCTCCACAGCTTTTTCCTTGGGGACATGCCTAATTCCTGGCTGATTTGCCTTTCTCGTCTTAGGGTTGGGGTTCGGCCTAGGGCTAGGATTTTTAAAATCAGGAAGCCCTGAGTTCCAGGCACACTGGAGCTGTGAAAGGCATCCAAAAGGGAGAGCAAAAGTGCCACAACATGGTTGCTTTCACGACTTCTTCCTTGGCAAGAAGCTTAACACCAGGCTGATTTCCCTTCCCAGGGTTACTGTAAGGCTTAGGCCTAGGGCTAGGATTTTAAAAACTAGGAAGCCCTTAGATCCAGGGACACTGCAGCTGTTCAAGGCATGCCAAGGGGAGTACAAAAGTGCAACAACATGGCAGCTTTCACAGCTTTTTCCTTGGCACCATCCCTATACCTAGGCTGATTTATCTGCCTAGGGTTAGGGTTAGGGTTCAGCCTAGGGCTTGGAGTTTTTTAACCAGGAAGCCCTGAGTTCCAGGCTTACTGCATCTGCCAAAGGCATCCCAAAGGGAGTGCAAAAGTGCCACAACATGGCTGCTTTCACAGCTTTTCCCTTAGGAAGAACCCTAATACGCGGCTGATTTACCTTCCTAGGGTTACTGTTAGGCTTAGGCCTAGGACTTTTAAAACCAGGAAGCCCTGGGCTCCAGGCACACTGCAGCTGTTAAAGGCATCCCAAGAGGGCCGCAGAAGTGACACAACTTGGCTGCCTCTGCTTCTATTCTCATGAGACCATCCCGAACCATAGGCTGATTTTCCTTCCTAGGGTTAATGTTTGAGTTTCGCCTAGGGTAAGAGGTCTCTTAACCAGAAAGACCTGAGTTCCAAGAACACAGCAGCTGCGAAGGACTACCCAAGAAGAGCGCAAAAGTACCACAACATGCCTGCCTCCACAGCTTTTTCCTTGGGGACATGCCTAATTCCTGGCTGATTTGCCTTTCTCGTCTTAGGGTTGGGGTTCGGCCTAGGGCTAGGATTTTTTTAACTAGGAAGCCCTGAGTTCCAGGCTTACTGCATCTGTCAAAGGCATCCCAAAGGGAGTGCAGAAGTGCCACAACATGGCTGGTTTCACGGCTTTTCCCTTAGGAAGAACCCTAATACGCGGCTGATTTACCTTCCTAGGGTTACTGTTAGGCTTAGGCCTAGGACTTTTAAAACCAGGAAGCCCTGGGCTCCAGGCACACTGCAGCTGCGAAAGGCATCCCAAGGGGAGCGCAAAAGTGACACAACTTGGCTGCCACCACTGATATTTCCATGAGACCATCCCGAACCATAGGCTGATTTTCCTTCCTAGGGTTAAGCTTTGAGTTACGCCTGGGGTAAGGGTTCTATTAACCAGAAAGCCCTGAGTTCCAAGAACACACCAGCTGCGAAGGACTACCCAAGAAGAGCGCAAAAGTACCACAACGTGCCTGCCTCCACAGCTTTTTCCTTGGGGACATGCCTAATTCCTGGCTGATTTGCCTTTCTCGTCTTAGGGTTGGGGTTCGGCCTAGGGCTAGGACTTTTAAAATCAGGAAGCCCTGAGTTCCAGGCACACTGGAGCTGTGAAAGACATCCAAAAGGGAGTGCAAAAGTGCCACAACATGGTTGCTTTCACGGCTTTTTCCTTGGCAAGAAGCCTAACACCAGGCTGATTTCCCTTCCCAGGGTTACTGTTAGGCTTAGGCCTAGGGCTAGGATTTTTAAAACTAGGAAGCCCTTAGATCCAGGGACACTGCAGCTGTTCAAGGCATCCCAAGGGGAGTACAAAAGTGCAACAACATGGCAGCTTTCACAGCTTTTTCCTTGGCACCATCCCTATACCTAGGCTGATTTATCTGCCTAGGGTTAGGGTTAGGGTTCAGCCTAGGGCTTGGAGTTTTTTAACCAGGGAGCCCTGAGTTCCAGGCTTACTGCATCTGCCAAAGGCATCCCAAAGGGAGTGCAAAAGTGCCACAACATGGCTGCTTTCACAGCTTTTCCCTTAGGAAGAACCCTAATACCAGGCTGATTTACCTTCCTAGGGTTAATGTTAGGCTTAGGCCTAGGACTTTTAAAACCAGGAAGCCCTGGGCTCCAGGCACACTGCAGCTGTTAAAGGCATCCCAAGAGGGCAGCAGAAGTGACACAACTTGGCTGCCTCTGCTGCTATTCTCATGAGACCATCCCGAACCATAGGCTGATTTTCCTTCCTAGGGTTAAGGTTTGAGTTACGCCTCGGGTGAGGGTTCTATTAACCAGAAAGCCCTGAGTTCCAAGAACACAGCAGCTGCGAAGGACTAGCCTAGAAGAGCGCAAAAGTACCACAACATGCCTGCCTCCACAGCTTTTTCCTTGGGGACATGCCTAATTCCTGGCTGATTTGCCTTTCTCGTCTTAGGGTTGGGGTTCGGCCTAGGGCTAGGATTTTTAAAATCAGGAAGCCCTGAGTTCCAGGCACACTGGAGCTGTGAAAGGCATCCAAAAGGGAGAGCAAAAGTGCCACAACATGGTTGCTTTCACGACTTCTTCCTTGGCAAGAAGCTTAACACCAGGCTGATTTCCCTTCCCAGGGTTACTGTAAGGCTTAGGCCTAGGGCTAGGATTTTAAAAACTAGGAAGCCCTTAGATCCAGGGACACTGCAGCTGTTCAAGGCATGCCAAGGGGAGTACAAAAGTGCAACAACATGGCAGCTTTCACAGCTTTTTCCTTGGCACCATCCCTATACCTAGGCTGATTTATCTGCCTAGGGTTAGGGTTAGGGTTCAGCCTAGGGCTTGGAGTTTTTTAACCAGGAAGCCCTGAGTTCCAGGCTTACTGCATCTGCCAAAGGCATCCCAAAGGGAGTGCAGAAGTGCCACAACATGGCTGGTTTCACGGCTTTTCCCTTAGGAAGAACCCTAATACGCGGCTGATTTACCTTCCTAGGGTTACTGTTAGGCTTAGGCCTAGGACTTTTAAAACCAGGAAGCCCTGGGCTCCAGGCACACTGCAGCTGCGAAAGGCATCCCAAGGGGAGCGCAAAAGTGACACAACTTGGCTGCCACCACTGATATTTCCATGAGACCATCCCGAACCATAGGCTGATTTTCCTTCCTAGGGTTAAGGTTTGAGTTACGCCTGGGGTAAGGGTTCTATTAACCAGAAAGCCCTGAGTTCCAAGAACACAGCAGCTGCGAAGGACTACCCAAGAAGAGCGCAAAAGTACCACAACGTGCCTGCCTCCACAGCTTTTTCCTTGGGGACATGCCTAATTCCTGGCTGATTTGCCTTTCTCGTCTTAGGGTTGGGGTTCGGCCTAGGGCTAGGATTTTTTTAACTAGGAAGCCCTGAGTTCCAGGCTTACTGCATCTGCCAAAGGCATCCCAAAGGGAGTGCAAAAGTGCCACAACATGGCTGCTTTCATGGCTTTTCCCTTAGGAAGAACCCTAATACCCAGCTGATTTACCTTCCTAGGGTTAGTGTTAGGCTTAGGCCTAGGACTTTTAAAACCAGGAAGCCCTGGGCTCCAGGCACACTGCAGCTGCGAAAGGCATCCCAAGGGGAGCGCAAAAGTGACACAACTTGGCTGCCACCACTGATATTTCCATGAGACCATCCCGAACCATAGGCTGATTTTCCTTCCTAGGTTTAAGGTTTGAGTTACGCCAAGGGTAAGGGTTCTATTAACCAGAAAGCCCTGAGTTCCAAGAACACAGCAGCTGCGAAGGACTAGCCAAGAAGAGCGCAAAAGTACCACAACGTGCCTGCCTCCACAGCTTTTTCCTTGGGGACATGCCTTATTCCTGGCTGATTTGCCTTTCTCGTCTTAGGCTTTGGGTTCGGCCTAGGGCTAGGATTTTTTTAACTAGGAAGCCCTGAGTTCCAGGCTTACTTCATCTGCAAAAGGCATCCCAAAGGGAGTGCAGAAGTGCCACAACATGGCTGCTTTCACGGCTTTTCCCTTAGGAAGAACCCTAATACGCGGCTGATTTACCTTCCTAGGGTTACTGTTAGGCTTAGGCCTAGGACTTTTAAAACCAGGAAGCCCTGGGCTCCAGGCACATGCAGCTGTTAAAGGCATCCCAAGAGGGCCGCAGAAGTGACACAACTTGGCTGCCTCTGCTGCTATTCTCATGAGACCATCCCGAACCATAGGCTGATTTTCCTTCTTAGGGTTAAGATTTGAGTTACGCCTAGGGTAAGAGTTCTATTAACCAGAAAGCCCTGAGTTCCAAGAACACAGCAGCTGCGAAGGACTACCCAAGAAGAGCGCAAAAGTACCACAACATGCCTGCCTCCACAGCTTTTTCCTTGGGGACATGCCTAATTCCTGGCTGATTTGCCTTTCTCGTCTTAGGGTTGGGGTTCGGCCTAGGGCTAGGACTTTTAAAATCAGGAAGCCCTGAGTTCCAGGCACACTGGAGCTGTGAAAGACATCCAAAAGGGAGTGCAAAAGTGCCACAACATGGTTGCTTTCACGGCTTTTTCCTTGGCAAGAAGCCTAACACCAGGCTGATTTCCCTTCCCAGGGTTACTGTTAGGCTTACGCCTAGGGCTAGGATTTTTAAAACTAGGAAGCCCTTAGATCCAGGGACACTGCAGCTGTTCAAGGCATCCCAAGGGGAGTACAAAAGTGCAACAACATGGCAGCTTTCACAGCTTTTTCCTTGGCACAATCCCTATACCTAGGCTGATTTATCTGCCTAGGGTTAGGGTTGGGGTTCAGCCTAGGGCTTGGAGTTTTTAACCAGGAAGCCCTGAGCTCCAGGCTTACTGCATCTGCCAAAGGCATCCCAAAGGGAGTGCAAAAGTGCCACAACATGGCTGCTTTCACAGCTTTTCCCTTAGGAAGAACCCTAATACCCGGCTGATTTACCTTCCTAGGGTTAATGTTAGGCTTAGGCCTAGGACTTTTAAAACCAGGAAGCCCTGGGCTCCAGGCACACTGCAGCTGTTAAAGGCATCCCAAGAGGGCAGCAGAAGTGACACAACTTGGCTGCCTCTGCTGCTATTCTCATGAGACCATCCCGAACCTTAGGCTGATTTTCCTTCCTAGGGTTAAGGTTTGAGTTACGCCTCGGGTGAGGGTTCTATTAACCAGAAAGCCCTGAGTTCCAAGAACACAGCAGCTGCGAAGGACTAGCCTAGAAGAGCGCAAAAGTACCACAACATGCCTGCCTCCACAGCTTTTTCCTTGGGGACATACCTAATTCCTGGCTGATTTGCCTTTCTCGTCTTAGGGTTGGGGTTCGGCCTAGGGCTAGGATTTTTAAAATCAGGAAGCCCTGAGTTCCAGGCACACTGGAGCTGTGAAAGGCATCCAAAAGGGAGAGCAAAAGTGCCACAACATGGTTGCTTTCACGACTTCTTCCTTGGCAAGAAGCTTAACACCAGGCTGATTTCCCTTCCCAGGGTTACTGTAAGGCTTAGGCCTAGGGCTAGGATTTTTAAAACTAGGAAGCCCTTAGATCCAGGCACACTGCAGCTGTTCAAGGCATCCCAAGGGGAGTACAAAAGTGCAACAACATGGCAGCTTTCACAGCTTTTTCCTTGGCACCATCCCTATACCTAGGCTGATTTATCTGCCTAGGGTTAGGGTTAGGGTTCAGCCTAGGGCTTGGAGTTTTTTAACCAGGAAGCCCTGAGTTCCAGGCTTACTGCATCTGCCAAAGGCATCCCAAAGGGAGTGCAAAAGTGCCACAACATGGCTGCTTTCACAGCTTTTCCCTTAGGAAGAACCCTAATACGCGGCTGATTTACCTTCCTAGGGTTACTGTTAGGCTTAGGCCTAGGACTTTTAAAACCAGGAAGCCCTGGGCTCCAGGCACACTGCAGCTGTTAAAGGCATCCCAAGAGGGCCGCAGAAGTGACACAACTTGGCTGCCTCTGCTTCTATTCTCATGAGACCATCCCGAACCATAGGCTGATTTTCCTTCCTAGGGTTAATGTTTGAGTTTCGCCTAGGGTAAGAGGTCTCTTAACCAGAAAGACCTGAGTTCCAAGAACACAGCAGCTGCGAAGGACTACCCAAGAAGAGCGCAAAAGTACCACAACATGCCTGCCTCCACAGATTTTTCCTTGGGGACATGCCTAATTCCTGGCTGATTTGCCTTTCTCGTCTTAGGGTTGGGGTTCGGCCTAGGGCTAGGATTTTTTTAACTAGGAAGCCCTGAGTTCCAGGCTTACTGCATCTGCCAAAGGCATCCCAAAGGGAGTGCAAAAGTGCCACAACATGGCTGCTTTCATGGCTTTTCCCTTAGGAAGAACCCTAATACCCAGCTGATTTACCTTCCTAGGGTTAGTGTTAGGCTTAGGCCTAGGACTTTTAAAACCAGGAAGCCCTGGGCTCCAGGCACACTGCAGCTGCGAAAGGCATCCCAAGGGGAGCGCAAAAGTGACACAACTTGGCTGCCACCACTGATATTTCCATGAGACCATCCCGAACCATAGGCTGATTTTCCTTCCTAGGTTTAAGGTTTGAGTTACGCCAAGGGTAAGGGTTCTATTAACCAGAAAGCCCTGAGTTCCAAGAACACAGCAGCTGCGAAGGACTAGCCAAGAAGAGCACAAAAGTACCACAACGTGCCTGCCTCCACAGCTTTTTCCTTGGGGACATGCCTTATTCCTGGCTGATTTGCCTTTCTCGTCTTAGGCTTTGGGTTCGGCCTAGGGCTAGGATTTTTTTAACTAGGAAGCCCTGAGTTCCAGGCTTACTTCATCTGCAAAAGGCATCCCAAAGGGAGTGCAGAAGTGCCACAACATGGCTGCTTTCACGGCTTTTCCCTTAGGAAGAACCCTAATACGCGGCTGATTTACCTTCCTAGGGTTACTGTTAGGCTTAGGCCTAGGACTTTTAAAACCAGGAAGCCCTGGGCTCCAGGCACATGCAGCTGTTAAAGGCATCCCAAGAGGGCCGCAGAAGTGACACAACTTGGCTGCCTCTGCTGCTATTCTCATGAGACCATCCCGAACCATAGGCTGATTTTCCTTCTTAGGGTTAAGATTTGAGTTACGCCTAGGGTAAGAGTTCTATTAACCAGAAAGCCCTGAGTTCCAAGAACACAGCAGCTGCGAAGGACTACCCAAGAAGAGCGCAAAAGTACCACAACATGCCTGCCTCCACAGCTTTTTCCTTGGGGACATGCCTAATTCCTGGCTGATTTGCCTTTCTCGTCTTAGGGTTGGGGTTCGGCCTAGGGCTAGGACTTTTAAAATCAGGAAGCCCTGAGTTCCAGGCACACTGGAGCTGTGAAAGACATCCAAAAGGGAGTGCAAAAGTGCCACAACATGGTTGCTTTCACGGCTTTTTCCTTGGCAAGAAGCCTAACACCAGGCTGATTTCCCTTCCCAGGGTTACTGTTAGGCTTACGCCTAGGGCTAGGATTTTTAAAACTAGGAAGCCCTTAGATCCAGGGACACTGCAGCTGTTCAAGGCATCCCAAGGGGAGTACAAAAGTGCAACAACATGGCAGCTTTCACAGCTTTTTCCTTGGCACCATCCCTATACCTAGGCTGATTTATCTGCCTAGGGTTAGGGTTGGGGTTCAGCCTAGGGCTTGGAGTTTTTAACCAGGAAGCCCTGAGCTCCAGGCTTACTGCATCTGCCAAAGGCATCCCAAAGGGAGTGCAAAAGTGCCACAACATGGCTGCTTTCACAGCTTTTCCCTTAGGAAGAACCCTAATACCCGGCTTATTTACCTTCCTAGGGTTAATGTTAGGCTTCGGCCTAGGACTTTTAAAACCAGGAAGCCCTGGGCTCCAGGCACACTG
Source organism: Ammospiza maritima maritima (assembly GCA_036010785.1). Lineage (NCBI taxonomy): Eukaryota > Metazoa > Chordata > Aves > Passeriformes > Passerellidae > Ammospiza > Ammospiza maritima. The sequence goes on from JAYKTQ010000493.1 coordinate 3,715,065, forward strand.
CAGCTGTTAAAGGCATCCCAAGAGGGCAGCAGAAGTGACACAACTTGGCTGCCTCTGCTGCTATTCTCATGAGACCATCCCGAACCATAGGCTGATTTTCCTTCCTAGGGTTAAGGTTTGAGTTACGCCTCGGGTGAGGGTTCTATTAACCAGAAAGCCCTGAGTTCCAAGAACACAGCAGCTGCGAAGGACTAGCCTAGAAGAGCGCAAAAGTACCACAACATGCCTGCCTCCACAGCTTTTTCCTTGGGGACATACCTAATTCCTGGCTGATTTGCCTTTCTTGTCTTAGGGTTGGGGTTCGGCCTAGGGCTAGGATTTTTAAAATCAGGAAGCCCTGAGTTCCAGGCACACTGGAGCTGTGAAAGGCATCCAAAAGGGAGAGCAAAAGTGCCACAACATGGTTGCTTTCACGACTTCTTCCTTGGCAAGAAGCTTAACACCAGGCTGATTTCCCTTCCCAGGGTTACTGTAAGGCTTAGGCCTAGGGCTAGGATTTTTAAAACTAGGAAGCCCTTAGATCCAGGCACACTGCAGCTGTTCAAGGCATCCCAAGGGGAGTACAAAAGTGCAACAACATGGCAGCTTTCACAGCTTTTTCCTTGGCACCATCCCTATACCTAGGCTGATTTATCTGCCTAGGGTTAGGGTTAGGGTTCAGCCTAGGGCTTGGAGTTTTTTAACCAGGAAGCCCTGAGTTCCAGGCTTACTGCATCTGCCAAAGGCATCCCAAAGGGAGTGCAAAAGTGCCACAACATGGCTGCTTTCACAGCTTTTCCCTTAGGAAGAACCCTAATACGCGGCTGATTTACCTTCCTAGGGTTACTGTTAGGCTTAGGCCTAGGACTTTTAAAACCAGGAAGCCCTGGGCTCCAGGCACACTGCAGCTGTTAAAGGCATCCCAAGAGGGCCGCAGAAGTGACACAACTTGGCTGCCACCACTGATATTTCCATGAGACCATCCCGAACCATAGGCTGATTTTCCTTCCTAGGGTTAAGGTTTGAGTTACGCCTGGGGTAAGGGTTCTATTAACCAGAAAGCCCTGAGTTCCATGAACACAGCAGCTGCGAAGGACTACCCAAGAAGAGCGCAAAAGTACCACAACGTGCCTGCCTCCACAGCTTTTTCCTTGGGGACATGCCTAATTCCTGGCTGATTTGCCTTTCTCGTCTTAGGGTTGGGGTTCGGCCTAGGGCTAGGATTTTTTTAACTAGGAAGCCCTGAGTTCCAGGCTTACTTCATCTTCCAAAAGCATCCCAAAGGGAGTGCAGAAGTGCCACAACATGGGTGCTTTCACGGCTTTTCCCTTAGGAAGAACCCTAATACGCGGCTGATTTACCTTCCTAGGGTTACTGTTAGGCTTAGGCCTAGGACTTTTAAAACCAGGAAGCCCTGGGCTCCAGGCACATGCAGCTGTTAAAGGCATCCCAAGAGGGCCGCAGAAGTGACACAACTTGGCTGCCACCACTGATATTTCCATGAGACCATCCCGAACCATAGGCTGATTTTCCTTCCTAGGGTTAAGGTTTGAGTTACGCCTGGGGTAAGGGTTCTATTAACCAGAAAGCCCTGAGTTCCATGAACACAGCAGCTGCGAAGGACTACCCAAGAAGAGCGCAAAAGTACCACAACGTGCCTGCCTCCACAGCTTTTTCCTTGGGGACATGCCTAATTCCTGGCTGATTTGCCTTTCTCGTCTTAGGGTTGGGGTTCGGCCTAGGGCTAGGACTTTTAAAATCAGGAAGCCCTGAGTTCCAGGCACACTGGAGCTGTGAAAGACATCCAAAAGGGAGTGCAAAAGTGCCACAACATGGTTGCTTTCACGGCTTTTTCCTTGGCAAGAAGCCTAACACCAGGCTGATTTCCCTTCCCAGGGTTACTGTTAGGCTTAGGCCTAGGGCTAGGATTTTTAAAACTAGGAAGCCCTTAGATCCAGGGACACTGCAGCTGTTCAAGGCATCCCAAGGGGAGTACAAAAGTGCAACAACATGGCAGCTTTCACAGCTTTTTCCTTGGCACCATCCCTATACCTAGGCTGATTTATCTGCCTAGGGTTAGGGTTGGGGTTCAGCCTAGGGCTTGGAGTTTTTTAACCAGGAAGCACTGAGTTCCAGGCTTACTGCATCTGCCAAAGGCATCCCAAAGGGAGTGCAAAAGTGCCACAACATGGCTGCTTTCACAGCTTTTCCCTTAGGAAGAACCCTAATACCCGGCTGATTTACCTTCCTAGGGTTAATGTTAGGCTTAGGCCTAGGACTTTTAAAACCAGGAAGCCCTGGGCTCCAGGCACACTGCAGCTGTTAAAGGCATCCCAAGAGGGCAGCAGAAGTGACACAACTTGGCTGCCTCTGCTGCTATTCTCATGAGACCATCCCGAACCATAGGCTGATTTTCCTTCCTAGGGTTAAGGTTTGAGTTACGCCTCGGGTGAGGGTTCTATTAACCAGAAAGCCCTGAGTTCCAAGAACACAGCAGCTGCGAAGGACTAGCCTAGAAGAGCGCAAAAGTACCACAACATGCCTGCCTCCACAGCTTTTTCCTTGGGGACATGCCTAATTCCTGGCTGATTTGCCTTTCTCGTCTTAGGGTTGGGGTTCGGCCTAGGGCTAGGATTTTTAAAATCAGGAAGCCCTGAGTTCCAGGCACACTGGAGCTGTGAAAGGCATCCAAAAGGGAGAGCAAAAGTGCCACAACATGGTTGCTTTCACGACTTCTTCCTTGGCAAGAAGCTTAACACCAGGCTGATTTCCCTTCCCAGGGTTACTGTAAGGCTTAGGCCTAGGGCTAGGATTTTTAAAACTAGGAAGCCCTTAGATCCAGGCACACTGCAGCTGTTCAAGGCATGCCAAGGGGAGTACAAAAGTGCAACAACATGGCAGCTTTCACAGCTTTTTCCTTGGCACCATCCCTATACCTAGGCTGATTTATCTGCCTAGGGTTAGGGTTAGGGTTCAGCCTAGGGCTTGGAGTTTTTAACCAGGAAGCCCTGAGTTCCAGGCTTACTGCATCTGCCAAAGGCATCCCAAAGGGAGTGCAAAAGTGCCACAACATGGCTGCTTTCACAGCTTTTCCCTTAGGAAGAACCCTAATACGCGGCTGATTTACCTTCCTAGGGTTACTGTTAGGCTTAGGCCTAGGACTTTTAAAACCAGGAAGCCCTGGGCTCCAGGCACACTGCAGCTGTTAAAGGCATCCCAAGAGGGCCGCAGAAGTGACACAACTTGGCTGCCTCTGCTTCTATTCTCATGAGACCATCCCGAACCATAGGCTGATTTTCCTTCCTAGGGTTAATGTTTGAGTTTCGCCTAGGGTAAGAGGTCTATTAACCAGAAAGACCTGAGTTCCAAGAACACAGCAGCTGCGAAGGACTACCCAAGAAGAGCGCAAAAGTACCACAACATGCCTGCCTCCACAGCTTTTTCCTTGGGGACATGCCTAATTCCTGGCTGATTTGCCTTTCTCGTCTTAGGGTTGGGGTTCGGCCTAGGGCTAGGATTTTTTTAACTAGGAAGCCCTGAGTTCCAGGCTTACTGCATCTGCCAAAGGCATCCCAAAGGGAGTGCAAAAGTGCCACAACATGGCTGCTTTCACGGCTTTTCCCTTAGGAAGAACCCTAATACCTGGCTGATTTACCTTCCTAGGGTTACTGTTAGGCTTAGGCCTAGGACTTTTAAAACCAGGAAGCCCTGGGCTCCAGGCACACTGCAGCTGCGAAAGGCATCCCAAGGGGAGCGCAAAAGTGACACAACTTGGCTGCCACCACTGATATTTCCATGAGACCATCCCGAACCATAGGCTGATTTTCCTTCCTAGGGTTAAGGTTTGAGTTACGCCTGGGGTAAGGGTTCTATTAACCAGAAAGCCCTGAGTTCCAAGAACACAGCAGCTGCGAAGGACTACCCAAGAAGAGCGCAAAAGTACCACAACGTGCCTGCCTCCACAGCTTTTTCCTTGGGGACATGCCTAATTCCTGGCTGATTTGCCTTTCTCGTCTTAGGGTTGGGGTTCGGCCTAGGGCTAGGATATTTTTAACTAGGAAGCCCTGAGTTCCAGGCTTACTGCATCTGCCAAAAGCATCCCAAAGGGAGTGCAGAAGTGCCACAACATGGCTGCTTTCACGGCTTTTCCCTTAGGAAGAACCCTAATAAGCTGCTGATTTACCTTCCTAGGGTTACTGTTAGGCTTAGGCCTAGGACTTTTAAAACCAGGAAGCCCTGGGCTCCAGGCACACTGCAGCTGTTCAAGGCATCCCAAGAGGGCCGCAGAAGTGAAACAACTTGGCTGCCTCTGCTGCTATTCTCATGAGACCATCCCGAAACATAGGCTGATTTTCCTTCTTAGGGTTAAGATTTGAGTTACGCCTAGGGTAAGAGTTCTATTAACCAGAAAGCCCTGAGTTCCAAGAACACAGCAGCTGCGAAGGACTACCCAAGAAGAGCGCAAAAGTACCACAACATGCCTGCCTCCACAGCTTTTTCCTTGGGGACATGCCTAATTCCTGGCTGATTTGCCTTTCTCGTCTTAGGGTTGGGGTTCGGCCTAGGGCTAGGACTTTTAAAATCAGGAAGCCCTGAGTTCCAGGCACACTGGAGCTGTGAAAGACATCCAAAAGGGAGTGCAAAAGTGCCACAACATGGTTGCTTTCACGGCTTTTTCCTTGGCAAGAAGCCTAACACCAGGCTGATTTCCCTTCCCAGGGTTACTGTTAGGCTTAGGCCTAGGGCTAGGATTTTTAAAACTAGGAAGCCCTTAGATCCAGGGACACTGCAGCTGTTCAAGGCATCCCAAGGGGAGTACAAAAGTGCAACAACATGGCAGCTTTCACAGCTTTTTCCTTGGCACCATCCCTATACCTAGGCTGATTTATCTGCCTAGGGTTAGGGTTAGGGTTCAGCCTAGGGCTTGGAGTTTTTTAACCAGGAAGCCCTGAGTTCCAGGCTTACTGCATCTGCCAAAGGCATCCCAAAGGGAGTGCAAAAGTGCCACAACATGGCTGCTTTCACGGCTTTTCCCTTACGAAGAACCCTAATACCAGGCTGATTTACCTTCCTAGGGTTAATGTTAGGCTTAGGCCTAGGACTTTTAAAACCAGGAAGCCCTGGGCTCCAGGCACACTGCAGCTGTTAAAGGCATCCCAAGAGGGCAGCAGAAGTGACACAACTTGGCTGCCTCTGCTGCTATTCTCATGAGACCATCCCGAACCATAGGCTGATTTTCCTTCCTAGGGTTAAGGTTTGAGTTACGCCTCGGGTGAGGGTTCTATTAACCAGAAAGCCCTGAGTTCCAAGAACACAGCAGCTGCGAAGGACTAGCCTAGAAGAGCGCAAAAGTACCACAACATGCCTGCCTCCACAGCTTTTTCCTTGGGGACATGCCTAATTCCTGGCTGATTTGCCTTTCTCGTCTTAGGGTTGGGGTTCGGCCTAGGGCTAGGATATTTTTAACTAGGAAGCCCTGAGTTCCAGGCTTACTGCATCTGCCAAAAGCATCCCAAAGGGAGTGCAGAAGTGCCACAACATGGCTGCTTTCACGGCTTTTCCCTTAGGAAGAACCCTAATAAGCTGCTGATTTACCTTCCTAGGGTTACTGTTAGGCTTAGGCCTAGGACTTTTAAAACCAGGAAGCCCTGGGCTCCAGGCACATGCAGCTGTTAAAGGCATCCCAAGAGGGCCGCAGAAGTGACACAACTTGGCTGCCTCTGCTGCTATTCTCATGAGACCATCCCGAACCATAGGCTGATTTTCCTTCTTAGGGTTAAGATTTGAGTTACGCCTAGGGTAAGAGTTCTATTAACCAGAAAGCCCTGAGATCCAAGAACACAGCAGCTGCGAAGGACTACCCAAGAAGAGCGCAAAAGTACCACAACATGCCTGTCTCCACAGCTTTTTCCTTGGGGACATGCCTAATTCCTGGCTGATTTGCATTTCTCGTCTTAGGGTTGGGGTTCGGCCTAGGGCTAGGATTTTTTTAACTAGGAAGCCCTGAGTTCCAGGCTTACTGCATCTGCCAAAGGCATCCCAAAGGGAGTGCAGAAGTGCCACAACATGGCTGCTTTCACGGCTTTTCCCTTAGGAAGAACCCTAATACCCGGCTGATTTACCTTCCTAGGGTTACTGTTAGGCTTAGGCCTAGGACTTTTAAAACCAGGAAGCCCTGGGCTCCAGGCACACTGCAGCTGCGAAAGGCATCCCAAGGGGAGCGCAAAAGTGACACAACTTGGCTGCCACCACTGATATTTCCATGAGACCATCCCGAACCATAGGCTGATTTTCCTTCCTAGGGTTAAGGTTTGAGTTACGCCTGGGGTAAGGGTTCTATTAACCAGAAAGCCCTGAGTTCCATGAACACAGCAGCTGCGAAGGACTAGCAAGAAAGAGCGCAAAAGTACCACAACGTGCCTGCCTCCACAGCTTTTTCCTTGGGGACATGCCTAATTCCTGGCTGATTTGCCTTTCTCGTCTTAGGGTTGGGGTTCGGCCTAGGGCTAGGATTTTTTTAACTAGGAAGCCCTGAGTTCCAGGCTTACTTCATCTTCCAAAAGCATCCCAAAGGGAGTGCAGAAGTGCCACAACATGGGTGCTTTCACGGCTTTTCCCTTAGGAAGAACCCTAATACGCGGCTGATTTACCTTCCTAGGGTTACTGTTAGGCTTAGGCCTAGGACTTTTAAAACCAGGAAGCCCTGGGCTCCAGGCACATGCAGCTGTTAAAGGCATCCCAAGAGGGCCGCAGAAGTGACACAACTTGGCTGCCTCTGCTGCTATTCTCATGAGACAATCCCGAACCATAGGCTGATTTTCCTTCTTAGGGTTAAGATTTGAGTTACGCCTAGGGTAAGAGTTCTATTAACCAGAAAGCCCTGAGTTCCAAGAACACAGCAGCTGCGAAGGACTACCCAAGAAGAGCGCAAAAGTACCACGACGTGCCTGCCTCCACAGCTTTTTCCTTGGGGACATGCCTAATTCCTGGCTGATTTGCCTTTCTCGTCTTAGGGTTGGGGTTCGGCCTAGGGCTAGGATTTTTTTAACTAGGAAGCCCTGAGTTCCAGGCTTACTGCATCTGCCAAAGGCATCCCAAAGGGAGTGCAAAAGTGCCACAACATGTCTGCTTTCACGGCTTTTCCCTTAGGAAGAACCCTAATACCTGGCTGATTTACCTTCCTAGGGTTACTGTAAGGCTTAGGCCTAGGACTTTTAAAACCAGGAAGCCCTGGGCTCCAGGCACACTGCAGCTGCGAAAGGCATCCCAAGGGGAGCGCAAAAGTGACACAACTTGGCTGCCACCACTGATATTTCCATGAGACCATCCCGAACCATAGGCTGATTTTCCTTCCTAGGGTTAAGATTTGAGTTACGCCTAGGGTAAGAGTTCTATTAACCAGAAAGCCCTGAGTTCCAAGAACACAGCAGCTGCGAAGGACTACCCAAGAAGAGCGCAAAAGTACCACAACGTGCCTGCCTCCACAGCTTTTTCCTTGGGGACATGCCTAATTCCTGGCTGATTTGCCTTTCTCGTCTTAGGGTTGGGGTTCGGCCTAGGGCTAGGATTTTTTAACTAGGAAGCCCTGAGTTCCAGGCTTACTGCATCTGCCAAAGGTATCCCAAAGGGAGTGCAAAAGTGCCACAACATGGCTGCTTTCACGGCTTTTCCCTTAGGAAGAACCCTAATACCTGGCTGATTTACCTTCCTAGGGTTACTGTAAGGCTTAGGCCTAGGACTTTTAAAACCAGGAAGCCCTGGGCTCCAGGCACACTGCAGCTGTTCAAGGCATCCCAAGGGGAGCGCAAAAGTGGCACAACTTGGCTGCCACCACTGATATTTCCATGAGAGCATCCCGAACCATAGGCTGATTTTCCTTCCTAGGGTTAAGGTTTGAGTTACGCCAAGGGTATGGGTTCTATTAACCAGAAAGCCCTGAGTTCCAAGAACACAGCAGCTGCGAAGGACTTCCCAAGAAGAGAGCAAAAGTACCACAACATGCCTGCCTCCACAGCTTTTTCCTTGGGGACATGCCTTATTCCTGGCGGATTTGCCTTTCTCGTCTTAGGGTTGGGGTTCGGCCAAGGGCTAGGACTTTTAAAATCAGGAAGCCCTGAGTTCTAGGCACACTGGAGCTGTGAAAGACATCCAAAAGGGAGTGCAAAAGTTCCACAACATGGCTGCTTTCACGGCTTTTTCCTTGGCAAGAAGCCTAACACCAGGCTGATTTCCCTTCCCAGGTTTACTGTTAGGCTTAGGCCTAGGGCTAGGATTTTTAAAACTAGGAAGCCCTTAGATCCAGGGACACTGCAGCTGTTCAAGGCATCCCAAGGGGAGTACAAAAGTGCAACAACATGGCAGCTTTCACAGCTTTTTCCTTGGCACCATCCCTATACCTAGGCTGATTAATATGCCTAGGGTTAGGGTTGGGGTTCGGCCTAGGCCTTGGAGTTTTTTAACCAGGAAGCCCTGAGTTCCAGGCTTACTGCATCTGCCAAAGGCATCCCAAAGGGAGTGCAAAAGTGCCACAACATGGCTGCTTTCACAGCTTTTCCCTTAGGAAGAACCCTAATACGCTGCTGATTTACCTTCCTAGGGTTACTGTTAGGCTTAGGCCTAGGACTTTTAAAACCAGGAAGCCCTGGGCTCCAGGCACACTGCAGCTGTTAAAGGCATCCCAAGAGGGCCGCAGAAGTGACACAACTTGGCTGCCTCTGCTGCTATTCTCATGAGACAATCCCGAACCATAGGCTGATTTTCCTTCCTAGGGTTAATGTTTGAGTTTCGCCTAGGGTAAGAGGTCTATTAACCAGAAAGCCCTGAGTTCCAAGAACACAGCAGCTGCGTAGGACTAGCCAAGAAGAGCGCAAAAGTACCACAACATGCCTGCCTCCACAGCTTTTTCCTTGGGGACATGCCTAATTCCTGGCTGATTTGCCTTTCTCGTTTTAGGGTTGGTGTTCGGCCTAGGGCTAGGATATTTTTTAACTAGGAAGCCCTGAGTTCCAGGCTTACTTCATCTGCCAAAGGCATCCCAAAGGGAGTGCAGAAGTGCCACAACATGGCTGCTTTCACGGCTTTCCCCTTAGGAAGAACCCTAATACCCGGCTGATTTACCTTCCTAGGGTTACTGTTAGGCTTAGGCCTAGGACTTTTAAAACCAGGAAGCCCTGGGCTCCAGGCACACTGCAGCTGCGAAAGGCATCCCAAGGGGAGCGCAAAAGTGACACAACTTGGCTGCCACCACTGATATTTCCATGAGACCATCCCGAACCATAGGCTGATTTTCCTTCCTAGGGTTAAGCTTTGAGTTACGCCTGGGGTAAGGGTTCTATTAACCAGAAAGCCCTGAGTTCCAAGAACACAGCAGCTGCGAAGGACTACCCAAGAAGAGCGCAAAAGTACCACAACGTGCCTGCCTCCACAGCTTTTTCCTTGGGGACATGCCTAATTCCTGGCTGATTTGCCTTTCTCGTCTTAGGGTTGGGGTTCGGCCTAGGGCTAGGACTTTTAAAATCAGGAAGCCCTGAGTTCCAGGCACACTGGAGCTGTGAAAGACATCCAAAAGGGAGTGCAAAAGTGCCACAACATGGTTGCTTTCACGGCTTTTTCCTTGGCAAGAAGCCTAACACCAGGCTGATTTCCCTTCCCAGGGTTACTGTTAGGCTTAGGCCTAGGGCTAGGATTTTTAAAACTAGGAAGCCCTTAGATCCAGGGACACTGCAGCTGTTCAAGGCATCCCAAGGGGAGTACAAAAGTGCAACAACATGGCAGCTTTCACAGCTTTTTCCTTGGCACCATCCCTATACCTAGGCTGATTTATCTGCCTAGGGTTAGGGTTGGGGTTCAGCCTAGGGCTTGGAGTTTTTTAACCAGGAAGCCCTGAGTTCCAGGCTTACTGCATCTGCCAAAGGCATCCCAAAGGGAGTGCAAAAGTGCCACAACATGGCTGCTTTCACGGCTTTTCCCTTACGAAGAACCCTAATACCAGGCTGATTTACCTTCCTAGGGTTAATGTTAGGCTTAGGCCTAGGACTTTTAAAACCAGGAAGCCCTGGGCTCCAGGCACACTGCAGCTGTTAAAGGCATCCCAAGAGGGCAGCAGAAGTGACACAACTTGGCTGCCTCTGCTGCTATTCTCATGAGACCATCCCGAACCATAGGCTGATTTTCCTTCCTAGGGTTAAGGTTTGAGTTACGCCTCGGGTGAGGGTTCTATTAACCAGAAAGCCCTGAGTTCCAAGAACACAGCAGCTGCGAAGGACTAGCCTAGAAGAGCGCAAAAGTACCACAACATGCCTGCCTCCACAGCTTTTTCCTTGGGGACATGCCTAATTCCTGGCTGATTTGCCTTTCTCGTCTTAGGGTTGGGGTTCGGCCTAGGGCTAGGATATTTTTAACTAGGAAGCCCTGAGTTCCAGGCTTACTGCATCTGCCAAAAGCATCCCAAAGGGAGTGCAGAAGTGCCACAACATGGCTGCTTTCACGGCTTTTCCCTTAGGAAGAACCCTAATAAGCTGCTGATTTACCTTCCTAGGGTTACTGTTAGGCTTAGGCCTAGGACTTTTAAAACCAGGAAGCCCTGGGCTCCAGGCACATGCAGCTGTTAAAGGCATCCCAAGAGGGCCGCAGAAGTGACACAACTTGGCTGCCTCTGCTGCTATTCTCATGAGACCATCCCGAACCATAGGCTGATTTTCCTTCTTAGGGTTAAGATTTGAGTTACGCCTAGGGTAAGAGTTCTATTAACCAGAAAGCCCTGAGATCCAAGAACACAGCAGCTGCGAAGGACTACCCAAGAAGAGCGCAAAAGTACCACAACATGCCTGTCTCCACAGCTTTTTCCTTGGGGACATGCCTAATTCCTGGCTGATTTGCATTTCTCGTCTTAGGGTTGGGGTTCGGCCTAGGGCTAGGATTTTTTTAACTAGGAAGCCCTGAGTTCCAGGCTTACTGCATCTGCCAAAGGCATCCCAAAGGGAGTGCAGAAGTGCCACAACATGGCTGCTTTCACGGCTTTTCCCTTAGGAAGAACCCTAATACCCGGCTGATTTACCTTCCTAGGGTTACTGTTAGGCTTAGGCCTAGGACTTTTAAAACCAGGAAGCCCTGGGCTCCAGGCACACTGCAGCTGCGAAAGGCATCCCAAGGGGAGCGCAAAAGTGACACAACTTGGCTGCCACCACTGATATTTCCATGAGACCATCCCGAACCATAGGCTGATTTTCCTTCCTAGGGTTAAGGTTTGAGTTACGCCTGGGGTAAGGGTTCTATTAACCAGAAAGCCCTGAGTTCCATGAACACAGCAGCTGCGAAGGACTAGCCAAGAAGAGCGCAAAAGTACCACAACGTGCCTGCCTCCACAGCTTTTTCCTTGGGGACATGCCTAATTCCTGGCTGATTTGCCTTTCTCGTCTTAGGGTTGGGGTTCGGCCTAGGGCTAGGATTTTTTTAACTAGGAAGCCCTGAGTTCCAGGCTTACTTCATCTTCCAAAAGCATCCCAAAGGGAGTGCAGAAGTGCCACAACATGGGTGCTTTCACGGCTTTTCCCTTAGGAAGAACCCTAATACGCGGCTGATTTACCTTCCTAGGGTTACTGTTAGGCTTAGGCCTAGGACTTTTAAAACCAGGAAGCCCTGGGCTCCAGGCACATGCAGCTGTTAAAGGCATCCCAAGAGGGCCGCAGAAGTGACACAACTTGGCTGCCTCTGCTGCTATTCTCATGAGACAATCCCGAACCATAGGCTGATTTTCCTTCTTAGGGTTAAGATTTGAGTTACGCCTGGGGTAAGAGTTCTATTAACCAGAAAGCCCTGAGTTCCAAGAACACAGCAGCTGCGAAGGACTACCCAAGAAGAGCGCAAAAGTACCACGACGTGCCTGCCTCCACAGCTTTTTCCTTGGGGACATGCCTAATTCCTGGCTGATTTGCCTTTCTCGTCTTAGGGTTGGGGTTCGGCCTAGGGCTAGGATTTTTTTAACTAGGAAGCCCTGAGTTCCAGGCTTACTGCATCTGCCAAAGGCATCCCAAAGGGAGTGCAAAAGTGCCACAACATGGCTGCTTTCACGGCTTTTCCCTTAGGAAGAACCCTAATACCTGGCTGATTTACCTTCCTAGGGTTACTGTAAGGCTTAGGCCTAGGACTTTTAAAACCAGGAAGCCCTGGGCTCCAGGCACACTGCAGCTGCGAAAGGCATCCCAAGGGGAGCGCAAAAGTGACACAACTTGGCTGCCACCACTGATATTTCCATGAGACCATCCCGAACCGTAGGCTGATTTTCCTTCCTAGGGTTAAGATTTGAGTTACGCCTAGGGTAAGAGTTCTATTAACCAGAAAGCCCTGAGTTCCAAGAACACAGCAGCTGCGAAGGACTACCCAAGAAGAGCGTAAAAGTACCACAACGTGCCTGCCTCCACAGCTTTTTCCTTGGGGACATGCCTAATTCCTGGCTGATTTGCCTTTCTCGTCTTAGGGTTGGGGTTCGGCCTAGGGCTAGGATTTTTTAACTAGGAAGCCCTGAGTTCCAGGCTTACTGCATCTGCCAAAGGCATCCCAAAGGGAGTGCAAAAGTGCCACAACATGGCTGCTTTCACGGCTTTTCCCTTAGGAAGAACCCTAATACCCGGCTGATTTACCTTCCTAGGGTTACTGTTAGGCTTAGGCCTAGGACTTTTAAAACCAGGAAGCCCTGGGCTCCAGGCACACTGCAGCTGCGAAAGGCATCCCAAGGGGAGCGCAAAAGTGACACAACTTGGCTGCCACCACTGATATTTCCATGAGACCATCCCGAACCATAGGCTGATTTTCCTTCCTAGGGTTAAGGTTTGAGTTACGCCTGGGGTAAGGGTTCTATTAACCAGAAAGCCCTGAGTTCCATGAACACAGCAGCTGCGAAGGACTAGCAAGAAAGAGCGCAAAAGTACCACAACGTGCCTGCCTCCACAGCTTTTTCCTTGGGGACATGCCTAATTCCTGGCTGATTTGCCTTTCTCGTCTTAGGGTTGGGGTTCGGCCTAGGGCTAGGATTTTTTTAACTAGGAAGCCCTGAGTTCCAGGCTTACTTCATCTTCCAAAAGCATCCCAAAGGGAGTGCAGAAGTGCCACAACATGGGTGCTTTCACGGCTTTTCCCTTAGGAAGAACCCTAATACGCGGCTGATTTACCTTCCTAGGGTTACTGTTAGGCTTAGGCCTAGGACTTTTAAAACCAGGAAGCCCTGGGCTCCAGGCACATGCAGCTGTTAAAGGCATCCCAAGAGGGCCGCAGAAGTGACACAACTTGGCTGCCTCTGCTGCTATTCTCATGAGACAATCCCGAACCATAGGCTGATTTTCCTTCTTAGGGTTAAGATTTGAGTTACGCCTAGGGTAAGAGTTCTATTAACCAGAAAGCCCTGAGTTCCAAGAACACAGCAGCTGCGAAGGACTACCCAAGAAGAGCGCAAAAGTACCACGACGTGCCTGCCTCCACAGCTTTTTCCTTGGGGACATGCCTAATTCCTGGCTGATTTGCCTTTCTCGTCTTAGGGTTGGGGTTCGGCCTAGGGCTAGGATTTTTTTAACTAGGAAGCCCTGAGTTCCAGGCTTACTGCATCTGCCAAAGGCATCCCAAAGGGAGTGCAAAAGTGCCACAACATGTCTGCTTTCACGGCTTTTCCCTTAGGAAGAACCCTAATACCTGGCTGATTTACCTTCCTAGGGTTACTGTAAGGCTTAGGCCTAGGACTTTTAAAACCAGGAAGCCCTGGGCTCCAGGCACACTGCAGCTGCGAAAGGCATCCCAAGGGGAGCGCAAAAGTGACACAACTTGGCTGCCACCACTGATATTTCCATGAGACCATCCCGAACCATAGGCTGATTTTCCTTCCTAGGGTTAAGATTTGAGTTACGCCTAGGGTAAGAGTTCTATTAACCAGAAAGCCCTGAGTTCCAAGAACACAGCAGCTGCGAAGGACTACCCAAGAAGAGCGCAAAAGTACCACAACGTGCCTGCCTCCACAGCTTTTTCCTTGGGGACATGCCTAATTCCTGGCTGATTTGCCTTTCTCGTCTTAGGGTTGGGGTTCGGCCTAGGGCTACGATTTTTTAACTAGGAAGCCCTGAGTTCCAGGCTTACTGCATCTGCCAAAGGTATCCCAAAGGGAGTGCAAAAGTGCCACAACATGGCTGCTTTCACGGCTTTTCCCTTAGGAAGAACCCTAATACCTGGCTGATTTACCTTCCTAGGGTTACTGTAAGGCTTAGGCCTAGGACTTTTAAAACCAGGAAGCCCTGGGCTCCAGGCACACTGCAGCTGTTCAAGGCATCCCAAGGGGAGCGCAAAAGTGGCACAACTTGGCTGCCACCACTGATATTTCCATGAGAGCATCCCGAACCATAGGCTGATTTTCCTTCCTAGGGTTAAGGTTTGAGTTACGCCAAGGGTATGGGTTCTATTAACCAGAAAGCCCTGAGTTCCAAGAACACAGCAGCTGCGAAGGACTTCCCAAGAAGAGAGCAAAAGTACCACAACATGCCTGCCTCCACAGCTTTTTCCTTGGGGACATGCCTTATTCCTGGCGGATTTGCCTTTCTCGTCTTAGGGTTGGGGTTCGGCCAAGGGCTAGGACTTTTAAAATCAGGAAGCCCTGAGTTCTAGGCACACTGGAGCTGTGAAAGACATCCAAAAGGGAGTGCAAAAGTTCCACAACATGGCTGCTTTCACGGCTTTTTCCTTGGCAAGAAGCCTAACACCAGGCTGATTTCCCTTCCCAGGTTTACTGTTAGGCTTAGGCCTAGGGCTAGGATTTTTAAAACTAGGAAGCCCTTAGATCCAGGGACACTGCAGCTGTTCAAGGCATCCCAAGGGGAGTACAAAAGTGCAACAACATGGCAGCTTTCACAGCTTTTTCCTTGGCACCATCCCTATACCTAGGCTGATTAATATGCCTAGGGTTAGGGTTGGGGTTCGGCCTAGGCCTTGGAGTTTTTTAACCAGGAAGCCCTGAGTTCCAGGCTTACTGCATCTGCCAAAGGCATCCCAAAGGGAGTGCAAAAGTGCCACAACATGGCTGCTTTCACAGCTTTTCCCTTAGGAAGAACCCTAATACGCTGCTGATTTACCTTCCTAGGGTTACTGTTAGGCTTAGGCCTAGGACTTTTAAAACCAGGAAGCCCTGGGCTCCAGGCACACTGCAGCTGTTAAAGGCATCCCAAGAGGGCCGCAGAAGTGACACAACTTGGCTGCCTCTGCTGCTATTCTCATGAGACAATCCCGAACCATAGGCTGATTTTCCTTCCTAGGGTTAATGTTTGAGTTTCGCCTAGGGTAAGAGGTCTATTAACCAGAAAGCCCTGAGTTCCAAGAACACAGCAGCTGCGTAGGACTAGCCAAGAAGAGCGCAAAAGTACCACAACATGCCTGCCTCCACAGCTTTTTCCTTGGGGACATGCCTAATTCCTGGCTGATTTGCCTTTCTCGTTTTAGGGTTGGTGTTCGGCCTAGGGCTAGGATATTTTTTAACTAGGAAGCCCTGAGTTCCAGGCTTACTTCATCTGCCAAAGGCATCCCAAAGGGAGTGCAGAAGTGCCACAACATGGCTGCTTTCACGGCTTTCCCCTTAGGAAGAACCCTAATACCCGGCTGATTTACCTTCCTAGGGTTACTGTTAGGCTTAGGCCTAGGACTTTTAAAACCAGGAAGCCCTGGGCTCCAGGCACACTGCAGCTGCGAAAGGCATCCCAAGGGGAGCGCAAAAGTGACACAACTTGGCTGCCACCACTGATATTTCCATGAGACCATCCCGAACCATAGGCTGATTTTCCTTCCTAGGGTTAAGCTTTGAGTTACGCCTGGGGTAAGGGTTCTATTAACCAGAAAGCCCTGAGTTCCAAGAACACAGCAGCTGCGAAGGACTACCCAAGAAGAGCGCAAAAGTACCACAACGTGCCTGCCTCCACAGCTTTTTCCTTGGGGACATGCCTAATTCCTGGCTGATTTGCCTTTCTCGTCTTAGGGTTGGGGTTCGGCCTAGGGCTAGGACTTTTAAAATCAGGAAGCCCTGAGTTCCAGGCACACTGGAGCTGTGAAAGACATCCAAAAGGGAGTGCAAAAGTGCCACAACATGGTTGCTTTCACGGCTTTTTCCTTGGCAAGAAGCCTAACACCAGGCTGATTTCCCTTCCCAGGGTTACTGTTAGGCTTAGGCCTAGGGCTAGGATTTTTAAAACTAGGAAGCCCTTAGATCCAGGGACACTGCAGCTGTTCAAGGCATCCCAAGGGGAGTACAAAAGTGCAACAACATGGCAGCTTTCACAGCTTTTTCCTTGGCACCATCCCTATACCTAGGCTGATTTATCTGCCTAGGGTTAGGGTTGGGGTTCAGCCTAGGGCTTGGAGTTTTTTAACCAGGAAGCCCTGAGTTCCAGGCTTACTGCATCTGCCAAAGGCATCCCAAAGGGAGTGCAAAAGTGCCACAACATGGCTGCTTTCACAGCTTTTCCCTTAGGAAGAACCCTAATACCCGGCTGATTTACCTTCCTAGGGTTAATGTTAGGCTTAGGCCTAGGACTTTTAAAACCAGGAAGCCCTGGGCTCCAGGCACACTGCAGCTGTTAAAGGCATCCCAAGAGGGCAGCAGAAGTGACACAACTTGGCTGCCTCTGCTGCTATTCTCATGAGACCATCCCGAACCATAGGCTGATTTTCCTTCCTAGGGTTAAGGTTTGAGTTACGCCTCGGGTGAGGGTTCTATTAACCAGAAAGCCCTGAGTTCCAAGAACACAGCAGCTGCGAAGGACTAGCCTAGAAGAGCGCAAAAGTACCACAACATGCCTGCCTCCACAGCTTTTTCCTTGGGGACATGCCTAATTCCTGGCTGATTTGCCTTTCTCGTCTTAGGGTTGGGGTTCGGCCTAGGGCTAGGATTTTTAAAATCAGGAAGCCCTGAGTTCCAGGCACACTGGAGCTGTGAAAGGCATCCAAAAGGGAGAGCAAAAGTGCCACAACATGGTTGCTTTCACGACTTCTTCCTTGGCAAGAAGCTTAACACCAGGCTGATTTCCCTTCCCAGGGTTACTGTAAGGCTTAGGCCTAGGGCTAGGATTTTTAAAACTAGGAAGCCCTTAGATCCAGGCACACTGCAGCTGTTCAAGGCATGCCAAGGGGAGTACAAAAGTGCAACAACATGGCAGCTTTCACAGCTTTTTCCTTGGCACCATCCCTATACCTAGGCTGATTTATCTGCCTAGGGTTAGGGTTAGGGTTCAGCCTAGGGCTTGGAGTTTTTAACCAGGAAGCCCTGAGTTCCAGGCTTACTGCATCTGCCAAAGGCATCCCAAAGGGAGTGCAAAAGTGCCACAACATGGCTGCTTTCACAGCTTTTCCCTTAGGAAGAACCCTAATACGCGGCTGATTTACCTTCCTAGGGTTACTGTTAGGCTTAGGCCTAGGACTTTTAAAACCAGGAAGCCCTGGGCTCCAGGCACACTGCAGCTGTTAAAGGCATCCCAAGAGGGCCGCAGAAGTGACACAACTTGGCTGCCTCTGCTTCTATTCTCATGAGACCATCCCGAACCATAGGCTGATTTTCCTTCCTAGGGTTAATGTTTGAGTTTCGCCTAGGGTAAGAGGTCTCTTAACCAGAAAGACCTGAGTTCCAAGAACACAGCAGCTGCGAAGGACTACCCAAGAAGAGCGCAAAAGTACCACAACATGCCTGCCTCCACAGCTTTTTCCTTGGGGACATGCCTAATTCCTGGCTGATTTGCCTTTCTCGTCTTAGGGTTGGGGTTCGGCCTAGGGCTAGGATTTTTTTAACTAGGAAGCCCTGAGTTCCAGGCTTACTGCATCTGCCAAAGGCATCCCAAAGGGAGTGCAAAAGTGCCACAACATGTCTGCTTTCACGGCTTTTCCCTTAGGAAGAACCCTAATACCTGGCTGATTTACCTTCCTAGGGTTACTGTAAGGCTTAGGCCTAGGACTTTTAAAACCAGGAAGCCCTGGGCTCCAGGCACACTGCAGCTGCGAAAGGCATCCCAAGGGGAGCGCAAAAGTGACACAACTTGGCTGCCACCACTGATATTTCCATGAGACCATCCCGAACCATAGGCTGATTTTCCTTCCTAGGGTTAAGATTTGAGTTACGCCTAGGGTAAGAGTTCTATTAACCAGAAAGCCCTGAGTTCCAAGAACACAGCAGCTGCGAAGGACTACCCAAGAAGAGCGCAAAAGTACCACAACGTGCCTGCCTCCACAGCTTTTTCCTTGGGGACATGCCTAATTCCTGGCTGATTTGCCTTTCTCGTCTTAGGGTTGGGGTTCGGCCTAGGGCTACGATTTTTTAACTAGGAAGCCCTGAGTTCCAGGCTTACTGCATCTGCCAAAGGTATCCCAAAGGGAGTGCAAAAGTGCCACAACATGGCTGCTTTCACGGCTTTTCCCTTAGGAAGAACCCTAATACCTGGCTGATTTACCTTCCTAGGGTTACTGTAAGGCTTAGGCCTAGGACTTTTAAAACCAGGAAGCCCTGGGCTCCAGGCACACTGCAGCTGTTCAAGGCATCCCAAGGGGAGCGCAAAAGTGGCACAACTTGGCTGCCACCACTGATATTTCCATGAGAGCATCCCGAACCATAGGCTGATTTTCCTTCCTAGGGTTAAGGTTTGAGTTACGCCAAGGGTATGGGTTCTATTAACCAGAAAGCCCTGAGTTCCAAGAACACAGCAGCTGCGAAGGACTTCCCAAGAAGAGAGCAAAAGTACCACAACATGCCTGCCTCCACAGCTTTTTCCTTGGGGACATGCCTTATTCCTGGCGGATTTGCCTTTCTCGTCTTAGGGTTGGGGTTCGGCCAAGGGCTAGGACTTTTAAAATCAGGAAGCCCTGAGTTCTAGGCACACTGGAGCTGTGAAAGACATCCAAAAGGGAGTGCAAAAGTTCCACAACATGGCTGCTTTCACGGCTTTTTCCTTGGCAAGAAGCCTAACACCAGGCTGATTTCCCTTCCCAGGTTTACTGTTAGGCTTAGGCCTAGGGCTAGGATTTTTAAAACTAGGAAGCCCTTAGATCCAGGGACACTGCAGCTGTTCAAGGCATCCCAAGGGGAGTACAAAAGTGCAACAACATGGCAGCTTTCACAGCTTTTTCCTTGGCACCATCCCTATACCTAGGCTGATTAATATGCCTAGGGTTAGGGTTGGGGTTCGGCCTAGGCCTTGGAGTTTTTTAACCAGGAAGCCCTGAGTTCCAGGCTTACTGCATCTGCCAAAGGCATCCCAAAGGGAGTGCAAAAGTGCCACAACATGGCTGCTTTCACAGCTTTTCCCTTAGGAAGAACCCTAATACGCTGCTGATTTACCTTCCTAGGGTTACTGTTAGGCTTAGGCCTAGGACTTTTAAAACCAGGAAGCCCTGGGCTCCAGGCACACTGCAGCTGTTAAAGGCATCCCAAGAGGGCCGCAGAAGTGACACAACTTGGCTGCCTCTGCTGCTATTCTCATGAGACAATCCCGAACCATAGGCTGATTTTCCTTCCTAGGGTTAATGTTTGAGTTTCGCCTAGGGTAAGAGGTCTATTAACCAGAAAGCCCTGAGTTCCAAGAACACAGCAGCTGCGTAGGACTAGCCAAGAAGAGCGCAAAAGTACCACAACATGCCTGCCTCCACAGCTTTTTCCTTGGGGACATGCCTAATTCCTGGCTGATTTGCCTTTCTCGTTTTAGGGTTGGTGTTCGGCCTAGGGCTAGGATATTTTTTAACTAGGAAGCCCTGAGTTCCAGGCTTACTTCATCTGCCAAAGGCATCCCAAAGGGAGTGCAGAAGTGCCACAACATGGCTGCTTTCACGGCTTTCCCCTTAGGAAGAACCCTAATACCCGGCTGATTTACCTTCCTAGGGTTACTGTTAGGCTTAGGCCTAGGACTTTTAAAACCAGGAAGCCCTGGGCTCCAGGCACACTGCAGCTGCGAAAGGCATCCCAAGGGGAGCGCAAAAGTGACACAACTTGGCTGCCACCACTGATATTTCCATGAGACCATCCCGAACCATAGGCTGATTTTCCTTCCTAGGGTTAAGCTTTGAGTTACGCCTGGGGTAAGGGTTCTATTAACCAGAAAGCCCTGAGTTCCAAGAACACAGCAGCTGCGAAGGACTACCCAAGAAGAGCGCAAAAGTACCACAACGTGCCTGCCTCCACAGCTTTTTCCTTGGGGACATGCCTAATTCCTGGCTGATTTGCCTTTCTCGTCTTAGGGTTGGGGTTCGGCCTAGGGCTAGGACTTTTAAAATCAGGAAGCCCTGAGTTCCAGGCACACTGGAGCTGTGAAAGACATCCAAAAGGGAGTGCAAAAGTGCCACAACATGGTTGCTTTCACGGCTTTTTCCTTGGCAAGAAGCCTAACACCAGGCTGATTTCCCTTCCCAGGGTTACTGTTAGGCTTAGGCCTAGGGCTAGGATTTTTAAAACTAGGAAGCCCTTAGATCCAGGGACACTGCAGCTGTTCAAGGCATCCCAAGGGGAGTACAAAAGTGCAACAACATGGCAGCTTTCACAGCTTTTTCCTTGGCACCATCCCTATACCTAGGCTGATTTATCTGCCTAGGGTTAGGGTTGGGGTTCAGCCTAGGGCTTGGAGTTTTTTAACCAGGAAGCCCTGAGTTCCAGGCTTACTGCATCTGCCAAAGGCATCCCAAAGGGAGTGCAAAAGTGCCACAACATGGCTGCTTTCACAGCTTTTCCCTTAGGAAGAACCCTAATACCCGGCTGATTTACCTTCCTAGGGTTAATGTTAGGCTTAGGCCTAGGACTTTTAAAACCAGGAAGCCCTGGGCTCCAGGCACACTGCAGCTGTTAAAGGCATCCCAAGAGGGCAGCAGAAGTGACACAACTTGGCTGCCTCTGCTGCTATTCTCATGAGACCATCCCGAACCATAGGCTGATTTTCCTTCCTAGGGTTAAGGTTTGAGTTACGCCTCGGGTGAGGGTTCTATTAACCAGAAAGCCCTGAGTTCCAAGAACACAGCAGCTGCGAAGGACTAGCCTAGAAGAGCGCAAAAGTACCACAACATGCCTGCCTCCACAGCTTTTTCCTTGGGGACATGCCTAATTCCTGGCTGATTTGCCTTTCTCGTCTTAGGGTTGGGGTTCGGCCTAGGGCTAGGATTTTTAAAATCAGGAAGCCCTGAGTTCCAGGCACACTGGAGCTGTGAAAGGCATCCAAAAGGGAGAGCAAAAGTGCCACAACATGGTTGCTTTCACGACTTCTTCCTTGGCAAGAAGCTTAACACCAGGCTGATTTCCCTTCCCAGGGTTACTGTAAGGCTTAGGCCTAGGGCTAGGATTTTTAAAACTAGGAAGCCCTTAGATCCAGGCACACTGCAGCTGTTCAAGGCATGCCAAGGGGAGTACAAAAGTGCAACAACATGGCAGCTTTCACAGCTTTTTCCTTGGCACCATCCCTATACCTAGGCTGATTTATCTGCCTAGGGTTAGGGTTAGGGTTCAGCCTAGGGCTTGGAGTTTTTAACCAGGAAGCCCTGAGTTCCAGGCTTACTGCATCTGCCAAAGGCATCCCAAAGGGAGTGCAAAAGTGCCACAACATGGCTGCTTTCACAGCTTTTCCCTTAGGAAGAACCCTAATACGCGGCTGATTTACCTTCCTAGGGTTACTGTTAGGCTTAGGCCTAGGACTTTTAAAACCAGGAAGCCCTGGGCTCCAGGCACACTGCAGCTGTTAAAGGCATCCCAAGAGGGCCGCAGAAGTGACACAACTTGGCTGCCTCTGCTTCTATTCTCATGAGACCATCCCGAACCATAGGCTGATTTTCCTTCCTAGGGTTAATGTTTGAGTTTCGCCTAGGGTAAGAGGTCTCTTAACCAGAAAGACCTGAGTTCCAAGAACACAGCAGCTGCGAAGGACTACCCAAGAAGAGCGCAAAAGTACCACAACATGCCTGCCTCCACAGCTTTTTCCTTGGGGACATGCCTAATTCCTGGCTGATTTGCCTTTCTCGTCTTAGGGTTGGGGTTCGGCCTAGGGCTAGGATTTTTTTAACTAGGAAGCCCTGAGTTCCAGGCTTACTGCATCTGCCAAAGGCATCCCAAAGGGAGTGCAGAAGTGCCACAACATGGCTGCTTTCACGGCTTTTCCCTTAGGAAGAACCCTAATACCCGGCTGATTTACCTTCCTAGGGTTACTGTTAGGCTTAGGCCTAGGACTTTTAAAACCAGGAAGCCCTGGGCTCCAGGCACACTGCAGCTGCGAAAGGCATCCCAAGGGGAGCGCAAAAGTGACACAACTTGGCTGCCACCACTGATATTTCCATGAGACCATCCCGAACCATAGGCTGATTTTCCTTCCTAGGGTTAAGGTTTGAGTTACGCCTGGGGTAAGGGTTCTATTAACCAGAAAGCCCTGAGTTCCATGAACACAGCAGCTGCGAAGGACTAGCCAAGAAGAGCGCAAAAGTACCACAACGTGCCTGCCTCCACAGCTTTTTCCTTGGGGACATGCCTAATTCCTGGCTGATTTGCCTTTCTCGTCTTAGGGTTGGGGTTCGGCCTAGGGCTAGGATTTTTTTAACTAGGAAGCCCTGAGTTCCAGGCTTACTTCATCTTCCAAAAGCATCCCAAAGGGAGTGCAGAAGTGCCACAACATGGGTGCTTTCACGGCTTTTCCCTTAGGAAGAACCCTAATACGCGGCTGATTTACCTTCCTAGGGTTACTGTTAGGCTTAGGCCTAGGACTTTTAAAACCAGGAAGCCCTGGGCTCCAGGCACATGCAGCTGTTAAAGGCATCCCAAGAGGGCCGCAGAAGTGACACAACTTGGCTGCCTCTGCTGCTATTCTCATGAGACAATCCCGAACCATAGGCTGATTTTCCTTCTTAGGGTTAAGATTTGAGTTACGCCTAGGGTAAGAGTTCTATTAACCAGAAAGCCCTGAGTTCCAAGAACACAGCAGCTGCGAAGGACTACCCAAGAAGAGCGCAAAAGTACCACGACGTGCCTGCCTCCACAGCTTTTTCCTTGGGGACATGCCTAATTCCTGGCTGATTTGCCTTTCTCGTCTTAGGGTTGGGGTTCGGCCTAGGGCTAGGATTTTTTTAACTAGGAAGCCCTGAGTTCCAGGCTTACTGCATCTGCCAAAGGCATCCCAAAGGGAGTGCAAAAGTGCCACAACATGGCTGCTTTCACGGCTTTTCCCTTAGGAAGAACCCTAATACCTGGCTGATTTACCTTCCTAGGGTTACTGTAAGGCTTAGGCCTAGGACTTTTAAAACCAGGAAGCCCTGGGCTCCAGGCACACTGCAGCTGCGAAAGGCATCCCAAGGGGAGCGCAAAAGTGACACAACTTGGCTGCCACCACTGATATTTCCATGAGACCATCCCGAACCATAGGCTGATTTTCCTTCCTAGGGTTAAGATTTGAGTTACGCCTAGGGTAAGAGTTCTATTAACCAGAAAGCCCTGAGTTCCAAGAACACAGCAGCTGCGAAGGACTACCCAAGAAGAGCGTAAAAGTACCACAACGTGCCTGCCTCCACAGCTTTTTCCTTGGGGACATGCCTAATTCCTGGCTGATTTGCCTTTCTCGTCTTAGGGTTGGGGTTCGGCCTAGGGCTAGGATTTTTTAACTAGGAAGCCCTGAGTTCCAGGCTTACTGCATCTGCCAAAGGCATCCCAAAGGGAGTGCAAAAGTGCCACAACATGGCTGCTTTCACGGCTTTTCCCTTAGGAAGAACCCTAATACCCGGCTGATTTACCTTCCTAGGGTTACTGTTAGGCTTAGGCCTAGGACTTTTAAAACCAGGAAGCCCTGGGCTCCAGGCACACTGCAGCTGCGAAAGGCATCCCAAGGGGAGCGCAAAAGTGACACAACTTGGCTGCCACCACTGATATTTCCATGAGACCATCCCGAACCATAGGCTGATTTTCCTTCCTAGGGTTAAGGTTTGAGTTACGCCTGGGGTAAGGGTTCTATTAACCAGAAAGCCCTGAGTTCCATGAACACAGCAGCTGCGAAGGACTAGCCTAGAAGAGCGCAAAAGTACCACAACGTGCCTGCCTCCACAGCTTTTTCCTTGGGGACATGCCTAATTCCTGGCTGATTTGCCTTTCTCGTCTTAGGGTTGGGGTTCGGCCTAGGGCTAGGATTTTTTTAACTAGGAAGCCCTGAGTTCCAGGCTTACTTCATCTTCCAAAAGCATCCCAAAGGGAGTGCAGAAGTGCCACAACATGGGTGCTTTCACGGCTTTTCCCTTAGGAAGAACCCTAATACGCGGCTGATTTACCTTCCTAGGGTTACTGTTAGGCTTAGGCCTAGGACTTTTAAAACCAGGAAGCCCTGGGCTCCAGGCACATGCAGCTGTTAAAGGCATCCCAAGAGGGCCGCAGAAGTGACACAACTTGGCTGCCTCTGCTGCTATTCTCATGAGACAATCCCGAACCATAGGCTGATTTTCCTTCTTAGGGTTAAGATTTGAGTTACGCCTAGGGTAAGAGTTCTATTAACCAGAAAGCCCTGAGTTCCAAGAACACAGCAGCTGCGAAGGACTACCCAAGAAGAGCGCAAAAGTACCACGACGTGCCTGCCTCCACAGCTTTTTCCTTGGGGACATGCCTAATTCCTGGCTGATTTGCCTTTCTCGTCTTAGGGTTGGGGTTCGGCCTAGGGCTAGGATTTTTTTAACTAGGAAGCCCTGAGTTCCAGGCTTACTGCATCTGCCAAAGGCATCCCAAAGGGAGTGCAAAAGTGCCACAACATGTCTGCTTTCACGGCTTTTCCCTTAGGAAGAACCCTAATACCTGGCTGATTTACCTTCCTAGGGTTACTGTAAGGCTTAGGCCTAGGACTTTTAAAACCAGGAAGCCCTGGGCTCCAGGCACACTGCAGCTGCGAAAGGCATCCCAAGGGGAGCGCAAAAGTGACACAACTTGGCTGCCACCACTGATATTTCCATGAGACCATCCCGAACCATAGGCTGATTTTCCTTCCTAGGGTTAAGATTTGAGTTACGCCTAGGGTAAGAGTTCTATTAACCAGAAAGCCCTGAGTTCCAAGAACACAGCAGCTGCGAAGGACTACCCAAGAAGAGCGCAAAAGTACCACAACGTGCCTGCCTCCACAGCTTTTTCCTTGGGGACATGCCTAATTCCTGGCTGATTTGCCTTTCTCGTCTTAGGGTTGGGGTTCGGCCTAGGGCTAGGATTTTTTAACTAGGAAGCCCTGAGTTCCAGGCTTACTGCATCTGCCAAAGGTATCCCAAAGGGAGTGCAAAAGTGCCACAACATGGCTGCTTTCACGGCTTTTCCCTTAGGAAGAACCCTAATACCTGGCTGATTTACCTTCCTAGGGTTACTGTAAGGCTTAGGCCTAGGACTTTTAAAACCAGGAAGCCCTGGGCTCCAGGCACACTGCAGCTGTTCAAGGCATCCCAAGGGGAGCGCAAAAGTGGCACAACTTGGCTGCCACCACTGATATTTCCATGAGAGCATCCCGAACCATAGGCTGATTTTCCTTCCTAGGGTTAAGGTTTGAGTTACGCCAAGGGTATGGGTTCTATTAACCAGAAAGCCCTGAGTTCCAAGAACACAGCAGCTGCGAAGGACTTCCCAAGAAGAGAGCAAAAGTACCACAACATGCCTGCCTCCACAGCTTTTTCCTTGGGGACATGCCTTATTCCTGGCGGATTTGCCTTTCTCGTCTTAGGGTTGGGGTTCGGCCAAGGGTTAGGACTTTTAAAATCAGGAAGCCCTGAGTTCCAGGCTTACTGCATCTGCCAAAGGCATCCCAAAGGGAGTGCAAAAGTGCCACAACATGGCTGCTTTCACGGCTTTTCCCTTAGGAAGAACCCTAATACCTGGCTGATTTACCTTCCTAGGGTTACTGTAAGGCTTAGGCCTAGGACTTTTAAAACCAGGAAGCCCTGGGCTCCAGGCACACTGCAGCTGCGAAAGGCATCCCAAGGGGAGCGCAAAAGTGACACAACTTGGCTGCCACCACTGATATTTCCATGAGACCATCCCGAACCATAGGCTGATTTTCCTTCTTAGGGTTAAGATTTGAGTTACGCCTAGGGTAAGAGTTCTATTAACCAGAAAGCCCTGAGTTCCAAGAACACAGCAGCTGCGAAGGACTACCCAAGAAGAGCGTAAAAGTACCACAACGTGCCTGCCTCCACAGCTTTTTCCTTGGGGACATGCCTAATTCCTGGCTGATTTGCCTTTCTCGTCTTAGGGTTGGGGTTCGGCCTAGGGCTAGGATTTTTTAACTAGGAAGCCCTGAGTTCCAGGCTTACTGCATCTGCCAAAGGCATCCCAAAGGGAGTGCAAAAGTGCCACAACATGGCTGCTTTCACGGCTTTTCCCTTAGGAAGAACCCTAATACCCGGCTGATTTACCTTCCTAGGGTTACTGTTAGGCTTAGGCCTAGGACTTTTAAAACCAGGAAGCCCTGGGCTCCAGGCACACTGCAGCTGCGAAAGGCATCCCAAGGGGAGCGCAAAAGTGACACAACTTGGCTGCCACCACTGATATTTCCATGAGACCATCCCGAACCATAGGCTGATTTTCCTTCCTAGGGTTAAGATTTGAGTTACGCCTAGGGTAAGGGTTCTATTAACCAGAAAGCCCTGAGTTCCATGAACACAGCAGCTGCGAAGGACTAGCAAGAAAGAGCGCAAAAGTACCACAACGTGCCTGCCTCCACAGCTTTTTCCTTGGGGACATGCCTAATTCCTGGCTGATTTGCCTTTCTCGTCTTAGGGTTGGGGTTCGGCCTAGGGCTAGGATTTTTTTAACTAGGAAGCCCTGAGTTCCAGGCTTACTTCATCTTCCAAAAGCATCCCAAAGGGAGTGCAGAAGTGCCACAACATGGGTGCTTTCACGGCTTTTCCCTTAGGAAGAACCCTAATACGCGGCTGATTTACCTTCCTAGGGTTACTGTTAGGCTTAGGCCTAGGACTTTTAAAACCAGGAAGCCCTGGGCTCCAGGCACATGCAGCTGTTAAAGGCATCCCAAGAGGGCCGCAGAAGTGACACAACTTGGCTGCCTCTGCTGCTATTCTCATGAGACAATCCCGAACCATAGGCTGATTTTCCTTCTTAGGGTTAAGATTTGAGTTACGCCTAGGGTAAGAGTTCTATTAACCAGAAAGCCCTGAGTTCCAAGAACACAGCAGCTGCGAAGGACTACCCAAGAAGAGCGCAAAAGTACCACGACGTGCCTGCCTCCACAGCTTTTTCCTTGGGGACATGCCTAATTCCTGGCTGATTTGCCTTTCTCGTCTTAGGGTTGGGGTTCGGCCTAGGGCTAGGATTTTTTTAACTAGGAAGCCCTGAGTTCCAGGCTTACTGCATCTGCCAAAGGCATCCCAAAGGGAGTGCAAAAGTGCCACAACATGTCTGCTTTCACGGCTTTTCCCTTAGGAAGAACCCTAATACCTGGCTGATTTACCTTCCTAGGGTTACTGTAAGGCTTAGGCCTAGGACTTTTAAAACCAGGAAGCCCTGGGCTCCAGGCACACTGCAGCTGCGAAAGGCATCCCAAGGGGAGCGCAAAAGTGACACAACTTGGCTGCCACCACTGATATTTCCATGAGACCATCCCGAACCATAGGCTGATTTTCCTTCCTAGGGTTAAGGTTTGAGTTACGCCAAGGGTATGGGTTCTATTAACCAGAAAGCCCTGAGTTCCAAGAACACAGCAGCTGCGAAGGACTTCCCAAGAAGAGAGCAAAAGTACCACAACATGCCTGCCTCCACAGCTTTTTCCTTGGGGACATGCCTTATTCCTGGCGGATTTGCCTTTCTCGTCTTAGGGTTGGGGTTCGGCCAAGGGCTAGGACTTTTAAAATCAGGAAGCCCTGAGTTCTAGGCACACTGGAGCTGTGAAAGACATCCAAAAGGGAGTGCAAAAGTTCCACAACATGGCTGCTTTCACGGCTTTTTCCTTGGCAAGAAGCCTAACACCAGGCTGATTTCCCTTCCCAGGTTTACTGTTAGGCTTAGGCCTAGGGCTAGGATTTTTAAAACTAGGAAGCCCTTAGATCCAGGGACACTGCAGCTGTTCAAGGCATCCCAAGGGGAGTACAAAAGTGCAACAACATGGCAGCTTTCACAGCTTTTTCCTTGGCACCATCCCTATACCTAGGCTGATTAATATGCCTAGGGTTAGGGTTGGGGTTCGGCCTAGGCCTTGGAGTTTTTTAACCAGGAAGCCCTGAGTTCCAGGCTTACTGCATCTGCCAAAGGCATCCCAAAGGGAGTGCAAAAGTGCCACAACATGGCTGCTTTCACAGCTTTTCCCTTAGGAAGAACCCTAATACGCTGCTGATTTACCTTCCTAGGGTTACTGTTAGGCTTAGGCCTAGGACTTTTAAAACCAGGAAGCCCTGGGCTCCAGGCACACTGCAGCTGTTAAAGGCATCCCAAGAGGGCCGCAGAAGTGACACAACTTGGCTGCCTCTGCTGCTATTCTCATGAGACAATCCCGAACCATAGGCTGATTTTCCTTCCTAGGGTTAATGTTTGAGTTTCGCCTAGGGTAAGAGGTCTATTAACCAGAAAGCCCTGAGTTCCAAGAACACAGCAGCTGCGTAGGACTAGCCAAGAAGAGCGCAAAAGTACCACAACATGCCTGCCTCCACAGCTTTTTCCTTGGGGACATGCCTAATTCCTGGCTGATTTGCCTTTCTCGTTTTAGGGTTGGTGTTCGGCCTAGGGCTAGGATATTTTTTAACTAGGAAGCCCTGAGTTCCAGGCTTACTTCATCTGCCAAAGGCATCCCAAAGGGAGTGCAGAAGTGCCACAACATGGCTGCTTTCACGGCTTTCCCCTTAGGAAGAACCCTAATACCCGGCTGATTTACCTTCCTAGGGTTACTGTTAGGCTTAGGCCTAGGACTTTTAAAACCAGGAAGCCCTGGGCTCCAGGCACACTGCAGCTGCGAAAGGCATCCCAAGGGGAGCGCAAAAGTGACACAACTTGGCTGCCACCACTGATATTTCCATGAGACCATCCCGAACCATAGGCTGATTTTCCTTCCTAGGGTTAAGCTTTGAGTTACGCCTGGGGTAAGGGTTCTATTAACCAGAAAGCCCTGAGTTCCAAGAACACAGCAGCTGCGAAGGACTACCCAAGAAGAGCGCAAAAGTACCACAACGTGCCTGCCTCCACAGCTTTTTCCTTGGGGACATGCCTAATTCCTGGCTGATTTGCCTTTCTCGTCTTAGGGTTGGGGTTCGGCCTAGGGCTAGGATTTTTAAAATCAGGAAGCCCTGAGTTCCAGGCACACTGGAGCTGTGAAAGACATCCAAAAGGGAGTGCAAAAGTGCCACAACATGGCTGCTTTCACGGCTTTTTCCTTGGCAAGAAGCCTAACACCAGGCTGATTTCCCTTCCCAGGGTTACTGTTAGGCTTAGGCCTAGGGCTAGGATTTTTAAAACTAGGAAGCCCTTAGATCCAGGGACACTGCAGCTGTTCAAGGCATCCCAAGGGGAGTACAAAAGTGCAACAACATGGCAGCTTTCACAGCTTTTTCCTTGGCACCATCCCTATACCTAGGCTGATTTATCTGCCTAGGGTTAGGGTTGGGGTTCAGCCTAGGGCTTGGAGTTTTTTAACCAGGAAGCCCTGAGTTCCAGGCTTACTGCATCTGCCAAAGGCATCCCAAAGGGAGTGCAAAAGTGCCACAACATGGCTGCTTTCACAGCTTTTCCCTTAGGAAGAACCCTAATACCCGGCTGATTTACCTTCCTAGGGTTAATGTTAGGCTTAGGCCTAGGACTTTTAAAACCAGGAAGCCCTGGGCTCCAGGCACACTGCAGCTGTTAAAGGCATCCCAAGAGGGCAGCAGAAGTGACACAACTTGGCTGCCTCTGCTGCTATTCTCATGAGACCATCCCGAACCATAGGCTGATTTTCCTTCCTAGGGTTAAGGTTTGAGTTACGCCTCGGGTGAGGGTTCTATTAACCAGAAAGCCCTGAGTTCCAAGAACACAGCAGCTGCGAAGGACTAGCCTAGAAGAGCGCAAAAGTACCACAACATGCCTGCCTCCACAGCTTTTTCCTTGGGGACATGCCTAATTCCTGGCTGATTTGCCTTTCTCGTCTTAGGGTTGGGGTTCGGCCTAGGGCTAGGATTTTTTAAAATCAGGAAGCCCTGAGTTCCAGGCACACTGGAGCTGTGAAAGGCATCCAAAAGGGAGAGCAAAAGTGCCACAACATGGTTGCTTTCACGACTTCTTCCTTGGCAAGAAGCTTAACACCAGGCTGATTTCCCTTCCCAGGGTTACTGTAAGGCTTAGGCCTAGGGCTAGGATTTTTAAAACTAGGAAGCCCTTAGATCCAGGCACACTGCAGCTGTTCAAGGCATGCCAAGGGGAGTACAAAAGTGCAACAACATGGCAGCTTTCACAGCTTTTTCCTTGGCACCATCCCTATACCTAGGCTGATTTATCTGCCTAGGGTTAGGGTTAGGGTTCAGCCTAGGGCTTGGAGTTTTTAACCAGGAAGCCCTGAGTTCCAGGCTTACTGCATCTGCCAAAGGCATCCCAAAGGGAGTGCAAAAGTGCCACAACATGGCTGCTTTCACAGCTTTTCCCTTAGGAAGAACCCTAATACGCGGCTGATTTACCTTCCTAGGGTTACTGTTAGGCTTAGGCCTAGGACTTTTAAAACCAGGAAGCCCTGGGCTCCAGGCACACTGCAGCTGTTAAAGGCATCCCAAGAGGGCCGCAGAAGTGACACAACTTGGCTGCCTCTGCTTCTATTCTCATGAGACCATCCCGAACCATAGGCTGATTTTCCTTCCTAGGGTTAATGTTTGAGTTTCGCCTAGGGTAAGAGGTCTCTTAACCAGAAAGACCTGAGTTCCAAGAACACAGCAGCTGCGAAGGACTACCCAAGAAGAGCGCAAAAGTACCACAACATGCCTGCCTCCACAGCTTTTTCCTTGGGGACATGCCTAATTCCTGGCTGATTTGCCTTTCTCGTCTTAGGGTTGGGGTTCGGCCTAGGGCTAGGATTTTTTTAACTAGGAAGCCCTGAGTTCCAGGCTTACTGCATCTGCCAAAGGCATCCCAAAGGGAGTGCAGAAGTGCCACAACATGGCTGCTTTCACGGCTTTTCCCTTAGGAAGAACCCTAATACCCGGCTGATTTACCTTCCTAGGGTTACTGTTAGGCTTAGGCCTAGGACTTTTAAAACCAGGAAGCCCTGGGCTCCAGGCACACTGCAGCTGCGAAAGGCATCCCAAGGGGAGCGCAAAAGTGACACAACTTGGCTGCCACCACTGATATTTCCATGAGACCATCCCGAACCATAGGCTGATTTTCCTTCCTAGGGTTAAGGTTTGAGTTACGCCTGGGGTAAGGGTTCTATTAACCAGAAAGCCCTGAGTTCCATGAACACAGCAGCTGCGAAGGACTAGCCAAGAAGAGCGCAAAAGTACCACAACGTGCCTGCCTCCACAGCTTTTTCCTTGGGGACATGCCTAATTCCTGGCTGATTTGCCTTTCTCGTCTTAGGGTTGGGGTTCGGCCTAGGGCTAGGATTTTTTTAACTAGGAAGCCCTGAGTTCCAGGCTTACTTCATCTTCCAAAAGCATCCCAAAGGGAGTGCAGAAGTGCCACAACATGGGTGCTTTCACGGCTTTTCCCTTAGGAAGAACCCTAATACGCGGCTGATTTACCTTCCTAGGGTTACTGTTAGGCTTAGGCCTAGGACTTTTAAAACCAGGAAGCCCTGGGCTCCAGGCACATGCAGCTGTTAAAGGCATCCCAAGAGGGCCGCAGAAGTGACACAACTTGGCTGCCTCTGCTGCTATTCTCATGAGACAATCCCGAACCATAGGCTGATTTTCCTTCTTAGGGTTATGATTTGAGTTACGCCTAGGGTAAGAGTTCTATTAACCAGAAAGCCCTGAGTTCCAAGAACACAGCAGCTGCGAAGGACTACCCAAGAAGAGCGCAAAAGTACCACGACGTGCCTGCCTCCACAGCTTTTTCCTTGGGGACATGCCTAATTCCTGGCTGATTTGCCTTTCTCGTCTTAGGGTTGGGGTTCGGCCTAGGGCTAGGATTTTTTTAACTAGGAAGCCCTGAGTTCCAGGCTTACTGCATCTGCCAAAGGCATCCCAAAGGGAGTGCAAAAGTGCCACAACATGGCTGCTTTCACGGCTTTTCCCTTAGGAAGAACCCTAATACCTGGCTGATTTACCTTCCTAGGGTTACTGTAAGGCTTAGGCCTAGGACTTTTAAAACCAGGAAGCCCTGGGCTCCAGGCACACTGCAGCTGCGAAAGGCATCCCAAGGGGAGCGCAAAAGTGACACAACTTGGCTGCCACCACTGATATTTCCATGAGACCATCCCGAACCATAGGCTGATTTTCCTTCCTAGGG
Organism: Ammospiza maritima maritima; assembly: GCA_036010785.1. NCBI lineage: Eukaryota > Metazoa > Chordata > Aves > Passeriformes > Passerellidae > Ammospiza > Ammospiza maritima. The sequence continues at coordinate 3,747,427 of JAYKTQ010000493.1, forward strand.
TTAAGATTTGAGTTACGCCTAGGGTAAGAGTTCTATTAACCAGAAAGCCCTGAGTTCCAAGAACACAGCAGCTGCGAAGGACTACCCAAGAAGAGCGTAAAAGTACCACAACGTGCCTGCCTCCACAGCTTTTTCCTTGGGGACATGCCTAATTCCTGGCTGATTTGCCTTTCTCGTCTTAGGGTTGGGGTTCGGCCTAGGGCTAGGATTTTTTAACTAGGAAGCCCTGAGTTCCAGGCTTACTGCATCTGCCAAAGGCATCCCAAAGGGAGTGCAAAAGTGCCACAACATGGCTGCTTTCACGGCTTTTCCCTTAGGAAGAACCCTAATACCCGGCTGATTTACCTTCCTAGGGTTACTGTTAGGCTTAGGCCTAGGACTTTTAAAACCAGGAAGCCCTGGGCTCCAGGCACACTGCAGCTGCGAAAGGCATCCCAAGGGGAGCGCAAAAGTGACACAACTTGGCTGCCACCACTGATATTTCCATGAGACCATCCCGAACCATAGGCTGATTTTCCTTCCTAGGGTTAAGGTTTGAGTTACGCCTGGGGTAAGGGTTCTATTAACCAGAAAGCCCTGAGTTCCATGAACACAGCAGCTGCGAAGGACTAGCAAGAAAGAGCGCAAAAGTACCACAACGTGCCTGCCTCCACAGCTTTTTCCTTGGGGACATGCCTAATTCCTGGCTGATTTGCCTTTCTCGTCTTAGGGTTGGGGTTCGGCCTAGGGCTAGGATTTTTTTAACTAGGAAGCCCTGAGTTCCAGGCTTACTTCATCTTCCAAAAGCATCCCAAAGGGAGTGCAGAAGTGCCACAACATGGGTGCTTTCACGGCTTTTCCCTTAGGAAGAACCCTAATACGCGGCTGATTTACCTTCCTAGGGTTACTGTTAGGCTTAGGCCTAGGACTTTTAAAACCAGGAAGCCCTGGGCTCCAGGCACATGCAGCTGTTAAAGGCATCCCAAGAGGGCCGCAGAAGTGACACAACTTGGCTGCCTCTGCTGCTATTCTCATGAGACAATCCCGAACCATAGGCTGATTTTCCTTCTTAGGGTTAAGATTTGAGTTACGCCTAGGGTAAGAGTTCTATTAACCAGAAAGCCCTGAGTTCCAAGAACACAGCAGCTGCGAAGGACTACCCAAGAAGAGCGCAAAAGTACCACGACGTGCCTGCCTCCACAGCTTTTTCCTTGGGGACATGCCTAATTCCTGGCTGATTTGCCTTTCTCGTCTTAGGGTTGGGGTTCGGCCTAGGGCTAGGATTTTTTTAACTAGGAAGCCCTGAGTTCCAGGCTTACTGCATCTGCCAAAGGCATCCCAAAGGGAGTGCAAAAGTGCCACAACATGTCTGCTTTCACGGCTTTTCCCTTAGGAAGAACCCTAATACCTGGCTGATTTACCTTCCTAGGGTTACTGTTAGGCTTAGGCCTAGGACTTTTAAAACCAGGAAGCCCTGGGCTCCAGGCACACTGCAGCTGCGAAAGGCATCCCAAGGGGAGCGCAAAAGTGACACAACTTGGCTGCCACCACTGATATTTCCATGAGACCATCCCGAACCATAGGCTGATTTTCCTTCCTAGGGTTAAGATTTGAGTTACGCCTAGGGTAAGAGTTCTATTAACCAGAAAGCCCTGAGTTCCAAGAACACAGCAGCTGCGAAGGACTACCCAAGAAGAGCGCAAAAGTACCACAACGTGCCTGCCTCCACAGCTTTTTCCTTGGGGACATGCCTAATTCCTGGCTGATTTGCCTTTCTCGTCTTAGGGTTGGGGTTCGGCCTAGGGCTAGGATTTTTTAACTAGGAAGCCCTGAGTTCCAGGCTTACTGCATCTGCCAAAGGTATCCCAAAGGGAGTGCAAAAGTGCCACAACATGGCTGCTTTCACGGCTTTTCCCTTAGGAAGAACCCTAATACCTGGCTGATTTACCTTCCTAGGGTTACTGTAAGGCTTAGGCCTAGGACTTTTAAAACCAGGAAGCCCTGGGCTCCAGGCACACTGCAGCTGTTCAAGGCATCCCAAGGGGAGCGCAAAAGTGGCACAACTTGGCTGCCACCACTGATATTTCCATGAGAGCATCCCGAACCATAGGCTGATTTTCCTTCCTAGGGTTAAGGTTTGAGTTACGCCAAGGGTATGGGTTCTATTAACCAGAAAGCCCTGAGTTCCAAGAACACAGCAGCTGCGAAGGACTTCCCAAGAAGAGAGCAAAAGTACCACAACATGCCTGCCTCCACAGCTTTTTCCTTGGGGACATGCCTTATTCCTGGCGGATTTGCCTTTCTCGTCTTAGGGTTGGGGTTCGGCCAAGGGCTAGGACTTTTAAAATCAGGAAGCCCTGAGTTCTAGGCACACTGGAGCTGTGAAAGACATCCAAAAGGGAGTGCAAAAGTTCCACAACATGGCTGCTTTCACGGCTTTTTCCTTGGCAAGAAGCCTAACACCAGGCTGATTTCCCTTCCCAGGTTTACTGTTAGGCTTAGGCCTAGGGCTAGGATTTTTAAAACTAGGAAGCCCTTAGATCCAGGGACACTGCAGCTGTTCAAGGCATCCCAAGGGGAGTACAAAAGTGCAACAACATGGCAGCTTTCACAGCTTTTTCCTTGGCACCATCCCTATACCTAGGCTGATTAATATGCCTAGGGTTAGGGTTGGGGTTCGGCCTAGGCCTTGGAGTTTTTTAACCAGGAAGCCCTGAGTTCCAGGCTTACTGCATCTGCCAAAGGCATCCCAAAGGGAGTGCAAAAGTGCCACAACATGGCTGCTTTCACAGCTTTTCCCTTAGGAAGAACCCTAATACGCTGCTGATTTACCTTCCTAGGGTTACTGTTAGGCTTAGGCCTAGGACTTTTAAAACCAGGAAGCCCTGGGCTCCAGGCACACTGCAGCTGTTAAAGGCATCCCAAGAGGGCCGCAGAAGTGACACAACTTGGCTGCCTCTGCTGCTATTCTCATGAGACCATCCCGAACCATAGGCTGATTTTCCTTCCTAGGGTTAATGTTTGAGTTTCGCCTAGGGTAAGAGGTCTATTAACCAGAAAGCCCTGAGTTCCAAGAACACAGCAGCTGCGTAGGACTAGCCAAGAAGAGCGCAAAAGTACCACAACATGCCTGCCTCCACAGCTTTTTCCTTGGGGACATGCCTAATTCCTGGCTGATTTGCCTTTCTCGTTTTAGGGTTGGTGTTCGGCCTAGGGCTAGGATATTTTTTAACTAGGAAGCCCTGAGTTCCAGGCTTACTTCATCTGCCAAAGGCATCCCAAAGGGAGTGCAGAAGTGCCACAACATGGCTGCTTTCACGGCTTTCCCCTTAGGAAGAACCCTAATACCCGGCTGATTTACCTTCCTAGGGTTACTGTTAGGCTTAGGCCTAGGACTTTTAAAACCAGGAAGCCCTGGGCTCCAGGCACACTGCAGCTGCGAAAGGCATCCCAAGGGGAGCGCAAAAGTGACACAACTTGGCTGCCACCACTGATATTTCCATGAGACCATCCCGAACCATAGGCTGATTTTCCTTCCTAGGGTTAAGCTTTGAGTTACGCCTGGGGTAAGGGTTCTATTAACCAGAAAGCCCTGAGTTCCAAGAACACAGCAGCTGCGAAGGACTACCCAAGAAGAGCGCAAAAGTACCACAACGTGCCTGCCTCCACAGCTTTTTCCTTGGGGACATGCCTAATTCCTGGCTGATTTGCCTTTCTCGTCTTAGGGTTGGGGTTCGGCCTAGGGCTAGGACTTTTAAAATCAGGAAGCCCTGAGTTCCAGGCACACTGGAGCTGTGAAAGACATCCAAAAGGGAGTGCAAAAGTGCCACAACATGGTTGCTTTCACGGCTTTTTCCTTGGCAAGAAGCCTAACACCAGGCTGATTTCCCTTCCCAGGGTTACTGTTAGGCTTAGGCCTAGGGCTAGGATTTTTAAAACTAGGAAGCCCTTAGATCCAGGGACACTGCAGCTGTTCAAGGCATCCCAAGGGGAGTACAAAAGTGCAACAACATGGCAGCTTTCACAGCTTTTTCCTTGGCACCATCCCTATACCTAGGCTGATTTATCTGCCTAGGGTTAGGGTTGGGGTTCAGCCTAGGGCTTGGAGTTTTTTAACCAGGAAGCCCTGAGTTCCAGGCTTACTGCATCTGCCAAAGGCATCCCAAAGGGAGTGCAAAAGTGCCACAACATGGCTGCTTTCACAGCTTTTCCCTTAGGAAGAACCCTAATACCCGGCTGATTTACCTTCCTAGGGTTAATGTTAGGCTTAGGCCTAGGACTTTTAAAACCAGGAAGCCCTGGGCTCCAGGCACACTGCAGCTGTTAAAGGCATCCCAAGAGGGCAGCAGAAGTGACACAACTTGGCTGCCTCTGCTGCTATTCTCATGAGACCATCCCGAACCATAGGCTGATTTTCCTTCCTAGGGTTAAGGTTTGAGTTACGCCTCGGGTGAGGGTTCTATTAACCAGAAAGCCCTGAGTTCCAAGAACACAGCAGCTGCGAAGGACTAGCCTAGAAGAGCGCAAAAGTACCACAACATGCCTGCCTCCACAGCTTTTTCCTTGGGGACATGCCTAATTCCTGGCTGATTTGCCTTTCTCGTCTTAGGGTTGGGGTTCGGCCTAGGGCTAGGATTTTTAAAATCAGGAAGCCCTGAGTTCCAGGCACACTGGAGCTGTGAAAGGCATCCAAAAGGGAGAGCAAAAGTGCCACAACATGGTTGCTTTCACGACTTCTTCCTTGGCAAGAAGCTTAACACCAGGCTGATTTCCCTTCCCAGGGTTACTGTAAGGCTTAGGCCTAGGGCTAGGATTTTTAAAACTAGGAAGCCCTTAGATCCAGGCACACTGCAGCTGTTCAAGGCATGCCAAGGGGAGTACAAAAGTGCAACAACATGGCAGCTTTCACAGCTTTTTCCTTGGCACCATCCCTATACCTAGGCTGATTTATCTGCCTAGGGTTAGGGTTAGGGTTCAGCCTAGGGCTTGGAGTTTTTAACCAGGAAGCCCTGAGTTCCAGGCTTACTGCATCTGCCAAAGGCATCCCAAAGGGAGTGCAAAAGTGCCACAACATGGCTGCTTTCACAGCTTTTCCCTTAGGAAGAACCCTAATACGCGGCTGATTTACCTTCCTAGGGTTACTGTTAGGCTTAGGCCTAGGACTTTTAAAACCAGGAAGCCCTGGGCTCCAGGCACACTGCAGCTGTTAAAGGCATCCTAAGAGGGCCGCAGAAGTGACACAACTTGGCTGCCTCTGCTTCTATTCTCATGAGACCATCCCGAACCATAGGCTGATTTTCCTTCCTAGGGTTAATGTTTGAGTTTCGCCTAGGGTAAGAGGTCTCTTAACCAGAAAGACCTGAGTTCCAAGAACACAGCAGCTGCGAAGGACTACCCAAGAAGAGCGCAAAAGTACCACAACATGCCTGCCTCCACAGCTTTTTCCTTGGGGACATGCCTAATTCCTGGCTGATTTGCCTTTCTCGTCTTAGGGTTGGGGTTCGGCCTAGGGCTAGGATTTTTTTAACTAGGAAGCCCTGAGTTCCAGGCTTACTGCATCTGCCAAAGGCATCCCAAAGGGAGTGCAAAAGTGCCACAACATGGCTGCTTTCACGGCTTTTCCCTTAGGAAGAACCCTAATACCTGGCTGATTTACCTTCCTAGGGTTACTGTTAGGCTTAGGCCTAGGACTTTTAAAACCAGGAAGCCCTGGGCTCCAGGCACACTGCAGCTGCGAAAGGCATCCCAAGGGGAGCGCAAAAGTGACACAACTTGGCTGCCACCACTGATATTTCCATGAGACCATCCCGAACCATAGGCTGATTTTCCTTCCTAGGGTTAAGGTTTGAGTTACGCCTGGGGTAAGGGTTCTATTAACCAGAAAGCCCTGAGTTCCAAGAACACAGCAGCTGCGAAGGACTACCCAAGAAGAGCGCAAAAGTACCACAACGTGCCTGCCTCCACAGCTTTTTCCTTGGGGACATGCCTAATTCCTGGCTGATTTGCCTTTCTCGTCTTAGGGTTGGGGTTCGGCCAAGGGCTAGGACTTTTAAAATCAGGAAGCCCTGAGTTCTAGGCACACTGGAGCTGTGAAAGATATCCAAAAGGGAGTGCAAAAGTTCCACAACATGGTTGCTTTCACGGCTTTTTCCTTGGCAAGAAGCCTAACACCAGGCTGATTTCCCTTCCCAGGTTTACTGTTAGGCTTAGGCCTAGGGCTAGGATTTTTAAAACTAGGAAGCCCTTAGATCCAGGGACACTGCAGCTGTTCAAGGCATCCCAAGGGGAGTACAAAAGTGCAACAACATGGCAGCTTTCTCAGCTTTTTCCTTGGCACCATCCCTATACCTAGGCTGATTGATATGCCTAGGGTTAGGGTTGGGGTTCGGCCTAGGCCTTGGAGTTTTTTCACCAGGAAGCCCTGAGTTCCAGGCTTACTGCATCTGCCAAAGGCATCCCAAAGAGAGTGCAGAAGTGCCACAACATGGCTGCTTTCACAGCTTTTCCCTTAGGAAGAACCCTAATACCCGGCTGATTTACCTTCCTAGGGTTAATGTTAGGCTTAGGCCTAGGACTTTTAAAACCAGGAAGCCCTGGGCTCCAGGCACACTCCAGCTGTTAAAGGTATCCCAAGAGGGCCACAGAAGTGACACAACTTGGCTGCCTCTGCTGCTATTCTCGTGAGACCATCCCGAAACATAGGCTGATTTTCCTTCCTAGGGTTAAGGTTTGAGTTACGCCAAGGGTAAGGGTTCTATTAACCAGAAAGCCCTGAGTTCCAAGAACACAGCAGCTGCGAAGGACTAGCCAAGAAGAGCGCAAAAGTACCACAACATGCCTGCCTCCACAGCTATTTCCTTGGGGACATGCCTAATTCCTGGCTGATTTGCCTTTCTCATCTTAGGGTTGGGGTTCGGCCTAGGGCTAGGATTTTTTTAACTAGGAAGCCCTGAGTTCCAGGCTTACTTCATCTGCCAAAGGCATCCCAAAGGGAGTGCAGAAGTGCCACAACATGGCTGCTTTCACGGCTTTTCCCTTAGGAAGAACCCTAATACGCGGCTGATTTACCTTCCTAGGGTTACTGTTAGGCTTAGGCCTAGGACTTTTAAAACCAGGAAGCCCTGGGCTCCAGGCACTCTGCAGCTGTTAAAGGCATCCCAAGGGGAGCGCACAAGTGACACAACTTGGCTGCCACCACTGATATTTCCATGAGACCATCCCAAACCATAGGCTGATTTTCCTTCCTAGGGTTAAGGTTTGAGTTACGCCTGGGGTAAGGGTTCTATTAACCAGAAAGCCCTGAGTTCCAAGAACACAGCAGCTGCGAAGGACTACCCAAGAAGAGCGCAAAAGTACCACAACATGCCTGCCTCCACAGCTTGTTCCTTGGGGACATGCCTAATTCCTGGCTGATTTGCCTTTCTCGTCTTAGGGTTGGGGTTCGGCCTAGGGCTAGGACTTTTTTAACTAGGAAGCCCTGAGTTCCAGGCTTACTTCATCTGCCAAAAGCATCCCAAAGGGAGTGCAGAAGTGCCACAACATGGCTGCTTTCACGGCTTTTCCCTTAGGAAGAACCCTAATACGCGGCTGATTTACCTTCCTATGGTTACTGTTAGGCTTTGGCCTAGGACTTTTAAAACCAGGAAGCCCTGGGCTCCAGGCACATGCAGCTGTTAAAGGCATCCCAAGAGGGCCGCAGAAGTGACACAACTTGGCTGCCTTTGCTGCTATTCTCATGAGAGCATCCCGAACCATAGGCTGATTTTCCTTCCTAGGGTTAAGATTTGAGTTACGCCTAGGGTAAGAGTTCTATTAACCAGAAAGCCCTGAGTTCCAAGAACACAGCAGCTGCGAAGGACTACCCAAGAAGAGCGCAAAAGTACCACAACGTTCCTGCCTCCACAGCTTTTTCCTTGGGGACATGCCTAATTCCTGGCTGATTTGCCTTTCTCGTCTTAGGGTTGGGGTTCGGCCTAGGGCTTGGAGTTTTTTAACTAGGAAGCCCTGAGTTCCAGGCTTACTTCATCTGCCAAAGGCATCCCAAAGGGAGTGCAGAAGTGCCACAACATGGCTGCTTTCACGGCTTTTCCCTTAGGAAGAACCCTAATACCTGGCTGATTTACCTTCCTAGGGTTACTGTAAGGCTTAGGCCTAGGACTTTTAAAACCAGGAAGCCCTGGGCTCCAGGCACACTGCAGCTGCGAAAGGCATCCCAAGGGGAGCGCAAAAGTGACACAACTTGGCTGCCATCACTGATATTTCCATGAGAGCATCCCGAACCATAGGCTGATTTTCCTTCCTAGGGTTAAGGTTTGAGTTACGCCAAGGGTAAGGGTTCTATTAACCAGAAAGCCCTGAGTTCCAAGAACACAGCAGCTGCGAAGGACTAGCCAAGAAGAGCGCAAAAGTACCACAACATGCCTGCCTCCACAGCTTTTTCCTTGGGGACATGCCTTATTCCTGGCGGATTTGCCTTTCTCGTCTTAGGGTTGGGGTTCGGCCTAGGGCTAAGACTTTTAAAATCAGGAAGCCCTGAGTTCTAGGCACACTGGAGCTGTGAAAGACATCCAAAAGGGAGTGCAAAAGTTCCACAACATGGTTGCTTTCACGGCTTTTTCCTTGGCAAGAAGCCTAACACCAGGCTGATTTCCCTTCCCAGGTTTACTGTTAGTCTTAGGCCTAGGGCTAGGATTTTTAAAACTAGGAAGCCCTTAGATCCAGGGACACTGCAGCTGTTCAAGGCATCCCAAGGGGAGTACAAAAGTGCAACAACATGGCAGCTTTCACAGCTTTTTCCTTGGCACCATCCCTATACCTAGGCTGATTAATCTGCCTAGGGTTAGGGTTGGGGTTCGGCCTAGGCCTTGGAGTTTTTTAACCAGGAAGCCCTGAGTTCCAGGCTTACTGCATCTGCCAAAGGCATCCCAAAGGGAGTGCAGAAGTGCCACAACATGGCTGCTTTCACAGCTTTTCCCTTAGGAAGAACCCTAATACCCGGCTGATTTACCTTCCTAGGGTTAATGTTAGGCTTAGGCCTAGGACTTTTAAAACCAGGAAGCCCTGGGCTCCAGGCACACTCCAGCTGTTAAAGGTATCCCAAGAGGGCCGCAGAAGTGACACAACTTGGCTGCCTCTGCTGCTATTCTCATGAGACCATCCCGAACCATAGGCTGATTTTCCTTCCTAGGGTTAAGGTTTGAGTTACGCCAAGGGTAAGGGTTCTATTAACCAGAAAGCCCTGAGTTCCAAGAACACAGCAGCTGCGAAGGACTAGCCAAGAAGAGCGCAAAAGTACCACAACATGCCTGCCTCCACAGCTTTTTCCTTGGGGACATGCCTAATTCCTGGCTGATTTGCCTTTCTCGTCTTAGGGTTGGGGTTCGGCCTAGGGCTTGGAGTTTTTTAACTAGGAAGCCCTGAGTTCCAGGCTTACTTCATCTGCCAAAGGCATCCCAAAGGGAGTGCAGAAGTGCCACAACATGGCTGCTTTCACGGCTTTTCCCTTAGGAAGAACCCTAATACGCGGCTGATTTACCTTCCTAGGGTTACTGTTAGGCTTAGGCCTAGGACTTTTAAAACCAGGAAGCCCTTGGCTCCAGGCACACTGCAGCTGCGAAAGGCATCCCAAGGGGAGCGCAAAAGTGACACAACTTGGCTGCCACCACTGATATTTCCATGAGACCATCCCGAACCATAGGCTGATTTTCCTTCCTAGGGTTAAGGTTTGAGTTACGCCTAGGGTAAGGGTTCTATTAACCAGAAAGCCCTGAGTTCCAAGAACACAGCAGCTGCGAAGGACTAGCCAAGAAGAGCGCAAAAGTACCACAACATGCCTGCCTCCACAGCTTTTTCCTTGGGGACATGCCTAATTCCTGGCTGATTTGCCTTTCTCGTCTTAGGGTTGGGGTTCGGCCTAGGGCTAGGACTTTTAAAATCAGGAAGCCCTGAGTTCCAGGCACACTGGAGCTGTGAAAGACATCCAAAAGGGAGTGCAAAAGTGCCACAACATGGTTGCTTTCACGGCTTTTTCCTTGGCAAGAAGCCTAACACCAGGCTGATTTCCCTTCCCAGGGTTACTGTTAGGCTTAGGCCTAGGGCTAGGATTTTTAAAACTAGGAAGCCCTTAGATCCAGGGACACTGCAGATGTTCAAGGCATCCCAAGGGGAGTACAAAAGTGCAACAACATGGCAGCTTTCACAGCTTTTTCCTTGGCACCATCCCTATACCTAGGCTGATTTATCTGCCTAGGGTTAGGGTTGGGGTTCGGCCTAGGGCTTGGAGTTTTTTAACTAGGAAGCCCTGAGTTCCAGGTTTACTGCATCTGCCAAAGGCATCTCAAAGGGAGTGCAAAAGTGCCACAACATGGCTGCTTTCACGGCTTTTCCCTTAGGAAGAACCCTAATACGCGGCTGATTTACCTTCCTAGGGTTAATGTTAGGCTTAGGCCTAGGACTTTTAAAACCAGGAAGCCCTGGGCTCCAGGCACTCTGCAGCTGTTAAAGGCATCCCAAGGGGAGCGCAAAAGTGACACAACTTGGCTGCCACCACTGATATTTCCATGAGACCATCCCAAACCATAGGCTGATTTTCCTTCCTAGGGTTAAGGTTTGAGTTACGCCTGGGGTAAGGGTTCTATTAACCAGAAAGCCCTGAGTTCCAAGAACACAGCAGCTGCGAAGGACTACCCAAGAATAGCGCAAAAGTACCACAACGTGCCTGCCTCCACAGCTTTTTCCTTGGGGACATGCCTAATTCCTGGCTGATTTGCCTTTCTCGTCTTAGGGTTGGGGTTCGGCCTAGGGCTAGGACTTTTTTAACTAGGAAGCCCTGAGTTCCAGGCTTACTTCATCTGCCAAAAGCATCCCAAAGGGAGTGCAGAAGTGCCACAACATGGCTGCTTTCACGGCTTTTCCCTTAGGAAGAACCCTAATACGCGGCTGATTTACCTTCCTAGGGTTACTGTTAGGCTTAGGCCTAGGACTTTTAAAACCAGGAAGCCCTGGGCTCCAGGCACATGCAGCTCTTAAAGGCATCCCAAGAGGGCCGCAGAAGTGACACAACTTGGCTGCCTTTGCTGCTATTCTCATGAGAGCATCCCGAACCATAGGCTGATTTTCCTTCCTAGGGTTAAGATTTGAGTTATGCCTAGGGTAAGAGTTCTATTAACCAGAAAGCCCTGAGTTCCAAGAACACAGCAGCTGCGAAGGACTACCCAAGAAGAGCGCAAAAGTACCACAACGTTCCTGCCTCCACAGCTTTTTCCTTGGGGACATGCCTAATTCCTGGCTGATTTGCCTTTCTCGTCTTAGGGTTGGGGTTCGGCCTAGGGCTTGGAGTTTTTTAACTAGGAAGCCCTGAGTTCCAGGCTTACTTCATCTGCCAAAGGCATCCCAAAGGGAGTGCAAAAGTGCCACAACATGGCTGCTTTCACGGCTTTTCCCTTAGGAAGAACCCTAATACGCGGCTGATTTACCTTCCTAGGGTTACTGTTAGGCTTAGGCCTAGGACTTTTAAAACCAGGAAGCCCTTGGCGCCAGGCACACTGCAGCTGCGAAAGGCATCCCAAGGGGAGCGCAAAAGTGACACAACTTGGCTGCCACCACTGATATTTCCATGAGACCATCCCGAACCATAGGCTGATTTTCCTTCCTAGGGTTAAGGTTTGAGTTACGCCAAGGGTAAGGGTTCTATTAACCAGAAAGCCCTGAGTTCCAAGAACACAGCAGCTGCGAAGGACTAGCCAAGAAGAGCGCAAAAGTTCCACAACGTGCCTGCCTCCACAGCTTTTTCCTTGGGGACATGCCTTATTCCTGGCTGATTTGCCTTTCTCGTCTTAGGGTTGGGGTTCGGCCTAGGGCTAGGACTTTTAAAATCAGGAAGCCCTGAGTTCCAGGCACACTGGAGCTGTGAAAGACATCCAAAAGGGAGTGCAAAAGTGCCACAACATGGTTGCTTTCACGGCTTTTTCCTTGGCAAGAAGCCTAACACCAGGCTGATTTCCCTTCCCAGGTTTACTGTTAGGCTTAGGCCTAGGGCTAGGATTTTTAAAACTAGGAAGCCCTTAGATCCAGGGACACTGCAGCTGTTCAAGGCATCCCAAGGGGAGTACAAAAGTGCAACAACATGGCAGCTTTCACAGCTTTTTCCTTGGCACCATCCCTATACCTAGGCTGATTTATCTGCCTAGGGTTAGGGTTGGGGTTCGGCCTAGGGCTTGGAGTTTTTTAACTAGGAAGCCCTGAGTTCCAGGCTTACTGCATCTGCCAAAGGCATCCCAAAGGGAGTGCAGAAGTGCCACAACATGGCTGCTTTCACGGCTTTTCCCTTAGGAAGAACCCTAATACGCGGCTGATTTACCTTCCTAGGGTTAATGTTAGGCTTAGGCCTAGGACTTTTAAAACCAGGAAGCCCTGGGCTCCAGGCACACTGCAGCTGTTAAAGGCATCCCAAGAGGGCCGCAGAAGTGACACAACTTGGCTGCCTCTGCTTCTATTCTCATGAGACCATCCCGAACCATAGGCTGATTTTCCTTCCTAGGGTTAAGGTTTGAGTTTCGCCTAGGGTAAGAGGTCTATTAACCAGAAAGCCCTGAGTTCCAAGAACACAGCAGCTGCGTAGGACTACCCAAGAAGAGCGCAAAAGTACCACAACATGCCTGCCTCCACAGCTTTTTCCTTGGGGACATGCCTAATTCCTGGCTGATTTGCCTTTCTCGTCTTAGGGTTGGGGTTCGGCCTAGGGCTAGGATTTTTTTAACTAGGAAGCCCTGAGTTCCAGGCTTACTGCATCTGCCAAAGGCATCCCAAAGGGAGTGCAGAAGTGCCACAACATGGCTGGTTTCTCGGCTTTTCCCTTAGGAAGAACCCTAATACGCGGCTGATTTACCTTCCTAGGGTTACTGTTAGGCTTAGGCCTAGGACTTTTAAAACCAGGAAGCCCTGGGCTCCAGGCACACTGCAGCTGCGAAAGGCATCCCAAGGGGAGCGCAAAAGTGACACAACTTGGCTGCCACCACTGATATTTCCATGAGACCATCCCAAACCATAGGCTGATTTTCCTTCCTAGGGTTAAGGTTTGAGTTACGCCTAGGGTAAGGGTTCTATTAACCAGAAAGCCCTGAGTTCCAAGAACACAGCAGCTGCGAAGGACTACCCAAGAAGAGCGCAAAAGTACCACAACATGCCTGCCTCCACAGCTTTTTCCTTGGGGACATGCCTAATTCCTGGCTGATTTGCCTTTCTCGTCTTAGGGTTGGGGTTCGGCCTAGGGCTAGGATTTTTTTAACTAGGAAGCCCTGAGTTCCAGGCTTACTTCATCTGCCAAAGGCATCCCAAAGGGAGTGCAAAAGTGCCACAACATGGCTGCTTTCACGGCTTTTCCCTTAGGAAGAACCCTAATACCCGGCTGATTTACCTTCCTAGGGTTACTGTTAGGCTTAGGCCTAGGACTTTTAAAACCAGGAAGCCCTGGGCTCCAGGCACACTGCAGCTGCGAAAGGCATCCCAAGGGGAGCGCAAAAGTGACACAACTTGGCTGCCACCACTGATATTTCCATGACACCATCCCAAACCATAGGCTTATTTTCCTTCCTAGGGTTAAGGTTTGAGTTACGCCTAGGGTAAGGGTTCTATTAACCAGAAAGCCCTGAGTTCCAAGAACACAGCAGCTGCGAAGGACTACCCAAGAAGAGCGCAAAAGTACCACAACATGCCTGCCTCCACAGCTTTTTCCTTGGGGACATGCCTAATTCCTGGCTGATTTGCCTTTCTCGTCTTAGGGTTGGGGTTCGGCCTAGGGCTAGGATTTTTTTAACTAGGAAGCCCTGAGTTCCAGGCTTACTGCATCTGCCAAAGGCATCCCAAAGGGAGTGCAAAAGTGCCACAACATGGCTGCTTTCACGGCTTTTCCCTTAGGAAGAACCCTAATACCCGGCTGATTTACCTTCCTAGGGTTACTGTTAGGCTTAGGCCTAGGACTTTTAAAACCAGGAAGCCCTGGGCTCCAGGCACACTGCAGCTGTTAAAGGCATCCCAAGGGGAGCGCAAAAGTGACACAACTTGGCTGCCACCACTGATATTTCCATGAGACCATCCCGAACCATAGGCTGATTTTCCTTCCTAGGGTTAAGGTTTGAGTTACGCCTAGGGTAAGGGTTCTATTAACCAGAAAGCCCTGAGTTCCAAGAACACAGCAGCTGCGAAGGACTAGCCAAGAAGAGCGCAAAAGTACCACAACGTGCCTGCCTCCACAGCTTTTTCCTTGGGGACATGCCTAATTCCTGGCTGATTTGCCTTTCTCGTCTTAGGTTTGGGGTTCGGCCTAGGGCTAGGATTTTTTTAACTAGGAAGCCCTGATTTCCAGGCACACACTGCATCTGCCAAAGGCATCCCAAAGGGAGTGCAAAAGTGCCACAACATGGCTGCTTTCACGGCTTTTCCCTTAGGAAGAACCCTAATACCCAGCTGATTTACCTTCCTAGGGTTACTGTTAGGCTTAGGCCTAGGACTTTTAAAACCAGGAAGCCCTGGGCTCCAGGCACTCTGCAGCTGCGAAAGGCATCCCAAGGGGAGCGCAAAAGTGACACAACTTGGCTGCCACCACTGATATTTCCATGAGACCATCCCGAACCATAGGCTGATTTTCCTTCCTAGGGTTAAGGTTTGAGTTACACCTGGGGTAAGGGTTCTATTAACCAGAAAGCCCTGAGTTCCAAGAACACAGCAGCTGCGAAGGACTAGCCAAGAAGAGCGCAAAAGTACCACAACATGCCTGCCTCCACAGCTTTTTCCTTGGGGACATGCCTAATTCCTGGCTGATTTGCCTTTCTCGTCTTAGGGTTGGGGTTCGGCCTAGGGCTAGGACTTTTAAAATCAGGAAGCCCTGAGTTCCAGGCACACTGGAGCTGTGAAAGACATCCAAAAGGGAGTGCAAAAGTGCCACAACATGGTTGCTTTCACGGCTTTTTCCTTGGCAAGAAGCCTAACACCAGGCTGATTTCCCTTCCCAGGGTTACTGTTAGGCTTAGGCCTAGGGTTAGGATTTTTAAAACTAGGAAGCCCTTAGATCCAGGGACACTGCAGCTGTTCAAGGCATCCCAAGGGGAGTACAAAAGTGCAACAACATGGCAGCTTTCACAGCTTTTTCCTTGGCACCATCCCTATACCTAGGCTGATTTATCTGCCTAGGGTTAGGGTTAGGGTTAGGGTTAGGGTTAGGGTACGGGTTAGCGTACGGGTTAGGGTACGGGTTAGGGTTAGTGTACGGGTTAGGGTACGGGTTAGGGTACGGGTTAGGGTTAGGGTACGGGTTCGGGTACGGGTTAGGGTTAGGGTACGGGTTAGGGTACGGGTTAGGGTTAGGGTTAGGGTACGGGTTAGGGTACGGGTTAGGGTTAGGGTACGGGTTAGGGTACGGGTTAGGGTACGGGTTAGGGTACGGGTTAGGGTACTGGTTAGGGTTAGGGTACGGGTTAGGGTACGGGTTAGGGTACGGGTTAGGGTAAGGGTTAGGGTACGGGTTAGGGTACGGGTTAGGGTACGGGTTAGGGTACGGGTTAGGGTTAGGGTACGGGTTCGGGTACGGGTTAGGGTTAGGGTACGGGTTAGGGTACGGGTTAGGGTAAGGGTTAGGGTACGGGTTAGGGTACAGGTTAGGGTTAGGGTACGGGTTAGGGTACGGGTTAGGGTACGGGTTAGGGTACGGGTTAGGGTACTGGTTAGGGTTAGGGTACGGGTTAGGGTACGGGTTAGGGTACGGGTTAGGGTAAGGGTTAGGGTACGGGTTAGGGTACGGGTTAGGGTACGGGTTAGGGTACGGGTTAGGGTTAGGGTACGGGTTAGGGTACGGGTTAGGGTACGGGTTAGGGTACGGGTTAGGGTTAGGGTACGGGTTAGGGTACGGGTTAGGGTACTGGTTAGGGTTAGGGTACGGGTTCGGGTTAGGGTACGGGTTAGGGTTAGGGTACGGGTTAGGGTACGGGTTAGGGTACGGGTTAGGGTTAGGGTACGGGTTAGGGTTAGGGTACGGGTTAGGGTACGGGTTAGGGTACGGGTTAGGGTACGGGTTAGGGTACGGGTTAGGGTTAGGGTACGGGTTAGGGTTAGGGTTAGGGTTAGGGTTAGGGTTAGGGTTAGGGTTAGGGTACGGGTTAGGGTACGGGTTAGGGTACGGGTTAGGGTACGGGTTAGGGTTAGGGTACGGGTTAGGGTTAGGGTACGGGTTAGGGTTAGGGTACGGGTTAGGGTACGGGTTAGGGTACGGGTTAGGGTTAGGGTACGGGTTAGGGTTAGGGTACGGGTTAGGGTACGGGTTAGGGTACGGGTTAGGGTTAGGGTACGGGTTAGGGTTAGGGTACGGGTTAGGGTACGGGTTAGGGTACGGGTTAGGGTACGGGTTAGGGTACGGGTTAGGGTACGGGTTAGGGTACGGGTTAGGGTTAGGGTACGGGTTAGGGTACGGGTTAGGGTACGGGTTAGGGTACGGGTTAGGGTTAGGGTACGGGTTAGGGTACGGGTTAGGGTACGGGTTAGGGTACGGGTTAGGGTACGGGTTAGGGTTAGGGTACGGGTTAGGGTACGGGTTAGGGTACGGGTTAGGGTACGGGTTAGGGTACGGGTTAGGGTTAGGGGTTAGGGTACGGGTTAGGGTACGGGTTAGGGTACGGGTTAGGGTACGGGTTAGGGTTAGGGTTAGGGTTAGGGTTAGGGTTAGGGTTAGGGTTAGGGTTAGGGTTAGGGTTAGGGTTAGGGTTAGGGTTAGGGTTAGGGTTAGGGTTAGGGTTAGGGTACGGGTTAGGGTACGGGTTAGGGTACGGGTTAGGGTTAGGGTACGGGTTAGGGTTAGGGTACGGGTTAGGGTACGGGTTAGGGTACGGGTTAGGGTACGGGTTAGGGTACGGGTTAGGGTACGGGTTAGGGTACGGGTTAGGGTTAGGGTTAGGGTTAGGGTTAGGGTTAGGGTACGGGTTAGGGTACGGGTTAGGGTACGGGTTAGGGTACGGGTTAGGGTACGGGTTAGGGTACGGGTTAGGGTTAGGGTTAGGGTTAGGGTTAGGGTTAGGGTTAGGGTTAGGGTTAGGGTTAGGGTTAGGGTTAGGGTTAGGGTTAGGGTTAGGGTTAGGGTTAGGGTTAGGGTTAGGGTTAGGGTTAGGGTTAGGGTTAGGGTTAGGGTTAGGGTTAGGGTTAGGGTTAGGGTTAGGGTTAGGGTTAGGGTTAGGGTTAGGGTTAGGGTTAGGGTTAGGGTTAGGGTTAGGGTTAGGGTTAGGGTTAGGGTTAGGGTTAGGGTTAGGGTTAGGGTTAGGGTTAGGGTTAGGGTTAGGGTTAGGGTTAGGGTTAGGGTTAGGGTTAGGGTTAGGGTTAGGGTTAGGGTTAGGGTTAGGGTTAGGGTTAGGGTTAGGGTTAGGGTTAGGGTTAGGGTTAGGGTTAGGGTTAGGGTTAGGGTTAGGGTTAGGGTTAGGGTTAGGGTTAGGGTTAGGGTTAGGGTTAGGGTTAGGGTTAGGGTTAGGGTTAGGGTTAGGGTTAGGGTTAGGGTTAGGGTTAGGGTTAGGGTTAGGGTTAGGGTTAGGGTTAGGGTTAGGGTTAGGGTTAGGGTTAGGGTTAGGGTTAGGGTTAGGGTTAGGGTTAGGGTTAGGGTTAGGGTTAGGGTTAGGGTTAGGGTTAGGGTTAGGGTTAGGGTTAGGGTTAGGGTTAGGGTTAGGGTTAGGGTTAGGGTTAGGGTTAGGGTTAGGGTTAGGGTTAGGGTTAGGGTTAGGGTTAGGGTTAGGGTTAGGGTTAGGGTTAGGGTTAGGGTTAGGGTTAGGGTTAGGGTTAGGGTTAGGGTTAGGGTTAGGGTTAGGGTTAGGGTTAGGGTTAGGGTTAGGGTTAGGGTTAGGGTTAGGGTTAGGGTTAGGGTTAGGGTTAGGGTTAGGGTTAGGGTTAGGGTTAGGGTTAGGGTTAGGGTTAGGGTTAGGGTTAGGGTTAGGGTTAGGGTTAGGGTTAGGGTTAGGGTTAGGGTTAGGGTTAGGGTTAGGGTTAGGGTTAGGGTTAGGGTTAGGGTTAGGGTTAGGGTTAGGGTTAGGGTTAGGGTTAGGGTTAGGGTTAGGGTTAGGGTTAGGGTTAGGGTTAGGGTTAGGGTTAGGGTTAGGGTTAGGGTTAGGGTTAGGGTTAGGGTTAGGGTTAGGGTTAGGGTTAGGGTTAGGGTTAGGGTTAGGGTTAGGGTTAGGGTTAGGGTTAGGGTTAGGGTTAGGGTTAGGGTTAGGGTTAGGGTTAGGGTTAGGGTTAGGGTTAGGGTTAGGGTTAGGGTTAGGGTTAGGGTTAGGGTTAGGGTTAGGGTTAGGGTTAGGGTTAGGGTTAGGGTTAGGGTTAGGGTTAGGGTTAGGGTTAGGGTTAGGGTTAGGGTTAGGGTTAGGGTTAGGGTTAGGGTTAGGGTTAGGGTTAGGGTTAGGGTTAGGGTTAGGGTTAGGGTTAGGGTTAGGGTTAGGGTTAGGGTTAGGGTTAGGGTTAGGGTTAGGGTTAGGGTTAGGGTTAGGGTTAGGGTTAGGGTTAGGGTTAGGGTTAGGGTTAGGGTTAGGGTTAGGGTTAGGGTTAGGGTTAGGGTTAGGGTTAGGGTTAGGGTTAGGGTTAGGGTTAGGGTTAGGGTTAGGGTTAGGGTTAGGGTTAGGGTTAGGGTTAGGGTTAGGGTTAGGGTTAGGGTTAGGGTTAGGGTTAGGGTTAGGGTTAGGGTTAGGGTTAGGGTTAGGGTTAGGGTTAGGGTTAGGGTTAGGGTTAGGGTTAGGGTTAGGGTTAGGGTTAGGGTTAGGGTTAGGGTTAGGGTTAGGGTTAGGGTTAGGGTTAGGGTTAGGGTTAGGGTTAGGGTTAGGGTTAGGGTTAGGGTTAGGGTTAGGGTTAGGGTTAGGGTTAGGGTTAGGGTTAGGGTTAGGGTTAGGGTTAGGGTTAGGGTTAGGGTTAGGGTTAGGGTTAGGGTTAGGGTTAGGGTTAGGGTTAGGGTTAGGGTTAGGGTTAGGGTTAGGGTTAGGGTTAGGGTTAGGGTTAGGGTTAGGGTTAGGGTTAGGGTTAGGGTTAGGGTTAGGGTTAGGGTTAGGGTTAGGGTTAGGGTTAGGGTTAGGGTTAGGGTTAGGGTTAGGGTTAGGGTTAGGGTTAGGGTTAGGGTTAGGGTTAGGGTTAGGGTTAGGGTTAGGGTTAGGGTTAGGGTTAGGGTTAGGGTTAGGGTTAGGGTTAGGGTTAGGGTTAGGGTTAGGGTTAGGGTTAGGGTTAGGGTTAGGGTTAGGGTTAGGGTTAGGGTTAGGGTTAGGGTTAGGGTTAGGGTTAGGGTTAGGGTTAGGGTTAGGGTTAGGGTTAGGGTTAGGGTTAGGGTTAGGGTTAGGGTTAGGGTTAGGGTTAGGGTTAGGGTTAGGGTTAGGGTTAGGGTTAGGGTTAGGGTTAGGGTTAGGGTTAGGGTTAGGGTTAGGGTTAGGGTTAGGGTTAGGGTTAGGGTTAGGGTTAGGGTTAGGGTTAGGGTTAGGGTTAGGGTTAGGGTTAGGGTTAGGGTTAGGGTTAGGGTTAGGGTTAGGGTTAGGGTTAGGGTTAGGGTTAGGGTTAGGGTTAGGGTTAGGGTTAGGGTTAGGGTTAGGGTTAGGGTTAGGGTTAGGGTTAGGGTTAGGGTTAGGGTTAGGGTTAGGGTTAGGGTTAGGGTTAGGGTTAGGGTTAGGGTTAGGGTTAGGGTTAGGGTTAGGGTTAGGGTTAGGGTTAGGGTTAGGGTTAGGGTTAGGGTTAGGGTTAGGGTTAGGGTTAGGGTTAGGGTTAGGGTTAGGGTTAGGGTTAGGGTTAGGGTTAGGGTTAGGGTTAGGGTTAGGGTTAGGGTTAGGGTTAGGGTTAGGGTTAGGGTTAGGGTTAGGGTTAGGGTTAGGGTTAGGGTTAGGGTTAGGGTTAGGGTTAGGGTTAGGGTTAGGGTTAGGGTTAGGGTTAGGGTTAGGGTTAGGGTTAGGGTTAGGGTTAGGGTTAGGGTTAGGGTTAGGGTTAGGGTTAGGGTTAGGGTTAGGGTTAGGGTTAGGGTTAGGGTTAGGGTTAGGGTTAGGGTTAGGGTTAGGGTTAGGGTTAGGGTTAGGGTTAGGGTTAGGGTTAGGGTTAGGGTTAGGGTTAGGGTTAGGGTTAGGGTTAGGGTTAGGGTTAGGGTTAGGGTTAGGGTTAGGGTTAGGGTTAGGGTTAGGGTTAGGGTTAGGGTTAGGGTTAGGGTTAGGGTTAGGGTTAGGGTTAGGGTTAGGGTTAGGGTTAGGGTTAGGGTTAGGGTTAGGGTTAGGGTTAGGGTTAGGGTTAGGGTTAGGGTTAGGGTTAGGGTTAGGGTTAGGGTTAGGGTTAGGGTTAGGGTTAGGGTTAGGGTTAGGGTTAGGGTTAGGGTTAGGGTTAGGGTTAGGGTTAGGGTTAGGGTTAGGGTTAGGGTTAGGGTTAGGGTTAGGGTTAGGGTTAGGTTAGGGTTAGGGTTAGGGTTAGGGTTAGGGTTAGGGTTAGGGTTAGGGTTAGGGTTAGGGTTAGGGTTAGGGTTAGGGTTAGGGTTAGGGTTAGGGTTAGGGTTAGGGTTAGGGTTAGGGTTAGGGTTAGGGTTAGGGTTAGGGTTAGGGTTAGGGTTAGGGTTAGGGTTAGGGTTAGGGTTAGGGTTAGGGTTAGGGTTAGGGTTAGGGTTAGGGTTAGGGTTAGGGTTAGGGTTAGGGTTAGGGTTAGGGTTAGGGTTAGGGTTAGGGTTAGGGTTAGGGTTAGGGTTAGGGTTAGGGTTAGGGTTAGGGTTAGGGTTAGGGTTAGGGTTAGGGTTAGGGTTAGGGTTAGGGTTAGGGTTAGGGTTAGGGTTAGGGTTAGGGTTAGGGTTAGGGTTAGGGTTAGGGTTAGGGTTAGGGTTAGGGTTAGGGTTAGGGTTAGGGTTAGGGTTAGGGTTAGGGTTAGGGTTAGGGTTAGGGTTAGGGTTAGGGTTAGGGTTAGGGTTAGGGTTAGGGTTAGGGTTAGGGTTAGGGTTAGGGTTAGGGTTAGGGTTAGGGTTAGGGTTAGGGTTAGGGTTAGGGTTAGGGTTAGGGTTAGGGTTAGGGTTAGGGTTAGGGTTAGGGTTAGGGTTAGGGTTAGGGTTAGGGTTAGGGTTAGGGTTAGGGTTAGGGTTAGGGTTAGGGTTAGGGTTAGGGTTAGGGTTAGGGTTAGGGTTAGGGTTAGGGTTAGGGTTAGGGTTAGGGTTAGGGTTAGGGTTAGGGTTAGGGTTAGGGTTAGGGTTAGGGTTAGGGTTAGGGTTAGGGTTAGGGTTAGGGTTAGGGTTAGGGTTAGGGTTAGGGTTAGGGTTAGGGTTAGGGTTAGGGTTAGGGTTAGGGTTAGGGTTAGGGTTAGGGTTAGGGTTAGGGTTAGGGTTAGGGTTAGGGTTAGGGTTAGGGTTAGGGTTAGGGTTAGGGTTAGGGTTAGGGTTAGGGTTAGGGTTAGGGTTAGGGTTAGGGTTAGGGTTAGGGTTAGGGTTAGGGTTAGGGTTAGGGTTAGGGTTAGGGTTAGGGTTAGGGTTAGGGTTAGGGTTAGGGTTAGGGTTAGGGTTAGGGTTAGGGTTAGGGTTAGGGTTAGGGTTAGGGTTAGGGTTAGGGTTAGGGTTAGGGTTAGGGTTAGGGTTAGGGTTAGGGTTAGGGTTAGGGTTAGGGTTAGGGTTAGGGTTAGGGTTAGGGTTAGGGTTAGGGTTAGGGTTAGGGTTAGGGTTAGGGTTAGGGTTAGGGTTAGGGTTAGGGTTAGGGTTAGGGTTAGGGTTAGGGTTAGGGTTAGGGTTAGGGTTAGGGTTAGGGTTAGGGTTAGGGTTAGGGTTAGGGTTAGGGTTAGGGTTAGGGTTAGGGTTAGGGTTAGGGTTAGGGTTAGGGTTAGGGTTAGGGTTAGGGTTAGGGTTAGGGTTAGGGTTAGGGTTAGGGTTAGGGTTAGGGTTAGGGTTAGGGTTAGGGTTAGGGTTAGGGTTAGGGTTAGGGTTAGGGTTAGGGTTAGGGTTAGGGTTAGGGTTAGGGTTAGGGTTAGGGTTAGGGTTAGGGTTAGGGTTAGGGTTAGGGTTAGGGTTAGGGTTAGGGTTAGGGTTAGGGTTAGGGTTAGGGTTAGGGTTAGGGTTAGGGTTAGGGTTAGGGTTAGGGTTAGGGTTAGGGTTAGGGTTAGGGTTAGGGTTAGGGTTAGGGTTAGGGTTAGGGTTAGGGTTAGGGTTAGGGTTAGGGTTAGGGTTAGGGTTAGGGTTAGGGTTAGGGTTAGGGTTAGGGTTAGGGTTAGGGTTAGGGTTAGGGTTAGGGTTAGGGTTAGGGTTAGGGTTAGGGTTAGGGTTAGGGTTAGGGTTAGGGTTAGGGTTAGGGTTAGGGTTAGGGTTAGGGTTAGGGTTAGGGTTAGGGTTAGGGTTAGGGTTAGGGTTAGGGTTAGGGTTAGGGTTAGGGTTAGGGTTAGGGTTAGGGTTAGGGTTAGGGTTAGGGTTAGGGTTAGGGTTAGGGTTAGGGTTAGGGTTAGGGTTAGGGTTAGGGTTAGGGTTAGGGTTAGGGTTAGGGTTAGGGTTAGGGTTAGGGTTAGGGTTAGGGTTAGGGTTAGGGTTAGGGTTAGGGTTAGGGTTAGGGTTAGGGTTAGGGTTAGGGTTAGGGTTAGGGTTAGGGTTAGGGTTAGGGTTAGGGTTAGGGTTAGGGTTAGGGTTAGGGTTAGGGTTAGGGTTAGGGTTAGGGTTAGGGTTAGGGTTAGGGTTAGGGTTAGGGTTAGGGTTAGGGTTAGGGTTAGGGTTAGGGTTAGGGTTAGGGTTAGGGTTAGGGTTAGGGTTAGGGTTAGGGTTAGGGTTAGGGTTAGGGTTAGGGTTAGGGTTAGGGTTAGGGTTAGGGTTAGGGTTAGGGTTAGGGTTAGGGTTAGGGTTAGGGTTAGGGTTAGGGTTAGGGTTAGGGTTAGGGTTAGGGTTAGGGTTAGGGTTAGGGTTAGGGTTAGGGTTAGGGTTAGGGTTAGGGTTAGGGTTAGGGTTAGGGTTAGGGTTAGGGTTAGGGTTAGGGTTAGGGTTAGGGTTAGGGTTAGGGTTAGGGTTAGGGTTAGGGTTAGGGTTAGGGTTAGGGTTAGGGTTAGGGTTAGGGTTAGGGTTAGGGTTAGGGTTAGGGTTAGGGTTAGGGTTAGGGTTAGGGTTAGGGTTAGGGTTAGGGTTAGGGTTAGGGTTAGGGTTAGGGTTAGGGTTAGGGTTAGGGTTAGGGTTAGGGTTAGGGTTAGGGTTAGGGTTAGGGTTAGGGTTAGGGTTAGGGTTAGGGTTAGGGTTAGGGTTAGGGTTAGGGTTAGGGTTAGGGTTAGGGTTAGGGTTAGGGTTAGGGTTAGGGTTAGGGTTAGGGTTAGGGTTAGGGTTAGGGTTAGGGTTAGGGTTAGGGTTAGGGTTAGGGTTAGGGTTAGGGTTAGGGTTAGGGTTAGGGTTAGGGTTAGGGTTAGGGTTAGGGTTAGGGTTAGGGTTAGGGTTAGGGTTAGGGTTAGGGTTAGGGTTAGGGTTAGGGTTAGGGTTAGGGTTAGGGTTAGGGTTAGGGTTAGGGTTAGGGTTAGGGTTAGGGTTAGGGTTAGGGTTAGGGTTAGGGTTAGGGTTAGGGTTAGGGTTAGGGTTAGGGTTAGGGTTAGGGTTAGGGTTAGGGTTAGGGTTAGGGTTAGGGTTAGGGTTAGGGTTAGGGTTAGGGTTAGGGTTAGGGTTAGGGTTAGGGTTAGGGTTAGGGTTAGGGTTAGGGTTAGGGTTAGGGTTAGGGTTAGGGTTAGGGTTAGGGTTAGGGTTAGGGTTAGGGTTAGGGTTAGGGTTAGGGTTAGGGTTAGGGTTAGGGTTAGGGTTAGGGTTAGGGTTAGGGTTAGGGTTAGGGTTAGGGTTAGGGTTAGGGTTAGGGTTAGGGTTAGGGTTAGGGTTAGGGTTAGGGTTAGGGTTAGGGTTAGGGTTAGGGTTAGGGTTAGGGTTAGGGTTAGGGTTAGGGTTAGGGTTAGGGTTAGGGTTAGGTTAGGGTTAGGGTTAGGGTTAGGGTTAGGGTTAGGGTTAGGGTTAGGGTTAGGGTTAGGGTTAGGGTTAGGGTTAGGGTTAGGGTTAGGGTTAGGGTTAGGGTTAGGGTTAGGGTTAGGGTTAGGGTTAGGGTTAGGGTTAGGGTTAGGGTTAGGGTTAGGGTTAGGGTTAGGGTTAGGGTTAGGGTTAGGGTTAGGGTTAGGGTTAGGGTTAGGGTTAGGGTTAGGGTTAGGGTTAGGGTTAGGGTTAGGGTTAGGGTTAGGGTTAGGGTTAGGGTTAGGGTTAGGGTTAGGGTTAGGGTTAGGGTTAGGGTTAGGGTTAGGGTTAGGGTTAGGGTTAGGGTTAGGGTTAGGGTTAGGGTTAGGGTTAGGGTTAGGGTTAGGGTTAGGGTTAGGGTTAGGGTTAGGGTTAGGGTTAGGGTTAGGGTTAGGGTTAGGGTTAGGGTTAGGGTTAGGGTTAGGGTTAGGGTTAGGGTTAGGGTTAGGGTTAGGGTTAGGGTTAGGGTTAGGGTTAGGGTTAGGGTTAGGGTTAGGGTTAGGGTTAGGGTTAGGGTTAGGGTTAGGGTTAGGGTTAGGGTTAGGGTTAGGGTTAGGGTTAGGGTTAGGGTTAGGGTTAGGGTTAGGGTTAGGGTTAGGGTTAGGGTTAGGGTTAGGGTTAGGGTTAGGGTTAGGGTTAGGGTTAGGGTTAGGGTTAGGGTTAGGGTTAGGGTTAGGGTTAGGGTTAGGGTTAGGGTTAGGGTTAGGGTTAGGGTTAGGGTTAGGGTTAGGGTTAGGGTTAGGGTTAGGGTTAGGGTTAGGGTTAGGGTTAGGGTTAGGGTTAGGGTTAGGGGTTAGGGTTAGGGTTAGGGTTAGGGTTAGGGTTAGGGTTAGGGTTAGGGTTAGGGTTAGGGTTAGGGTTAGGGTTAGGGTTAGGGTTAGGGTTAGGGTTAGGGTTAGGGTTAGGGTTAGGGTTAGGGTTAGGGTTAGGGTTAGGGTTAGGGTTAGGGTTAGGGTTAGGGTTAGGGTTAGGGTTAGGGTTAGGGTTAGGGTTAGGGTTAGGGTTAGGGTTGGGTTAGGGTTAGGGTTAGGGTTAGGGTTAGGGTTAGGGTTAGGGTTAGGGTTAGGGTTAGGGTTAGGGTTAGGGTTAGGGTTAGGGTTAGGGTTAGGGTTAGGGTTAGGGTTAGGGTTAGGTTAGGGTTAGGGTTAGGGTTAGGGTTAGGGTTAGGGTTAGGGTTAGGGTTAGGGTTAGGGTTAGGGTTAGGGTTAGGGTTAGGGTTAGGGTTAGGGTTAGGGTTAGGGTTAGGGTTAGGGTTAGGGTTAGGGTTAGGGTTAGGGTTAGGGTTAGGGTTAGGGTTAGGGTTAGGGTTAGGGTTAGGGTTAGGGTTAGGGTTAGGGTTAGGGTTAGGGTTGGGTTAGGGTTAGGGTTAGGGTTAGGGTTAGGGTTAGGGTTAGGGTTAGGGTTAGGTTAGGGTTAGGGTTAGGGTTAGGGTTAGGGTTAGGGTTAGGGTTAGGGGTTAGGGTTAGGGTTAGGGTTAGGGTTAGGGTTAGGGTTAGGGTTAGGGTTAGGGTT